>JAQQTO010000063.1:10235000-11485000 GCA_029884595.1 Ormosia semicastrata | reverse complement strand
TCCTTTTATTCGGACCAATATATAATGGTAAATCACACCTAATCTGAAACTAATTTTCCTTCTCTATTTATTTTTGTACTTGGCAATTTGGCATTGCTAATACCTTTTACCTAACAAGACAATATTTTTGTATTGCTATAATTTGTTTTAGTATAGATATTATAAAACATCTTTTAATTTTTGTTTCATACTTTTAAATTTTTATGACTTAATTATACATAATCTTTAAATTTGTACATTCTGCTTAAATTTTGACTTGGCCCGTCTTGGCTTGATTATTCGTCAAATGACGACCAGGTCTAGTTCGGGTCCTAAAGATTGACTCAGACAAAATTTCAGGCCTGATTTGAAGCCAAGTTAAACTTGACCCATGAGCATCTCTAGGCTATTCTAAATGCAAAATCACACCCAATCTTTTTTTGGTACATTTTTTTTTGTTTCCTAGATTATTCCCTCACCTAATAAATGAGAACATAGTTATATAACTGGATTGGAGATCGACTCAGTTAAAAGGCTGAGTCATTGGGTCAGCAATCCGACCTCGAGTCAAGTAGTCGAACAGAAAAATCTAGACAAAAAAATATTTTTACAAAAATTATATGAAAAAACTACTTTATATAAAAAATATTACATTAAAAAATATAAAATAAAAATTACTATATGGAAAAAATGCTAAATTAGCAATGATAATAATGCATTGATTAGATAATAATATAATTTTTAAAATTGAGCATATTACTCAACAAGAACATGTGGTTTAGTGATATAATGCATTTCATAATAAGGGCTATTAATATTATATTCAAATTCTATAATGTACATTTTTTAAGTTAATTAAAAGAAAGAAAATTGGGTCAAACCGACCAACTCGTCTAAGTGAAAGATTATTGTTAATAGTGTTATTTTTATACACATGAATTTAAAAATTAAACTCAAAATCACATATTTAAAGAATTAAAATTCTTTTTAATCATACCAATATAGAATGGTAAATCACACTCAATTTAAAACTGATTTTCCTTCTCTATTAATTTTTGTGCTTGGCAATTTGGCATTGCTAACATCTAATGAATACGACTATACTTTTTGTTTGAGAATTTTTGAGTAAAAATTATACTCACCCTTTCGGAAGTATACAAAAATTACATACTCAACCCCATTATTCTCTTGAAATTGTTTGATCCCGTAATCAAAACTATGAGAATTGTTATAATACCCACGGAGCTATAGTAAAAAAACTTACAGAATAAAAAATTATCTAAAATTATTTATTTATTAAAAAATGTATAAAAAATATTTATTAAAAAAATTACATAACTTAATTATTATAATATAATAAGAGTCAGTTAATAAAAATAAATAAAATAAATCCACAGAGATACTTACTGCATATAACGGCAAATCTATGTCCAGATTTTAAAACGCAATAAAACTATAACAGTAAATAAGTATTTGGACTTGACTGGAAGAATCATACTAATGGACGATGCCAGAATCTGAACTGATACATGGTAAATTGAATACTGGCTGCTTGGGTTTACGAATAAAGTGATAAACTGCACCTCTACACTCTTGTCGCTTCCTGAAACCAGCGGCTAACAAGAAAAACCAGTTCTCCAAATAATTAACCTGTGTGTTGTGTACCTCTTTCTGTGGATCATCAATGATTAATTCTCGACGATTAAAATGAATGTGTTTACGAAAATATTTGTAATATTTTTTTAATATTTATATTATTATTCATTTAAAAATAAGTATTATTAATTAATAAGTATTTATTTTTTTAAAGAGTATTTTTTAAATGTATAAAGTAAATTAATAATAAAATAAATATTAAAAAATATCTAAAATAATATATTATTACTATTCCTCATTTCTATGGACCATGGAACAACTAAAAAAGTGGGTCATATATATTCACACCCTGTGCTGTGATCTTTTTCCATCTACTAACATATTTTTTTTAAATTGAGTTTTGGGTTAGTGATTTAAGAATAGTTTGATTCACCATAATAGTATTTTAAATATTTACATGTATTATTAAATAAGTTAATTTATCTATTTATGAGAAATAAATTTCTCACAATTTTTTTTACAAATATGGATATCAATTATATGTCATATAAATAAGAAAATAAGTTATAAAATATAATAATTTGATGGATTCTTATAGTAAATAATAGCATTACATTCAAATTAAAATTTATCATCTAAGACGTTTCTATAAATATCCTGCAAGGTCACAAAGGTATGCATATAATTTCAAATACTACTCACATTATGTACGGTCTAACTTGAGCGTCAGAGTGCCTTTTGCAGGTACTAACCCCTTCACACCACCGTCAATGCCGCCATGCTACGGAGAATCCCACCTTTAACAACTAATTCATGTATTAATCTGAACCTTGTGTAGAGACTTCCCATACTGGTGAAAACCTCTATCATCTGGCCGCACGAATTTAGTTTAGGCAACGTCTCAGTCCGCAAGGAGCACATTCTGGAGATACCAGGCAACAGGTACTGACGCTGCAGCGCCTATGAGAATGGGTGGAGAATAATGAAGTTCGGTCTCGTCATGCTGAATCTGGTCTCTTGGAGCTATCTAGAGCAGAACGTATCTTTCTCATTAGATTTCAGGATGAACACATTCATAACTTGGAGAAAGCTGTCAATCAGGAGAAAGAAGGCGAAAATTGATCTCCAAAAACGAATCAAGAAAATCGAAAGGACAAAGCCCACGATGGGTTCGTCATCTGGAGTATTCCAGGATCACGAAACTCGGTCAAAGCGCTAAAATCACCATTCGGGGAAAAAAGGAGCAGGATCAAGGAGTAAGGAACCCAGTTACACAAAACCAGCTTTTCTCTGACAAACTGATGGCCTATGGGATCCCGAGGTGCTTCAAATATCCTTCAAATATTGAAGCTTATGATGGGACCTCGGACCCTTAAGAGCACTTGGATACATATGTTTCTGCTTTCCTATTTGCTGGAGGAAATGACTCACTTATGTGCCACACTTTCCCTCTGTCTCTAAACAAAGCCACCCTGATATGGTTCACTACCTTAACTCCTAAATCTGTTGTCAACTAGGAAGGCTTGTCCTTGATACTTTTGCTGCACTTCACCACCAGTAAGGTACAATCGAAATCCATCTCATGCCTCTCCCAGCTCAAACATGGAAAAGAGGAGTCTCTCCGAGATTTTATATCCTGATTCAACAAAGTAGTAGTGAATATTCATGACTGGGATAAGCGACTCAGACTGCACTACATGAGGGAAGGACTTTGGCTTGGACCACTATCTTTTTCTCTTGCTAAGAAGAAGCCCAAGACTATGGATGAGTTCGTGCTAGAGCTGACAAGTATATCAATTTTGAAGATGTTCTCCGGGCTAGGACGCACCCCAAGAAAGGGAAAAATGCTAAACCTAAGTTCAAATAACCAAACCAACAAGGTTGGAACTCAAAGCAGCCTTTCAAGGGAAAGTAAAAGAGCTACATTCCCCTCAACACACCTTGGACTTAGATCTTCAGAGATGTGCAAAGACCTCCCCCTTGAGAAAACTTCAGCAGAGGGATAAGTCTAAGCATTGTGCATGGCATAAAGGTCATAGGTATAACACAGAAGATTACATCAACCTTCAAGACGCCATTGATTCAATGATCGAAGATGGCTATCTGGGTTTTGTATCTCACTCTCAGAATAATAATCAGATGGGAGGGCAAAACTATAGAAACCGGAGTTACAGTCCATGAAGAAGCCCATCTCCGCCATACCAGAGAAGACGCTCTCCTACGAGGGATGAAAATCCCAACGGAGGCCCATCCCGAGGTAATGCCCAAAACTAAGAAAGGGCACAATCTCAGGACAACAAAATGGAGAACGATTGCCATCATGCCAAAGTAACACAGACAATCGACACCATCTCAAGGGGATTGGCGGGTGGTAGTGAGTCGAGAAATGCAAGGAAGAAAGCACTCCGAATTTGACTAAGCATGACATCCCTCTAAGGAACCAAGTTGGATAGCAGCGTGAGAAAAACCCCATCGGTTTCATTTATTGATGAGGATTATGGATGCATTATCCTAGATCATGATGACTCCATGGTGATCTTGGGAATAATTACTAACGTCGAGGTTCATCGTATATTTGTTGATAAAGGGAGCTCGGCTGGAATCATGTTCTAGGACTTATTTGAAAAGTTAGGATTATCAAAGAAGGAACTGATCCCATATACCAGCAAGCTGATCGGATTCACTGGAGACAAGATCACTCTAGTGGGATACATTGAGATATACCTGACTTTGGGGAAAGATTCCCTCTTTAAGATACTAAAGGTCAAATTCCTAGAGGTGGACTGTCCCTCGGCCTATAATGTCATACTGGGTCCCCCCTCACTGAAAGCCTTTAAGGTCGTGATCTCTACACCCTACTTGGCCATGAAGCTTCTGGACTAAGATGACAGAGTTGTTACAGTCAAAGAAGATCAGGCCACGACTAGAAGACGCTACAATGAAAGCCTGAGAATCACCAAGAAACCTCGGGTCATAAACCAACACAACAATTCAGCTTCAATTACTACAGACCTTGTCAACGTTCTCTTGATTGAACTAGATGTTCATGAAGAGATCTGTGGTACACGCCCTCAACCTGATGAAGAATTTCAACCTCTTCAACTTGGTGCCAAGCCACACTAGGTGACCAAGATTGGAGGACATCTGAATCAGAAACAGAGAGCCCGATTAATTGGGTTTTTAGTGAAAAACAAAGATTTGTTTGCCTTGACCTCCATGGATATACTGGGGTTAGACCTAGAGTTCATTTGTCACTGACTTTCTATCACGAAGGATGCAATGCCAGTGGCTAAACAAAAAAGGAAAGTTGGACTTAAAGAGGCAAGAAGTGATCCAAAAGCAAGTAAAAGAACTCCTGGGCGCTGGATTCATTAGGGAAGTATCTTATACCACTTGGATGTCTAACGTGGTTCTAATCAGAAAAGCTAATAGGAAGTAGCGTATGTGCATCAATTACACCAACTTGAATAAGGTGTGCCCAAAAGACCCTTATCCACTTCCTAAAATAGACAAATTGGTGGACAATTTATTTGGATTCCAACTATTTTCCTTCATGGATGTCTATTCCAAATACAACCAGATTTCCATAAACCCAGAAGACGAAGACAAGATCACGTTCATTACCGAGATGGGAAGCTATTGTTACCGTGTCATGCCATTTGGATTGAAAAATACAGGGGCAACTTACCAATGAATGATGAATAAAGTCTTCGTAGGACAAATTAGTAAGATGCTAGAAGTTTACATAGACAACATGATAGTCAAGACATTGGAGATCGGTGACCACATTAAAAGATCTGGAAGAGGTGTTTACCCAAATATGGAAGCACAACATGAAGCTAAACCCATAGAAATGTGCCTTTGGTGTACAGAACGACAAATTTCTTAGATTTTATTGACAAACTGAGGTATCGACCTAGAGAAATATCAGACCATCCTTGACATGCATTGCCCAAAATCCTTGAAAGATGTGCAATAACTGACAGGTCAGGTAGCAGCCCTTGCTTACTTCCTAGCCAAGGCTGCTCAAAAATCTCTTCCATTCTTCAAAACTTTAAGAAAAGGAAAGAATTTTGAGTGGACCAAAGAGTTTGAGGCCACCTTTCAGGGAACTAAAGCAGATGCTATCTACACCACCAATTCTGGCAAGATCGGACCCCGACGAAGCATTTTATGCCTACCTCTCTGTCAGCAATTAGGTGATCAACTCAGTCCTGAAAAGAAAAACTGATGAAGGTCAATGGTAAATTTATTTTCTCTGTGAAGTCTTGCAAGGCCCCGATATCTGCTATCAAAAAATTGAGAAACTGGCCCTTGTTATCAAGTGGCCTCAATTACTCAAGAGGAGAGTGAATTGAGTATATAAAACAAGTTCACAAATCTTTTGTTAAATACATGAATTCTTATTTTTGTTGAAGCTATTTGATTAATAGAGATAAATGGATAGATGAGATGAACCATTTCACTTATAAATACAACAATCAAGCAAGATAGTATTTAAGTGAACTCAATAAAATAGTGCACAATATTAAAAAGTTGAGTTTAGAATAATAAACACCAAGATTTATCCTGGTCCAGCCACTGATCCACTTATGGCTTACGTCTAATCCTTAAGCAATCACTCAAGATTTTCACTATATCTTCAAGTTTGAAAGCAGATGCTTGACAACCTTTACAAATTAGAGCACTCAACACACCTTGAGATGCCTCACCTTTGTGCTTGAGCCTCTATATTCAAGGGATACCGCACCCTTACAATTTTGAGGGATACCTCACCCTCTCTTAACAGATTATACAAGATTTGGATGGAAGAAACTCTCTCTAGAGCATATTATATAAATTGAAGAACTATGGTATTAAGGATTCACACAAGTTGAAGCTCAAAACAGAGGATTATATGAAATGATGAGAAAACTCATTTTTAATGCTCAGTAGTGATTCTCAGATTGTTGGTCTCAGTTTTTCTATATCTCTATTAATGCCCAACACCCAAATTTATAGTTAAGGGGCATTGATAGTCGTTGGGGGTAGATGAGAGCATTAAATGCTCTTTAATATAGCCGTTACATGCTTCTTCTTATTTTCTAGATATCAGCTCCTAATCGGTTATGCAAACACCCTAATCAGTTAGGGGCCATTTTAAGCTCAAAATAAAGGCTTCTATTATAGAGAATAATCGATTAGATTAATGTCCTAATCGATTAGGACTTAATAAACTTGGCTTCTAGGAAAGCTGCTAACCGATTAGAGCCTCATGCTAATCGGTTAGGACTTAATTCATTTTTCTTCTGAGAAAGCAAATAACCGATTAGGGCTTCAACCTAATCGGTTAGGCCCTGTTATAAAATGAAAGAAAATGCTTCTGTGTATTCAAATACTCAATTAGTCATCTTGCCTAATCGGTTAGGCACATAAAATATAATAAGGCAATGCCTCTGTTTCATCAGACTAACCGATTAGGAGCTGCTCCTAATCGGTTAGGGGCCTTAAAAATTGGCCTCTAATAAGACAATACAGGTTATACTTTTTGCTTGCCAAATAGTTAGTTCTTTTAAAAACGTGCATATCTATTTTGGTTCATATTTATTTGCCTAGAAAAGGAGATTGGATTTTCAAGGGATTTTTCAGAAAACATTTTGATCCTTACTAAAAACCATTTGTTTAAGCTATGAATTTCATGATGGAAAAGAATGATTTTGCAAAGCCATTTTAAGAAAGCCAAAAGATAAGCTTAGAGTGAATCCTTAATATACCTTTACACAAGATCTATGACCTACATGCTAATCTTGAATTCCTTGTGACTTGATCGTTGTGTTTCCATTGCTTTCTTGTTTGTCGACATCAAAACCATTTGTATTTAGTCAATGTCAATCACATTCTCCCCCTTTTTGATGATGACAAACAATTATTGAGAAAAAGATTAGTTCAAATAATAATTAGAATTTATAACAGGATTTAGAGACTTACTCCCCCTCTTTTGTTCAAGAGGTGATTGAATCAGAGATGCACAGCTCCCCCTTTGTTTTGGAATTCCAAGACTATTAACAGAAAAACTTAAAGTAAAACATTCAATTATTTTTCATTCTTTTCTCAATAAAAATCGTATATTCTTCTCCCCCTTTTGTCAAGATAAAAAATAATGGAATAGATAATCCAGTAATAATCTAGCCATAATGGAGGCATTTTCAGTAATCCATTTTGACACAGACAAGTTATATGACACCAAGCATTCAAATTATATTTAAATATGTCCAAGATTCAAATCATGGTTCAAAGATAACTTTCAAAACATTTGAGTTAAGGCTAATCATAATATCCAAAATATCATAACCAATTATGCCAAATAAATCTACCATGGTTCTAATATAATATCCAAAACATTTAAGACATAGCTCAATATCATATTCAAAATAGAGTTGTAAGTAATTAGTTCAGAAATACAGTTATAACAGAAATAGATAGTCCATGCCTAAGCCCCATGGTCCTCGGGTGCTGGGTAGTGATGGGATAAATCCAACAACGCAAGTATACGTGTCAATCAAGTAATAAAGTAGTGAATAAAAGTCGTTCCCACGAGGATTTGTTACTAAATTTTATAGTTAACTATTAACATTCAGAACTCTTACTATTATTCAAACAACAATTTAATTTTGATCAATTTAATTAGATTAAAAATAATATTACAAAAAAGCATAAACTATCAAGAACTGAATAATTTAGAAACTCTATTCTGCTGGATCCTAGGATTGTAATCTTTCTTCTCACTTCATTTGAATTGCAGTTAAAATAACTTTTTCCTATTCCAATTTACTCAAAATATCAATCTAGAGCTCTAATATAATTGTATCCCTTTTTCGACGGCAATACAAAATTTAACCCATTTAATTTTAATCTCTATATTCCTATGAGATAATACATCAAACAGGTTATGTTCATGATCAAGCTCTATTTGAAATCGCATATGGCTCTAACAGATATTCCTATCCTTAGAACAAATTTTTCCTAATTAACAACAATTAGTTCAAACATATGTTACTCATACTAGTTCATAGATTCAAATTCCCTTTCCCAAGTTCAATTCAAATCCACAAAATCATCCAATTGATGATCAGACAATCAGAAGCATTACACACAAGCACGAGTAAATATTTTACAAACTGAAATAGGAACTCAACAAAATAATGATTCAAATTACATGAGAAGTTTGATTACAATCCTAGAAATAAAATTAGTTCATGGCATACATTGAGAACAACAATAACAATTTAGAAACATGAGCCCTCATAAGAAAAACTTAGAAATTCAGAAAAATCGTAAATACGGAGTTGCAGATGATGAATCCAAGACTCTGATCTTGATTTTTCCTTTGTTTCCTTCAAGATTCCTGCCTTCCAATGCTCTATTTTCGTGCCTCCCCCTATCAACTAAGAATGGTCCCTTGTTAAATAACATTTTAATTCTACTGTTACAAAACTGAACAGGCACTCGAATCTGGCCGCCGCAGCATTAGAGTTTCTACTATCGCAGCATCCAACAACTTTGCATGCTCTGGAATTCTTCTTCCTTGCTGGCTGCTGCGGCACTGGACATGATAATGTTGCGGCAGCCAGCAACCTTGCATTTTCTTCATGCCTTTCTATGACTTCTTTATGTCCTAAAGACTATCTCCATCTTGCCAATGATGTTTTCTCAATCTCTTCTTTTCCATTGAAGTTTTTAACCTTTCCATCAATAGAAAGAGACTCAGTAATCAAAGCACTATGATAGAGAAATCATTCAAATTCATCACATATAATCATAGATACTTAAAGATAGATAACCATACTCAACTTTGACAAAGGAAAAGTATTTCCAATGCTCATCATGACAATAAAACAAGGATTTAGCATAATTTAAAGATCAAAAAGAGTTCAAATAACTCTACTTTCATAGAGTTATCATATCCCCAAACTTAAGATTTTGCTAGTCCTCGAGCAAAAGAACAACAGAGAGCAACACTCAAGATTTATCAAATTAATTTCAACAACTTGTGCAAATTAGATTCTCAGCTCAGTTCTTAAACAATCATCACTTTCACTTAACATCTCAATATTCACAAATATCATCCTAATATGCTTTCACTCAGCCATAAATCAGGAGTTAAGTTAAGCTTCCTGTGTTTGTGTGCATTGCCTCTTAGCAAAGGTTTACATGTTATCTGGAAAAGTTTAAGCAAAATGATACTCATCAAAATGCATGAACCTTACAACTTTAATTTCCACTCTCTCTCCACTAATGTAGGCATAATCCCAAAACTCAGATCAAAAGGACTTTTAAGCTCGTAATGTTAGGCCAGGGTACTTGGTTATGAACAAATGGATGGATATCACAAAAATTCTGGGTATCACAAGGTGCATCAAACTTTTGTTTTTTTTACAAATAATCTTTCCATCAAAATTCTCATCTTTTGACTTTGGTTCCCCTCTTTACATTGTTTCATTTCTCTTTTCTATTCCTTCTTTCTTCATTTTTTTTATTCGAAACAAATGCTTTTTACAACACAAAATTGATACACCCTCAAATATAATCAAATAATGCCCAGACTCAAAGTAGATGCATCCACATAATACCTAAAACTTAATAAGGTTTGACAATTATAAATAGGCTCATCCAGGTTGATCATGTTATGGCTTAACAGAATAAAAGGCTTATGCATCACAAGGCTCAAAAGAGGTACTAAGGATGTATGTCACAATGGTCGGCTTGAAAGGCACAAATGATCCAAAAATTGCCTAAATCATATCCAAATTCTGGGATCACACCTAGGATTTCGCCTTAAGAGAGCATCATAATTATTGTAAGATCCCGCAAATAGAGAGCACAATTTATATAAACATTCTCTAAACAAACATGCATCTCAAAGCAAGAGACTAAGTGGAAATGTTTTTATAGGTCACTCAACTTAACCAAACCAATTGCAACAAAGCTAAGCACACCTCAGACAATCTTCTGTGTTCTCAAGAGTTAAGTAAAATGAATGATTTAATATTATCATGGGAGCTGAAAATCAATCATGCACACAAATCAACAGACAGATTACAAGAATGGAATACCTCCCCCAAACTTAAACAGTGCATTGTCCTCAATGTGCCTATCATGAAACTAAGAAACAACAGTAAATAAAAAGAAAGTAAAATAAAATAAAATAAGAAAGTGAAACTTCCCAGATAAAGTCAGCTAATCAACCACCGGATCCTCGCGTCCATCATCCAACTCCGGAGGTGGGGGAGGAAAAGTAGGAAATGTGGTCATATCTGCCCCCAGCTGAATAGCACAGACCCGCATCATCTATTCAAGAGTGGTAATGCAAGACATCTGATAATCAAGCCGTAAATTCACCTAAGCCAGTTGCGCTGGTGTAGACAATGGAGTCCGTTGAGGTGGAGGGCGCACAACAGATGGTCGTGCAGCAGAAGAACTTGCACCAGTAGAAGGACCATCAGCTCCACTCAAAATGGGAGAAACAAGCGTGTCATCCATAGGGCCTTTTATTGGAAGAACTTCTTCAGTAGAAAGCCACTGGACCCCTGCCTGATCGCAAAGTGAAGTAATTAAAGAAAGATACCATATACCTTCATGACGGCTATTAGCAGTGTGCAATATCACCTCATAGATTAAACGCCCCACATCAATACTTAATCTAGACAGGATAGCATAAAGAAGTATAGCTCGATCTTTGGTAACTGAAGTATAATGCAGACTAGGCAACAAGCGGGCTAATGCAAAATGTAACCAAACACGCGCCATTGGCACCAAATCACCCTTCAAGATGGAACAAGGATTATCATTAGAGAGCTGCCATGCAATTCCTAGAACACAAATTGTGCTCAACACATCATCCAAATTAACCTCTCCTTGGCTCAACTGACTATAATCATCATCAAGGATATTAGAGAGCCCATACACACGGTTAATAGCCTCATCAGAAAAATCAATTTGTCTACCCCTCACAAATACAAAACTATTAACGTGCTCCACAACAGTTGTATAGAATTCCTGTACAATGGGCAACACCACAAGGCCTGGGTGGGTACAAAAATTATCCCACAGCCTGGAATTAATAACAGCACATAGGTCTCGATATCTGGGAGCACTGACACACATATACCGCTCCGGAACAAATTTCTTACTCACCAAACTAGATTGGAAGTGATGCTCTGCATCAATAGACACAAATTTTGAAGCATCAAAGGAATCACTTGATGAAGCTCTGGATGCAACTCTTGAACGCTTGGGATCCATTCTAGAAGGGGAAATCAAGAAAAAAAATTAAAAAAAATTACAGCATCCACACCAAGAAAAAAATATGAAAAAAAAAAATGAGTACGAAAATGCAGCTAGGCTGAAGATGGTGATTTAGAGTGGTTGGGTGGTTGAAATGGTGGGGAAAATGAAAGAGTGGAAGGAAAGTGAGAAAAACGATGGAGAAAGGAGCTCAAAAGGATCGGCGGCTATGGGGTTTTCGGTGGTGGGGCGGTGTTGACGGTGGTTGAAATGGGAGTGTGGTGGGAGTTGAAGACGGTGTTTGGGCTTAGGATGAGGAGTAACCGGCGAAGACAATGGTGTTTGAGGTGGTGGAAGCTTGAACAACGGCAATGGTGGCTATGGTGATTTTCGGTGGTTGGGTGATGGTGGGCTATGGTGATTTTTGGTGGCTTTGGGTTTGTGATGATGGGTTGGAAGGGAAAAGAGAGGAATATGAGGGGTATGGGAAGTAAAGAGGAAGAAAATGGTGGGTGATAGAGCTCCAAGGAGGGTGGCTATGGTGATGTTAGAAGAAGATGGGAAAGAAGAAGAGAAAAAAAAAAAAAAAAAAAATAGGGATGGGGAATGATGCTGCGACCCAGCAAAAGAAAATAGGGCATTAGCCCATTAACTCCCTTCGCCTGGCTGCCGCGACATTGACCTCTTGATGCTGCAGCACCAGGAGCAATATTATTATTATTATTATTTTTGGAGTAATTAGCCACCGCCGCAGCACTGGCCACTTGGTTGCTGCGGCGGCCAGAGCCTTGTGCTCTGCGAACAAAAACTTAACGTCAGTGTCGCGGCACTGACTGATGACCGCTGCAGTGCCTAGTCCTTGATCTTGACAACTTGATTTTCATCTCTGCTCACTCTCTGGCTGCCACAACATCATTTCTTCATCACCCCAACACCCAGAAACTGCATTTGTTTAACAGATCCGCTGTGAAACTTTGCTACTCATCAACTGAAAAATGAAAAAAAAGTAAAAATAAAATAAAAATAAAAATAAAAACACTTAAAGATCAATTCTAAAATAAAGGGTCAAGAACTTGGGTTGCCTTCCAAGAAGCACTTGATTTAAAGTCGTGGGCTTGACTTTGTCCCTAATCATGTAGGATTAGCTACAGTAATTGAGGTTTTATCACGATTGAAATCGCTACCCCAATATCTTTTAAGACGCTGGCCATTCACCAAGAATTTTCTTTGCTCCTTGATATCTTCAACCTCAATAGCTCCATGTGCAAACACCTTAGTTACCAAGAAGGGACCAGACCACCTGGATTTGAGCTTTCCCAGAAAAAATTTCAACCGAGAATTAAATAGAAGTACATAGTGACCCGACTCAAAAGTACGTTCCAGAATTTGCTTATCATGCCACTTTGTCATTTTCTCTTTATAAATCTTGGCATTTTCATAAGCTTCACTTCGAAACTCATCTAACTCATTCAGCTGAAGAAGCCTGCGCTCACCTGCTGCTTGCAAATCAAAATTGAGCTTTTTTATAGCCCAATAAGCATTATGTTCCAACTCTAAAGGAAGGTGACAAGCTTTCCCAAACACAAGCCTGAAAGAAGACATGCCCATCGGAGTTTTGTAAGCTGTACGATATGCCCAGAGTGCATCATCCAACCGCTTTGACCAATCCTTCCGAGTTGGACTAACAGTTTTCTCTAAAATGCGCTTTACCTTTCTATTTAACACCTCAACCTAGCCACTGGTCTGAGGATGATACGCAGTAGTAACCTTGTGCTTAATGTTATACTTCAATAGGAGAGCTTCAAAGTATTTGTTACAGAAATGCGAACTCCCATCACTGATAATTGCTCTTGGTGTCCCAAAGCGAGTGAAAATATTTATTTTCAAAAAATTCAGCACCACCTTGGAGTTATTGGAAGACAACGCCACTGCTTCAACCCATTTGGACACATAATCTACAGCCACCAAAATATACTGATTACCAAAAGATGGTATGAAGGGCCCCATGAAATCTATCCCCCAAACATCAAATAACTCCACTTCTAGAATTGATTTCAGTGGCATTTCATGCCTTTGGGATATGTTACCCATACGTTGACAGCGATCACAACTTGCAACAAATCTATGAGCATCTTTGAAAATACTAGGCCAATAGAAACCAGATTGAAGTATCTTTGCTGCTGTTCTTTCACCTCCAAAGTGACCGCTATAAGGGGAAGAATGACAATGGTGCAGTATATCAGAAATTTCTTCATCAGGAACACATCTTCGCAGAATTTGATTAGCACATTTTTTAAATAAGAAAGGCTTATCCCAAAAATAAAATCTAACTTCATGCTCAATTTTTTTTTTCTGCTGATAGTTTAAATCAGGTGGATAAATACCACTTACCAAGAAATTCACATAATCAGCATACCAAGGGTAATTTACCTGATTAACTTCTAGCAGTTGTTCATCTGGAAATTTCTTATTAATTTGAACAGAGTCTTCCAATGCAACCTCATTCTCCAGCCTAGACAAGTGATCTGCAACCTGATTTTCAGTGCCTTTTCTATCTCGAATCTCAAGATCAAATTCTTGTAACAATAGAATCCATCGAATTAATCGGGGCTCAGCATCCTTCTTACTAATCAAATATTTGATTGTAGAATGATCAGTAAACACAATTACCTTGGCACCCACTATATATGATCTGAACTTATCAAAAGCAAACACCACTGCAAGCAACTCCTTCTCTGTTGTTGTGTAGTTAACTTAGGCATCATTGAGAGTCTTACTGGCATAATAAATAGAATGAAAGATATTCTCTCATCGCTGCCCCAATACTGCTCCAACCGCAAAGTCACTTGCATCACACATTAATTCAAAAGGGAGATTCCAGTCAGGAGCAATGATAATAGGAGCAAATACCAGCTTCATTTTTAACTCCTTGAATGCTTGCAAACAAGTTTCATAAAAAAGAAAAAGAGCATCCTTCTCCAACAAATTACACAACGACTTTGAGATTTTGGAGAAGTTCTTGATGAAACGTCTGTAGAAACCGGCATGTCCTAAGAAACTCCGAATCACTTTTACAAAAGAAAGCGGAGGGAGTTTATTAATGACCTCAAGCTTTGCTTTGTCCACTTCTATTCCTCTGTTGGAGATTCTGTGGCCAAACACAATGCCTTCTTGGACCATAAAATGACACTTTTCCTAATTAAGCACCAAATGAGTCTCTTCACAGCGTCGGAGAACTCGAGATAAATTTAGCAAACAACTATCAAAAGAATCCCCAAACACCGAGAAGTCATCCATGAAAATCTTAAGATTTTGCTCAACAATACCTGAGAAAATAGCCATCATACACCTTTGAAAAGTGGCTGGAGCATTTTACATACCATACGACATTCTCCGAAAAGCAAAAATGCCATAGGGACAGGTAAATGTTGTCTTTTCTTGGTCCTCAAGAGCTATAGCAATCTGATTATAGCCAGAATATCCATCCAAGAAGCAATAGAACTCCTTTCTCGCCAATCTATCAAGAATTTGATCAATGAATGGAAGTGGAAAATGATCCTTCCGAGTGGCATTCTTTAATTTCTTGTAATCCATGAAAACTCGTCATCCGGTAACTGACCGAGTTAGAATCAGTTCATTGTTATCATTGGCCTCCACTGTCATTCCTCTTTTATTTGGCACACACTGCACTGGACTCACCTATGAGTTATCAGAAATAGGATAAATTATACCTGCATCCAACCACTTGATTATTTCCTTCTTCACCACCTCTTTCATAATTGGATTAAGTCACCGCTGATGCTCTATAGATGCTTTATGTCCATCCTCCAACAGAATTCTATGCATACAATAGGAAGGACTGATACCCCTGATGTCAGCAATAGACCAACCCAATGCTCTCTTGTGCTATCTTAAGATGCGAAGAAGCTTTTCAACTTACACATCAGAAAGTGCAGAAGATACAACTACTGGCAATGTGGAATTTGTTTCTAAGAAAATATACTTCAAATGAAAAGGTAGGGGCTTAAGCTCCAAAATTGGTGGCTGCTCAATTGAAGGTTTCGGGGCCTCCTTAGTACCGCTAGGAAGATCAAGAAATTCAAACTGCCGTGGAAGTCTAGAGAATTTAGGAAATGAATCCAACTACTTCACACACTCTTCCACTTCTTCAGAAAATCCATTATGCTCTGCAGAACACAACGATGTCACTAAAGGTTCAGAATGAGTATTATTAAAAACATCACAAACCAAGTTATCCACCACATTGATACTGAAACATTCCTTAGAATTTGAAGGATATTGCAGCACTTTATAAATATTGAAAGTAATCTGATCATCCTGCACCCTCATTGTGAGTTCTCCCTTCTGCACATCAATCAAGGTCCTCCCCGTAGCTAGAAACTGCCTTCCAAGAATGATGGGGACCTCCTGGTCCTCTTCCATATCAAGCACAATAAAATCTGAAGGGAATATAAATTTATCCACTTTCACCAGAACATCTTCAATGATACCCCTAGGGTAAGTATAAGAACGATCCGCCAGCTGAAGAGTGACTGTAGTGGGTTTTGCTTCCCCCAAACCCAATTTTTGAAAAATTGACAAAGGCATTAGATTAATGCTTGCCCCCAAATCACATAGAGCTTTTCCAAAGAAATGATTGCCTATGGTGCATGGAATAGTAAAGCTTCTAGGATCCTTGAGCTTAGGAGGGAGCTTATTCTGAATAATTGCACTGCATTCTTCAGTCAACGCTACAGTCTCATAGTCACCTAGTCTTCTCTTTTTAGACAAAATATCCTTAATAAATTTCACATAATTGGGCATTTGCTCCAGTGCTTCAGCAAACGGGATATTGATATACAACTTCTTGAAGACATCGAGAAATTTTTTAAATTGAGCTTCATTCTTTTGTTTCTAGAGTCTTTGAGGAAATGGAGGAGGTGGAATGAGATTTGAAATTACCTCTTATTTCTCTTGATTTTTCTCGATCTGGCCTTCCCTTGAAGTGTTGGAATCATTCTCAATTTCCTTGCCACTCCGAAGTGTAATTGCTTTGCAATGCTCCCTATCTTCCAATCTTGGATTTGCCTCCGTATTGCTAGGAAGAGTTCCAAAAGGTCGATTATTAATAGCAGAGGCTAGCTGGCCACCTGATTCTCCAAACTCCTGAGAGAAGCTGCTTGACTCTGAATCATGGCATCATTCTTTGCCATATATTGCACAAACATTTCCTCTAGTGATAGCTTCTTCTCTTACTGCGAAACAGTATTTTGCTGATTAAAACAAGGAGGAGGGCCTTGTGCTCTAGAAGATGAAGCACCAACATTCTGATTTTGACTCCAAGCAAAATTTGGATGATTCCTCCATCGTGGATTAAATGTGTTGGAGTAAGGATTGTTCTTCTGCTGATTAAATCGCCCCACAAAGTTCACAAACTTTGAATTTAATGAACAATTCTCTGGAGAATGAGCCTCTCCACAATAGTTACAGGTAACAAAAGGACTTGCAGCAGATTGAACACCAAGGCTATCAAACTTCTTTGACAAAGAAGCAATATAAGTTGTTAACGCAGTAATAGCATCCACCTCATATACTCCTGCCACACGCCTAGGTACTTGTCTTTCTGAAGGCCACTGATAACTGTTAGAAGCCATTTCTTCCAACAAATCAAAAGCCTCATCAGTGGACTTACTCATTAAGGCTCCTCTAGCTGCTGCATCAATAATAGTTCTTAGAGGTCCGTTCAGAGCATTATAAAAGGTATGAACCTGTAACCACTTAGTAATGCCATGATGCAGACATTTTCTGATGAGTTCTTTGAATCTTTCCCATGCTTCATAAAGAGACTCGCTATCGTACTGAACAAAGGAGATGATGTCCTTCCGCATTTGGGTTGTCTTCCCAGGTGGAAAGAACCTGTCAAGAAATTTATCAGCTAAGGCTTCCCAGGTAGTAATAGACCCTTTTGGAAGTGAGTGAAGCCAACTCTTAGCCTTATCTTGGAGAGAGAAAGGAAAGAGTCTTAATCTGATAGCATCTTCTGTAACTCCGTTGTGCTTGAAAGCATCGCAAATTTTCAAAAAATTCAACAGGTGAACATTTGGATCTTTATTAGGCAAACCTCCAAACTGCACAGAAGTCTGGATCATCAGGATAATGGCTAGCTTGATTTCGAAATTATTAGCTTGGATTGCTGGCCTCCGAATGCTAGACTGCAGACTTTGAACTTGAGGGACAGAATACTTCCTCAAAGATTTCATTGGTGTTTCTTCTGCCATTGATTGAGAGTTGCTTTTCGACGCCAAACGCTCCTTTCTAATTCCTCGGAGTGTTCTTTCAATTTCAGGATCAAAAGGTACTAATTCAGGATTTTGCGTTCGTCGAGTTTGGTGCATATAAAGTAAAAGAGTACTTGAAATTAGTAAAACCAACTAAAAAAAATTAAATGGAATAAAAAAATATGAATATACAACCAGAATTCAATTTGAATTAATAATAAGCAATTGTATGCGTTAATATTAACCACAAAATTAGAAACTAAATCACCGGCAACGGTGCCAAAAACTTGATGGGATAAATCCAACAACACAAGTATACATGTCAATCAAGTAATAAAGTAGTGAATAAAAGTCGTTCCCACGAGGATTTGTTACTAAATTTTATAGTTAACTACTAACATTCAGAACTCTTACTATTATTCAAACAACAATTTAATTTTGATCAATTTAATTAGATTAAAAATAATATTACAAAAAATCGTAAACTATCAAGAACTGAATAATTTAGAAACTCTATTCTGCTGGATCCTAGGATTGTAATCTTTTTTCTCACTTTATTTGAATTGCAGTTAAAATAACTTTTTCCTATTCCAATTTACTCAAAATATCAATCTAGAGCTCTAATATAATTGTATCCCTCTTTCGATGGCAATACAAAATTTAACCCATTTAATTTTAATCTCTATATTCCTATGAGATAATACATCAAACAGGTTATGTTCATGATCAAGCTCTATTTGAAATCGCATATGGCTCTAACAGATATTCCTATCCTTAGAACAAATTTTTCCTAATTAACAACAATTAGTTCAAACATATGTTACTCATACTAGTTCATAGATTCAAATTCCCTTTCCCAAGTTCAATTCAAATCCACAAAATCATCCAATTGATGATCAGACAATCAAAAGCATTACACACAAGCATGAGTAAATATTTTACAAACTGAAATAGGAACTCAACAAAATAATGATTCAAATTACATGAGAAGTTTGATTACAATCCTAGAAATAAAATTAGTTCATGGCATACATTGAGAACAACAATAACAATTTAGAAACAGGAGCCCTCATAAGAAAAACTTAGAAATTCAGAAAAACCGTAAATACGGAGTTGCAGATGATGAATCCAAGACTCCGATCTTGATTTTTCCTTTGTTTCCTTCAAGATTCCTGCCTTCCAATGCTCTATTTTCGTGCCTCCCCCTATCAACTGAGAATGGCCCTTGTTAAATAACATTTTAATTCTACTATTACAAAACTGAACAGGCACTCATTCATGAATCTGTCACGCAAAGATTGGAGTTTCTACCGTCAAAGATCATCCAAATCCTTTGCATGCTCTGGAATTCTTCTTCCTTGTTGGCTGCTACGGCACTGGACATGATAATGCTGCGGTAGCCAACAACCTTGCATTTTCTTCATGCTTTTCTATGACTTCTTTATGTCCTAAAGACTATCTCTATCTTGCCAATGATGTCTTCTCAATATCTTCTTTTCCATTGAAGTTTTTAACCTTTCCATCAGTAGAAAGAAACTCAGTAATCAAAGCACTATGATAGAGAAATCATTCAAATTCATCACATATAATCATAGATACTTAAAGATAGATAACCATGGTCAACTTTGACAAAGAAAAAGTATTTTCAATGCTCATCATGACAATAAAACAAGGATTTAGCATAATTTAAAGATCAAAAAGAGTTCAAATAACTCTACTTTCATAGAGTTATCAGGTAGCGACGCTCGAGCCTATCCAAGCGGTCCTCCATAACACTTAAACGATCAAAGATGACTGAGTTGCTGTGCTCTTAGTAAGTTCGAAGATCCGCAATGGCAACAAGGATGCGTGCTTCACTTGTAGCTTCTGGGATGCTACTTGTTGCTGGTGCCTCTTCCATAGGAATATCAGTCGGATTAGCAGGAATTTCTTTTGGTGGTGTTGCTGCCACACGTCCATGACCATAAGTCCATTCACTATTTATGTTCTTCACTTGCATTCTATTGAGAGAGGCAAGTCCAAACTTGTGGGGACCCGTAATATTTACGATTCCATCTTCCATTAGGGGAACCTTGTAGTGGTCTAGAATTTGAACAATCAAAAGGGTATAAGGAAGATTTATAACTGCCTTTTATTTAGCTTTCATCATGTAGTGCATAATGAAATAAGGCCAGTTGATCTTTATGCATTCTTTGAGAAGCCACACTAGGAAGATGTCTTCCTCTTCAATCAAGGCATAGTTACTTGCCCTTAGTGCTAGGATATGAGTGATAATAAAATGGAGAAGACGATCTTGCAACTTCAAAAGGCCGGTAATAAAAGTCCCTTTTGGCATTTGAATGCAAGGCTGAAGCATGCCCATGACAGCTTGATCTTTCTTATAATTTTCCCATGAGCTATGATTTTTCAATTTAAGCTTTTCTCTAGAGTGAGGAAAATCAAATAGAGGAACCCACTCACTTGGATTCACTCATTCATAATAATTTTGTGCCTTTTAATTTCAGAAACCAAATTTCTGGCCATAATAGATAAATTGCAGAAAAAGACTTTAGTAGGTTCAAGATAGAAATACCCTGGATTGGTAGTGACGAGAGTTCTCAATCCATGGAATGCAAGGAGCTCTGTAAGAGAAGTGAATCATTCTTTGACAAAAAATGCCCAGTCCATCCATTTAGGTGAAATGATGCGTCAAGCATGAAATTCTGACTAGTATTTCTTCATCTGAGCAAGGTCGGTGAAGAATCTTCCAAGGTTCAAGGCTATGGAGAAATCTGGGTCAGTGTTTGTAGGAGGTGTTTCCTTTGGGATATTTGGGTTTTTGGTGCGTGACCTTTTGGGAAAGGAAGAGCTACTAGCCATGGTAAGAGAAAATGGTGGTTAGGGCACATTAGAAGAGAGATAAAGTGTGAGGGGAGATGAGAAATTTTGAAAGAAAAATAGAATTTAATCGAAGAAAAGTGTTGGAAAGTGGTGGAATGTGAGGAAAATAAGATGTAAATGGTGGATTTGTGGTAGATTTGAGATGAGTGTGAGTGGAGAGGATTGGGTGTTTGAGGGAAGAAGAAGACTGTGAGAATGGAGGTTTTGAGAGGCTGTCGTGAAAATAAAAGTGGTGGCTACTATTTTTGTGTTTTGAAGAGTATACTAACTGGTTAGGATATTGGGTCTAACCGATTAGAATGTGCAGGGTAACTGATTACCATTTTGGGAAATGAAGGTGGAGCTCACTGTTTAGATAAATAACCAGTTAGAGGTTAAGTTCTAATTGATTAGAACGTGATGAGAATGTAAGAGGAGCTCACTGTTCTAACTAATCGGTTAGCTTTCTATAAAATTGAAAAAGGTGTGGCTCTGTGAACTAAAATAACCGGTTATATAATTGTCCTAGCCGGTTATGAAGCTATGTCAGAAAGTAATTTTTATATCAATCAAAGTTCTAAGTCACACACAATAGGTCCTTTTCCTTTTCTTGATAGTTTATTGTACTTCCAGAGTCTATTTCCACAAGCTGACTTGATTCTCAGAGACATAATACTAGCTCAAAATTGATTATGTGAAACCATAACTATCTTAACACTATTTCACAGAGACCAGATTCAAACTTGCTAACCATCTTCAAACACCAATAACAGATTATACCCTTTTCCTAATAGATTATGTTCATTTCCCAACTTTTATTTCCCAGGCAATACCATATCAAGTCTTCAAGAATTCAACTTTTCAAGACCATTAACACTTGCCATTCCTATGGAGACATCCCAAACACAGAATTTTTCTTCTTCAAGTGATTAAGAAATAATTTTCTTCAGCAGGAGCATGATTAGGGAAAGATTAGGGACATAAGCATGGACTAAGCTCCTATAAAACAAAATAAGGGGACATTTCGATGCTCAAGTTAGTATTGGATTCAAAAGTGATTAACTTATAAAATTACATAGCGAAACAATGATATTATGCAGTAGAAGAGCAAAATATGCATCAGAGAAGATTAGTTATGTAGCAAAGATAACCAATTTATCAATAAATGACTAATTTGTATAGAAAATTAACTTATTGCATTAAATGACTAATATATGCATCAAATGGCTAATTTATGCAACAAATAATCAACTTATGCATGATTGATCCAATATACCAAGTTCATTTCTTATATAAAAGAATGCTTCTTTTACTAAGAGCTTAGTGAAAATATCAGCTAGTTGCTTAGTGATTTCCATAAATTCAAGCATACAATCACCTTTTTGAACATGATCTCTAATAAAATGATGCCGAATTTCAATGTGTTTTATTCTAGAGTGCAAAACAGGATTTTTAGATAAGTTGATTATACTAGTGTTATCATACCTAATAGGAATGTGATCAAGCTCAAGACCATAGTCTTGAAGTTGTTGCTTCATCCATAGGACTTGAGCACAACAACTCCCAACTGTAACATATTCAGCTTCAGCTATTGACAATGCCACACTATTTTGTTTCTTATTATGCCAAGAAACTAGTGAGCTTCCAAGCAAGTGACATATCTCACTAGTGGTTTTTCAATCCATTTTACATCCAACAAAGTCAGAATCAGAGTAACCAACTAGGCTACATAAGGTACCCTTAGGGTACCACAAACCCATTTGTGAAGTGCCGATAAGATATTTTATGATTCGTTTTACAGTACTTAGGTCTGATTATCTAGGATTAGCTTGATATCTAGCACACATGCACACACTGAACATGATATCTGGCCTACTAGCTGTAAGATAAAGAAGTGAGCCAATCATACCTCTATATTTTGTGATTTCTACAGATTTACCTTCTTCATCCTTGTCCAAATAACAAGAGGTACCCATTGGTGTAGCCATATGATTGGCACATTCCATTCCAAACTTCTTGAGCAACTCCTTACAATATTTGGATTGACTTATGAAAGTCTCATCCTTTGTTTGCTTGATTTGGAGACCAAGGAAGAATTTTAGCTCACCCATCATGGACATCTCAAACTCACTTTGCATAATATTAGTAAATTTCTTGCAAAGATAGTTTTTAGTGGCACTAAATATTATATCATCAACATAAATTTGAACAAGAAAAATATCATGCTTTTTATGCTTGATAAAGAGAGTATTGTCAACTTTACCCCTAGAGAAGCCATTTTTCAAAAGAAATTTGCTCAACCTTTCATACTAAGCTCTAAGAGCTTGTTTCAAGCCATACAAGGCCTTTTTCAATTTAAAAACATGGTTGGACATTTCAAAATCTTCAAAACCAGGAGGTTGTTCTATATACACCTCTTCTTGTATAAAATCATTTAAAAAGGACTTTTAACATTCATTTGATAAAGTTTGAAATCCATGATGCATGCATATGCAAGTAACATTCTAATGGCCTCTAATCTAGCTACGAAAGCATAAGTTTCTTTATAGTCTATGCCTTCTTCTTGATTATAGCCCTTTGCTACAAGCCTAGCTTTGTTTCTTATTATTAAGTCCGTTTCATCAAGTTTATTCCTAAAGACCCATTTGGTGCCAATTATAGGATGATCATTGGGGCCTTGGAACTAATTCCTAAACTTGAATTCTCTCAAATTGATTTAGTTCATCTTGCATCGTCAAGATCCAATGTTCATCATTAATGGCCTCATTTATGTCTTTAGGTTCAACTTGAGAGACAAAAGTTAAGTGATTACATGCATCTCTAAAAGTGTTTCAAGTAATTATCCCTTTTGATACATCACTAATCACCTTGTCAAGAGGATGATACCTTTATGTCCTCCATTCTTTGGGTAGATCCATGATTTCAGAATCCTCTTGACCTGCATGATCACTGGGTCTTTCTTTTTGCTTCTTAGGCTCTTTTTCTTGAATATCCAAGTATGTTCTAGCCATGATTTCTGTAACATCATTAACAGACACCTTTCTTGGCTCATTTGGGTTAGTTTCATCAAAAGTAACATGTATAGACTCTTCTATAGTCATAGTTCGTTTATTATAAACTCTAAAGACTTTACTATGTATAGAATAGCCAATAAAAATTCCTTTATCAGATTTTGCATCAAACTTCCCCAAATTATCCTTTCCATTATTCAAAACAAAGCATTTACATCCAAAGACATGAAAATGTGACACATTTGACTTCCTTCCATTGCACAATTCATATGAGATTTTCTTTAAAATTGGCCTTATTAGGACTATATTCATAACATAACAAGCGGTGTTAACTGCATCCGCTCAAAATTATTTAGGAAGGTTGGCCTCATTGAGCATAGTTCTTATCATTTCCTCTAAAGATTGATTTTTCCTTTCTACAACACTATTTTGTTGTGGTGTTCTAGGGACAAAAAAGTTATGCTCAATGCCATGTTCATCACAAAAGGTTTCAAAATCATGATTTTTAAATTTACCACCATAGTCACTTCTAATAGATGAGATACAAAAACCTTTTTCATTTTGGATAACTTTAGCAAGCTTTTTAAATGATTAAAAATCATCATTTTTGTGAGCCAAGAATAATGTCCATGTAAACCTAGAAAAATCATCCACAATCATCAATGCATAGTAATTCCCACCAAAGCTCATAGTTCTAGAGGGACCAAAAAGATCCATGTGTAAAAGTTATAAAAGTCTAGAAGTTGAAACCATATTTTTAACTTTAAAAGAGACTTTTACTTGTTTTCCCTTTTGACATGCATCACAAAGTTTGTCTTTTTCAAATTTGAGTTTTGGAAGACTAATTACTAGTTCTTTAGAAACCAATTTGTTTAAGTGATCCATGTGAATGTGAGTAATTCTTCTATGCCATAACCATGAATCATTTTCTTTACTCATAAAGCATTTAGCATCATTTGAGGAAATGTCATCAAGACTAATCATATATATATTATTGACCCTATGACCAACAAACTTAATATGCTTATCATCTTTACCCTTAATTATGCAACAATTAGAATTAAATATTACTTTATTCCCCTTATCACATAGTTGACTAATGCTAAGCAAATTATGTTTGAGTCCTTCAATAAGCAAAACATTATCAATAGATGAAGAAGGGTTCTTACTAACTTTACCAACTCCAAGAATCTTCCTTTTGTTGTTGTCACCATATATCACGTGACCATTCTTCTTGGGGACAAGAAAGGAAAACTTAGAGCCATCATCAATCATGTGCTTGGAGCAACCACTATCAAGATACTAACTTGAGTTTTTGGTCTTCAAGCACACCTCGGTGTCACTCTCTTCACTTTCTTCTCCTTGAGCCATGAGACAAAGATGAACTTCTTCATCTTCCGAACTATCAGAGGAACTCATGTCATTGCCCTCCTATGATATATATGCTCTCCTTCCTTTTTTTTCTTTGGAGGGCCTTTTCTCATACTTCTCCGTCTTTTTTAGATACACAAGACACTCCATTTTCATGTGCCCTGATTTTTCACATTCATAGTATTTTGAAGGACTGGAGGATCCTTCTCCTTTGTGATAGGCTTTCTTTTGAGGGAAGGGTGGTCTTCTTTGGAATCCCTTCTTCTTTAAGAATCTTCCAAACTTCCTCACAAGGAGACTGAGGTTTTCCTCACTTAGCTCAAGATTTTCTACATCTTATTCACCATCTTCATCATCATCTTTAATTGTGGAAGAGGTGGCTTTGAGTGCAATCCCCTTCTTCTTCTTATCATGTTCTTCATTTTGATTGAGTCTATTTAGCTGCAACTCATGCTCTTGAAGCTTCCCAAATAAAGTGGCTAGAGACATTGTTGACAAATCTCTTGATTCCGCAATAGCCGTTACTTTGGGTTGCCAATTCCTGCTCAAATATCTCAATACTTTGTTAATAAGATCTTCATTAGGAAATGTTTTTCCTAATTAGATAAGATGATTTACAATACGTGTGAACCTCTTTTGCATCTCTTAAATGCTTTCACCTTGATTCATTCTAAACAATTCATATTCATGAGTAAGAGTATTTATTCTAGATCATTTTACCTCACTTGTACCTTCATGAGTTACTTGTAATGTATCCCGCATTTCTTTATCGGTCTTACAATTTAACATCCTAAAGAATTCATTATACGCCAAGGATGTGGTAATGATGTTCTTGGCTTTCAAATTGTATTGAACATTCTTTTTGTCCTCATCAGTCCATTCATTTCTAGGTGTATTAATTTTCACACCATCTTTAGTATGTGTGGGAATAAAAGCATTATTTTCAACGACATCCCACACATCTAAATCAATAACTTCAATAAAAATTTTCATTTATTCTTTCCAATATGCATAATCATCCCTATTGAAAAAGGGAGATCTATTTATAGAGGAACTTTCATTAGAAAAACCATTTGAAGCCATTTCTTCTCTTGAAGCTGCTAAGCTCTTTACACAAAAGTCTATATTTGATACCACTTGTTACCAAGTGGCCTCAATTACTCAAGAGGGGATGAATTGAGTATATAAAACAAGTTCGCAAATCTTTCGTTAAATACTTGAATTTTTATTTTCGTTGAAGCTATTTGATTAATAGAGATAAATAAAAAGATGAGATGAATCCTTTTACTTACAAATACAACAATCAAGCAAGATAGTATATAAGTGAACTTAATTAAACAGTACACAATATTAAAGAGTTGAGTTTAGAAGAACAAACACCAAGCTTTATCTTGGTTCAGCCACCAATCCACTTATGGCTTATGTCCAGTCCTCAAGCAATCACTCAAGATTTCTACTATATCTTCAAGGTTGAAAGTAGGTGCTTGACAATCTTTACAAATTGGAGCACTCAACACACCTTGGGATGCCTCACCTTTGTGCTTGAGCCTTTATATTCAAGGGATACCACACCCTTACAATTTTGAGGGATACCTCACCATCTCTTAATAGATTATACAAGATTTGGATGGAAGAAACTCTCTCTAGAGCATATTATACAAATTGAAGAACTATGATATTAAGGATTCACACAAGTTAAAGCTCAAAATAAAGGATTATATGAAATGATGAGAAAACTGATTTTTAATGCTCAGTAGTGATTCTCAGATTGTTGGTCTCAGTTTTTCTATATCTCTATTAATACCCAACACCCAAATTTATAGTTAAGGGCCATTGATAGTCGTTGGAGGTAGATAAGAGCATTAAATGCTCTTTAATATAGCTGTTACGTGCTTCTTCTTATTTTCCATATATCAGCGCCTAATCGGTTATGCAAACACCCTAATCGGTTAGGGGCCCTTTTAAGCTCAAAATAAAGGCTTTTGTTATAGAGAATAACCGATTAATTCATGTCCTAATCAATTAGGACTTAATAAACTTGGTTTCTAGGAAAACTGCTAATCGATTAGAGCCTCATGCTAATTAGTTAGGACTTAATTCATTTTGCTTCTGAGAAAGCAAATAACCGATTAGGGCTTCAACCTAATCGGTTAGGCCCTATTATAAAATGAAAGAAAATGCTTCTATGTATTCAAATACTCGATTAGTCATCTTGCCTAATCGGTTAGGCACATAAAATATAAAAAGGCAATGCCTCTGTTTCATCAGACTAACCGATTAGAAGCTATTGCTAATCGGTTAAGGGCCTTAAAAATTAGCCTCTAACAAGACAATACAGGTTATACTTTTTGCTTGCCAAACTCGTTAGTTCTTTTCAAAAACGCGCATATCTGTTTTTGTTCTTATTTATTTGCCTAGAAAAGAAGATTGGATTTTCAAGGGGTTTTTCAGAAAACTTTTTGATCCTTACTAAAAATCAATTGTTTAAGTTATGAATTTCATGATTGAAAAGAATGATTTTGCAAAGCCATTTTAAGAAAGCCAAAAGATGAGCTTAGAGTGAATCCTTAATATACCTTTACACAAGATCTATGACTTACATGCTAATCTTGAATTCCTTGTGACTTGATCATTGTATTTCCATTGCTTTCTTATTTGTCGACATCAAAACCATTTATATTTAGTCAATGTCAATCACAGCCGTAACATTGCTGATTACTGCAAGAAGGTTAAGACAGTACTTCCAATGTCACCCTGTAATAGTGAGGCAGACCAACCAATCTTGCAAGTACTGCATAAATTAGATCTCATTGGGAGAATGATTGCTTGGTCGATGGAGCTCTCTAAGTTTGGTATCACTTACGAGTCAAGACCAACCGTAAAGGCTCAAGTATTATCTGATTTCTTGGTTGAGCTTACACCGGACTCCGGCAATCCTAAAGTGAATTTTTGGACCATCTGCATTAATAGATCTTCAAATCCCAATAGAAGTGACGCCAGAGTAATGTTAGAAAATGAAGTCAGCCTCATGTTAAAACATTCTCTGAGGTTTGAGTTTCTAATTTCAAACAACCAAGCTAAATATGAAACATGCATTGCAGACATCAACATGGCAAAAGGGATGGGAGATACAGATATAATCTTATGCATTGATTCGCAGCTAGCGACATCCTAGATATGGGGTGAATACTAAGCTAAGAAGCCCTTATTGCAGAAGTACTTAGCCAAGTCAAGAAGTTAATGAAAATCTTTGACAGTGTTAAGGTAAAGCACATCCTAATAGAGAAGAACTCCAGAGCCGACATCCTATCAAAGCTTGCTAGCACCAAGAGTCCTGACAAAAATAGGTCTATAATCCAAGATACCTTACTCACTCCTAGTATTACCAATAATGAAGTTCTCTTACTGGAAGATGATAAAACCTAGATGACACACATAGTTGCCTACCTCCGCAATGGCTCATTACTTGAAGACCAAAAGGAGGTCCAGAAAATAGTATGGACAATGGCTTGGTACACCATCCTTGATAATCAATTATATCATCGCAGATTTTTTTCTCCCCTCCTTAAGTGCGTCGGTCCTAAGGAAGCGGAATATGTCTTGACCGAGATTAACGAAGGGAGTTCTAACCATCATCTTGGTAGAAAGTCCTTCGCTCGAAAAGCACTGAGGACTCGATACTATCGGCCTACTATGAAAAATGACAACAAAGAACATGTTCATAAATGTGATCAATGTTAGAGACACTCAAACATCTATGTAGCTCCATCAGAAGAGTTATTTACGATTTCTATCCCCTAACCATTCTACAAGTGGGGGATGGATATCCTAGGTCCTTTCCCCCAAGCACTGCGACAGATCAAGTACTTAGTGGTAGCTATTGACTACTTCACTAAGTGGATTAAGGTAGAACCAATATCCACCATTACATCTGCATGATTCCAAAAGTTCACTTATAAGAACATCATTAGCAGGTTTGATATCCCAGAGTCTATTATCACGGATAATAGAACCCAGTTCACAAATCAGAAGTTCAAGGATCTCTTAGTCGATTTCAAGAATCAAATAACATTTCACATCAGTGGAACATCCAAAGACTAACGGGCAAGTTGAAGTCACCAATCGGGTCATACTTAAAGGAATCAAAAAGAGACTTGATGATGTAAAGGGGAATTGGATGGAGCAGCTTGGTGTGCTACAGATTGTGATTAAAAACAGTTATCAAGTTTCACCAAAAATATAAAAACCTTACAATAAGTTATAGTTAGTAAGGGTCGATCCACAGAGAACTAATTCAATTGACACTATAACTCAATTCCCAAATTAAACTCTAAAGAACAAATAACAGTAAAAGGGGGGTTCTGTTTATTAAAACTAAGAACATAAATTGAATCTAAAGCAACAACAGTAAACACGATTTGATTTACTAATTTAAAGATATTGGTTAAGAGATGGAATCTATCACTAGATTTATATGATAATGCTAACCTACATATCTTTTATATCAACATGGTCAATTATGTTCTTATGTGATTGTGAGATTAACTCTCTGTTTTCCTTAGGTTTTGGTTAATTTAGCAACCGCTCAAATGAATCATTAATCACTAGTTAGCTATAAAGCAACTGCTCTTATATCCACCTAATGACAATATTAAGATTTAGACAATCAACCACACTAAGGTCCAATCATACATTGGAATTAAATTACTTAGATCATATGTCTCACTAGTCCTACCACCGCAACCACGTATAGCAATTCTAGTTTTACCACTTTCAAAAATAGCAAAGAGTATAAAAACCTTTATACCGAATTAAGAATAGAAACATATGAATAAAAACAAAATTGTATTAAATCTAAAGGAATATGAAGGATTCACATAATCAAAACTAGGGTTTCATCTTTCCTTAACCAAATAAGAATTTAGCCACACATGGTGAATTCAAATTCAAAAGAAAAACTAAAGAAAGTCATCATCAAGAACACAAGTGCAGAAGAAAAGCTAAATATCAAACTGATTTCCAATGATAACGATTGGTTAATCTCCAATAATTCGAACCCGAATCTTCAATCTTTGATTTAACCTTTCTCTCCCAGTTCTTCGGCAGCTTGCAACCTAGAGATATCCTTTTTGGAACCCTAAGCACTCCTATTTATAACCCTTCAAACCTAGCTCTTCGTCCCAACTTAAAATTAGTTTCCTGATACGCAGACACGGGTCATGTCATATGACACGGCCCACCTCGTGTCTAAGTCTGCCTGCTAAAATGCCATATAATTTAGAGTCAGAGAAGGATACGGCCCACCCCGTGTCTTAAGACACGGGCCGTGTCTTCGGGTAAATTCAAAATTGATCCTAATTTATGATGCTAGAGAAGGACTCGACCCCCTTAATGTCTGGTGACATAGGTCGTGTCACTTAGTTCCTTCATGTTCACCCTAATTCTTCATATATAATCTTCTCTCTTTGCTTTTAAGGGATGATATTGATCTCCTTAACTCCTTAGCTCTCTCCTCAAGTGAATACTGAGCTTAGTTTGAATCCAATGGACTAAGACACTCAAAGATCTCTAAAAAACATAACACAATTATGAGTACTTATAAACATACTTAAGCAAAGTTTCACAATAAGACTTCGATTAGGCTTCATATCTAGAAACTCAGCTAAAAGGTAACAATTAAGCATATACAAAGTCCAATCAGATCAAAGACAAAGTATTCAAGATATAGAAATAATCAACAGATCAAATACCTTCACACTTAGCCTTTTGTACTCTTGGACAAAAATATATAATCAAGCATATGTGTCTCAACAGGCAATGAAAGTGTAGAATAATGAGTAAAGACCTACACCTCTTAGTCTTTTCAAGGAATCTAAGCAATCAGGAATTTCCTCCCTCACCAATCCAAATCATCAAGTAAAGTCAATCAAATATCAGGGTTAAATCACAGGATAAGTCCTCACTGGTATACTCTTCCACTCACGTGTCTTGAGCTTGTGTTTACTCTTAACCTACTCATGAAAACATATCCTACCATAAGCTTGGCAAGCCTCTACTTCTCTACCACTTAAGCTATATGCACACAAAGATCAAAAGGTCTTTATTTAGGTTGTAATGAGGTCAGGGTCAAGGTAGGATATATCAAGGATAAACAAAGTTAAACCATAGGAATTAGAAGAACAAATGAGAATATATTCAATCATTACAATAAAAGTCACCCAAACACTTTTCAACCTTAATTTTCTTTTTGCATCTTTTCCTTTTTCTTGCCCTTTCTCCATACAACAGTCAAATTTTTCCTTTTCTTCTTCATTTTTTTCTTTCTCACTTTTGAGCTCTTTTTTTTTCATCACATCTAAGCATCTTTTTGTTTTGCCAATATTTATTTTTTATATGCATACATAGCTAGGCAAACATATTGTTAAATCCTCCACACTTATTCAAGACTAATTCCCAAAACAAGGACCAAGCTCTTCTACTCCCTAATGTAAGGTAGCGTAATGGTTTTTTACTTTTAGACTTGTATTGAGCTGTAAATGAAGAAAAAATCAATTAGGCTCAAATGGGATAAACAATGGATAAAATGCAAGGATGACTGTTTGATCAGTAGCTATTTGAAAGAAATGTCTTTGTCATTTCAAATGTGTGCAGTGATCATTTGTAACTTAAAAGAAAGTCAAGACAAGTTCTGAAGAACACATAATCATGAGTGGAATCACACAACAAAGAACCAAAATGACCTAAAATTAGCCATTCACATCAAGGCCCAAAATCTCACTTAAGTTTCAACTTATCACTTTTGCATTAACCTTTCAAATTTTCAAAATCATACTCATCAAATTTGAATTCAAGAAAATCCACTCCATCATGCTTAAAAACTTATCAAATTAGATGAAAAAAAATTTTGATCATTTACTCACCATTCAAATCACTTTAAAAACCCATTGGAGTAATATTCACCAGATATGCAATTAAGAACATGACCCCCTACACTTAAACCAGACATTGTCCCTAATGTCAACGCGTACACATAAATAAATCAGAGAAAATCAACAGTGCATAGCAAAAACAATAAGAAATCAGATCCATAACCATTAATCAAAATATGTAGTCCAAACAAAGATCCAATATAATGCCAAAATATCCATATAAAATTAAATCAGAATCCCAAAAGAACAAAGGCGCAAAATACAAGGGAAATACATCAAGATGGGGGAGGGGGAAAGGCAATCTCTGAAGCAAAGCATCTAATTTATTGTCGATGCTATCCATCCTCCGAGTAGTGAAGTCTTCCAATGCTTGGAATTGATCATCTAATCACTGGAATCGAGTGCCATGATCCAACTCTAGACAATCAAGACGGTCCAGGATGTCATCGTAAGAAGCAGCTCGAGAGGATGATGGACTTGCCTCCACTGCAAACTGAGATGTATACTCTGGGGGTATGGGGGCTGCCTCGGGCTCCTGAGGCTCAAGTGGTGGAGCTCTCCTGGGTAAGACCTCGCCATCGACTCCAACCAAAAGTAAGGCACCATTCTAGTTCACACACAAGCCCATGGCTACCAGAATAGTCCCATCAACAGCACTGGAACCCTTCACAGAATTATCCTCCATGAGCAAATCCATATCAAGGCCACAGTGTTAAGCAATAACGGTGACATAACCACCAATTAAGATACAGCCAGCTTTAGTGGCCCCGACATGTTTAAAATGGTTGCATAGCTAATAATTCCCATTCACGGGTGCCCTAGTGACCATACAGTGAAGAAAAATTAATTCAGGCATACTAAAGGTGCCTTGACTTTCTCCCTTAGCACAAATGGTATTAGCTAATCATTTTTTAAGGTATCTATAGGTAGGGGATCGGAGTTTGGAGGCCTTAGAGGATTTGGGATCATAACAACCCAGCCATAGTCAAAGTAGACTAAACATTTTTCAGATTAAAATCACAGGGCAAACAATTGTGCTCCACAAGAAAGCCAAATATAGCATTGAACTGGTGAATGTCTAAGGTGTAGGGAGTGCCTAGAAGCTTAAAGGTGATCTCACCAGGCCACTCAGCTTAGTTACTCAAAGGGAACAACTTACAATCAAAAGTAGAAATAAATTCACGAGTCAAATCAGCATAGGTAGGCCTATGCAAATTTACAAACTCGACCCAGCCTATTCTACCCAATAAAGCAAATACCTCATCATACAAACAAGAGCCCTCAAGGTGTCCCCATCCAAAAACCTAGTGGCAACTACATCTTTCCTATCAAATGGATGAACAGGTACCTGTGATGGAAGTGCAGCACGTGGTGGAGGGGTAGGTGGGACCTCCTTCCTAGGCGTGTGCTTTATGCACTTCTTTAGAGGCATTGAAGGTGAAACTCAAAGAAATGGAGATTAGAGCGAGAAGAAGATGAAATCTAAAGATTTTGAGGTTTTTGGGTATGAATTTGGAAGAAAAGGGAATGATTGAAAGGAACGGTGGTGGTTGAGGTTTGGGGAGTATGCAATTGTGGAAGAGGATGGAGGATAGTGAAGTAGGTTACGGTGAAATGGTGATGGAGAATGGTGATGGTGGTGGATGGCTGCACAAGTGTGGTGGTGAGGAGCTGGTGGAAGAGGATGAGAGAATGGTGATGGTGGTGGAGCTGCACAAGGGATGGAGGAAAAGAGGAAGGAATTAGGGCTGATATTGGGAAATAAAACCCTAAGGGAGGGTATTAACAGACTATCACACAGTCCCCTCCATGTAAGACTTTGAGAGAAAAGGGGACCTCTGCACAGGCACACACGGGCCGTGTCATAGGACACAGCCCCCATTGTGTTTGGCTCTAGGAGAACTGGGGGCTTTTGCCCACGAAAACATGGGCCGTGTCTCATGACATGTCACCCACCGTGTTTGCTTCTGTGACCAACTGGGGTCTTCTGTCATGAGAACACGGGCTGTGTCATATGACACGGCACCCCCCGTGTACTTCTCTGTGAGCAATTGGGGCTTCTGCTAGTTGGGAACATAGGGTATGTCTTGAAACACCCCCCATGTCTTCCTCTAACTTGGCAACTTAGAAAACCACATGAATACCCCACGTAATTATCAATTTCCAAGGTTTATCATCCTCCTAAAACTCTTATGAGGACTCCACACACTCATCAAATAATCAAACAATCAAATAATGCATTCAAACACAAATCCAGCATTCCAAAACACAAAGATATTTAGGGATTCCTGGGCAATCAGTCTAGAGGCATACCAAAATCTACTTTACCTAAGAAACTAAATAAGAAAACAATAAAGAAACATAAAATAAAAGGGATAAAGAAAATAAATTTAATTTTTTTTTATGATGGGTTGCCTCCCATTAAGCGCTTAGTTATTTTTCCTCAGCCCAACATTGTGACACTCCTTAGTGTTCTGCATAAGGTGGATGGAGAAGGGTCATATCTTCCACTTTTTCTTTTTTTAGAAACTCATGGTAAGGCTTGAGACGGTGTCCATTGACCTTGAATATTTTGTCAGACGCTTCATTCATGATTTCTACTGCACCAGAAAGAAAAACATTAATCACCACAAATGGTCCAATCCATTTAGAACGTAGTTTACCTAGAAACATCTTGAGTCTGGATTGGTAAAGTAACACTCTTTGTCCTTTGTTGAAGCTTTTCCTAGAGATCATTTGATCATAAAATGCCTTGGTTTTTGCCTTATAAGTAAGGGCACTCTCTAAAGCTTTCTTCCTCAATTCTTCCAACTCCTGTAATTGAAGCTTCTTCTACTTTCCAGCACCCTCCAAATCTAGGTTAACTTGCTTAATAGCCCAATAAGATCGATGCTTTAGCTCCACAGGCAAATGACAGGGCTTCCCATATACCAACTGAAATGGTGACATGTCAATTGGGGTCTTATATGTAGTCTTATAAGCTCATAATGCATCATCAAGTCTAGTACTCTAATCCTTGCGCGTCAGATTCATTGTTTTTTCAAGAATGGAATTGATTTACCGATTAGATACTTTGATCTGCCCATTTGTCTGTGGAGGGTAGGGAGTGGAAGTCTAGTGCACCACATCATATTTCTTCAAGAAAGCCTCAAACGTTCTACTGCAAAAATGGGTCCCTTAATCACTAATGATGGCCCTTGGAGTTCCAAACCTGGAAAAAATGTTAGACTTCACAACATCCACAACAATTTTAGAGTCATCAGTTTTGGTGGCCTTAGCTTCCACTCATTTGGAGACATAATCAATAACTAGAAGAATGTAGGAGAAACCAAATGAGGGAGGGAATGGTTCCATAAAGTAAATGCCCCAAACATCAAAGATTCCATAAAAATTATCAGAGTTTGAGACATTTGATTTCTTGGACCAATGTTACCTGTTCTTTGACAGCGGTCACAAGACTTATAGAAGTTGTAAGTATCCTTAAAAATTGTAGGCTAATAGAAACCACTGTCGAACACTTTCTTGGCTGTCATCTTCATGGCAAAATGTCCTCCACATGCATAAGTGTGACAGAAAGAGAATATATAATGAGTTTCTGAATCCAGAATACACCTCCTAATCACTTGATCTGCACAATGCTTCTAGAGGTAAGGATCATCCCAGATGTAATAGTTGCAATCACTCCAGAGTTTATCTCGTTGTGCCTTGGTCAAGCCCTCCGAAAAATCCTTGGTAGCCAAGTAGTTGGCAATGTCAGCATACTAAGGAATTGTAGTCACGATGGCCATGATATGCTCATCCGAAAAACTCTCTTTAATAGGCATCTCCTCCTTTTCAGTCACCAATCTACTGAAATGGTTTGCCACTAAGTTCTCGCTTCTTTTCTAGGGTTCGCTTCCTTCTTCGTAAGTAAGTACCTCAAAGCTGCATAATAAAAAAAATGATTACTTTAAAACCAATTAAATATGATCTAAATTTTTCTAAAGCAAAAACCACAGCCAGAAGTTTTTTTTTTCTGTTGTAGAGTAATTGAGTTGAGCATCATTTAGGGTCTTGGATGCATAGTAAATAGCATAAGGCACCCTATCAACTAGTTGTCCCAGGACAGCCCCTACCGCGAAGTCACTAACATCACATATTAACTTGAATGGTAACTCCCAATTTGGTGGCCTAATGATAGGCGCCATAGTCATCAACTCCTTGAGTTTAGTGAAAGCTTCCAAACACTTCTCATCAAAATGGAATGGAATGTTTTTTTTTTAGTAGTTTGCAAAGGGGCAAAGATATATTGGAGAAATCATTAATGAATCTTCAGTAGAACCCTGCATGACCAAGAAAAGAATGAATTTCCCGCACATTAGTGGGAAGGGGTAAGGAACGCACAAGCTCTACCTTACCTTTATCAACCTTGATTCCCCTAGCGGAAATTACATGTCCTAACACTATACCTTCTTCCACCATGAAATGACATTTTTTTCAATTCAACACAAGGTTAGTGTCAATGCATCTTTTTAGAACCAATTTTAAATGTTCTAAACAATTATCAAATCCATCCCCAAACACACTAAAATCATCCATGAAGACCTCTATAATGTTCTCTATATAATCAGAAAAGATGCTTACCATACATATTTGAAAGGTTCCTGGTGCATTGCAAAGTCCAAAAGGCATTCGCCTATATGCAAAAGTACCAAAGTGACAAGTGAAAGTGGTCTTGCCCTGATCTTCTGGAGCAATGGCAATCTGATTATAACCTGAAAATCGATCAAGAAAATAGTAGTGAGAATAACAAGCTAATCTTTCCAATATTTGATCAATAAAAGGTAAAGAGAAGTGGTCTTTTCTAGTGGCAGTATTTAATTTTCTATAGTCTATACAAACACACCACCTTGTTTGTAGCTGAGTGGGAATAAGCTCATTTTTGGCATTTTTTACCACAGTGATTCTAGATTTCTTTGGTACTACCTGGACCGACCCACTTGCCGTCGCCGATATAGGGATCACCCCTGGGAGCTTCAGATCTTCTTCTTCACAACTTCCATCATAGGAGGATTCAACCTCCTTTGGGGATCTCTCATTAGTTTAGCTCCCTCCTACATTAAGATTTTGTGCATACAAATGGAGGGACTAATACCCTTGATGTCTGTGATAGTCCAACCAATGGCCGTCTTGTGCTCTTTCAAAATAGGCACTAATTTCTCCTCTTATTCTTGGATGAGTGACTTAGCAATTATCACTGGAAGTGTGTGCATCTCCCCCAAGAATATATACTTGAGATGATCAAGTAATTCCTTCAATTCTAACTCTGGTGCCTGCAAAATAGAGGGTTTAGGAGCATCATTACTAACTGGTAGCTCAATATATGAAACCTCATGTCCTTCTAAAATGGAGGAGAACTTATGCAACGTTGTTACTATATCATGAATGTCCTCGCTCCATGCCTCTCCTTCATCATCTCTCTTTTCTTCCTATACATCTAAGCTATGAGTCAATACTGTATCAAGAGCATTAAAATGATTAGGCTCAAAAGCTACAGAAATTAAGGAATCAAAAGCATCAAAAGAATTAATCAAACAGGCAGAGTACACATCACTCGGGTATCGCATAGCCTAAAAAATATTGAATCTGATTAATTTTCCATCAAATTCCATGGTCAATGTCCCTGAGTACATATCAATTTTTGTCTGTGCAGTCTTCAAAAATAGTCTTCCCAATAAAATAGGAGCAGAGTTGGGGGATTTATCTTCTTCCATGTCCAGCACATAGAAGTCTGCCGGAAAGACTAGCTCATTCACCTGCACTAAAACATCCTCAACAACACCCTTTGGGCATGCGTTAGATCTATCTGCTAATTGAATAATAACACTAGTTAGCTATAAAGGACCTAAATACAAAGATGCATAAATGGAATAAGGCATGACATTTATAGATGCACCTAAATCTAGCATTACCCTCTTAAACCTTATGTTACTAATAGTGCATGGCATGGTGAATGTGCCAGGGTCCTTACACTTAGTTGGGATCCTTACACTTAGTTGGGAGTTTTTTGTTAATTATAGCTAACACATTTGCTCCTATTTGAACTGTCTTATTACCTTTTAACTTTTTTTTATTAGTGCACAATTCTTTTAAAAACTTGGCATACTTAAGTACTTGCTTAATAGCATCTAACAAAGGAATGTTAACTTCCACTCTCCTAAAGGTCTCTAAGATCTCTTTCTCTATTTCATCATTATTTTTCTTAACCAACCTACTAGGGAATTGGGCCTTAGTGACATACTTAGAAAGGGGTTCAGAAATATGTAACTTAGGGGCTTTGGAGTTTTGCCCCTCCTCATTTACCTTCTCAAGTCCTTCATCTTCTCTTTAGTGACTTTTGAAGACGATGTTGGTTCATCTAATGTCTTCTCACTTCTCAGTGTGACAACACTAGCATTTTCCCTCGGATTCACTTTTGGTTGGGAGGGAAGTTTCCCAGAAAGTTGACTCTGAACCTTATTGATTTCTGTGGCTAATTGCCCCACTTGGTTCTGTAAGTTACTGATAGTAGCCCTTATTTTTTATTGAAATTGAATGTTATTAGTGGCCATTTGTCTTATTAGCTCCTCTAATGAAGGCTTAAGTTGCCTAGGAGCTTGAGCTTGTTGTTGTCTCTGAAGGAAAGACGCTTGCCTCTATTGAAATCCTAGAGGTCCATAGGTTGGAAGTTGATTCTGGGGCTGCTTTCCATAGCTCAAGTTAGGATGATATTTTTACCCCGGATTATATGTATTAGAGTAGGGGTTGTAGTTTTTGGAAGGTCCAGAATATCCCCTACTGCCTTTACCTCCTCATTTATGTCCTCTTGAAGAGTGGGGCATATATCAGTGGGATGTCCAGATGAGCAACAAATTCCACAAGCATTTATTGGTGCTTTCCTATTATCTATTAGCCACTGAACCATAGCAATCAACTGAGTCATTTGTTGCTACAAACTGATCATCTCTACCTCCTTAACTGCTCTCACTCTGATGTCATTCATGGTGAAAAATTGTTGAGTGTTTGTAGCCATTCTGGATATCAAATTCCTAGCCTCTTGAGGAGTCTTATCAACTAAAGCTCCTCCACCAGCAGCATCAATCATATTACAATCCATCACTAACAAACCCTTATAGAAATACTGAATCAGAAGTTGCTCATTGATTTGATGTTGAGGGCAGCTAGCACACAGTCTCTCGAAACTCTCCCAATAGTCATGAAGTGATTCCCCATGCCTTTTTTGGATGCCGCAAATTTTTTTTCTGATGGTTGCAGCCTTTGAGGTAGGGAAGTATCTATCCAAGAAAGCTCGAGCCATTTCTTACTATGAATTAATGGATCCAGGTAGTAAATAGCATAGTCACTCCTTTGCAGAATCTTTAAATGAGAATGGAAAAGCTTTCAGCTTAACTTGTTCCACTGGAATTCTTGTTGGCTTCATGCTAGAACAAACCACATGGATCTCCTTCAGATGCTTGTTGGGATCCTCCCTGGCTAATCCATTAAAAGATGACAAAAGATGGATTAGGCCGGACTTCAATTCAAATGCCTCTAGATTTTTTAGAATTTCTATGCACAGAGGCTGTTGGTCCAAGTTTGGAGCACCCAACACCCTTAGAGTATTTTCTGCCATCGCCTCATCTTCAGATCTCTCAGAACTTGATAGATCTATATGGCGGGCAACTTCAATGTCAAGAGGTGTGAATTGGAAATTAGATGGATGGAAAGGAAATTGAGGATACAAGCTGATTTGATCAATGTAGTGCCTTAAATCCCTCACTCTCTTTTCCAATTCTTCAACGGACATAGACATCTGCAAAACAGTAAGAAAGAAATGATTAAAGTAAAAACAAAACAAAACAAAATAGAGTAAAAAATAGAAAACAAATTAATAGCGCAATTGGAAAATTAGATCCCCGGCAATAGCGCCAAAATTTGGTGTGCTACGGATTGTGATTAAAAACAGTTGTCAAGTTTCACCAAAAATATAAAAACCTTACAACCTATTGTAGTTAGTAAAAGTCGATCCACAGAGAACTAATTCAACTGACACTATAACTCGATTCCCAAATTAAACTCTAAAGAACAAACAATAGTAAAAAGGGGGTTCTGTTTATTAAAACTAAGAATAGAAATTGAATCTAAAGCAATAACAGTAAACACGATTTGATTTACGAATTTAAAGATATTAGTTAAAAGATAGAATTCACCACTAGATTTATATGATAATACTAACCTACATATCCTTTATATCAACATGGTCAATTATGTTCTTATGTGATTGTGAGATTAACTCTCTATTTTCCTTAGGTTTTGGTTAATTTAGCAACCACTCACTAGTATGTCTCACTTAGATCATATGTCTCACTAGTCCTACCGCCGCAACCGCGTATAGTAATCCTAGTTTTACCACTTTCAAAAATAGCAAAGAGCATAAAAACTTTTATATCAAATTAAGAACAGAAACATATGAATAAAAATGTAATTGTATTGAATATAAAAAAATATGAAGGATTCACATAATCAAAACTAGGGTTTCATTTTTCTTTAACCAAATAAGAATTTAGCCACACATGGTGAATTCAAATTCAAAAGAAAAACTAAAGAAAGTTATCATCAAGAACACAAGTGCAGAAGAAAAACTGAATATCAAACTGATTTCCAATTATCACGATTAGTTGTTCTCTGATAATTCAAACCTGAATCTTCAATCTTTGATCCAATCTTTCTCTCCCAGTTCTTTGGCAGCTTGCAGACAAGAGATATCCCTTTTGGAACCCTAAGCATTCCTATTTATAACCCTTCAAACCTAGCTCCTCGTCCAAACTTAAAATTAGTTTCCTAATATGCAGACACGGGCTGTGTCATATGACACGGCCTACCTCGTGTCTGAGTCTGCCAGCTGAAATGCCACATAATTTGGAGTTAGAGAAGGACACAGTCCACCCCGTGTCTCAAGACACGGGCTGTGTCTTCGGGTAAATTCAGAACTGATCCTAATTTATGAAGCCAGAGAAGGACACAGCCCCCCTGGTGTCTGTTGACATGGGCCGTGTCACATAGTTCCTTCATGTTCACCTTAATTCTTCATATATAATCTTCTCTCTTTACTTCTAAGGGGTGATATTGATCTCCTTAACTCCTTAGCTCTCTCCTCAAGTGAATACTGAGCTTAGTTTGAATCATATAGACTGAGACACTCAAAGATCTCTGAAAAACACAATGCAATTATGAGTGCTTATAAACATACTTAAGCAAAGTTTCACAATAAGACTTCGATTAGGCTTCATATCTAGAAACTCAGCTAAAAGTTAACAATTAAGCATATACAAAGTCCAATTAGATCAAAGACAAGGTATTCAAGATATAAAAATAATCGACAGATCACAGCTCGATCATGTCTTATGGGCATATCAGACCATACCTCATTCCTCCACAAGAAAAACTTCTTTTAAGTTGACCTATAGTTGTAAGGCAATGATCTCGATGGAAATAGAAGAACCAAGCTAGAGGAGACAAAAATTCTTTGAAGAGGCCAACCCGGACCTCATTCGTCATGAATTAGACTTGTTGGAAGAACAACGCCACATTGCCCATGTCTATGAAGCCGCCCTCAAACAGAGGATTGTAGCACGATATAACTCTAAAATGATTCCATGAAGATTTAACCCTAGCGACCTCGTACTTCGTAAGTCAGATATTAGAAGAAAAAATGAAAAGGATAGGAAGTTAGCTCTTAATTAGGAAGGAACCATACAGAATCGTGTTCAAAACAAATACAGGAGCCTATACTCTAGAAACTCTCTCTGGCAAAACTATCAAGAATTTTTGAAATGTAGACAAGTTAAGGCAATATTATAGTTAAATGTCTTTAATTATTATTTTTATCATGTAAGTGATGCGTTTTGACATGAATAAATTAGTTATTATTTCTTCAACACTTGTTTATTTTATTCATCTATGATTGTTACAACCCACAAGGTTATCACACCTTAGAGAGGTTGGAGGAATATAAGTTTCGAAGAGGATTAGATATTCTGATATTTGTACATGAAAGTCAAATAAGGAAATCTATTTAACCAGTGTCCGAGTTCAAGGAGTACATTTAAGGGTTTTCACCTATACCTTAATGAGCTTGACTTTAACCCATAACTTAAAAGTTTACAGAGGTTAAGCGTACTCGACTGTAGTTCAGGACAATCGACTCCACACTAAGATGCTTCCATGTCAAAATCATATCTTATAATTTCAGTATTGAGCCTAACTCATAAGCCTAAAAAAGGTTTAAGTGGTTAAGAGCATTAGATCGTTGCCCAGGATAATGGACACCACTCCAAGAGGCTTCTATGTCAAAACCATACTTCATAATCTCACACTCAAAATTTGACTAAGTGTCAATGAAAATGGAGAAACATGTTTGATAAATAAATCGAGTGTTGGACCTATCTGGATTGGTAAAAACACGAGCATTTGCTAAGTGTAGAAGAGAAACACCAAGATCGAGCGTTGCAGCCGTCTTAGTGAAGAAAAATAAGAAAATATGCTCAATATAAATACAATCATCGAGATTGAGCGTTAGACCCATCTCGGTGAAGAAAAAAAGAAGAAGCAATAAGAATAGAAAGAAAATATTCTTAGTACTTCAATTAATCAGATCTCCAAAACTGGGACTTGCTCATGTACAAATTAAATAAACCCCACGTAGGGGGTAAAGTAAAAAGACAAAAGAAGAATCAGTTGTCCTTTGTAACACCCTAATACTGATAACCTAGTATATCTGACATATACCTTAATAACCAATATCAGTCATGCTACTTCTAGCTTAAACATCATCTAATTCATAACATTTAAATAAATAATTAGAAGAACTATATCTAAAAGTCATACATATATACAACTTTTACATTCTCAAAGCAAATATAAATATTACATAAGCTCTAAACTGAAAAAAAATATTAAAACTAAACTAATATAGTTCTTCTCTCTTTTTTCGTCTTCTTACTTGCTTGTAAGGCCTTGACCTAGATTTACATGAAAACACAATGGGGTGAGAAATTATAATTCTCAGTAATGGTATTCCAAAACCATACATTTATAATATACAATTACAACCTTATTACATAAGAAGTAAAACATGTTATAAAAGTACTTTCATGCCTCATCTTTACTCATTAAAGTAGGCATACTATACTAACATAACTGGTCTAGTTATTCATTAACATGATATAAGTACTATACAAATATCAACTCACAATGAATAACACTACTGGTAATAGATTAACAGTGGCAATAGGCAAAGGAGAATCTACTCACTACCACTAGAACATTCACATTCTGACTCTATGTAAACGTTCATCTAGTAACCTCACAATCCACTACCAAGCTCATACACATAACTTAGCTATTCCCAAGAACTACATTCTCTTATACTTATCTGTGCAGAATAGGCTAAATAGCCCTTAGACTACCTGGTTATGAGTGGATTGTTCCATCACATAATAGTGAGTGTACTACTTCCACATCATATCTGATGATGAGTGAATTGTTCTATGTACTACTTCCACATAATGCATGATAATGAGTGGATTGTTCTATGTACTATTTTCACAACATATCTGATAATGTGTGGACTGTTCCACCTCACAATAGTGAATGTACTACTTCCACAACTTATCTCAGCTATTTCATTCATAGACGCATTATAAGTACTACACAAATAACTATCTTCTATGAACAAACTTACTAACTTAGAATTTAGGAGTACAACTGGCAATAGAGTTTTTGTTCTACACCACTGGAATACTCACATTTTCCTTACTTTATGTAAATATTCACTAAACTAATCCACAATCCTTAACTAACTCAATAGAAGATAAGACAATCGTCCTAACAATTATCAAATATCAACTTTTCTTGACAAAGTGTTTATCTCACTCCTTCACCTGGCATAATACTTAACTCATCCTTAGCCTAGTATAGGACTTAACACATCTTTATCCTAGCATAGGATTTAACTTATCTTTAGCTTAGCATAGGATTTAACTTATTCTTAGTCTAGCATAGGATTTAACTCATCCTTAGCCTCACATAGGATTTAAGTCATCCTTAGCCTAGCATAGGATTTAACTCATCCTTAGCCTCACATAGGATTTAAGTCATCCTTATCGTAGCATAGGATTTAACTCATCCTGAGCCTAGCATAGGATTCAACTTATCACAACTCCACCTTTAGCAAAGTTCTTTTCTCACTACTTTGCAAGGTCAAGGGGCTTGCCTTGCTCCCTTAGTTAGAAATTTTGTACTATGTTTCAACTTTATAACTAAAGGAACTAACTATTGCTAGCTCTATAGTTTAAACTTAATAAATAAGGGATCTATCTCTATGGTTCAACCTTACTAAATAAATGATCCATCTCTATGGTTCAACCTTAATAAATAAGGAATCTGTCTCTATGGGTCAACCTTACTAAATAAGGGATCCATCTCTATGGTTCAACCTTAATAAATAAGGAAACCAACTCTTGCTATGATTCAACCTTAATAAATAAGGGAACTAACTCTTTCTTAAAGACTTGAACGTCTACATTAACTCTATACTAAGCTCATTTATGCATCACTAACTCCACTTTCTCTCTTAGGAGCAACTCATGCACTACGACAAATGACTATTACCAACTGCACTCAACTCGCTTGTATCTAGTATACCCTATCAACATCACCTCATATGTGATTCCAAATGCAACATTATGATACATAAGGGACTAGATACCTCTTTATGGCAACCCATAACTAGTGGTTGCTTAAAGCCTCTTACTTTCCCATATATGCACGATAATCATTTTCTTAATGAAATACTTCCACTAGTGTCTTAACATACTTTACTAGGCATATATAAGGGATTCTAGCAAGTAGGAAAGTCCTCTTTCCCAAAATAAACTACCTAAGCAACCACTCTGAGCGCTTAGGAAGGCTAATTTTCATGAATGCACTAAATGTACATTCTAACTTCTAAAATTTTGAAATTTTATAGGCAAATAGCCTTAGCTCATATCTTTCAAATGAAAGAAACCTCACTACATTTAACTTAGTGTAACTAAAGTTATGCCACAAAAATCACAACTAAAACAAGGTAACTAGGTAACTTACTAGAATCTGACCTTACTTTATGTAGAAACTGGGAACACATAAAGAGTGCAAAATTCTTGAAATTTTTATTACTCATAGCCCTATATTTTAGGTTCAAAATGCCACTGGTCTCATGCAAAAATGACCTTAGAGCAAGAAGTTATGCAATCTAGTTTAACAGGTCTTAGTTTGTTTGTTTCTGCAAAATTTGACCAAAATTCAAACCTAAACTGGGGCTAACTAGGTTGTAGTGAAAATCTAAAAATTTTACCTAATGAGGCCTTATATCTTAGCTTTCAAATGTAATAAGAAGCAGGTTATTCCAATAACTACAGCTCAAGTTATGTATCTAAAACCACAGACTGTCAGGATGTCTCATCCTACTTCTGTTTCTTTTAAACAGAATAACTGATTATATACTCATCATAATCGGTTATTCTTAAAGTCATAGCCAAAAATACTCTTTTAACATGCTCAATAACTGATTATTCACTAATGATAACCGATTATCTACTGTTTTCTATAGAAAACACCATTTTCACATCACAACTCCTCCAAAACAGTTCTTAGGTGATTTCCATCACCAACCATGATTGCTAATCACGTTGAGGTCCTCATAAAACATCTCACTTATCTAGCATGGATTTTATGAAACTAAACAACAATTTCCCTATCCATTTTCCAACTATCCACTTAAGTTATTAATGGAGGTCCCTAGGTTCATGAACTATATCCAAACATAGGTTAGGTCATGAATCAACCAAACTTAGTCATTAGAAGCCATTACCAACCAAGAAACATCATCTACCTCTTAAACCTACTTTCTATTTATCAAATAAAACTAAGAAAACAAGATGAAGATGAGTAGGAAAAGATGAAATAAAAACTCCTACCTCTTGTGTAGATGAAGATCTTCAAGAAAACAAGATGAAGATGAGTAGGAAAAGATGGAATAAAAACTCCTACCTCTTGTGTAGATGAAGATCTTCAAGCTTTTATCTTCCTCTTCTTCTTCTTCTTCCTCTTCTTCTTCTTCTTCTTCTTCTTCTTTTTCTTTCTTTCTTTCTTTCTTTCTTCCCATTTTTCTTTCTTTTCTTTTTTTCTCTCTTTTTTTCCTCTGTTTTTTGTTTCTTCCGTGTGAGAGAATGAGAGATAAGAGAAAGAAAAATCAAGAAAGGATAGGAACAAGTTTCTGTGCTAAAACTTTATATCTCTTAGGAACACTTTGATCTTACTAAATCAACTTTCCTAATTTCCTTAGGTATCAGAATAAATTCTAAGATTTATCTAAATACTAAAAACATCATTTCCATAATTTTTCATATTTGCTACTAGTCAATGCAGTATTAAAACACTCTCTCTGTGTGCTTAAAAATACCAAATTAACTCAGTTTGTTATCAAAATTTAACTACATCATCTTCCTCATATTTATGACCTAGAAATAAATTCTCTTTATTTATGCCACTTTCTGAGTCATTTTGGGCTACTTTTCACATTCTATATTGTAGTAAAGTACCTGATAATTATGATTTTAACATATTAATTATCCACACAATTACCTTATTAATGATGTCCAGATTGTAATTAAGCGATCTTAGCACTCATTTAGATCATTGGGTTAAATTGGGCTTTAAAGCAAAATTTTTAGATTTTAATGCATATTGACAGTGGTTCAGTATTTTGACCATAACTTGAGTTGTAGATCTCTGATTTTGATGTTCTTTATATACTAGGAAAGATGAGAAAAAGATCTACAAGTTTTATGAAATGTCAAATTGGAATATTCGGATGTTTACATGGTCAAATACAGCCTTGAATTTGGACCAGCGGTACTATTACGAATTCTGGACACACATTCACTATTTTGGGCATATCTCACTCATTTCAAGCCCAAATTAAGCATATGAGTACTCCTTGGAAAGCTTACTTCAAAGGTTATCTGATGGACTTGATTTGAATTAGAGATTGTGACAAAAATCCAAAAGATGGAAATATGGAAAAAGTTGAGGAATCATTAGAAGGTGAGAGACACTTTCATAATGAGAAAATAATTCATTAGAAGGTGGGAGACACACTTTGATAATGGAGGAATAATTAACAAGAGTGGGTGAACCACTTGTGACTTTTAGTGGATGATGAAGAGGAGAGCAATCAGATTTGCGAAGAAATGATGGAGAGCTTCTACGTAGGAGTGTGATTGTAGTTTTAGTTTTTGATTTTGAAGACTTCTCCTCTTCTCTTCCTCTCCTCCTCTCTCTTTGTTATTTTCATTTTTTGTATGGTTCTTGAAGGTTCTCTAATGGTGGTGACTATGGAGAGCTAAACTTCTTTAATCAATCTAAGAGATTGACATTCTTGATGATTAATCTTGAGATCATGTTTTAATTGCTATACATTCATCTATTAATCAAGTTTCTTTTTCTCTTCTTCTCTTGTTTAAATTCTGATTTAATGCTTAATTTGATTGGGATTTGCATATGTTAATTACGTAATTATCATGTGCCAAGAGATGAATTCAGAGGTTAAATAATGCATCAAAGGTGTTTGATGAAATATTTAGCTTGGTTGGATCTTAGTTTTTTTAAGTTAATTTGAGTTTTGGATGGATGCTTAATTTGTCTAACCTTAATTAATTGAATTCTAGTAGCATTTCTAGTAGAAGATCCATGGATCATTGAGAGGCGTCTTGATGTGATCTAAGACCAAGGATTTGGTTGATAGTTGAACGGATTTATAAAGATCAAGGATGGATTAAAATCAAGATTGGTTAATTCTCTTGGATTAGTTGTTTTCCTAATCTTGTTTACTCATTTTAATTGCTCTTTGTTGTTTAATCTTACAAAACTTTCCCCCCCTATTTATTAACCTCTTAATCTAACTTCATAATTAGAATGATCTACGGGCTCGACCCAGTGTTACCTTATGCTGCAAGTAGTTTTGGTAAATCGGTTATAAATTGATTTAAATTTGGTAATCTCGACAGTTGTTAGTACCTAACTAATTTAGTTTGTCACAAAATTGAATTAGTATGTCAAACAAGTATTAAGCTACCTCTGTAACTATTTACAAACTTAACATGTTATTGAGAGTATTACGTTTCTCCCCTCCATTTTAAAATTGTGTCCCCAAAATTGCTTTCCTCATACAACAACCTTGGGTAATCTTGCTTAACATGGGACTTTAACTCCCAAAAGCTCCTCAGTGCCAACTTCAGCCTATACTATCTTCTGGTAGAAAGGCACCTGGACACTTACTCTATTATGTCCTTTTCATGCTAGGCTGCCAAAACATTATTCGGAGATCTTGGTACATTTTAGTAGCCCCTAGATGGATGGTATACTTTCTATTGTGAGCTTCCTCTAGAATCCTTTCCTTGATTCTTGACTCTCTTGAAACACAAAGTATGTCTCTAAACTTTGTCATTCCCTTTTCAATCATAACAAAAATCCTTTTGCGTTCCTAAGAAAGTATGCTCACTCATGTCCCTTAGAGCTTCATCCTCCTTTTGAGTTTCTAAAATCTGAGTCCTCAAGTTATTTACTATGCTCACTCTGCTCACTATAAGACTATGTGGCGTCATAGTTACCGCTAGACTCAAATTTCTGAAACTTTTAAGAAGTTCAGTCTCTTGGACCATCATCGGGAACATATGTAGGGATTTCCTACTTAGTGCATCAGCTACTGTATTGGCTTTACCTATATGGTACTATAACTCAAAGTTATTATCTTTTCACCATAACCAAGTTCTGCTTAGCATTCCATCCATCATCCTTACCTCATGTTCAGCTTCTTTTGATCAAACAAGTGTTGCAAACTCGTATGATCACTGAACACCTCCAAGTTATTATTCTGTAAGAAAATTTACTGAATCTAAAAATTATCTACTAACTTAACTTGTACTATACTTATAAAGAGTTCTGTTTCTCTCTTAGGTGGTAACTCTTTTATTTTTCTAGGAAATACTTCTTAATGTCTTTTTGTCACAGATATATTCCCTAAGACTTGCTCAACTTCCACATACAAGGAGAAAAGGAAAACATATCATTAAATCCCCTCTACTCAGAAGTTGTTCCCTTATTTAACTCTCAAAACATAGACTCTAAAGAAATAGGCACAGGAGAATCATCATATATAAATCTCAACATCTTATCTGATAAATTCAAATAACTTGGTTTACTAGCAACCAAAACCATGCCTAGTCTAACGTCCATGTTAAAAAGAGATAAACTGATAAGATTCACAAAAGAAATTTTACCTTCTATCTTGACACAACAAACCCACCTTACTAAGAAAGTTGTGACTAGTTTTCCTATTGGTGTAGGCAAGGATAAACACGGGGAAACTCAAACATAGATAAATCTAATCTCTTTACACACCCATGTGAAATCAAGGAGTGGAAACACTCCTGAATCATACAATACAACCTAAAGATCATCTTTAACTATGTCCTTACCTCGTATAAGATCGGGAGTCTGAGTTACCTCCTTACTACTTGGAGTATAAACTCTTACTCTAACTTGAGCCTTAAGGTTAGTGATAACATTGTATTTTATACATTTTGTAATCCTCTCATTAGACTTCTTAAGGTTCAATTAGGCTTAATTATGTTGGTTTTGACACATTTTATGATTTTGAGCCAAATTGGACAATTAAATAAATTATTACATAAATTAGCCGTAATTATCTTTTTGAAAGTATTTAGTAATCTGGCTATAATTTGAGTTACAAATATCTGATTGATGTGATTTTGATTTTGTAGGAAAGCTTAGACAATTCCCTACAACTTTCATGTTGAACACTTTTCCAGAATCGGACTTCTTGGAGGTCATATTGGGCTTTGAAGTCAGAATAGAAGAGCTGAAATCGGGTCTAAACATTCTGCAGTAATTGGACCATATCTTGAGTTCTAGGCATGATTTTAGACTGAAACCAAAGCCATTTTAAAGTAAATATCCAGGCCTACAACTTTCATGAAGACCACTTCTCTTAAAAATGAAAAAATGACTAGATGCACCGCTGTGTATTTACTCTATTATTATTTTAAAAAAAGAAAGAAAAGAGAAACGTCACGGATGACGTTTTTGTTCAAATGATTCAGGTTACTGTGCAATGCACAGTAACCATAAAATTTCCTATAAAAGGCACAACGCACAATTCATTTAAGATTTCAGAATTCGGGGGGAGAGGGAAACTCTGGGCATATTTCCAGAGGAGGAGAGGAGGAATTCCTTCCTCTCCTCAGTCTCCCTCTAATTTTTTTTCTCTCTTTTTCTCTTTTTCTTTCTTTTAGTCTATGTGTAAATAAGTTCCAGTCTACTTGGGTTAAAGTGTGAAGCTCTTGGTAATAAAATAAGGTTAGATTTATTCCTCTCTTGTGCTTTAATGATTTATTTTTCTAGTATTCTTTATACGTATTATATTTTGATTATGATAATTTAAAATCCCGGGTGATGACGGAATACTCCATCCTTGTAAAGTGGAGTTCTTGATTTATTGTAGACAAGATTTTGGCACAGTGAATGCTTTAACCCATTTACAAGTGGTAGTAATAATTAAAGGAATCATAATATAATTACGTATATTATTTTAATGGACTTTTAACGTTGTATTTTCCGATTGGAACCTCCATGATGTGAGGATTCTAATTGAGTTATAAAAGGAATTAATCTTATTTTTACTTTATTTACCAAGAGTGGATCTTTTTATCCAAGTAAATAATTTTTACCGTAGTCACAAAATATTTACTTCACCTTAATCTTCAACAATTCCCTGTGGATCGACCTCGGACTCACCGAGAAATTTATTACTTGAGACAACCTGCACTTGGGTTTGCAAATACGACAATTAAAAAGTGTGCATCAGTTAGGCACTGCTCCCTGCTTCTGTACACACTTATTTAAAAGTTTTCTGGTCAGTCATAAGTATAACATATTATTTGGCCAACTTAACAAGGTCTGCCACCATGTTAATTCCCACATCTATCACACTTTAGTCCCTTCACTTCTACTTAAACTTACTTGCCTTTAACTTGAGGATAACTAGGTCTAGAAGTACATTTCATATACCTGTCATCCTTTCTTTTCCTCTAGTGAAAACCTTGTAACTTTTGTTCCACTTGAGGCTGGTTATCAGGACCTTCAACTATTCTATTTGAATGGTACTGGAAACACCATTTTGCCTTTTTTGATCAATTGAAAATAAGCCTCTCTTAGCCTATTTTGACTAATCAAAATTATACTAGTCGAACAACTCTCAAGTCAGTTCGATTATTCTTGAATTTATGCCTGTAGAATAGCTATATATTCACTAAGCCTTTTTTGAACATCAGTGAAACTCGCTAATCAAATAACTCTTATAGTATATTCGATTAACCTAGGACTTTTACTAAACTAATAGCTTCTTCTGTCTACTCAGTTAGCCTAACTTACCATAACTGTACTAGTGGTACTAGCTGCTGAGATGAAATTACTTCCATCTCCTCTAAAACTTTGATTGCAATAGCAATCTGCCTCCTCTTAGCAGTTGTCATCTCTAAGAACACTTAAGTCATATTAGTTGAACCTTCATTAGAAGAATCCCTAATTCTCCTAGTTCGCCTTGGTGAAGTAATAGTTCCCTATACACACTATGTGTGACAGTAACCATTAACATTCAAACCTAAGGCCTGTCATGAAATCCTATCCACACATCTCACATATGAGACAAGAAATGTAAAACACTTAGCAGAAAACTCTAAACTTGCCTAAGCCTAATCAGTCCATACCCTGACTTAACAGGATGAACTACTCCGATACCATAATGTAATACCCTAATACCGATAACCTAGTATATTTGACATATACCTGAATAAGCAATATCAGTCATGCTACTTCTAACTTAAACATCAACTAATCCATAACATTTAAATAAATAATTATGAAAAGTCATATCTAAAAGTCATACATATATATAACTTTTACATTCTCAAAGCAAATATAAATAATTACATAAGCTCTGAATTGAAAGAAAAAAATTAAAACTAAACTAATCTAGTTCTTCTCTCTTTCTTCATCTTCTTACCCGATTATAAGGCCTTGACTTGGATTTACATAGAAACGCAAGGGGGTGAGGAATTATTATTTTCAATAATGGTATTCCAAAACTAGACATTTATAACATATAATTACAACCTTATTACATAAGAAGTAAAACATGTTATAAAGTACTTTTATGCCTTATCTTTACTCATTAAAGTAGGCATACTATATTAACATCACTGGTCTAGTTATTCATTAACATGATATAAGTACTGTACAAATATCAACTCACAATGAATAACACGACTGATAATGGATTAACAGTGGCAATAGGCAAATGAGAATTTACTCACTACCACTAGAACATTCACATTCTGACTCTATGTAAACGTTCATCTAGCAACCTCATAATCCAATACCAAGCTCATACACATAACTTAGTTATTCCCAAGAACTACGTTCTGTAACACCCTCCTTAGGGCGTCACACTTCGTGTTACTCAATTATCATATCACCCCTTCGTTATGAATCATGCTTGTAATATAAATACGAGTTGTAAAATTTCTTGGTGGTAGTAAGATAAACTTAGTGGAAATTAAAACATTACAGCATCATTACAATATAATTTTACATTATACATACATAAGTCGTAGTACTGTCACACTTTAATATTTACAAATTGGACATCTAAAAATATTTACACATTAATTAAATTACATAATGCCCAAGTAACTCTAAACATGCAGAACCCTCAAACGGGTCCTCCTCAGACTCCTCAACAGGGAGGAATCCAATTTGACACAAAATATACAATACTAACCATACCAGGAGTATGGTAGTAAGCTCCTATTACTATTTATGTGAGAAATACATTTTCCAACAAGCTCGACGCACTTATGCCTCCGGTTCCCATAAACCTTACGAAAACTCAAGTATCTCCATCTCTTTAGAATTCAACCTCCTTCTCGAAAATCTGATCTTCCTTGCGTTCTCACTCAACGTCTTGCTCAATCTCTTTACAATTATAAATACAATACAGAAATAGACAGACAAAGAGGTGAGATCACCTACGCCAATACCAGTATGGTAGCAATGAAGATAAACACATACAAATTCTCATACCATACATCATACATAATTACAATTATATCAACATCATTTATCATCATAATTCATAATTACGTCCATGTCCTTATCAATATTCACTTATTCAATAATTCAGTTATCAAAATCAATAATTATGAAAATACCCTCGGTATCTCCCTCAGTATATGCATCTAGACTCATGTACCTAGACTCAATTTTCCTACTCCATGGAGCTAAAACTCAGAGTCGGAAAGAGTGATCGAAAAGAATCATGCACGCACAACATGCCTCGGACCACGTGCTCATTCTCTCTGCTCATTTAGCATTTGCTCATTTAGCATTTGCACATCTAGCATATGCATCACGGTCTTTATCGATCTCGATTATGGATAGTGTCTCGGTCCGGATCATCGGTGTGTTGCATCGGTCTAACCTACGGTACGAAGCTTTATTCTCTCGTCCATTGTAGGCAACCCGCACCCCGATGCCCCCAAGGTCAACGAGTGACCTACACTACGCACATCGCACCCACTCGGGAGGTGTGTTCTTTCCTTCTTTCTAAGAAATCGGTCTTATTCAATTTCATCGAACTTTTTCAATGCACATTCAAATGCACCTTTCTCGAGTTAAATTCATTCTCTCATCTTCTCAATTCAATTTTCTTTATCTCATATTCGGGGTCCTCATATAGGTCCAATAATATTATTACTGTAATTTCATCGCGAAACCATATTTTTTTCGTATTTTCTCAAATCACGTATCAATTTTTCATCATTTCTCAATCATGTGAAATACTCTTCACACGTTTTAAATCAAGAATACTAGTTTCCTCAGTTAACACCAAAACTCAACTTCATTTTTCATATTTGCATTATAATCCTCATCCAAATAATATTTTCACAACAGTCCCTCATAAAAGTCACATTTACGAAATAGTCCCTTGAAAAATTCATATTTTACGAAATCATCCCTCATAAAATTCATATTTACAAAATAGTCCCTCAAAAATTCATATTTACAAAATGGTTTTTCATAAAATTCCTTTTTACGAAATAATCTTTCATAAAATTCATAATTTACAACATAGTCCTCATAAAAATCCTATTGACGAAATAGTCCTTCATAAAATCACATTTACGAAATAGTTTCTCATACAAATTATATTTATGAAATAGTCCCTCAAAACCATATTTACTAAATAGTCCCTATAAAAATCATATTTACAATATAACCATTCAAAAATCAATAGTTACAACATGTCCCCATTAAACACAAAAATTACAATATTGCTCTATAAAATCATAATCCGTATTGTTTCTCCAAAATCATTTCATCTTGTTGTATTCGACTCTTCCAAATTCAATTCCTTTTCTTTCAAATTCTAAATTCTCGGTTTAATCCATCATATTATTCACATCCTAATTTACACATACACTTACATGCATTCAGGTTTCATACATACCAATATTTATCAAAACAATAAACATATTATCACACATGCAATCATAATTTCAAGGCCATAAACACCACAATCACAAACATAAAATCACCAAGAACACAATCACAACTAAAAAAGTAATTAAACAATAAGTGAATAAACCCTTAGGGGTTTTTCGCCAGACACAACCATCTCCACACCACCAAAACTTGGTTGGTGAGGTTAAATCTCCTTCTTACCTCTTGAAGAACCTCCAAAGCTCCTTGTATGTCTCCTTCAAGCAAACTCCCTCCACCAAGAGCTTCTTGGAAACTTCGAGGCTTCAAACTTAAGCTTTGAAGAACAAGATTAAAAAATTAGATGATTTAGGCTTAGGTTTTTAACTACAAAATGTCTTGAAATGAAGTACGAAAGCAAGAAATAAGGTAGTTTAGAATTATAGAAGAGTAATTGATGGAAAGAGGGTGGAAGGCCGTGAGGTTGGAGAAGAAAAGAAGAAGAAAATTTGAGAGCTTTTGTTATTTGGAGAAATTTGAAGAAAGATAAAGAATTTGACTATGCATGGTCGTAAACCATTTTGAGAGAAAATGGAGTGAAGTCTTTGGGTGAGAGAAGGTGAATTTGTGAGGATGAAATGGAGAGAAAAGGAAGAAAGATGATGCTCAGGTTCGTGGGATTTGAGAGAAAAGATGAATACTTTTTGATGTGAGAGAAAATGAAATTGTGGGAGAGTGAAATTTATGAATGCTGCTGCCATGGGATAAGTATAGGAAAAATTAGGATTTACTTGAAGTAAAATATCTTATTCTAAATGCACGTGGCTGATGTCATTTATTTGACTTTCAAGGTTATTGGATTGTTCAAGAACCTTGTAGAACCTCCTTCAAGTTTATGGCCGACGTAGAACCCTCCAAATTGCTTTGCATGATCGTGAGTTTCCAAGGAAATTTTTGACGAAAAATGACATAACAAAATTCGGTAAGATGGGAGAACATCATTTCCCAAGAATGGTTAAAATCAAGTGTTGTCGGATGAGAACTCATCGAATGGTGATTCTCCAAACAAAATATGAAAGGTCATCGGATGAACTTGAAAAGGTCAACAAATATCCTAATTTGTCGGACAGGTGTTGACGTTGGAGAAATCTTCCAATTGTCGAATCGACGAAATATTATATGGTCAGAAGATCAAATTCGACGGATTTTGACAGAGAAGTTTTTCTATTGAAATCAGGAATTCTTATTCGACGATCGTTAGCACCATAACTCGACGAACATTATCATTCAAATTCGACGGACATTGGTATCCCCACTCGACCGAAATTGACATTCTAACTCAACAGACATGAGCATCCTCACTCGACAAATTTTAACTTGGTACTTAATAATTAAAAGATCCAATTCGACGGATTTTAACATGGTACCAAATAGTAAGAAGATTAAATTCGACGTATTTGGATAAAAGTCCAAATTCGATGGATATGACATTGTCTTAAAAGATCATATTTCAACGGATTTTGGCATTGTTTTAAAAGGTATATTTCGACGAATATAAACATCTTCATTTTGATTTGTAAAATCGTCCAACAAGATTTAGGGAAAAGGAGAACCATATTGTTCTTAACTGATTCTTTGCTAACAGAACGTCCATCGCTTTGTCGAACCTGAGGACTTCTCCCATGTTTTGAATAGATGGTCTTCATCGGAAAGATGGTCTTGGTCGGAATAGATGGTCTTTGTCGGAAGAGGCAGCCATAACAGTCAAAATCTTTGATTTCTGATTCAAGAATTGAGAATCAGTTTCATCCAGTCTTGAGGTATTTTGGGTTTTGTCGAACTACCGATTGATGTTGTCGGGAAAATGCTCTGAAGGTGTCGAATTTCAACTCACTATTTAACTTATGCTTGCATTCAGTAATTAAATCCGACGGGATCAAGATGTTAGGAAAATTTTCTTCAAGTGTTTGGATCTTGTCCAAATTCTGTCGATATCAAGACCTTCAAAAATCTTGGATTGTCGAATGAGTTACGTGAGATTGATCTTTTGGATCCCTGTAAGGCTTGAGAAAGACCGAGTCTATCGACAGGAGTATATTCATAAAACTGTCGAGCTTTGTTTGTCGGAATAGGCTTGAAATGAAGTCGATATCGACAAGAATATATTCTCAAAAGAAATTGTCGAATTCGGTTTGTCGAAACAGGTTTTGAAATGAAAACCATTTGGGAAAATGTTGAGGAACTTCATCGGATTGGGATTTCCAATTTTGGTCGAATTAGAATTCTAGAATTTTGGTCGGTTGAGTATAATGGCAAATTAAACTATACTGGGGTCAAAATAAGTCATAGCAATAACTATGCATCAAGCAACATACATTTATCGGTAAAAATAGAATTATTTTACAGATAAATTCTAAAAATTAATAGATTCTTTTACGTGTTACTCGATTCGGGTTAAGTAAGATCCCCGTCTCTAAATAATCGACAAGAATTTTCCTACCAAAATTATTATTTTCTTGACCAGAGCAAATCACACGGAGAATAATCACAAATAGTATCGAAATAATCAAATTATTTTTATAATGCACTGAAAAACACAAAGTAGTGTAATTAATCGCACTCTTTACAACATAGTCTAAAAATTTGGGGTGTTACAACTTGCATGTGGCGTCCCGGGGCCGACGAGGGCGGGGAGTGATCGCCGGTACAATGAAGCACGGACAAGGAGCGGCTCCTGGCAGGCTTCTAGGCGGAGGGTCTGCATGAATGAACCGAATACGCACCGAATGAGAGGGATTCGTAGATCGTGCGGGTATGGGGCTTTGCATAGTTGAGGATGGCTTAAAGGAATTGATTTGGTGTAGCCATATCAACAAGTTGCAACTTCTTTTCGGGAGCCTAGAACATAAGAACTCCATGGTTAAGCGTGCTTGACCTGGAGCAATTGTGGGATGGGTGACCTCCTGGGAAGTTTCCTAGGATGCGTGTGAGTGAGGACAAAGCATGCTGAAAAGACCCGTGTTGGTTTGTGGAGACACTCATCAATCCTGCAGGCAGTCCCGCGTTGTTCATTAATGGTATCAGAGACGGGACCTCTCCCAGTACGGTGTGGTTTGGGGACGAACCAAGCGGAAGTTGGTGGGCATGTGGCGTCCCGGGGCCGACGAGGGCGGGGAGTGATCGCCGGTGCAATGAAGCACGGACAAGGAGCGGCTCCTGGCAGGCTTCTAGGCGGAAGGTCTGCATGAATGAACTGAATACGCACCGGAATGAGAGGGATTCAGAGATTGTGCAGGTATGGGACTGCATAGTTGAGGATGGCTTAAAGAAATTGATTTGGTGTAGCCATATCAACAAGTTGTAACTTCTTTTCGGGAGCCTAGAACATAAGAACTCCATGGTTAAGCGTGCTTGACCTGGAGCAATTGTGGGATGGGTGACCTCTTGGGAAGTTTCCTAGGATGCGTGTGAGTGAGGACAAAGCACGCTGAAAAGACCCGTGTTGGTTTGTGGAGACACTCATCAATCCTGCAGGCAGTCCCGGGTCGTTACACGTTCTATTGTACTTATCTGTGTAGAATAGGCTAAATAGCTCTTAGACTACTTGATTATGAGTTAGTTGTTCCATCACACAATAGTGAGTGTACTACTTCCACATCATATATGATGATGAGTGGACTGTTCTATGTACTACTTCCACATCATACTTGATAATGAGTGGATTGTTCCATGTGATATTTTTACAACATATTTGATAATGAGTGGATTGTTGCATCTCACAATAGTGAATGTAGTACTTCCACAACTTATCTCAGCTAGTTCATCCATAGATGCGTTATAAGTACTATATAAATAACTATCTTCTATGAACAAACTTACTAACTTAGGATTCAGGATTACAACATACAATAGAGTTTTTGCTCTACACCACTAGAATACTTACATTTCCTTACTTTATGTAAATATTCACTAAACTAATCTATAATTAATAACTAACTCAGTCGAAGATAAGACAATCTTCCTTACAATTATCAAATATCAACTTTTCTTGGAAAAATGTTTATCTCACTCCTTCACCTAGTATAATACCATCCTTAGCCTAGCATAGAACTTAAATCATCCTTAGCCTAACATAGGATTTAACTTATCCTTAGCCTAGCATAGGATTTAACTCATCCTTAGTCTCGCATAGGATTTAACTCATCCTTAGCCTGACATAGGATTTAACTTATCCTTATCCTAGCATAGGATTTAACTCATCCTTAGCCTATCATAATATTTAACTTATCACTACTCCACCTTTAGAAAAAGTGCTTTTTCTCACTCCTTTGCGAGGTCAAGGGGCTTGTCTCGCTCCCTTAGTCAGGAATGGTGTACTATAGTTTAACTTTATAACTAAAGGAACTAACTTTTACTAGCTCTATGGTTCAACCTTAATAAATAAGGGATCCATCTCTATGGTTCAACCTTAATAAATAAGGAATCAATCTCTATGGTTCAACCTTACTAAATAAGGGATTCATCTCCATAGTTCAACCTTGCTATGGTTCAACCTTAATAAATAAGGGAACCAATTCTTTCTTAAAGACTTAAACTTCAACATTAAGTCTATACTAAGCCTATTTATGCATCACTAACTCCACTTTCTCTCTTAGGAGCAACTCATGCACTACGACAAATGACTATTGCCAACTGGACTCCGCTTACTTGTATATAGTATACCTTATCTACATCACCTCATATGTGATTCCAAATGCAACATTATGATGCATAAGGGACTAGATACCTCTTTATGGAAACCCGTAACTAGTGGTTGCTTAAAGCTTCTTACTTTCCCATATATGCACAATAATCATTTTCTTAATGAAATACTTTTACTAGTATCTCAACACACTTCACTAGGCTAATATAAAGGATTCTAGTAAGTAGGGAAGTCCTCTTTGCCAAAATAAACTACCTAGCCAACCACTCTGAGCACCTAGGAAAATTGATTTTCATAAATGCACCAAATGTACATTCTAACTTCTAAAATTCTAGAATTTTATAGGAAAATAGTCTTACCTCATATCTTTCAAATGAAATAAACCTTGCTATATTTAAATTAGTATAGCTAAAGAGAAACTGAGAATATGACCTTACTTTAAACAGAAACTGAGAACGTATAAAGAGTGCAAAATTCTTAAAAATTTTACCACTCATAGCCTTATAAGTTAGCTTCAAAATATCACTAGTCTCATGTAAAAAAGACCTCAGAGCAGGAAGTTATGCAATCTGGTTTAACATGTGTCAGTCTACTTATTTCTATAGAATCAGACCCAAATTCAAACCTAAATTAGGGCTAACTAGGTTGTAGTAAAAATCTAAGATTTTTACCACATGAGACCTTGTATCTTAGATTTCAAATGCAACAACAAGCAGGTCATTCCGATAACTACAGCACAAGTTATGCATCTAAAACCATAGGCTGTCAGGATGTCTCATCCTACTTCTGTTTCTTTTAAACAGAATAACCGATTATATACTCACCATAATCGGTTATTCTTAAAGTCAGAACCGAAAATACTATTTGAACATGCTCAATAACTGATTATTCACTAATGATAATCAGTTATCTGTTGTTTTCTACAGAAAAACATCATTTTCACGTCACAACTCCTGCAAAACAGTTCCTAGGTGATTTTCATCACCAACCATGATCTCTAATCACGTTGAGGTCCTCATAAAACATCTCATTTATCTAGCATGGATTTCATGAACCTAAACAACACTTTCTCTACCCATTTTCCAACTATCCAATTAAGTTATCAATGGAGGTCCCTAGGTTCATGAACTACATCCAAGCATGGGTTAGGTCATGAATCAACCAAACTTAGTCATTAGAAGCCATAACCAACCAAGAAACATCATCTACCTCTTAAACCCACTTTCTATTCATAAAGTAAAACTAAGAAAACAAGATGAAGATGAGTAGGAAAAGATGAAATAAAACCCCCTTCTTCAATTCTTTAATTCTTTTAGGTTTCTATTCCTACTTGGAGTAAAGATCTGCCCGATTTGGATTTGCACATATAGGATAAATACTACAGTACCACGTCTTTTTACTACGACTTCTCTTTTTCTGAATTTGTTATTTCATGTTTGTTGTAAAATATATGACATGATAAAAGTAGTAATTGTAGATATATTACCAATTGGTACCTTTTTTGTAGATGAAGATCTTCAAGCCTTTATCTTCCTCTTGATCTTCTTCTTCTTCTTCTTCCTCTTCTCCTTCTTTCTTTCTTTCTTCTTGTTTTTCTCTTTTTCCTCGTTTCTCTCTTTTCTTCCTCTGTTTTCTGTTCTTCCGTATGAGAGAATGAGAGATAAGAGAAAGAATTGACAAGAAAGGATAGGAACAAGTTTCTGTGTTGAAACTTTATATCTCTTAGGAATACTTTAATCTTACTAAATCAAGTTTTCTAACTTTCTTAGATATCAGAATAAATCCTAAGATTTATCTAAATACCAAAAACATCATTTCTATAATTTTTCATATCTGGTACTAATCAATTTGATATTAAAACATTATCTCTGTGTGCTTAAAAATACCAAATTAACTCAATTTGCTCTCAAAATTTAATTACATCATCTTCCTCATATTTTTTACCTAGAAATAAATTCTCTTTATTTATTTCCCTTAGCTAGGCAATTTATGCCACTTTCTAAGTCATTTTAGGCTATTTTTCACCTTATATGTTGCAGCAAAGTGCCTAAACTAACTCAATTTGTCACAAAACTGAACTAACATGTCAAGCAAGTAGTAGACTACCTCTGCAATGATTTACAAGCCTAACATATTATTGAGAATGTTACATCCTCTAGGGTGGGCTCCACTACCATTTTCAATGTCCTCTCTTGACTTCCTTTGCCTGGCTGCCATTTGATGTCTCCTCTTCCTCTTCTTCACTAACATCTGTTGTGGGAGGAAACTGGTTAACAAGAGTGACCGGGGGAATTGCATCTATGATCTGACCATCCCAGACCACTTTCCTTGAACTAGTCCCCTCCTCGATAAGGTTTAGGTTTAGAAGGCAAAGTTGATCAAGAGCATTAGAGAATGACTCATCCACTGACTTGGCCTATTCATCTTCAATAACTATAATTTCACCTTGTAGCTTGGCTTCAGTATGGCTGAGAAGTTCATTTTCAGTTCGGAGGGTGATAAGGGTTGACTCGGTGGAAGAAATTTGATCTTTCAAGGTATTCTCACGAGCAATCCCCTCGGCAATTTGGGCCTAGAGTGCAACCACTTCAGCAACCTCCTTAGAAAGGTGGGCGACTCTAGCCTGGAGCCCAAATATTTCAGCCCTGCGCACCTAGAGCTCTTCAGTGACTTCAGCCAGTTACCAGTCTTTTTGGGCAGTAGCTAGCTCAAGCTCTTATTTTTCACCCTAGAGGGTCCAACTCTTTTTCTAACTCTCGAGTCTAACAAATAGACTTGAAAGCTCCCTCCAGAAATCGGGGGACAAAGGCATTGCATAGGGACCGCACCTACGCATCTCGAAGAAGCTCCGATAGATCATGCTCGATTAATACATCTTGGTCGATAAGGGACAAAGGAGCATTATCAATGATCCTTCCAAGATCGACCCTTTTGCCCTAAACTAACCTTAGAGAAAAGTGCATGGGAGTAGCTTCTGGGATTGTAAACCTCAGACTAGTAGTAACCTCAAGGGGAGCGGCATCGGACACTGACCTTTTTCCTCTTTGCTCCCTTCTGTTGTTAACCTTCCTCTTCCAAGGTAGGCTACACCAGAGAGTCGGGCTCCGCCTCCTATACAATTGGTGAAGGTGGAGGAACTACAACTATGACTCGTGGAGGAGCAATGACTGGGGCCCAAGATTCGGACCTAGAAGCCTTAACTTTTCTTGCCACTAAATGTTAAGCGAAAAGCTCAAGACCTCCTGAGGGTGCCATGCTTTCTACAAACAGGAAACAAGAGTATTACAAAATTTAGAGAAACATATGGAAATATAAATCAGATGCATGTATGACGAGATACCCAGTAATGGCTTTATTGAGTCAGCAGGTTCATCAAGGACATCCTTACAGCAGATAGCCCTGCCCGTATCGGCCTATTCAAAGAGGAAGTGAAGGACCTTGCCTCATCTTTAGGCATTTCGAATATTGGAGTTTCTATTTCTTATGTACTCCAGTCCCATACCTTCTGAGTCCAGTACAAGTATATACAGGGTTCACCATCCGGGGTAACAAAATAAGGTGTTGACCCCGGAGCCCCTTCAACTCTGAAGAAATCGTTCTTAAAATTTTTGAAGGATTCTTGGTAGGGATTGAACACTTTACGCTTGGCTTGAGCGTGCAAAGCGACCCACCCTTTTTTATGACTATTCTCGGAGGGTGAAAAGGAAGAAAAATGATTTGACGGAGTACGACCACTCAAAAATCCTTCAAATGAGCTTGAACATGCTAATAAAACCCCCACACGTTTGGATGTAGTTGTATTAGAGTTACACATAAGTTCTTCAAGACTCTGATCTCAAAGTCGAAGAATGGAAGTTGGACCCCGATTCTTGTAAATGGTGCCTTGTATGTATAGATGAAATGGTCGCCTTTTATTCACATTGAACATACTCTTTCTTGCTCAGTCGGAGCATGGATGGCATGTTCTCTATCTCTTAACCTACCCTTAGTTAAGTGTAAGTATTCTTACTTCTCATGTGTGTCTTTTGGGCATACTACACTCAAAGGAGTGCCCATAACTTCACGGTCGACCCATTGGTATAGGCCGACGTCTCGTGGGAAGGTGATCTTTCTGGGTTCTGATGAAGCTGCTCTCTGATGTGCCATCTCTGAGTTGATATCATTACCTACAAAGGCTGCACTCATGTTAGAATCAGAAGAGGACTCACTACGACTCCCTAACTCTATCATGAGCTCGGAGAGTGAACATGTTAATCTTTGCCTTACAAGCTCTCTGACACGATCGGCCCTCCATAATGCCTCCATGATATGCATCCCGATTAACGGTCCCAGACCTATATCAGAACCTTCACCATGAAAAGAATGTCTCTGTGGTGCTTGAGGCGTTGGAGACAACGGAGCAGTAAGGATTTCTAGATAAACACTCTCCTCACTACCTATGAAGCATAGACACGGGACACACCAAATTCAAAAAATTATAAGACACAGACATGACATTTATATAGATAAATTAATATCAAAGTAAATTATATAACTTGGTTTATGTATATATGTAATTACAAAATTTAAGAAAAAAATTTATATTTCATTAATATAATTTCTATAAGCTTGAAGATTTACAATATCTTAATATATGTCATATATATCAATATATTTTACCTAGTAAACCTCTCCAAAAAAATATGAAGCATAATTTTTATTGACATTTTCTAAAAAATCTCCTAATCTAACTTTTCCTAATAGAATTAATCATGTATAAGTACATGTGCATCAAAAAAAAATTAACTAGAGGGAATATCTAAAGATTAACTGATTTTTTATTTTAAAAAAATATCAATGAGTTGTGTCCAAGTCGTATCTTAAACGTGTCCAAGCGTGTCCGAACCATGTCTAAGATGTGTTCAAACTGAAAAAAATAATTTTTTAATCGAACACATAGGACACATGTGCCGTCTGCATGTCCCCATGTATCTGACACAGACACGTGGACATGCCTAAAAAATGACGTGTCCGTGCTTCATAACTCACTACTATTTTGTGACATTTCCTCTCTCACAATGGTGTTTTCAAAAGGAAAAAAGAATAGAAAAAGATAGTACCTTGAAATTAATCAATGAAGAAGACTTGAAAAGAGTTGAAAACCACTAACAACCGTCGCTTGAACTCACCTCTATTTTCCTAAGGAAGAAGAGCAGAAATACCAAAAAAGAAGGAGAAAGTGAGGGAGAAACCCTCCACTCTTATTTATAGGCGAAGGAAACCTCCTTAACTGTCACCTTGAGGAGGGGCAAATTCAGAAGTCTTCTCAAGATTTAAAATAATCATCATGTCATTACGAATCCCAAACGATGACTTTCAATAACTTTTAGCCACGCATCGTACTGTTTCTGAGTAGAGCATTTGAAAGGACGACCCTTAGAACATTCAGAATTGAAGCGACACATGACATGGCAGGAGGACATTCAAGCTGGATTACGGACTTGCATAATGACATTATAATGCATAATGACATTATAATAAATAATAATACAGATCTCGATTCTAAACCAAATTACTTTTAGAATTAAATTAAACTCCCAAACAGATTTGTATGGGAACAACCTACTATGAATCCCGGATGACAGTGTGATGACTTTAAGCAGAGTAATCCATTTTGAATCTCGACCTTATTCATTAACACTGGGGGCATTTTACAACATATCACCAACCTCAGCCCTTTGGTAAAAACATCGCAAGATCCAGCATTTATGTTATGACTTAGATCTCTTTGTCTCTTGCGTGTCGTTTACTCCTGTTAAACTCGGATATCTTGAGACTTATCTATCATATCTAAACGCCAAGTTGGGAACAATTATTCTGAACTAGGTTTTGGGTTAGCAGTTCAAGAGTAACCTGCCCACTAGAATATTATCTCATCTATTTATATGCGTTATTAAATAAGTTAATCTGCCTATTTATGATGAACAAATCTCTCACAAAATCTTTCATAGATATGGATATCAATTATATATCACATAAATAAAAAAATTAATTATAAGAAATAACAATCTCGTAGATTCTTATCCTAAATAACAGCATTCAATATAGATTAAATTACGATTTTTATCATTCAAGACGCTTCTATAAATATTCTGTAAGTCACAAATATATTCATCTAATTCTAAACACTACCCACCTTGTATACAGTCTAACTTGAACATCAAATTATCTTTTGTAAGTACCAAACCCCTCGCACCACAGTTACTGTCGTTGTACTACAAAGGTTTCTAGCTTTAATAACTAATTCAAGTATTAATTTAAACATTGTTCAGAATAATATTCATTAAGGTAAAGCTAAATTGTAAAAATAATATCGTTTTTTAATTATTTAAACATAATATATTATTTATTTAAAATTTATTTGTTTTTTATTTTTGAGATAAACAATTTATAAAAAATTTATAATTTCCAGAGCTAGATTATTATTCCTTACCTAGTGAAAAGCACTCCATTGTTATTTCAATTAAAACAATTAAAGTCCACGTCCAACAGGAAAAGCTGAAAGGGAAGTTGAACATTTAAACTAAGGATTTTATTAATAACTAATTTAAAAATTAAAATTATTAAATAAAATGTAGAAGTATTTAATATCTTAAAAATATAAAAAAAATATTTAATATTTTTAAGTAAATAAAATAAGTAATAAATATTATTTTTAATTCTTAACTTTTTTCTTATGACACACGTTAATAAAAGCAGAAAACCCATAAAACAATTGAAGTCCACATCAAAAAAATTAAAGTTTTGCTTCGGGCACTTGTTTATTAAGAAAGTCAAAATAAAAACTTTTATATGAAAACAAAATATTCAATATATTAAAAATTAAAAAAAATTATTTTACATTTAAAATTTTTTATTTTAATTTTCTTAACAAATACTCCCAAAACTCAAAAGATTAAAATAATTAAAGTCTGTTTGTATTAGATAGTTTTCAATGCAAAGGGATGTTGAACAAAAAGAAGAACAAACTTCCTTTATATAAAAGGCTCTCAGAAAAGCATGCCTCCTAAAATCACGCTTTTAGCATTTCTGTTGGTTGAAATATTAAAGAATCAAAATAGTATTTATTATTTATTTAAATTATTTAATAAGATAAAGATAAGTGGATTTAAATTTAAAAGAACTAGCCTTTTAATTCGTGTGTTACGCAGACATTTACAATTTTATATTCTTAGTTAGTAATATGAAGGGTTAAATTTATAAAACTTAGTTTGACATAGTACTTATTTTTGGAGGAAGTTTTTTTAAAAGTTATTGCATATTATTTTTTAATCATAATTGTATGGTATAAATTAAAAATATGAGCTTTTTTTATTAAGCTTGCCTAGCATAAGAATCTTTTTCTAAATTTATTTACGGGAATTTGTATAAGACATTATTTATTATTAGGTGGAATATTATGCCTAAGTTGAGGGTTTGTGTAAATTTAACTACTCATTATTAAATAGGAATATAAAGAGTCAATAGATGAGGAATTGAGAAATTGCTGAAATTGATTACTTAGAAGGCCTTCGTTGCATGAGCTAGCTTTAATATATAGTATATAATATAGAATAAAATCGATAGATAGATATGCTAATTATTTAAACAAAATAGTAATGGAGTATATGATTTACACAATATTATAAATGTAGAGGCTGATAACTTTAATTTAAAACAGATAGAATAAATAGCACTTGACCCTTAACATGAAGAAAGTCTTATATTTAGTCGAAGTTTAATGTCACAGTTTTTTAGACTAAATTCTGTTAAGAAATTTTTCTTGTGGAAATGTTAGAGATAGTTATCCACTTCTTTTAAAAAAAAATTTCAAAGTTTCAAAGTAGTATTCTGTATTTCTGTGTATTTCAGAAGATGAGAATCTTTGGTTTCTGATTTTCTTCTGAGGAAAAAAAAAGAAATTAATTTAATGAGCCTCGTTTTCAGTTCAGCTTCCAAGCTCAGTTCACCATTAAACCTGGGATAACGATATTTTAATTATCTCGGATTTGGTTTCCTACTGACACAAGTGCCTATAATTAACATTGTTTAATAACAAATCAGATCGGATTAATCAATTCAACTGAAAAATTGGTGAATTAGTCATAGGTGAAAATTTGGTGAATTGGTCATAAATTTGGTCCATTTAACTCATAATATTAGCACTGAAAGAACCAACTAAAATCAATTAAGAATTGGTCGAATTAGTTAAAAATGGGTAAAATCAATATTAAACCAGTTTGAACCAATTTTATTATAAAAAAAGTTTAAACTCAATTTTTTTTGTTAACAAATTTTTAAGTTATTTAAAAATAATTTTTGAACTAAATAAAGATTTAATGCCAAGTTTCAAAGGTTCATATATAAAATCCAAAAAAATATAAAGTTAGCTCTTCTCTTGATTTTTATATACATTGTATGTTTAAATATTTTATTTATTATTATATGTGAGACTTATAAATGTGACCTTTTAATTTTTATATATGATATATATTTAAATATTTCACTTATTATATGATGTAAACTTTAAAACATTAAATAATATAATATAAGATATTATGTTAATTTATTATTTAATATATTTTATAATATTAAAAAAATTATTTAATTATCACCAATTCAACTATAATTTAACCGTGAACCACAATTAAATTAATAAACTGTAAATTAATATATTCACTGGTTCAATAACCAATTTAATTTTAAAAACATTGGTAATTAAGATGCAAAAATATAAAAGTGAATACGTCCGTGCTCTAAAGTTAATCAAATGATTATTTGTTCAGATTTCGAAAATTGATAATTTATGGTTGATCGAAACTTTCCCACCTATTCCACCCCCATAAAAAAAGAAATATAATTTTGCCACTTGTAATAGCTGCGACTCATATGAAGATATAACCTTGAGTTCCCTCAATCCCAAATAATCTTGGCAACACCAAAGTCAGTTTACAGATATTGTGAATATAATTATTATTATTGTTATTATTATATTGACAATACTAATGGAGAATGGGAAATGCCCAACCTTTAAACATCGATTGCACTATTGATTTATGTAATTGAAAGTAACTAATTAGATTTACGACAAAATCTAAAAATCAATCATTGATCCAATTTGAGTACTTATACAGGATAAACTTCAATAGAAAACTAAAGAATATCGATAACAAGTGATTGAGTTTAGTAATTTTCTATATAAAATTATTGACTTTAGAAATATAATAATATGAAGAAGATAAAATTGTTTCAAGTACGAGAACCAGAAGCACCCCTTGTTTCAAAGAGTGGAAGACAGATAATTCACATTTCATTTGATGGTAGAGGGAAATTGAAAGCAAACCAATGGTAATTGTACAACCCAATTCACATTGACAAAGCTCAACAGGTCATTTCTCTAGTCTCAACTTAACCAGATTCGTACCCTCTTACTTTCACCTGTCCTGACAAATGCTAGAACTTGAATTAGGAAAGAATAACATTATGGGGGATAATATGAATTTCACTAAGATATGGACACGGAATACAGTTACAGACAACATTAAATTTAAGGAAGCACATAACAGAACAATATTTAAGTCCACATGTAATTTTGGATGATTCGATAGCAGCCACATATACCTAATGTAACATCTGAAACAAGTTACCTGAAATTGACAGCAAGACTAATAATCCTGACCTACTAAGCAAATTAGTAGTCATAAAATTGCCAAGATATAAAGTAGTCACCATCCTAGCCACTGTCAAGGTCGAGCTCTCTTGTTGCTGCAAGAAGGACATTTGTACTGCTTGATATGCTCAGCCCTTGCAGGGGTAATCTTCACACACTTTCCATGGAACCACTTCTCACAGATGTCACAGCAAATCCAGAACTCATCAGCCGCATAGTTCTCTCCACATGCCCCACATAGAGTCTCTCCATGTTCCTCATTATCTTCCTCTTCCAGACCCAGACCCTCCTCATCCTCGCCCTTTGATTGCATTGCTTTTGAATACTTCACCTGGGATTCAGAACCTCGCTGCATTTGTCAACCCAAAAGAGATCATGACAATAAATAGTTAAAACACCAATCAGATGCCCAGATCTCATTCCAAATTGTCAAAATACTTATTTACTTCCAGTTCAAATGTTAGCATCTAGAAAACAATATATCATACTACTTAAGGACAATCTCTCAAATCATTCATCCCCCTTTCCCTGAATTTCCCTTGCTTACACACCTAAAGTTTAGACCACTGAATCTTGTATAAAACAAAATAATGACTGCAAAAGTTAGGAGAAAGAGTAATTAGCTTCACAGCTAAAAGCTATGCTACTAGCAAAATCTATGGCTACTAATGGTTAGTTTGATTTTCAACCTCGCGTACCTTAGAGTTTGATTTGGATTTGTTACTACTATGATTAGAAACTGATGACTTTTCCTTTCCTTGTTTCTTGGCCATCCCTGTAACAACCTCAAATATTGTCGGAAGATCATTTATCATATTAAATAGTCGCTTCCTGCAAGATGAGAAGTAGATATTACTGAAAGATGACAAGATGACAACATCTCAAATTAATTACCAACTTGAGAGGGTAAAACCATCAGACTCGTGAGAAACTGCAAAGTGAAGCACTATTAGCAAACTTAGGGGAAAAGATACCATCAACATCATGTAAACAGTATTAGGACTGCTAAGACATTGAATTCAGGCCACGTATAGAAAGTATGTGTTAGTTCTCTAAAACAAAAGATTCCCACTAATTAAGAAAACTTATAAAATGTGGGCTGTACAAGTACGACATTCAAAGTGTATCAACTATCAAGATAATAAAAAAATGTTTTTCTACTCAAAGGAAAGAAACTATAGGGAAACAGAAAACAATTCAACTGACTGAATGATGCAGAAAATTGATTATTATTTAAAAAAAACAGATATTTTTCTACTCAAGAGTCACTGTTCATTGTATTAAGGCTCAGAACTGCTAAAGAGTTATGGTTTTGCGTAGTTAATTAAGTAATATCGTCATTAGGGGTCTAATTAATTAAAAGTAGTCCAAAAGTTAGTCAAAAGTTATTAATTAAGCCACTTAAGAGTCCAGTCAATTCTAGATACATATTGGGTCTATAAATAGTGATTCTCTATGTAATTTTGAACAGAGTTGATAATGAAAAATTGAGAATTAAGTAAAGTATTTCCAGAATATATCTTCTGGCGTTTTCTTTCAACTTCGGATTAGATTCTGATAATATCAGATTCTCATACAAGGAGCTGGACTCCTCCCAAATATACCAACCCAACCTATCTTCATAATTTCCTTTCCCATCCAACCCATAATTTTAAATAAATTCCTGGGCTGCATCACTGAATGAGGGCTTGAAACATTATCCTAAGTCCTACCCTCAAATAACAATAGTATTATTTGATCGATCCTATTCATAATTTCATATGTTACAACCTTGCAATTATATAAGAAAACATCATAAGTAACTGAAAAATGTGAGCTCCCACTTCTCTCTATGCAAGCAGATATATGTACCATATTCATATCCTCTCCACTATTCTTCCATTTGATTTTTGTTAGAATCAGATAGTGAAAACCAACAAAATTATTGGAAGCTAATCATTCCCTTATGACTGAATTCCCAGATAAATTTCATTCACATGCAGAGAATCCATTAAATGAAAATTAAAATTGCAGATGATAGGCTAGGGTTTTCTCAGACACTATTATTGAACAATGCAATGGATGAAAGGAAAGAAAACTTGAACAGTTCTGCCACAACTCCTATGTAATTGCGGTTTACTACTATAATACCAAACATTAAAAAAAAAGGGAAAAAAAAAGAATAGAAAAGTGCATGCCACAGAATATAAGCCATTACCTTGTGATTATTTTATATATTATTTGATACTGCATGGACAAAGTTTCATCTTTACCAAAAACTTGATGATTGAGTTATCTCCAGATGTTTTAGTGAAGTCCTAGTATAAACTACAGGTTTGGTTTTCAACTGTAATAAAATTGGAACCAAAATTGAACAGTCCTAGTGTTCATCTGTTCTTGAGTCAGAACCAGCATAGTATCTTTACTCAGCCTTACTGAGATGAATATACTTTCGTCCATACTGTCAAAATCTCTATATGTTAAGAATTATACTATTATTTTCACAAACATGTTTCAAATATTCCATTGAGTTGCACAAATAACAAGACAACAAAAGGGCCATGCATGACATGGGTTCTAGGCTAGTAATAAAGTATGACACAACCAAAATCCCAATAAAAAAGTAATGCATTCATATTCTACTTCAACAACCAGTTACTGTTCCTCAAATGAACCAAAGAATACCATACTGACAACTAGTTGCAACTGTCAAGGTAGCCAACATTACAAGAGGCAATTAAGGACATTCAGTACTAGGGCCTTCTCAAGTGACACTTCCTAATAGATTCATCTCTTTTGTGTCTAACCATTTCTTTCATATAACCTAATGTTTCATTTACCTCATTTCATGTGCAAATACAGCAGTAACAGAACTTTGTGGTTTGTGCCAATAATATGTTCAAACCATCCTTGGTTTAAAATTTAGAAAATAATGTGAAAACAATGTCTAGGCATCCGAACAGTTGGCACCAAGACTAAACTACTTCCAATCAATCATATGCATCGTTTAATAAAAACAGCTATTCAGCATAATAAAACCATATATTTATAAAAGGGACAAGGAAAACACATACCTATCAGCCTTATCAAATCCAAACCTAGCACCAAAATAAAAAGCCACAGCAAGTAACCACGCATCACTGTGTACAGCAACCAAAGATAGCCAGTCCTTTTCTTGCATCCCATCTCTAGCAAAGTTAATACCCAATGCTGGCTCTGGAAGCTCTGGGGGCACCTCCTCAGCTGGCAGATTGACTTCCCACTGCTCACTAGGAAATCCATAAAGGCAGAGATTTTCCTTCTCTGTATCACAAAGCTCACGTCAATTGACTAAATTATGTAAACCAAAAATTTCAACAATACAAATAACTTTGCATGCTATATAAAGTGGGTTATGGCACAATAGCAACATAGGTGTACAGCTTATATCCATCAATCAGAGAAGACGAAAAAATACCAAAAAGTTTTTATAATGAGGGTAGGAAAATGAGGTACTACATGTAATCCTCCAAAGCCCTCCCTTATTAATTTTTATGAACATTTTAAAGCTCCCCCAATTTGGAGAACTTCGGAGGATTTTAAACATCTAAACAAGGGGAAGGAAACTTATTAGTTAACCTTCCATACTCTTCCTTCCCTTCCCCTTCATTTTCTTTCGATTCCTATCCCTTCCAACTCCCAAATATTCCCTAAAAGGTCTGCCACTAATCATATGCATAACCTTGACCGCATTCCATCAGCCTAATGGTTATTTCCACTCAAATGAAATTTAAGAACATCATTCCTTGAACCCAAAACACGTTCGCTAAAGGGATGAATCTAAAGCCCATTCATATATAGCAAACAATAATAAAATAGGTTGCCGATTTAGTAGTTTTCCATATTTCCTCTTTTATAACAATTTATTCAAATTTCGAAACTATATAAATGTAATACACAATCATTTACATTAAAGGCATGTTGCTATACCAGTGTCAAACACGTGTCATGCCAGATACTCCTAGTCTGCATACTACAACTTTTTACTTGTATTTTTTAAATGGTTAACTCATTATACTAATACAGGTGGGATATATTGTGTCTAAAATGACCAATGCTAAATTTTTAAACATTAATATCTGTATTAATTTTGTATTTAAGATTTGTGCTAGGAATGATTATGTACTACATAGTAATGCTTATATTTCAAAAACAGGTGCTAGTGTTAGGAGTTGTGTTTATATCTTAAATATATCTCTAAGACTTGTGTTTTTATGTTAATCTTATTTTAATTTTATATGTTTTACTCTAAGTGTGTCATGTCCCATAATTTTTAGAATTCGCCATGTCCTCGTGTCGGTTTTATGTCGTATCCACATCCCGTGTTCTATCCATGCTTCCTAGGGTTTAGGAGTGAGGAAAAACGGTTCTGAAAGCATCTAGAATGCAGATAAAATTTAGCTTCCTGTTGTGGGGTGAGGCTATTGGCACTCCCAATTGCCTATCTACACTCCCTACTAACCAATCATAATTTTAATTTTTCTTTTCATAAAATTATGAGTGGTTATTGAGGAGTGTGGATAGGCAATTGGGAGTGCCAATAGCCTCACCCCCTGTTGTGACCCACCAAATGTAATTCATAAGAAAACTTGGATGGCAAATTAATTAGAAACAGAAACAATGAAATAAAGCCATCTATCATAGATCCATTTTACCATAATTTAACTGGAATGTGAAGTACCGTCTTCCAAACTAACTTTTAGGGCCCATGTACAATTAAATATAAAGATGCAAATTGTAATTAAAAGCTTCAAACAGCTGAAGAATTGGTTAACTGAGATTCTTCCCATATATGGTAGCATATTTCTATTACGGTAAATACTACCTTAGAGCTTCATAAAGTAAAAAGATAGAATAATCCAAGCCCAGCAATGACCTTTTGAAAATAATACGAAGTTTGGTTGATAAGAAAAATGAAAACTTCAAGTAGCTATTTACAAAAGTCAGTTCCAGAGCCAGAGTACCAGTCAAAACCCGTCAAAATAATTTTAAAAAATAATTAAATAAAATAAACTTACTTCATAGCGTTTCCAGACATTTCACAAAGAAAATTGAAAATTCCACTATTAGCAACTAAATTTGACTTCCTCTAAACTATAAGTTGAAACCAAACAAGGCACAAATTCAAAAATATTTTCACTTTTCACTTCAGTAACTGTTTCAATTGCCAGAAAGAACAAGAACGTGAAACATAGACAAAAACAAAAAATAAACAACAATAATAACTAATTTTTACGAAATGAAACGTTACCGGGATCACACTGCTGATAGAACTCTTCGACATCTGGAGAAGGACACGAAAAGCAAATTGATTTCACACACGAAAAACAAAAGAATCCCAGAATTTGAAAAGAAAAAAAAAAAAAAAAAAAGAAAAAGAGAGTAAAGAAGTAGAAGAATCAGAAGAGAAAAGGAAAGGATACCAGTGGTAAGGGCCTTAATCAAGGCAGCTCTGCGACCCTTGAAATCCCTGAAGACCTCTTCGACCGTACGAGGATTGTACGAAGCACCTCCGTCCATGTTTCGAGTTGGAGGTTGAACTGCGTCTGAGTCTGAAACTGAGAGAGAGTGTGTGTAAAATGTGTAAATGGAGGGAAATGTGGCTTAACTATTTGACCTCTCCTTTTATCTCTCTCTCTGTTGAATGTGGACACACGCACAGCACAGGTTTTTTACCGGATTTGAATCGGAAAGAATTGAATTATGTTAACCGGATTTAATAAAAGCCCATGGAGTCCGTCGACCCGCTTACACTTTTTGTTTGCCCCTTTACCCCTATTTTTAAATTTTTAGTACATGTCGAATAAAATAAAATAAATTTAGTACATGTCATGTGTTAGGATCGAATTGGAGATTGGCAAAATTTTGACGTGATTGCAAAAGAAATCACGAATGTAAGCTATATTAATCTTTTTCTAGGACTAATATATCTATTGCTCGGGTGTATTCATGATTTCTAAGGAATCATGGTGCAATTTTTATATTTTCAAAGACTAATATATTCTATGTTTATATTCTCATGAACAAATTTGAGGGTTTATTCTTTTTTGTTTTTTGGGATTTATGAGGTTTTTCTTATTAGGTTTAGGTATGAAATTAATCTTTGTTAGGAATATAGTAGCTGTCCCTCCTATGTCATCAGTGCTCGTCCCTGTTCGCATACTGAGATGGAAGTATTTACATGAATTTAATAATTTAAAAATAAAAAAAAATGGATAAAATTTAATATCATGTATCACAACTTTCTCAAATTTTTTTTTTGTTTTTAACAAAGTATTCCTATAGGCATTGTTGTAACACTAACTATTAGACACTGTTACCATTAAAAAGTCCTCCCAACAATTATTTTTTTCAATAATTTAAAATACTCATAAAATTAAAAAAATGTTACAAATAACATGTTAAGTTCCATTATATATTGTAATAATTAGTTCACATAAATAATTATTATTTGAATTGTATAAGCTTTCTCAACAATTTTTATTGTTATGCACTCATTTACTAAAAAATCATTATAAAAATAATAAAGAAAATATATCCTTATCTCTAGAGATGTTCACGGTCCGATTTAGTTTGTTTTTAGGTCAAAAAAAAACTTAATTGATCTAAACAATGTGATTTACATTAGTTTGGATTATATTAGTTTAGTTTAGATTTTAGAACAAATCCAATCCAAATCGATTTCAACTGATTTGAATAGGATTAGTTTAATCAGTTTTTAGCCAAAAAATTTAAGCTTAGAATTTTGTGAGTTAAAAGCAACTCAGACCATTAAAAAGAAAAATAAGAAATAAAAAAAAAGAAAATAGAAATAGTCTATTTAAAATGCATAAAATAACATTTAATTGGGAGCGACACATATAATGAAAGAAGTATGGGAGAAATTAAAGTCATTATAGTAAAAGTATAAATTTAATAATAAAAATTTATATTATATACTAATCTGTTTGATTTGGATTGATCAATTTTGAAACTTAAAATAGAAAACCAATTCAATCCAATCAGTTTACAAAAAATTAAATCAAAAAGAATCAAATTTATTTTGTTTTAATTGGATTTTGGTTTTTTGGTTAGATTTTTTATTTGGTTTTCAGTTTGGATTAGATTTGAACACTCTAATTATCTTATCTCAAAGCAAAAGAAGAAAAATAAAAATATATCCTTATCCCTTTATTCCTTAATACTGGGATATTTGAAGAGATATCGCTTTCCTTTAGTTATCTTCTAAAGGATATAATCATTAACTGGTGTGACCAAGATAAGTCGTCCATTACGTTTAGGCTCATCTACCGCTCTGGGCTTGGATTTGAAAATCCATTAGGGAACATTGCCATTAGCTCGATGCTTTTCTAAAGAAGCCAAGTGTCAAGCTTCATCTTTACTAGGATCATTTGCAACTTGCCCCTTGTAATTTGGAGTTGTGAGTGATCTTCTGAGATAGAGGACGCTTCTCACGGTGAGTCAAGGAACCCAGTGGGATCTAATGTGGCGTACGGGTCCTCTGTGGTCCATGATGAGTTGTTTCTTTTTTTGAGGTGCCTTGTTATCTTGCCCGAGATGTTTTATCTATGCTCATGTCTTGTCGTGGCCACATGTCAGCCAACGCTCGAGCTTTGCACATTAAATCTGCTGCTAACATTTGAGGTTCCATGCACAATGATAATTTGTGCATTGGAGTTGTCTATATAAGATTGATGAGAGAGCTTTCTCCCATTTGTTGCATTTGCATTTTCCATGACATTTTGTGACTTGATATTCCATCATATATTGGAACTAGGGATACAAAGTCTCTTGAGGCTCTTGATTTTGGAAAGCCTTGATTATGACAATGACCTGAAGTAGGAACATCAACTAGGAGTTCCATACTTGGGTGATATAATATTATGAAGTAAGAACTACACTTTAGAGGTTCCTTACTTGGTGAAGATAGAACAAGAGTAACAATGTCAGCTTAAGGGTTTCTTACTTGGTGAGTTTAACTAGGGAGTCAAAGTTGCTTTGTATTACTCTTTTTCTTTGAGTGCTTTAGTACTGAGCTTTTGACGAGGTGAGGTCACTGGCTTGTTGGAGTACAATCCAAGTGTTCGTGAGTTTGGGAGCAAAGTCCATTAGTCCAGAGTAGAGATTGTAGCATAGAGATCTTGCACTTGGTTATATAATTAATTTGGAAGGACCAAAGTCCTTTGATCAACTTAAGGGGACTAAAGTCCCTTCTTCCAAAGTGAAGATCACAGCATTGGGGGAGACTCATACTTGGGCGAAATCAACTTAAAGGGATTGAATTCCCTTCTTCTGAAAAAGGGGTCCTGACTTTTTAGGATCCTTACACTTAGGGTAAAATCAACTCAAGGGGATCAAAGTCCCTTATTTCAAAGTGGGGATCTTGGCTTTGAGGGATCCTTGCACTTGGGTAAACTAAATTTAAGGGGACCAAAGTCGTTTTTGCCAAAGTAAGAATTCTGGCTTTGCGGATCCTCGTAGTTGGGTAATTTTTTAGAATGTTGGCATCAAAGTCCATTTAGTCCAAAGTGAGGAGCTCATCTTGGGGGGTTCTTACACTTGGATAATTTGTGTCAACTTAGAAGGTTGGTGTATTTGAGGGGCATGAGGTCCCAAGATCCAAGGCAAGGCAACACAGAGTGACCTTTAGTGATTAAGCACGTTAGAAGAGTGAGCTCCTGAGATTTGAGGCAACGTAGCACAAAGCAGCTAAGAGAATCGAGTGTCTTATATTTGTGGGTGCATGTTACGGGAAAAAGTTCCTAACATTCGAGATAAGGTGGCACAAAATGGTTAAGATGACTGAGTGCATTCGAGGTTTGAAGGAGCGTGTTAAGGGAGCAAGATCCCAAGATCCAAGGCAAAGGTAGTGGCCAAAAGGATCGAGCGATTAATTAAGAATTTAAATGCGTAAGGGGATTAATGTCCCGAGACTTAAGGCAAGGTAGCACTAAGTGGTCAAGAGGGTCAAGTGCATAATCTGGTCCAATGTGGAATAGGATGTAGATCGATCGCCATCATCAAGATCTTTTTTTCAATCCAATGTTGGACAAGATGGAGATTGACTATCATTATTGGGATTCTTCTTTCGATCTGATATGGGACAAGGTAAGATTTACCATCATCAAGATCTTTTTTTCGATTCAATGTTGGGCAAAATGAAGATTGACCATCATCGTCCAAGTCTTTATTTAAGTAGACATCTTGTAATATGATAGGTTGCAATTAATGCATATTTTTTACGTAATAATATATTTGATCTTAATTATAATTAATTAATCCCTTTTAATAAAAAAATGATAATTCCCTTTTTTAGATGGCTTACTGATTTTATTATATAATTTTCATGATTGAGTCATTGATAGCAAATATTATGTTTGTTCATGGTTTGATGAGTGATAATGTGGTTTTATGGTAAATATCTCAAAATTAATATAATGTCTTTCCTACTTGTTCTTTAATTATAATTAATGAGATTTATTAAGTTTGACATGAATAGTATCGCATTAATTTTATTTGGTTTTATAGGGAAGCCAATCAATAGAAACAAGAAACATAATCAAATCTAATCTAGAAAATTTTGTTGTCTAACCTTTGTACAGTATTTTAGGAATATTTCAAGCTACAAATATGAAATCGAGATGATTCTAGTGGCATTGGAAAGCTAAGAAACGGGGTTACACCTTTCATGTTAACTACTTCTACTAATTCTCTCTTCTGGACCATGAAAATAACAAATCAAATGGACATTATTATGATATCGCGAGGATTGTGAAAGCATGGCTATGTAAATGGGCTGTGTGATATGTATCTGAGTTCTTGAGCGTGATTATGAGTTAGTTTTGAGTCAAGTCATTCATGGACCAATTTTTAGGTTTTCACCTTCCTAAAATATGACACAATCATTCCTATTTTAGCGATAAAAAGCCATATACCGAGAGCAATTGGGACATTCAAAGAAGAACAAAATGGCGAGTGAACAAGGATAAGGAGCGGCAAAGAGATACACATAAATGGATAGAAAGTTACTGTCTTAATTTTTCTATTATCATATTCCAAGAAGCTATCAATGATTGAAGGCTAAACAAAGATATTCAATATGACACGATTCTAATATTTCTATTATTTTATCCTCTTGAATTTCTTATGATATTTCTAATGTTTATGTTTATGTTTATGTTTTTTTCCAATTATACTTGGCTAAACTCTTTTTTAGTTAAGGATGATTTCGAAACCCTAGACTTGACTATATTTTAATTGATATAGATGTTATTTTTCAAGTGTTGATTAAGATTGTTTATGTTCTCCTATGCTTAATATTTGTGATTCTATCTTTGTTTATTTAGACTAGTCAACTAGGTAAATCTTGATAAGTATTTATTATTAGCTTAAGAATTCACTAACCGGTAGATCTTGGGTTTTCCTAACCCCAATAACAAATCAAGGATAATGGAGATATGATCATTCTTGGTGGAAACACAACTTAAGTCTAAATATTCATTCTCCTAGTGAATGTTGTTTAGAAAAACCTAATATCTTTCTCATCTTCATGCAATCATAAATGAGTTTGCATAAATTGAGTATTTATGGTTAGAGATTGAGTAGTGACTAAAACTCATGCTTAATGACGAACTAAGGAAATATGGGGGTAGTATGGGCTAAAGCCTTGACTATATATGATTGTTAGTCTTAACTAATAAAGGGAAACCACTCAATGATAGTTTACTTAGCAAATCATGAAGTTCACTTCTTGATATCCTAAGGTTATCTAGATCAGCGTCATCAACATGATTGCAGGAAAGATCACATTACAAAAACTTGCTAAGTTTCACAAATTCAACTAATGATTACTAGCACTAGGTGTAAATGTAGAAAGAGAAAAGCTTCAATTTAGAGATATTTGAGCACATGATCGAATTACATAAGTGCACTAATCTAAGAGGTAGAGAATAATTAGCAGCATCATAATTTACAACAAAAAATGTGAAAGTTGCATTGAAATATAACCAACCAAGTCCATTTAGAACTAGTCAGCAACAAAGTATACAAAATGAAAGTTTTAACTTTTAACCTATTCAACTGTACAACTCGTATAATGAAAGATAATCAAGTCTGTATTGATGCCCTGGTAATGTCTAAGAGGCTAAGATCTTATATTAGCATTTTGCAAATTTGCTACCTTGTAACTGATGATCAACATTCTTCTTTGAAAACCTAATTTTCCTTATGTTTTTTTATGGTCTTTGAATAACTTCTAAGGACTATTTTAGTCAGCATATTTCTTCCTTTTGGCTGCTTGAGGGTCAAACGTGTTGCCCTTTTTGCTAACCGCAAGTGCACGGGTCGCACAAGTAATACAGATACAGAGTAAGAGATCGTTCCCACGAGGATATTATTATGTTCTAACGCTAAATACCAACCAATAGCTTAATCAATTCTAGACAAGGACATAAAAATAGGAGAATAATATTAACAACTATCTAACCTACAAAAGTAAGAAACCTAAAAGCGGTTAGGTTTCAGGAAATCCTCCTTCACCCCCTACATTTATCAACAACATGCAATTCCCCTCATAAACACAAATGCATTGATTAGGTTAGCTTGAGAATCTTCATTAGTCAAAAGCCTATGTCTAGGTCAATCAACCCTGGTTTCAATTGCCCAACTCACTAAGTTTCCTTGAGAGTCAGCGCAACTTCCACTCATGAACGATCTATTCTCAATCTCCCACTATACATGGCTAAAAGGTATATTTCTATCCAGTTAGCGAATCAGCTCATCCAAACTAATTGAACTCACCGAACATGTATCAACTACACTATATCCATATTAACAAATCCCTATGTCTAGTTCATTTGCTAATATTATGATCATGCAATTGAGGCCAACCAAGAACAAGCATTAAGCACAGATAATGATTGAACCATAATCAAACATCCACACAAACTCAGAGAAAAACACATCATTAATATAAATAAAAGGATTCAAAGTATCCTAAACACAACTTAGCTATACAAAAGATAAGGAAGATAAGAGAGAAAGGAAAAAGAGAGAAAGAAGCTCATTGATATGTCTCTGAAGCTTGAATCCTCCTTCAATCCTTTGATCCCGGTCTCCAATCCACCATCCATGAAGATCTAGCCAAGCTATCTAACCTAAAACTAACCTAAACTAGCTAAAACTAACTAAACATAAAAAGAGAGAGATGGCCAAATGGCCAAAACTCAGAAAAATAGAGAGAAAACGGAGGGAGAAGGGAGAGGTCTTGAGAAAAACGTATAAAAATCTATTTATAGGCTCGTGAACCACCTTCCTTGCGCGGCGCCACATATGCGCGCCCATGGCTACAATGGTCGGTCTATGTACCGCCGCAACGTTCACTTCCTCATGCTGCGGCGCTATTGCCCCGGGTCCAAGTATGACCAGGCTGAAAATCCTCTTTGCGCCGCAGCGTGCTCTGCCTTGCGCCACTACGTTGCCCACTGAATTGGCAGATTTGGCTTCTCTTCCTCTTTAAGCTCAATTGCTCCATATTTAATCTTGTTTGGAGCCTCTCCTAACATAGAGAATACACCAAATCAGTAACATATATAAATCTACTCAATTCATGATAATTAAACACAGTTTTGCATAATAACACATCAGAAAGGCTTAGATTCAGAATATATCAAATATAAGCACAAAACCCTCCAAATATGCATTTAAACAAGGAAATAACATTCCTTCTAGCATAAGGATAGGGCACAAATAACTGCATTCTATGTAGCTATCATTTGTCTTTGACTTTCCATCTAGTTGGGGTACATTTATCTTGTTTATTACATATCCCTCCTCCATAAGTGAATCTAAATATCTAATTTGAAGGTTCATGAGAAAAGGAAAAAGAAAATGCGAAAACAAGCTTCCTTATGTGTTAGGATGTTCTCATTTTTGTGCTTCTTTCTATCTTAATATTCATGCATTCTTTTGTATCATTTTGATGAGCCAATAAGGTGCATCTCATTGCATTAACATGGTAACACCTCTTTTATAATATGATTAATGAATTCTCTTTCTATCTTTATCTTCTTCTATTCTTTTGTATAATTGAGATGAGCCAATATTGTGCAGCACATTGCATTAACACCTCTTCTAGAACATTGCTTAGTGAAATCTCTCTCTCTTGCTCTCTCTCATGTAGGTCAACTTCTTGGTTCTAGTCCATTTGTTATTTAATGTTCTTATGTCATGATGAGAGTCATTAAGCTACCTTGAAAAACTGGAGCATAAATAAAGTTTCTACTTCAAAGGAGACATAACCGAAACATTAATTATCAATTTTTTTAACATGTCTTTCATTTAAATTCTTAGGATGGACTTGCACATAAGGACAACCTTCTGTCACAAAGTTCTTTCTCTAGAGAAATAGAGAGAAACATTTTACAAACTGATTCAAAAGTGATATCTTCAATGGTTGACATGGTTGGTGAATTGTACAGATAAATTTCTCTATGCTTTTTCAGGGACAGACAAGTATTTTTTTAATTAATATATAAATGCACCAGGAAAGAGCATTTACACAGGCATATAAACGACAAGTGATTTTGGCCAGATTGACAAAGGTTGAGTAATAAAGGAATTATGATAATATTCTTTCATTTGGGGAGGATGTAGACAAGGTCCATCTACACACCTAGAAAAACCCCATCAACAAACCATTTACCCTATTCTAGGACCCCTTTGGATACAAAATTTTAGAGGAACAATCTACACCCACCCTTGCCAATACAGTTTAATCTACCACCAGTATTAACCACCTTCAACATTAACGGCAAAAACAACCAACTGTAACAAAATAAGAAACTCATCTTTGGCTACAATCAGAAACTCGCTTTGCTAGCCTCGAACAAATGCTTTTCGAACAAATCCTTTCCCAAGCCTCCGAAGAGTCACCATAGAGATTCTACAACGGAGAACCGCAAGGAGACAAAAAGAGCAGTGTCAGACTTTGTGGATAGGATCATGAAGGAGCAAGAGCAAAAATAGAAAGAGAATGGAGGTACAGGTGAGGGAGGAGTTTAGACCAACGAGGGAACTACATTATTGTCTTTGATGTATTAGGTAAAAGTGGAGTTAATTCTCACAAAAAAACACAGCTTAGCAGCCCCACACAAAATACTTTACCAATTTACCTTATTTTATGAGTCAAATTTTAGGAATCACTTATTGATTACAAATGAAATGAAACTTCCAATAACAGGTAAAGCCTACGATGCACCCATGCTCTATAACATGAGATGGTGCACTGTAGAATCGACCCTTAACTTCTTTGATGACTTAAATCTCTATTTAGGCTTTGCCTTTTGAGTGATTTTGGTCTCCTTTTAGGATTATGCCTCTTAGAGGATTCTACTCACTTCATTGAGGCACCTTGAACTTGGTGGTAGTATATGATAAAGTGATATAAACTGTCTTTGTTTACTCTGGCTGTTAAGTCACTGTAGCTGATGGAGCTCAAAATTAAGATCCTTGAATTGTACCAGTACGTGATTTTCTCCTTTGAGATTCCGTGAGAACAAAAGGAAGATACTCATTTAATGGTAATTGGTGATACATAATAAGGGCAATTTAATGCAACATATTAATCATATTTTCTTCCTCCATACATGGTCATTAAGAGGACTAGTATCTAGATTGCATTTGGAGGAGTAGTACCCATGTCAATCACATTAGACATTTCAGAATGCATAATGGTTTGCCATGCTTAAGTTTTGGCAATTAATACCAATAATTGGGGATAATGAAAAAGCAATGTCATCTTAAGGAATATAAATTGCATGTTCTTGGCTTATGACACTGCCCATCTCCATAAATTGATATCATGCTAGCTTAGGAGTCATTTATATTCTCTAATTGACCAGGCAATTAGTTACTTATCCTTTGTAATGGGCTAACATCTTAGCTTTCTTTCATGATGTCGTGGTAGCTAGTTTGAGAGTGTAGAAAAAGTTTTATCTTTTTTCCACAAACTATGCTAATGTTCCAGTCAAGATGAGTACCTACCGTGGTGCTTTGACGTGTTACTATCAGCGTTCTAGGAAGAGAAGAAGGTGTACCTACAAAAGACACTTCAATGCTCAAGTTAGAGGTGGTGCCAATTTGTAAGTGTATAGTAGAAGATGTATGTTTACCTGAAAAGGTTGCTTTATATTTATAGATGAGGAGTCTAAGTTCTTTAAGAGATGATCCCTATTATTTAAGGATTTGGGAGGATTTTATCTCTTTATTTCTTGATAATGGATACTTGAAGAGATATGATTCTCCTTTAATTTGTTAAAATTGATCACATCTATATTAGGATTTAGAATATCAAGAAAAACAATAAACATTGCATACCTCTTGAAGACATCCTTATTAAGGACCAATCTCACCAAATTCTAAAAAGGAAATGTGCACAACCATATATGTCAAGAATAGAATCTTTCACGTTAACTCCCTTTCTATAACACGTTGATGGAAAAATGTGTAGTCGAGAAAAGGTCATAAGTGGAGTAAGGGTCCTGCTCTCTAAATAATATATATTAATAACTTAATTTCTGTTGATCATGGACTCTAGGCTACTAGGCCCTATGTCGTAATCCAGCACACTCACCAATTGGACCTAAGCCTAATAAACAAATATACATAGTAACTCTCAAACTCATAATGGATCACATAATTACATGGGCTTTAAGGGAAAGTATCAAGCTATCCATTCAACTCATTTTATAAAACTAAACACACTAATCAATAGAAGTCCAAACCCAAGAAATTCTAACATTCTCTCACTTAGCAATATTGGTTAGGTTTTAACTTATTTTGAAAAACATTTTGAAAACGACTCTTGGGTTCAATAACTTTGTGGCCACTAACATAATTGGTGTTGTGTGAAATACGATTAAAAATTAATATTAAAAATAGTTGCCAAGTTCCACCAAAAATATAAAAACCTTGCAACTAATTGTAGTAAGCAAGGGTCGATCCACAGAGAACCAATTCAATTAACACTATCAATCCAATTCCTAAATTAAACTCTGATGAAAAATGAACAGTAAAAGTAAAAGGGGGTTTTGTTGATTAAAACTAAAAAGAGAAATTAAACTTAAACCAAAACAAGAAACACAAATTGAATTACCAAGTTAAAGACATTGGTTAAAGATAGAATCCACCACTAGATTTATATGATTATGCTAACTTACATACTCTTTATACCAACGTGATCAATTATATTCTTATGTAATTGTGAGATAAATCCCTTGTTTTCCTTAAATTTCACTTAATTCAGCAATCGCTCAAATCAAACCCTAACCATTAGTTATTTGTAAAGCAATCGCTCTTACACCTACCTAATGATTGCATTAAGAGTTAGAAAACTAATCACACTAAGATTTAATCACACACCGGGATTAAATTACTTAGATCATATGTTTCACTAGTTTTACCACCACAACCGCGCATAGCAATCCTAGTTTTACCACTCTCAAAATTTGGCAAGAATATAAAGACCTTTATATTGATTTAAAAACAGAAACATATGAATAAAAACATAATTGTATTGATATAAAGAAATATGCAAGATTCACACAATCAAAACTAGAGTTTCATCTTCCCTTAACCAATCAAGAAGTTTAGCCACACATGGCAAAGTCAAAATCACAAGAAAAATAGAAGAAAAACATAGTTCAGAACGAAAGTGCAAAAGAAAACTTAAAATCAAACTAGTTTCCAAAAGTTGGGGATGATTGATCTCCGATTGCTTGAACCCGAGACTCCAATCTTTGATCCAATCTCCCTTTCCCTTAGTCTTTGTGTTTCCCTTAATTCCCTTGATGGCTCTCTCTGTCTAGCCCCCTTTAGGGGCTTTAAGCAACCCTATTTATAGGTTTGGATACCTAATTTAGCATTAAAATACGAATTTAAACTTCTGAGCCGATGACACGGGCCGTGTTATGTGACACGGCCTAACCCGTGTCTGAATCTGGTGACAAAATTCTACCTAATCTCAAAGTCAGAGAAGAACACGGCCCAACTCATGTCATTTGACACGGGCCGTGTTATATGGCATGGCCCGTGTTGTATGACATGGCCCGTGTTGTCCAAAAATAGGATTTGACTCGTCTTGAAATAGTCAGAGGAGTACACGGCCCACCCCGTGTCATATCACACGGGCCGTGTCACTCACTTTCTTCAAATGCGACCTTGATTCTTCATAAATGCCCTTCTTCCTTTGCTTCTAAGGGTAAAACTGATCTTCTTAAGTATTCATCTCTCTCCTCAAATGGTCATCAAGCTTGGTTTGATGCTAATGGACTCAAACACTCAAAGATATCCTGAAAAGCATAATTCATTTATGAGTGTTTATAATCACATTTAGCATAGTTTCACAATAAATATCCAAAGACAACTTTAAATCAGAAACTTAGCTAAATATCAATAATTGAGCATATATGGGTCCAATTAGATCAAACAAAAGTTATTTAAGAACTGAAATTATCAACAGATCAAATACCCCCACACTTAGCCTTTTGCACTCCTAGGCAAAACATAAGACTAAACTAAGGAACAGGGAAAACAAAACAAATTCAAAACCTAACAATTTAAAGAACTCAATTTCCAATGATATTCAAGAGAGGCAAAAGTTTGTAAGTAAGAAGAGCAAGAAAAGATTCAAGGGATCATAACATTCAAGAAATAACAATTCTTCAACATGCAAAGTATCTTCAATTTGAAAAACATGAATTAAGAATGATAGATTCTCACATGATACACTCTCAATCTCTCAAGTGTTTACAAGGTAAGTATTTCTCTCAAATCAACCCATGAAAAATGCACTACCATAAGCTTGCTTATCTTCTACTTCTCCACTATTCAAACACATGCACACACAAATCAAGATGACTTTATTTAAGGTTGTAATGGGGCCAAGTTAAGGGAAGGAAATAATATGGCTATGGTAAGATAAGCACCCAAGAGAATAAAAGAACATTGGGGAGGAACTCAATTAATAAACATGAAATTTTTATCCCTTCAAATCTATATAATACACATTCTCTTTACAAATTCCTTTCCTTTGTCTTTCTTTTTTTTCTTACAACCTTTCTTGAATTTTTTTTTCTTTGCTTTTTTTTTTCACCAACACCTTGCATATTACACATCAACTTGCACAACTCCCACACTTGTCCTATTAAATACTTGCAAGCAAAAGAGCTCCCCCAATGAAAATGAACTAATGCTCTCCCATTCCCTAAGGTAAGGTAAAATCATGGTTTTTCACATAAAGCATATAATGAGGTAAGACAAAGAATAGGTAAATAGGTTCAAGGGGTTAATCAAAGGGAAATAATGCAAGGTTGGCTATTTGGCCAAAGTAGGTAATCACAAAAGAATGCCTCAATCATGTTCATGTATGCAAGTGAAAATGTAGCTTCAAAAAGAACCAAAGCAAGTTCTAGAGTGATCAATATGACATGAGTGAAAATCACACAAGAAAGAAGAGAATGACATAAATGCTAAATCCATCCATAAAAAGGCTCAAAATCTCACAAGGTATGCATCTATCAAACTCAATTCATCAATCAAACATTCAAAACCAAACATGTCAAATTCAAGATGAAAGAAGAAATTTATAAATCATAACCTTGAATTTCAATTACTTCAAACTTCAATTACTTCAAACTCACAGACTTCACAAATCTCAAAATATCATTGGAAATCAAATAAAAACACATTTTTTTTTCAAAAATAAAAATAGAAATTAAAATAAAAAAATAAAATAAAATAGAAAACAAAATGTCAATTCCTCCCCCATACTTAAATTCTACACTGTCCTCAATGTAAACCTCAATAATAAACAATCATTAACAAATTTAGGATAAGTAAGATAAAAGAGAGGGAAGAAACATCCTTATCAACTGAAGTAACAGAGGTAGATGAAGAGATTTCCACTAGGATCCCATTGGCGAAAGTATAATAACCAATTTATGCTTGAAATAACATGAAACCTTTCACCGGGGTCCCATTGGCTGAAACGTAATGACCAAGTTATGGTTGAAACAACATGAGGGCTTCCACCAGGGTCCCATTGGCCTTCCTTAATTGCCCTAACTTCACCACTGAAAAGTAATATGTGCACTTCATCAACTTCATATGCATTGTTTCTATTGGACCATGGCCCAAAAACAAAATCCACTTCAGTAGCGTCTGTCATCTGGTGCTCTTCTCCCTTCACTGAAAACTCTTCAGAGGCCTGCAATTCTATCTCTCCTTGTATATTAGATCCCGCAACTGCATCAAAAGCATTGTTGATAGATTCTTCAGCAACATTAACTTTTGCACAAACAGAATCATCAGCTCTCAAGAATGCAGAAATTTCAGCACAAATAGTACATTTCATGTCACCATCACAATCAGTACATGAGTTGCAATGAGTATAATTATTGAAACTAATAAAATCAGGAAATTCATCACACAACTCATCATACTGTCTCTCCACTACCTTAGGAAGGGGTTCAAGAATACTTACCTTGGGGGCCTTAGAGTTTTCCCCCTTCTCACTTACCTCTCCAGGCTCTATTACTTTCTCTTCAATGGTTTGTGAAGGAGAGGTGGGTTCATCTAACGTCTTCCCACTTTGTAGTATGACAGCACTAGCATCTTCTTTCACATTCTCTTCTGGTTGTGAGGACAGTCCTTCAAAAATTTGGCTCTGGAATTTGCTGAGATCTGTGGCTAACTGATCCAAAGAGTTTTGCAGGTCATTACACATGGCCTGTGTTTCTTGTTGGAACTGCATGTTATAAGTGGCCATTTGTCTTACTAGCTCCTCCAATGAAGGTTCAGGTTACTAAGAGGCTTGAGCTTGTTGCTGCACTGGAAGGAAAGATGTTTACCTTTGCTGAAATTTTGGAAGTTCATAGTCTGGAGGTTGATTCTAAGGCTACTGTCCATAACTCAAGTTAGGATAACCCCACCACTCTGGATAATATGTATTGGAGTAGAGGTTGTAGTTGTCGGAAGGTTCAGAACATCCCTATACTACCTCTACCTCCTTATTTGTGTCCACTAGGAAAGTAGGACATAAATCAGTGGGATGTCCAGGTGATAAGCAAATCTCACAAGCAACCATGATCAGTGGACATCAACATCTACAAGACACTTAGAAAGAAAGAATAAAAAATTAAAAATAAAAATAAAAACAGAGTAAAAATAGGAAACAAATTAATAGCGCAATTGAAAAATTGGTTCCCCGGCAACGGCGCCAAAATTTGGTGTTGTGTGGAATACGATTAAAAATTAATATTAAAAATAGTTGCCAAGTTTCACCAAAAATATAAAAACCTTGCAACCAATTGTAGTAAGCAAGGGTCGATCCACAGAGAACCAATTCAATTAACACTATCAATCCAATTCCTAAATTAAACTCTGATGAAAAATAAACAGTAAAAGTAAAAGGGGGTTTTGTTGATTAAAACTAAAAAGAGAAATTAAACTTAAACCAAAACAGTAAACACAAATTGAATTACCAAGTTAAAGACATTGGTTAAGAGATGGAATCCACCACTAGATTTATATGATTATGCTAACTTACATACTCTTTATACTAACGTGATCAATTATGTTCTTATGTAATTGTGAGATAAATCCCTTATTTTCCTTAAGTTTCGCTTAATTCAGCAACCGCTCAAATCAAACCCTAACCATTAGTTATTTGTAAAGCAACCGCTCTTGCACCTACCTAATGATTGCATTAAGAGTTAGAAAACTAATCACACTAAGATCTAATCTCACACTGAGATTAAATTACTTAGATCATATGTTTCATTAGTTTTACCACCGCAACCGCGCATGGCAATCCTAGTTTTACCACTCTCGAAATTTGGAAAGAATATAAAGACCTTTATATTGATTTAAAAACAGAAACATATGAATAAAAACATAATTGTATTGATATAAAGAAATATGCAAGATTTACATAATCAAAACTAGAGTTTCATCTTCCTTTAACCAATCAAGAAGTTTAGCCACACATGGCAAAGTCAAAATCACAAGAAAAACAGAAGAAAAACATAGTTCAGAACGAAAGTGCAAAAGAAAACTGAAGATCAAACTAGTTTCCAAAAGTTAGGGATGATCGATCTCCGATTGCTCGAACCCGAGACTCCAATCTTCTATCCAATCTTCCTTTCCCTTAGTTTTTGTGATTCCCTCAATTCCCTTGACGACTCTCTCTGTCTAGCCCCCTTTAGGGGCTTTAAGCAACCCTATTTATAAGTTTGGATACTTAATTTAGCATTAAAATACGAATTTAAACTTCTGAGCCGATGACATACGGGCCGTGTCATGTGACACGACCTAACCCGTGTCTGAATCTGGTGACAAAATTCTAACTAATCTCAAAGTCAGAGAAGAACACGGCCCAACCCGTGTCATTTGACACGGGCTGTGTTATATGACATGGCCCGTGTTGTATGACATGGCCCGTGTTGTCCAAAAATAGGATTTGACCCATCTTGAAATAGTCAGAGGAGTACACGGCCCACCCTATGTCATATCACACGGGTCGTGTCACTCACTTTCTTCAAATGCGACCTTGATTCTTCATAAATGCTCTTCTTCCTTTGCTTCTAAGGGTAAAACTGATCTATTTAATTATTCATCTCTCTCCTCAAATGGTCATCAAGCTTGGTTTGATGCTAATGGACTCAAACACTCAAAGATATCCTGAAAAGCATAATTCATTTATGAGTGTTTATAACCACATTTAGCATAGTTTCACAATAAACATCCAAAGACAACTCTAAATCAGAAACTTAGCTAAATGTCAATAATTGAGCACATATGGAGTCCAATTAGATCAAACAAAAGTCATTTAAGAACTGAAATTATCAACGGATCAATAATCTCATAATAATCACCACAAACATGATTAAAACACCCAATGAAACTATCAACTAAGAGTCATAGACGAAGATAAACTATTTAGAGTTTAACTCACCAATGACCATAAACTAATAACCTTATTAGCGTGATCATAATACAAGTGAACAAGTATAGGTAAAACCCAAACCTAAACTTAGCTAAAGCCTAATCTCAAATTATCAGCAAATCCTATAAAACTCAAATAAATATATAAGAAAAGAAACACAAACAAAAACAGAAATAGAAACAGAAATAAAGAAACATGGGAAGGGTTTCTAGTTTTCAAAGATCACATGAGCAAGGAGAGATATGAGAAAGTGACGGTGCTAACCAAGTTTGACGATAACGACATTTCAGTGTCCGGTTGGTGCCAGTGGTGGGTGGACAACAATAGTTGGATGGTGACGCGTTGCGCGGTTGAAGGCGAGGGTGTGGTTGTTTCAGACGTAGGAATCTGTGAAATTGGTTTGGGGCTGCTAGCTAAGTGATGAGAAGATGTTTCTACTCTCTATTTTGCAATGTTGTAGATGTTTCTTGGTTGAATGGTTGAGTGCTTTGGGTTGGAGGATGAGATATGAAGGGTAGTTGTTGTGTTGGGATTTTTGTGGGTGAAAATGGTGAGGCTGCTCTGTTTTTATTTCTCCATGATTTAGGATTATGAGTTTTTGTATCAAGTTTTGGGTTTCAAAGAATGGATGATTTTTCTTGTTGCTGATTTTTAGGTTGATGATGTAGTGTATGGTTGATACTTGGGGGAAATTTGTGGAGAAGAATGATGTGTGATTTCAATTTGGTGGTTATTTTTTGTATGGGTTGAAGAGGTGGCTTCTGCTCTTAATTCTGATTGTGGGGTTTAAGAATGTTGAAGTTTAAGAGGTGCATATGGGTAGGGTGGATTACTGTGAGTTGAGTGAGTGTGAAAGATGGTGTAGATTTGAGTGTTCCTGCATAATAGTGACTAGTCTTATACAAAGATGGCTTTAATCCCTTAACTTTCAACTGAAACTAAGTAAGATTAAGATGCTTCAATCATGACAAACACTTCACACTTGCAGCACCAATGGAAAAGAAAACTATACCTCTTCGCAAGCATCTAATGGATATGGAATCAAAGACTGAAATAGCAGGAAGGAGAAGACATACCACTTTGTAACACAAATGAAGAAGAAAAGAAAGGAGTTTCCCTTCCCTTCTACCCTACGAGATCTTCCTTCACTTCCTCAGTATTTTCCTTTTATTCTCCAGTAGAGAAACCAACCAAGAGTCCCTTCCCTCTAACTCTATCTTTTCCACAAAGAAAGAAAGAAAAAAAAAACCAACTGAGAGGCACCCAACACTCTCCTCTCATCCAGTTTTTAGAGACCTCATAGGCGTGGGGATAATTATGCTTTTTTTTCCCACTGCGTCTGCTATGTATCATGGCAACAAATAAAAATCTTCTTTGCAGTTTAATTTTTGCTACGTGATATAATATAAAGACGAGCAACTAAGAGTGTTTGACATTAGGCAATGTGCAATAACCAGTATGAAAGGAAGATTTTATTTTATTTTGAGATGCAACATGAGTGTGAGTTAGTCTATATGATTGATAAGGTTTTAGGTCATGTAGAAATTGAGTTGGGAAATGGAAAATTAGGCTATGCATATGGATTTTTATTAAGAATAAAACTTGGCTTCAACCATTTACCTTCAACCCTTCCCTCCAACCCCTTTAATCACCCTTGATTTGTTACTTCTAACTCCACTTAATTGAATTAATGGACACATGGAGGGTGATTAAAGGGTTAGAAGTAAAAATGAAAGGTCATTAAAGGGGTTGGAAGGAAATGATTTGAGCCAAGTTTTATTCATTATGGTATTCCTCTTGCATTGATACAAAAGTTTAAAAAATAATTAAGAAATATAGACTAAAAGTATCAAAAAGTTTATGAGAAGTATCTGGTTACAACTTATAAGGGACAAGTTTATGTAAACTCCACATGCCTTTTGTACTTAACAATGTATATCATATTTTGATGATAACCAACTACATTAAAAATTTAATCTCATTGCTCTTTGTACTTAAAATATTTTGTGATAGTCTGGCCAATGCAGGGCTTAAAGTGTGAAAAAGATTAATTGTGGGTCATTAGAAAGGCCTTAGAAGATCAAATTCGAATGTTAGAAGGTTTGAGGAACTCTTGAGAAAGTTATTGATAAACATGATAAAGTTAATCTAGAGAAGGTATTGAGAAGGTTCATGAGAAAATTGAGAAGACTGAGAATTTCCACAAGAAACAAATTCAAGAGCAACTCAAGCATCAGAAAGGCAACTATTATCACCATTTTATCAAAAGAACATTCATATGATGGTTTTTTAAAGATGAGAAGGTTGAAGTTCTTCAAGTGGTAAGAAAGTTGGATGAGAAAGTTAGTAAGGAAAATGTAATGAGAAGGTTGCCAGAGGAACCTTCTCATTAATTAAAATTTGAAGGAGACACATGCTAACTCATCAAGAAAAGATAAGAAGAATAGTAACTTGGCACAAAAAGGACAATTATCATTAGGAAGGACTAACAACTATATTTTCAAAGTCTATATAGGCATCCAAGCTAAAAGATTTGAAGGTTATAAACTTTGAAACCAATCAAATAGTGTGAATCACGAATTGAACTATCTCATCTGTACCTACCTATTTTCAAATCTACTCAATCTATTTTAGGTGTATTGAAAGCTCTATAAACTAGTGTTAATCCACCCCTTGAGTGTTTTTGTGAGCTAACTAGTTATTACAAACTTATACCTTCACTATTTTGATTCTTGAGTGTTGTAAGTGAGCTTGTGAATTATACAAGTCACTAGTTGATTAAACTGATTAGCCTGAAAAGGCTTTGGTCAAAAAATACTTGTATTGATATCTTGGAGAGGCTGTGTTATTGCAATGACTACTCATCTAGAGGAAATCCTAGTGAAAGATATGTACTGCAAGTAGCCTATGTGAATTTGGGGTGAACCAGTATAAAATTATGGTGTTATGTTGTTCTTGCCTTTTCTCACTCATTCTATTTCTGAAGTTTGAATTTGTGAATAAAAAAGTAGTGTTTTCACCAAGTTCATAACTAAACTGAGAACAAGTTTTTCTCTGACTATCAAGTGTGCTAAGTCTTTTAAAGGTAAAAACATTTGCCAACAATCATTCACAAATAAAGTTGTTAAATCTTCTATAAATTGTTCTTAAATTGAATCATCAGTAAGAGAATATTAATTTTAAAAACTTCTGTCAAAATACTATTTTGAGAATCAAAGGAAAATTCACTATAGGTAGTGAGAAAGTTTGTTTTACACAATCAACAAGACTATTAAGAAACTATCACTTATATTTGTTCTTTCTATTTGAACTTTCTCACTAATAATTATTTAAGGCTCTGAACCTTCTCACGTCAAACTCTAATTACTTAAGAAAGTAATGAAGAGATCAAAAATCTTGAAGAAAAGAAAACACAATTCAATTCCCCTTCTTATGTTATTGTCAACTTCAATTTGGTCGTGTAGAAGAACAAGGCTTAGCTATGTCATTTTGGAATGGCAGACCTATTGGTAGTGAAGGAACTGATCAACTGGCATGGTTTCGTTCCAAATAAAGCCTTTTAATTAAGCTCCCCTTCTCTCTTTTGCATCTTATCCACTAATTAGTATTGGTTCATGTAACACCAACAAAAAATTCATACATATTTAGGAATTTATGTAGTGTTACAGAAAAATAAAATTTCATAATTCACATGCAATCAATGTCTAGTTAAGTGCTATAAGGTCACTTCTCTCATCCATTACCCCGACACTTTTTCTTTTCCCTCCTGCAAAGCTTGTAAAACAAATAAAAGAAGCACAGCTTTGAGGTCTTCTTTCTTTTTGTTGGGAAAAGATAACAAATATTATCAGCAAGCAAAAGCAAGCTGGATCACTTTTTCCCCCTGTGCAATTAACAATAGGCTCTGGAAATTTCTCAGGCAACAAATAATAATTTTTGGCAAATAATAGGATGCACAGACTAGAAAAATAAAATCAATAGGCGCCATATTTTTAACGTGGGAAAACCCCCAATGTAAGGGAAAAACCCACGAGACCTAGTCCAGTGAAAAACCTCCACTAATAAATTAATGGGTACACCACAAGTCCTCCTGGAACCACCAGGGATCAACAGAAAAATTAACCTTCACCAATAAGGTGGATAACAACACAATAAACCCACCAATGGGTATCTAGCCAGGCAACAGAGAGAACCAAAAATAGAAAGATATTAAAACCAAATAAAGCTTACACTACCAGGATCAACATATCAAAAACATCTGATAGAAGAGCACAAATTTTCTCTCTTTATTTCTTCTCCGCTGCCACACACTGTTCTCGGCTACTGGAAGCGTTGTTCTCTCTATTTTCTATTTCTTCAAATTCTCCCTCTCTCGGCTGCTGACTCAAGCGGCACACACACATTCAAACTAACCAATTAATGGGTCTTTTGGCCTATGCAACGTGACCCTTCCTTTTTTTTTTCTTTTTAAGTCAGCATAGGCCCAATAATTGGTGACCCATCTGACAATTCTCCCTGTAACACCCCAAATTTCGTATCTCTTAAACAATAATTTTGACAGTTAATAAAATTTTACTGTTTAGTGATCTCTCGTCTTTTAATAAAATTATTTTGATTATTCCACAAGATATTTGATCGTTTTGAGTGATTTACTCAATGTCGAAAAATAATAATTTTTGGGCCGGGAAAAATCTTTCTGTATTTATTTCTCTTGACTGTTAATTATTTTTAATAATCTGACTTAATTTTCATATATTTTCTAATATTTGTGATTTTGGTGGATGATTATGAATTTTTTACTGTATGTGGGCCCAGGTGGTCCTAGGTGGGCCTAGGTGGCCTTACGTGGGCCCAGGTGGGTCCCGCAAAGTAAAAATTTTTCTACGCATAAAAAAATTTGTACTGTTTGAACGGAGACAGGGGATCTTACTAAACCTGAATCCGAAAATAGTTTTAGAAATTTTCTTGTATTGTGTTTGGCACTGTATTTAATTATCGAAATAAAAATACAAAAATATATTCTTTCGTGGGATTTTAGTAGATAAAAATAGAAATTATATTGCTTAAGTCAACATTGGTGGTTTGGATATCCACCATTGATTTAATTAACGGTGGAGACTTGATCTTGATTTAATCAATGGTTGAGAAATAAATTTAATAAAGAAACATTTTATGTTAACCATTGATCTAATCAATGGTAGAGATTTAATCTAGACAAGCTTAATAAGAAAGGCTTCAATATCAACCATAGATTTAATCAACGGTGTAAAATTGGTCTTGTAAAGTAACAAAGACCATTTATAACCATTGGATTTAGATTAAATCAAGGGTGGAGATTTTGTCTTAAAAAGTGAAAAGACCATTTATGATCATTGGATGAAGAATTAATCAAGGGTAGAGATTTGGTCTTAAAAAGTAGCAAAGACTAATTATGACCCTTGGATTAAAAGTAAGAAGGAGTAATCTTGACCCTTCATTTTTGGAGACACATCTAATGGTTAGAATTTAAAGGAAAAAGATCTAATGGCCTAGATTAAGTCTTCTAAATCCAAAGTCTACCTAAATCCTAACCATTGAATTAATCAATGGCTAGAAATGCTTTAGATGGTGACTAATAATGATGACAACTTCATGAATGCATTAGGAAGAAGGGGGACAATTTTGGAGAATGCATAGGAAGGAGGAGACAATTTTGAGTAATTTTTTAGGCCAAAGAAAAAAGATGAAGTCAACAATAAGTAGCTTTAATTTGATTAGTCACTAATTAATCCTAATTTGGTTAATCTAATGGCCTAATTAACAAGCTAAGTAAACTAAATTAAATGTTAAATTGTTATAATTTAATTCTTAATTAGATATCCTAATTTTAATTAGAAGATATAATATATACAATTATATGTCTAATTAATTAGTTATGCAATTGAATAATTAATTAAGATTGGTTAGGAAACTAAACCTAATAAGTTAGCTATTTAATTAGCATACAATTAATCTTTAATTGAAAACAATTAAGTCCCTAATTCCATGAAGAGTCACACGGTTATGCAGCTTGGAGAGCTTCTCCAAGGTTCTTGAATAATCTTGCATGAACATTAGATGGTCAAAAGGTGACCAAGCCATGTGCTTCAAATGTGAACACAATTATGATCTTTTATTTCAAGTATATCTCCTATTATTTCCTACACAATTCACCTCACGACTGCACCACTCAATATTACTCTCAATATCTACTTTTCTCTCACCTAAAGACTTAGCCATTTTCTCTCTAAATTTCAAGAACACCAAAGCATATTTTCCTTCCATTTTCACACCATATGGTTCTGCCCTAGCACCCTTGAGCACCCTCACTCACCTATAATTTTCACTCTCATCATTTTCTAAAGCTAAACACCATTCTAAACACTTTTTATTTAGAAATTTTTCCCAAAATCCCACTCTAAGTGCTTCAAAATCCCACTTTTACCTTACTTTCTTAGAGGTAAACTTTGATTTCTATGGTTTAAATTCATGTTTATGATTTTCTAAACCATGTTTGTTCCATGGTTTGTTTAATTTAATCCAACCATAGATCTTGAATTTACATAATATTCTAAGCAACTTTCATGTTGGAAATTTTCTCTAAATCATTCATCTTCATGGACTTTCTTCAAGATCAAAGTTATTGAGTTTTTGAGGTGAAGTATAAGAAGACTTCATTTCTTCTCTTCTTTTTCATGATCTAAACTATGTTTGATCCATGGTGCCTCTTAATCAAGCTTAGTATACTAATTTCTATATATTTTGTTTTGTATTTGAGAAGCCCTTGGTGGTGAAAGACTTGGAAAAAGAAGCAAAACAATGAGTTTTTGAGGATCTTCAAGAGGTAAGAGGGAGATCCATCTCACCAACCAAGCATGGTGGTGGGAGATGGTCTTATATTTGATGGATGGTGAATCCATGTGAGGATTCATATCCATGGTCATGTAATAATTTATATGTGTTTATGAGCTTTGATTAATTGCCTATGCTTAATATGCTTTGTATGAGTTTATGATTTTGATGGTATGCTTTTACTATGCATGATGATAATATGGCATGCCTTTGATATATATATATGATGTGTATGTATGTGTATGCCATGATTTGATGATGGAAAGAAAATTAATTTTTGGTCCCAATGGCCAAGGAAAGACTACGGTTTTGATGCCCTTGATTAGGGTTCATATTAAAATTTTTCAAGAATAAGGGAATTAATTTTTGATCCCTAGAAACATGGTGAATAACGGTTAAGGCACCTCAAGATAGGTGTTCATAAATGAATATTTTCATGAATGATGAAAATGGATGTTTAGAAAAACAAGGAAAATAAACAAAGAGTTTATCTTTCAAAGAGTACAAGAACATGGTTCTTGAGAAATTTTTATTGATTTATTTTGTGTAAAAAGTTTCTAAGTGTTTTACAAAACATGAGATTTAAATGAAAATAGTAATTATGACTTTAAGAATTTGCAAAGAAAGTGAAAAATGATTTGCAAAGAAAGTGAAAAAAAGGATTTTGCAAAGAAAATAAAAATGAATTTGAACAAATGGGTTTGGATTTATAACCATAAGTCTTGCGATTTTGAAAACAAAATTTTTAATGATTTTGTTTGTGTAAAACCATATCAATTTAAAAAGAAAAATATTTGATGGTTTCAATAGTCATGTCCACGTTTTTGAAGGCTTGTAATACCTTGATTTTTATGAACAAAGTGATTTTCAAAGTGGAAACGTAACTTGATTTAATACAAGAATTTGAAAAGGGAATCAGAGCATTTTAATCACTTGAGAAATTAAGTTTTTGTAAACAAGAATGTTTTCAAACTTCAATTTATTTTGAAGAAGGTTGTGTTTGGAAATGATTTGGGAAAAATGAAGAATATAGTGGTATTATGAAAATTTACTAACGTATAACTTATTTTTGAGTTTTGAAGTACGTTACAAAATGTTAAGTTTTAAAACATTGATTTATATCAATGGAAAAGTGATTTTGTGAATTATATTTTGGAAAAGGATTTCTTGAGTAAAGAAATGTGGAAAAAAAATTTCTTGAGTAAAGAAAATGTGTTAAATAAAGTATAAAGTCATATTATTTTGAGGAAAGTTGAAATGAAATTTTTGAAGAAATGAGAAATATTTTCTCAGTAATGGAATTGTGGTGAAAAACAATTATTTACGTATCTTAAAAATGTAATTTTTAAAGTACGTGATTTGAAATATAGTAAAATATTTCCAAGTGTTTGGAAATACAGTAAAATATTTTTATGCGATTTGAAATATGATAAAATATTACTACGCGATTGGAGATGCGTTGAAACATTTTTAAGTGATTTGAATTACGTTTAAATATTTTACGTAATTTGAACTACTGTTGAAAAATCACTACGTGATTAAATAATGAGAGAATATTTTTACGTGATTGTGAAAATGACGAAAAATCATTATGTGATTTGGAAAGTGTTTTAAATATTTTAAGAATGATGGAAAATGATTTACGCAACTTAAAAGAATGATTTTTAAGTTACGCAATTTTGAAAATGATGAAAAATCATTACGCGATTTGAGAAACGTATATTTTTATGCGATTGAGAAAAATGTTAAAAAATTTAATACGTGATTTAAAGGTGCAACAAGAGTTACAGTATTGTGAAAACGTAATGAAACGTTTTGGAATTGTGAAAACGAAATGAAAATGTTGCGAATTTTGTGAAAACACGATGAAAGAGTTTTATAACTATGAAAATGTGATAATATGATTTTCCGTTGAAAATACAAGATAAATCTTGTAGAACCAATCTTTGTGTGAGAAAATGACATGTTTTGCCTATGATTGGCATTTGGTGCATTATACATGCATTGGAAAGATATGTCTGTGATTGGATTTGGTGCATTATACATGCATTGAAAAAATATGCATTGAAGCATATGATTACATTGAACAAATGAAATTGAAAAGATTTGGCCCTTTGGGGTTGGACTTGCACCGATATATTCGTGCATTGTATAAAATATAGCTAATAGCATTATTATGGCCCTTGTGGTTGAAGAGGGAATGAGAATTGATAGTGAGGTCTATGATGGATCTTGGGGGCGTCGAGGCGTGGCGGTCGACCCAATGGACGCGATTAGCAGTACCACTTTGGCGATTCATCCGTTGCAACGCATTGACAATACCCGAAAGAACACGATTCTTTTCAACGACTGGGAGATTGTCTTTGGGCTAAGGCTGACAATTAACCAGAGCATTCTTCTCGAAATTGTGAAAACCTCCATGGAGTTGTTTTTGATAAACTGAGTCTTTGTGCATATGCATAAATCTGAGCATTTATATCTATGTGATATATTAATTGAGGAATATTGGTTATGATAATTGTTTTGAATACTTGAAAGATGATGATGATGATAATGCTGAGGGCATTATCATAATTATTGTTTATGATAATTGAATTGATAAATGATTGGATGATGATAGTTGATTAATATTGATGGCATGATCATAATTGTGGTATGATCTATCTGTATGATATTGCTGTTTGTGTTATCTCTGTCCTGCCATGTTGGTATTAGTGTAGGTGATCTCACCTCTTTGTTATATTGTTTTGCTTTGTCTGTATTGTTAAAATTATACAGTAGAAGGAATGAGTTATCTTAGACATAACGGGTGGTAGATACTCAGAGATTGATGGAAACATTGAAAAGTAGCTATCTCAAGTTCGAAGATGTGCCGAGTAGAGAAGGAGTAAAGTCTGATGCATCAAGATGGACAGAAAAAGGAATAAGTATGTTAAAGTTTCTCGTTAGTGTTGTACTGTGCTATTAAGTAGGACCCGTCATGGGGTTTACTACTGTTAAAAAAAAATAAGTTTGTTAATTTTATATTTCTCTTTAAATTATGATATTAATTGGTGTCAATATTGCATAATGAATAGTTGAAATATGATTTTCAATATTACCTAATATTTTTAGTAAATTTACGTTTCAGTAAAGAAGAAATTTTGAAACCCATCTTTATAACTCAAACTTTGTGTGAACTTCTTTTCAGATTATGAGTCGGGAGTCAGAAATGTGATGCCCTAATGAGGGTGTTACACTCCCCCTCACCGATTAATTGGGGTCATAGTCAACTAAACCCGCCTTCTCCTTGCAAATAGCAAACTTTCCTGCAGGTAAGGTCTTTGTCATCATATCTGAACCATTCTCATCAGTATGGATTTTCTCCAATGATAATTGCTTCATCTCCAGCGCATCATGTATCCAATGATATCGAACCTCAATATGCTTCGACCTTGAATAAAAGGTCGAGTTCTTGCTCAGATGGATAGCACTTTGACTATCACAGTACAAAACATATTTTTCCTATGAAAGACCCAACTCTTGTAGGAATTTTTACATCCACAAGAGTTCTTTAGTAGCTTCTATAATGACAATATATTTTGCCTCTGTAGAGGATAGAGCAACACATTTCTGTAATCTGGACTGCCATGACACTGCTCCCCCTGCAAAAGTCATCATATAACCAGAAGTAGATTTCCTGGAATCCACATCACCAGCCATGTTTGCATCTGTGTAACCATTCAACACAGGCTTACCACTTCCAAAGCATAAACAAACTCCAGAAGTACCTCTAAGATACTTGAGTATCCATTTCACAGCTTGCTAGTGCTCTTTACCAGGATTGGAGAGGAAACGACTAACAATGCCAACAGCATGAGCAATATCCGGCCTTGTACATACCATCGCATACATCAAGCTACCAACTGAAGATGCATACAGAATCTTCTGCATTTCTTCTTTATCTTTCTCACTTATAGGACATTGCGCAAGGCTCAACTTGAAGTGACCTGCAAGTGGAGTACTAACAGATTTGGAATTGCCCATATTAAATCTCTCCAATACTTTCTCAATATACCTTTGTTGTGATAACCACAATTTACCATTCTTCCTGTCACGAACAATTTTCATGCCAAGGATTTGCCTTGCTGAGCCCAAATCTTTCATTGCAAAGGACTTGTTCAACTCTCTTTTCAGATTTTGAATCTCTTTAATGTCATGGCCAACAATCAGCATGTCATCCACGTAAAGCAAGAGAATAATAAAATTTTCATTAGGAAATTTCTTCACAAACACACAGTGATCAGAATAAGTTTTACTATACCCGTGATCTGTCATAAAGGAATCAAATTTCTTATACCACTGTCTTAGAGCTTGTTTGAGCCCATACAAGCTCTTCTTTAATCTACAGACAAGCTTCTCTTTGCCTTTGACTACAAAACCTTCAGGTTGCTCCATGTAAATTTCTTCCACCAGGTCACCATGACATAGCTTTGTCATAGCTCTCTGGCTTTCCCCCATCAGTCAACAACACATACTCATGTAGAGGATATCTCTGTGAAGGATGATGCTCTAGCTCTAAAGGTGGTTGTTGTGGAATTGGCTCAATTGGTTCATTGACTTGAGGCTCAGGCACATCAACTGTGTTCTCCCCATCTGCATTTACATCTCCCCCGTTATCAGTGACCCTGGTAGGAGGTTCTGGCTCAACATCAATGTACCCATGAACAACCTGTTTTGGCTTGTCCTTCTTATCAATATCTTCAATAGTTTGGTCTTCAAGAAAGACAACATCTCGGCTTCTAATAACTTTCTTATCAATCAGATCCCAAAACCTGTAACCAAAATCATCACGACCATAACCCAAGAAAATACACTGTTTAGACTTACCATCAAGCTTGGATCTCTCATCTCTAGGGATATGAACAAATGCCTTGATCCAAACACCCTCAAATGACTATAGAAACATCTTTCCCTCTCCACACCCTCTCAGGAACATCACCATCAAGAGGAACAGAGGGAGAAAGGTTGATCAAGTCCACTGCAGTTCTCAGTGCTTCACCCCAGAAGGCTTTAGGTAATTTAGCATGAGAGAGCATGCATCTGATTCTGTCATTAATTGTGCGGTTCATTCTCTCTGCAACCCCATTGTGCTGAGGGGTCTTTGGAACTGTCTTCTCAAGCTTGATTCCATGGTCTTTACAGTAGTGCTCAAATGGACCCCTGTATTCACCACCATTATCTGCTCTAACACACTTCAATAATTTGCCCGTTTCTCTTTCAACACTTGCATGGAAGTGTTTGAACACATCAAGTACCTGGTCTTTGGATTTCAAAACAAAAGCCCACACTTTTCTAGAATGGTCATCAATAAAAGTAACAAAATAAGAGTAACCACTAAGGGTTTTAGCATCCATAGTGCAAACATCAGTGTGAACTAAATCCAAGATATGAGGTCTCCTATGTGGAGGATAAGTGCGGAAGGAAACTCTATGTTGCTTACCAACAAGACAATGAGAGCAAGTTTTAAGAGATGTACCTCTAACAGGAAGCAACTTTTGCCTTGCAAGAGTGTCAAGGCCCTTCTCACTCAAGTGACCCATGCGTTTATGCCATAGCTCTGTAGAGCAATCCTTAATTGCATTCACTTGAGGTGTAGACAACTTTGCTGATGTCCAATAAAGAGTATTCTGCTTCACTCCTTTTGCTACCACCAAGGTCCCTTTGGTACATTTCCATTTGCCATCACCAAAGGAATTATGATAGCCATCTTCATCAAGTACCTATACTGAGATCAAGCTGCGGCGCATGTCAGGAATATGTCTGACGTTCTTCAAGTGCAACTTGCATCCGACATTAGTCTCCAACCAAATTTCTCCAATGACAGCAACCTTGCTTACCCCTTAATTTCCCATCTTCACTTGCCCAAAATTCCTAGCAGTGTAGGATGTAAAATACTCACGATGAGGTGTAACATGGAATGAGGTAGCAGAATCAACAACCCATTCATAGTCTTGGCATGTGAGATTAATGGAGTCATCATCATAAACAATGACAACTTCACCATCAGATACAACTGCAGCAGTGTCTTTGTCTTTGTCTTCTCTTTTATTATTGCCTCTAGTCCTTGATTTTTCCCGCTTAAGGAACCTGCATTCTTTAATCATGTGTCCCATTTTATTGCAATGGAAGCAATTGATGTCTTTTTTGTTCTTTGACCTTCCTCTTGATTTGCTACGGTCTTCAGATCTCTGAAAATTTCTATGTTGGTTTCTTCCCCATGACTCCATAACCAAAGCTTCATTATGAGTCGAAGAGCTAGCCATACCATGTCCCTTCCTCCTAGTTTCTTCATTCAAGAGACTATCTTTCACCATATTGAAAGTCAACTTTCCATTAGGAGTAGAGTTACTCAGAGATACCACCAGTGTTTCCCAGCTGTCTGGTAATAAACTAAGCAACAATAGTGCAAGCAGTTCATCATCTAACACAACCTCCAGAGTATTCAACTGATTCACAACATTCTGAAAACTACTCATATGCTCAGCCACCGAAGACCTATCCCTGTATTTCAAGTTTACTAACTTCCGAATCAAGAATGCATTGTTCTGTGCATTTTTAGACTCAAACAAATTGCTCAATTTCTTCCACAAGCTGTGGGCACTAGTCTCACTAGATACACGGTGATAAATGCTTTAGTCTATCCATTGCCTGATCATGCCAATAGTCTTCCTATTTATTCTCTTTCATTCTTCATCAGATTTATCTGCTGGTTTAGTACCATCACCCTCAATGGGATCATACAGGTCTTTGCAAAATAGCAAGTCTTCCATTCGAGATTTTCATATTGAGTAATTGGTAGAATCCAATTTAATCATAGTACCAGCAACATCGCCTTCTCCCATTTTAAGAGCATAAACCAGAGCCCCAACCAAGGAGGTCTCTGATACCAGTTGTTGGAAAAAGATAACAAATATTAACAACAAGCGTAAAACAAATCGGATAACTTTTTCCCCCCGTGCAATTAATAATAGGCTCGAAAATTTCTCGAGCAACAAATAATAATTTTTGGCAAATAATAGGATGCACACTGAGACTTAAAAAATAAAATCAAAAGGCACAAGATTTTTAACGTGGGAAAACCCCCAATGTGAGGAAAAAACCCACGGGACCTAGTTCAGTAAAAAGCCTCCACTAATAAATTAATGGGTACACCACAAGTCCTCCTGAAACCACTAGGGATCAATAAAAAAATTAACCTTCACCAATAAGGTGGATAACAACACAATAAACCCACCAATGGGTATCTAGCCAGGAAACAGAGAGAACAAAAAATAGAGAGATATTAAAACCAAATAAAGCTTATACTACCAGGATCAACATATCAAAAACATCTGATAGAAGAGCACAAATTTTCTCTCTTTATTTCTTCTCCGCTGCCACACACTGTTCTCGGCTGCTGGAAGCGCTGTTCTCTCCATTTTCTATTTCTTCAAATTCTCCCTCTCTCGGCTGCTGACTCAAGCGGCACACACACATTCAAACTAACCAATTAATGGGTCTTTTGGCCTATGCAACGTGACCCTTCCTTTTTTTTTCTTTTTAAGTCAGCATGGGCCCAATAATTGGTGACCCATCTCACACTTTTCCCTCTAGCAAAGCCTGTAATGCACTATGGACATAAATTTTAAAATAAAAAATTAGTTTACTAATATTTTTTACTGACTAAAATAATGACCAATCAAAATATCTTCAATAAAAATTTAATAATTAGTGGCTAATTTAGCAATAGTGTTTAAAAGATTGAAAAATAATATTGAAATAGTGACTTCATAGTTAATTTTATTAAGAATTTCACAAATTAGTGACTGTTTCAGTGACAAAAAATCATTTAGTGATTAAAATATTAAATATATTAAATATTCGGTCACTAAATCTGTTGTTAAATTTGTAAATTTTTTTCAAGAAAATAATTTTAAAGGTTGCTATATTTGTTAATAGTTAAATCAGTTTCTAACTGTAGTGACTAATTTCGATTGCCAAATTTAACAACTAAGAAAATAGAGACTATGATAAATTGATCGCTAAAATATCTAATGAACAAAATTGGAAGTACTGTTATCCTATTTTCTTGGAGTGTTGCTGATGTAACAACGGTGGAACAAATTCAACATGTTTCTATATAAAAAGGGGTCATTGCTATGGTACACCTTGGTAAGTTGAGGTGTACCATACGTCTTTGACTTTTATTTATAATAGTAATTTTTTTTTGTATCCGGTTGCTTTCTTTATTTTTTTCAGACTATGTTAATGTTCACGCTAGGGGTTAAGCTGGAGATACTGTTCACGCCGGCAAAAAACCCAGTTCATATCGAAAAATACTGTTCACGTCAAAAAATTAGTGTTCACAATGGAAAAAATACTGTTCACACCGAAAAAGGTAGTGTTTAAGTCGAAAAGTATTGTTCATATATTTTAAAATTACACAGCTCTGTAAATAATATCAGTTAAAATTATATCAATCAGTGTTTATATTTTTTTTATAAATAACTATGCATACTAAATTTTTTTTCTAAAACTATTACTGTTGAAAAATCTTATAAATTTTAACTGATAATATTTATACAGTTATACAACTTAAAAAATTGGAGGTGATCGAGTTTCTTAAAATTAAAACTATATTTTTTGAAAAATCTTATAAATTTTAACTGATAATATTTATACAGTTATACAATTTAAAAAAAATTAGAGGTGATTGGTGGTAGTCGGTAAGTAGTGTAACCGATGACAATAGTAGTGGTAGTATGTAAAAAAATATAACACTAAAAAAACTAAAAAAAAAAAAGAGAACCTGCTTAATAGATTTTCTGTAATTGATCTAAGTCATTGATTATTTTATGAATAAATCAATGACTTAGATTATAAGGTGTATGATACACCTTCCAAAGGAGGGTGTATATTAGAATTGACCTATAAAAAGTTAGTGGATTGAGGTGTTAAAACAAGCCAGGCTACATTGGCCAAATACAATTTGGGTCAGTAGAAGTCGGGATAGGCCAAAGACATTGAGAGTTGATAAATTGTTGGCTCAATTCAGGCTCATGTGGGCAATGAGTTAGGTTAGACTAGTCTGTCGACTTGTATTTTATATATATATATATATAGTTTTTAACATTTAAAAATTTTCTTTTATATTTTAATATTTTATTTTTATTTTGCATAGTTTAATTCTTATCAAAAATTAAATAAAATTATTTTTATAATAAAAATATCAATTTATATTAAAAAATAAGAATAAAATCTTTATATATCATATAAATTATATAATAATACCCTAAATAAAAATTAAACATTGGGCTTGCAAGTTTACATTTATTTTTTTACCTAATCTGCTTATTTTATCAAACTATTTAGATAAATTCATTGAATTTGATCTATTTTAACACCCCTAATAATAAATGAGTCAACATACATAATAATAATGAAAAGAGAAAGAAATTGCATCTAAAGCTACTACGTGGCCATGGAAGTGAAGGATTTTTGTAATATTATAAATATTATAGATAGGCGGAGAGATAGATTATAGAAAATAAACAGATTATTGCGGTCCGAACTATAAGAAATGATCATCAACTTTGAGAATAGTTATTCATTGATATTTGTCTTTTGTAAGAACTATTGTATCTGTTCGCATAAGCTTATGATATGCATTAATCTTAAAATGAGGCAACATTCCTTCTTGCTAAACTTTTAAAAGAACAAATAATTATAAGAATTTTTGGGTTTGTTTAGATAATGGAATTGAAATTACAGTTCAAAATTTTAACTTCAATTCTAATTCCGTTAGAATTGGAATTGATTCAGAATCTTAAATTTTATATTTGAGTTGTACAAAGAATTAAGATACAGAATTGAAATTCTAAATTCAATTCCAATTCTATTGTTTGGATGTATGATCCAAAAATGTAATATATATATATATATATATATATATATATATATATATATATATATATATATATTGCAATTAAAAAATTATAATATATATATTGTAATTAAAAAAATTTACATTAAAATTTTATTTAACATGAAATATATGAATATTTACAATATTTTTTAAATTTTTTCTCAAATTTAATTTTAACTTCATCAACAAATAATAACTAAAAAGTTTCATTGCAAAATAAATAAATAAACTTGTCCCATAAAGTGAAGATACATTGTTCATATCACATATGAAACTTCAAATATAAACAACATCCACTTCAAAACCTAACTTAAAAATAAATCCAAAATTAAATGTACTCCTAAAAAATAGACAATAAAAATTCTAAGGCCAAATGTATTGTCAATTTTATTAATTCTTGATTTGCATCAAGATCCATGATTTTCTAAGTATAGCAGGAAGAGCCTTAAATGACTCATACTTTCTTGCATCACTAGTAAGAACATCGTAAGCTTGAAGCAATCCTGGTTCTTCTAAATATGAAAATTTAGAAAGTTCAGCAAATATTTTTTCAGTGTTTGCTTTAATAGGATCATGTGAATAATTTTTATTGATAGTGTTAGCCATATGAGTAACAACAATTACAAGAATGTCACTGGAGCCATTTCTCTTTCTTTGAAGATTTGGATTCAATATAGAAGAAGTTGGTTGCTTAGCTGAAGTTGGTGTAGATTCAGATGTATCATAAATTGTCTCCTCAATGATATTTGAATTGACATTGTTTTTATTCTCTTCTTGCTCAATCTCTTTCATGGCTTCAGCACCAGTCTTAGCACCATCTCCTATAGCACGATCTTGTCCGCAAATAGTAATTAAATCTTCCTAATATTTAATTTGTTTGTATCTATGACTACTTGCTTCTAGATAAGACTGAAAATAAATATACTAAGTAATGCTATTTATGTATAAATATTAATATCAAAAAATAAAAGTAAAGAAACCAAACTTAAGTTTAATACCTTGATATAATATTCCTAAACTTGATCGTTGTGAACCTTCACCATATTGCGATTCCAATCCCAACCAAAGCTTTTAGTGCCAAGCATGTTAGTAATGATAGCACAATGTTTATCTCAAGTTTTAAGGCGAGATACAAGGTTGTCCTTGGTAATTACAACATTGCATTTTTCCTTTATGCCATTTATACTTGCAGTATATGCAACTGATTTCCATCCATTAGGTACCTGATTTCCCAAGTTATGTTGTTCAACCATAATACTTGTATGAACACGGTCCATATCCTTTGTCTATTTTAGTTATGACTTGGCCTTATCCTTATTTTTGCAAAGTTTACCTTTCTCCATCAACTAATAAATAAAACCAAGACAAATACAATTAAAAAATAATGTATAAAATAACTTAATAAGAGAAAATTAGATATATTTGCAACATAACATAACGTACTAATTAATATAACTACTGTAGAAGGTCTTCCAATAAGTAAGGCAATACATCATAAATTATGCACGCCTAACTTGATAATCATTGAACATTTCGATGGCCAAATTATCTCTAAATGTTGTCCACTCATGATTAACTTCTACATATCTTATGACATCGTCCTCATCTTGCTCCTCCTCTGCCCTTGTTTCAGATATTTTTGCATCTACCTCGTTTAACAAAAAATCATCCTTTTCTTATTGTTTGTCTCGAATGTAATTGTGCAATATACAACAAGCATTAATAATTTGTGCATGTGTTTATAAATTATTATAATGATAATGCATATATCTCTTTTAAGAAAATAAACAAAATTTAATTATACCTAACTTTTTATGTCAAAAAAAGATTGTGTATGCAATATAACCCATCGTTTCTTCAGTAAGCCAAATGTTCTCTCTATTACATTTCATGTTGAAGAATGACGAAGATTAAATAACTCTTTATATGTTCTTGGACTATTACCACATCTTGACCATTCATTAAGATGGTAGCGTGTGGAACGATAAAGAGTTAGAAATTCAGGGCCATTGGTATATCCTGCATCTACTAAGTAATATTTCCCTATAAAAATAGATAATTAATGTTAACCATTGAATGATTATAATTTAATACAACTATAAGTTTGAAATTATCACCATTGGTATTATATGGGTCTACTCTTGATATGGCACTACGCAAAACTCTAGAGTATGATGATGAACCTTCCCATCCAGGTAAGACATAAACAAACTTCATATTTTGATCACAGATTCCTAATACATTTGTAGTGATTTGTTGTTTCTTGTTCCTATATTTACCTTGGTCTTTAAATGGAGTAGTAAGTGCAACATGTGTTCCATCTAAGACTCCAATACAATCTTGATAATATATTAATATCAAATTTAGTGTATGATATTGTACTCAAATTATTTATTATGACCAACATATTTCTTACCTTAAACCACTTCCACTTGTTATCTTCTATAACTTCAGTTGTAGGGTGTGAATATTTGATGTACTCTTTGGTTAGGCCAATAATTGCTTTAAGAACTTCACCAAAACGTCTACTAATGGTCTCTATAGAACGAATATGAGTACCTCCGAGAATTTTCATTTTAGGCCATGAGCTAAAATAAGTAAAAACATTGCAACAGATTCTTCTACAGTTACATATGAGTATCATGTAATCCTCTTTTTTCACGTAAAATATTACAAAGCTCAAAATAGGCATGCTTAGTGAGACGTAATTGATTATAACAATTTTCATCATTACTATGATATAATCTTCTTAAAAGCATTCTTCTTTCCAAGTCATTGTCATTCTCCACTCTTAAATCTCTAGGTATGAATCCTTCATTATACCACAAAGCTATTGCGGCCACAATAATAGCAACTCCCTCTAAAATTAATTTTCTTTTTTTGGCTTATTTTATATCTTCATTGGTTGATGAATTAGTTTCTAATATTCTTCCTGACATCTAAAAATTCAGCCATAAAGCAAATGAATTATAATATGGCTAAGCAAATGAATTATAACAAGTAAACACAAATCACAAGAGAGAAGAGCAAGTGTAAGGCAGAGAATAAACATTGCATTGTTTGCTCCGAGTAAGGACATACTTAGAAAATAGTGGTTAGTAATCAGTCACTGCTCTGGACCAGTAGGCCAGAGTTTGTAGTATTTTAGATCTAGTTAAGAAAAAATTATTAAATCCATCCGTGCTAGTATAGGCTGGCTCCAATAGCTAGAAAGTGATAAAGGTGTATCATTGTCTTTGAAAGTACCCTGGCTCTCCTTTCATTGCTTAATTTTAGCAGCAGTTTTCATAAATTTAAAATTTTACTATAATCCTTATTACCAAGTGGCTCCAGTACTCAAGAGGGGGGTGAATTGAGTATAAAAAATTTTCGTAAATGCTTTTAAAACAAAAACAAATGTTTAAGCTATTAAATAAAAGATGTGAAATTACGAGAAGGAGAAGAAAAACTTAAGAACAACAAATAAATAATTATGCAATAATAATAAACTGTAGTAAATAAAGAGATAAAGAAGAGAAGAGCAGACGCAATATTTATCCTGGTTCGATCATTAAACCACTTGTGGCCTACGTCTAGCCCTCGAAAAATATCCGAGATTTTTCACTATGAATACAAGCTTCAATAGGTGCTTGCTACCATTACAAAATAGAACACTTTTCATACATAGGGAAAGTCTACCCTTGTGCTAAAGCCTCAGCTTGCAGGGATACCTCAGCCTTATACAAAACCTTAAGGGATACCTCACCCTCGATACAGAGAAGTAGAAAATAGATGAAGAGAAACCCTCACAAAGAGTAAATATCACAAATTGAACTGCTAAGAAGCTCTTTAAGGATATATCAAAGTTTTAACAAAAAAAAAGCACAGAAAATAAGTGTAAATTATAAATCACGTTTTCAAAGTAAGCATAAAATTATTCAGATAGCTGGGCAAAAAATAGAAGAGACCCACAGTCTCTATTTATAGAGCCGTAGAAGAAAATAGTTGTTGGGTGCAATTAATTCACATAATAAATGAAAATATGACTGTTTCTTTCTATATCATGATCCCGTGTTTATTCGAATAAACCTTGGGTTATTTGAATAACACATTTTTAAAAAAAAGTTTTGGAAATGGTTATTCGAATAACATGAAATTTATTCGAATAATATTGTTTATAAAAGATTTCTGAGAAGTAGGTATATTCGAATAACTCCAGAGTTATTCGAATAGCCTATTCACAAATAGGCCATTTTAAAATCATTATATTCGAATAACAAACATTTTATTTGAATGACATTTGTGAAAACAGAGGCGCCCAGCAAGATTTTGAAAACATTATTCGAATAACTCATGAGTTATTCGAATAACTCAGTGTAAGCATAGTTTTTCTAAATTTGATTTATTCAAATAAAGAGGCCTTTATTCGAATAACTCTGTTTCTAAAACAATTGAAAATACTTTGAGAAAAGGTCCAGATGATTTAAAAAATATTTTCAAAAAATGTTTGTATCTTTGTTTTGTAAAGTCATGAGATATCCAAAAAAATCTCCATACAAAGACTTTAAGTCCTAAAGCTAATCTTGAAGTTCTTGTACTTGGTCTTCTCATTATCTTCATGTTTGTTATCATCAAAACTAATCTTCACTGTAACATAGCCAATCACATTCTCCCTTTTTTTGATGATGACAAACTATCATTGAGAAAAGCATTAGTTCAGATAAATTGGAATTCACAAAAATAAAGTTTGGAAAACTTACTCCCCCTCTTTATTCATAAGAGGTGTTTTAAATCAGAGATGTGTGTAGCTCCCTATTTCTTTTGGAATCCAATAATTATTTTTATTTTTACCTGACTTTTCTCAAGAATTCCCTGTTATTATTTTCTTTCCCCCTTTAGCATGATAAAAAATCACAAGGGACCAAGGCAAAACATATAATAGGCATTGCAAACAAAATATTTATATAATCTCAGATAAAATAGATAATGCCTATATAGTAATAAGCAGATAACCTGATCAAAACAGTCATGACATTTATATTAAATTTCCAATGTACAATCAGAACAGCCAGTACAAAGACAAATAAACCAAGAAACAAAACAAAGCCTAAAAGTAGGCATCCGATGGCGGAGGAGGGGAGTTAGGTGTTTGCTGAGTCAGCAAAGAGCGAAGGGTAGCTTGCTCATGCTCTACACCTTCTATTCTATCAAACAGAATAGAAAAGGTGTTCTCCATGTAGGCCCTGTTGTCCTGTAAGGCTGTCATGATTTGATCCAAAGTGACTGGATCAAGAACAACAAGAGCAGGAACAAGCACATCAGCAGCAGGGGCAGTAAGAATGTTCTCTTGGTCTTCGTCTTCAACTTTATCAGGGTACACCCAGCCATCAAGAGTTCTGACCATCTTCATTTTGTTCAGGGTAAAGGACTCAAAGACATGATGGTGAGTCAGCTTTGTCGCCTTCTTAGTTTCCAAGATCTGAGGGTGCTTACCTAGGAAGGCAGAGATGATCAAGCCATAGGGTAAATCAGATTGTTCTTTGCCCTTTGCCTTCATCATATACATCATGATAAAGGCAGACTAATTAACCTGGTACTCTTTCTTGATAAGCCACATCATGAAGATGTCGTCTTCACTCAAGTAGGCGTAGTTGCCTCCCCGAGGTGCTAGAATGTGAGCATAAGTGCAGTGTAAGATCCTATCTTGGCTCTTCATCATGCCTCCCTTGACGCCCTTAGGAGGCAGGGCCAGACCAGGCTTCAACAGATCTTCAATAACTTGAAGCTTCTTGTACTCTTAGTCTAGAGTATCGATGTCGACATCAATGTTGCCCTCAATGGTTTGTAACCCAAACATCTATTGCCAATCACTGGGAATGATGATCATGTGTTAATCAGAGACGTCTGAATGCAGGTCTTCCCCAACAATCTTCATGTTGTAGTAGAACATCTTTACCAAGTCAGGGTAAAGAGCACCTTGGTGTGAGCAAAAGCAAAGCTCACCCTGAGTGGCCAGAAGGTTGAGGAAATCAAAGTCGCCTTCATTCTAGAAGAAGTTCAAATCCATGTACTTCTGGTGCACAAGATTACGCTCCCAAAAATGAGAAATGAAGCGACCCAGTTCCTATTGGTTGGAGGACAACCTTCGAAGATCCAAGGAGTTGTTGCAGGGGGCTATCTTCATTTATGGGCGTTTGACACAGGAAGAAGAAGATGCTATGACGGGGTTGTAGGAAGGTGTATGGTGAGGAAGGGTGGTCAAGGTGAGAAAAGGCGGTCACAGTGAGGGAGGGTGAAGAGATGAAAAAAAAAGAGAAGAGAGAATGAACTTGGAATAGAGTATGGAGAAGGATACGACAGGGAGAAGCTCATGTTTATAATAGATGAAAACCAGATAAATGAACTTGGGACAAGGCTAGGTATTAATAAGAAGCTCGTGTTTATTCAAATAACAATGGTGTTATTCAAATAAAGTAGCATGGAGACCAAAGGTCGTGACATTTCAGCCAGAAGTTATTCAAATAACTCTATGTTTATTCGAATAACTGGTTCTGAGATGGAGCTGTCTGTCAAGCATTTATTCGAATAACCAGAAAAGAACAAATGCCTTGTGAAGGCATTATTCGAATAAGGGCTTGCTTATTCGAATAAGGCAGAAATGGGAAAACACAAGATCAAAAGATCCACTACAGGTTTATTCAAATAGATCACTGTTTATTCTAATAAAGCATGAAGATAAAGGCACATACATCACATATATTTGAATAACATTGGAGTTATTCAAATGAGACAGATATGAAAAAATAAAAAAACTTGGTTACTTGTCTCAGTTTATTCGAATAAATTGAAGTTTATTCGAATAAAACTAATGTGAACATATTTTTCTCAGCAACTAATGGAGTTTATTTGAATAACCATAGGTTTATTTGAATAAACCTATCAGAAAAACATTATTAAACATGACTAGAATTGTAGATTTAGGATCTAGTGACTTACCACATGATGATTTACCTGTAAAAAGAGAATTTGGGGATATATCCAACGCTCAAGTCAGTAAAAATTCAAGATTAATAGCTCAATAATGAAACAATAAACATAATCACTATATGCAAGATTGATCTAGAATTCTAAGTTCTCTTCTTAAGTGGAAGAAATTGTCTTTAGGTAAAGGTTTTGTGAAGATATCAATAAGTTGATTAGTTATTTTAACAAATTCTAAAATACAATCACCTTTTTGAACATGATCCCTTATGAAATGATGTCTTATATCAATGTGTTTAGACCTTGAATGCATAATAGGGTTCTTAGTCAAGTTGATTGCACTAGTATTGTCGCATCTTATAAGGATGTGATCAAGCTGAAGACCAAAGTCTAGAAGTTGATGCTTCATCCATGGGATTTGGGCTCAACAACTCCCGGCAGCAACATATTCAGCCTCAGCGGTAGATAGAGCCACACTATTTTGTTTCTTGCTATGCCAAGAAACTAAAGAGCTTCCAAGCAAGTGGCATGTTCCACTAGTGCTTTTCCTATCCAATTTGTAACTAGTGAAATCGGAGTCAGAATAACTAACAAGACTACAAGTGGCACCTTTGGGGTACCACAAGCCCACTTGTGAAGTGCCACCAAGATATTTAATAATTCATTTTACTGCACTTAAGTATGATTTTTTAGGATTAGCTTGGTATCTAGCACATATGCATATGCTAAACATGATGTCTGGTCTACTAGCAGTAAGATAGAGAAGGGATCCAATCATACCTCTGTATTTAGTGATTTCAACAGGTTTACCTGCTTCGTCCTTGTCTAAGTAGCATGAGGTGCTTATTGGGTGTCCATATGCTTTGAGTTATCCATCCCAAATCTTTTGAGGAGTCCTTTGCAATACTTGGATTTGCTAATAAAAGTTCCACTCCTTGTTTGCTTAATTTGAAGCCCAAGGAAGAAGTTGAGCTCTCCCATCATGGACATCTCAAATTCACTTTGCATGATATTAGAGAAATCCTTGCATAGAGATTTGTTATAGCATCAAAGATAATATCATCTATATAGATTTGTACAAGAAGGATGTCATGCTTTTTGTTTTTAATAAAAAGAGTTGTATCAATTTTACCTCTTAAAAAATCGTGTTCTAAAAGAAACTTACTCAACCTTTCATATCAAGCTCTAGGAGCCTGTTTTAAGCCATATAAAGCCTTTTTAAGTTTGAAAACATGATTGGGTAGTTCATGATTTTCAAAACCTGGAGGTTGTTCAACGTATAGCTCCTCTTGAATAAAACCATTTAGAAAAGTGCTTTTAACATCCATTTGATATAACTTAAAATCCATGATACAAGCATAAACAAATAATATTCTAATAACTTCTAGTCTAGCTACAGGTGCATAGGTTTCTTCACAGTCTATTACTTCCTCTTGATTATACCCTTTACCTATAAGTCTAGCTTTATTTCTTGTTATTAGGCCAGCTTCATCAAGCTTGTTCCTAAAGACTCATTTGGTGCCTATAATTAGATGATCATTAGGCTTTGAAACTAATTCCCATACTTGGTTTCTTTCAAATTGATTTAGCTCTTATTGCATTGCCAAGATCTAATGTTCATCATCAAAAGCTTCATTTAAGTCTTTAGGTTCAATTTGAGAAACGAAAGTCATATGGTTGCTTGCATTTCTAATTGAGTTTCGAGTATTTACACATTTGGATACATCACCTATTACTTGGTCAAGCAGATGGTATCTTGAGATTCGCCATTCTTTGGGAAAGTCCATGGCTTACGAATTTTCTTGATTTGGGGGATCCTCTTAACTTTCTTCTTGCTTTCTCCCTTCTATTTCCTTGTCATCCAAGTGAGTTTTTGCCAAAGCCTCTGCAACATCATCAACAATAAGATCATTTCTCGATCTATTTGGGTTAGTTTCGTCAAATGCAACATGAATGGATTCTGCAACAATCATAGTTCTTTTATTATAAATTCTAAAGGCTTTGATATGATTTGAATAACCAAGAAATATACCTTTATCAGACTTAGCATCAAACTTGCCTAGGTTATCATTTCCATTATTCAAAACAAAACATTTGCAACCAAAAATATGAAAATGTGAGACATTTAGCTTTCTTCCTTTGTACAATTCATATGAGGTTTTCTTTAAAATTGGCCTTATAAGGGCCATGTTCATTATATAACAAGTTGTACTTACAACGTCCGCCTAAAAATACTTAGAAAGAGCAACCTCATTGAGCATAGTTCTCGTCATTTCTTCTAAAGATCGATTTTTTTTTTCTACAACTCCATTTTGTTATAGAGTTCTAGGGCAAAATTTTTTTGCTTAATGTTATGTTCATCACAAAAGATTTCAAAAGCATGGTTTTCAAATTCGCCACAATGGTCACTTCTTATAGAAGAAATAGAAAAACCTTTTTCGTTTTGGATAACTTTGGTAAGTCTTTTAAATGCTAAAAATGCATTATTTTTATTTGAAAGAAATAAAGTCCATGTGAACCTAGAAAAATCATCCACAATCACTAAAGCATAGTAATTCCCACCAAAGCTCATAATTCTAGATGATCCAAAAAGATCCATGTGCAAAAGTTGTAAAGGTCTAGAAGTTGAAACTATATTTTTTGCTTAAGAAGAAACCTTTACTTGTTTTCTCTTTTGACATGCATCACATAATTTATCGTTTATAAAATTAAGCTGAGGTAGTCTAATTACTAGCTCTTTAAAGACTAACTTTTTTAGGTGATCCATGTGAATGCGTGCAATTCTCCTATGCCATAACCATAAATTATCATTCTTACTTAAAAAGTATTTCGCATCATTTGAAGATATATCATCAAGACTAATCATATAAATATTGTTAACTCTATAACCGATGAACTTAATATGTTTATCATTTTTATCTTCAATTATGCAACAATTTGAATAAAAAATTACTCCATTTCTTTTATCACATAATTGACTAATACTAAGCAAGTTATGTTTGAATCCTTCAACAAGCAATACATCATCTATAGAGGAATTAAGACTCTTACCGACTTTGTCGATTCCAAGAATCTTTCCTTTGTTGTTATCACCATATGTAACATGTCCATGATTCTTGGGAACAAGAAATGTGAACTTGGAGTCATCTCCGGTCATGTGCTTGGAGTAGCCGCTATTAAGATACTAATTTGAGCTCTTGACCTTCAAGTACACCTACAACACATGTTTAATTTTTGACTTTTGGTATCCAAATTTTTTTAGGTCATTGAGTGTTAGTTTTGGGAATGGTACCCTTAGGAACCCAAACTATTTTTGTTCCACTCTTTGTATTTATATTTTTCCTAGCGTTGCATGTTGACATACTGTGTCCTTTCTTCCCACAATAGAAACATTTAATAAAAGGACTACTAGAAGTACTTGAATGAACAAATAAAATTTTATAGAATTTATGCTAATTTTTGGAGTTGTAACCTATCCTAGCTTTTTGAAAAATAGCTCTTTGTTTTCCTAACAAAATATTTAAATTATTTCTTCCAAAAGTGAATTTAGAAAGTGTGTTCTTTAAGTCTTCAATTTCTTTTTCAAGATTTTGGCATGATAGACAAGATGAAGAAGTTGAGACATGTGAAGAACAACTTGTACAAGCATCAATTAATCCTAACGTTTCATTTTCAATTTTTAATTCTTCAATTTTTTTGTCTAAAGCAAAAATTTGATTTTCCAGAGAAGAAATTGTTTCCTTAGAAGAGGAAATTAATTTTGTTAGTCTTATTGATTCTTCAAAAGTATTTTGTAATTCATCATAAGAAGGTAATAAATCATAGCTAGAACTTACCTCATTGTCACTTTTTTCTTTTTCTTCTCCTTTGGCCATAAGACATAGATGAGTTTCTTCGCTATCTGAACTATCAGTGGAGTCCATATCATTGTCATCCCATGTTATGTAGGCTATTCTTCCTTTTCTATCTTTGAAGGGTTTCTTTTCATGTTTCTCCATTTTCTTTTAGTATATTGGGCACTCCATCTTCATTTGACCCAATTTTCTGCACTCGTAATAGGTTGGAGTTGATGATGCTCCTTCCCCTTTGTGATAGGTCTTCTTTTGGGGAAACAACGATCTTCTTTGTGTCCCTTTCTTTTTGAGGAACCTTCCAAATTTCTTTACCAGGATATTGAGGTTCTTTTCATTTAACTCAAGGTTGTCTGCTTGATCTCCATCATTTTCATCTTCATTATTGATATTAGAGGAGGTGGCTTTAAGTGCGATTCCCTTTTTTTTCTTATCATTTTCTTCGCTTTGACTTAACCTTCTCAGCTCTAGTTCGTGTTCATGAAGTTTTCCAAAGAGGGTAGCTAATGTCATTGTTGACAAATCCCTTAATTCTGATATGGCTGTCACCTTGGGTTACCAAATCCTGCTCAGACATCTCAAAACTTTGTTAATCAAATCTTCATTAAAAAAATACTTTCCTAATGATGCAAGGTGATTAACAATGTGGGTGAACCTCTTTTGTATTTCTTGAATGCTTTCTCCTTAGTTCATTCTGAATAATTCTTATTCATGAGTAAGAGAATTTATTCTCGAAGTGTATACTTGTACTTGTAACTTGTAAAGTGTCCTACATTTCTGTAGCAGTTTTACAATTTAAAATTCTGAAAAATTCATCATACCCTAAGGCAGTGGTAATGATATTTTTGGCTTTTAAATTGTGTTGAACATTTCTTTTATCCTCATCAGACCAATCACTTCTTGGTATCTCGGTTTTTACACCATTGACCTCTTTTGTAGGTATAAATGCGTCATTTTCGACAGCATCCTACACATCGAAATTAATAGCTTCAATGAAGATTTTCATTCTTTCCTTCCAATAGTCATAACCATCCCCATTGAAAAAGGGTGGTCGGTTTATGGAAGATCCCTCTAAAAAACCATTTGAGGAAGTCATGTTCTCTTAAAGCTGCTAAGCTCTTTAAATAAGAGTCTAACTCTTATACCACTTGTTACCAAGTGACTCCAGTACTCAAGAGGGGGTGAATTGAGTATCAAAAATTTTTATAAATGCTTTTAAAACAAAAATAAATGTTGAAGCTATTAAATAAAAAATGTGAAATTACGAGAAGAAGAAGAAAAACTTAAGAACAGCAAATAAATAATTATGCAATAATAATAAACTGCAGTAAATAAAGAGATAGAGAAGAGAAGAGCAGACACAATATTTATCCTGATTCGACCACTTAACCACTTGTGACCTACGTTCAGTCTTCAAAAAATATTCAAGATTTTTCACTATGAATACAAGCTTCAATAGGTGCTTGTTACCGTTACAAAATATAGCACTTTTCACACATAGGGAAACTCTATCCTTGTGCTAAAGTCTCAACCTGTAGGAATACCTCACCCTTATACAAAATCTTGAGGACTACCTCACTCTCGATACAGAGAAGTAGAAAATAAATGAAGAGAAACTCTCACAAAGAGTAAATATCATAAATTGAACTGCTAAAAAGCTCTTTAAGGATATCTCAAAGTTTTGACAAAAAGAGCACAGAAAATAAGTGTAAATTATAAATCACATTTTTAAAGTAGGTATAAAATTATTCAGATAGTTGGGCAAAAAACAGAAGAGACCCACAGTCTTTATTTATAGAGTCGTAGCAGAAAATAGATGTTGGGTGCAATTAATTCACATAATAAATGAAAATATGGTCGTTTCTTTCTATTTCAGGATCCTGTGTTTATTCGAATAAACCTTGGGTTATTCGAATAACACGTTTTAAAAAAAATAGTTTTGGAAATGGTTATTCGAATAACATGAAATTTATTCGAATAGCATGAAATTTATTCGAATAACACTGTTTATAAAAGATTTCTGAGAAGCAGGTCTATTCGAATAACTCCAGAGTTATTCGAATAGCCTATTCTAAAACAAGCCATTTTAAAACCATTCTATTCGAATAACAAACATGTTATTTGAATGACATTTGTGAAAACAGAGGTGCGCAGCAAGATTTTAAAAACATTATTCGAATAACTCATAGGTTATTCGAATAACTCAGTGTAAGCACAGTTTTTATAAATTTGATTTATTCGAATAAAGAGTCCTTTATTCGAATAACTCTGTTTCTAAAACATTTGAAAATACTTTGAGAAAAGGTCCAGATGATTTAAAAAATATTTTCAAAAAATGTTTGTATCTTTATTTTGTAAAACCATGATATATCCAAAAAGATCTCTGTACAAAGACTCTAAGTCCTAAAGTTAATCTTGAAGTTCTTGGACTTGGTTTTCTCATCATTTTCTTGTTTGTTATCATCAAAACTAATCTTCACTGTAGCATAGTCAATCACAATCCTAGAATCGTCATTACATACGTTGTGTTGCCTTTTTGTTTGTAGCTAAAATTATTTTTCCCTATATAGTGACTTTCGCAAAACCAAAAAGCAACCGTAATTCTAGCATAGGTAAGAATTCTAGTTTCCCATTTTCTTACTATTTTAACTCTTGATATGCATGCTTTTTCAATTTTTCCACTCCATAGCATCTTTATGATTTTTTAGCAGGATTTGCCATTGCGTAGGAATTGGCAGTCATGACATTGCTTAGGAATTGTAAGTCATGCCATTTTTTATGTTTGACAGAAGCTTATATGTTATTTAACAAATGTTTATGAACTTCGAATATACCACTTGTTGAATTTATCTCACTGACTATGCCAAGGAGGTGGTTCAAAATGTTGGGAAGGTAGGTTAATACTCTGTTAATTCTTGGTGTTTCAACCCCACAGAGGCATTTGCAGTTTATGAAAACTATTCCCCTCCTAAAGGATTCAATTCGAAAGATCTTCATCGCCTTCTTGAGAAGGTTGGAAGTCCCTCAGGGGTAGATGATACAGGTATGTGCAGGTCCTTATAGCAAATCTTATGAGCAATCATAGAATAGAAACAAATTAATCTTCTAAAATTTATTCCTAAATACTATATGCTTAATCATAGGGAGAAATCATATTTACCCAAATTATACAAAAAAGTCATAAGGCTCCTTCATCTCTCTCACCCATATGCCCCCCAAGCACCAAACTTCTGCAATCTCCACTTTCACATTCTGTCAACCCCTCTCCTCACTCTCTCAGTAAACCCAAACCCAGATGCCTTCACCCACACATTTCTTACCTATACAACCACTCTCACCTTAGTAACACGCGACATCTCCACGCCCTCACGAAGCCTACGAACTCCAATGTGTTCCTCCTTCACCCACCCACGAAAACTGCATACAAGAATCAAATAGGACAAGCAACAGCAAAGAGGACATGTAACAAAGATGATAGAGATAGTTCATACTTTGTCAAAGCTGCTAGTTGGATGTCTTTGAAGAAGATGGAGTGGAGCAGGAGAAGCACGAGCACGTCTTTTTGTTTTTCCAATTGAAACATGATTTTAATTCTGAAGTGTGGAATTGGCAATTTTTAGCATATGAGTTAAGAATTGAGAATGAGTTAGGCTGGTTATTTTTTAATTTCATGGAATTATGATATGGAATTATGATTCTAATTCAAAAAAGGCTTCCAAACATAAAAATTAGGATTATTAGGCCCAATTCCAATTCCAAATGCCAATTCCATGCTCAATTCCAAATACCAAATGAGGTTTAAAGAGAATTGTCGTTCAATATATTTTTAGGCATGTACTAATGACTGCTCTTAGAAAATTGGTTATTTAATACATTCTATTAATAATATTATTCAATGGAAAAACATTCCTTTAAAGTGAGGAAGTAAGGATTTATCACTCTTGATTTAATTTAAAGTGTATCATAATCTTAACTCATTAAAATTTAATGGTGAATACACTTTTACTTGCTCACTTTAGATACAACTCACTTTACAGAAACCTTGTCCTATTTAATGAGTTTTTCTAAGGTGCATCTTAATGATATTTGTTAAGGAATCAAAAGTAAAAAATATTAAATGAAAAGTACAACATTTAATACATTGAGAACTCAAAGTTATACTTTTTTTTAATACTTTCTACTTTTAATTTCTTAATAAGTGTCTTTAGGATACTCGTTAAAAAAACTCATATTTAATAAAATAAATCCTCCAAGTTATTAAAAAAGAAAAATATTAAATATTTTTTTATATTTTTAATATATTAAATGTTTTATTTTTTATTTAATAATTATTATTTTATTTAACTAACTAGTGCGTTTGCTACTTAACTATTCATTAACAACACCATTTTATTATTAAATTAAAAAAAACATACAATTAGTATTATACAATATGAATATTTTATATGTGATAGATGACTATCTTAATTTGATTTAAAGAATACCAATAGTAAGGGTTGGTGGTTATAACCTTTAGTGTGCTTAATTGCTTTGTAAACATTGCACTTACTTTGTAATATTCACATATAATGGTGCATTGTATTGAGAAGTGTAACCACTCTCTCATTCTTTATATTTGAAGTTTTATATAAAGACATGATTCCATATGAAGAAATAAGAAGAAGATAGAATACAACTAGTTCTTGAAGAACTAGATTTTGAGTTCATATTTTCTTGTCTTGATCTCTCTATATTCTCTTCTCTATTCCATTCTTGTCTTAATCTCTCTATATTTTCTCTTCTTTATTTTCAACACGTTATTAGCACGATCAAGTCTGTCTGATGTAGCAAAATCCTTCAAGTTTCTTTTCATATATCAAGGTAAGAATTTGTTTTATCTAACATGTGTTATACATATATTATTTTTGTATGATCAAAGTATATATCTTCACACTTGAATTTTTTGTTTGGTTTAAATCCTTAGTGATCCATCTAATTTTTTTAGGTCGTTTTCAAGTGTCTTTAGAATGTCAAACCTCACGAAACTTGAATTCGTTGCCCTTGATATTTCTGGAAGAAATTATTTATTGTGAGTATTTGATGCTGAGATTCATCTTAATGCTATGAATCTTGAGAATATTATAAAAGAAGGAAATCAAGCATCCCTACAAGATTGCGTAAAAGTAATGATTTTCCTTCGACATCATTTACACGAATAATTGAAAATGAAGTACCTTACTATTAAGGACCCATTAGCCTTTTGGAATAGTTTGAAGGAGAAATATGAATACAAAAAAATAGTGATTCTTCCATAAGCTCGCTATGATCGAATCCACTTACGTTTGCAAGATTTTAAAATTGTAAGTGAATATAATTCAGTCTTGTTTAAGATTAGCTCTCAATTAAAATTATGTGGAGAAAAAAATTACTGATGAGGATATGTTAGAAAAAACATATTTTACTTTTCATGCCTCGAATGTGCTCCTATAGCAGTAGTATCAAGAGCTTAGATTCACAAAATATTTTGAGCTAATTTCTTGTTTGCTTGTGGCTGAACAAAACAATGAGCTTTTGATGAAAAATCATCAATCTCGTACAACTGGCTCAGCACCATTCCCTGAAGTGAATGTGACATTTTCTCAAGGTTGTGGACGAGGCCATGGTAGTAAAAGGGGTCATGGTAGAAAAAATTATTGGACCCGTGCGAATCCTCCTCAAAGTTTTGACAGCAAAGATGCTGAAATGAACTAAAAGAAATAGGTAAAAAATGAGGGAAATCTTGAAAAGGAGCAAAATAATGATAATATTTGTCATAGATGTGGAACAAAAGGCCATTGATATTGCATATGTCGCACTCCAAAACACCTACTTGAACTTTATAAGGCATCACTAAAAGAAAAGGGAAAAAATGTTAAAGTGAATTTTTCTGAGCTTGTTGATCTTACTTATAATAATGAGTCTCCTATAAATGTTGATTTTGATGTTTCTAATTTTTTTGAAGACCATAGTGGCAAGATTAGTCATTTGATTGAGGATGAAAATGTCTACTATTGAAATATGTTTATGTTTATATCATTTTGAAGTTTATCATTTGTAATTTTTCATTAAAGCTTTATTTATAACATGAATATCATTGATTTGCATATTTCTTATTTATTGTCTCTTTCTAATTTTTACAAATATATTTTTGTGTTACTAGATAATGCAAAATATACTTGATATAATGGAAGATGACATATGTTTAGTAGATAGTGGCACAATTTATACAATTCTTCGTGATAAAAAATATTTCTTACAATTGACATTAGCTGAAATTAATGTTAATACCATATCTGGTTCTACAAATGTAATTGAAAGCTTTGAAATAGTCTAAATTATGTTCCTAGATGGGATAAAATTGTATATTAATGACGTGTTGTATTCTAGTAGATCCCAAAGAAATGTACTAAGTTTCAAAGATATACGTCGCAATGGGTATCATGTTGAAACAAAAAATGAGGGACATGTAGAATATCTATATATTACCTCTACAATTTCGAACCAGAAGTTAATATTAGAGAAACTTTCAAGTTTCTCATTTGGATTATATTTTACAAAAATAAGGGTGGTTGAGTCAAATTATATGCACTAGGAGTGCTTAAATCCTAAAAAACTTTTATGCTCTGGCATGATCATATTGGTCGTCCAAGTTCAATTATGATGTAACATATTATTAAAAATACACATGAACACCATTTAAAGTATAAAAAAATTCTTCTGCCTAATCATTATTTTTGTACTTCTTGTGCTCAAGGTAAATTTATTATTAGAACTTCCTCATCTAAATTATCTTTGGAGTCTCCTGATTTTCTACAAAGAATACAAGGTGACATTTGTGGCCCAATCCATCTATCTTGTGGATCATTCCAGTATTTCATGATTTTAATTGATATTTCCACTCGATGGTCACATGTTTGTTTGCTTTCAACTCGTAATGTTGCTTTTGCTAAATTTCTTGCTTAAATTATAAAGTTAAGATCAAGTTTTCCTGATCATCCTATCAAGTCAGTTCGTTTAGATAATGTAGGTGATTTTACTTCAAAAACCTTTTCTGATTATTGCATGTCAATAGGAATTAGTGTTGAGCATTCCATTGCACATGTTCATACTCAAAATAGATTAGTTGAATATTTTATTAAGCATTTGCAATTTATTGCTAGATCTATGCTTATGAAATCAAAACTTTCTACATCAGCTTAGGGATATGCTATTGTTCATGCTGCATATTTGGTTCGCATCCAACCATCTGCATGTCACAAGTTTTCACCTTTACAACTTATGTTTGATCAACAACCTAATATATCTCATCTTAGAATTTTTGGTTATGCTGTTTATGTTCCTATGTACCCCCTCAACGAACTAAGATGGGCCCCTAATATCGCCTTGGTATTTAAGTTAGTTTTGACTCTCCATCTATAATTAGATATCTTGAACCTTTAATTAGTAATCTTTTTAGAGCAAAATTCTTAGATTGTCAATTTGATGAGTTAACTTTCTCGTTTTTAGGGGAAGAAAAAGGTAATGGGTCCAAAGCACAAGAAATTTGTTGGAACACACCAACATTGTCCAATCTTGATGCACGCACAAATCAATATGAACTTGAAGTTCAAAGAATAGTTCATTTGCAAAATGCCACAAATCAATTGCCAAATATTTTTGTTGACACCCAAAAAGCCACTAAATCACATGTGCCAGCTGCAAATACTCTTGTGCGATTAGTTGTCCCTGCAGGACATCTTGTGGGTATGGTAGCCAATGAATCTAAAACACGCCAGAAGCGTAGTAGACCTATTGGTGCAAAGGACACTGTTCCTCGAAAAAGAAGGAAATGAAAAAACTTCAAAATGACACTCTAGAAGAAGTCGTTGACACTCTTGAAGAGGTCAAAAGCAATATAAATTAACAACCTCATATTTCTAGGAAAGCAACCTTAGAAGTGGTTTTGATACCAGCAAATTATAAGATTTTATTAAAATATAAAAATATAAGGGGGAAGAGATGAAGTTGTTGTTGATATTATTTTTTGCATATGCAATTGCTTCTAAAATTATCAATGATAATGAGCTTGAGCCTCAAAGTGTATAAGAATGTCGACATCGAAGTGATTGACCAAAAAGAAAAGAAGCAATACAAGCTGAGTTAGATTCTTTAGCCAAACGTAATGTATTTGGACCAGTAGTCCAGGCATTTGAAGATATCAAACCCGTTGGGTATAAATGAGTCTTTGTACGGAAAAGAAATGAACTAAATGAAGTTGTGAGATACAAGACACAACTTTTAGCATAAGGTTTCTCACAAAGGCCTGGTATAGATTATAAAGAAACTCATTCCCCTGTTATGGATGCAATTACTTTCAGAATTTTTATTAGTTTGACAGTCTCTGAAGGACTTGACATACATCTAATGGATGTTGTGATAACTTACTTATATGGATCATTGAATAATGACATATATATGAAAATCCCTTAAGGATTTAAGATGTCTGAAGCATATAATTCAAAACATCGGCACATGTACTCTGTTAAACTTCAAAGATCCTTGTATGAGTTAAAGCAATCTAGACACATGTGGTATAGTCACAAAATTTATTGAAAAATGGATATGAAAATAATCTTGTTTGTTCTTGTGTTTTCATCAAGAAAATAAATTCTAGATTTACTATAGTCACAATTTATATTGATGATTTAAACATAGTGGGGACTCCATAAGAGATTAATGAGACTGTAGACTACCTAAAGAAGGAATTTGAAATGAAGGATATTGGAAAGACAAAGTTTTGTCTTGGGTTTCAAGTTGAACATTTGCTAAGTGAAATTCTTATACATCAATCATCTTATATAGAAAAAATCTTGAAATAATTTTATATGGATAAATCTTATCTATTAAGCTCCCCAATGGTTGTTCGTTCATTTGATGTAAAAAAGATTCTTTTTCGTCCACGGGAAGATGATGAAGAAATTGTTGGTCCTAAAGTACTATATCTTAGTGTAATAGGAGCACTTTTGTATCTTACAAACAACATTAGACTAGATATAACTTTTGCAGTTAATTTGCTAACAAGGTTTAGTTCTACACCAACTCAAAGACATTGGAATGAAGTAAAACATGTTCTTTATTTTCTCCATGGCACATCTGATACGGGTTTGTTTTATCCAAAGGAAGAAAAGTCAAAATTGGTAGGATATGCTGATGCTGATTATCTTTCTGATCCACATAAAACTCGGTTACAAATAGGTTATGTGTTCATATGTGGAAATATTGCTATCTCATGGCAGTCTGTAAATCAAGCAATCATTTCTACTTCATTAAACCATTCAGAAATACTGGTCATTCATAAAGCAAGTCTTGAGTGTATATGGTTGAAAACTACGATCTAACACATTAAAGGAGCATGTGAATAATTGAAAGAAAATGATGAGCCAACAATATTGCATGAGGATAATGCAGATGTATTGCTCAAATCAAAAGAGACTATATAAAAAGTGATAGAACTAAACATATTTCACCAAAGTTCTTTTACACTCATGAACTCTTGAAGAAATGTGATGTTAATATTTGCAAAATTCACTTAAGTGACAATCCAGTTAATCTATTCACAAAGGCATTACCAACTTTAATTTTCAAGAAGCATGTGCATAATATTAGAATGTGTCAACTTAAGGACCTTTCATAAATGATTATATTTTGAGGGAAAGTTGCCTATGAATATTGTACTTTTTTTCTTTTGCTAAGTTTTTATCCCACTAAATTTTTCTTAACAAGGTTTTAACGAAGTATATTCATATGTATAGTCATCCAAGAGGAAGTATTGTAAAATATGCATATTTTGCATGTGGTGGATAACTACCTTAATTTGATTTAAAGGATACCATTAGTAAGGGTTGATGGTTATAACATTTGGTTTGCTTAATTACTTTGTAACATTTACACATAATGGTGCATTGTATTGAGAAGTGTAACAACTTTCACATTCTTTATATTTGGAGTCTTATACAAGAACATGATTCCATATGAAGAAATAAGAAAAAGATAAAATATAACTAGTTCATGAAGAATTAGATTTTGAGTTCATATTTTTTTATCTCGATCTCTCTATATTCTCTTCTTTATTCTATTCTTATCTTGATTTCACTATATTTTCTCTTTATTTTCAACAATTAGTACATTTTTATTAATAATTACAAAAAATACTTCATTCATTTAATTTTGTTTTCTATTTTAATTTTTTATAAAAATTAGTAAAAATAATGTAATATTTTTTATTATTATCAATAAAAATATATTAACTGAACATAAAATAATTTAAATGTGTACTCTATATTTTATCCTTCATTGTAAGATGTTGGGCTGGTCATCCGTGAGGCAATGGGCTCATGAAGACCCAGTTGACACATGAGTAATTCGTAAGATATTTCTGATAACTTTGTTTTAGACTGGTGAAGGGGAGAGCAGGCCGTAGAGAAAAGGGACTGAGAAAGCAACACATCATTGATGGCCGCAACACAACACAAGTTAGTTTGTGAATAGATGTTGGGCTTGAATTTAAGATTGGAGTCCCAGTTGAAGAAGAAGAGGGCACGATTGGGGTTGTCCAGCTTCTTAATGACTTGGATAATGAGGCTTAGGCTAAGGTGATCTGAGAATTTCTTAAGGAGTTCAAAAGTGATGCTGGACACATCTGGGATTTAGGGATTCAGGGCACGAAGGACAGGTTACAATATAGTCAAACACAGATGCGACACGACATTGATAAATAGATATAATAAATTTTAGAAATTATAAAATATGAAATGAATAAGATACAACATAAAAAATTAATATATATTAATATAAAAGCATAAATCATAAATTAGAATAAAGATATCAATATTTCATAAGTTAACTTTAATCATTATAGACATAGTAAAATATTATCTTTTAACTAATTATTATGATATTTTACTTGTATTAATATAAAAATTCAAAAAATAATTAAAAATATATAGACTAAAAATATCTAAAAATATATGAGAAATATCCAGTTACAACGTATAAAGGACAAGTTTGGAGGTATAGAAGAACAAGGCTTAGCGATGTCGTTTTGGAAAGACAGACCCACCGGCAGCGAAGGAACTGATTTGGCATGGTTTCGCTCCGAATAAAGTCTTTTAATTGAGCCCCTTCTCTCTCTTGCATCTTATCCGTTAATTTGTATTGGTTAATGTAACACCAACAAAAAATTCATACACATTTAGGAATTTATGTAGTGTTACATAAAAAATAAAATGTCCAAATTCAGATGCAATCAATAATTATACATTTATTTTATCCAACAAAAATGATTATACATTTATTATTATTTTTGTCCATTTTAATCGGGATAACATTACATAAACAACAGTTTATTATACAAAAACTCAACTATTTATTCACCATTATACTTACAAAAATTTATGCAACATCATATCAAACTTTTTTAGCACAAATTCATATACAATCAAATGACTATGAATACTTTGTATCTCTCTGTCCATTTTAGTGTTGTCCAAATAGCATTATCCTTTTAAGTGTTCTTTATACCATTATTCATTTATATCATACCAAGCTTGATTTATAAAAAATAATTATCACCGGAAATGTAAAGATTTAAAACACTGAATTTGAGTCGAAGACAGACTTTGTGCGCGTTTCTTCTACCTTTCAGTTATTGTAATTCTACTTGTTTACACGATTTTTCATGGTTCTTTGTTATGAAGCCTGGTATTGAATCATAATGATCAGTGGGGACTAGGGAAACATCCTTGTGGAGGCAGCAGGGCTGCAGAGCCAATAGCTTGAACTGAAATAGGGCGAGTTTGATTAGGCCAGGCCATGACATGCAGCTGAATGGTTTCATTTTGGTCTGTTGCTGAAGTGAGAGTGTCCTTAATTTCAGAGTGATCACAACAGTGTAGAAGACCAGAAGAGCACACACTCGTTGGCAGTAGGCTTTTCCCTTCTAACCGAGAGACCACAAGAAGGAACCCATTTGCAAGTGCCTCTTCGTAGAGTTCTCTAATCCCAGCACGGTCAGCTGCGGAACCTGTCATCACTGAGTAGATGCACATAAAACCCTGCACGTGATTTTTAAAAGCTATAACATTAGTTTTGAGTTTGATTTAAAATCTAGTTATCTAAATAATTTTAGTAGCCTATCACAATTTTAATTTCGACAAGATTGTAACATGTTCTACACTGAATCACTAGAAAATGCGTGGCCGGGTAAAGAAATACTTACATAAATCTAGTGCACTCAAGTTTGGTTGGCCTATAGAAGATGTGATTGCATAAACTTAGAGAAAATGTGATTAACTTAGTGCACCCAACTTATATGCACTAGGTTTATGCAAATATTTCTCGGTGGGGTATTAGTTATAGTTATACCTCTTCTGTCCGTTTTATTTCCATTCCAAAGCACCTTTCACTGCTTTGAGGGATCAGTTCTATTGAAATTTCTGCTAGTCCAGGTAGAAACCATAACCTTATACCGTGCATTATTTGGGTAATATTGTCGATTTGTTGCCTGCACTTACCTGTTTCTCTTTTTGAGAAATTAGTTTTCTCCTGTGTAATAATAGATTTGAAATTGACTCATTAGTTCATTATATAAGTTAAAGGCTCCCTGAGATTTTCCTATCACCATGTTGGCTAGCATGAAGAAGGTAAAAATTGTTTATGTCAAAAGGAATATGAAGAAAAAGCATATTACCGAGGACATAATCTGTTCTGTCTGGATATTGACAAATACAAGAGGGACTCCTGAGGAAATTGCTGCGCTGAACCAGGCCATGCACCTAGCTGTAGTAGTATTGATGCTGTGCTCAATTTCCAAGGGAATATATAGGATGGAGCTGACGACTGAACAACGTTGGTCAATCAGATGAGTCCCTACTTTCATCTTCCAGTCATATCTGATCCCTCTTCTGCAAAATCCCCTGCCCTCTACATTTACTACTCTCCTGCTCATTTCTGCAAACTTGAAAGTAAAAACTTGTCTGAATGCTTCAAAACTCCTTAGTAATTATATTGCAAATTTGCAAGTGACAAGAACCATATAACGAGGATCTTGAGCTTTAATGATTAAACCTCAAATTCAAGAATTAAAAAAAAGTTTTGTTAACAATTGTTCTAAAGAGTCTGGTTAAAAGAATCAAAACTAACAAGTATTAAATACTTTACTCTTCATTTAATATTTACTATTTGTTATTCTTACTATTTTTTATTCCTTAACAATTATGAACCTATAAAAGAATAAACTATTTTTTATAAAAAAATTCTTAATATGATCTCAATCGTGTAAGAGTCCTAAATTCATATGTGATCCTACACGGTTCGAACTTTCAACTGTGAACATAAATAAGAGTTTCCTTGGCTGTGTACCCTGCAGTTCAGTGCACTGCTCCAATGTCAGGTCCCCTAAATCTGCAATATGTCTGTGATCAGCTGCAGCTTGGATAGTATACTTCCTTTGAAGTATGGAGCTTTTCTGTTGCACAACACGTGCCTGGAGTTTCAGTGTGCTGTTACCCCTTCTAACCTTCAACCATATGAATTCAACTTGCGGGTTAATCTTGCCAAGTCGTGAGCTGAGCTCAGACTTGGCCTTTACTGGAACAAAGGAATCATCAGTATCATCCTCAGCAAATCCTTGAATGATATCTCCGGGTAACGGCATGCTCTCATCCCACTCATCTGCCACCTCTTGCTTCACTTGTTTCACACAAACAAGAGTCTGATCAGACCCCATGTCCTCCTTGTAGATGAAACAGGACTTGACCATGAAATTGGATTAGAATTAAACCCAAGATATAGAGATTTCTCGAAGATGCTGCTAGAGTTACGGACAATTAATGAACATTTCAAGGAGGCAAAATTTGTTTGGGCGTTCATATATATAGATCATAGTGGTTAACGTTTGTATGCTTTAAGGATGTTCTTCTCCTAGCTGATATAATGTGGTGAATTTTAGGTGTTTATATTTAGATCATAGTGGTTAACGTTTGTATGCTTTTAGCATTTTCTCCTCCTAGCTAATATAATATATTGTCCTACGTTCTTATAGAATGGAAATATATATACCATAATGGCAACTTGCCAAGACGGCTTTGGCCGGCTCCACATTCTCATTACCGAGTGCAAATTCTTCTTTCCGGATGATGGAGTGCTTCACTTATGAGAAGGGAAAGCAACAGTCTTTGTATATATAATTATGAACAAAACATCGCTTCAATCCTTTTTCTCTAACCCCTTTAATCAAAATTCATTTATTACCTTTAACCTCACTTAATTGAGTTAATGAACACATAGAAAATAATTAAAAAGATTAGAGGAAAGAGTTGGAGGAAAAAGATTGAATCCAAGTTTTGTTCTATAATTATTTATATTTACAAACAAATTAATACAATCAAAAAACGAAAACGCTGTTCCAATTACATTTGAAACCAGTTGCAGACACGCCTCTTAGGCTTGTTGATACCTGTATATGTTCTTGAATTTACTGAAAATTAAATTCCTAAATCTTTACTACCAAGTCTTTCATAAAATAAAAAAAATTCTCTATGTCGCTAGCTGCAGTTCAGACTCCAATGGCTTCAGAGAAAAAAATTGCCAAACCAATTGAGGAGGATATTAAGGTCCGCAAGCTCCTCCTCAACACAACACAAGTATATGTAATTCATTAAAGAGAGTCAAAATAGTTGTTAGTTTTGGTTTCTCTAATTTATGATCTAGAATGATATAAATTTTATCAATAATGTTACACTTATACCGAAACACATGCACTTTTCCAATGGTGTCCATGGTTTAGGTAAGAATTTTTTTGTTATATATACTCTCTAGTGCATATCAAATAACTGTTCACTTAAGCAATAAGACTTTGCTAAAAACAATAGTAAATTATATTTCAAGTTTTAAGATGCATGTTTGCATAAACAGCTAGCTGCTCTTAAGCTACCACTGCTGCATTATGATAGCAGCCAAGCTGGACAATTGAAGAAGACATGCTGCATTGACCTTTTTTATTCCCACCCTTTCCTTGTATCTTTTACTTTTCCCTCCCGTGCGAAGAACACTTGAAAGAAAGACGGAAAGAGAAAAAAGAAAAGAAAAGAAAAACAAAATAAACAAAGAAAGAACCATAGGTGGCCCTATTATTAAAAATTTACAATCAGTTGATCTGATGCGATGGTGAATGATGTTTTTTCTTCACGACAGCCTACTGCCTTATTTTATAGATATTCAAAGCAAATCTAAAAGTTCAAGACATCAAGTAAAATAGATGCACTATCATCAGCTCTCTTTCATCCAATTGGGCCGTAGACGTAGTGATAATGAACATCCATCAATTCAAATTGATCATAGTTATTCATTTAGGCTGATGCTACGATTTGAATTTGGAATAAAGAACATGTGTGCCTGTGTCATGGTACAAAGAACCGTGTATATAACATGAAGGGGTTAGCTCTGAAGTAGACAAGTATGTGATGTGTGGATAAGTGCAACGTCATAAGTTTAAATTTTAATTATGTCAATTCTTGAGATTCATGAGATAAAGAATAATTTTGTAAATTTTTTAATTTCAGCGTGAATGATCTGTTTTTGACTGGACCGAAAAGATTGAATAGTCAAAATGCATATAAATTATTGTAAACATCACTTAACCATAATATAATAATATTAATAATAAAACAGAACCATGTATATTACAGTCGCAATTATCAGTTAGACTAATTTGTTAATAACCAATGTCATGCAAAATTCTTGAGTTCAAAGCATGGAGAAGGTCACAAAACAAAATACCATTAAGCAATTGATTGAAACGGCTTTTGATTATTTTCAAACAGTATTATCTCTAGTAAACTAAAAAACTTTCTATCCTGTATAAATTATTATTTGAGTTTTATTAGAGTACTTGTTATGAAAATTAAAATAAAAAGTTTTAGATAAAAACAAGATAAATAGTAATTTTTTTTAATTTTTAAAATATTAAATATCTTGTTTTCATTTAAAATTTTTATTTTAATTTTTTAAACAAGTGTCCTAAGGACACTAGTCAGCAAAACTCTTATTAGTTTTCTTGACTGGGTGATATTGATATGCTATTTCAATTACCTGTTAATAAACTGGCTAGTTTCTAGATTGTATGTGTTTGATTACAGATAAAGAGATTCCAAGGATTCTTAAACATCGGCCACCTGAATTGCTGATTGAAGTTTACAATTAAATCAAATATGCATATTCATTTAAACTATAGCAATATAGATTAATCTCAAGATTATTCATAAATCCAATGGATTAAGTTTGATAAAAGAGACTTAGATGGTTAGATCCTCCGCGAAGCTTCATTTCACTTTCACCAGACACCAAGCCATTCATCATATCACAAGCGCAATGAAGGAGGGACAACTACAGCATGCAGTGCACGTGACGATTGAGATCCCGAAAAAGCTCATGCAAGTGCACGTGGGTGCAACACACATGCACTTCCCTTCGACAGAAACCTGATCAAGCTGATCGGTTAAGGAAGAGAAAGAAGTGTGGCTTGTCAGAGAAAAACCCCTAGCTTGCTAGCTGGGGAGGAGTACCGAAAGATAAAGGAAGACACAGACAATAACGTAGAAAAGAGAACCCACCCAAAGAAAAGAAGATGCTCATAGGTATGGTATAACTTGACCAGCCGTGCTTTGCTTTGTTGGAAAAAGAGCACTTTGAGCACTGTTCCTTTCTTTGATCGCAATCTTGAATTTCTTTCATGCTTACTTGCTCAGCATAAGTACAAAACCCCAATTAATGTCATTGGGATCCTCAGCTCTCCTTTAATTTGTTTATATTCTTTTCACGAATAAGTTAATTAAAGTGTATTTCTATTCTTTTCATATAGTTTCAAAAGAATTACACATTTAGACTAAGAATGAAATCTAAAAAGATCCGGTCAATTTTTAGAATAATGTGAAAAAGAGATATGTGAATGAAAATATTATTTACTTCTTATGTCTTAAATATGCTCTCGTAGTATAATATTGAAAAAAAATGTTTTAAGAAATATTCTAAATTAATTTCATACCTTCTTATGATTGAAAAAAATAATGTTATTGATAAAAATTTATGAAGCTCGCCCAATTGATTTAACTTTATTGGCTAAAATCAAGGTTCCAAATTATAATTTTGTGTATTAATTTTGGACATGACAAAGAGTGTGGTTTCGGCAATAAACGTACAAAGGTCAGAATACTAACTGTTAAATTCTTCTCATAAGAAGATATCCAATGACAAGTGGGAAGATAATAAAAGCATACTACCCTTATGGCATGAAAGGACATTGCTCATATACTTGTTATTATACATTCAAATCTTGCTAGTGAAAATTATTAATTTCACCATGGTACAATACTCATTAATATGATGCATTTGGATGTATCAAAATATTCTAGAAGAAATAGTTGATCACTTGATTAGTAATGGAAATGTTTAGTATTTGAATTATTTTATTGAAATTTATATTTAATATTTCAAAGTATTTACTTTTTATGTGATTTATGACAATCTCATATTCATTTCCTTTTCTTAACAAAAAAATATATACATTTCTTTTTTGTTCTTTCGTTAGTTTTTGATATTTCAAATAAAATATCAAATAAAATATATATGGTATGATTTTTTTAGAGAATTGTTTTGTTATTATAATTTGAGTGCAATTGAAGCACTTTCTTTTGTAAACTAGAAGTTTATTCTGCTTTCATATATCATAAATTTATTAATCCAAATAATTTTATTTGTCATGATCAATTATAATATTATAGGTCAAAATAATATAAAGATTTGTTGAAGAACCAGAAGATTTTTCAACCCAACGAGTTTTCATGTGCTACACGTTCTCAATGTAAATTAATTATAAAATCATCACTAGTTAAAATTAGAGTTTAATCTCCTAAATTTCTAAAACATATTTAAAGGTCATATTTGTGACCAATGCATCCACCATGTAGGGGTGGGTACCTTATGGCTTTAGTATATGCATCCATAAGATGGTCACATGTGCACTTATTATCACTCACAATATGACGTTTGTATGTTATTCCATTAAAAGCACAATTTCTAAATAATGTAAGTAAGAAAATTTATCTGGATAATGCTGGTGAGTATACTTCTCATGCCATTAGTATAAATATTGAACACCATGTTGTTTGTGCTCATATACCTCCAATTGATAGTTAGATAATATTTTATGAGAACAAAACTCCCAATTCTACTTAGCAGCAAGCTATTTTAAATGTTGTAGTGATTATTAGTCTAAGGCCAATAATTTATCATAAATTCTCCCCTCTACAATCAGATTTTAACTAGAAGCTAAAATCTTTACCATATAAGAATTTTTATATATGTGATTTAGTCAAGATTGCTCCACCACATTGCACCATTATGGGTCTCCAAATAAAGTTGGTATTATATGTTAGACATGAATGTTTCCAACATCAAGGGGAGAGAATAAGTAGCTCAAAAAAAATATATAGGAAATACATTATCATTATATTTTTTAGATCATTGATCAATAAAATACATAGGATAGCAAATGAATTGCTGAATACATTTATAAAGTGTCAAACATTGGTAAGCGATTTGTAATCTAATTATAAATTGTTGTTGAGGTTGGTAGTTTACCTTAACCATAAAATGGAGGAGAGCATTCCCTTGCTTTAAACTTTTTATGAAACTAATTAATATACTTCTCTCTAAGCATTACTAACCTTAATACAAGAGAGTGGTTATCAAATAAATCTCATAAACTTGTATTTGTCACTTAATTGGATTAAGTAGATTATTAAGTATTAATTATTAATTTTATAAATTAATATTTTGTTTGCCAACAATAATCCGAAATCATTATTAATAAAAAACAGTAATATAAAAAAATATTAAAAATTATATAGATATTTCATGTCACAAAATTAATAAAGGCACTTGATGTGTTAAACAGAATTAAAAGTAATTTTTTCTTTTTAATTCTATGTGTTCAATTAAATGTTCAAGAAAATCAAGCCATATAACATTTTTTTAAACTTATTCTATTAATAATCTGCAAGCTTTTATTAGTCTCTCGTGGATGAAAGGAAGAAAGAACTTCTGGTAGAAAGTTATAAACTATAAACATGTATTAGCCTTATGAGTTTTTTTATGATTAAATCTCTTTGGTGATAAACAATCTCAATAACTCCAAATTAAGATTTCTCAATTTTAGGAAAAATAATAATTGCCCTTAATCCATATCAAACTTGATGTATTATTGTGATTAAACCTTATTAGATATTAAAATTCATACACCTCTTTGATCAAAAGCAAATCATTATTGCATAAGTAGCAAAAAAATTTGATCTAGAGGCTATTTTAAATTGTTACTAATGTAAGTTTTAATAGCTTAAGTAGAGAGTATACATTCCTAGTAACTATCAAAGGAGTGTACTACCCGTAACATTATGTCTAAATATTTTTCCATAATTTTGTTTTCTTGAAAACAGTTCAAAGGATTATTTTAATAATTTTTTAAATTTCATAAGAATATGAAATCAAAATAATTAATTTATTTATACTTAAAAATTAGAATAAAACTATAAAAAATATATTAAACAACAAGGCGAGTTCCCACAAACAAAGGGCACATCAAACGGAGCTTGAGAAACAATGAATGCTCCACACGTGCCATTGGTTGTGAGTGGGCTTTAAGTGCCTCTGTTTTATGACAAAAAAAACCTATATAATTTTTAATAATTTTTTATTATATTACACTTAATAATAATGGTTTCAAATGATTTAGTAAACAAAATCTTATTCTATAAAATTAATACTCAGTACTTAATTGTCTACTTAATCTAATTAAATAATCCATATAAGCTTGTGGAATTAGTTTGATAATCACTCTTATATATTATTATTTATAATTTCTCTATCATACTATCATATTTAAAGCATATTAACATTTTAATTATTTAAAATTTCATATATGCTCAAGTAATTTAGAGTTAAATAAAGTAGTGTTATTAGAAAAAAAAAATTATATTGGAGCCAAGTTGATAATATGCTTATTTATAAGGAGTGAAAATGGTGTTATAAAAAGATGCATTTGTCACATAGGCATAGACTTAAACACTAACCCTAAACCCTAAACAACTCATATATAGGTAATTTCATATTAATTTTTGGGTTAATTTGCTAATACAATAATTTTTAATGGGTCAAAATCATATTAAACAAAGAAAGATAACAATGAGTTTACAAAAGTGGGCTCCGCACGTATTACTACGAGTCACACTTGTATTGGTTAATTAATTGACATGAGTGCATAGTTATACAACTTGGACTGGCACAGCTGGTTCATCCAAAAAACCAACAAACTGGTTCTTGAGTCGATCTGGTATTGCATGGAGACTATTTTTCTCGTTGACTTGGTCAAATCCAATCAAACTCAAATAAAACTGGGTAAAGCCGCGACTTGCTAGCTCAAACAAAACTGGTTTATTATATATATATATATATAAACAAAAAAATTTGCTCCCATTTATTCAAGAAGATGGAGAGCCTTACCCAGTACCCACCCATTTGAATTACTGAAACTGAGCACAACACAATCAGCCGCCGCATCCCCACCCCATCATCGATGTGCAAACATGTTCCTATAGCCGCCATCTCCCAAAATCTTGTTATTGTCGTTGCCAGCTTCTTCTCTATTTTTGTTCTCAAAGCAATAGACATTTTAGCTTCATCTTTCTAAGGGTAGAAATATGGACTATGGAATCATGTAGTGTATGTAATTGATAATTAGTGATAGTTTTAATGATAACAAATAAGAAGATGATGGCAAGATTAAGTCCAAGAACCTTCAAGCCTAGTATTAGGATTTAGAACATTTGTAAAAGATAAAAAGATTCCTCGTTAAGCTCCAAATTTTTTTTTTCAAGAACCCAAGATAACACTCTTTGTTCAAAGTGTTTTCCAAGTTGTTAAAATGAGTTTTGAAATTATAAGAAATGATTTTTAAGTATCTAAAAGCTTGTTGGAACATTTAGAGACATTTGACTAAGTTTTCAAAGCTGTTTGAAAGTTTTTTTTAAAGGCAATAATCGATTATGAGATTTTCATAATTAATTAGCAAAAGTTAGAATGCTAGGATTTTGTTCCATCAAGCAATAATCAATTATTACAGGAAAAATAATCGATTATTGTACTTAAAAGGCATTGTGCACATCTTTTTAAAAAGCCAATAATCGATTAGGGCAAGTGCATAATCGATTATTGAGTTCCAAAAACTCATTCCTTTTGTGTTATCTTGATGATAATCGATTAGGCAAAGCAATAATCGATTATCTGGGTTTCCAAATGTAGAAATTAACGACTAGTAAGTTGTATTTAATGCTCCTAACCACCTCTCAACGACTCTTTATTAACTTGGGTTATAAATACAAGTCATTTGGGACTTAAGGGAAGAAGGAAATAATTTTGAAACATCTTGTTGAGCATTTAATATGAGTTTTACCAGCCTTGAACTTTATTACTTTGTTTTGAGCTTAAAAGTGTGAATATCCTTCTACGCATAAAGCTTCAATTTGTATAATATACTCTTGTGAGAGTTTCCAATCCATTTATTCTCTGATTTCTTGTATAAGAGGGTGATGTATCTCTCAAGAAGAGAAAAAAGTGAGGTATCCTTTAAAAGAGAAAAAGGTGAGTTATCAATCCTTTAAGAGAGAAAAGAATGAGATATCTCTTGTATTGAGGCTCAAACACAAAGGGTGAGGTATCCCAAAGGTATTGTGAGTGCTCTTAGTTGTAAAGGTTCCATGCACCTATTGAAACTTGAAGTTTAGTGGATAAATCTCGGGTGAATCACTTGAAGATTGGACGTAGGACACAAGGAGTGGCTGAATCAGGATAAATCTTGAATTTGCTTCTCACTACTCTATCTCCTTTACATTTGTGCTTTGCTTATTATATGCTTACTTGAATACTTTACATATTGGTTAGTTTATTTGTGATAGAAGTGTTCATTCTGTTAGTCATGGCAACTATCACCCAAGAGGGGGGTGAATTAGATGATTACAAATTTTTAAAGTAACATTAAGAAATTATGCATTTTGATAATTTCAATCAACACATACAACGGAATAAGTCTAACAAAGATACAACTATTATAAATTACTCAAATACAACTTGAGTTATGGGATAAATCAAGAAAATAAGCTAAATGTCAAATTCAACTCAAGTATATATAATTAAAGCATAAATGTAAAGGAGATATAAACTCTTTGAAAACTTTTATCAAACACTTGAATTTTTTTTTTCTTTAAAGCTATTTATCGATTAAAATGAATGAATAGAGAAGAAAAAAGATGCACTTGTAAATGAACAATCCACACAGAAAGTATTCGAGCAAATATATGAAATTAAAACACAAATATAAAGGAGTTTGAGTTTAGAGATGCAAACACAATGATTTATCCTGATTTAACTACCAACCACTTGTAACCTATGTCCAGTCTTCAAGTAAACCACCTGAGATTTTTCACTATCACTTCAACATTTAACAGGATACTTGAAACATTTATACAATAGAACGCTCACCATACCTTGGGATACCTTACCCTTTGTACTTAAACCTCAACTTCAAGGGATACCTCACCCTTACAAATTATTTGAGGGATATCTCACCCTCTTTACAATGACTCAGAAATGCAGTAGAAAACTAAACTCTCAGAAGAGTAGATAATACAACTCAAAGCTCTATGAAGCTCTTTTAGGATATCTCAAATTTTGGCAAAAAGAGCACAAGAAATAGTGAAAAATATGAAGCACGAATCAAAGCATGAAAGAATTATTTTAGATAGTTGGGTGTGTATAAAAGATGACCCAATATCATGTATTTATAGTATTCTTGAGAAAATAGCCATTGGGTATCATTTAATATCATATTAAATGCTTAGAAAAATAGTCGTTACGTGTTTCAGGGTGTGTTTAATCGAATAAGCCAAGTCTTATTCAAATAAATCTACTTATAGCACGCCAAAAAGTGTTTTCTAAAACTTTTTATTCAAATAACCCTTTGGTTATTCAAATAAATCTTTAAAAACATGCTTTAGAATATTTTCTAGGGTGTTTTATTCGAATAAATATGTGCTTATTTGAATAAACTATTCTGGTTTCAAAAATTGACTTTAAATGGTCATAATTTCTTTATTTCTCATCCGTTTAAAGTAAATGACTACACATTGGAAAGATTTTTGAGTCTATTTTCAAATGAAATAAGTTTCAGAATAAAACTCAGAGTATTTTGAGATTTATGATAAAAGAGTAACCAAAGATTAGTTTTGTAAAACTTAAACTTGACTATTTTTTCATAGTTTTGAACTACCACCATAACTAGCTTTTCAAAACTTGTTTGTTAGGTATTTTAGCATGTAAAAACCATTTGTAAAAATTTGAAAATATATTTGAGATATCCATAAGGCTTGTTACATAAAGACGCTAAGTCCTATAAGCTATACCATTTAATATTCCTTTGGACTTGGTCTTTGGCTTGATCTTATCATCATCTTCATGTTTGTTATCATCAAAACATGTATTCATTGTCCAACAGCCAATTACACATTCTCATCTATCTATTCACTTCGATCAATTAATAGTTTCAACAAAAATTGATGAACAAGTGTTTTTGAAAAAAATTATAAAAATATTTTACAAACTCAATTCACCCCCTCTTGAGCTTGAAGCCACTTAGTAACAAGTGGTATCAGAGCTCAATTCTTGTGTATAGAGCTTAATAGTTTCAAGAGGATAGATGGCTTCTTCAAATCCTTTTTTTATCTGAGGGTGGTTCTATATATAGACCTCTCTTTTCAACGGTGATGGTTATGCATATTGAAAAGAAAGAATGAAAATTTTTATTGAAGCTATTGATTTGGATGTGTGAGATGTTGTAGAAAATGATCCTTTTGTTCCTACACATGTTGTTAATGGTGTAAGAGTTAGTATACCTAGAAGTGAATAGACCGATGAGGATAAGAGAAATGTTTAATACAATTTGAGAGCTAAAAACATCATTACCACATCTTTGGGATATGATGAATTCTTTAAGATCTCAAGTTATAAAACAGCCCAAGAGATGTGGGACACTTTGCAAGTCAACCATGATGGTACTAATGAAGTGAAGAGATCAAGAATAAACACTTTCACCCATGGGTATGAACTCTTTAGAATGAACTAAGGTGAAAGCACTCAAGAAATTCACAAATGGTTCACTCATAGTGTTAAACATCTTGCTTCATTTGGAAAGACATTTCCTAATGAAGATCTTATTAACAAAGTTTTAAGGTATTTAAATAAGCTTTAGCAACCAAAAGTGATGGCTATTACAGAATCAAGGAATCTCTTTGTCATGATCAACCACACTCTTTGGAAAGCTTTAAGAGTATGAATTGGAGTTGAATAGACTCAATCAACATGAGAAGCTTGACAAGAAAAAGAAAGGAATTGCTTTCAAGGCCACTTCTTTCATACTTGATGATGATGATAAAGATGATGGAAATGCCTTGGAGAATCTTGAGATTAATGAGGATAACCTTAGCCTTTTTGTGAAGAAATTTGAAAAATTCTTTAAGAAGAATAGAACTCAAAAAAGACCTCCCTTCCCTCCAAAGAACATCTATCACAAAGGGGAAGAAACTTCATCCACTCTCATATACTATGAATGTGGAAAACTGGGACACATGAAAATGAAATGTCCTATCTACTAAAAGAAAGTGAAAAAGTATGAGAAGAGGTCTTCAAAGGACAATAAAGAAAGAAGAGCCTATATAGCATAGGATGACAATGACATGGACTCAAAGGATAGCTCCGATAATAAGGAAGCTCACCTTTGTCTCATGGCTAGAGGAGAAGAGGAAGATGAAGATGACATAGAGGTAACATCCTCAAAACTTGACTCTTCCTCTTCCTATAATGAATTACAATATACTTTTGAAGAATTGCATGATAAATTTATTAGACTTGTTAAACTTATTTTCTCATCAAAGAAAACTATTTCCTCTTTAGAAAACAAAATTTCCATCTAAACAAGGAAATTGAGGAACTTAAAACTGAAAATGAAACTTTTGGATTGATTGATGTCAATTCTTCATGCATGACTTACTCTTCTCATGAAAATGCATTTACATCCTCTTTTTGCTCATCATGTAAAGTTTTTGAAAGAGATTGAGGATTTGAAAAATACTCTTTCTAAATTTACCATTGGAAGGGATAATTTGAACATATTGCTTGAGAAACAAAGATGTATTTTTCAAAATGCCAGTTTGGGGTATAATCCCAAAATCGAACAAAAACTCCATAAAAACTTCTTTTTCCCAACAAGCACATCAAGAAGTCCTTTCATAAAATATTTTTAGTGTGGCAAGAAATGACATAGTGCATCAACATGTAATACAAGGAAGAACAAAAACAAAGTAGGGACTAAGATGGTTTGGGTCCCTAAGGGCACTTTACCTAAAAATAACACACAATGACCCAATAAAAATTAGGTGTCAAAAGTTAAAAATTAAGTGTGTTGTAGGTGTACTTAAAGGCTAAGAGCTCACATTGGTATTTTAATAGTAGTTGCTCCAAGCACATGATCAAAGATGACTCCAAGTTCTCTTTCCTAGTCTCCAAGAAGCATAGATATGTGACTTTTGGAGAAGTAAAGACTTGTTTTATACCTTAACAAGCCTCAAATAGTACTTTTCTAGCTTGAAGGCCAAAATCTCTTGGCCAAAAATTAAAAATTAAGTGTGTTGTAGGTGTGCTTAAAGGCCAATAGCTCACATTGGTATCTTAATAGTTGTTGCTCTAAGCACATGACCGAAGATGACTTCAAGTTCTCTTTCCTAGTCTCCAAGAAGCATAGACATGTGACTTTTGGAGAAGTAGAGACTTGTTTTATACCTTAACAAGTCTCAAATAGTACTTTTCTAGCTTTATGTCTTGAAAGTGTCTATACATATGCTAATATACTAGATAAGTACACACCTTATTTGAAATAACATGTTGTATGATAATATATTTGATCTTGAACTTTTGACCAATCATGCATTTGGGTGAATGCTTATGCTTATTGCTTTTTCATTGAATTATTTATTTAAATCATTACTAACTTGAGCATCGGAGGTATCCCAAAATTTGTTTTGCAGGAACTTAATCCTGGGATAAGCTTACCAATCTTGATTTTGATCTTTTGGACCTGCTGCACTTGTTTTCTGGAATGTTATAATCGATTAGAAGGTGTTTAAATTCAAATGTCACTTTCAGTATCTCATACTCTATATTTTTAACTGAGCATAATCAATTATCAAGGGTAGATAATCGATTATGAGTTAGCAGAATGCTTTGTTTTGTGTTTCGTTAAGCCATAATCAATTATGGCATGTTATAATTGATTAGCCGAAGCCTTGGTTGTCTGTTTCATATGAGAATAATTGATCATAGAATTTCATCATCGATTATTGTCACGCTATATGAAGGGGCGCATGGCTCTCCCTCTTCATTCTTTCAAAATCTCATTTCTCTCATTTCTCTGTGCAGCCCCTCTTTATTTTTTTCTCCACCCAAGTTCATCCCTTACGTGACCAGTGACCTTTAAACCATTTCCCCTCTCCTAATTTCACCTTTCCTCACCCCAGAACCCATCTCACCAAGCATGCACCTCCTTCAATGGCTTCCACTTCAAACCCCAAACGTGTTCGCACTAAAAATACTTCAGGACACACAAACCCTAACAACCCTCTATGTAATACCCTTAATGACATGTTAGACTTGTATATGTGCACAAAAGGTAGTATATGATTTGCTTAACATGCATATTTAATTTTTTGACAAACTGAGTTAGTTTAGGTGCTTTGTTATAACTCAAAGTATGAACAGTAGCTTAAAATGACTCAGATAATAACATAAATTATGTAGATGAGGGAAATAAATATAGATATTTTATTTCTAAGTCACAAATATAAGAAACAAGATGTAGTCAAAGTTTCAAGGTATACTGAGTTAATTTGACATTTTTAGGTATACTGATTATGCATTTAAAGTCAGATTGACTAGTAGTAGATATGAAAATATCAGTTAATGATGAAGCAACAGTTTTAATGAATCTTAGTATCTATTTAAAATTGTTGGAAGTTAAAAATCTTGATTTAGTTGAATGTTAGTATTTTTAGCAGATCGAAATTTATCAGTTATGGCCTAAAGGCCTTATAAGTCCTTTGTATCCTTCTATTTAAGCCCTCATTCACGGTTTCTTTCTTGCAAAATTCAGAAATAGAAAACGTGAAAGAACAAGAGAAAGAAGAAGAAAGAAACAACAAGGAAGAGGAGGAGAAAAAGAAGAAGGCTAAGGGCAAAGCCAAGGTTTGAGATCAACTAAGTTCGAAGCTTTAATCTAGCTGCCAAGGTAAGGGATTAGAGTTTCTTTTCATCTCTTTGCTTCATTTTCACTATAGATGCATTTTTTGTGCATAATAGGTCAAATTAAATTCTAGAGGTGTTTAATGTGTTTGACTTGCATGATTGTGTTTCTGTGGTTGTTTATGACTTGTTCATAGTATACGTTGAAGTTAAAAACTTAGAACATCTCATTGGAACCCTTGATTCACAAAATGAAGTCTTAGGTCAAGTATGTAGGATTTTGGTTCATAATCCAAATTAAAAGTTTTAAGTTGGTGAATGATGATTCCTATGTGTTAATGAACTGATTAGGGACTTAGAATCACCTAGAAATTGATTTGGAATGGCCAAAATCCATGAAAAGAACTAATGAAACAGTACCACGGTTCTGTAGAATTCTGTAGAACCTGGTTTCTGCTAAGCACGCTATGGCGTGAGGAGGCCACGCCATAGTATGAGGATTTTTTGTATAGAGCACCATGGCATGGAGAAGGTCACGCCGAGGCGTGATGTGCATCAGAATGGAACCCGAGAATTGGGCATCGCGGCGTGCCTAAGTTTGTGCCACGGCATGAGGCCCTAGAACTCCAAAAATGTTATTTTTTATGTTTTATTGTCTGGTTGGAATCATTTATATATGTTTTCTAAAGTGTGTTAAGGCATAAATAGGAATATTTTCAAGAGAAAAATTATCACCTAACATAGATAAGAAAGTTTAAACCTTCGGATATTCAAGAGTTATGGTTTGCCTTACACTATGTTTGGATGATAGGTAATGAGGGGAATGGAAAGAGAATGAGGAGAAGGGAAATAGCTTTCCTTGTTTGAGAGTTTTAAAATAGATGGGAAGGGAACGGAACACATGGGGAACCATTTACCCCCTCTTCCCCTCAAATGCCTAACTTTTGTTCCTCCCAAAATTGAGGTGGAATGGGGGGAACACATGGGTAATGAAGTTCTGTTCTGTTAATGAAACTTCTAAACAAAGAGAATGGTAACTATGTTCCATTCTTTCTCTTTCCTTTCCGGTCCATCCTCACCTATTCCATTCCATTCTATTAATGAAAAAACATCCAAACACATGGTTAGGTAAGTATCTAGTACCTTAGGCCATTTTTGTGGTAATGTATATCATTTAAGAGTAATGATTAATGATGTAGTGTTTAGATGCATGTATGATCGAAAGGATTAATAGTATTGATCTTTGTGAGTATCCTTTGATGTTGTGCACCATCATTAAGGCCAAGGGAGATAAGTGAAAAATCCAAAAGGTTCTTTTGAATAATGATTCAACCCGAACTTCTCGATAGTTCCAGGATATGTGTAATGTGAGGATGAACTTTTCCTCTATTTACCAAAAGATAATACACTAAACCAGTATTCCTAATTTTAATATCTTGGTTCTAAGTTTGACTAAGCATGTATGTGTAATTGTATGATTAACTTAGTTTCTTTAGTTGCTAAAGTATAACCTCGTAGCTATTTTAAACAGATCTTTTTAGCATATGATAAGATTATGTTTATTATATTATGTATGCTGGTATTGGTTTACTCATATTGAGAAATGTTATTTCTCACCCTACTGTGTTGCCATGTAATTCCAGGTGAAAGTTCTTCAAAGAATAAGAAGAAAAAGGAAGCTAAAGATTATATTAACTTTATAGTTTATATTTTAAATGTTATATTTATTTGTGATATAATTAGTTATGTATTACTTCAAGTCTTTGCTACGGCTAATGTTGTGTGTGTGTGTGTGTGTATGTGTGTGTGTGTGTGTGTGCGCGTGTATGTGTGTGTGTGTGTGTGTGTGCATTTAACTATGAGTTCTATGTATTTTGTATTTCATATGACTCTCTATAATATTTTTAATGAACATTATAGATATATGTATCAGATTAATACGTAGGTAGTGACGTTGTAATGCTAGGTATCCCCTTGTGCACTATGTATATTGGGATATTAGTATTATGACGTTACATTATGCTATCAGAGCAGTTCATCTTGTTGAGTTAGGATATGGACTGACTATGCTTAGGCATGTTAGGAGTTCTATTTTAGGAATTGTGCTTTTCTTGCCTCTTGTTTGAGATGTTGGTATAGAATTGCATGATTTGCCTGAGATTGGTTTGTTACTAGCTATTGTTGCACGGTTATATGATATTGAGGCTGCAGCTCAATATATATTATTTCTGTGTATACAAGAAATTGTGGTACCAAAGAGGCAAACTAGAGAAACAGGGAACTCGACCTCAAAACTTCCAGATATGGCCGAAGTGTTTATGGCAATGGCCAATGCCATGAGAAAACAGACAGTTGTTACTGCAAGGGTGCTTGAGAGGATAGAAGTAAATCCACCTCAGCAACCTCCACCACTTGTGCGACCAGTGCTAGAGGTTCAAGTTGGAAGGAACCAGAACTTTCAAGACTTGATAACTTTCCATCAGATAAACCCTCCACCTTTCCAGGGCGAGTACAACCCCACTAGGCTGAGGAATGACTTAGTGAGATAGAGAAGATCTTCAAAGTAATGGTTTGCTCGGAGGAGCAAAAAGTATCCTTTGCCTCCTATATGTTGAAGGGTGAGGCAGAGCATTAGTAGAAAGGTACTAAGAGGGTACTGGAAGCTGCAGGAAACCAGATGTCATGGGAAGTCTTCAAGACAACCTTTCTGCATAAGTTTTTTTCGTAAACTCTACATGATGATAAGAAAGTGAAGTTTATGCAGTTAAAATAAGGAAGCATGTCAGTAGGCCAGTATGTGGCCAAGTTTGATGAGTTGTTGAAATTCTCTTCGCATTTCCATTATCATCCGAACGAGAAATGATGATGTTTAAAATTCAAAACTGGTCTAAGAAGTGAGATCAATAGTATGATGCGACCTATGGAGATTAGGGACTTTCCTTCTTTGGTTAACAAGTGTAGGATTATGGAGTCGAGTGCTCATAACCCTCAATTAGAGGAAAGGGTACAAGACATCCCGAAGAGGAAGCGAGAGGATGACAAGACTAAGCACAACACTCCTAAGGTGAGCAACCCAAAGGGAAAAAGCAAGAAGGGGTCTAAGGTACCTCAGTGCACAAAATATGGTAGGATAGATGGAGGTAAAACTTATTTGGTAGGCCAATCTGTGTATTACACCTTTAAGAAGTCAAGACACTTTTCAAGAGATTTTCCTTTGAAGAAGGAAGATGTGCCTACCCCAAAGCCGCTAGCGAAGGGACGAGTTTACACTCTAGGCAGAATAAAGGTGGCCCAATCTTCTGACCTTATCCAAGGTAAAGACATAATTCATAATCATCTTTTAAATGTCATGTATGATTCAAAGGCATCTCACTCCTTTGTTTCTTATGATTGTGTAAGGATGTTGGATTTGGTTATATCAGAGTTACCATATAACCTATCTGTTTCCACACCCATTGGTAAGCCAGTCATAACTTCAAAGGTATATCTTGACTGTTGTATAAGGATCGAGGATAAAATTTTCTTTGTAAACCTTATTTGTTACCCGTTGTGGACATAGATGTCATTCTTAGTAAGGATTGGTTGTTGTCCAATCACATGGTCTTAAACTATGTAGATAAGACTTTAGTTTTCTGTCTGATGTTCTTGCCAGAGTTATTTCTTCTGAGTCTATCTATCTCAATACTAATCAAGTCAATCACTGATTGGTAGAAGGAACTCTAGGATATGTTCTTCTTTTATCATTAGATGTAGAGGTTGAGCAAATCCTAGATAGTATACCTGTGGTGAGAGAATACCCTAAGGTGTTTTCGAGTGACGTAGCAAAGTTGTCACCAGAGCGAGAAATAGAATTTACTATAGATTTAGTGTCAGGTACAAGACCTATATCTATAGCACCCTATAGGATGGCACCTCTAGAGTTAGTAGAACTCAAGAAACAATTAGAGGAGTTATTGGACAAGCAATTCATTAGGCCTAGTGTTTCTCCGTGGGGAGCACCAGTGTTACTAGTGAAGAAGAAAGATAGTACCATGAGGTTATGTGTTGACTACAGGCAGTTGAACAAGGTAACCATCAAGAATAAGTATTCGTTGCCTAGATTAGATGATATAATGGATCAATTAAGAGGAGCTTTAGTGTGTTCCAAAATTGATCTAAGATCTAGATATCATCAAATCATAGTTAAGGGAGAAGATATCCCAAAGACTGCTTTTAGAATAAGAATGAGCATTATGAGCATCTTGTGATGTCCTTTGGGTTGACGAATGCTCCACCAGTGTTTATGGATTACATGAACAGAGTTTTTAGACCTTACCTAGACAAGTTTGTGGTAATATTTATTGATGACATCCTTATCTATTCAAAGACGAGGGAAGAACATGTGCAGCATGTCAGGATAATTTTAGATATCCTAAAGGAAAAGAAACTACTTGCCAAATTGTTCAAGTGTGAGTTTTAGCTAACGAAAGTTTAGTTTTTGGGCCATGTTATTTCTCAAGAAGGAATCTCAGTGGACCCTATAAAAGTTGAAGCAGTGTTGCAGTGGGAGAGACCCACTACTGTGACCGGGATCAAGAGCTTTATAGGCTTGGTTGGGTACTATAGAAGATTCATCAAGGGTTTTTCTTAATTAGTGCTTCCTTTAACTAGGCATACTAGGAATGGTAGTACTTTTGAGTGGACTCAGGACTGTGAGAATTATTTCCAAGAGTTAAAGGAGAGGTTGACTACTACGCTAGTATTGGTGATTCCGGATCCCCATGAGAACTTTGAGGTCTTTTGTGACGCTTCAAAGATGGGACTAGGGTGTGTTTTGATGTAGAATAGGAGAGTAGTTGCTTATGCATCAAGGCAGTTAAGGCCACATTAGGAGAACTACCCTACGCATGATTTGGAGCTAGCAGCTATAGTGTTTAACTTAAAAATTTGGAGGCATTATCTTTATGGAGTCTAGTTTGAGATGTACAGTGATCATAAGAGTTTAAAGTACTTGCTTAATCAAAAGAAGCTGAACATGAGGCAAAAAAGATGAATGGAATTCTTAAAGGATTATGACTTTGAGTTAGGGTATCATTCGGGTAAGGCCAATGTAGTGGCTGATGCACTAAATAAGAAATCCCTACATGTGTCCCGAATGATGGTCTATGAGAGTGAACTTCTCAAGAGTTTTCGGGATTTGAGTTTAGCAGTGACTGTGATGCTACATAGTCTCTTTGTGAGTAGAGTGGACGTAGTAAATGACTTAAGGATTCAAATTTTAGAAGCTTAAAAGGAGGATGAAGCTTTAATGGACATAATTGAGCAGATTTTTTTAAGAACCCTAAAGGATTTTGATATGATTGATGATGGAATGATAAAGTTTAGAGACATACTTTGTATTCTAAGAGAGTCAAGGATCAAAAAGAGGATTCTAAAAGAAGCTAACAAAAGTAAGTATACCATCCATCCAAGAACCACTAAGATGTATCAAGATTTAAGGAAAATGTTTTAGTGGTATGGAATGAAAAGAGACATAGCAGAATATGTCTCAAGGTGTTTAGTTTGTCAGAAAGTGAAGATTAAACACCAGAAGCCGGTAGGACCATTATAGTCTTTGGGAGTCCCAAAGTGGAAAATGGATAAGATTTCTATGGATTTTGTAATGGGTCTTGATAACTCCATAAAATGTAGTTATGGGTGCCATATCTCTGTGCTAGAATAAATGCTTAGTCCTTGTTTATGAAGCATATTTGGAAGGTTTATTGGTTATATTTGACATATTATGAGTTGGATAACCTTCTATATGTTGTTGAGCAAATTGAGTTTAAATTGTTATTGATTAAGTAGATTTATATATATTACTGATTTGGTATTTTCTCTATGTTAGGTGTAACATCCTGAAAATTCTTTATTTCATTATAAATAATTATTTTATAATATTTGTGAATTTTAGGAAATTTTTTGGATTTTTTTTTCGTGAACGATGAATATTTTAATATATTTTTCGTTTTACGTGTATATTTTTGTGAGCCTAGGAAAATAAAATATTTTTTTCCTAAGGTTTGATAAACTTTGGACTGTGGAAACGTTGACGGGGATCTTACTAAACCCGAGGTTTGGACACGCTTCTGGTTTACGCTTCACGAGACTTTATCGATACATGAAATCACCGTATCATAAAATCATCTCGATGAGTAATAAAATATTATTTTCATCAATTGTAATTTTATTTCATTGAGAAAATAATTTTAGCGACTTAATTATTCATCCGTCGATGAATTTAATTAAGGTGACAACCTTACACTTCATTTCCTCGAGAAGCGCACAAAGCTTCTCAAGGAAGCTTCCTATTTCCATCTAATCAACCTTTCCTCTCTCCTCCCCAATTTATGTTTGCCATGACTCCATCGTTGAGGGAATTATTACATTGACTATTCCATTTTTCCCACTCCCCACGTCTGCTTTGCTCATTCACATTTTCCATTTCATTTCTCCCATTTTCTCTCATTCACGCCGCTCGCTCCTTCCCCTCACGCAGCTCTCACTCTCTTTTCTCTCTTCTTCTTCACGGTGCACACCACCCACATTCACCATTGTTGATCCTTCAAGCCTCCTTTACTCAACCCGACAGAGACCATTTTTCCCTCTCCACCTTCACACCTTGCTTCTGCTGGAACTCCTCCCGTGTCTTCATTTTTCTTTCTGCTTAAAAACAGCCCCAAAGCTTGGACCTTTAAGGTAAAGTTCTTAACTTTTTCTCTTCTCCTCATTTTCGTGCATTCTGGTTTCCTGCTGCCATTCTCTCTTTTGACCTTAATTTTTGTGGATCTTGAACGCCCAAGGTTCTGGTGGTGGTGAAGAAAATCAGATTTTCAAGCATGAAAGGAGCTTCTTTATCCCTGTTCTTCACTTAGGTAAGAGGAAGACACTCCTCCTCAACCTCTCTTAGCATTTAGGAACGTCAGTAATTTGTGTTGAGGGTCTTTCTGTTTTTAAATGTTGTCTGTGATGTATAGATGCTAGCTGATTGCTGGAGTTTTGTATGTATATATATATATATTTGGAATGTGTAATATGGAAAGAAATGAGCCCCGTTTTGGTTCTCGTATGGTCACGGTTTTGAACCCGAAAACAGAGATCCTATATTGAAAATGGTAATGACTTGGTTTTACTTGATCCATTCTAAAGTAAATGTTAAAATCCATCGAGAGTGAGTAAGCCATGTCCGTCGAATTAAGATGTTAAAACCTCATCGAGTATGAGCTCCCGGCCAAACTCTTCGACAAGTGGGGCCCTTCATCATGTCAAAAGTTGTCGAAGCTAGTGACCCCCCCATTAACACCTCCGTCGGTGAATTCGTCGAATTAGAAAGTGTGGCCCTCTTAGTGTCTGTCGGACTAGTATAGGTGAAACCTCAACATTTTTCCGTAAATCGGTCGAGTTAAATCCGTCGGATCGCCTTAAGTGAGACCTCAACATTTTCCCAAAGTCGAAATCCGTCGAGTGACATACCGTCGAGTTTAGATTTCTGACCACTAAAACACAATGCGAAAATCCGTCGAGTTTAGACTTCTTACTTTTCCGTTGAATGTCAAAACCCGTCGAGTGTATTTGTCGAATTAGCATGAGTGAAACCTTAGCATTTTCCAGGATCTGTCGAGTGTATTTGTCGAATTAGCATGAGTGAAACCTTAGCGTTTTCCAGGATCTGTCGAGTTGCATCTGTCGGATCAGTAGGAGTGAAATCTCAACGTTTCCAGAATCCGTCGAATTAGAACCTTGTAACCCTAACATTCTTGTCGGTTCGACAGGAACGGGACTTTCCCCATTATCCAAAATCTGTCGAGTTAGGATGGGAATATCCGTCGAAGTTAAGGTGTGAAAGTCCGTCGAGTAGAGTTCTGAAGGTTTAATGGAGAAACTTACCCAATGAGAATATCCGTCGAACTAAAGTGTGGAAATCCGTCGAGTTAAGATGTGAAAATCCATCGGGTTAGGCTGAGAATTATATCCGTCGAGTTAGGGATGTGAATGCCCGTCGAGTGGAGTTCACGATTATTAAATAGAGAGATTTTCTCCAAATCCGTCGAGTAGAATTCTCAAGGTTTAATAGAGGAACCGACCTAATGTCGTGTCCATCGAATCATGTTTTCGTAAATGTGGTAGCATATTCGACGCTTATATACTTCATCCGGTCGAAGTTCGTTCCCAATTCGATAGCACTTAGAGTTTATCCCCCGCGATTGTTTTCCATTTACCTTGATCTGTCGTGCTACTACTCGTCGAATCAGCAGCTCCGATTCTCACTAGATACACCGTTCGTCGAAATTATAAGTATATTTCAATTCTTTTTACCTAGCAAACGAATGGATGATTCTCGGCCTTGTGACCTCCCGATTTCAACTTTTGGGACTAATATACACTATATTAATCATAAATAACATCGATGACTAGAAACAAAGTAGGGACACATAATGAAGGAAAAACAAGGAGCGTGATTGAGCCTTTCAACTAGTGAGAACTTGGAATAAAGGAAGAACCGAGTATGGGTGAGGTAGTAAGGAACATAATGAACCTAATGTTTGACCTTAATATTATGATGCTAAGGGTCCACGTGAATGACCACTTGTATATTGATGCTCTCTTGGCCAATTGTAGCATATTATGAAATTGTATGGAATTTTGAATCATACATATTATGCATTGTAAATGTCTTGTGGATCCAAGAATGGGAACAAACCGATTGTTAAATCATATGATATGCATTTGAGGCATGATTGACTTAGCTTGTCATGAGGAGCATGATTGAGTCATGCATGGCATAAAAAGAGAAAGAGAATGTCTGTTGGACTTTGTTGAGGATTTTAGCCTAGAGTTGAATAACACCTTAGTGCGGGTGCGAATAGACACGTGGGGTCCTCGTAGACGACCTTGAGGGCATCGGGCGCGGGAGTCTCACAAAGGGCGTATGGTAGCCCCTCCGGACCGTGGGACACCAATGCAAACGCAACGATCCCGACCGGCCATCCTATATCGAGATCTTGTGAGAATGCCGCTGTATAAAGCCTTGTTGCGCAAAATGACTGATTATATATGGTAAGCACTTGTATGGCTGACGAGATACTGGCATGTCTCCCTGATCATTCTCTCCGATTGTTTTGTGTTTAGCTCCATGGAGTAGGATCTTGGTTATTGAGGGCACATGTGCATAGTGAGTCCATGAATTATCTGGCATACAATGTTATTATAATTGGAACTGTTGCATTTTTAATATATCTATATATATATATATATGTGACTGCCTGGAACTGTTTGGATGATCATAACTGCTACTAAATGCTTATCTCCATTATTGCTGTCATAAATGCTATGTGGGCGCTTTCTTGTTGTTTGGTTTCTTGATGCTATAATTGGTAATGATGGTAGGATGTCTTACCTCTTTCTTGTACTTTCTTTATTCTATGTAAATCTTTGGTTAAAGACCGTAAGTGGGAACGAGGTTGGTTTTCCCTTGGACTTTATTGGCTTGACCCATTGTACCCGGTGATTGTCGCGAAGGGAGCTTTTTGGGTTTTGGTTCGAATTGTTTCACTTGGTGATACCAAGACTGCAAGTCAACTGGACCAGTAAGCGTGTGTGACATGCTGGGGATCTGACTTTGACGATGAAGAGGACTGCGATGGAACACCTTATCTTGTATTTCTCACTATACTGGTGAGCCCGGAGTTGCCTCATACATTCGGGATTCCGATGGAGCTCCCAACTCCATAGTTGCGGATAGGTTGTGGGTAGCTTATATTTTATTTTGCATCACCTGTATAAAGTGTATTGTAGTATATGTAAGTTGTAAGGTGATTATCCAGCCTTAGATACTGTAATTTGAGTATATCTTGTAATGTATATTTTTAACTGATGGTATAGGTAACTATTCATTCGTGGCTCCTATTTTCCTCATATGCGAAACAAATGATGTTTTTAGAAAATTGTTATCTGACAATTGTAACACGTCGAAATTTAGTAACCGCGATATAATGACGATTGTGCTGTGGTTATTAAATCGAGGGGTGTTACATTAGGAAAGACTCCAAACAATGTCAAATACGGAGCATGTGAGCTTAAAGTGGAAGAGGAAGCCAAAATTAGCCTTTCAGCAGTCAACGCTGCGGCGCAAGGTTGTGCACGCCGCGGCGTTGAGGCGCATCATCAGAATTTCCATACTTGAACCCGAGCGCGCGAGGGCCACGACGCTCACTAATGGAGGTTGGGGCGCTCGTCAATCGACTCAATGTGGGCCTAGGCGCTCACTAGTGTGGGCCGGGGCGCACAGCGGCAAACTGATCCTATATATTAGATTTTTCACATTTTTTTTCTCTCTTGGCTGCCTTAGCTATTCCTTTTTAGTTTTCTCTCTTTTAGTTTAGGTTTTAGTTAGTTTTAGGTTATAAAACTTTGGCTAGATCTCCATTGATGGTGGATTGGAGGCTAGGAACAAGGATGGAGGAGGATTCAAGCTTCAAAAATAAATCAATGAGCTTCCTTTCTCTTTTTCCCTTTCTCTTTTCTCTTCCTTATCTTCCTTGGATATGATTTTACTTGTATTTTCATGTTCATTGTATACCTGAGCTGTATTTAGGGATATTTTAGATTATTTTCTATATATATTAATGATGTGTTCTTCTCTGAGTTTGTGTGGATGTTTGGTTATTGTTCTTTCATTATCTATGCTTAATGCTTGCTGTTGGTTGGCTATCAATTGCATGATCCTAATATTACAAACGAACTAGACATAGAGATTTGTTAATGTGGATATAGTATGGTTGATGTATGTTCAACTTTTCAGTTGATTCGTTAATTGGATAGAAATATACCTATTGGCCATGCATAGTGTGTGATTAAGAATAGATCGTTCATGAATGGATGTTGCGCCAGCTTTCAAGGAAACTTAGTGAGTTGGGCAATTGAAACCAGGGTTGATTGACCTAGACATAGGCTTTTAGCTAAATCAGATTCTCAAGCTAACATAATCAGTGTATTCATGTTAATGAAGAGGATTGCATGTTATTGGTAGATGTAGAGGGTGAAGAAGGATTCCCTAAAATCTAACCATTCATCTTTATTGCTTTCTGTCTTTACTTTCTTTATTTTTATCCATTTTTATGTTCTTAAATAGAATTAATTAAGCTATTGGTTGGTACTTAGTTTTGGAAACATTTATCCTCGTGGGAACAAACTTATACTCTGTATCTGTATTACTTGAGAGATCCGTGCACTTGCGGTTAGCAAATGGGCAACACATTTTTCCTTTTCTCTCTTCTCTTCCTTATCTTCCTTGGATATAATTTGACTTGTATTTTTATATTCATTGTATACCTGAGCTGTATTTAGGGATATTTTGGATCATTTTCTATATATATTAATGATGTGTTCTTCTCTGAGTTTGTGTGGATGTTTGATTATTGTTCTTTCATTATCTATGCTTAATGATTGCTGTTGGTTGGCCATCAATTGCATGATCCTAATAGTACAAATGAACTAGACATAAGGATTTGTTAATATGGATATGGTATGATTGTATGCTTGATTTTTCAGTTGATTCGATAATGGGATAGAAATATATCTATTGGTCATACATAGTGTGTGATTGAGAATAGATCATTCATGAGTGGATGTTGCGCCAGCTTTCAAGGAAACTTAGTGAGTTGGGCAATTGAAACCAGAGTTGATTGACCTAGACATAGGCTGTTAGCTAAATCAGATTCTCAAGCTAACATAATCAGTGCATTCATGTTAATGAAGAGGATTGCATGTTGTTGGTAGATGTAGGGGGTGAAGAAGGATTTCTTGAAATCTAACCGTTTATCTTTATTGCTTTCTGTCTTTACTTTCTTTATTCTTATCCATTTTTATATTCTTGAATAGAATTAATTAAGCTATTGGTTGGTACTTATTTTTGGAAACATTTATCCTCGTGGGAACAAACTTATACTCTATATCTGTATTACTTGAGTGATCCGTGCACTTGCGGTTAGCAAATGGGCAACACGTTTTTGGTGCCATTGCCGGGGATAAAGCTTTCTATATTGCTAATATTGACAATGAATTTGGTTAGTTCTAATTCCAGTTGTATATAATCTATGTTAATTTTAGTCTCTTTATTTTATTGTTTTAGTTTCAATAAAGATGCCGGGTGATTACAACCATATGAGGCCCTTGAGGGAATTCGCGACTCCTGGAAAGGATAACCCTTGGATCAAGTTCTTGAGGACTACTCATCCACAGCAATTCAATTTTGGTGACAAAGTCCTGGCAAGACTTTAAACTAGGTCCTTCTTGGGGAGGAAATCCCAAGTTTATGTTACATTCTTGCTTTTTCTTTGTGCATAAATAGGTAGTATGTTGTGTTTTGTATGTTTGTATATATATGTTCATGTTGATGTTAGTTGTGTAATATATTTTTGTTAATATGTTAATATATATATGTGTTAATATGTTAGTTTTTGTTTGTTTTTAAGTTTTAAGTTTGTTATAGTTTTTATATAGGTTAATATATTAATTATGTTAGTTTACCGATTTTGTTTGTTTTTAGGTTTTAAGTTTTTTTAGGGTATTAAATTGGTTAATATATTGATTTTGTGTTTTATTATTTTTGTGTTATACATTTTGTAATTTAGCTTTTTGAACAAGTTTTGTTGCAGTTAGAGACCTATAAGAGCCAATTCCAGCAGCAAAACTGTGTTTGCTGCTAAATTTAGTAGTTTAGGTTTTTATGCTGCAGCGCAAGGTTGTGCACGTCGCGGCGCAGGTGCTCGTTTTCTATAGAATTCTGTAGCTTTTTGTCACACCGCGGCCCAGGCATATGAGTGTCGCGGCGCAACATCCCTGTTTTTGCTTTTTCTATTATTTTATCTATTTTTCTATATTTAGTAATGCTCAGTATTAGTTAGACTACTATTTTGAGAGTCTCAGGTACCCTATTGACCATGTTCATTACAGATACATTTCATTTTGGTTTGGGAGAGTATCTTTACATGTTTTATTACTTTTATGCTTAAATGTTAACATGTATTGGTATTTTAAGTATGCAGTGGTGTTAGTCATTATATTTTCATGATTATATCTTGTTTTGACATCACTGATGCGTTGTTGACAAAATTTTCAATTTTCAACATTATGCAAATGATGTTATGCATGCTTGAATTGAAAAGTTCAATCTATTTGAATTCATGATATGTTGCAAAGAATGCTGGTGTTGTTTTGATTGTCCTATGATATGAGAGGTTGCTATTTGCCCCCTTTTCAGTGAAACCTTATGTGATCTTGAAGCATGTGAAACAATTTAATTACTTTTGATGCATGATTTACATCTCACTTAGATGCAAGTGTAACTTTGAAAATGATAAGAGTGCATGTCTTGAGAATGTTTATGGATGTACATGTAGAGTTTTGATTATCCTAAAAATTATTTTTGAACTCTCTTGAGGTGAAATCCTAGGTTATGCATGATTGAGGAAATGATTAGGACGTTGTTTGGACCGATTGAGCCTTAAAAAGTTTATCCTGATATAATGATATCCCTAGGTCCCTTTTTTAAGCCTTATACTGTTTGGCCTTATTTATTTTTCATAACCATTGTGCTCGTTAACCTGTTAACCATTCTAGTGCATGTGAAAATATTACATTTTCTTCCTACTATCATTGTTTGTTGAGTACATGGTATGCTATTTCTTGAGATGAGTCTGATGATTAGGGGTGTTAATGAATATTCAATTCAAAATGAGCCTAAAGGAACTAGATGCAAAGAAAAGAAAAAGCAATGCTTTGCAAAATAAAGAAAATCAAAAGAAAGAGAAAGAAAAAAAAATGAAAAGAAAAGCAAAGCTTAAGTAAAGTAAAGTTTGAAAAGCATCAAAAATGGTTCTGGTAAGTTTTATGATCTCACTTTTGAATACCCTGCTAATATCAGTTAATGACTCAAGTCTTGAAATAATATGCTGTGTTTCTCAATGTTTGTATTGTATCATTTCCCGTTCATTTCTTTCGCCCATACCATAGGCCTTACATTACAAGCTATAAAGTCCCTGTTGATCCTCAATCTTATGTGATTTACATTAGTGGAGAGAGAGTTGATTTACAATCTTGTGGATTCTATGAATCATATACATGTATGTTTATAAACTTATCTGAATATGTATAACTTAATTAGGAGAAGTTTATCTTGCATGTTTGTGAAAAATGTGAATTGCATGAAGAGTTATTTGGATTGATAGCATGTTAAGGATTGTATATATGTGAACTGTTTATGGGGCATTTGCACTTTTTAAGGAAAGTTTCAATCATTATACACTAGCAGTTGGTTTGAAATGAAAAAGAAGATTGAAATGATATTTGCTGAATGAATGTTTGATTTGAATTGTAAAGTGGTCTACTTAGTCCTATTTTGTTTTGCTTGAGGACTAGCAAAATGTAGGTTTGAGGGTGTGATAACTCCATAAAATGTAGTTATTGGTGCCCTATCTCTGTGCTAGAATAAATGTTTAGTCCTTGTTTATGAAGTATATTTGGCAAGTTTATTGGTTATATTTGACATATTATGATTTGGATAACCTTCTATATGTCATTGAGCAAATTGAGTTTAAATTGTTATTGATTAAGTAGATTTGTATATGTTACTGATTTGGTGTTTTCTCTATATTAGGAAGGGCTCCAAACAAGGTCAAATGTGGAGCATGTGAGCTTAAAGTGGAAGAGGAAGCCAAAATTAGCCTTTCAGTAGTCAATGCCGTGACGCAAGGTTGTGCACGCCGCGGCGTTGAGGCACATCATCAGAATTTCCATACTTGAACCCGACACGTGAAGGCCACGGCGCTCACTAATGGGGGCTGGGGCGCTCGTCAACCTACTCAATACAGGCCTAGGCGCTTACTAGTGGGGGCCAGGGTGCACGGCGGTAAACTGATCCTATATATTAGATTTTTCACGTTTTTCTCTCTCTCTTGGCTGCCTTAGCCATTTCCTTTTAGTTTTCTCTCTTTTAGTTTAGGTTTTAGTTAGTTTTAGGTTAGAAAGCTTTGGCTAAATCTCCATTGATGGTGGATTGGAGGCTAGGAACAAGAATGAAGTAGGATTCAAGCTTCAAAGATAAATCAATGAGCTTCCTTTCTCTTTTTTCCTTTCTCTTTTCTCTTCCTTATCTTCCTTGGATATGATTTTACTTGTACTTTCATGTTCATTGTATAACTGAGTTGTATTTAGGGATATTTTGGATCCTTTTCTATATATATTAATGATATGTTCTTCTCTGAGTTTGTATGGATGTTTGGTTATTGTTCTTCCATTATCTATGCTTAATGCTTGCTGTTGGTTGGTCATCAATTGCATGATCCTAATATTGCAAATGAGCTAGACCTAGGGATTTGTTAATATGAATATGGTATGGTTGATGTATGTTCGACTTTTTAGTTGATTCGTTAATGGGATAGAAATATACCTATTGGTCATGCATAGTATGTGATTGAGAATAGATTGTTCATGAATGGATGTTGCGCCAACTTTCAAGGAAACTTAGTGAGTTGGGCAATTGAAATCAAGGTTGATTGACCTAGACATAGGCTTTTAACTAAATCAGATTCTCAAGCTAACATAATCAGTGCATTCATGTTAATGAAGAGGATTGCATGTTGTTGGTAGATGTAGGGGGTGAATAAGGATTCCCTGAAATTTAACCATTTATCTTTATTGCTTTCCATCTTTACTTTCTTTATTTTTATCCATTTTTATGTTCTTGAATAGAATTAATTAAGTTATTGGTTAGTACTTAGTTTTGGAAACATTTATCCTCGTGGGAACGAACTTATACTCTGTATCTGTATTACTTGAGCGATCCGTGCACTTGCGGTTAACAAATGGGCAATATGTTTTGACCCTATCAGGTCTACCCAAGACTTAGCAATGCTATGACGCAGTTTATGTCATAGTAACCAAATTTGCCCACTTTTTGCCAATGAGAGCTAACTATCCTTTAGAGAAATTAGCTCAGCTATATCTGAAGGAGATAGTTAGATTGTACAGAGTCCTCATAAGCATAGTTTCATATAAGGATCCTAGATTCACATCTAGATTTTGGGAACCTTAAAAGAGGTGTTCGAGACTAAGTTAAGCCTTAGCACAGCTTATCACGCGCAGACTGATGGGCAAACAGAAAGGACTATCCAAACCCTTGAGGATATGCTTAGAGCATATATTTTAGAATAACAGGGTAGTTGGGATAAATTCTTACCTTTAGTGGAGTTTGCCTATAACAATAAGTACCATTCCAGCATAGGTATGGCACCCTATGAGGCTTTGTATGGAAGGAAGTGTAGGTTGCTTCTATATTAGTGTAAAGTAGGTGAGATAACCATCCTAGGTCTGGAATTGGTCCAGCAGACCATAGAGCAAGTCAAGATGATTAATGATAGGTTGGTTATTGCTCAAAGAACGGCAAAAGAGTCATGCTGACAAAAGAAGGAGACCTCTTGAGTTTGATGAGGGAAACCATGTCTTTTTAAGAGTTACTCCTACAACAAGGATTGATAGAGCATTGAAAATCTGAAAGTTAAATGCTCGTTTTCTTGGTCCCTACCAAATTCTGAAGAAAGTTGGACTCGTAGCTTACCAGATAGTCATTCCTCACAATTTCTCTAACCTTCATAATGTTTTTCATGTGTCTCAATTGAGAAAGTATTATCCAGATCCTTTACATATCATAGAACATGAATCTGTACAGTTAAGAGATAATTTGTCTTATGATGTACATCCGGTAAGGATCGTGGACAAATGGGTAAAAGAGCTTAGAGGTAAGTAGATTCCTCTAGTGAAGGTTTTATGGGATGGCAATGAAATCGAGGACACTACTTGGGAGTTAGAATACCACCTACAACAAGACTACCTGGATTTGTTCCTTTCAGGTGAGCAATTTTAGGGTCAAAATTTTAAAAAAGATAAGAGAAATGTAATACCCTTAATGACATGTAGACTTGTGTATGTATACAAAAGGTAGCATATGACTTGCTTAACATGTATATTTAATTTTGTGATAAATTGAGTTAGTTTAGGTGCTTTGTTGTAACTCAGAGTGTGAAAAGCAACTTAAAATGACTCAAATAATGGTATAAATTGCATAGATGAGGGAAATAAATATGGATAATTTATTTCTAGGTCATAAATATAAGAAATAAGATGTAGTCAAAGTTTTAAGGTAAATTGAGTTAATTTGACATTTTTAGGCATACTGATTGTGCATTTAAAGCTGAATTGACAAGCAGCAGATATGGAAATATCATTTAATAATGAAGTAACAATTTTAATGAATTTTAGTATTTATTTTAAAGTTGTTGGAAGTTAAAAATCTTGATTTAGTTGAATGTAAGTATTTTTAGTAGATCGAGATTTATCAGTTATGGCCTAAAGGCCTTATAAGTCCTTCGTATCCTCCTATTTAAGCCCTCGTTCACGGTTTCTTTCCTGCAAAATTCAGAAATAGACAACGTGAAAAACCAAGAGAAAGAAGAGGAAAGAAATAACAAGGAAGATGAGGAGAAAAAGAGGAAGGCCAAGGGCAAAGCTAAGGTTTGAGATTAACTAAGTTTGAAGCTTCAATCCAGTTGTCAAGGTAGGGGATTAGAGTTTCTTTTCATCTCTTTGCTTCATTTTCACTATAGATGCATTTTTTGTGCATAATAGGTTAAATTGAATTCTAGAGGTGTTTGATGTGTTTGACTTGCATGATTGTGTTTCTATGGTTGTTTATGACTTGTTCATAGTATAAGTTAAAGTTAGAAACTTAGAACATCTCATTGGAACCCTTGATTCACAAAATGAAGTCTTAGGTCAAGTATGTAGGATTTTAGTTTATAATCCAAATTAAGAGGTTTAAGTTAGTGAATGATGATTTCTATGTGTTAATGAACTGATTAGGGACTTAGAATCACCTAGAAACTGATTTGGAATAGCCAAAATCTATGAAAAGAACCAATAGAATAGTACCACAGTTTTGTAGAATTCTACAGAACCTAGTTTCTGCTAAGTGCGCCACGACGTGAGAAGGCCACGCTGCAAGGTGAAGATGTTTTACATAGTGTGCCGCGGCGTGAAGAAGGTCACGTCGAGGCATGATGTGCATCAGTATGGAACCTGAGAATTGGGCGCTGTAGCGAGCCCAGGTTTGTGCCACGGCATGAGGCCTTGGAACCCCAAAAATGTCATTTTTGATATTTTCAAGTTCTTAGCTAGTTGGATCATTTTATATATGTTTTCTAAGGCGTGTTAAGGCACAAATAAGGATATTTTCAAGAGAAAAATTATCACCTAGCATAAATGAGAAAGTTTAAACCATCGGACATTCAAGAGTTATGGTTTGCCTTAAGTAAGTATCTAGCATCTTAGGCCACTTTTGTGGTAATGTATATCACTTAAGAGTAATGATTGATGATGTAGTGTTTTGATGCATGTATGATGGGAAGGATTGGTAGTATTGATCTTTGTGAGTATCCTTTGATGTTGTGCACCATCATTAAGGCCAAGGGAGATAAGTGGGAATTCCAAAAGGTTCTTTTGAATAATGATTCAGCCTAAACTTCTCGATAGTGCCAGGATATGTGTAATGTGAGGATAAATTTTTTCTCTATTTACCACAAGATAATATACTAAACCAATATTCTTAAGTTTAACTGTTGGTGCATGCCCTAGAGGCCAATACATTTTTTGTATTTATATACATTCTATTATGCTATTTTTATATATGAGACATTTCATTTATTGTGTTCTTTTTTATAAACATAATAAAGTCCTTAGAATAGTAAGTTTGATGCCATAGGACATCAAGTGGATGACTTGATCGTGAGATCCTTTTGGTTACAATACTATTCTTAAATGTCTCTAGTCAAGTATTATTATTAATTAAGATAATAATAATACATTAAGACTAGTATGTGCATAGACTGATGACCATATCTTACTGGTCATGGATATGAGATATCAAGTCTTCACATGGGTACATATTAGAGTAATGATGTACTGGACTGACCCACCATGAGAACACTACATGGATCATTACGTGAGTGTCATAAGCGATTCTCATAGTGACAATGGTGTTTGTCGTCCTTTGACCTGAAATCACTACGATTCCTACATGAGGAGTTATGTGTTTTAATGCCATCAAACGTCATTTGTAACAAGGTGATTATAAAGTTAGTTATTGGACATACCTCAAATCATGCAAAGGGATGTGAGTGACCTAGATGGAATTTGTCACTCCTACATAACAGGAGCGATATCTTCGGGCCCCTGATTGAGTGAGACTGCGAAATGCATGGCCATGCTCAAATGAGTCAATATGAGATATTGATCTCATTTGTTGTTACAAAGTCTACTCGAATATCAGGAAATGAATGATTGGACTATACAAGGGTGACGCATTCCATGCCTTGTGTTCAATCTAGATATCTTGACAAAGGGACTAAACGACACGGAAATATTCGTCACGAAAAGGTTATGTCAAATCACTGACATTCTTATTACTTGGGTAGCAGCGATGTGTTGCTAGATACCGCTCACTGCTTGTAATATTAAAATGAGATTTTAATATTACTGCTAACGTAATAAGAACCTGCAGGGTCACACACATAGAGCAGACTAAAATTGGAGCAATGGATCCAAGTTGGACTTGGATTCAAATATGGGTCAGACTCATAACAGATGGGTCTAGGGTTGCACAGCTTACCTTGTTGCTGCTCACACTCACTTAAGGCAGTCACTATTATAAATAGTACTGCTAAGGAGGCTGCTAAGATACACAATTCAGAACCCTAGCCGCAGTTACAGAAAAAGTGAGTGAGAGAGCGACGAGTTTATTCTCTTCTCTACGCAGCTAGCATTGTGTGTGAGACGTGAGGCTTCTCTTTGCAGATGTTGGACGTTCGTGAGTCTATTCATGTAGATACCGCAGAGACATCATTTCTATTACGGTGTTGGTGATTCACGCTTCAAGAGGTAAATCATTTAAAAACTCGGATTATGGCTTTTTCGCAAGGATCCTCGGAGGGAATCCCTGTTTTCCACTGCATGTTGTATCCGCAAAAATTCCCAACAGTGGTATCAGAGCGTCTTGCGAAACCATGATTCGATTTTCTATTTTCATTTACATGAGATAACATGTTTTTTGTTCTTATTTTTGACAAAAGATATGATCTTTAATATGTTATTTCTGAAAACCATATGAAACCCTTTGCGAAAACATATTTTGTTTCTTGTGTTGTATGTAAAACCGTGATGTTGTTTTCAAAAACCCATGAAGATGTTCATATGTTTTGTGAAAATCATTTTGTTTTAAGATGTATGTTTTTGTGAAGCTTTCTGGTATGTATGTGATACGTACAACGTTATGGAATCCTTATTCTCAATGAACGACACAAGGGTTTAGGAAACCTTGTTCTTGGTTTGCGGTAGCAGGGGTTATGGAATCCTTGTTTCTACACAAGAGGCGCGGCGCAAAGGGTTTTGGAAACCCTATTCTTGTTTTGCAGCAGCAGTATCAAGTGTTGATATTGTTGAACGACGACGCTAGAAGTTCAAGTGTTGAATGACGGCACAAGGGTTCCCCGTGGCACATGAAGTGTTCATGTTGTTCGGGACCCCCGTGCTACCTCTGCGTAGTGTGTTATTCGAAAGCGCAATATTTTTTATCCTTTTATAACTCATAAAAAATAATTATGTATTATTGTTATGAGTTTATATGTTCTTTGTGATGCATGATGCATGGTTATGGCCTTAGTCCTCTTTTTATGCCTTTTGGTTTTAATAAATACGACACAGTGTCGTGCCTTTCTCTCTACATTCTGATTGTACATTCTCTTCTCACCTAACTCCCCTCGAATGTAAAAGAGGTTTCGATATAATGTAATTATGATGTGGAGACAAGAAGGCAGCATCAAGTGAAGACGTTGGTGGGAGATGCTTGGTGAAGCTGGCTTACTTAATGCTACTCTCTTAGGGGCCATAACCATGTCACTTTTATTATATGCTTTTTATGTATGAGATGCATGGATAATGTTTATGGTGTGATAAACAGTTTAATAAATGGTGAGATCTAGTAATAATAAAAATGAAAAATTCCCTCAAAGCAAATATTAAGTCATTATGTGATGCCTTCCAATGTGTGGCACTCGTCAAGACTAGTATCGATCAAGTGCAGGTCTGCCAAAGTAGGATGCCTTTATCTATATTAGTAAGACGCGATGGAATAAAGGTAATATCCAACTGCCAACCATTGGGTCTGATTTAACTAGGCCATTTCAATAGGATTGAAAGCTTAGAGGCATGAAGTTGGGCTTTGGTCCATTAGATGGACTTGAATAAGTGTTATTCACCCAACTATCCAAGAGTTACAAGTGATGTAATTGGAAAGTGTTTCCTACCTAAATAACTGAATTTTGGGTGATCAACCAAAGCTGACTCAAAACTAGGTGAAATATAGATCTTGGCCCACTAAGAAATCTTACGATGGGATTTTTCGAGTCAATACTGAGGGTCATTGACTTGAATAAAATAGTGGGAAGCATAAAAGACCTCATTAAATATGTTTATGGCATGATACTTATATTTTGCATATTTCTGTTGATAGATTATCATGGCAACAAACACATCGGGTACTTTATCATTGAGATTCATCCTTGAGAAGGACAAGTTGTTTGGAACGAATTTTCTAGACTGGTACAGGAATTTGAGGATTGTCCTCAAGCAAGAGAAAAAACTATATGTTTTGGAACAGCCTATTCCTGAGCCACCTGCTGCTAATGCCCTTAGAACTGAAAGAGATGCTTATAAGAAGCATCAAGATGATGCCTTGGACATTGGATGTCTAATGCTAGCCACCATGAACTCTGAGCTCCAAAAGCAACATGAGAACATGGATGCATACGATATGATCGTACATCTTAAGAAGCTCTATCAAGAGCAGGCCAAGCATGAGAGATTCGAGGTCTCTAAAGCACTATTTCAGTGCAAGCTAGTATAAGGAAGCCCTGTTGGTGCTCATGTACTCAAGAAGATTGGGTACATTGAAAACCTAGAGAGACTCGATTTTCCTTTGGGTCAAGAGTTGGCCACTGACTTAGTCCTGCAATCTTTGCCGGAAAGTTTTAGTCAATTTGTCATGAACTACAACATGAATGAGATTGACAAGTCACTACTAGAGCTGCTAAGCATGTTGAGAACTGCTGAGCAGAACATTAACAAAGGTAAAGGGAAGGCCATAATGATGGTCTAAAAGAATAAGGGCAAGAAATAGCAGAAAAAGCCCAAGGACAACTGGAAGGGCAAGGGCAAGGATAAGTCTAAGCCTAGCACTTCTGGATTGAAACTAGTGGGTGGAGCGGCTAAGGAAGGTACATGCTTCCATTGTGGTCAGACCGGACATTAGAAGAGGAACTGTGCCAAGTTCTTGGAGAAGCTCAAAAAGAAGAAAGGAAGTGAGACTTCTACTTCAGGTATTTTTGTTATTGGAGTCAATTTATCTACTTCTGCATCATGGGTATTAGATACTGGATGTGGATCTCACATTTGTGTAAATGTGCAGGATCTAAAGAGCAGTAGACCATTGACGAAAGGCGAAGTTGACCTACGAGTGGGAAATGGAGCAAAGGTTGCTGCATTAGCTGTAAGGACTTATTTATTATCTTTGCCCACTGGGCTTGTAATAGAGTTAGAGAACTGCTATTTTGTGCCTGCTATTAGTAGGAATATCATTTCTGTTTCTTATTTGGACAAGAAAGGTTTTTCTTTTATTATAAAGGACAAGTGTTGTTCTCTTTATATGAATGATATTTTTTATGGTAGTGCACAATTGAGTAATGGACTTTATGTACTTGATCTCAAAACGCCCGTCTATAATATAAATACAAATAGGTTTAAATCAAATGATTTGAACCTAACTTTTCTCTGGCATTGTCATTTGGGCCACATAAATGAGAAACGCATCTCCAAACTCCATAAAGATGGATTCTTGGACTCATTTGATTTCGAATCATATGAGACATGTGAATCTTGTTTATTGGGGAAGATGACAAAGGCTCCATTCACTGGACAAAGTGAAAGGGCTAGTGATCTTTTAGGCCTTATACATAGTGATGTATGTGGGCCACTAAACACAGTCGCTGAAGGCGGTTTTCAATACTTCATTACATTTACTGATGATTTCTGTAGATATGGATTTGTATATCTTATGAAGCACAAATCAGAATCCTTTGAAAAGTTCAAAGAGTTCAAGAATAAAGTACAAAACTAACTTGGCAAAAGTATTAAAATCCTTCGATCGATCGAGGAGGAGAATACTTAAGCCAACAGTTTGATGATCATCTAAAGAGTGTGGGATAATATCTCAACTCACTCCACCAGGAACATTATAATGGAATGGTATCTCTGAAAGGAGGAACCGGACCTTGTTGGACATGGTCCGATCCATGATGAGTCATGCAAACCTTCCAGGCTCCTTCTGGGGACATGCTCTGTTAACAGCAGATTTTACACTTAACCGTGTTCCATCTAAGATAGTTCAAAAGACACCATATGAGATATAGACTGGGAGACAGCCCAGTATGTCTTTCTTGAAGATTTGGGGCTGCGAAGCTTATGTGAAACGTCAAGTTTCTAATAAGCTTGGACCTAAATCAGATAAATGTTTCTTTGTGGGGTATCCAAAGGAAACCAAGGGATACTTTTTCTATAATCCTACTGAGGGCAAAGTGTTTGTCGCACGGACAGTTGTGTTTCTAGAAAGGGAGTTTATCTCCAAAGGAACCAGTGGGAGAAAAGTAGAACTTGAAGAAGTTTAAGTTTCACAAAGCAGTAATGAACCAATAGTGGAAATAGAGCAGCCTCCACAAAACGTTGTGGAACAGCAACCTGCTCTAGTAGCATAAGACCTGCGTAGGTCTAACAGGATACGTCATCAACCAGAAAGATATGGATTTCTCATGACCCAACAAGGTGACGTACTACTCATGGATCAAGATGAGCCTGTGACTTACCAGGAAGCCATTATTGGCCCAGAATATGAGAAATGGCTTGAGGCCATGAGATCTGAAATGAATTCCATGTATGCCAACCAGGTATGAACCTTGGTTGACCCACCTGAAGGGGTAAAACCCATTGGGTGCAAGTGGGTTTTCAAGAAGAAAACTGACATAGATGGTAATGTGCATACCTTTAAGGCGCGATTGGTGGCTAAAGGTTTCAAACAAATTCATAGTATAGACTATGATGAGACTTTTTCCCCAGTTGCGATGCTTAAATCCATTTCGGATCTTACTTGCTGTTGCAGCATACCATGATTATGAAATCTGATAAATGGATGTCAAAATTGCTTTCCTTAATGGAAATCTTCTCGAAGATGTGTACATGACACAACTTGAGGGTTTTGCCACTCCAGAGGATGCTAGAAAAGTATGCAAGTTGCAACGATCTATTTATGGATTGAAGCAAGCTTCCAGAAGCTGGAATCTTCATTTTGATGATACAATAAAATAGTTTGGTTTCATCAAGAATGAAGAAGAATCTTGTGTCTACAAAAAGGTTAGTGGGAGCACTATTGTCTTTCTGGTATTGTATGTAGATGACATACTACTTATTGGAGATGACATCCCTACCCTACAGTCCGTAAAGACTTGGTTAGGGAACTGCTTCTCTATGAAGGACTTGGGCAAAGCCATCTATGTATTAGGTATCAGGATCTATAGAGATAGATCACTAAGACTGCTTGGCCTAAGTCAGAGTACATACATAGACAAAGTGTTAAGACGATTTAACATGCATGAATCCAAGAAAGGACTCTTGCCTATGTCATATGGTGTAAGCCTATCTAAGGTTCAATCCCCTTCCACCCAGGATAAGAGGGATCGCATGAGCAAGATTCCATATGCATCTGCAATTGGATCTATCATGTATGCTATGTTATGTACTCGACCAGACATCTAGTATGCTTTGAGCATGACGAGTAGGTACCAGTCTGATCCCGGTGAGAGTCACTGGACTGCTATCAAGAACATCCTTAAGTACTTAAGAAGGATTAAGGATTCGTTCTTGGTATATGGAGGCGAGGAAGAGCTAGTTGTAAAAGGTTATACTGATGCTAGCTTCCAAACTGATAAAGACGACTCCAGATCGTAATCCGGTTATGTTTTTGGCCTAAATGGTGTGGCTGTGAGCTGGAAGAGTTCAAAGCAGGAGACAGTCGCCGATTCTACCACAGAAGCTGAGTATATTGCTGCCTCCAATGCAGCAAAGGAGGCCGTTTGGATCAAGAAGTTCATTACTGAACTTGGCACTATTCCTAGCATTGTGGACCCAGTGGACCTCTATTGTGATAATAATGGAGCCATTGCACAAGCTAAGGAGCCTAAATCTCACCAGTGATCCAAACATATACTTAGGCGCTTCCATCTCATTCGAGAGATCATCGATAGAGGAGATGTGAAGATATGCAGAGTACCAACAGATGATAACATTGCTGATCCACTAACAAAGCCTCTTGCACAGCAGAAGCATGAGGGTCACACTAGGTCTTTAGGCATTAGATATATACCTGATTGGCTCTAGTGCAAGTGGAAGATTGTTGGTGTATGCCCTAGAGGCCAATACATTTTTTGTATTTATATACATTCTATTATGCTATTTTTATATATGAGACATTTCATTTATTGTGTTCTTTTTTTATAAACATAATAAAGTCATTAGAATAGTAAGTTTGATGCCATAGGACATCAAGTGGATGACTTGATCGTGAGATCCTTTTGGTTACAACACTATTCTTAAATGTCTCTAGTCAAGTATTATTATTAATTAGGACAATAATAATACATTGAGACTAGTATGTGCATAGACTGATGACCATATCTCATGGGTCATGGATATGAGATATCAAGTCTTCACATGGGTATATATTAGAGTAATGATGTATTGGACTGACCCATCATGAGAACGCTACATGGATTGTTACGTGAGTGTCATAAGTGATTCTCATAGTGACAATGGTGTTTGTGGTTCTTTGACTTGAAATCATTACGATTCCTACACGAGGAGTTGTGTGTTTTAATGCCATCAAACGTCATCTGTAACAAGGTGATTATAAAGTTAATTATTGGATATACCGCGAATCATGCAAAGGGATGTGAGTGACCTAGATGGGATTTGTTACTCTTACATAACAGGAGCGATATCTTCGGGCTCCCTAATTGAGTGAGACTGCGAAATGAATGGCCATGCTCAAATGAGTCAATATGAGATATTTATCTCATTTGTTATTACAAAGTCTACTCGAATATCAGGAAACGAATGATTGGACTATACAAGGGTGACGCATTCTACGCCTTGTGTTCAATCTAGATATCTTGACAAAGGGACTAAACGACACGAAAATATTGGTCACGGAAAGGTTATGTCAAATCACTGACATTCTTATTACTTGGGTAGCAGCGATGTGTTGCTAGATACCGCTCACTGCTTGTAATATTAAAATGAGATTTTAATATTACTGCTAACGTAATAAGAACCTGCAGAGTCACACACATAGAGCAGACTAAAATTGGAGCAATGGATCCAAGTTGGACTCGAATTCAAATATGGGTCAGACTCATAAACGATGGGTCTAGGGTTGCACAGCTTACCTTGTTGCTGCTCACACTCACTTAAAGCAGTCACTATTATAAATAGTACTGCTAAGGGGCTGCTAAGATACACAATTCAGAACCTTAGCCGCACCTACAGAAAAAATGAGTGAGAGAGCGACAGGTTTATTCTCTTCTCTACGCAGCTAGCACTGTGTGAGAGACGTGAGACTTCTCTTTATGATGTTGGACGTTCGTGAGTCTGTTCGTGTGGATACCGCAGAGACATCGTTTCTATTATGGTGTTGGTGATTCATGCTTCAAGAGGTAAATCATTTAAAAACTCAGATTATGGCTTTTTCGCATGGATCCTCGGTGGGAATCCCTGTTTTCCACTGCGTGTTGTATCCGCAAAAATTCCCAACATTAACATCTTGGTTCTAAGTTAGACTAAGCATGTATGTATGATTGTATGATTAACTTGGTTTCTTTAGTTGCTAAAGTACAACCTCGTAGCTACTTTAAACATATCTTTTTAGCATGTGAAAAAATTATGTTTATTATATTACGTATGCTAGTATTAGTTTACTCATACTGAGAAATGTTGTTTCTCACCCCGCTGTGTTGCTATGTAATTCCAGGTAAAAGTTCTTCAAAAGATAAGAAGAAAAAGGAAGCTAAAGATTAGATTAGCTTTATAGTTTATATTACAATTGTTGTATGTATTAGTACTTCTTTTGTGATGTAAAGAGTTATGAATTACTTCAAGCCTTTGCTAAGCCTAATGTTGTGTGTATATGTGTATGTGTGTGTGTGTGTGTGTGTTTGCATTTAGCTATGAGTTCTATGTATTCTGCATTTCATACGGCTCTTTACATTATTTCCAATGAACATTATGGATATATGTATCAGATTAATACGTAAGTAGTGACATTGTAATGCTAGGTATATCCTTGTGCACTATGTATATTGGGATATTAGTATTAGGACGATACACTTTAGACCTACAAAGGTTGACTTCTAATAGCACCCAAATGAATAGGTTTAGATAACACTTCTTGCCAAGAACCTTGGTCCAATCTAAATATATAGACCTTGAGTTCTTCACTAACAAAGGTTTCCAGTTCATAAATCTCTTGGAGCACCAGAGGGTTCTCTAGTTCTGCACTCTCTACCAGAGAGGTTCTACCCTGATATGGTCAAAGTGTTCTACTACAACCTGGGGATCATAGATGATGACCTCGTGTTTGAAGTTAAAGGCCATAAGATTACGTGAAACCCAAAGATTGGCTTGATTTGTTTGGTTTGCACTACATGGGTAAAAAGTTCTCTGAAAATAGCTTCAAGTACTGGGAAGCTTACAAGCGCATTGATGTGATTCAAGCCATGCTCAAACTAGGCCTTGCTATCCCTGGAGGCTCGACATGTTAAGATCGTCTTCTCCATTACGCCTATGCTTGCATCCTTGCCCCACAAAGGGGCAATTATGCCTACTTAGGAGAGGATGACATATTCATCCTTTGGGCGCTCAAAGAAAGGCTAAACATTAATTGACATTTCTTTAAAATGCACCATATCATGAAGGTGCAGAGCAAGGAGAATATGGACCTCCCTATGCTTTCCACATCTCTCGAATCCTCGAGAAGTACCCAGCAATCATGGGAACTGAGGATTCCAAGAAACCAACAACCCACAACAAGCTTGGTCTTAGCACCCTGAACTACATGAGGATGAAAAAGGGGAAATGGCTTTTGGGTGTATAGTGACAAGAAAGTGGAAGCTAAGGATAAGTTTGATCTTCCTTTGGGTGAAGAAGATGATGAGGCTAAGAACATGGATATGTATGTTGCTGCTCCTGCCAGTAGTGATCAAGTTATGACTATCCTTTAGAGTCTTCAAGCTCAGCTTGTGAATTTTCAAAGTTATACGGAGTATAACTTTGACATTATCTATGACCATGTACTCTTAAGCGACGCTCTCCACCACGACCACCATATGAAGACCAGTAGTTTTTAGGATCCTTTGAATTAGGATCTTTGGCTTTTTATGTTTTTATGTTGTTAGTCTTTTGAAATCTAAACTCTGATGATTTTATGTAATTGACCTTTCTGAATGAATGTATATCCTAAACCTTAATGAATATACATTGCTACTTGAAATTGTTTTAGACTTGAATTTTTTTTTGAATTGTTAGTTTGGACTTGCTTCTATTGTTAAATTGCTTTGTTGTTTTAACTGTTTATCAAATGTTGGAAATTGGCAATGACTCTATGTTTTCTTTTACCCTTCTTTTTTATCAACAAAAGAAGGAAATAAAGCTTGAGTTCTTGAATTTGAGAAAAGATAGGTAAATTTAAAAATGATATTGGGATTCCAAATTTAAAGGGGAGCTGCACATCTCTGATTGAATCACCTCTTTCGATAAAAAAGGGGATTAGGTCTCTTTAACAATCTTTGTGAACTCCTATTTATAAACTAACTATTTTCTCAATGGTTGTTTGTCATCATCAAAAAGGGAGAAAATATAATTGGCAACTGACGATAGTTTTGATGATAACAAACAAGAAGATGATGACAAGATCAAGTCCAAGAATATTTAAGACTAGTATTAGGACTTAGATCATTTGTAAAAGTAAAAGGGTTCACACTTAAACTCTAAATATGTTTTTCAAGAACCCAAGATAGCACTCTTTGTTCAAAGTGTTTTTCAAGTTGTTAAAAAGAGTTTTGAAATTATAAGAAATGACTTTTAAGTGTCTAAAAACTTGTTAAAACTTTTGGAGACATTTCGCTAAGTTTTCAAAGCTATTTGAAAGTTTTTTTTTGAAGACAATAATCGATTATTGGGTTTCCATAATCGATTAGCATAATTCAAAATGCTAAGGTTTCTGTTCCTTCAGGCAATAATTGATTATTGTAAGGTAAATAATCGATTATTACACTTAAAAGGCACTGGACGATTCTTTTTTAAAAGTCAATAATCAGTTAGGCCAAGTGCATAGTCGATTATTGAGTTCCAGAAACTCATTTCTTTTGTTCTATCTCGATGATAATCGATTAGGCAAAGAAATAATCGATTATTTGAGTTTCCAAATGTAGAAATTAACGACTAGTAAGTTGCATTTAATACTCCCAATCACCTCCCAACGACTCTTTAATGACTTGGGCTATAAATACAAGTCATTTGGGACTTAAGGGAAGAAGGAAATAATTTTGAAACATTTTGTTGATCATTTAATATGAGTTTTACCTGTCTTAAACTTTATTACTCTATTTTGAGCTTAAAAGTGTGATCATCCTTCTACCCATAGAGCTTAAATTTGTATAATTCACTCTTATGAGAGTTTCCAATCCATTTATTCTTTGATTTCTTGTGTAAAAGAGTGAGGTATCCCTCAAGAAGAGAAAATGGTGAGGTATTTCTTAAAAGAGAAAAGGGTGAGATATTTCTTAAAAGAGAAAAGTGTGCGATATCCCTTAAGATAGGAAAGGGTGATATGTCCTTTAAGAGAGAAAAGGGTGAGGAACCCCTTGTGTTGAGGTTCAAACACAAAGGGTAAGGTATCTCAAATGTGTCATGAGTGCTCTTGGTTATAAATGTTGTAAGCATCTATTCAAGCTTGAAGTTTAGTGGATAAATCCTAGCTATTCATCACTTGAAGACTGGATATAAGTCACAAGGAGTAGTTGAACCATGATAAATCTTGAGTTTGTTTCTTTCTACTCTTTCTCCTTTACATTAATGTTTTGCTTATTATATGCTTACTTGAATACTTTACATCTTGGCTGGTTTATTTGTGAGAGAAGTGTTCATTCTCATTTATCTATTCACTTCAATTAATTAATAGCTTCAAAAAAATTAATAACAAGTATTTTTTAAAAAGTTTGCAAAAATATTTTTCAAACTCAATTAATCCCCCTCTCTTAAGTTTGAAACCACTTAGTAACAGTGTAGCGTGACAGATAAAGTGAGTCAGTTTTTAAATTTAAAGTTTCAAATTTGATAAGATAGGGATAAGGTATGTGCAGAGTAGTTGGTATACGTGACCAATTTTACATCATTCCTTTATTTTTTATTTTTTATTATTTTTATAACAAGAATAGGGTTTCATCCTTCAACCCAAAATCTAGAATAAGAGTAGTGTAAGCAACAAAAGACGGAGAAATCTTGCTATATATATATTATATAAAATGTAAGGATTAATTGACATTGGTGTAAGTGAAAATAATTCGTATACCATTAAATAAATTTTTATTGGCTAACTTTATTACAAAATCCATCATTAGATTAAAAGTCTCTATCATATAAATCACATCTATAAAATTTCACACTAATCAAAAATTATTTAATACTATTACATTGCAATTGATGTTCAATTTTTTTGAAATTTGACACAAATGATCGAGATGATCAATAGTTATAATTCAACAGTTGTATCAATACAAATTACATTCTATAAAAAAGTTATTGAATGGTGAAAATGTATAAAGTCGTGCTATATATATATTCTAGGGTATTGCTTTCTTCTCTCCCACACATATGGCCTTAGGTGTGGCTTTTTCATTTCAATAGAATCTTTTTTTCTCCTCTCCCTATGTGGAGACATCTAGGAAGATCTATTGCTCTACCACCCACCCTTGCTACAAATCTTTAATCCCATGGCAACCCCTCCTTCCCCTCAACATGCAGTTGGTGTAAGCCTTATCACTGCACTTGGCGAATTTGTCACCACCATCTTCACCTTGATTGAGGCTGGCTAGAGGTCACACGTGGTAGCAACTGGAATGGCTTGGCAAGATCATCCCACCATGTTCCCAGATTTAATTACGGTGACCACAGATGTGCACCTTACTGTTGATAGCACCCAAACGATGATGCTCGTGTTTACTCCTGTAGGATCCCAAGACTTCGACGATGTAGATGACCTCGTGTTGGTCAATGAGGAAGAAATTCATCTACATATCGAGGCTTCCAAAAATTTCCTCATAGGATGTCTCTTCTATGCAAAGCACCAGAACCAAAGCACAATAAAAAACGTCCTCACCATCATTTGGAACTACCCAAAAGGACTTAGGTACGAAAAGGTGGAACTGCAATATTATAATTTCTTCTTCGACAATGAGATCGACATGTTGCATATCCTTAGGAACCAACCCTTGAACTACAAAAATCAACTTCTAGCCCTCAAATAATGGTAGCTAGAGAAAAAGTTAACAGATTATGACTTTCATCATGTTCCTTTTTAGGTATAATGTTGGGGCCTCCCTAGCAAACGCAGGACAACATCAATAGGTAGGAAATTATGCGAAAGACTTGGACCAGTCTCTGAAGCTAATCTTTATTCGCTCTGGGAGATTCATGGTTTCATGCCAAAAGCGTTGGTGGCAATCAATGTGCGTAACCTACTTCTACGAGACATCAACTATGGATTGACAAAGAATGATCAAATCCGGGTAGAATTCAAATATGAAAATTTGCCAAATTTTTGTTACTATTGTGGAGTCAATGGGCATGAGGATAAAATTTGCTCAAAGTTGATATATGATGAACTGAGAGGAGTCTAGGTCAACCAGAAGTATGGAAAATGGATGAAGGCAGAAGACACAAGTGACAAAATAAAGGGCAATGGTCAAAGCCCTTCAAATGTTGGCTTATCCCCCAATATTGCTTAGGGACTGGTAGGCAAAGTTTCTTCTTATCTGTCAAATTTATCCATGGTGAGGAAGGCATCTACTCAAAACAAGGTGAATGACCTAACTAAAGTGCCCTCTTCCATCATTTAGAACCTAGAAAGAAGTTTCTTTATCATTGCAAAATATGGTGGAGAAAGATTATACCTAACAATCTGATAAGGGTACCTTAGGGACTGAAAAGCAAAAGGAAGCTCCCTCTAACATTGAAAAGGAAGCAAAGCTTAAGGAAGAAATGGAAGGTGGTATGCCAACCTACACCCTTTGATATGGAGAGCCTCACTTTCTCTGTGGGCAGTGATACTCCACCCTCACAGAAACAAATGAGGAAGAAACTGAAGAAAGGGTCTATGAAGGTCAAACATGCAACATTCTGTTTAATACAAGAGTTAATTAAGGTCTTGATAGCTCAAATAAGCTCATACAACAACAACAACAACAACAACAACAACAACAACAACAACAACAACAACAATAATAATAATAATAATAATAATAATAATAATAATAATAATAATAATATAGCTGAAATAGCAAAGAAGATAAAATAGAAATGAGAAATTTATTTCTAAGTTTTGACTGGGTAAAATGAACTATAGAAAATTTTGGAAGCTCAAATAAATTAGTTTGGTATTTTAATGATACTAGGAGAATATTTGAGGGCCAAACTAAGTAGATAAAATGTTTCCAGTTGTATATCACTTTTACTGTTAACTTTTCTTTCTTATCCACTCATTTCTTATCCTTTATCACTTTCCTCTTTCTTCTCTCATGTCTCTCATTCTACTCTCTCTTTTCTCTTTCTGCTCTTTCTCTCTCTCTTTTCTCTCTCGTTTGTGGCTGAAAAAGGAAGAAACAAAGAGGGAAGAAAGGAAATCAAGGGGAATAGAGGAGAATCAAGTCAAGATCAAGAGGAAGAGGATAGAAAAGGCAAGGAGAAAGTGATACCAAGTTAAGGTAGGGGAATTTTTCTCACTTTTTTCTTCCTCTTTTGTATTTCAAGATCTAATTTCTTGATGGCTTGAGTGAGATTTCTAGTTTGATGATGAAAGATTTAACCTTTTGTATTTGATTCATGATATGAGAATTTGATTTCCTCTCTTGTTTCTTGATGATTTTCAAGGTTGAAAAAGGGTTATTGAACCCACTTTTGATTTATGACTTTGGATGAGAGATTAAGTATTTTGATCCATTTTTTATGAAATAAATTAGTGTTTTAAGTTTTCTTTATGTTTGTAAACTTATTTGGGACTTAAAATCACCTAGAGGTTAGATTGGAGTGGTCAAAATCCAAGATTTTGGCCCAATGAACAGTATCACAACTCTTCAAAGTGAGTTACAGAGTTTCTGGCCCTGAAACACGGCCCGTGTCCTAAGACACGGGGTGGGCTGTGTACTTCTCTACCAGTTGAAATTTGTGAACAGTGCTCACAGACGAAAACACGAGGTGGGCCGTGTCTAAAGACATGGGTCGTGTCTCCCTCTGTAATGAGAATGAACTCTTGTAGTCTTCATGAAAGTTGTAGCTCTTTCTCTTAGCTTGCCAATTCCACCAAAATCACATCGTTTCGACCTCTATAGCTCAAGTTATGCTTGTTTTACTATACAAAGGTCAAACTTCGTGTTCTGCTGCCCAAAACAGAAATGTTTAATGATGTTTTTAAATTGATGAATTGATTTCCAATACTATATGCTTATGTTTAAATCAAAGAAAAAAATATGAAATATATGAAGAGGTTGAGATTGATTGATGAATTTAACACCCATGATGAGAATGATTGGATTATGCATTATGTTGCATGACGATTTTGATGAACCATAGAGATTTGATGAAATTGTTTTCTCTTATGGGGTATCCCTTTGTGAAACTAGGCCGAGTTGGATTTTGGATGTACTTGTACTAGGGCAAGTCTTGGTTAATGGTAAGAGAATAAGTGATTTTCTCTATACCAGAGTAATTGAGGTTAAGGAAAAACCTTCCTCTTTATCTGAGCTTTCCTAGTAATTAAGTGGTTGAGGATGAGTGTTTCTCTCACTACTTGGGGTAATCTTAAATCCTGAATAGTTTGAGTAACGTATCTCTCATTCTATTCCCGATGATTGATATTGTGAGATAACATACTTTCTCCTTATCATGATGGATTAAAGTCTAATCCTAACTTTGATATTGAGGAGACATACTTCCTCTAAGCTAGATAAGGGAAGACTGGGTCTAGTTACCCGGAGTAGTTCTATGTAGCGATATACAGCCATGAAGAGGTGATGTGCACTAACCTAAAAGCAGACTACTACCAAGCAAATAATTTTGTAATGCTAACATGATTAATGCATGAGTTTAGTGATTTGAGATTGAGTGATACCATTGATTTTTATCATGAGTTTTGTTGAAGTAAGTTATGATTCATGAGTTGTGAACTTAAACGATTTTTATAGTAATGGTAACAGGAATTCTATTGCGAGAAGAGGAATGACTGGATTTGGCTTTTGCCCCCTTCCTAAGGTATAAAGATTTGTTTTTTTTTAAAACAAGTGATTTTTCCTCGAAATAACTGGAATTGTTATGATGACATATTTTTTTATTATTTAATTATGCTACTGAGAATTTCTTAATTCTCACCCCGTGTATAGAATTTTCGTGACAATTTCAGATAGGAAATAAGTAATGGAGCAACATGGAGTTTAGGCTTGAGAAGAATAGTTCAGATCTTTTTTGTTATTATTTCTAGTGAATTTGCTGCCATGAGACACTTTTTGTATATTAAGTATAATGATGTCATATCTAGTATAATAGTTTGTTTCATAACATATGTATGTATATATATATATGTTTGCGTAAGGCCCATATTTTGATATCTATATACTCTATATATTTGCAAGGTTTGTGATATTCTTAAGTAATATACCAAATCCTAATTACTGATACGTAAACTGGATACATTATTAGTTTCTAGTATTTGGGACATTACAAAACACATGAGTGCATCTAAGAAGAGATCTCTTAACACTAAAATGGAGGTAGATGGAAAGTGAACCTGTTATGAGGTTCCATAGGCCTTATGTTAGTTTTGTTTTAAGTTGGTGGTTGTTGATTATCTGTCCAAACCTGTTGTATGTGATATTGGGAAGTTTCCTGTTAATGTACTTTCTCTATAACTGAGTTCTTCTCATTTTAATTAATGAATCCTTCTTATCGTAGGTTTATATATATAGGAACATCTATAATAGCTTTTTTTTCAATAATTTTTTTTTCTTTACATAATATAAAACAACTAACAAAACTATTAAACAATTTTGTCATGTTTTTAATTAAGATTAGATCTTATAAAAAAACTAAGAAATTTATATAATTTTTGTAACTTGAGAATTTTAATTAATTTAGCATTCAATTATCTTTATAGTAATTTTTTTAAATTGTCTTTATTTTCATTTGTATTATTAGTTTGCTAAAATCAAGACTGTGATATTTTGTTGTAATGGATTATAATATTAAATCATGTACTCTTTAAATGTTGCAATTGAGTTGTGTTTTATTAAAATATATATAAGTATATTTATATAAAATTTATTTTCTATGTCTAAAATTTTCAATTCAGTTACGAAACTCACAATCATATGACTAACCCAATGACTTAGATTCTTTAATCAAGTTAACATCCACTTCAGGTTCTACAACTATGCATGAGTGTCATAAGAGGTGCACTCACCCTCCTATTATAGTAATAAACTAATAGAGTTTGAAAAAAGAAAATGATGTATGATTTGAATCCCAAAATATAAAGAAATATTTGAGAAGATTTTATTTATATAATTATTTCCTTTAAATTAATCAACACTTAAATAGTTTTATAAATTTTTATATTATATAATTATTTTATGTTAAAAATAATAATATATTAATACTTGATTTACACAATTTATATAAATAAAATTTATTAAAGTATTTTAAAAATATATATATCAAGAAAATATTTGGCCCCTCTTCCCCTTGTGACCACGTGTCAGAGACTCACAGCCATATGTAACACACTAGAATAGACTTATCGAGGGCAGCTCACAGTGAATGGTTCACGACTTCACATGCCAAAACGTGGTCCAATTGCACTCGAGTCGAAATAAGTAGAGTAGTAGGTACCCACTTTCACATTATTTGTTATTAACTATTTTTTCAGTACAAATTATTTGTTACCAATTAAATTTGTATTTAGATTAGTTTATTTTATATTTTAAATAATTTATAATAAAAAAATATTGAGGGATTTAAAAAACATTAATCAAATTTAAACATATATTAAATATTAAATTTATTTTAATTAGCAGTCTACCTATAATTAATTATGGAGATTGTAGTTAGAATTGTACTTAAGTATAAATAGTTAAATGGTTAATGACAGATAAATTATTAAATAAATTTGGTATTCGGCTTATGAAAATGATGTAAGGGTAAAGGGTGTGTGAAAGTGTGTGCAAAGTTATTCACTCAAGTATAGGAGCATGTAAAATTCGAAGGAGTGAATATTGAGAATACATCATATATATAATTATGTAAATTTTAATTATATAATATTTAATGATCAAATTTTACTTCTATATATCTTATAATAAAATGATTATGTTTTCACTTGATATGCATACAGCCAATTGTTTTTCCAAATTTTAATACATTTATATATTTGTAGATTACAGACATTCTTCAAATAAACTTACATGAACTCTATAATCGAAAAAAAAATTACATGTACTCATTGTTCTGGACCCTAGACTAGGATCCTACCCAGAAGGGTCAACTTGGCACACGCTCTACCTTACTCCTCCATCAATACCCCGGAAAGTACTGTAAGACCTCGGAATGCATAATTCATGAGGATCAGGGAATCAACAGATCTTCGTAACTGCTATTACGAATCTCTTTGATTCTATAATCTCTCCTCTCAATAAATGACTATAACGTTCACATTACAATAATACCTGCATTGAATGCTCTAACTCCAATCATGCTCCATAAAGATCAAGCTAAGTAAACCTAAACAGGTAATGGTTATTGAGTAACAGACACCTTAGCATACTAGCTGACTTGAGCATCAGAGTCTTTTTTGCAGGTACCACCATCGCTGGACCTTGACGGTGGAACGTAGCTGCAGAAGGGAGGAAACCACCAAACCATACCATCAACAGGTATCCGTCTGAATTCGTTCAGAACATTTGGCGCTGTCTGTGGGAATTCTGATAAATTACTATTCCCACGTTCATCATGGTGAGTACAAGGCAAAATCAACGGAGAGGAAGTGCTGCACATGCTGCCTCTGCTCACGGACTGGGCCCAGCGGTTCAGCGCGACCCTCCTTCCATCGCACCACCAGAAACCTCCGTCGAAAGGAGCAGGCCTGTTTTGGTAGAGACACTAAACGAGGAACATGAAACTTTAGCATTAACTGAAAGCCCAGTCCCCTCGCGAAGAGTCTCTATCTGGGATAGACTTGTCTACCCCCCCAACCGGATAGAATAATGTAAATCAAGGTGTAAGGGTCCCAGCGTATGCCGGCTTGCGAATCCCTAACTTAGATGCTGACCATTCACATTATGAGGACAACTCGCAATCTGGAATGGCGAGAAATGAACTTCGAGAATTACTACGCCAACAGACCGCACTGATTGACAACCAACGGCGTCAGTTGGAGGAACAGCGCCGCCGTTTGGACAATTTAGAAAGGTTTGCGCAGGCTGGCAATGAGGGAGGTGAGCGAGTCACAGTTCAAAGGGAAACCCAACATGTCGGTGCTGGGGTCATAGAAAACAGTGACCCAGTCCCCAGCTATCAGCAGCAATTCTTCGATGCCTTAATGGCATATAGGGTCCCGAGGAACTTCAAGCCCCCGAGCAATTTAGAGTCCTACGACAGGACCACGGATCCATAAGCGCACTTGGATGCTTATACCCAGTCCATGCAGCTCTACAGGTATACCCCAGAACTGTTATGTCGTGCTTTCCCGCTCTTCCTGAAGAAGGATGCTCTTTGTTGGTTCGTGACCTTACGGACAAAAATTACAGGATGGGGGGGGACCTCACGCAACGATTCTTGTTACATTATACCACTGCCAAAGAACGACCGAAGTCAATTGATTCTCTCTCTGAAATTCGCCAAAAGAGTGATGAATCCCTACGCGAGTACATCAAGAGATTCAGTCATGCTTGTGTGGGTATTGAAAACCTCGATGACAGGATAGCCCTCCATTACACCAGAAATGGTCTACGGACTGATTCAGACTTTTTCTGGTCACTGGTAAAAAAGAAGCCGGCCAGTTTAGATGAGTTCCACTTACGGGTAGATAAGTACGTGGAACTGAAAGAGATTACCAGGGCAAAAGAAAGCCTCGAGAAAGGTGAGCCAGTTCAGAAAAAGAATCACAATTCCAGCCAGCCCCGAGATCCCTCCAATAATGAGTGGTATAGGCCTAAGTATTCTGAGTATACTCTTTTAAACACCCCTCGAGAAATAATCTTGAAGGAGGTCCTTCAAACCGAGTTCCAGGATATCAAAAGGCCACAACCTATTAAAAAACAGTCCCAGAGGGATCATTCGAAGCATTACAGGTGGCACAACAGTTATGGCCATGAGACTGAAGATTGTTATCAGCTCCGAGATGTTATCGAGTCCCTGATCAAAGAGGGACGTCTGCAGAAGTACATTAGTGGTTTTTGTGGCAGTCAAGACCACGGAAGGAGAAGGAATCAAAGACGAAGCTGAAGTCCACGACGGAGTCCAAATCAACATCGGCAAAGAACCCGTAGCCCGGCTGGAAGAAACCGAAGTCCCGTCAGAAGATCTCGAACCCCGACACGCCAAGATGGGGAGAACAGACAAGGGCCAAACCGGGATGCCCAAGAAGGAGGATACCAGAAGGATAAATTAATCCACACCATCGCAGAAGGGTTCGCTGGAGGAGGAGTGTCAAATAATTCCTGAAAAAAGGCACTTCAGACGACGATTTTAAGCGTGTCAAGTTCTTCACTGAGACCACCCGCCCGAAATAGTGGAGCATCTCCCATCTCTTTCTTCGAGGATGACTACGGCGATATCATCCGGGATCATGACGACCCACTAGTAATCTCTGGAGTAATATCCAACGCCGAAGTCCGTCGAATTTTGTGGATCAGGGAAGTTCAGCAGATATCATGTTCATGGACGACTTTGAAAGGTTGGAATTCCCTTTATCTGAATTAACACCCTATGAAGGTGAGCTCACTGGTTTCTCTAGGGAGAAGGTCGCCCCGGTAGGATACTTTGATACTTTCCTGACCTTGGGTGATGACAGCGCATATAGAACCGTGAATGTGAGATTCTTGGTTGTGGATTGTCCCTCGGCCTACAACATCATTTTGGGATGTCCTACGTTGAACAGCATGGCCGCTGTAATCTCCACCGCCCACCAAGCCATGAAATTCCTTAACCGGAATAATAAAGTGGTTACGGTCAAGGGCGATCAGATTGCAGCCCGCAAATGCTACAACGAAAGTCTGAAAATCAGTAGGGCATCCAGAAACAAGAAAGCGCGCACACCCATCCCAACCCACCAAGTCAATATTTTAATGACCGAATTATATGCACGAGAGGAAATCCGAGGCACTAGACCCCAGCCCGACGGAGACTTGATCCCGTTACAGGTTGGTAATAAACCTAATCACACCACCAAAATTAGGGCGAACCTCGACAAGTAGGAGAAAGCTCAATTAGTAAAACTCTTGCAAGAAAATAAAGATCTTTTTGCCTGGACATCTGCTGATATGCCTGGAATTGACCACGCTTTCATCTGTCATCGTTTATCTATTAAACGAGATGCAAAGCTGGTCTCTCAAAAGAAGAGGAAGGTTGGTCCAAAAAGGCAGCAAGTCATTGAAGGACAAGTAAAAGAGCTCCTGAACGCCGGATTCATCAGGGAGATTTCATATACCACCTGGCTGTCCAATGTTGTCTTGGTTAAAAAATTCAACGGCAAGTGGAGGATGTGTGTGGACTACACTGACTTAAACAAGGCGTGCCCTAAGGATCCATACCCTCTCCCTAATGTAGACAAGCTGGTTGTAGTTCCTCCAGTTTCCAACTACTGTCTTTTATGGACGCTTACTCCGGGTACAATCAGATTTCAATGTACCCCGGGGACGAAGATAAAATCACATTCATCACCAAAAAAGTAAGTTACTGTTACAGAGTAATGCCTTTCGGGTTAAAAAATGTCGGAGCTACATATCAGAGAATGATGAACAGGGTCTTTGAAGATCAGATAGGGAGAATGCTAGAGGTATATATTGACGACATGATAGTCAAGACCTCGGTGTCAGGATCTCACACCTCGGATTTAGAAGAAGTGTTTGAACAGCATAGGAAGCACAATATGAGGCTTAACCCGGAGAAGTGTGCATTCGGGGTCCAGGCTGAAAAGTTTTTGGGGTTCATGTTGACACACTGGGGAATTGAGGCAAACCCCGATAAGTGTAAGGCCGTGCTTGACATGCACAGCCCCCGGAATGTGAAAGAAGTACAGCAGCTAAATGGACGGATTGCGGCTCTTACGCGTTTCTTGGCTGGAGCCGCTCACAAATCCCTCCCACTTTTCAAATTGTTGAAAAAGGGGACCGGGTTCGAATGGACTCAGGAGTGCGAGGACGCATTCGTCTCCTTGAAAAATATATTGTCATCTCCCCCAATTCTCACAAGACCTGAGCCAGGAGAAACGCTGTACATATACCTCTCCATTCATGAGGAAGCCGTTAGTGCAGTACTTGTCAGAGAATCCGAGGGTGTCCAGAAGCCGGTCTATTTTGTGAGTAAAGTATTGCAAGGCCCCAAGCTCTGGTATCAGAAGATCGAGAAGGTCACATTCGCACTCATCGTTACGGCCAGAAAACTGAGACAGTACTTCCAATGCCACCCGGTGGTGGTAAGAACAGATTAGCCTATCCGACAGATATTGCATAAACCGGATTTGGCAGGAAGGATGATTGCATGGTCCATCGAGCTTTCCGAGTTTAGAATCACCTACAAACCCAAAGTGGCAATCAAGGCGCAAGCACTCTCGGACTTTCTAGCTGAATTAACCTTGGAAACAAATAAAGCCGAAGAAAAATAATAGACCGTGTTTGTTGATGGGTCCTCAAACCCAAAAGGAAGTGGAGCCGGGGTGATAATAGAAAATTTTGACAGGGTCACCATAGAAAATTCCCTCTGGTTCGAGTTTCCCACCTCGAACAATCAGGCTGAATATGAAGCATGCATTGTCAGACTAACGATGCCTAGGGACTTGGGAGCCACCAAACTTAAACTATGCAGTGACTCCCAACTCGTAACTTCACAGATCTGAGGCGATTATCAAGCAAAAGAGCCACTTTTATAGAGATATTTGCTGAAAGTAAAGCAGCTTCTCTCAAGTTTTCAATCGGTACAGCTAGAACACATCCTGAGAGAGCAGAATTCAAGGGCCGATCTCTTGTCCAAATTGGCTAGCACTAAAATCCTGGGTAATAACTGCTCTGTGATCCAGGAGATCATCCAACAACCTTCAATCACCGACTTGGCAATTTTCCAAGTTAACAGGGAGGAGTGCGATTGGACTTTGCCGTTGGTAGAGTACCTACAGTCCGGTAACCTCCTTGATGACCCAAAGGAAGCTTCTAGGCTAAAGAGAACCGCGGTCAGGTATACTATCTATAATGGGCAGTTTTACCGATGGAGATTTTCCTTACCCCTCCTTAAGTGCCTTACGCCGAAAGAGGCCAAATATGTGTTAGCTGAAGTCCATGAAGGAAGTTGTGGACATCATCTGGGAGGGAAAGCCTTAGCTTTGAAGGCTCTCAGGGCAGGTTACTACTAGCCGACAATGGAAGCAGATGCTCTTGCACACGTTCAAGTATGTGACAAGTGCCAGCGGCATTCGGATCACTATCACGCCCCACCTGAAGAACTATCCACGATGTCCATTCCCTGGCCCTTTTATCAGTGGGGAATGGACATCCTGGGTCCGTTCTCTCAGGCTCCTGGGCAGCTGAAATTCTTGATTGTTGCGGTGAATTACTTTACCAAGTGGATTGAAGCTGAGTCCGTAGTCATCATCACCTCGGCTCGAGTTCAGAAATTTACTTGGCGTCACATTATTACTAGATTCGGTGTTCCGGAGTCAATTATTACGGATAATGGGACGCAGTTTAAAGACAAGGGGTTCGAAGAACTACTTTCTGGGTTGAAAATAAAACATCATTGTAGCGCAGTCGAGAACCCCAGGACAAACGGGCAGGCTGAAGCCGCAAATCGGATCATAGTCCGAGGATTGAAGAGAAGGTTAGATGAAGCAAAAGGGAATTAGGCCGAGTAGTTGGACCACGTCCTTTGGGCCTATCGAACTACTCCCCACTCCTCGACGGGCGAAACTCCTTTCAAGCTAACATTCGGATGTGAGGCCATGATCCCGGTGAAAATTGGAGAACCAAGTCTGCATTCTCATAACTTCTCGTATGATGACAACCCCAGGTTAATCAGGGAGGACTTGGACCTGTTGGAGGAAAGGAGACGTATTGCCCACATACGAGATGCCACGATCAAGCAGAGAACGGCATCCCGGTACAACTTGAAGGTCATCCCGAGAAGATTCCAGCCGGGTGACTTGGTACTCCGCAGAGCCGATGTAAGCGGAAGGAATGCCTCCCAAGGAAAATTAGCCCCTAACTGGGAGGGTCCTTACTGGGTTGTAATCAGCACCGGCAAATGGGCTTATACCCTAGAAACTTTGACAGGGAGGCTGGTAAAATTTTTTTGGAACGCAGACAAACTTAGAAAATACTACAGCTAAGTGCCTTGTCAAGCCTAGTCTCCTAGTTAAACTTTGTTTGATCTGCCCAAAATTGTTATGAAACGCACATTATGATATTCAAAAAAGTAAGTGTTATTTTTTCTATTGTGTCGTTCTTCTATTCAATTTTCAAGTTTTTCAGTTACTTCATAGTACCAATTGAGGTGTGTTACCTAGTTCGTGCAGTAAAAAAATCTTATATTAGGAAAATTCTAACACCAAACTAAAAACACCAAACGACCTCGGCAAGGACTAGTCTGTTAAAACATCATCGCGCGGTGTCCTAAAAAGGACCCCGGACATTGTTTCCTACTTTTGGCACGGATCTTAAATGCCGGATTTATCTGGACATCAGATCCTAAGCCAAAGTTTAAGTAGTTCTAAAAAGAATAAAGAATATGACATCTCGATCAGCAAGAACAATGATAATTAATAAAACCCAAAATCTGGGTTGATGTTTACAAAAAACTGGGGTACAGATAAACCAAGACCTCGCGCAGGAGGTTAAAAAAAAAACCCTAATCTGCAGCTGAATCTGGACCACGGATGTTAGAGTCTTCGGCCAAATCTGAAGAAGCCACACGAGGAGCTACAAGAGATCCCTCCCGAACCACCTTTCCGGAGTCAAGCCCATCCAAAACCAATGCAACCCCGGGGTTGAAATGTTGAACTTGGCTGACAGCATTGCTGAATTGATATTCTTTTATCTTTGTGCACAACGATATCGGCTGGTTGACATCAGCCTGAAGAGAGGTAATTTTAGCCTCACACCACCGAGACTTGGCTCGAGAATTGTCACTTTCAGCCCGGAGCGCGGCAATCTGCTTCTGCTGCTCAGTCAGGGTGGCCTCCCTTACTTTGCTGGCATCCTTCAAAGCAATTATTTCGGTTTCTAACTCCTTTACCCGAAGTAATACTTCATCTTTGGCCTTTGAGGAATCCTCCATATCCTTAAGAGCTTTGGTTTCACCACTCTTGGCCACGGCCAGTTTGTCCGCCATTTCTCGTTCATGATCCTCGAGAGCGAGTTCTAAGAACCGAGCTTTGGCAGCAATATAGATCCCCATGTTTTGGAAAGCCAACAAAGCTTCCTTTGGCCTGCGTCGGGCAAAGTGATCCACAACCTCTTCATCAAAAATATTAAAGTCAATAAATTCAAGCGGATCTGCTTCCTCCTGAAACAGCTCTATTGGCCCAGAAATTTCTTCTGTCATTATCCTCTTACTCCGGCCACTAGACTGTCCTTCTTCCAATGCCGCCCTCTTGCGTCCTCGAGGTGATTCAGGAGAGTCGTCCACATTGATAAGTTCCACCACCTCAGAAGGAACCTCGAGCATCGTGCTCATAGGGGATGGCATAAACCCCACTGGAGGACTCATTGGAACGTCAGAATTCCTTGCCCTAAGTGCCTCCAAAATAGCCAAAGAATCACCACCCACCATCTTGGCTAAGCTCTCTGCAAAACATAGAAACAAAAGTCAGATGCATTAAAACATTGGGCATTTAAATATACACCACGGCTGACCGACGTTACTTAGCACGGTCCAGAGCTCATCGTCATCCGGGCTATCTAAAATATCTTTAAGCCGGATCTTGCTGACCTCTTCAACCCACACGTCGAAGAAGTTCACACATTCAACCTCTTCATCGATGAGCTGGTTGATCTCCTTCTCAAATGATTGAGTAGGCATGCTCCATACCGCCGGATTCTAGTAAAGACTGAATACCGTCTCCTCACCATTACCCAGCCAAAAAGGACGATTACCACTCGCCGCCTTCAATTTGAAGAATTTCTCTTTGAAGTCCTTGTAACTCTTCAAGTACGGCAAGAATACAGCCCTTCCTTGCCGGGATCGAACTGAAAGCCAAGATTGCTATCGAGCACGGGATCCAAGGGTTGAATACCGGGTATGGAAATAAAAGAATGCCCCATCAGAGCATCGCAACCCCACTACCCGGCATATTCTTTCGAAGGCCAGGATGTTTGCCCAACCGTTGGGATGAATTTGACTGGGGGCAGCATGAAGAGTCCGAAGAATAGCAATATGAAAATCGTTGGAAGGAAGCCGTAGTCCGAACCGCGTTAAAAAATCCTCGTATAGATACATGAAGTGCTTGCCTTCTTCACGGGTCCAGCACACTCGTTCTCTCCCCGAGGACAAAATCACGAACTCATCGTCCCTTTCACCACCCTCGGTGAGCTCCAGGTATTCCTTCAGCCTATCTAGTTCAGCGCCAGACAAATGACGGGATATCCTGTCATAGGCATCGTCTGCAACCCACGTACAGGGCAACAAAGGACCTCGGCGAATCCTAATCACCTGCTCCGCTTGTTGATCCGAGGTCGGGGCAGGAGCTTCACCTCTTGGCTGCCTTCTTCTGGCCATTTAGTTTCCTGGAAGACACACAGAGGCCTAGGGTCAGAACCAAAGATGTTCAAAATATCCAAACATGGCAGTGGGTAAGCAGCAAGCTAACACCCACGCACCGGCCTCTGCACCCACCGAGACTTAAGCCTCGGAAGGACACCCCCGCCCGCCGTACGCGGCGCAGAAGGGGAGGTGCAACATAAGGCAACACCGTTGGAAGGGGGGACGAAATAACTATCCCCAAAATTAATAGAAGAGAAAAACAAACAGTCCACCAGAAGGACGTTCGCATGTTCAAGTTATCGGTAAAAATGGTGTTTAGAGGGAAAAAATACCTTGACAAAGGTTAGTAGAGGCTGCTTTAAAATGCAAACACCACCGCTGACAGCCGTGAAAACTTGTCAGATTTTCTCTCAGGCAACCAGTTTTTAAGCAGAAATAGTAAAAGGTGAAAAATGGAAGGACGAAGCCCTATTTATAGAAGCTACGGTTAGGGGACATTTCCGTCCATTCAGTCTGAATTAGAAAAGATGTTCATTATGGCGCGCAAAGTACTATGCACGACTCCTCAACCAGAGCAAGCCACGTGACCCACGTTGCTGTCATGGCAGTTGAGGAGACGACCGCTCAGCAGAACCAACCAACCCTAGTATCTATAACGTCTACAAAATATTAAAGACCCCGGCTCATTACATATCCCGGTAAATCCCTTCACGGTAACAAATATCCCATTTTAGTTGCTTAAGCTTTGCACTTTGTCTGTCTCAGCAAAGTACAGAGCTGGGGGCATGTTATACAGGGCGAGCATTGGACTCACCCCGGTACAATATAAATTCCACAAATCAAAAATGGTCAAAGAAGTTGCTTGACAATTCAATCAGATTTTATTTCATTTCATACATCGTCATACATCAATACAAGGAGAAGGAAAACAAGGGATATGAAAAGGCTAAACAGCACTGACGAGCCCGAAGGCCAACTTTTTGTTGTGAACTTTCACTTCCAGATTCTCTAGAGCGCACACCAGTCTCTTCGCTGTTGAGGCTTCTTGAAAAAGTGAATTAGCTTCAAAAAACTGAGGATAACCGGAACAGAACACTACCGCGGGCTCAGGAAATTTCTGTCATACCACTCATCGGTTCCATTCACAAGGATAAAAGAAGATCGATGTGTGTCCTCCTCGGTTGAACGGAGTTTGGGCTGATCATGAAGAAGTTCATTCCACTAGAGCCAGACCAGTTTCATGATCATTTCAGGACGCTTGGAAGCAATTACTTCAATGGTCCCCTTGGCTTATGTAAAATGAGGACCAAGAAGGGCTCTATTTCTCCAATTACCTCCGTCCGACACGACAGGGATTACAGAACTTCACAGCGAAGAAGTATGAATTAGACATTTCTTTGTACGCTAGGAAGGTAAAGTCCCCGTCCTCATTACGCTGGGAAAGAAAAGTTCCTAATGAAACAAGGTTTTTAGCAGGAAAAGAAGTATCTTCAAATATTTTGGGAAAAGCAGAAAAATGGTGGCCTTCGTAGAAGGTAAAACTTCTATAACTCCCTCTGAACACAAGCACAGGTATAAGAACAGCAAAACCATTCTGGAAGATTGCAAGATAGGAGGAAAAAGGAATAGGAACGATTGTACCAAGCGTGAACTTTCTGTATTTATAGAATGAGAGGCTTTGACCGACCCTACGAATCAAATCAACGACATTAAATGCTCTCCCTTTCCTATTGGTTACGAGAGCAACGGATGTCTGGGAAACATTGAAACTGATCCTCTTTTAAAAGATCATTATCTCCCAATTAAGTCAGAAGCAACAGTTTCCAAAGATAAGGATTCGATTTTCTACAAAGTTTCAAGAAGTCTAGGAACAAGATCCAGATTCCGAGGAAGCAGTAAGATCCAGACTCTGGGACAAGGGATACGGATTTACTGATCTCCAACCCTGAGAATATTTTAACACAATGAACGTCGACCTCGGCACAAGACATCGCGAAACCTGGCTTTGAAGTCAGGGCGTAGCCCGTTACGTTTTATGAAGCTGAATACCTTGGCACTTGACTACCCCGTCAAAGCACTAAGCTGGGGGCAACTGTTCTAGACCATAGACCGGGATCCTACCCAGAAGGGTCAACCCGACACACACTCCACCTTACTCCTCCATCAACACCCCGGAAAGTACTGTAGGATCTCGGAATGCATAATTCATGAGGATCAGGGAATCAACAGATCTTCGTAACTACTATTACGAATCTCTTTGATTCTATAACCTCTCCTCTCAATAAATGACTATAACGTCCACATTACAATAATACCTGCATTGAATGCTCTGACTCCAATCATGCTCCATAAAAATCAAGCTAAGTAAACCTGTAACGGTTATTGAGTAATGTACACCTTAAGACACTACCGACTTGAGCATCGAGTCCTTTTTGCAGTACCACCCCTGGATCTTGACGGTGGAACGCAGCTGCAGAAAGGAGGAAACCACCAAATCATACCATCAACAGGTATCCGTCTGAATTCGTTCAGAACACTCATGAATTGATTTAAGAATCTAATTTTTTATTTTTCAATAATATAAAAATTTATATTAACAGTAAAATATATTATATTATTTTAAAATAATTAAAAATTTACTTTAAGTAATGCTGTTTAGTCTGAAACTTTTTCTTACAAAAACTCATGAATTGATAACTGATCATCCTGGTTCCTCATGACCATACATGCATAACAATGGATAAAAGACAATTTTCAATGTAATTCTGTCACGTTAAATTCGTATAACTTTCCTAAAACAACTTTAGTAATGTTTAGCATTTTCCTTTTACTATTTTTTGTTTTCGAGAGATAAGATTGATTCATTACTTAAAATGAGAAGGAAGACAAAGTTTTAAAGAAAAACAAAATAGGAGACTTCCCAAGATCACTTCTAACAAACTTGGAAGGATAACAAAACCACGCGGATAACTAATGAAATGTGATTAACACATCAACAACTTCAATCACAAAACTAGAATAGAGTGAGGCTCGAATTATATTGACTCACTCTCCAAAGACTTAGCAGGGAGCCTAAAATCTTCAAGTGAGCCCATTTTGCATGTCGAAGGCCCTCAGGCCCAAATCCGAGGGAACGAGGGATGCAATTGGTTCAAGGTCATTGTCGAAGAGATCAATCTTGTCAACTGCAAGTGGTGGAAGAGTAAGTTGAGTGGCGGCCGCCATGAGGGTTGAGCACAGTTGCATGTGACCTCCCTAGGCAGCGCAAACCCTAGGAGAGCAGCTGATTGGTGATATTTATTTTTTTAACTTGTTATTACTTATTATTTTCCTTTTAATATTACATATAAGACTTTCAGTTATTATATATTTTCTTATTTATTCATTAATATAAAAATTGTATCATATAAAAAAAATAATTGTATCATAATAAATAATATTCATATATATCAAATCTAAACTCTTAATTAAAATAGAAATGCAATTTCCCTCAGTTCATGTGATGTTACTTTTTTCTCCTTTTTAGATATAACAAATATGAGAAAATTTATAAATTTTAACTAGTAATATAAATCTTTGTAATCATTTGCAAAGACTTTGCTGGGTAAATTAGCCAGTACCTTTTCGCGATCGGCTGCTTTTACTTTGATATAAATAGATCATAATTCAAGACAAAAAAAATATCATAATCATTACAGACATATTTTATATTCACAGGAACGTCCAATGCTAAAACTAATGGAGGTTTATAACTCTATATCATATTATTCATATAGTATTAAACAATAAATATACCGCTTCTTGAAACAAAATGATCAAAGATGCGTGTGAGCACTCTGTTCACCATGAGCTCACTCAAGCAATTATATCCCTATCTCACTGGCAAGTACAAGATCAAATGAATAAGTGTTTATGGACACAAATAATAATTTGAATTAACTAACAATATTTATTTTATCCTGTAAGCGATTTTTATCAAAATTATAGCATTTATATTCTTCTTGTATATAGTTATGATGAGAAGTTACTTTCTTTTCAACGAAAGGGATTACAAAAATTGATAATGCTATACTATACTTTCATACATACTATCTCATATTTATATAATTTTTATTATTTTATTACAGTTATTTCAATTTTATTTTTACACACCTGTACTCAAATCTCATATTCTACCACATACCTTAAATATGAATAGATGTGAGTATACATTATGTGTAATAAGCTTTATAAAAAAAAAAAAATAGAACAGAAAAAAGCCTCCACGATCGACGGCAAAATGGGGCGGATGTCCCCCAAATTTCTTTTTGGCTATTTATTGGCAACTTCGAACAGGATCCCGGAAAATTGATTGAGGCGGTGTGGGTCTCATGCTAAGAAACAACAATGTTTTCCTTTTGCCACTCAAATTCTTGCTTTGCTTACTTATGAATTGCTTAATAAAAATTTCTTTTAATGGAGTCCATCAATTTTCTCCTTCTTTGACTCCATTGATTGACCGCACCACAATATCTCCAGCAATGACCCTACCAAATATTAAATCCCCCTGAAGATCCATTGCCATCAGATGTTGAAAGTATACGTGAGATCATTGTCTAATTGTTGGTGGAAGCCAGCCTCACCTTGCCTATTGCTATGACCATATTCTAACACATTAAATTCAAATTGGTCATCTATTTCACTGCTTGCAGCCGAATTCAGAGACCTAATCAAGGACCTTTCTATGTCAAGCTTTTTCTTTTCCTTCAAGATAGGGTGCACAATGGGTCATGGATGTTGTATGTATCATAGTTCATGTCTTGAGGCTGATAAACATAGAGGAAACCAAATATTGGAAGACGTGATCCTGACAAGTGCCATGGGGGCAAATCCTTGTTACTCATAGACCTAATGGCAGTGGTGGGGTTTGTTGGATCTTAATGCAAGTCCGATATATCCTTCTCAGTATACTCAATTATAGACTTTTGCTTTCCACATATATATTAGTATATATATATATATCAACAAGTCTCGTCGCCTTATCAAATTAATCAACCAATCAGGTAACAACAATTGCTAGCTATGATGAAGATGCTAGTGAATGCGCATTTGCGTATTATATGATTTGATCACATCCGCACGCACAATTATTTGATTTCAATAAATTTGTCAGTTGGGAGGGTTCACTTTCATAGATCATGGATGGGTACGTGATATCTGCCCGATCCAAACATTTTTCCGTTGTTTTCAACCACTTGTTCTTGGAGCAAGGAGTTTCCCTTTCCTTGTGGCAAGCCCCAGTAACCTCAAATTGAGTGTTTATAAGCAGGTTATGTGAAGGGGATGCTTTCATCAAAGAAAAACCTTTTGTAGAACATGGTTAAACACATCCCGCAGATACTTTATTTCCCGCATTTACATTTACGAAGAAACAGAATTTCTTAGGCCCTATTTATAAAACGAAATGTTACTTGCAAAAAAGTTGAGTGTGTGAAGAGCCTCACAAAATTTAAGGCTAGCCGACTATGAATAGAAAATGAGAGAAAGAGTAATAAATAGTGGTGATGAGAGTTCTGGGAATTTTATCAGGTTTTTTACGTGCAAAAAACATTATCTATAGATGAGAAAATAAAATAAAAAATAAATGGTGGTGATACATGACATTATTCTTTAAATAATTTTTGGCTTGTAACCTATGAAAACCTTTTTTGCTTGTTTAATATAGACCCGGCTGTCATGGTCAAATGTTCTTCCCTAACTGATGTGTTTCCTCTTTTCTTTTGTGACTTGAGGAATCCAGTTCATTATAGAAAAATTATATGAAATGCTTGATATTTTATGTGAATAACATAAAATTGCAAATTAGAATTCGACCTCTTAATTTTAATTTTTATATTTAGAATGACATTTAGAATTTGAATTGTAATTTTATAAATCAATTTCATTACTTTTATCAATTTCATAACTTAAAAATTAAATTCTCTCTCTTTTCTCTCTCTCTCTACATTTATTTATCAACAATCATATTTATTGAAATTTATATTTATATAAAAAATTATTATAATAGCTTTTATTTTTTCTAAAAAATTCATGAAAAATTTTTTTGAAAAAAATATGACTATTATATTATAAAAATATTATTTTATGAATATTTTTATTAATTTTAATTTTGTAAATAATTTTTTAATATTCACCATTGTTTAAAATTATAATTTTTTATCCTAATTATTTGATAATTTGATTTTAAACTAATTCAATTTTAAAAGAATTTAAATTTAAATTAAAAATTTTATATTTCAATTCCAATTCCACTATACTTTATAGTTTTTATCGTTTAATAACAATTAAATGTGCATACCTGATACATTTAATGTGCAGGAATCTAGGTGCTTGGCAGTGTCAGGGGTTGGCGGGGACAGCCCCTTGAAGATTCAAAACACTCCCTTGCTGTTTTTTAATTTTTTAAATTAATTTTTTTTATTTTTAATTTTTTTATATAAATTTAATATTTGGCTCATTCACAAATAAAATAAAATAAATATTTGGTTCACATCATAAATCTTTCGGCTCTGCTTTTAGTTATGTGCACAGTCTAGATTTATTAAGAAAATGTTACAGTAAGATTTTTTTTTTGACGGGGTTATACTTTATAGTAGGATGTTATTCAATAAACTTTGTAAGGACATGTGATGAATGTAGTGTAGGTTGATACTTCTCTAAAAAACACTTGCTTTCAAGCTATGGAAACAGTCAAACAGGAGTCAGGAGATTTAAATGCATGGAATTGATTAGTCAAATTTTCTCCGCTTGGGGCTGTAATTTTGATGAATTTATGCCAAGTAAATTCACATTATCTGATTTGTTCCACTAAAAAGAAAATGGTACTCAGGGAAAGTCGAACGCCTGGTACAGATGACATGCGTGAGTGATGTAAATATTGCATGCAGTTACTGGGAGAATATTGTGAATAAAGTGTGTTTTTAGCTAGCCAACAGTACCCTCTCCAATTACTTAAGAAAGAGAGAATCTGATCCTCTGAAAAATCACAGGTTTTTAGGTAGCCATCATCAAATTCAGCGCTTCACTTGTGCAGTACTACTGCAATGATCAAGTCCAAGAGGCTCCTTAATTGGTTGAAATTCATGATGATTAAAAGATCAAATTTACAGTGTACCAAAAAAAAAATTTACAGGCTTCCTTTGTTAATTTCTTGCTCTCAATTTTAAAGATCTCATTTCCCATGATTAAAGCCTATCTTTGTTTTTACCCCCAAAAAAGAAAGCCTATCTTTGTTTTGTTCCACTTGTTTTTTCACCTTTTAATCGTCATTTCCATTTTTTTTTTCATCCATTTTGTTTAGGTACAAGAGCTTTTATCACTTTCAAATTCAAAAAAGAAAAAAACAGAGAGGAAGATCAAGAAAGAGAACCGTTACCATAATAGCAAAAGGCAGAAATTGAATTTGAAAGTGATAAAATTGACCAACATAATTGAATTAGGTCAATTTACCATTTCAGCTTTCATTAATTTATATAAATTTAATTCAATACATCTTAAATTTATATAAAATTGACTAACATCAACCGTGGGAGTTGGGCTACTGGTCAAAAGTCGAATATTGAGTCTTATTTACTCTCTTTTGATGAGAGATAGAATTTTTTTTCCCACTACATTAAATGTACATTTATTTTTTCTAAAAAAAATATGATTGAAAAATTGAATGCTTAAACATGATTCAAAACTTTCCTTGCATCAAGTAAAAGAACCAAAAAGGATGAAAATTATTATAGACTGCAATCTAAACTTCTATTTAGTTAAAAATTTAAAATTTATAACTTAAACTATTTATAGTAATAAACTAATAGGCAAACACTTCAATTTTTTTTTACTTAACCACTATTCTTGATCTGAATTTGTAATTTTGTATAAGTAATTGGCCAAAAATACAAATTAAAAGATTGAAAAGATAAATATAATTCAAAATAAAATTTTTTGATGTACCCAAAAAATAAAATTTCTTGTATAATTTACATCACAATTTAAAATGAATGGCATGGTGGCTAACAAATGAAAAAAAAGTAGAGTTTTAAAAGTGAAATTGAAAATTGAATGAACAAAATCTCTTGATCATGATTTTATTAGTCGAATCGAATAACATAATATGAGTTAATTAAATTGGATCAAACAGATTGAAACAACCAATCTGATTTGGATTTTAAAACATGGTAACAAAGATATTTACACGCGAGGTACACCGTAAAAAAAAATATCTCTTGTCTCTTCAACTTGATCAACAATTTTTTAAAAAAAGATAAATAAAAAAAAAGGAGAAAGTAGTTAAAATCCTGGTTGAATTACCTTGGGTATTAAAGGAAAATAATTAATTCTTCTAATCTATCTTCTTAATATTTTTTCTAATTATTAAATAAAAAAGTATTTAATATTTTTTATGTTCTTAAGATATTAATTGTATTTAATTTTTATTTAATATTTTTTTATTAAGTAATAAAATAATTATTAGAATAATATTTTAAAAAGATATAATAAAATTTGGTATTAAAAGCAAAACAAATGGTCTTTTGGGAACAAACAATTTCCAACAATACCAAGTCCCAAGTCCAACCAAAGCTCTGTGCTGCTTGGATAATCTCCCAAAAGTGATCCATTGTGTAATTTGTCCCTTAACAAATACACATGGCATAGTAATTTTTTTTTTTACACCAAAAAATAAAACAAAATACATGTGCCATGTTTTTCTAATAATATCCATTGTGCCAAGTGATTTTAGATTTTCATATATAGCTCCCCGCTGAAGACATTTTTTTGAAATAATTCATCTTCAGTCCCGAATTTCTCTACCAATCATTATAATCTACATTATATACCAACCCTTAGAAAACCAGCCTTGGGTTTCTAAATTTTGTATAGTGATCTTTGTCCTCTATTAGAATTGAATGTTGTTGGTGGTCATTTGTTTCACCAAATCTTCAAATGAAGACTCAATTTTGTAATTGTTGGACTTGATAGTTGCAAAAGTTACTGGAATGGCAGCCTGAACTACAGTGATTGCTCTTGTTACGAGACTGTATTATCATATATCAGATTTGAATGATCTTTTTAATCAAAATTATATGTGCTAAAATATGGATTATATCTTGACTGTTGCTACTGCTAGTATTGTGATTTATTAAGAAAGACCCTACTGCAACTACAAAGTGATCATGAAATCCAGAACATACACTTCTTAAAACGTGAACCTCCTACAGGACAATTGCAGAAAATAAAGTGTCATAGGAATTAAAAATAAATAATTTGAAAAGTAATTATGTCCATTCACCATTTCAGCTTTCATTGATTTTTTTTATCTGACAGCTTTCATTGGTTTATATAAATTAAATTCAATATTCTGCATCTTAAATTTATATAAAATTGACCAACATAATTGAATTAGGTCAATTTACCATTTCAGCTTTCATTAATTTATATAAATTTAATTCAATACATCTTAAATTCATATAAAATTGAGTAACATTTAACCGTAGGAGTTGGGCTACCGGTCAAAAGTCGAATATTGAGTCTTATTTACTCTCTTTTTATGAGAGCTAGAATTAAATTTTTTTTTTCGCACTACATTAAGTGTACATTTATTTTTTCTAAAAAAAATATGATTGAAAAATTGAATGCTTAAACATGATCTAAAACTTTGCTTACATCAAGTAATAGAACCAAAAAAAATGAAAATTATTATAGACTACAATCTAAACTTCTATTTAGTTAAAATTTAAAATTTATAACTTACACTATTTATAGAAATAAACTAATAGGCAAACACTATTACAAATATAACTTATAGAGTTAGTTAGAGTTTGTTAACTCACATTATGTCAGTTATGTTAGTTAGCTTAGTTAGTATTACAGTTTCAATTCTATAATTGATATATATACATATGAGAAGTAAATGAGAAGTATGAATTCTTTTCTCCAACTCTATTAGTGTTCTGCTTGATATAGTACTAGTTGTTTTTGAGATTCTGTGTTTCATCATCTTCATTTTCGTTGTCAACCTTTATTGGTTGTTCTTCATCAGGTTTCTATGGCAAATCTCAATGATGATTTTGCCAATCCTTATATCCTTCATTCATCTGATAATCCAGGGTTGATGCTCGTTTTTCAAGCATTAATGAGTGATAATTACAATTCTTGAAGTCGATCGATGAAAATTGCTTTGAGTGCCAAAAACAAATTTGGCTTTGTAGATGGATCCATTCCTAAACCTGATAGCAGTGATCTAGTCCTTCTTGCTTCTTGGGAACGCAATAATAATATTGTCAGTTCTTGGTTGCTGCATTCCATTTCAAAAGAAATTTCTGCAAGTGTGATTTATGCATATTCAGCTGAAGCTATTTGGAATGATCTAAAAGATTGTTTTCAACAATGTAATGGACCACATTTTTTCCAACTGAAGAAAGATCTGGTGAGTCTTTCCCAGGGTTCAATGTCTGTTACTCAATATTTTACCAGACTTAAAGTCATCTGGGTAGAACTCAGTGATAGTCGTCCATTGGTGTGTTGTGCCTGTGGAGGAGCCAAGCCATTGAAAGATCATTTGCAAGCTGAGTATGTGATGTGTTTCTTGATGAGATTGAATGAGTCTTACTCCCAGACCCAAGGTCAGATCCTTTTAATGGAACCTCTTCCACCTATTAACAAGGCATTCTCTTTGATTTTACAAGAAGAAAAACAAAGACAAATGGGAATTGATCAATCTCAATTACCAGATTCATAAGCTATTTTTTCAGTCAAGTCCATGAATTCTAGACATCATTCAGAATCTGCCCCAAAATTTGGTAAAAAAGACAGACCATTGTGCACACATTGTGGGATCTATGGTCATATCAAGGAAAAATGCTTCAAATTACATGGTTTTCATCCTAGATATAAGAAGGGGTTCAAGAATAAGAATAATGCTTCTATTCATCAAGTTTTTGATTCTGGTCATTTGCAAACTGCAAATAATGCAATGTCATTCACTCTAGAACAAAACCAAAATTTGTTATCTGTCATTACCTCTCAAATCTCACAAGCTGCCAAGCCAAATGTGCAGCAAGATGAGTCCCCTCCTCCTTCTCCAATAGGTACTATCTTGTCTGCTACCTTTTCTCAGGTACCAAATCAGTCTAAATTATGGCTTTTAGATTCTGGAGCTACAAGCCATATTACTTGTTCCTTACACAATTTCATTCAGCATTCCAAATTAACTAATGCTTTTGTTAATCTTCTTAATCATGCCAAAGTTCAAGTACATTCTATTGGATCTGTCCAGTTAAATTCCAAATTGATTCTTGATAATGTCCTTTACATTCCTGACTTTCATGTCAATCTCATTTCACTTGGTGCTTTATTAAACTGTTTTTCATATACTATCTCATTCACCAAAAATTCTTTCTCTATACAGGATCCCAACATTTCGAAGGTGATTGGAAGGGGTAAACTGCTTGGAAGACTTTATGTCTTCGAATCAGACTCCTCCTCTTCACTGCAAGATGTCTGATTGTCATGTCCAAAAGTCTGTTTTTCCAAATATAACTTCTCTGAGTCAAGTTGATAGTTGTAATTCTGTTTCGTTTGATATCTGGCATGCTAAACTAGGTCACTTGTCTAATAAAGTTTTCAGAAAACTAAGTGATAAAATTTCTTTTGTTTTCCCTAAATCTGAAAATGATTCTTTGTGTTCAATTTGTCTATTGGCAGAATTTAGGAGATTATCCTTTGTTTCATATAATACTGTTTCTGATATACCTTTTGATTGAATTCATTGTGATATTTGGGGTCCATATCACATTCCCACATATAACGGAAAAAGATATTTTTTGACATTAGTGAATGATTGCACAAGATTCACATGGACTTACTTACTGCAATCTAAATCAGAAGCCACTATTTTGGTACAAAAATTCTTTGCTTTGATAGAAACACAGTTTGGCAAAGTGATAAAGAAGTTTCGATCAAACAATGCAAAAGAACTAGCATTGACATGTTTTTAACAAAATAAAGGTGTCCTACATCAATTCTCTTGTGTCCAAAGGTCAGAACAAAATTAAATTATTGAGAGAAAGCACCAACACCTTCTCAATGTAGCTCGTGCACTTTACTTTCAATTCAAGGTGCCAATTAATTTTTGGGGTGAATGCGTGATGACTGCTACATTTCTAATAAATAGGACTCCTGCACCATTATTGTAATTCAACAGTCCTTTTCAATTGCTGTACAAGAAGAAACCAGAGTATCAGATTTTAAGAGTCTTTAGATGCTTATGTTTTGTTGCCACTTTAACCTCTAACAGAACTAAATTTTGTCCTCGAGTTGCCCCATGTATCTTTGTTGGATATCCACTTAGCTATAAAGGTTATAAATTGTATAATATGAAGACTAGACAATTCTTCATTTCAAGGGATGTTCAGTTCCATGAATCTATTTTCCCTTTTCATGCCTTACCTCTTAATGACTTTCACAGTGAAATTTTTCTTGATCAAGTACTACCATTACCTTAACCAGATTTGTCCACAGACACCTTTCTTATACCTCAACCAGAAATTCCAATGACAACACTTCATCCTCCTTCATTATCTACTCCCAGAAGATCAAACAGAATCATAAAACTTCCTTCTTACCTAAACCAATATCATTGTAACCTAATTACATCATTATATCCCATTTCAGCACACAGGTCATATAGTCACCTCAACTTACCTTACAGGAATTTTGTCATGAATGTTGATTCAACATTTGAACCAACCTTCTATCATCAAGCAGTGAAATATCCTGAGTAGCAGAAGGCAATGGAACTTGAATTACATGCTATGGAAGACAATCACACCTGGGATGTGGTTCCATTACCAACAGGTAAACACATAGTTGGCTACCGCTGGTTATATAAAATCAAATATAAACCAGATGGCACTTTGATATTTTTTCTTGCTTACTTAGTTAAATTGTTAAAAGACTATAAAAAGATACATGGCTGACAATGAAATCCACAGTTGAAAGCTCGTTTGGTAGCCAAGGGATACACTCAACAAGTAGGATTTGATTTTTTTGACACATTCTCCCCAGTAGCCAAGCTCACTACTGTTCGGGTTTTGCTATCCATTGCAGCCATTAAGGGATGGAAACTGTTACAATTAGACATAAATAATGCATTCCTAAATGGTGAACATTTTGAAGAGGTCTACATGGATTTACCTTTAGGTTATCACAAACAAGGGGAGAATCTAGTGTGCAAGTTAAATAAGTCCATTTATGGTCTTTGACAAGCCTCTAGACAATGGTTTCACAAAATTTTCACAGCCTTAATCTCTCATGGCTTTATTTAGTTAAAGAGTGACTATTCTCTTTTCTCAAGAGGCACAGGTACTTTCCTAGTGGTTTTGTTAGTCTATGTTGATGATATCATAATTGCTAGTGCAAATCAGTCCAACATACAGAATGTTCAAAATCTATTGCAAACTTTATTCAAATTGAAAGTGCTAGGTGATTTAAAGTATTTCCATGGTTTGGAAATTGCACAATCTGCAAAAGGGATTTATCTATGCCAAAGGAAATACACTATTTCGTTACTTGAAGACACAGGTTACTTAGATTGCAAACCAGTCACTTTGCCAATGGAATCAAACATCAAGCTCAACAAATCAGATGGGGAATTACTTTCTGATGCCTTACTGTATCGAAGAATTATTGGACGGCTGATGTGTCTCACCATTTCAAGACTAGATATTTGCTTTGCTGTGAACGAACTAAGTCAATACATGAGTTCTCCTAGAACTCCACATTTGCAAGCCTTACACCATCTCCTTCGTTACTTGAAAAATGCTTCCAATCAAGGCTTATTATTCTCTGCATCTTCTCCATTAAGCATTAATGCCTTTGCTGATGCTTATTGGGGAAGCTGTTCTGATACGAGAAGATCAACAACTGGTTTTTGTGTGTTCCTTGGAGACTCCTTAATCGCTTGGAAATCGAAAAAGCAACATACAGTCTCACATTCCTCTGCTGAGGTTGAATATCGATCCTTAGCAAATGTGGCTAGTGAAATCACTTAGTTCACAACTTTGCTTAAAAAATTTGAGATACAAATTAACACTGCTATGATTTTTTGTGATAATCAATCTGTCACCCATCTTGCTACAAAATCTCACTTTTCATGAGAGATCAAAACATGTAGAGATTGATTGTCACTTCATTAGAAAAAAAGGTGAATGATGGCTTAATCAAATTGATCGATGTGAGATCACAGCACCAACTTGCAGACTTACTGACCAAAGCTGTTCCAGCCACTCAATTTCATCATCTCATATCTATATTGGGAGTCTTAGATATATCTCTCTCTCAGCTTGAGGGAGAGTATTACAAATATAACTTATAGAGTTAGTTAGAGTTTGTTAACTCACGTTATGTCAGTTATGTTAGTTAGCTTAGTTAGCATTACAGTTTCAATTCTGTAATTGATATATATACACATAAGAAGTAAATGAAAAGTACGAATTCTTTTCTCCAACTCTGTTAGTGTTATGCTTGATAAACACTTTGAGAAGTATTTATAGTATTTTACTTTGAGAAGTATTGTACAAATAATTGGTAAAAAATTGACAAATTAAAAGATTAAAAAAATATAATTCAAAATAAAATTTTGATGTACTAAAAAAATAAATTTTTTCGTATAATTTACAACCCAATTAAAAATGAATGGCATGGTGTGGCTAACAAAAGAGAAAAAGTAAAGTTTTAAAAGTGAAATTGAAAATTGAATGAACAAAATCTCTTGATCATGATTTTATTAGTCGAAACGGATAACAAAATATGAGGTATTTAAACTGGATCCGACAGATTGAAGCAGCCTATCTGATTTGGATTTTAAAACATGGTAACAGATATTTACACGCGAGGTACAACGTCAAAAAAATTATCTCTTGTCTCTTCAACTTGATCAACGGCTACAAATTCGAATTTGAGGAGTCATCAAAGGAAAAGAATGGGTAATCTTGGGACAAAGAAGTCAAGTTTACTGCACATCCACCAGATGCCAAACTAGTATTGGCTTTTGGCTCCCATCCCTTGAGCACAAGGATGGACATGCACGCGCGTGATGACTGACCCATGATGAGTTATGAACGACCTTTATAAAGTCTCCCTATTTTATTTCCCTGTTCCCTTCCTCCTTCATTCTAAACTCCAAAGCGTGCCACTCTCCTTTCATTACCCTCTTTCTCTTTTCTCTCTCTCTCTCAAACAAACCCATCAATTACTCTCTTCACGTTTCCTTCTACCATTTCCAACCACCACAGACCCTGCAAAGCAAACCAATTCTCCTCCTCAATGATGCCCCATCTCCCTAACCATTGTTTCTCTATCTTTATTTTATTTTAGGCACCTTTCATTGCAGCTTTTGAATCTAGCTAACCTCACTCATTAACTAGCCTTTATTTTATTGTTTCCCTTGTTTTGTCACCGTCCTAGTTCATCATTTCCATAATTTTCACCGGTGCTGGTCCTTTTCTTTTTGTGCCAATTTATTGCACGCCAAATATGCACAGGCTGGAAAAAAAGGCACCCAGAGATGACAGGTTTCTAAACCCCTCTTTCTCTTCCACACTCCTCGACAAAATTTACCGTTCCATCGACGAAGGTGAGAGAAAGAGCGGCGAAATGAAGTTCTACAGAGAAACAACAACAACAACGGTAAAGAAACAGAGCAGAAGTAATGGGAAATCATGCAACAAAGCCCTGGATGAAGAACAACATGGTAACCGAAAAGACAGAAATGTTGGGACAGAACAATGTTTCCCAACACATCATCGTGATTATGATCATGACCAAGATGTTCTGTTCTTCAGTTCCACTTCGATTTCTTCGGACTCTAGCTCCGGAGGATTCTCTTCCTCTGACACAGAGTTGTACGGAGTAAAGTCACGTGCCTCGTGTTTCGCACCACCGAAGCCTAAGCCTGTGAGGACCAGCGTGTCATTCAGGTCCGAGAGAAATGAGAAAAAGGGAGCGCACATGTTCGATGGTTTTTGTCATAATTCCAAAACCCAAGACATTGCAATTAAGTCCAAATCGAGGGCTTTGAAGATTTATAACAATCTCAAGAAGGTGAAGCAACCTATATCACCCGGTGGCAGGTTAACTAGTTTTCTTAACTCTCTGTTCGCAACAGGGAATGCAAAGAAAACAAGGAGTTCTTGCTACGAAGACGTGAACGTTGAGAGAAAAGCCAAATCAGTTCAATCTTCGACTTGTTCATCTGTGTCTTCATTCTCAAGGTCTTGTTTGAGCAAGACTTTGCCCTGTGAAAGAGAGAAGTTGAGCAATGGGGTGAAGAGAACGGTGCGTTTTTACCCCGTAAGTGTGATCGTGGACGAAGAGAGTAGACCGTGCGGGCATAAAAGTTTGTATGAAGAAGAAGGTAAAAGCCTGATTATGCCTGTGTCGATGCAAACGGTGTGGAAGATTGGAAGGTCTCCTACTAAGAAGAAGAACGAGGAGCTCAAGTTACCGGTCATGGAGAAGAGTAAGGTGGTGGAGGAAGCCGCTAGAGAGTTCTTGGAAGAGTACCGTCACAACCAGAAGAAGAACGATTTAGTAGTTTCGAAGGATTTGCCTATAAGAACAAACGTTAATGAGAATGAAGACGATGAAGAAGATGATGATGATGCAGCAAGCTATGCAAGTTCGGATCTTTTCGAGCTTGATCATCTGGCTGTGTTGGGAAATGGTAGGTATTGTGAGGAGCTTCCGGTGTATGAGACTACTCATGTTAGTACTAATTGTGCCATTGCTAATGGCTTCATAGTGTAGTTCTGTTTAGTAGAAGAAGCATATATCATAAATCATAAATACACATATTACAGAACCATTTTGAGCTTTGTTTTTTTGTTTTTTAATTAGGTGTTTCATAAGCATATATATGATTAAATAAAATGGTTTGGATCAGATACAAAAATACGTGATTAATTTAGTTTGAAATGATTGTCGATGTGAATTAATTAGAAAATCAAATGTGTACAAAATTAGTTGCATTCTATATAGGTTTTGCCATTGCTAATAGACATTTTTATAGTTCGGAGTATATTGTACAAAGCCAAATTGATGTAAAGTATGTAAATTAAGCTGTTTCATGTTATAATGGGCTGAGTCTGATGACAGTGATGGTGCTTAATTTTGTGGCCGTGTGAACAGAACCAGCACATCCTCTGTTATGTAAGTTGTAAAATAAATTTTTTTTTTACTTTGTATATGTACGTATCTAGGTATATGTGTACGTATGTAACTGTCACAGAATCTGCCATTATTTTGAATGACCAAGAAAACGATAGAAAGAGCAGGAAGTGGGTGATTTTATAAAAGTGAATAGGGTACTTGATTTTCTGAAAAGAAAGAGGTGGGGATGCGTTAGTTCTGGATCACGATCTAATATTCAGATCAGATGGATACTGACAGAATAGTTTGATGAAGGATGAGGAAAAAGAAAAGAAAGGAGAAGGAAGAAAAAGAAAGAGGGAAAACGAGAGATTCGAGATGGTAATCACAAGCAAAATGAGAGGGGTGTGATGGAAAAGGGAAAGGCAGATCTTCGCCCATGGGAATAGAGAAAGTGAAGACTAAAGCTTTTGCTTTTTTTTTTTTTTCCTCTTTCTTTATTTCTTTCTTCCTCGCTGGAACTCGAATTTAGTATATAATGTTAACCCCGGTAACTTGTAGATTGAGCTACCACTCAACAACATTCATGAATTTCTTTTTTTTTTTTTAATGTGAAGCATTCATGAATAATTAAAGGCTTTATCTTTTTTTAAAAATCAAATAAAATGTTATGCATTAATGTGATTTTGGTTTGATGGTTACATGCTGTTAATGTAATGTTGAAAAAAATGCTATGACCGGATGGGGCAATTGATGATGATGAGTGAAAGGGGGCAAGACTGCAGTTAGATTGTCCTATGTTTTAGGCAGTACTTGGTACATAGTACACTGCAAACACTGCTAAAAATGATGCTGTTGAATGCAAAATTCAAGGCACTGGTGTGCGGTAAAGTATGCAATTATTATGGTGGGTGTTAAGATGATGATTATTGATTAATCACGGCCTAACCTAACAGGACAAGACTCTGGCCATAGGCCGCTTATGCCAGAAAGTTTCCGTGTTTACTGTACTGATAGAATCATGCAACCGCGAGGACAAAAATCAAGATTCAAAGAGTCCTGTTACAGAACGGAGAATTGTATCATATCTTCCAGAAAATTGATAGAAGTTTTCGTTTTTCTACTTCCTTTTTTTGTTTTGTTTTTAATTTTTACCTTAATTCATTTGTCTATTATCATTTTAAACTTTTACATGTAGCCTCTACATAATAACTAATTTGATATAAATTGTTTTTAACAAAAATTATTGAGTGATGTATTTTTAAAAAATTAATTTAAGGTGCACACATTATATATATTATATATATATTAACAACTTTTTTCACTTAATACATGCTTAATATATGAACAATACTCTTAATTTTTTTTTTGCTACAAAAGATTTTAGTAGGAGGGAGGTTGCTTTGTTTTAAGGTTAAAACATATCACGAGTTACAGCATTAACTTACATTGGCATCTAGGGATAACTTACTAATGAAGAACTATTAGAAGAAATTAAATTAATTTTTTTTACTTAATGTAGTTCGATCCTGTTTGTTGAACTAATCATCATTGACAATATTTTTAATTTTAGAGGTGTGGTCGTCCCCACTACTCAATTTGATTCCCTCCCTGCAGATATTAATATATAATTTTTTTATGAGAATAATATATAATATATAATTATATACACGTGTTAATTAGAACTTAATTTTATGTCCTAGCCAAAATCATCTTATTCAATTTTGTGTGTCTCGTATCAAATGAAACATGAAGCGCTTGTCTATGATGAAACGTGAGGCAAAGATTTGTTCATAGAAATTCTCTTCTTAGCGGCGTGTGACCATCAGAATAACTCTGCTGGTAGGGTTCATTGTTAATAGACCTTATAACAACCTACTCACATGAAGAATATAATATATTTAAGGTTATTACGTGATGGGCGTGCATAAGCAATAGCATAAGGTTGTCATGCGAAATGGAGGAAGGGCGGAAGACCCACTTAATTAAAATTAATCGCTTTGTGAAAGTCTAAACATGACCATACCACTTAGAAACTACTATAACCATTATTTATTTATTAATTAGCAGTTGTTGCATGTACCTTATTCAAGAAATCCAGGTAGGGAACTGCATATGTAATTTTGATGACTACTTTAAGATTTTAAGCTCAAAATTAGTGCAAAAAGCTTGCGTTATACGTAAAATAAGATTTAAAACTGTGACCACGGGATTCAAAAAGGGTAGGGATAGTTGCCGTCATCTTCGTCGGTTAGAGATTCCATACTTCGGATGAGGTGGAAAAGTGTATATATATATACATAGGGGACATATTTAGTGAGATAAGTTTTTATTGTGAGAGGGTGAGAGGAATAAATCTTGACCATACAACCATACATGGATGGTCAAGATTAAAAGTTACTTAAAAATCATGTGACCACTTAAAAAAGTCACATGCATTTATGTTCTAATTTTGATTATTCATAGAAGATTCAATGGTTAAGATTCTCTCCTCTCACCTCTCACAATAATAAATACTATCTCATATACATATTATATATATATATATATATATATATATAATGAGCATATCTAGAGAGATGAATTTTTATTGTGAGTGGGTGAGAGGAGTAGCTCATTATCTAGGGAGAGGAATTTTTATTGTGAGAGAGTGAGAGAAGTAAATCTTGACCATACAACCATATATGGATGATCAAGATTATAAGTTACTTAAAGGTCATGTGACCACTTAAAAAAGTCACATGCATTTATATTCTAATCTTGACCATTCATGTAAGATTCAATGGTCACAATTTACTATTCTCACATATTATAATAGACACTCTTCTCATCATATACACTCATATGGGGGCATATCTAGTGAAATGAGTTTTTATTGTGAGATGGTGAAATGAGTAAATTTTGACCATACAACCATATATGGATGATCAAGATTAAAAGTTACTTAAAGGTCATGTGACCACTTAAAAAAGTCACATGCATTTATCTTCTAATCTTGATCATTTATGAAAAATTCAATGGTCAAGATTCACTCCTCTCACCTCTCATAATAAATACTTCTCTCACCAAATACATTATATATATATATATCTAAAAGAATTCTACACGTTCGAGAGGTTGCACAATAAGGAGTATTATTAATTTTGATTTATGTAAACTATATAGCTAGACGACCCAACTGCCATGGCATGGGTTCCAATTGTTACGACTACTACCTGGTTATAATTATAATTATTCCCTTCACTTTAACTCATGATATATGTTCTATCCTCTATCTGAGGAAGTGGTCACTGTAGAGCCTCATCTTGATTATCCGACAGTCCATTAGTTGGAGACGATGTGGAATACACACAAAAGTATTCTGACCAATCACTATCGGAATCAAGATGGTGATAAAGATATAAGTAAAGAAAAGTGAACATTCTTAACTTCTCCTACTAGGAGTGCTTAAATAGGAGTTTTGGGTGCCAATTGAGCTCATCGAGTTTATTAGGCTTATATGGACTACTCAGTTGGGTCAAAGTTAATCGGACTTACTTAAGTTTATTGAGTTTGGACGGTCTACAACTCCTAACTTGGACAATAAGTAGTGATGGTCTGAACTTGTATTAACAATGTTTAAATTTATCCAAGTTTATTAGGCCTCGTCAGTCCAATATATCCTATCTACATATTATATGCATAGCCCTTATGTAGTGATGTTAGAGGTTGACCTATATGTAAGATAACTTGAAATTATTGATTTGGCAACTACAATTAAACTAACAGAGTCAAAAACAAATTTATTAACGACTTTATTTTGTATATAATCCATGTTGAGAATTAAAAAAAAATATACTGATAACATAAAAGAAAGAGACAAAGCAAAGAGGGCAACTCTTATGAATTAGTTGTCATCTATTTGGCATGCATTAAACAACAAAAATTGTACAAGATTATAAAGGACCCTTATGATTCCATTTGGGTTTCCCCCCTCCACTCCACTTGATCATTTGGGAGCATAGACGAAGCTGAATTAAATAATGATGAGCTTCAAGAACAGCCCTCAAACTCAGCAGAATGGAGCCTCTCCATACTTGTCTAGGCAATCATCCAAGTCCAGTCCCAGGGCCAAGCCACAGAAGCATGCGGAACCACCTAGCTCTCTCCCGGTTGGATGTTGCGGAGGCTTCAGCAACGTCAAGACTATGAGATCCACTGCCTCAACCTCACAACAAAATCAGCAGCAGCAGCTTTATCAAAGGTTGGAAATAAAAGTAGGTTTCATGCATTAATGTCTTTGTTTAATTTATCTATTTATTTTTTTTTTAGGGGGGGTGGGGGTGGTGGTGCGCATAAATACTTGTACTGCATGTGAAATCAAAATTTATATGTTATGATCAAAATGAATATCAATGTTTCTTCATGAATCACGATATTTTATTTTTTTGGTTGTAAACCTAATACATGTAGAAGTCTAGATCCATGCAAAACTCATAAACAAGGTAAGTCACAAGGAGAGTCATTGCTTAACAAGTATGGAAAATTATATGAACTGAATACTGTAGTCCTAGTTTAACAAGTATGGCAGACTGAGATAGCAAAGAGGGCAACTCTTATATATGAGGCTTTTATAAGGAGGTAGCTAATTGTAAGTAACCAAGTAGTCAAGCGGGCCTCTCCAAGACTCTGCAACAAAAAGAGGAAGGAAAAGTTGGGCTGCAAGATAAGCACTGGGGTCGCTATTGCTATGGCTAGTTTTGGTGGTCCACACTAGAATTCACACTCTTTTGCTTTGTCATGTTAGCGAAAGACAAAGTCATGGTGATTGGGATCCCGAGGCGAGTTTCCACTAGACTGTTAAACCACTTTCCCTTTATATCCTACAAAGTACAAAGTGAGGGTGGAGATGACCATTATTATGATATTTGTGTCTAGTTCAATAGAAGAATCTTTTTGCCTGTCTCTCTCGTTCTCTTTCAAACCACAAAGCTCATAATAACGTTCACACGACAATCTTGCTTCCGAGCTTTAGGTTCCATACTTGGAACACTTTGAATTATATATATGTACTTGTGCAAGTTGCACGCTACTTTTGACTTTAACACTATGTATGATGTTGCGGCCCGTATGGGCTAACTAGCAGACTAGATATAGAACATATTAGTGCATAGTGCAGGATTTCAAGAGCTCTTAATGCCCATTCTTTTTGAATTTCGATTACAGGTCTTACATGGCCTGGTCTTGTTTTGAAATCACTTTGCCTCAAACTACTACTTCGGACACTAATGTTGTACTTGTTCCCATCATAAACCAGCATTTACACCTATGTTGGTAGTGTGAGACAACAAATGAACAGTCAAGTTTTGGATTTGTCACGAATTTTACTTCATTAAAATTCTTAATTGCGTGGTTTTCTTTTAAAGTAGTACTTTCTCATCTTTTTCTTTCTATTTTTTTGTACTTAATTATGAATTTCTTATTTGTATTATTCCTTTGTGTAACAAGAATTTGGGTATTTCCTATTTCTATTATATTTTAGGTAACAAGGAAATTTATTGATCAATATAAATAGGGATTAACTAGCCTTAATCAAGAATGTGCACTACAAGAATTTTATAAATTAGCTACCAAATTTAGTTACGAAAAATTTTCGTAACTAATCCGTAGCTAATTAGCTATGGATTAGCTACAGATTTAATTGTCGTAGCTAAATTTGGATTACAGAAGTCAACAATTTTATCAACCAAATAGCTACAGATTAGCTATTATTTAGCTACGGAATTTAGCTACTAAACACTTTGATAGCTAATCCGTAGCTAATTAGCTAGGGATTAGCTACTAGATAAAATTCTGTAGCGAAAATTTGAATCACAAAAAAAAAATAAAAATTATTAAACAATTTAGCTACGAAATTGCTACAATTTAATTACGGAAGGCAAGTAAGAAAATTTATGTCGTAGCTAATTCGTAGCTAATCTGTAGTTAATTAGCTACGTATTAGCTACCAAATTTTTCCGTAGCTATTGTACAAAAACTTTTATTTAGCGCCCAAACTAAAATTTCCCAAATCTCAAATCCTCTCCTCCCACCCTCCCAAATCCATCACGTCTGTCACTCTCAAATCCCTCCCTCCTCACCCTCCCAAATCTCTTACCTCGCACTCTCAAATCCCTCCCTCCCACCCTCCCAAATCTCTCTTACGTCTGTCACTCTCAATTCCCTCCTTCCTCACCCCCAATCTCTTAAGTATGCCGGTCTCAAACCCCTCCTCCCTCCCTCCCTCCCTCCGTTCTAAATCTCTTATGCTTGTCACTCTCAAATCCCACCCTCCTCACCCTCCCAAATCTGTGTTGCTCGATTCGCTCTCATTGTGTAATCCCACGCACACCTCTTCGCCCCCCTCTCTCTTCGCCTCACGGGCAATAGCTACGGAGAGGAGTTTTAGACTTTTGGCTCCACGCTTTTGCTCACGCACGCCCAGCGTTTTGCTGCAAGGGTTAGTTCTTGTTTTAGCTAGCTACTTTTATTTATTTATTTATACATTCGAGTTTGAGAGAAGCATAATCTGATTTTTCTATTTTTATCATTATTTACATTTGATTTTCTTGAGGTCTACCCTGTGTTCGATATAATGCACGAACCACCACATTTCTTTGAACTCTTTAGATATATATTCCTACAATTGATTTGGTTCTTGCTTTTTTCTCTGTTTCTCTCTTCACCCTTTCCATTTCTTGTTATATCAAACTGTATGTGGACACGTTTAGAGCACTTTGTTTATAATCCTCGACATATGTTTAGCAGGCTTTGACAAAGAAATAAATTAAAAATATAAGAAACTGTAACTAAGAAAAAATGATTATGCGTGAAACAGAGTTAATTTACTTATGTGTCTCTGATATGTTTTGTTTAAGCTTAGAAAATAATTATGTTATTCCTATCTTATGAAGCTTTACACAAGGGTTAAACTTATGCACTGCTTTAGCTATTTGATCTATTTTCAATGTAATTATAGGGGGTTGACTTAGAAATTGACCTGATGTCAATGGCATGCTAAGGAAAAAAGAAATCTTAGAGGTTGAAGCAACATAGAAAATAAAACTAGAAGCAAATTACCCTAAAACCCAGACTGCAAACAGTTTGAATTTTTTATTGGCTTGTGTGATATGTTAGGAGTTGCAGCTTCTGTACATTGTAGCAACATTATGAACGTATTTGATTTAGTAATTGTCAAGTTTTCTTAGGTCTCAGTGTATGAGTAATATAGAAGGGTTACAATTTGTTTATACTAATTTTGGCTAAAATTCTCCCCTAGATACTAGTTATAGTAGGATTTGAACACATTTGCTTCTGGAATCATAAGGCCTTGGAATGTTAAATATTAGATACATTGTTCTCCAAATTTATAATTGCTGAGTTTAAATTTGTCTCAGATTACCATAAGTATGGTTAACTACTAAGAGATAAGTATAAACAATAATATTATCCATATTCGTTAGAAAAGATATTCTATTCAAATACTTAACCTTAGCAAGAAAATAACAACTTCAGAAATTGCTTTTGAAAGCCTGTTTGGTAAACCTCCTTTCAAGAGGTAATTTGATCTTGTTAGAGAGAAATTTTTAGTAAGACTTATTTCACTACATTATTTTTTTTAAATACTTAAATTATTATTTAATATGAATAAAAACATTTTTAAAAATTAATTTAATTTTATCATGATCGCATAATTTTATACATGTCAAAAATAGCAATTTGAGTATAAAAGATAGTAACTAATCAAGAATTACTCATTGTGTCTTTGACCGAAATCTCTAATGGCACCAATCAGCCAGGCTGTTCTTCTCCTCACTAATAAGAATCTCTCTAGTGATGGACCTCATTTGTAACTTGAAATTAAATGTCAATACTAATTTTCATTCAGCTTCAAGTTCCCTCATTTGTCCACTGTTTCACCTGCCAAAACATACAGTGACACTACTACACTAAGCCAATGTTGGCTACAGTTTCAAGTCCTCCATCATTCATTCATCGCTACCTCCTCTTTATCACCTTATTTAAGACCTAATGCTATTAAAAATATATACTCTACTCTTGTCCCATATCCTGTGACCAGATTGATGCTGCTGTGCTTTTGAACTACTTGTCACAACTTTATGCAGCATCACATTATATCACAGGACTACTGAAATATTTTGGGTACACAAGCAAGAGATTTAGTCCAGTTCATAGCCCCTAAACCTCATAGACATGCCTTTATGTTCTCCAGAATAAATCTACTATTATATATATCATTGTCCTTTGTAGTATAGTTTACACATCAAATTTTCATCCAATGCATAAAACTAAAAATCATTCTAAGGATGATCAAACCCTAGAAAGCTTTAAGAATAGAGATTATAAACTCAAAATAAAAGTATCCATTAAGCATAACTGAAACCCAAGTTAAATATAAGCAAAATCCATCAAAATCCACTCAATTCCAACAAGGGAGAGTTTAGCTAGATATAGAAACAAAAACAGAAATTAAAACAATAGAGAAGAAGAAGTAAAACTCCATTGAAGATTGAAGAAAATCTGAGCTCCCGCTCTTCTTCCCTTCAAGTCCACCTCTAAGTTTTCCAAATTAGGTCTAGTTTTTCATCCCTCCTTGTCTACACCTAGAAAGACCTCTTCCCCCAGCTAAAAATACCCTCCTGACGAGAATTAGGCCAAGAGGTAAATGGGCCTGCATCACACTCATCGCCCAGCGGCCATTTGGCCGCCCGACGGCCTGGTTCCTGCTTGTTTCGTGGCATTCTGACTTCCCACCGCCCAGCGGCCAGATGGCCGCCCGGCGACTTGACCTTTTTTGTTTAATGAGCATTCTGACCTTCCACCGCCCGGCGGCCTGGGCATTTTTGTTTAGTGGACCTTCCATCGCCTAGCGGCCATTTGGCCGCCCAGCTACCTGAGAATCCTTCCACTGCCCGGCGGCCAGTTGGCTGCCCGACTACCTGGGCTATTTTTACAGCTTCATTTTCCTTGATTTTTTGAGCTCTTGGAGTCCAAAATACATGTTTGGAAGTTCAATGAGCTCTTCCATTTGGCTTCAAGCTTTATCCTTTTTCCCTTTGTGCCTATAATCAAAACAACAACAAATGAGCTAAAGCTCCAATAATTCTAATCAAAATGAACTTAATCTAACAAACTAAAATAGATAAACTAAAAAGATAAAATAAGGTTGTCTTAAGGTCAAAAAAGCGTCATAAGTTGGACTTAAGCGGTGAAATCTACTCAAAAAGCTTTGGAAAAACAGATAATCTAGCAGATTATCAGAAACCAAATAATGTATAGAAGATAGCTAGAAATGCAGACAAAGAGGTGATTAATGAGAGATTGTCAAGAAAGGAATGTAGCATATTGTTGTTTTTTGGTTCGGTGCTCCTAAATACTTGTCTTAAGGTCTTCAACTCTGGAACTTTAGTCACCTTATTGTATACTGTTGAGAATTTAGTTTTTTTTTTGTAGCATTCTTTGTCATATATAATTGTTTTGGTGAGCGAAGTCTTAGTTTTCCGTTTGAGATTCAATATTACTGAGCACATGTACTTTTTGAAGGTACTGCTCATTGTATTGAATCTTGAATTGTCCAAGTTGGACAGTTTGGGAAGAAACTTTTCCTTCACTTGATTATAGTTACTCCTTAAATCTCATATCATATACTTGATGAAATTTTATTGTGTATCATTTCCTTTTGTTCTCTGGGTGCACACTTGATCGTGGTAGATGTCACCACTTTTTAGTCGTGTACTTGGAGACCAATGGGAAATGCTGCCGAAATTTTGTCAAGTATACGATGTGTGATTTTTGTGAGTACTATTTATCAAGTGTTGAAAAAGTGTCTTCTCGAATGGGATAGGATCACACCATGTTAAGAGAGATGAGGATTTTGGAAATAACAGTACTAATGTGTTAAATCAACTTCAGCAATCATGAAACCTGATCGAAGTTGGATGTTACGAAGAAAGGATCAGACTGGCCTTGTAAGTGAAGAATTCAAGAATAGAGTTGATGATTTCATTAAGGTTGCCAAAGGACACCCGATGGTTTTTGATGCATTAAGTCGCAATCCTTGTCCATGTGCAAAATGTAAGAACCATGTTTGGATGGAATCATTTTCAGTAGAGAACCATCTGTATAAGTATGGATTTGTGGAGGGTTATGTAAATTGGACCATTCATGGTGAGAACAGATGGAGGGATAGTGGTTCAGCTTCCATTGGCCATGATGTTGAAGTGGAGACTAAGAATCTATACGCGGATATGGTTATGGATGCTGCGGGTGATATATTAAATCCAGAAGTTCAAGATTTGGAAGAGGATTAGAATCCGTCTGCTTCAAAGTTGTATGATTTGTTGAAAGATGCTAAAGAGCCTTTATGGGATGGTTGCCAAAAGCACACGAAATTGTCAGCTGTAACTCAACTCTTGAATTTGAAGTCAGAGTTCAACATGAGTGAGAGTTGTTATAATCGAATGATTGTCATAATTAAAAGCATGCTTCCAGAGTCAGAAAGGTTACCCGAAAATTATTACAGATCAAAGAAAATGGTTAATGAGTTGGGATTAGGATATGAGAAGATAGATGCTTGTCCTAATCATTGCATCTTGTATTATGGGGAGTACATTGACAAGAGTGTTTACTCAGTGTGCTTAGTATACGGACACCCGCGATTCAAACCGAAGGTGGGAGGTTCGAAAAATCAGAAGGATGTGCCATTGTCAGTGTTGCAATATTTTCCTATTATTCCCAGACTCCAACGTCTGTTTATGTCCAAAAAGACTACACAATATATGCGCTGACATGCGGATGGCGTGCGTCAAGATAAATCAGTGATCACACATCCAGCTGACGCTGAGGCTTGGAAACATTTTGACGCCATTCATTCGACATTTGCGCTAGAAACTCGAAATGTTAGGCTTGGCCTTTGTACAGATGATTTTAATCCATTTAGTGCTTCAACTACTCCATACTCATGCTGGCCTGTTTTTGTCACACCTTATAATTTTTTCCCAAGTATGTGTATGAGAAGAGAATACATATTCCTTACTTTTATAATTCCTGGACCGAAGTCATCGAGTAAAAGTTTAGATGTCTATCTTAGACCCTTAATTGATGACTTAAAGATTTTGTGAGAAAATGGGGTGAACACTTTTGATACGTGGAATAAGCAAAATTTTAATATGAAAGTAGCTTTGTTGTGGACAATAAGTGACTTTCCAGCTTTTGGAATGCTAAGTGGATGGAGCACTCATGGAAAACTTGCTTGTCCCTACTGCATGGAGAACAGTAAATCATTTGTATTGAAGCATGGTAGGAAGTGTTACTGGTTTGATTGCCATCGTCAATATCTGCCACTTGAACATCCGTTCCGTCGTGATCAGTACTCTTTTACGAAGAATTCAACAGTGAAAAGTTTTCTGCCGCCATAACAATTTGTTACCAAGTGGCCTCAATACTCAAGAGGGGGGGTGAATTGAGTATGAAAACTAAGTTCACAAATCTTTCACAAATCGTTTGATAAACAATTTTCGTTGAAGCTAATTGATGATTAGAGATGATTGGATATAAAAGATAAACACTTTCACTTATAAATGCAATAGCCAAAGGTACCAATATTCAAGCAAATCAATAAAATAGTACTTAATGTAAAGAGAATGGTTTAGAGAAAACAAACACAATGATTTATCCTGGTTCGATCACCAATCCACTTGTGATCTACGTCCAGTCCCCAAGCAACAACTTGAGATTTTTCACTATATCTTCAAGCTTCAATGGGTGCTTGACAACCACTACAACCTTGAGCACTCAACACTTTGGGATACCTCACCCTTGGAGCTTGAGTCTCTTCAACTAAGGGATACCTCACCCTTTACACTTTTGGAGGGATGCCTCACCCTCTTTACAAAGCAATAATGATAGATTGAATGAAGCTCTCATTAGAGCAGATGATTACAAATTAAAGCTCTAATATACTCTCAAAGATTTTTCATGTTTTTACAAGAAAACAGAGGAAGAAGTGGATTTGAGGATTGATTCACGTTTGGAAGTATTGGTGATCAGTTTTTGGTTCAAGGTCAACCTCAAATGAAGACCCAACTTTGGTATTTATAAGTTTCTCAATTAATAGAGCCGTTGGGGTGGTTTGGCCATGCATTTAATGCATTTAATATAGCCGTTGGACGTTGTCAGGGTGAGTGTAATCGATTACACAACTTATGTAATCGATTACATTGTTGTTCCAACGTGTTCTTGGCTTTCTGGGCTCTGTGTAATCGATTACATTATTGGTATAATCGATTACATGGCTTCTGACTTTGCTTGTAATCGATTACAATATCCATGTAATCGATTACATGACTTTTGACTTGCTGTGTAATCGATTACAATATCCATATAATCGATTACATGACTCTTTGAACGTGTTCTTGCCTTTCTGGGCTTAGTGTAATCGATTACATATACTGTGTAATCGATTACATGGCCTTTGACTTGCTTGTAATTGATTACATTACTCATGTAATCGATTACATGGCCTCTGTTTGCTGTATAATCGATTACAAACATTATGTAATCGATTACATTGGCCTTTGAACACATTTTTCAAGTCCAATAAAGCTTGTAAGTCATTTCTAACACCTCAAGATACTTGATTAAACATAAATCCTTTTGAGAGTGTTAGATTTAAGGTTAAAACTCAAGTTTTCTTGAAAGCCATGTTTAACTTTGAAATTTCTCACTTATTTTGAAATCATATATTGAAAAACCATTTGAGAAATCTTGAGAGCATTTAACATTAATGTTCTAAGTCTTATAACTAAATAAACCTCTTGACTTCTTTCTTTGATATTGATTTTTTCTTTTGCGCTTGATCTTCTCTTTTGCATTTGATCTTCACTTTGGCCTTTGTTATCATCAAAAACTATTTGACATGCTTTAGGGACATAAGCATTCACACGATTGAGTGGAACAAATTTCTTGAATAGAGTGACTCAGCATAAGGAAGTCATTTTTGGCTTGATTTCACGTAACCAAAAACAACGTGGCTTTGGTGAGTTTCACAACTGGGTGAAGAAAAGCATATTTTAAAAATTGCCTTATTGGTCCACTAATCTAATACGACATAATTTGGATGTTATGCATGTTGAGAAGAATGTGTTTAAGAATATCTTCAACATTGTTATGGACATAAAGGGCAAGACAAAAGACAATGCAAATGCAAGAGAAGATTTGAAGATGATATGTAAACGTCCCACCTTAAAATTGATTGTTGAGAATGGTAAGTATAAAAAACAGAAGGCAACTTATGTGTTAAATGCCAATCAAAGGAGGACAGTGTGTGAATGGATAAAACAATTGAGATTTCCTGATGGGTATGCATCAAACATTGCTCGTCGCATCAATTTAGATGATGGGAAGATATATGGAATGAAAAGTCACGATTGTCATGTTTTTATGCAAAGGTTAATTCCTCTGGCGTTTCGTCATATGTTACCAAAACCTATATGGGGAGTATTAACAGAGCTTAGCTTGTTCTTTAAACAAATTTGTGCAACTAAAATACGTACTTCCATAATAGAGAATGCAGAGCTTTCCATTATTGAAATAGTTTGCAAGTTAGAGAAGATTTTTCTGTTAGCATTCTTTGATGTGATGGAACATCTAGTTGTGCATCTCCCTTATGAAGCTAAGGTTGGAGGACCTGTGCAATATAGATAGATGTATTCATTTGAGAGATGTATATTGTACTTGAAAAGGAAAGTTCGAAATAAGGCAAGAGTTGAAGGGTCTATCTGTGAAGCATATAAATTAGAAGAAATTTCCAATTTTGCTTCCATGTATTTTGATCCATAAATACAGACAAGGCGCACTCAAGTTTCTCGAAATGGCGATGGTGGGGAATATATGACTAATGAATGCTTGTCTATTTTTAAGCATCCATGTCGCCCTATCGGGAGAGGTCGTAATAGGTTCTTGACGGATGTGGAGCTTCAAATTACTGAGACTTATGTGCTTGTAAATTGTAGAGAAGTAGAACCCTATCTCCAGTAAGTCTACTCACTAACTTAGCTATTTAATAAATTTCCAATTACATTATGTTCAATATTATTATTTTATTGATTAGACAATTCGAGGATATGCTGAGGGAGACAAATTCTAGTATCTCTGAGGATCAAATATTAGAACTTCGGGATAAGGACTTCAGTAGGTGGCTAAAACATCGAGTGAGTTCTTTCATTCATAATCATATATATCATATAAAAAATAATGTTTGTTATACCAATACTAAATGGTACAACTATTCTGTTCTCCTTGTAATGATTCACAGGTAAATATAGGTCAAATTATGGATCGAATGATTCAACAGATGAGTTACGGTCCATCTAAGTCTGTTATTTCTTACAATGGCTTAATAGTTAATGGGTATAGGTTTCATACTAAGGAGTACGAACAAAATAAAGCTACCAGGAATAGTGGGGTTTGCGTTAGAGGAAGTATATATGGCGAGAATGACTTAGACTACTATGGCATCCTTGAAAAGATATTGGAATTGTCATATCTAGGTCAAAACAAAGTATTCATTTTACGGTGCCAGTGATTTGACCTGATTTATGGAGTCAGTGTTGATGAGAGATATGGATTGATTGACGTCAAGCACAAATCGAGACTTCACTCAAATGAGCTATTTGTATTAGCTGAACAAGTAAAACAAGTATACTATACAGTATACCCACAATGCGGGGGTTGAGCTAGTGGAGAATGATGGGCAGCTTGTAAGGTTAGAGCAAGACTCTTTGCAGCTGAGACATTAAATGATGAATGTGATGGATCGAATGAGGTAGCTATTATCGATTACTACCAGGATGATGGATCCTTGAGAACACACAATATCATCACAGATGATGGAGTGATTTCCTTGTTTGATGCAAGTGCCCCAATGGAAGAAGTAGCCATAAATGAAATACATAATCCAAATGATGTTCCGTTTGTTGACCAATTCATTGATGACAACGAAGAAGATGAAAATAATGATTTCATAGATGAAGATGAGGAGTTATATGATTCAGACTCAAGTAGTAGCAATTGAACTTTGTTTATGGTATTTACATTGAAATGTCATTTTCATATTTTATGAGATTTTGCACAATATTGATGTATATAGTCTGTTAATGATGCGTGAGGATATAGTGATTAAAATTTCAAGATAAAAATCAGTTGTCAGGCCCACCAGAAAATAAAAACCTTACAACTAGTTGTAGTTAGTAAGGGTTGATCCACAGAGAACCAATTCAATTAACACTATCAAGTAGTTCCCAATTTAAACTCTGATTGACAATAAATAGTAAATAAGGGGGGTTTTGGAGTTTTGATGAACAATGAACAGTTTCAAAGACAATAACAATAAACAAACTGAAATCAACAATATAAGAAAATTGGTTAAGAGATTGAATCCACCACTAGATTTATATGATAATGTAAATCCACATATCTTTTTATTTCAACATGCTCAATTATGTTTTTATGCAATTGTAAGAGTAAATCTCTGTTTTCTTTACGTGTTGGCCAATTTAGCAACCGCTCAAATTAACCCCTAATCATTGATTAATCATAAAGCAACCGCTCTTACAACTATCCAACAATTACATTAAGATTTAGAAAACCAATCACACTAAGATCTAATCACACACCGGGATTAAATTACTTAGAACATATATTTTTCTAGATCTATTACCGCAACCGCGCATAATAAACCCAGATCTACCACTTTTATAACTGAAAAATAGCACAAATATAATTATACCCACATGAACATCATATATTCCACTAGATCTACTACCGCAACCACGCATAATAAACCCAGATCTACCACTTTGAAAGTGGAACAAGTACAAAAACCTTCATACCAACAATAGATTCAGAAATATATGAATAAAGAAATAACTGTGTTGAAATAATCAAATATGCAAGATTTACAACATCAATACTAGTGGTTTCATCACCCCCTTAACCAAGGGAGGTTTAGTTACACATAGCTAGAAGGAAATCACAAGAAAAACCGAGAAAGAACAATATGAGAAATAAAGTGCAGAAGAAAAACTAAAGCAAACGAGTTTCTGAGGATTGAGGATGATAGATCTCCAATTGCTCGAACCCGAGACTCCAATCTTTGATCCAAGACTCCCCTCTTCTTCTCCAAGGAGTTGTAGCTGCTCTCCTAGGTCAGAACTCCCCTCAAAACGTGCTAAGGGTGTCAATATATAGGCCCCCAACACAAACTTCGTGCAGAAGTTGTAATAATTGATGTCTGGAGGTCATACACGGCCGTGTATGCATACACGGCCTAGGCCGTGTATGACACTGAGTTGGAGGTCCAAAATTCACTGTTTCAAATGCAAAGTCAGAGACGTACACGGCCTAGGCCGTGTATTCTCACACGGCCGTGTACTTTTAGGCCCTGTATTCTGACGCAGGCCCTGTATTTTGACTCTAGTCATGTAATCTGACTTCCAAGCTCAATATGACCCCTTAGATCTCCAAATTTGGAAAAGTGTTCAACATGAAAGTTGTAGATTTGGATCTTAACTATCAACCATCAAAATTTCAGCTCATTTGACAACTTGTAGCTCGAGATAAGCCATGAACAGTATGCAAAGGTCAAGCTGTCAAGATCAGCACCCTAGTTCTTGCTTCAACTCCAATTTGAGTTATCCAAACGTGTGATTAGGCCTTTGAGGTCTTCATGAAAGTAGTAGCGAATTGTCTTAACTTTCCTACAAGACCAAAATCACATCAATTAGATATTTGAAACTCAAATTATAGCTAGTTCACTGAACATTGTCAAAGAGATAAATTAGGGCTAAGTCATACAATAATTCCTTCAATGATCCAATTAGGCTCAATATCATAAAATGTGTCAAAACCAACTTAATTAAACCTAATTGAACCTTAAAAAGCCTAGTGACTGAAAAGCATAATTCAATTATGAGTGCAAATGAACACATTTAAGCAAAGTTTCACAGTAATGTTCTAATTAGGGTTTGATATCAGAAACTAAGCTAAATGATGACAATTAAGCACAAATGGAGTTCAATGAATCAATTATAAGGCAACTAAAATATAGGAATAATTAACAGATCAGTTAACATGTTATGTTTCATTATAGCAGGTATTTATCATGGCAATTCGAGGTAGGGGCAATGGACGAGGTCGAGGAAGAGGCCACAACAATCCACCTCAGTGTTCTCAACCGCCCAGTGGTGCACCACCATTGCAATCTTCTTCGCACTCCCCAGGTATACCTTTTATAATAATCTTTTTATTGTTAACTTTTGATTTATATGCATTTATGAATTTATATTGCTTATGATTATGTTAGGTGCTATTTCGGCTACTAGCCCTTTGACCACAGGCGACCCATCAACTGCTCTCTCACCCTCCACTGTCCCTGTCCCTGTCCCACCCCCACTGTCTCTGTCCCTATCCCACCCTCCACTGTGCCTCCAACTAGTAACCCAATTTCGATGCCTTCAACTGGAGCATCTTAAATAGAAATTGATAGAAGGCCAGTTATATCTGTGGAGGACATCTCTCAACCGTGAGTAGTAGTGAATGTTATGTTTTGTTACATTTCTTTTACTTTTAGATTATTAACATATCTTGGACTTGTAGGAGGAGGTTTGTCCCGCAGTCTGTGACCCGTGAGATTATGGCCACCGTGATCACGCGGATGCCTATTCCAGCTGAAGTTTGGAAAAATTATCCTGTCGACATGAAGAATGAACTATTTCAGGATTTTATGGTAAGTAATTATGTTTCTAGCCTCATTGTTTTATACAATCTATACAGAGAAATATACTAACATGACTTTGTTTTAGAATAAATATCGATTTGCATCAGATTATGATTGTTCCATGGCAAGAACTATTTGGGAAAGAACATGCGTGGACCGTTATTCAGATGAAGAATCATAGAAAGACAATCATGAAAAAGTTAAAGTCATCAAACATAGCTGACCTTAAGGGCCATGGGCCCCCCAGCTTTGAAGTCAAAAGTGTAGGATGGCCTAGTTGACATTTGGTTGACACCATAGTGGCAAAAGAAGTCTGTTGCTGGTCGAAGCAATAGAGCGGCCAATCCTGATGCTATGCTGCACACTGCAGGCTCAATAAGCTTCGGTCAACATAAGAAGAAGATGGTAATATAAACTTTCTTATGTGATTATTGCAACATCCTAATAATTCTATATTATATTATTGTATAATTATAGTACAAGTAAGTTAAGGTTCTGCTTATATTATTGTATAATTATAGTACAAGTGAGTTAAAATTCTAAAAAAAAGAAAAAAAAAGGTGCTGCTATGTGAAGCCAAAGCACACTGGAATAAACCCCAAGGCTAAATATTACTATCTCTTTGATGGCTATGCCCACTTGTCCACTAGCCTTGCATGCTAGAATGGCTATTGGAATTGTTGGTGATGCTGGAGTGAGGAATGTTCTCCTTTTCTCTCTTTTTTTTTATCAAATCTTTTACTTGCTACTTTATTTCATTTCCTTTTACTTACTTGCACATTACATGATGACATGAAAATGACATATTTTGTATTTTCAATCATTTATTAACCTTTAATTTATATGCAGTGATAGGCTAGTCTCATAGAGGGAGGGACACGAGTTTAGCCTTGAATGTGACCAAACACTTGCCAATTCTACTGATTAGCAGCATTAGTAAAATGCGTGACATTAATGCTCCAATCCCGCTTGTAGTCCCAGTTATCTTTAACCAAGCCGTGAAAAGAGTCATGTGCTAGTCATGCATCTACAAACTTAAAAGGTTTAAGTTTTCAAACAGCAACCACCACTATCTTCAATCTTAACTAAAGAGGTGAGTGGTCAGAGTTAAAAATAGCAGATGGACTACTGAGGGTAGAATTGTGCAACACATATTCTACACTAAATATTCTAAAATTTTGGAAGCAATGCATGAGTGTATTGATATGTCTAGCAGAGCCATAAAAGAAACTTTATATTGTTTAGTAAGATCCCTCACAAGTAAAATATATTTTACAAAAACTTGGATCATAGTAACACTAGTGCTTTTGAATAATTCTTCTGTTCAAAATTATAATTAGATAAAAGTTGCAAACTTGACTGAGAATCTATCATGCTATTGATGAGTGAGATCATACCAAAATTCATATGTTATTTATCTGAATGCTTGTTATTTGATGGTTGGGTTCTGCACTGATATTAGATATTCTCTTTTAATAAGCATGATTGTTAAGTTTAAATCCATAGTTGCTCAGGTTAACATCTCTTAATAATGGGGTTCCTTTCGTTGAAAAAAATAATGTGGTTTCAAGTTTTATATGCTCAACTGAGAGACCCTAATCTGGTAGCTGTTATTGTTATATATTTCTGAGATTCAGTTGATGCTCAGAACTTCACTCTTTTCTTCTTCTTCTTTTTTTGTTTATTGGGAAGCCCATTATGTTGCTGTGTATGGTATTGAAGATTAATTTAACAATAGTGGTTATTGGTTTTTGAAATATTGATGTATGTTCAATCTACATATAATTTTGTTTGGAATTTCCTTAATTGGGCATAGCTTTTGTTCCAACTGCCGCTTTAACCTTGTACTAGTCCTCTTTTTACCAAAGTGGATGGAAACTCATGCATGTTTGTAACTCATATTTAGTAATTAGTACTGAGACCTTGCCATCTATTGGTCTGAGACAATCAAGAATGTTGTGTCTGCGTCTGTGATTATGTTTGATGAGCATTTATATGCCCCAACAAGTTTTCCTCAAGTGCACTTTGGCTTCACATAGTAGCACTATAATTATACAATAATATAACTCACTTATACTATAATAATACTATAATTATAATAAAGATTTTAGAATTTTATATTCTATTATATGTTGATTACAGGAGGCAGAGTTGAACCGTCCAGTCCCTTTCAGAGATTTGTATGAAAGTGTTCATAAGAGAAAAAATGGAGAATATGTCACTCACCGCTCAAAAAACTACATTGTAGGTGTTTTTAAAATGAAAACTAATCACATTTGTTAAGTTGTTAATTAGTTTGACAAAGTTTTTTATATTTTTCATTTCAAGACTCTTATGACACCATGATATTAGAGAAATATAGAGAAGATTCTTCAACGCATCCGATGGTTGATCAGGATGTGTGGCTAGAGGTGACGGGTCCCAACAAGAAGGGACGGGTCCATGGCATGAGTCATAGCTTAAACATGCCTATTCATGGATCTAGATTTGCTTCATCCTCACAGGTTGCTGGTTCCTCCAATGCTGCTTCGACACAGGAAGCCATAAAGGAAGCTGTTAATGAAGCGATGACTTCCTTTGTCCAAACACAGTTGATGTCTGTTGTCCAGACGCAACTAACGTCTGTGTTAGAGCCTATCTTAAGGATTGTTAGCTCCCAAGCAGGAAGTGCTATGCCGCAAGCACCATCACAAGGCGACGTAGTTGGGGAGAATCATGAAGTTGACGATGATGGAGCTAATTAGGATTGATTAGTTGTGTTTATTGATGATGAGATTAATGTTTTGATCTATTTGTATTAATTAACTTGGACTAGTTATGCATTCTTTGTAGAACGTGTTAAATCTATTAATACAATTATGATATTTTGTTGTTTTACACAATTATTTGTTAGATTTTTCTATTTGGATTGAAATATACAGGTTTGATTTTAAAAAATACACAAATTATTATTATAAAAATTTAATTCGAATTAGCTTCAGAACAGCTAGGGAATGACTACAGAAATTAGCTAGGGAATAGCTACAGAATTGCTACAGATTTTAGCTAGAAAATAATTACGGAATTGCTACGGATTTAGAAATAACAAATAGTTACGGATTTGCTACAAAATTGCTACGAACGTTAGCTATGGACTCGCTACGGAATATTTCGTAGCTAATTAGCTGCGGACGTGAAGGAAAGTATGAAAAAAAATTAGCTATGGATTAGCTACGGATTAGTTACGAAACTTTTTTGGTAGCTAATTAGCTACCATAATTTGACTATGGAAAAATCTGTAATTGATCCGTAGCTAATCCATAGCTAACTCGGTTAGCTACGGATTAGCTACGGATTAGTTACAGATTTATCCGTAGCTAATTGGTCTAATTCTTGTAGTGGTGGTGTACATGGTTAGCGGGCCCTAATTCTCTTTTTTTCCCCTATGTTGTCCTCTCTCTCCCCTTTATGGTACTTTGGTCCTCTCTTTTATATATTTGTTTAATGGGTATTGTTGCTCCTATCATTCGGTAGTCTTCTTTGTCTTCTTTCTTGTTTTTCTTGTATTTTTTAATGTTTTCTCTAAAAAAACTATGCATATCTCTTAGATCTATTGCCTTTGGGATAGATTTAAAGAGTTTGATTTTTAATTTCTTAAAATTTTCTTATCTTATGATAGATTTAGAATTTTTAGTTTTAATTTTTTCAAGTCAGTCTTATACTTTAATTTTATATAATAGTAAAATCTTTAAATTTATTGAGATTAGAAACATGATACTTTTTTTCATATAATAGCATGTTATGTGTCAGTTTCTACAATAAAAGATGTGTCATTATCAATAATCTATGAATCATGAACAAACTTATAGATCATTAGTAGTTTTAGGTGAAAATTATATCTATTTTTTTTCTTTTTAAACGATCTATTATTTTTACTGAAATTATAAGTACTAATGAGGTTTTAGTTGAATAAATTTACGTTTTGATAAAAGAAAGAAAGAATGTGGTGTCCTTTGAATTTCATCTGTCCTCTAGATATATTGTGAATAAAGGTTGCATTTTTATACCCAATAAAAAGGTCTCGTTTAGTGCGTAATAAGATGCTTATGCAAGAGTACGAGAGTGAGATTGTGAGATGACCATAAACATCTTATGAGGTATTTGGTTTGTTTTAAGTTTTATTTTTGATATGTTTTTATTAATAATTATAAAAGAGTCACGTTATTTTTTTATTTTGTTTCTTGAGTTTTAGAATTTTGTTAAGAAAATAGTGACAACAACATTTTATTGTTTTCACCATTCCCTTTACAAAATGTTAAAAATAAAAAACATGATTTAAATAAGGTGGCATTTTATAATTATTAACAAAAAATATCAATTGAATTTTTTTTTAAATCACCTTATTAGATATCAGTCAAATGGTATAAAATTTGATCCTTGTCGATCCATTCTTCTATTAAAAGGTTGAATTTCAACACAATGCTTCAAACTCAAAGGGTTCTTGCGTAATTGGACATGTTAGATATATAAAACTATTCATGTGCCTTCACCTAACAACTTAAACTTTTAAGAGAGTTAGTTTAGTATTAGAGCATTTATGATCAAGTGATTAGGAATTTAATCCTTATTGCTCCCATTCATCTAAATCAAAGTTGCATGAGGAGGCATGTTAGATATAAACCATTTATAAGCCTTAATCTAATAGAAGCAAAGCGCATATGTTACATACTATAAGGGCTCGTTTGGTGGTCAGGATAGGATAAGAACGGATAGGATAAGAGAGTAGGATAGGATATGAGCAAGATAAGCTGTTATCCTATCTGATGTTTGATGTCACCAGATAACCAATAGGATAACATTATATTGTCTTGTTTTGTGTTTAAAGTAAACTAGATATTATCAGGATATGATATAAATTATATACAAATGACAAATGTACCCTTATATCAGAATTACATATTTTTTTAAAAAAATAAACTTTTTTTTTTACATTTTGTACATTTAAATTATAAAAAATTATATAAAAAAACTGCACAAAATAGATAGAATAAAAACGAAAGCAAGAAACAGAGAGGTAAAGGAGATAGGGTCATCTGTGTGTGACTCAAGACTTGGAGGGAGGCATGGTACTTGGGGCCCGTTTGGTGGCCAGGATAGGGGAGGTAGGATAGGATAAACTATTATATCCTACTTTAATCTATAGTTTGGTAAACCAATAGGATAGGATATGGTTATCTTGTCAGCTTATCCTATCCTACTCACCAATTAAAATTTTATCCTAGGGGTGAGGCTGGGTTAGAAGCAAGTAGGATAAGATATCATTTTTCATTTCCACTCCAGCCCTCCATTAACCCACACCCATTAATCAACCTTCATCACCTTCATCCTTCACCCTTTAACCATCTTCCACGTGAAACCTCATCCAAACCATCACAAACACCACCCATCCACCGTCCCAACCGAGACCACCACGGTCCAACCCCTCACCTCCATAACCAACGTTCAACCTCCACCTAAACAAACCTCTACATCTCAGCCACCAAGCCCGAAATCACCGACCACCACTTCTGTTCCCGCTGCCACTGTCGTAGATCCGTCCACGTCCGCACCAACACCGCGAGCCGCCGTCGGGTTGCGCCTCCATGTCGCAGATCCGAGGCCACCATCGTTATCCATGCACCATTCGTGCCACCTGAGACCGCTCCTTCACCGCGAATCAACCACCTTTTCACGCATCAGCCGTAGTAACCCAAGCACCATGTCTCCCTCCAAGTCTTTAGTCACACACAGATGGCCTTATCTTCTTTACCTCTCTGTTTCTTGCTTTCGTTTTTATTCTATCTATTTTGTGCAGTTTTTTTATATAATTTTTTATAATTTAAATGTACAAAATGTAAAAAAAAAAAGTTTATTTTTTAAAAAAATATGTAATTCTGATATAAAGGTACATTTGTCATTTGTATATAATTTATATCATATCCTGATAATATCTGGTTTACTTCAAACACAAAACAAGACAATATAATGTTATCCTATTGGTTATCTGGTGGACATCAAACATCAGATAGGATAATAGCTTATCCTGCTCATATCCTATCCTACTCTCTTATCCTATCCGTTCTTATCTTATCCTGACTACCAAACGAGCCCTAAAGATATTATTTAAAAATAAACACCTATACAAATAACTATTGATATATAAATGTTCTAATTGCAAATTCTATAACTTAATAATTAATATAATCACATATAGTGGAAAAAAGAACATTTCTACATTAGCATAGTAGCATCTTCAAAATTATTTGGTCATCTAGTCTCGCCAAAAGTGTTGAAGACTTGCGAGCAGCATCACGATGCAACAACAATGTCATTGAGACAGAGTTAATTTGGTTTGTGTTATACCCAAAGTGAATTGTGCCAAAAAGCCCAGAAGAAACCCTACTAGAAACCCATAATATGCAGCCCATTTGCTCTTATATGTAAAAGCGTAACTTTTTTTTTGTGAAAACTCATAATTAATATAATCACATATAGTGCAAAAAAGGACTCTACATTAACATAGTAGCATCTTCAAAATTATTTGGTCATCTACTCTTGTCGACAATGTTGAAGGCTTGTCTTGCAAGCGGCACACTAGGATAGCAAAAGGGCAACATCGTTGATGCAGCAGCATTGCCATTGAGGTAGAGTTAATTTGATTTGTGTTATACCAAAACCAGGTGTGCCGAAAAGCCCATAATAAACCTTACTAAAAATCCATAATATGCAGCCCATTTGCTCTTATATATAAAAGCGTTACTTTTATATGAAAACTCATGATTAATATAATCACATATAGTGCAAACAAGGACATTTCTACATTAACATAGTAGCATCTTCCAAATTATTTGGTCATCTAGTCTTGTAGACAATGTTGAAGACTTGTCTTGCAAGCAGCACACTAGGATAGCAAAAGAGCAGCATCATTGATGCAGCAGCAATGTTAATGAGGTAGAGTTAATTTGATTTGTATTATACCGAAACCGGGTGTGCCAAAAAGCCCATAAGAAACCCTACTAAAATCCCATAATATTCAGCCCATTTGCTCTTGTATGTAAAAGTTTAACTTTTATATGAAAACTCATGATTAATATAATCACATATAGTGCAAAAAAGGACATTTCTACCTTAACATAGTAGCATCTTCAAAATTATTTGGCCATCTAGTCTTGCAGACAATGTTGAAGACTTGTCTTGCGAGCAGCACACTAGGATAGCAAAAGATCGAGCAGCATCGTTAATGTAGCAGCAATGTCACTTAGGCATAGTTAATTTGATTTGTGTTATACCCAAATTGGGTTGTGCAAAAAATCCCATAAGAAACCTTGCTAGAAACCCATAATATGCAGCTCATTTCCTCTTATATGTAAAAGCGTAACTTTTATATGAAAGCTCATGCTTTTATTGCATTTAGCGATTTAATATGCCTTGAAGTACGTTTATAACAACCATGCTTCTGTCATGAACTAATTCTCTTGAAAGTTTAAACTATTAAGTGAATGCATATGAATGACTTTATTATATTTCTAACAAGATCCATGAACTTAAATTTAACTTTTATATATGAGGAGAGATCAGTTTACACCAGTGTAAGTTTTTTTTCTCTTACACTTATTTTTAACTGTTAGATCTACTTTCATCTAATGATTGAGATTATTTCATTAAAGGTAACCATTAGATGAAAGTAGATCTAATGGTTAAAAATAAGTGTAAGAGAAAAAACTTACACCTGTTGAAGTAAGTTGATCCTCCTCTTTATATATATATGTACATATATATATATATTTATTTATTTATTTATTTATTTATATTTATAGAAGAATGTGAGTGACAATGATCGAACTCTAAACCACTTAATTATAAAGGCTTCAATACTATATTATAAATCAATTCTCTTAAAAGTTTAAGTTATTAGGTGAAGGTACATAAATAACTTTATTATATCTCTAACATATCTCTTCAGGTAAGAGCCTTTTGAGATTAAAGGGTAGACAATACACATGTCTATCTTTATTATGTATTGAAATTTAACTTTTACTTAGAAGAATTAGGATGGTAAGGATCAAACTCTAAATCACTTGATCATAACAATTTTGATACCATGTCAAAAATTAATTCTCCCAAAAGTTTAAGTATTTAGATAAAAACATATGAATAATTTTATATAATATCTAATATCTTCGGCTGACTGCTTAAACTTTTTAGGAGAGTTAATTAGTTCATGAAAATATCTACTATCCCTTAAGATGACTATTGTATGTTGGTGTGTGATGCCAGTTCAAACTCATGATACTTTATCATGCTATATAATTGGATCCTAAGTCATTAGGATTGGGTTAGTGGTGAGAGGCTTAGATAGTATACATAAGGTCATAAGTTCAAACCTTATTGTCAATACAAAGAAATTATTCTATACAATTCTGACTGTATCTTGAGATATTAGTCTCTCATCTATAAGGTGAGGTATTCTAAAAATAAAAACAAATCATAATTTTGACATAAGCAGCTCTCGTGAGAGACCGTATAATCATAGTGTTCATGCATTTGAATGGAGATTAGACCTATAGATGGTTTAAATGAATCGAACCTGCGAGAATACCATTTAAGAATTAACAAGTATATTAAATCATTTTGTCAAATTTTTTGATAAACATTTTTCAAAAGTAAAATTAATCAACTGCTATGATAGAACATTGACTACAAAGAAGATTTAATTAAACTTTTATTTTTCGTACATAATTTAATTAAGCTTTATTATTCTATTATACCTATGCTCTGCGTTTTGTAGTAAACTCCGCCCAAATTGTCGCCCATCACCTTGCCGTTTTGCCCCAGTACGGATGGTCAAATTTTATTTTAGACAGTATCGTTTTTAATTCGTAAAATTCCTTTGTTCCATGTTCACAGTGTAGAGTCACGCATTTCCTTGCTTATTCCGAATTTTTTACTGGTTTTGATCTCTTATCCAGAGTTTCAGATGTAGAGAGAACCCAATCTTTTGAGAACAGAAACAAGGCATATGACAGCAACCCAACAAGGCAATTCACTTACTAATTAATAAATCAAAATGTTCATCACAATGTCCGTCAAAATTGTTGTCAGCTATTTGGCATGCATTAAACAACAAAAATTGTACAAGATTTGAGAACAGAAAACAAGGCATATGACAGCAATCCAACAAGGCAATTCACTTACTAATTAATAAATCAAAATGTTCATCACAATGTCCGTCCAAATTGTTGTCATCTATTTGGCATGCATTAAACAACAAAAATTGTACAAGATTATAAAGGACCCTTATGTGATTCCACTTGGGTTTCCCCCCTCCACTCCACTTGATCATTTGGGAGCATAGACGAAGCTGAATTAAATAATGATGAGCTTCAAGAACAGCCCTCAAACTCAGCAGAATGGAGCCTCTCCATACTTGTCTAGGCAATCATCCAAGTCCAGTCCCAGGGCCAAGCCACAGAAGCATGCGGAACCACCTAGCCCTCTCCCGGTTGGATGCTGCGGAGGCTTCAGCAACGTCAAGACTATGAGATCCACTGCCTCAACCTCACAACAAAATCAGCAGCAGCAGCTTTATCAAAGGTTGGAAGTAAAAGTAGGTTTCATGCATTAATGTCTTTGTTTAATTTATCTATTTATTATTTTTTTTGGGGGGGGGGGGGGTGGTGTTGCGCATAAATACTTGTACGGCATGTGAAATCAAAATTTATATGTTATGATCAAAATGAATATCAATGTTTCTTCATGAATCACGATATTTTATTTTTTTGGTTGTAAACCTAATACATGTAGAAGTCTAGATCCGTGCATAACTCATAAACAAGGTAAGTCACAAGGAGAGTCATTGCTTAACAAGTATGGAAAATTATATGAACTGAATACTGTAGTCCTAGTTTAACAAGTATGGCAGACTGAAAATGATTTTTAACCAAAATTAAAACACAAAATAAAATGTAAAATTTCCCACTTTTCGTTTAATCAATCAACGAAGCAGACTTTATATACAAAAATGTATCAACCAGGAGACACAAAATTTCTGCAGTATGCGACTTTCTTTTCTGAGAAAATTGAAATTTATTTAACTAAAGTCCAGCCACACTTATATTTCCATGGTGAAGACCTTAGCACTTTGTATGAAGTTTTAAGGGACTTCCAATAATATTTAAAATTATTTAGAATTTTGGCTTTGTTTATTTGGGATTCTCTTTGAAATTTTGGCTTGAAGCTTAATGATTTAACTGAACTTCTTTTGTTATTTAATATTTTGCAATCACAAAAAAAAAGAGATTATATTTTAATATTTTATATATTCCATATTCCGATATGTTTATTTGCTTCAACATAATATGAACTATAAGATGGCAAGGACCATCATTTCAAAAAAAAAAAAAAAAACCATAAATATTTATTTTGTTTTCTTGGAGGTGGGGGCGAAGTGATGGAGATCACCTGTTCCCTTCCATGTCATTTTATTTAAATTTTAACAAGTGTAAAATAAATTAAATAAAAAAGAGATATATAATTAAATTTAAAATAATTATCAAAATTTAAATAAAATGATAAAAATAAAAATAAAAAATAAAGACAAGTAATTCTTATCCGGAACAAATAGCTGTAGTTGGCCGTTGGAGACTTGGAGAAGGGTAGAGGCTGTTGGGTCAAGCCTGAGAAAGCTGTTGGGCCGATAGAAACGAGTTTAATGTTTGATTGTGGCCCTCTCTTCATTGGGGCACATTTCGATCCAAGAATGGGCCCGGATTTTTATTCTTTTTTCGATTAAATAATTTTCCTCTTTCTATAAAAGGAAAAATCATGAAAAAAAGAAAAGGAGTTACACGCAGATTATTTATTAAGTACGATTTATTATAAATATTTAAATTATTATTTAATATATATAAAATATTAAAAACCATGACAAAATTATACTTATTTTTAAAAATATTTTTATACATATCAAATAATAATTTAATTAGTTAAGATATAATGTGACATACTGTAATTAATTAAAAATTTCACTTTGGTCTGATACAAGTAAAGACAAAATAACTACAATACTGTCACTGTCATTGTTAAGTTCGAACTTTGAATAGAATAATTATACTTTGTGGTTATGGTTCTTACTTGTAGACATTTTTACATTTTAAGCCTTCTTTATAATCCTCTCTTTAGCTATTAAGATACAATCAGACATCTTCTAAAATCAAGAATAGTATACTTGAGCAATGGATTGCAATATTCCGAATATGAAAGAATCTGATATGTGTGTGTGCTCTTACGTAGGTGGCAGATTTGGAAAAGGATGTGCAAAAGCAGACAGAACTACGAGTGATGTACATGAAAAGAATGGAAAGAACACAAGACTACTTGAGGCATTGTCTTCAGATAGCACAGGAAAAAGGAATATTGGACCTCATTATGCACTATAAAGGTGAACTTCAACAATCTCCTCTCTCTGTCCACACAGTAAGCTCCAATACCAGCCCTCAAATTCCCACTCCTGCGCACCACCACCCCGATCTAGCTGCCATCATCGATCAAGCCAAAACGAATGGATGGTATATTGAACCAACTGAGGTTAGTAGGATTCCAATCCATCAATATTGCAATCATTAATTAATTATATATGCAATATGCATAATGCAACATCAACATTTTATTTCAGAGTTTAATTTAGATGTAGTATCATTTACTGTGTCATCCAATCTTATATTTGACACTCCAATTAATGAGTTTGATCATTTAATAATTGCATAGGAAATATTTGTGTGCATATAAACTCACTACGTCACATTTATATATAAGAGATAAAAAGTTAAAAAAAAATAATTTTTGTGATGAGTGAGTTTAATGAGACTGATTTATTCTCTTTCTTTAATATTTTATCTCTTGTGTGTAAATGTGATGTGATGAGTCTGTATACATACAAAAATATCTCTTTACATAAATGTCAAACTTATTAAAAGATGAAAACACGTGATTAGATGCATGTGTAAAACTTAGTACATAAAAATTAAATTATTTGTTTTAATAAGAAAATAACAAATCTTAACTTTGATGCGTAGATTCAATTGGAAGAGAAAATTGGGGAGGGAAGTACAGCAGACATTTATAGGGGAACCTGGCGTGGATTTGATGTGGCCGTGAAGTGCATATCAGCTGAGTTCTTCCGCACAAATGCAAACGGTGTGGTTTTCTTTGCTCAGGAGCTTGAAACTCTATCCAGGCAGCGCCACCGGTTTGTGCTACAGTTAATGGGTGCGTGCCTTGACCCTCCCCACCATGCGTGGATGGTCACCGAGCTTCTGAGCACCACGCTGAAAGAGTGGCTGCATGGCCCTGGCAACAGGCAGAGACAGAGAATGGTGCCACTTCCACCTTTCAAAGACAGAGTGGTAATGGCCTTGGAGATCGCCCAAGCTATGCAGTATCTCCATGAACAAAGGCCTAAAGTCATTCACCGTGACTTGAAGCCTAGCAACATTTTCATGGACGATGCCGTGCATGTTAGAGTTGCTGATTTTGGTCATGCCCGCTTCTTGGGTGACGAGGAAATGGCTCTCACCGGAGAAACAGGCAAACATTATTTCTTTTTTGCAAAAGTTTTGAATGACCAAGAAAATTACAAAATGAAGTCAAAGAACACTATGGCAGTAATTGTGTGATTTTATAAAAAGGAAAAAGTCTAATTTATACTCTTCAACTTAATATTCTAAAAAAAAATGTGTAACGTAATTTTTAAAATTAATGTGTGCATTTTTTTTTTATGTTTTTGTTTGATTATTTTGTCAAATTCTAATAGATAATGTACTAAATTTCTTGATATTCACGTGACTTCGACTTGCAATTTTTGTTAGATTTGGCAAAAAAATTCAAATGAAAGGACAAAATACACGTTATGAAGTTTAATGGTTGTGTTACACATTTTTAAAGTTTTAGAACGTTAAAGGGATAAATTGAACTTTTCCGTTTCATAAAGATGTGGCTTGTGATGATTTCATTATCTGTTTGTGTTATTTTTAGGAACATATGTGTACATGGCACCAGAGGTGATCCGATGTGAGCCTTATAATGAAAAATGTGATGTATACAGTTTCGGGGTCATATTGAACGAGCTTCTAACCGGAAATTACCCCTACATTGAAACGGAATATGGTCCCACCAAGGTATTTTCATCACACTGATCTTGATTTGCCTTGTTAGGTATAATTGATTAATTAGTTCGATGTTGATCTCAATTGGCAAACTGACATGTTACTTGTGATACTCGCGTATATTCTGAATACATGTTATTATTAGATTGCCATGGAAGTTGTGGAGGGTAAGCTGCGGCCTATGCTTCCATTTGATGATGCTGGCCTAATGGGAGAGCTTATTGACCTTATCTGCCTTTGCTGGGATGGAAATCCTTCTATACGACCATCCTTCGCAACAATCACCCGTAGCCTCAAAAGTTATGTCAAGAAGCTCCTTCAAACTAGTGTTGAATCAATTAGTATTAAAGATAATTGTGACCATTAAACTGATACCTAGCACTTAATTAGTTGTATTGCTCGAGTAATTAACTACACCGCTTACTACAGCCATACACATTGAAAGAGTATAGGACGAGCTTGGCCGAGTAGGGAATAGAAGGAAAGGAGCTCATAATTTTCAGAGATATGGACCTGTGGACTATCGTGCTCGAAGATAGATTGAACTTTTGCTCAACATTTATGCAATCGAGTTGTATGATATTCTGAAATTTGGTGGTCAAATTTTTGCTTATATTTAAATAAGGTTACAGTGTGGCCTTCTGTCTAATGGAACATAATATCATTGGTACTAACAAATTTTCCTATGTCCATGTGTTTATTGTGATATTTGTCAAAGCACAATTTTAATTCTAGATATCGATTCGGAGAGAGGAATCTCTTTTTTTAGGGATTCTCTAGTCCTTATTAATTTTTTTTTATGAACAATGGGGCAAAAGCAAAAAAAAAAAAACAATACAAAACTACATAGCTACACTACAAACAAAAGAGACATTACTAGCATTAGCAAGCAAAGTAATAGATACAAAGGAAGGAGCAAAAGCAAAAACTATGCAAACCAGGGTGAAGCATATGTCTATGTTTAGCAATGAGATCAGTACAAGAATTTCCTTCTCTATAAGTATGGAGAATATCAACATGTCAATCTTCCAACAAGAGTCTTTTGATCCGAGTACCAATACGTGCACACAGGTGTCAAGAATCCAAATCAGAATGAATAATATTAAGGGCACTTCTAGAATCTATCTCAATCATCAATCTCGAAATCCTCATAGCACGAGTTAGAAACAAACCATTCAGAATTCCATACAACTCTGCCATAGTTATGGACATGGTTCCAAGATTAGCAGGAAAACCAAGCAAGAACCTACCAAACTCATTTCTAACAACACCCGCACAAGTAGCATTGCAGGTATCTCTAATGAAAGAGTGATCCACAATCCATTTCACCCAACCAGAAAGAGGCGGACTCCAAGCAATAGAGAATTGCGCAGAAAATAGGAACTCTATTATGACATAAGTCTCTAGAATCCAAAGCCATTTGATACTCCAAAGCAAGATTACAAATTCTATAAAGCCAAGAGGAAATAACATCTCTAGGACCATTAAAAAGAAATTTATTCCTCTGTAGCCAAAAAAATCTACATGCGATAGAAAATAACAAATCCCAATGAAGATTGGAAGATCTATCAAAATCTCCCTTTAAATTAGCATTCATCCAATCACACAAGTCCAAACCAAAAAAGACACTATGGAGTTCATACTTCACTGAACGAGACCAAGTCCTTCTAACAGCCTCACAATCCCTAAGAGCATGCAAAATGGTTTCGTCATTCAAACCATAAATGGAACAAACCGCTGATTCAGCAATATGCCTATGCCTCCTAAGGTCATTATTATGTAAAACATTATTACCAGTAAGCCACATAAAAGATCTTAACCTTTGGGGATCATTCAACCTCCATATAGATTTGAAGAGAGAACCAACACCACAATCCAATCTATTGGAGAAAACATCATATGCCAATTTAATAGAGAACCTACTATTTTGGGTCAGGAGCCAAGCAATAGAATCAGCAGGAGCATCTGAAGAAGGCGCCATATGAGAAAGAATCAACTTACAAAAAGTCTTGTGGAATAACTGTAACTTGGCAATTTTCCAACGACCATCAGTGGTAAAATCAACCACCCTATCATTAGCATGAAGATCTTCAATATTACAAATAGAAAAATTAGCGAGTTTGTTAACTTCGGGGAGCCAATGATTAAACCAAAAACTCACTCGAGACCTGTTACCAATTCTCCACACAAGATTCTAGTGAAATAACTCCAAAGTTAAAACCAATCCTTTCCAAGCATGGGAGGAATTAGTTTTCCGCTGAACAACCGAGATAAGGTCATTACCACCACCATACTTGGCACGAATAACCCTAATCCAAAGAGCATCCTATTTATGAATCATGTCCCAATTCAACCTCATCATATAAGCTTAATTCAAGGTACGAGATTGATGAAACCCCAAACCACCATCATGCTTAGATCTATAGAGGTCATTCTAACTGAGTAAGTGTAATTTACGATTATTCTTCGAGGATCCCCAAAAAAAATTCCTAACAACCTTGTCAACATGATTACACACACCCATAGGTAGCAAAGCAATCTGTATGGAATAAGAAGGTATGGTAGCAACAACACTTTAGGCAAGAGTGGTTCTCCCCGCTAAAGAAAGAGTGTTAGCCTGCCAACCATTAATTCTAGAAGAGACCCTATCTATAATGTATTTATAGGTATGCCTAAAAGACTTTCCATGCAATAAAGGAACTCCAAGATATTTACCGTCACTCGTAAACCAGACACCAAAAGCTTGACTCATTTCTTGTTTCCTAGAGAAGTGGACATTTCTAAGGAAAAAGATGCAGGATTTCTCAAAATTAACCTTCTGGCCAGAGGTAGTACAAAAAATATCGAGAATATCCCAAATAACCTAAATCTGATCCCTATTTGCCTTAGCAAAAAGCACAATGTCATCCGCAAAGCAAAGACGAGAGAGTTTGGGACCTCTTTTGGACAAAGATTGGGTACTAGTCCTTACTAGTTTAATTTTTAACAAGAATGTCAAGAAAAATTTTGAGTAACACACAAGGATGTGTAGACTGAATGTGAAGTATAATAGTGTTGCAGTAGTACATTTATAAAAATAAAGAAAACAAATAAAAGCAGTAAAGGTGCAATGAAAATAACTTGCTGAAAAATTAGAATTGCAATAAGATATAACAGTTTAATAAAGCAGTTAAATTGCACGAAATGTAAAGTGCAAGAAAATAAAAGACAACAAAGTAAACTTGACAAAGAAGGTAAATTGATGAATAATAAATTAAAGCAATTAAAGAAAAGTAAGTAAAATACAAAAAGAATAAATGTACAGGGAATTGAATTGACAAAAAAAGTAAATATGCAGAAGAATAAAGAAAGTATGTAAAAGAAAGCAATTAAAAGGAATCAAATAACCTCAAGAAGACCACTCAATAAGGAATATAAGATAAATTGCGAGAAAGAAAATGACTAGAAGTGTAAATGGATACGAATTAAACTTGCATTTGAATGGTAAGGTTTATATAAAATAAGCATGATGGAAACATATTTGACTAACAACTTCTGTTTGTTCGAGAATGTCAGGGTGACTGAGAGCGTGTTTAGAAGTGTGCGAGTAGATGATTTCCAACCCCAAAATGTTTTCATTCTCTTGGTATTTATAGAAATCCTAAGTAACTACTCCCTTTACAAGATTATGATAAATATCTAAAATAAAGGAAACTCCCTAATCATTGTCAGCAATCCTCGTGCTACAAATAACTGTCTAATCTTTATCAGCAAGCCATGTATTGTCTGGATCTTACACTCGTAACCACTGCCAACTTCTGTTTTAAATTCAAATTCTATCTTATTTGAATTTAAACTTGAATCTTCGAACAACTACTGTCTTCTGGTCAAGATCATCACTTATGTCTTCAGAAAATCCCAAGTTTAGTTACTAACCTTTTTGGATCTCATTTTCGAGATCAAATCGCAATTACCATTTTCACAACTTCCAAATTGAAATTACCATTTTGATAACTTCAATTTTCATTACAATTTTGATTCTAATATAATTAGATTATGTATAAGTTAATAACTTAGTGAATCTCATTCATACTAAGCTTTATAATATACCTTGAAATTGTTTGAATTGAAAAGTGTTATTTTTATATCAACAGATGCCTCCCAATATTTATTCTCAAAGTATGAAAGATAAATATTATTGTTTCGAGCACTACTTTTTGATTAAATCTTGACTTAAAGCTGTAGTTCGCTTTTGTCAATTCAAACTGATATGAGTAGACAAGGAAATGTCAAAGGGAAAATATCCAAATTTTAATTCAAAATTTTAATTATTCCCATCCACAACGTGGCCTCTCCCCTATTAACCAACATTCCCACTTTTTGGGGGAAATTCAAAGCTAAATGATAGCTTTTATGGGAAAACGACTTCAGCTGTCTTGTCATAATGCCAGCTTTTTAGTGAGCGTTGTTTCTTTTTTTTTTTTTTTTTAAAAACACTCTTTTAAAGTAACAAGTGAGCCTTTCTACCTCACTTTTCATCTTTTTCTCTACTGAGCTTTCTCTCTCTGAGCTTCCTTGTGCACCATTTTTTGCGACTGTGATCACGACGGGAGCGACAAAAAATAAATTATTAGGAGTTGTCACCAATTTTAGTTTTTTATTAGGGAAAATTCGAAAACCTAAGAAAAATAATTTTTAAAACTAGATTGGATTCGAGAGTCGATTATGCATAGGGAAAGGTGGAGAGTTAACCCCACAGCACCCCTAATACATCTATCCTGAGACAGTTATCCTAAGTTAATTGTGCAAAGTTTTGATAATTCTTGAAAATATTTGTTTTTCCATCTTTTGTTAAAAGATAAACGAAATAGACAAATAAATTACAAAAATTTAATTTTTGGATTGACAGAATATGAGTTCCGCTCCAACGTATCCCCGATACAATGAGGAACTCAAATTCACGTAGTTTTCTAAAGAATAAGTGTGAGTTGATTGATTTTAATTAACAAAAAGATTTTTATGTTTTGAAAATTTGAATTAACAAGTTGTCGTGACTCAGTTAATCATGCTAAGGTTTGAATGAGTGAAGCTCGAGTCACGCTAGAGATGTCACTTATTGATTATCAAGTTTATTGCAATTAAATGAAATTTTACAAATTAAATTATATTTTAAAAAAAATCACCCTTTTTTTTAGAAATAAGAAGCTGGCCCAATTACTTAATGTTTTGTCCCTAGAATTTGAAATTTCATGATACCCTATGATTTGGCCCAAATAAAGGTAAATAGCCAAAAAACAAATGACCCAAAGTAACACAAAAAAAAAAAGAAACATAAAAAAAAATAGAAGAGAACGGAGAAAACGGGACAGATAAACAGGGGATCTGGGCTAACATGGGGCTACGGTGGCTGTGTCACAGATTTGGGTGAAAGTACACCAGTTGGGTGGCGGATCATGGGTGAGCGACGACTTGGTGGAGCGGCGAGGCGGCACGCCACTGTTGGTTCATAGCGGTGCGCAGCTATGACGTGGTGGCGTGACGAGGCTCGATCTGGTCGGTCTTGGTCTTTGAGCGGTGAGGCTTGGTGGTGGCTGGAGGAGACGCTGGTTTTGGTGGAGCTTCACGAATCTGGGTTTCTAGGTGGATAGCCCGAGGTGGGTGTGGCTATGGCGTTGTAGGTGGCTGCTGTCTGGTGCAACACGGTGGCTGTTAGTTCATTGATGGGGCTAGGCTGTGATAGTCTCGGTGGTTACAGTTGGGAAGGATGGAAAGTCAAGGTTGGTCACTGTTTGGGGTGGTTATGGCGAGATGTGGTGGTTACGGGGTGGAGGTTGGAGATGATGATGAAGGGTTGCTGAAGGTGAAGGTGAGGGTCACGGTGGTGTGGTTGGGTTTGGTGGTTGTGTGTGTCGCGACAGAGAAATCGCGGCGAAAAAATAGCAACTTAAATTAAAAAAAATTAATTAATTTAGGAGCCGCCACCAATTTTATTTTTTTATTAGGAAAAATTGAAAAACCCAAGAAAAATAGTCTTTGAGAACCAGATTGGATTCGGGAGTCGGTTATGCTTAGGGAAGGGTGGAAACTTAATCCCACAGCACCCCTAACGCACCCGTCCTAAGACGGTACCTTAAGTCAATTGTGCAAATTCTTGATAATCTCAAATATATTTACTTTACCCCTTTTATTAAAACAACACTAAAAAACTAAATAATTTGTGAAACTTTAATTTTTGGCTTGACAGAAATGAAATTCTGCTCCTACGTATCCTCGTGTGCAATGAGGAACTCAAAGTCACGTAGTACTCTTAAAAAATAATTGTGGTTTGATTGATTTTAATTTTAAAAATTTGAATTAACAAGTCATCGCGACTCAGTTATTCAAATTAAGGATAGAATAGGTGAAGCTTGCGTCGCGCTAGAGACGTCACCCACTAATTATCAAATTTGTTACAAAATTTTTCTATAAAATTTATCTAGGAAAAAAAATTAGTTGATTTTATTATTATTATTATTATTATTATTATTATTATTATTATTATTATTATTATTATTATTATTATTATTATTATTTTTTTATTTTATTTTAAAAGAAACAACTTAATTATTTTTTAAAAAATTTTGAATTAACAAGTCGTCGCGACTCAGCTTATTCAAATTAAGGATTGAATAGGTGAAACTCGCGTCATTAGCTGTAGAGACGTCACCCACTAATTATCAAATTTGTTACAAAATTTTTATTTATAATTTATCTAAAAAAATTAGTTGATTTTATTATTATTATTATTATTATTATTTTTTATTTTATTTTATTTTAAAAGAAACAACTTAATTATTTTTTAAAAAATTTTGAATTAATAAGTCGTCGCGACTCAGTTATTCAAATTAAGGATTGAATAGATGAAACTCAGCATCACGCTTAGAGATGTCACCCATTGAATCATCAAGTTGTCACAACTTAGATGATTATAAAATTCTAAGATTAACAAGTTGTCACAACTCAGTTAACCCTAATTTATTCTTTTCTTAGGAGGTTCAATTACTTTATATTTTTATCATCGTTTTATTTTCTTTTATTAAAACAAACACTTATTTTTATTTTCTTTCTAATTTTTCATCATTTTTGTTGCATTTTAATTTCTTTTGTATATTTTTTATTATGTTAGATTCAAAATAAATTTCACACAAATTTTATTTATTCTTCCCAAAGAAAATCAACATTAAATGTTTCAAAAATATAAATTCCCTTTTTAGATATTTGACTCTAAGTGCACTAACCCACTAAACTCTAAAGCCCAAACCAAATAAACAATTTAATCATATTAACCCAATCTAAAAAAAAAAAACTAACAGCAATCAATATATATATATAACTTACGAAATAATTGAACAAAAGGGGGTTATATTTGAAATGAGTTACAGAGACGGGTCAGGGTGCAGGAGTGGCAGCACGGACGTGCTCCGGTACGGCGCGGAGTACAACGGTGCGCCAGCATGAGGACTGGACGACGAGTTGGTTTCGCCAGCTAGGTGGCACGGATGCGCAGATCTGAGTAGTGGTGGCTGACGGTTCACAAGCAGCGACGGTGGTGGAGTGAAGTCGCGGATGTGGCGACAGAGCTCTACGGTGATGCTAGCTCTGGTTCGGGTTGAAGGTGGATGACGCGTGGATCTGTGGGTTTGAGGCAGTGTTGCGCGAGACAGAGATGGGTCACGGTGGTCTTGCTTGAGCTCACGGTGAGGGGAGTGAGGCTAGCGACGGGATCTGCATATATAGGAGCAGAGAAGTATGTTGGTATTGTGGTGTTGTTTTCGTGATGATGGAGATGGTGAAGGGGAGTTATGAAGGTTGGTGCATGTGGGTGGAGGCTACAGCTGCTGCTGTGTTAAGGAGACCGAGTTGAACTCGGTTTGGTGGTTTACGGGGCTGCTATGGTGGTTGGTTGGAAGAGGTTGAAGAGTTTGAGGACGTGGGTGAGTCACGGTTGTGTATGGTTATGGAAGTGAGGATGTTGCTGAGAGTGTAGAGTTGATGATGGAATGGTGGTGAGGCTACGTGAGCTTACGGTGAAGAGAGGATGAGTCTCCTCCCGTTCGTTCCCCCCCAGACAATCCATGTATATATTGTTTTAAGAAGTGAGTAATATGTGTGTGCAGCAGGTGAGTGTGTGACGGAAATTTTTTTAAAAAATGTGTTGTGTGTAGTGTTGGAAAGGTTATGGAGGGTGTGGTAGTGAGTTATGGAAGATGGTGAGGTGAAGGGTGGATGGCTCACGGTGGGAAGAAGTTGAAGTGTTAAAGATGAAGGTTGGTAGTAACAGGGAGGTGAGGGAGATGATGGTTATGTTGGTTGGGACTATGGGAGGTTAAAAGTGGTTATATGTGCATGGGTGGCAGTCGTATGGTTGCGTTGAAGGTAGAGAAGGCTAAAAATGGGTCACAGTTGGGAGCTGTTGTTATGGGTTGAACGTATAGTTGGTGAGGTTATGGAGATGAAGATAGTAGGGTGATGAAGGTGAATGGGGGGTTACGGGGATCGTCCTTGAGCTCACGGTGAGGGGAATGGAGTGTGGTTGATGATGGAAGTTATATGCAGGATGAAGGTGGGTTCACGTAAATGATGGAGGGATGAGGAAGAAGATGATAGAGATGGTTGAAGGGTGGTTGAAGGTGCAAGGAAGTGAGGTCTCGATTTTTTTCGGTGGAAGTCAAGGTCTCGGTTGAGGGCCCTTTTTTATGGTCTTGAGAAAGATGGAAGTTGTTATGGAGGGTTGATGGTGGAGTGGTTGGACGTGGTGGCTACGTGTGCATGGGTTTATGAAAGGTGGAGATAATGGAATGCTAATGGGTTAGTACTGGTGGGAACCTAGTTAAAATAAAAAAAAATGGGTGTGCTTTATGATTATGATAGGTTGGCAGAGTTTGGTGGAATGGGTGGTTGGAATAAAATAAAAAATGAGAAGAAAAGAGTGTTGTGTTAGTGCTACGTGAATGAGTAAAGTAGGGTGTGTGTGAATGTGAATGTGAATGTAGTGGGGAACAAAGGTGAGTGTGACTTTTTTTTTATCTTTTTTATTTTTTTTATTTTTATTTTAGCCCGGTCAAAATTGGGTGTTCACAGTTGCCCATCTTTACTTGTTTCTTATTAGATAAAAGGAAGAACTGTGGTTTTTCATTTTATCGTCGTAAGAAACGAGTAAAGACATGAACTCTAATTTTGTCCGGCAATGCATAAGAGGATAAATGCAAAATAAAGCAAAAACAATGATAGGAAGTTAAAATGCAATGAGCTGATGCGCTCAAAAGAATTTAAAATGCATTTAGCTTATGTGCTCAACAGAAAGTAAAATGCATAGAGCCGATGAGCTCAAAAAAAGTGACAGAAATTTAAAATGCATGGAATGCATGGAGCCAATGCGCTCAACAGAAAGTAAAATGCATGGAATGCATGGAGCCGATGCGCTCAAAAGTAAAAGACAAGAATTAAAAGAACAGGGAGCCGATGCGCTCAAAAAGTAAAAGACAGGAATTAAAAGACAGGAGCCGATGCGCTCAAAAAGTAAAAGATAGGAGCCGATGCGCTCAAAAGTAAAAGACAAGAATTAAAATACAGGAGCCGATGCGCTCGAAATTAAAAGACAGGAGCCGATGCGCTCAAAAGTAAAAGACAAGAATTAAAAGATAGGGAGTCGATGCGCTCAAAAGTAAAGGACAAGAATTAAAAGAACAGGGAGCCGATGCGCTCAAAATGTAAAAGACAGGAGCCGATGCACTCAAAAAGTAAAAAACAAGAGCCGATGCGCTCAAAAAGTAAAAGACAGGAGCTGATGCGCTCAAAAGTAAAAGACAAGAATTAAAATACGGGGAGCCGATGCGCTCGAAATTAAAAGACAAGAGCCGATGCGCTCAAAAGTAAAAGACAAGAATTAAAAGACAAGGAGCCAATGCGCTCAAAAAGTAAAAGACAAGAATTAAAAGACAGGGAGCCAATACGCTCAAAAAGTAAAAGACAGGAGCCGATGCGCTCAACAGAATTTAAAATGCATGGGGTCGATGCGCTCAACAAAAAGAGACAGGAGCCGAGGCGCTCAAAAGTAAAAGACAGGAATTAAAAATGTATGAAATGCATGGAGACGATGCGCTCAACAGAACTTAAAATGCATTGAGCTGATGCACTCAAAGAAATTGACAGAAATTTAAAATGCATGAAATGCATAAAGCCGATGCGCTCAATAGAACTTAAAAAGACAATGAGCAACTGAGTCCCGAAATTTAAATGACAATGGGCAACTGAGTCCCGAAATTTAAAAGGCAACGGGTAACTGAGTCCAGAAATTCAAATAACAATGGGCAACAGAGTCCCGAAATTAAAAAGATAATGGGCAACAGAGTCCCGCAATTTAAAAAATAATGGGGAACAGAGTCCCGCAATTCAAATGACAATGGGCAACAGAGTCCCACAATTAAAAAGACAATGGGCAACAGAGTCCCAAAATTTAAATGGCAATGGGCAACAGAGTCCCAAAATTAAAAAGACAATGGGCAACAGAGTCCCGCAATCTAAAAGACAATGGACAACAGAGTCCCGCAATTCAAATGACAATGGGTAACAGAGTCCCGAAATTAAAAAGACAAATGGGCAATAGAGTCCCAGAATTTAAATGACAATGGACAACAGAGTCCCGAAATTAAAAAGACAATGGGCAACAGAGTCCCGAAATTTAAATGACAATGGGCAACAGAGTCCCAAAATTAAAAAGACAATGGGCAACAGAGTCCCGCAATTCAAATGACAATGGGCAACAGAGTCCCGAAATTAAAAAGACAATGGGCAACAGAGTCCCAAAATTTAAATGACAATGAGTAACAGAGTCCCGAAATTAAAAGACAATGAGCAACAGAGTCCCGAAATTTAAATGGCAATGGGCAACAGAGTCCTGAAATTAAAAAGACAATGGGCAACAGAGTCCCGCAATCTAAAAGACAATGGGCAATAGAGTCCCGCAATTCAAATGACAATGGGCAAAAGATGTCCCGAAATTAAAAAGACAAATGGGCAACAAAATCCCAGAATTTAAATGACAATGGGCAACAAAGTCCCGAAATTAAAAAGATAATGGGCAACAGAGTCCCGAAATTTAAATGACAATGGGCAACAGAGTCTCGAAATTAAAAAGATAATGGGCAACAGAGTCCCGCAATTCAAATGACAATGGGCAACAGAGTCCCGAAATTAAAAAGACAATAGGCAACAGAGTCCCAAAATTTAAATGACAATGGGCAACAGAGTCCCGAAATTAAAAAGACAATGGGCAACAGAGTCCCGAAATTAAAAAGACAATGGGCAACAGAGTCTCGCAATCTAAAAGACAATAGGCAACAGAGTCCCGCAATTCAAATGACAATGGGTAACAGAGTCCCGAAATTAAAAAGACAAATGGGCAACAGAGTCCCAGAATTTAAATGACAATGGGCAACAGAGTCCCGAAATTAAAAAGACAATGGGCAACAGAGTCCCGAAATTTAAATGACAATGGGCAACAGAGTCCCGAAATTAAAAAGACAATGGGCAACAGAGTCCAGCAATTCAAATGACAATGGGCAACAGAGTCCCGAAATTAAAATGGCAATGGGCAACAGAGTCCCGCAATTTAAAAAACAATGGGCAACAGAGTCCCGGAATTTAAATGACAATGGGCGATTGCGGCCCGAAAAGCTCTTCTTTTTCTTTTATTATTTTTTTCTTTTCCTTTTTTATTTTTTTTCTTTTTTATTTTATTTAAAAAAATCATTTGAACCAAGGATGAATTTGGAAAGCTTTGACCAATCAAACCCCTCGTTCACGTGCTTTAGCCCATTAAACCTGATAACTTCTGTCCGCATCCTTTCTTTCCTTTTTCTTCTTCTTTCTCTTTCCTTGTTTGCCACTCTCAACTCTCCTTTTGAGAAATGAAATGATCATCTCTTGTCATGAATCTTTGCTTGGCTGAGTCCTTGAGAGAAAATTTTACTCCAGTATTTAACTTTGTCCTTCATCTTATTGATTCCCTGCAACTGTTTGATTACTTAATCATTATATCTATTACTACTTCCTTCAACATATCTTTTCTTTAATCCTTCAAAAATTTGCCCCAGTATGACCAATTGAACAAAATTGCCCCAGTTTGGTGAACTTTTCAAGGCGCTTCAGGCCATCTTCCTATTTATTTGCCCCAACTTTTACTTAAATCGCCCTTTCGGGTTTTCAGACTAACGAGCTCTTTTCCTTTTTTTTCTTTTGCTTAGGTTGCACTTTTGGGTTTTCAACCTAACGAGTCCCTCTTTTTTTTTTTGCTCGGGTACCTCATCCTCCATCAATTGGGAATTCCAAGTTTTCTTCGATCTGAATTGCTCATCAGGAGATTACCATTAGATGGTCAAACCATAGTGTTGTACTCATGTTCACCTTACCTGAAGCATTACGTAACAGATAGACATGGATTCAACAAAACAGGAATTGACTAAGTGAACAACTTCCAGATTGGCATTGTAAGTTTAACAACACAAAAGGGTATATATGGAATAAGACACAAATGATGGTATGGGATTCAAAGAAGAGTTGCCTTGATATGGATTAGTTTGATCCTCATGAAAACGATCTTTAGTTGCTCACTACACATTATGACCAAGGATTTTCTTCTACTGAGCATCTATATCAAGCCAAATTGAGTCAAAGAAAAATCTGTCCCAGTTTAGGATTGAATAGAATAAGGCTAACACTCACTCTAGTGACCGAAAGATTTGTCCCAGTGTTGGTCAATCGAACCAAGGAAAAGAAAAATTGCCCCAGTTTAGAGTTAAATCGAGCAGGGTAGACACTTGTCCTAGTGTAAAGCCCAAATTGAACCAAAGAGAAATTTATCCCAGTTTAGGACTGAATTGAATAGAATAGGAACTCGCTCTAGTGACAAAAATATTTGCCTTAGTGTAGGTTAAATTGAACTAGGGAAAAGAATGCCCCAGTGTAGGGCCAGCTCGAACATGGTAGAAACTTGCCCTAGTGAAAGTCTCTTTTTTTTTCTTCTCCTTTCCTTTTTTTTTTTTGAAGAACAATGAATTGGATACTTAGATGAGTGTAACCTTTGTCTCAAAATTAAAGTTAACAAAATGACAACAACCTTTCATTGATTAGAATGGACTTTTTGAGACTTGTAACGTGGCTAGGGGTTATGAAAGGAAAGATATAAGGTTCAAACAAGTGTTTAAGGGTTGAATGGGACTAAGGATCCTTACACTTTCAAAATTGAACTTTGTCAATTGCTTTTGCACTTTTAAACACATTTTTCTCAATTTCTTCCCATTTTATTTCATTTTCTTTCATTCCCCTTTGTCATGACCCATTTCATTTCACTTTTTTTTTCTTTTTTTTCTTTTCTTTTTTTGTTTCATTTTTTATTCTTCCTTTTTTTTTAGTTTTTTACTTCTTGCCCCTTTCACCTTTTTTTTTTTTTTATTATGTTTCAAAATAGTTACCATGACAATCAACCTTTGCTTTGTGCTATCCCTTAGAGTAGGGGTGATCCTTATCTAGGATTTTTTTGAAGAAATTTTCAAACTCAAAAGGGGTAACGAGGGATAAAAATGATGAAATTTTGTAAAAGATAGAGAAAAATGGCCAGTCTTCATTTTCAAATCATGATTGTTTATTTTCAAAACTTTAATTTTGAGACAAAAGATAGTGCACACCAAGTGATTTCTTCTTTGCTCTTTTTTTTTTTTTTTTTTTTTTTTTTTTTGCAAAAAGGCACTTGCAGGCGCGAACCTTACTGACATATACCAAATTGAGAATTGCCAAGAATTGGCGTTCAATGGGATCCAAATACAGGGAAAACACTTCGAAGAAACGAAAGCGAATAAATGTCAAGAAAGACAACGTGATGAAAATGAAAGGAAACAAGATGTCCATGCAAATTCATTACACTAATGCTTCAAGAAAGTTATCATAAGTTCAAAACCCAAATAATTTTATTGATCGAACAAGCATAGGGTTGATACAATTAAACCACCGTTTCACGGTAACTACTTGATAAACAAATCAGAATACCAGTCGCTTAGAAATTTCCCAGTGTTGGAGGACTCTAAGGTGTTGTTTATGAACCACCACTAAGTTGAACTTTCTGAGGTTTCCTTGATCAACTATTCTAAGCATTTACCCCATTTCTTCCACCATGATTAGGAATTGGGCTGTTGACAATATCGGATCCAGCCTCCTCTTGGATATCAAGCTTCCCATAAGCAATTAACTTCCTCACTGTCGTCTTAAAAGCTTCACAGTCTTCAATAGAATGCCCAGAAACATCCATGTGAAATTTACAAGTCAAATTTGAGTTATGCCAACTCGGGAATGGTGACTCCATGGGGCGCACAGGACTCCCCAAAATTAAATGGGCATCATAGAGCCTTTGGAATAACTCTGCATTCGAAATGGACAATCTTGGAAAGGAGGTAGGCCTTGGGGACGAAAACGACCTTGATTTTAGAAGTTTGGTCGAGGCTGTGGGTGATTTGGAAAATTTTGTGAAGCTGCAGGTGGATATTGGGTATAGGTTGGGCGAGTTGGCACATATAGTTGTGGTGTGGGAACATTATTGATTTGGAATTGTGGAGTTGGGGTGACGTTTGTGGTTGGCACAACTTGGTGGGGTGAGTAATGAGGAGGTGTAGGTGTTTGGTGTGGAAAGTGAAGGTTAGGGTTATATGCAGGTTGATGACTTGGGTTTTGTGGGGGATATCGAGGTCTGAAGATGATGCGTGAAATCCGCAAGTGTACGATTTCGTCGTCAAGTAATAAAAAGATCGAATCCACAGGGACTATGTCTATGAATACCAATTTATTAATTAATTCAATTAAATTAAATAAAAGAGAATATGATTATTTATTAAGAAGAACGTAGTAACAAGTAATTAAATAAAAATCAAAGTGTAGAATTTAGAACAAAAATAGCAAGTTATCAAGAAGGATATTCAGATTCAAGAAAGCTTCCAAGATTGGGATACCACAATGATACAAGATAAATCCTAATTGATAACCCTTTTATTAAATCTGAAATTCAATTGAAGGTGAATTACCCTAAATTAGTTAATGTTCTTTCTCAAGATACAAGATTCGTGCCCAATTAAACCAATTCCTACTCTCGTGGTAATTGAATTTAAATTGAACCCATTACGTTTTGTGGTAATTCATTGAATCCTCGAAAGGCTAAAACTACTCTCGTGATTTAAACCTTAAGTTCAATTCTTATGGTTCCAACACTTAGGTTCACCTCTCAGTACGTCCCTAAATGCCTATAAGATGCAAATAAGTGGCCAGCAAATTCACATGAATAAAAGCAATAAAGATTGAATCAAAGAACATTCAAGATTAATAAAAGGGGAAACAACGTCAATTAATCATTATCAATGTATCAAAGGACATTGCCCAATCCTAGAAACAAAAAAAACTACTCAGACATAGAGAAGAAGAGACAAGAAATCAAACTTAAAAACATCCCAAACCCGTAACAATGGAAGAAGAAGGGAGAAAGATGAAGATCAAGAGCCAAAGCCTCCAATGTGCCTCCTTCAAAACCAAATTAGAACCCCCTAATTGTATTCAGAACATCTATTTATAGCCTAGGGTTTTAATTGGCTAAAAAGCCCCCAAAAGAAATAAAAATAAAAACTTAAAAACTGTTGCGCATTGCGATCTATGGCCGTGGATCATTCCACGGGCTGGCCGTGGATCTTGTTGTCAGAATTCCATGGCCATGGATCATTCCATGGCCAGGCCATGGATCATTCCACGGCCGTGGATCATTCCACAGCCAGGCCGTGGAACTCCCTGGAATCTCTCTTTTCCTCCTTCAAGTTGCTGCTCGATCCATGGTCGTGGTTTAATCCACAGGTAGGCTGTGGATCCCTCTGGAATGGTCTTTTTGCACCTTTTTGCTATCCATTAAGCTCCAACTTCAAACATGCAAGCATTCCATTCAATCTAAGGCCAATTCAACATTAATCCTGCACAAGAACACCAAAAACACCGCAGTTATCTGAACTAAGAGAAAAATAAACCAAAAGGGAAACTAAAATGCCTAAAATGCTCAAGAATGCATGCAAAACAAGAACAAAACATGATGTTGTTTCACACATATCAAAAGGTCTGTTGGCGTTGGACATAATTCACCTCGGGTTCTTTCTTTTTCGGTTGGAATCCCTTCTTAAAAGCAGTATTCTCTGTATTGCTCATCGGTAACTTCCCAGCTTTGGCCAAAATCTCAATCCTTTCTCCCGCAGTTATCAGATCTATAAAATCCTTATAGGCTGCCCCAACCATTGCTCCAATAAAAGGATTTTCCAAGGTTCCCAGGAAATATGAATACATCTCAGATAGTGTTAATGGGGGCTGAACTTGAGCTGCCAAGGTTCTCCACCTCTGTGCATATTGCTTGAAAGGTTCCTCATTTCTTTTCTGCATCGAGCTTAATTGTTCCCGGGTTGGAGCCACATCCAGATTAAATTTGTATTGATCCATGAACAAGTCAGCCAATTCCGTCCAACGAGAAATCTTAGAGTGGTGTAATTGAAGATATCACTCTAAAGTAGGGCCTGTAAAACTCTAGTGGAAAAAGCTAACGAGGAATTTATCATCCCTTGACCAAACAGCCATCTTGGTTCCATAACTAATCAAATGAAATCGAGGGTTGCCGCTCCCATCATACTTGGCAAAATCAGGAATCTTGAAGTCTTTAGGGATTACGATATCTGTGGTAGGACACAGTTCTTCTATTCTCAGAGGTCCATAAGCATTGGGGCCTTTGATTGCCTTGATCTGTTCCTCCATTTTTTCCATCCATTCTTCCTTCATCATGTCTTTCTCGGTCATGACATGACTATCCCCAAAGTTAGACATTGTTGCTTGCCCTGTAATGGACACATGAGGTTGTTCCCAAGTAGGGCCAATGTAATCAGGAATCTCATTATGAGCACCTTCCAAGGCGCGATACCCATCTCCAATAGGCAAGACAATCGATGTCGTTTGATGTGGTTGCTCATGGATCCCCACAGTGATGCTTGAGGTTACAGTTGAGAATATCGGGGCAATTATTGGTGGCACATACGCTTCAACCCTATTTGCACCTTTATTTCCACTGATTAAGTGGAGAGACTCCCTCATATCTTGCAGTATTGCTTCCAACCTTGCTTGGATCTCAGATATTTCATTCACTCTTCCTGCCATTTCATCAACTTCCCTGCTCAAGTTTATCCCTTCCTCAAGATTACTAGCAGCCATTCTGGTCCGAGATCTGGTATTGTGAACTCGGGTTTGATTGGTGTCTTCTTTCCTTGGTCGCGCAATGGTTGCTGAACAGGGTAACATCATACAAGGAATGAGATGAAATGAATGAGATTAATGTCATGCATAAGATGAGATGAATAAAATGAAAACATTTTGTTTTTCAAATGCATGATTTATTTTTTATATATATATATATATATTTTTTAGAATGCTAAAGATGCCATGCATGAATTTTTTTATGAGAACGCATGATTTATTTTTATTTTTTTTTAAAAAATGTTAAAGATGTCATGAAAATGCATGATTTTTTTTTTTAAGAATGCTAGGAATGCAAGATGATTTTTTTTAAGAATACTAGGAATGATATGAAATGCAAGATAATGTATTTTTTTTAAGTTTTATTTTTTTAATGCAAGAATGGATGGCATGAGGAAAGAATAAGTATGCTCCCTTTGTGTCCTAATGGGATTGCCTTAAACTTGGGACTTTCTATCCTAAAGATCTAAGAGTCTTTCTGGTTCGTGAGAATTTCCATAGGGTGGCTCTTCTATTTTAGAGGTCTCTAGAGCCAAGTCCTATTTCAGAATGTTGACCACGAAATAGTGGGTAAACCACTAGGTGTGGGACATTCAGGAAAAAAGTACACTCTAGATGAGGTTTTCGTGATAACCAAACAGGAAGTACATCCAAAATGGCTACCACTACGCAACCTCTACTTAACTTAGGCTTCACTCAGACCCGGGTATAGGGCCCCACTCGAATGTGTGTGCTTTATGTGTAGGTGCAGTGGGTGCTGGGAGCGTACAAACCTTTACAATTCTAAAGACTACACACATCCTGCAAAACAAAGTAAATACAAAACAAATTCCAAAAGTTTTCTACCCTAAGGTTTAGATAATAAAACAATTAAAAAAAAGCATAAAAAATATTTAAAAAAAGAAAAAGGGTAAAACAAATATATAAAGATCATAAAATTTTGCAAAACTAACTTTTATAGGCTTGACTCTCAAGTATCCCCAATGGAGTCGCCATCTGTCGCGACAGAGAAATTGCGGTGAAAAAATAGCAACTTAAATTAAAAAAATTAATTAATTTAGGAGCCGCCACCAATTTTATTTTTTTATTAGGAAAAATTGGAAAACCCAAGAAAAATAGTCTTTGAGAACCAGATTGGATTCGGGAGTCGGTTATGCTTAGGGAATGGTAGAAACTTAATCCCACAGCACCCCTAACGCACCCGTCCTAAGATGGTACATTAAGTCAATTATGCAAATTCTTGATAATCTCAAATATATTTACTTTACCCCTTTTATTAAAACAACACTAAAAAACTAAATAATTTGTGAAACTTTAATTTTTGGCTTGACAGAAATGAAATTCTGCTCCTACGTATCCTCGTGTGCAATGAGGAACTTAAAGTCACGTAGTTCTCTTAAAAAATAATTGTGGTTTGGTTGATTTTAATTTTAAAAATTTGAATAAACAAGTCGTCGCGACTCAGTTATTCAAATTAAGGATTGAATAGGTGAAGCTTGCGTCGCGCTAGAGACGTCACCCACTAATTATCAAATTTGTTACAAAATTTTTATATAAAATTTATCTAGGAAAAAAATTAGTTGATTTTATTATTATTATTATTATTATTATTATTATTATTATTATTTTATTTTATTTTAAAAGAAACAACTTAATTATTTTTTAAAATTTTTGAATTAACAAGTCGTCGCGACTCGGTTATTCAAATTAAGGATTAAATAGGTGAAGCTAAGCGTCGCTAGTAGACGTCACCCACTAATTATCAAATTTGTTACAAAATTTTTATTTAAAATTTATCTAAAAAAATTAGTTGATTATTATTATTATTATTATTATTATTATTATTATTATTATTTTATTTTATTTTAAAAGAAACAACTTAATTATTTTTTTAAAAATTTTGAATTAACAAGTCATTGCGACGCAGTTATTCAAATTAAGGATTGAATAGATGAAACTCAGCGTCACGCTTAGAGATGTCACCCATTGAATCATCAAGCTATCACAACTTAGATGATTATAAAATTTTAAGATTAACAAGTTGTCACAACTCAGTTAACCCTAATTTATTCTTTTCTTAGGAGGTTCAATTACTTTATATTTTTATCATCGTTTTATTTTCTTTTATTAAAACAAACACTTATTTTTATTTTCTTTCTAATTTTTCATCATTTTTGTTGCATTTTAAAATTTCTTTTGTATATTTTTTATTATGTTAGATTCAAAATAAATTTCACACAAATTTTATTTATTCTTCCCAAAGAAAATCAACATTAAATGTTTCAAAAATATAAATTCCCTTTTAGATATTTGACTCTAAGTGCACTAACCCACTAAACTCTAAAGCACAAACCAAATAAATAATTTAATCATATTAACCCAATCTAAAAAAAAAAGTAACAGCAATCAAAAAAAAAAAAATATATATATATATATATATATATATATATATATATATATATATATATATATATATAACTTACGAAATAATTGAACAAAAGGGGTTATATTTGAAATGAGTTACAGAGACGGGTTAGGGTGCAGGAGTGGCAGCACGGACGCGCTCCGGTACGCCGCGGAGTACAACGGTGCGCCGGCTTGAGGACTGGACGGCGAGTTGGTTTCGCCAGCTAGGTAGCACGGCTGCTCAGATCTAAGGAGCGGTGGCTGACGGTTCACAAGCAGAGACTGTGGTGGAGTGAAGTCACGGATGTGGCGACAGAGCTCGATGGTGATGCGAGCTCTGGTTCGGGTTGAAGGTGGATGACGTGTGGATCTATGGGTTTGAGGCAGTGTTGCACGAGACAGAGATGGGTTACGGTGGTCTTGCTTGAGCTCACGGTGAGGGGAGTGAGGCTAGCGACGGGATCTGCATATATGGGAGTAGAGAAGTATGTTGATATTGTGGTGTTGTTTTCGTGATGATGGAGATGGTGAATGGGAGTTATGAAGGTTGGTGCATGTGGGTGGAGGCTACGCCGCTCTTGTGTTGAGGAGATCGAGTTGAACTCGGTTTGGTGGTTTACGGGGCTGTTATGGTGGTTGGTTGGAAGAGGTTGAAGAGTTTGAGGACGTGGGTAAGTCACGATTATGTATGGTTATGGAAGTGAGGATGCTGTTGAGAGTGGAAAGTTGATGATGGAAGGGTGGTGAGGCTACGTGAGCTTACGGTGAAGAGAGGATGAGTCTCCTCCCGTTCGTTCCCTCCCAGACAATCCATGTATATATTGTTTTAAGAAGTGAATAATATGTGTGTGCAGCAGGTGAGTGTGTGAAGGAAAATTTTTTAAAAAATGTGTTATGTGTAGTGTTGGAAAGGTTATGGAGGGTGTGGTAGTGAGTTATGGAAGATGGTGAGGTGAAGGGTGGATGGCTCACGGTGGGAAGAAGTTGAAGTGTTAAAGATGAAGGTTGGTAGTAACAGGGAGGTGAGGGAGATGATGGTTGTGACTATGGGAGGTTAAAAGTGGTTATATGTGCATGGGTGGCGGTCGTATGGTTGGGTTGAAGGTAGAGAAGGCTAAAAATGGGTCACAGGTTGGGAGTCACAGCATGTTATGGATTGAACGTATGGTTGGTGAGGTTATGGAGATGAAGATAGTAGGGTGATGAAGGTGAATGGGGGGTTACGGGGATCGTCCTTGAGCTCACGGTGAGGGGAGCGGAGTGTGGTTTATGATGGAAGTTATATGGAGGATGAAGGTGGGTTCACGTAAATGATGGAGGGATGAGGAAGAAGATGATAGAGATGGTTGAAGGGTGGTTGAAGGTGCAAGGAAGTGAGGTCTCAATTTTTTTTGGTGGAAGTCAAGGTCTCGGTTGAGGGCCCTTTTTTATGGTCTTGAGAAAGATGGAAGTTGTTATGGAAGGTTGATGGTGGAGTGGTTGGACGTGGTGGCTACGTATGCATGGGTTTATGAAAGGTGGAGATAATGGAATGCTAATGGGTTAGTCTTTGGTGGGAACCTAGTTAAAATAAAAAAAAAATGGGTGTGCTTTATGATTATGATAGGTTGGCGAGTTTGGTGGAATGGGTGGTTGGAATAAAATAAAAAATGAGAAGAAAAGAGTGTTGTGTTAGTGCTACGTGAATTAGTGAAGTGGGGTGTGTGTGAATGTGAATGTGAATGTAGTGGGGAACAAAGGTGAGTGTGACTTTTTTTTTATTATTTTTATTTTTATTTTTATTTTTATTTTAGCCCTCAAAATTGGGTGTTCATAGTGTGGGTTGTTTGTAGATGGAGATGATGAAGGTTGATGGTGGGTTGGTGATAGCTACATAGAATGCAGTTATTTGTGCCCTATCCTTGTGCTAGAATGAATGTTATTTCCTTGTTTAAATGCATATTTGGAGGGTTTTGTGCTTATATCTGATATATTCTGAATCTAAGCCTTTCTGATGTGTTATTATGCAAAACTGAGCTTTAATGATTATGGATTGAGTAGATTTATATATGTTATTGATTTGGTGTTTTCTCTATGATAGGAGGGTCTCCAAACAAGGTTAAATATGGAGCAATTGAGCTTAAAGAGGAAGAGGAAGCCAAATTGGCATTCCAGCAAGTAACGTCGCGGAGGCGAGCACAGCCGCGGCGCAAAGAGGATTTTCAGCCTGGTCATACTTGGACCCGGGGCAAAAGCGCCGCGGCGTGATGAAGTGAACGTTGCGGCGGTACATAGACGACCCATTGTGCGCCCGGCGCACATATCCGTCGCCGCGGCGTGGAGGCGGCTCCAGCCTATAAATAGATTTTTATACATTTTTCTAAAAACCTCTCCCTTCTCTCTCGTTTTCTCTCTATTTTTCTCGAGTTTTGGCCATTTGGCCATCTCTCTCTTTTAGGTTTAGTTAGTTTTAGTTAGTTTAGGTTAGTTTTAGGTTAGATAGCTTGGCTAGATCTTCATGGCTGGTGGATTGGAGGCCAGGATCAAAGGATTGAAGGAGGATTCAAGCTTCAGAGACAAATCAATGAGCTTCTTTCTCTCTTTTCCCTTTTTCTCTTCTCTTCCTTATCTTTTGTATAGCTAAGCTTTGTTTAGGAATACTTTGAATCCTTTTATTTATATTAATGATGTGTTATTCTCTGAGTTTGTGTGGATGTTTGATTACGGTTCAATCATTATCTGTGTTTAATGCTTGTTCTTGGTTGGCCTCAATTGCATGATCTTAATATTGGCAAATGAACTAGATATAGGGATTTGTTGATATGGATATGGTATGGTTGATACATGTTCGGCTATGAGCTGTTTCGTTAATAAGGTTTAATATACCTATTGACCATGTATAGTGTGTGATTGAGAATAGATCGTTCATGAGTGGAAGTTGTACTAGCTCTCAAGGAAACTTAGTGAGTTGAGCAATTGAAACCAGGGTTGATTGACCTAGACATAGGCTTTTGACTAATGAAGATTCTCAAGCTAACCTAATTAATACATTTGTGTTTATGAGGGGAATTGCATGTTGTTGATAGATGTAGGGGGTGAAGGAGGATTTCCTGAAACCTAACCGCTTTTAGGTTTATTGCTTTTGTAGGTTAGATGGTTTTTAATATTATTTTCCTATTTTTATGTCCTTGTCTAGAATTGATTAAGCTATTGGTTGGTATTTAGCGTTATAACATAATAATATCCTCGTGGGAACGAACTTTTACTTCGTATCTGTATTACTTGTGCGACCCGTGCACTTGCGGTTAGCAAAAAGGGCAACACGTTTTGACCCTAAACAAGTTTTTGGCGCCGTTGCCGGGGATAATTTTTATATTGCTAATATCAACAATGAGTTTGATTAGTTCTAATTCAAGTTGTATATAAGTTGTATATAATCTATGTTTTGTTTATGTTTTGTTTTTGTTTCAAATAAGAAGTTGGGTGATTTCATTCATACGAGGCCCTTGAGGGAATTCGCGACTCCTGAAAGAATAACCCTTGGATCATGTTCTTGAAGACTACTCATCCGCCATACTTCAATTTTGGTGACAAAGTCCTGCTGGGACTATAACTCAGGCCCTTCGTGGGAGAGTACCCCATGTTTATGTTTCATTCCTGTTTTTACTTTGTGCATAAATAGGTAGTATGTTAATGTGTTATGTTAAATATGTTAGCATATTAGTTTGTTAGTTGTGTTAATGTGTTTTTGTTAGTATGTTCGTGTATATAAGTGTTAGTATGTTAGTTTAGTAGTTTATAGTTTTTGTTAGTTGTTATGTGTTAGTTGTGTTAGTTCTTGTTTGTGTATGCTTTAAGTATTGTTTGTGTTAGTTAGTATCTAGGTTAATATGTTAATTAGGTTAGTTTTATGTTTTTGATTAGTTTATAAGTTTTAAGTTTGTTTAACTTTTGTATATATGTTAATGTTTTGTTTTTGTGTTTTATTGCGTGTGTGTTGTACATTTACGTAATTTAGCTTTTTGAACAAGTTTTGTTGCGACTAGAGACCCATAAGAGTCAAACCCAAAGAAAAAATCGTGTTTGCCGCTAAATTTAGCGATTTGTGTATGGCCATGCGGCGTAGGGTAGTACATGCCGCCCAGTGGCGCAAAGCGTTTCTGCATAATTATGCAGCTTTTTGTGGCGCCGCGACCTAAGTATGGGTGCGCCGTGCGCGATCCCCCGTTTTTGCTTTGTTTTTGCTTTTATTTTTGTTATTTTTTTCTGTTTTTAAATATTTAGTAATGCTCAGGACTTGTCTCGTGTTCCTATAGGCCATGTTCTTTAAAGATACATTTCATTTTAGGTTTGGGGGAATATCTTTACATGTTTTGTTACTTTTGTGCTTAATGTTAACATGTATTGGTATTTTGAGTATGCAGTGATTTTAGTCAACATATTTTCATGATTATATTCTGTTTTGACTATCACTGATGTGCTGATGACAAGAATTTTCAATTTTCACTTTATGCAAATGATGTTATGCATGCTTGAATTGAAAAGTTGAATCCATTTGAATGCATGACATGATGCAAGAATGCTGATGTTGTTTTTGGTTGTTCATGATTTAAAAGGTTGCTATTTGTCCCCTTTTCAGTGAAACCTTATGTGATCTTGAATCATGTGAAACAATTTAGTTGTTTTTGATGCATGATTTACATCTCACTTAGATGCAAGTGTAACTTTGAAAATGATAAGAATGCATGTTTTGAGAATGTTTATGGATGTACATGTAGAGTTTTGATTATCCTAGAAATTGTTTTTGAACTCTCTTGAGGCGAAATCCTAAGTTGTGCATGATTGAGGAAATGATTAGGGCATTGTTTGGACCGATTGAGCCTTAAAAAGCTTACCCTGATATGATGATATCCTTAGGTCCCTTTTTGAAGCCTTAAACTGTTTGGCCTTATTTGTTTTTCATAACCATTGTGTTCGTTAACCTGTTAGCCGTTCTAATGCATGTGAAAGCATGTCATTTTCTTCCTACCCTTATTGTTTGTTGAGTATATGATGTGTTATTTCTTGAAATGAGTCTGATGATTAGGGGTATGAATATTCAATTTAAAATGAGCCTGCAGGAACCAGATGCAAAACAAAGAAAAGACAAAGCATTGCTTTGCAAAAATAGAAGAAAGAAAAGAAAGAGAAAATAAAAAGAAAAATGAAAATGAAAAGAAAAGCAAAAGCTTAAGAAAAATAAAGTTCAAAAAAGCATCGAAAATGGTTCTGGCAAGTTTTATGATCTCACTTTTGAATACCCTGCTAGTATCATGTAGTGGCTCATTGATTGAAGTAGTATATTATGTGTCTCAATATTTGTATTATATCTTTCCCGTTCATTTCTTTCGCCCATACCATTGGCCTAACACTATAAGCTGATAAAGTCCCTTTTGATCCTCAATCTTGTGTGATTTACATTAGTGTGGAGAGAGTTAATTTACAATCTTGTGGATTCTGTGAATCATATGCATGTATGCTTATAAACTTATCTAGATGTGTATGACTTGATTAGAAGAAGTTTGTCTTGCATGTTTGTGATAAATGTGAATTGCATGGAGAGTTTTCTGGCTTGTTAGCATGTTTAGGATTGCATATGTGTGGATCTGTTTAAGGGGCATTTGCACTTTTTGAGGATTGATGCAGTCAGTACGCACTAGTATTTGTTTTTAATTGAAAAAGAAGATTGAAATATATTTGCTGAATGAAAAATTGATTTGAATGTTTCAGTGATTTACTTAGTTCTATTTTGTTTTGCTCGAGGACTAGCAAAATGTAGGTTTGGGGGTGTGATAGCTACATAGAATGCAGTTATTTGTGCCATATCCTTGTGCTAGAATGAATGCTATTTCCTTGTTTAAATGCATATTTGGAGGATTTTGTGCTTATATCTGATATATTCTGAATCTAAGCCTTTCTGATGTGTTATTATGCAAAACTGAGCTTTAATGATTATGGATTGAGTAGATTTATATATGTTATTGATTTGGTGTTTTCTCTATGATAAGAGGGTCTCCAAACAAGGTTAAATATGGAGCAATTGAGCTTAAAGAGGAAGAGGAAGCCAAATTGGCATTCCAGCAAGCAACGTCGCGGCGCAAGGCAGAGCACGCCGCGGCGCAAAGAGGATTTTCAGCCTGGTCATACTTGGACCCGGGGCAAGAGCGCCGCGGCGTGATGAAGTGAACGTTGCGGCGGTACATAGACCGACCCATTGTGCGCCGCGGCGCACATATCTGGCCGCCGCGGCGTGGAGGCGGCTGCTGAGCCTATAAATAGATTTTTATACATTTTTCTAAAAACCTCTCCCTTCTCTCTCGTTTTCTCTCTATTTTTCTGAGTTTTGGCCATTTGGCCATCTCTCTCTTTTTAGGTTTAGTTAGTTTTAGTTAGTTTAGGTTAGTTTTAGGTTAGATAGCTTGGCTAGATCTTCATGGCTGGTGGATTGGAGGCCAGGATCAAAGGATTGAAGGAGGATTCAAGCTTCAGAGACAAATCAATGAGCTTCTTTCTCTCTTTTCCCTTTCTCTCTTCTCTTCCTTATCTTTTGTATAGCTAAGCTTTGTTTAGGAATACTTTGAATCCTTTTATTTATATTAATGATGTGTTATTCTCTGAGTTTGTGTGGATGTTTGATTACGGTTCAATCATTATCTGTGTTTAATGCTTGTTCTTGGTTGGCCTCAATTACATTATCTTAATATTGGCAAATGAACTAGATACAGGGATTTGTTGATATGGATATGGTATGGTTGATACATGTTCGGCTATGAGCTGTTTCGTTAATAAGGTTTAATATACCTATTGACCATGTATAGTGTGTGATTGAGAATAGATCGTTCATGAGTGGAAGTTGTACTAGCTCTCAAGGAAACTTAGTGAGTTGGGCAATTGAAACCAGGGTTGATTGACCTAGACATAGGCTTTTGACTAATGAAGATTCTCAAGCTAACCTAATTAATACATTTGTGTTTATGAGGGGAATTGCATGTTGTTGATAGATGTAGGTGGTGAAGGAGGATTTCCTGAAACCTAACCGCTTTTAGGTTTATTGCTTTTGTAGGTTAGATAGTTTTTAATATTATTTTCCTATTTTTATGTCCTTGTCTAGAATTGATTAAGCTATTGGTTGGTATTTAGCGTTATAACATAATAATATCCTCGTGGGAACGAACTTTTACTTCGTATCTGTATTACTTGTGTGACCCGTGCACTTGCGGTTAACAAAAAGGGCAACACGTTTTGACCCTAAACAGTTGGATGGAAGTGGCTGTGTTATATGGTTGGATATGGTGATGGTTATCGTGGTGGGTCAAAATTTGAGGAATGTGGTGAAGTGGGAGGACGCTGGTTTGTGTTGGTGAAGGTGAGGTTGAAGATGATGAAGATGAAATGTTGGTGTGGGTAATGGTTGGAGGGTGGTGGTCACGAGTTATGGAAGCTTGGAAGAAGATGGTTGGCTTTTGACAAAGGTGGTGATAGTTGGGTGAAGGTTATGTGATGGAGAGAAAAATAATATGACTAGGGTATTAGTTGTAGGCAGAAGTGTGTGTGTAGAAAAAGTATGTATATGATGGGTATTTATAGAAGAAAATTAGGTTTTAGAGAGTGGTGATGACTAGGGTTTAGATGAGAAGGGAGATGACTTGGGTGGAAGTGATGAATTTGGGTCATGAGTTGGATAATGGGTCAAGTTATAGGTTAGGTCATATTTGTTTCTTTTTTTTTCTTTTTTTCTCTTTTTTATTTTATTTTTGTTTTGTTTTTTTTAAGTTAATGACAAAATTGGGTGTTCACACCATTGTTGCGCTTTGAACTTTTTTTTAGATTTCTTAATTCTTCGCCTTCCCTTTCTATCGCAAAAACATAATCTTTGGTCAAAAATAGTTCTTTGCATCATTTCCTTCCATCACTACATACTTCCTTTTTCTAAAATCGCAAGCTATGACATCTTCTTCAACCAAAGTTGCCTCAACTCAATAGTCTTGCTCTACTTCTGAGACTAACGAGATGGTGAACCTACCAAATGCTACCACTGTTGCAACTCCTCTAGAGAAAAAAATAGTTCTATTTGCCTCAGACCCTTCCATTGACAGCTCATATCTTTGGAAGTCTCAGGTAATGATCCATTTCTCCATTGCCAACGAAAAGTATGCTTTTCTAGGACTAACTCTTCCTCTTAACGATTATAAGTCTATCTCCCATTTCTTTTCGTGTCTAGAGGGCGAATCCATGTTAGCTTTTGGTGTCTCTCTAAAAATTGATTTCTTTATCTCTTTCCTAAAAATTTTTAGAAGCTCTCCTCCTACAGGCCCCCACACCAAATCTTCCTACTTGTAGTGGCTAAATAGGATAAAAAATGCTAAGCAAGATCAATGGAAGGCTACTGACATTTCTTATTTTATTCAACTCAACAGGGAACGCTTTGAGCATAATGTTCCTATGTTGTCCAGTTCCTTCTTCTTATGGAATAAAACCACCAACTCCTTCCATGTCCCTTATGGCATGCTAACTCCCACTCTTTTCGACTTGGCTGCCATAACGGGTCTAAAACCCACAAAATGAGTTATCACCAGTATCCTAGAACTCAAAGAGATTATAAAACCCAACTGGACAAAACTTACCTACACAACTTTTACCGAAAATAACCATCTTGATACTGATATTATTTCTAATCAAGAACATGTTGCTTTTCTCATCTTATGGCTTAGTGCTTTCTTTTTCTGTACTAAGTCTTTTCAAGTTCTAAAATCTTTACACCATCTTTCCGTTCTTCTTCATAAGGGTACTCCCTTATGTTTGAGCAAACTAGTCCTTGCTCAATTTTATTCTTTGATGTCTGAGGCTATTAATTTGCTTCGATCAGCAGACAAACCCTTAACTAACTTGGGTGGCCTGTTCTGGTTGTTGTAAATTTGGCTTAATGTCATTCTCGAACCACATCTCCAGAGTTCTTTTCCTCCAAATGTTTCCAAATATGTTGAAGGACATCGTTTATCTCACTTCTATTTTTCTTCTAAGTCTAGAAAGAAGGTTGAGGACTTCAAGTTTTTCTTTTCTTTGTTCATTAACATGAAACTTCATTCCAATAACTTTAAGATTTCTCCTTTTGCTTAACGAGATTGTGGCCTCGATTGGTTTCGAAAACCTATTTTCTATAAAACCCCAAGGGCCCATTCTGAAAGCGTCAATATGTGGAGAAACATGTTTACTACTTAAATTTTGTCCCAAAGCTTTCCAAAACCAAAAGACTTTAGTCTTATTTTGTACCTTCCTTCAAGAATTTCAAGGCAATTTGGCTTCTCTCAATGCATTCCCTCTCCTATTTCAACTCGAGAGAAATGTCAAATTTGTGAGTCTAGAGCTAGAGACCTCAAACAGTATAAACATTTTCTCAAGAAAAATGCTAATAGAAGTGAAGGGTTCAATCCCTTCAACTGCAAACCCTCTTTCTTCACAACCTTGGGTTTCACCAACTGGTGGGACCAATATTACTCACCCCAAAAGCTTTCGATTAAAGACTGCTTTCGAAGAATGACTAATTCAGGGTCTTCTATGCATACTAGAGATGCCAAAAAGAAGTCAAAAGGTACGCATCTCAATGATATTCATAAGTTCGAGAAATTCTTTAAAGTTAAATATGATCCTCGCAACTTAAGACTAGTGGTTCGAGAAGCTGAGCAAATCCTAAAGCAAAAACGAGCAGAACATTATTAGAAAAGTTATGCAAAGTTCATTAATGTTTTGATTTCAAATCTTTTTGCTTTATTTAAAGATTTCGAAACCCTACTTAAGTTCCCCCTACTCCCCAATGCTCCTTTTGGAATGGCCGACTGGTATCTAGATCCCAAAAGTGGAGCGTTGAGTATGGGCAAGGAATCAAAGAAGAATGAGGTGACATTCGCTAACTGCTATCTGAATACTTGTCAAGATCCAATCTATGGATACACTCGAATAATAAAATATCCACCTCATGGTAAAATTCATCAATTCCTTCTTATCCTTTTATTTTCAAATTGACCACTGATCATTTTATTTTCTTAATGCAATCTAAAAAAGGACAAGAGTAATGGAAGACTTGGGGGCTGAGAAAAATTAGGAAGAAGAACCTCAAAGGCCCAAGAAAATTTCAAAGACTAAGTCCAAGGCCTTTGAGAAAATAACCCCTACCTCCAGCTCAAAAAAGAAGTCTACTGGACTGACTTCTTCTAAGTCAAAATCAACTGATAAAGAGACTTTCGAAGACCCTGTCGAAACCATGACTACCCCAAAATCCAAGGTAAAAATAATTAGTCTTTAATATCATCTCTGTCATTTTCATATCTGACTTTGATTGATTTTTAATTTTCAAGAAAAGGCCATAAGTGAAAGCTCAATGAAGACTGGCCAAGTAAAGCATATGGATGTCAAAAACACAGTTGTTCTGGATGTCGATAGCTCTGATTCCTCCCAATAAGAGGTTGAAGAGCAACTAGCTTTGAGAGCTTCTAGATCCTCCTCGGCGAGTCGAAGGGTTGAACCTAATATGGTAAGATTCTTTTTCTTTATCTTATATTGCTCGAAATGTTCTCTTGATTTTATTAACTCTTAGATTTTGAATAGGAACCTTCCCACCAATCACCTAGAGAACATTCCCCTGTGACCTCGAGGAGGTCTAGAACTCCAACTCTTCCTCCTTCTCCCCTAAGCGATTCGATCCCTTCGCCAGGTGTCCTAACACCTTTGCCTGAAGTATCTCCTGCACTCAGTGCTCGATTCGACGGGCTCTTCAATTTTTAGATCCAATCTAAAAGAGAAGTGAGCACTGGAGTTGCTCAAGATGCTCTTGAAATCGAAGCTATCCAACAACCTCCAATCGAAACCCTTGCTCTCTTCCATTAAATAGTCAAAATAGTTGATGTCAATAGTGGTAAGGATGTAGATTCCAGAAGCATGAATGAAGATGATCCCCTAAAGTTGATCGAAGACATACTTTTTTGGAAAACTTCGTTATCTTCAAACTCTCCTCATTTGACTACTCATTCAGAGGTCGAAGTCCATAGCACCTCTCCTACTCAGCTGCTGAAAGAGCTTGATGCCTTGCTGAACCTTGGGTTGGATCAACTAATGGCTATTGAAGATAATAAATAGAAGATGGTCACCCTCCTTGAGCAGCTTGATTGAAACAAGCATCTTCTGGATTTAGATACTTAATAAGCTGTTTAGGAGCTTAGGAGTTTATTTGAAGACCTAATGACCAAATTTCATGCTTTCGAGAAAGTCATTATTGATTAGAACTACTGTTGGACGAAAGAACCAAACTGAAGAATGAAGTATCAAACGCTAAAAAGAGATGCTCGAAGCTAACCACTACTGTTTCGACTGCCCAGCAACGAATAAACAAAAATGAAGAAAAGATTATCGAGCTGGAAGGTCAACTCAAAGAGCTTAAATGACAACAAGAGGAGCTTCGAGCTATTGCTGGTAGTTTTACAACCCAAGAATAGGAACTGGAAAAAGAACTATAAAAAATGGGTTATCGAAAGTAGGGACGTAATGACAACAATTGAAACTTCAACTCTTACTTTCGAAAAAGCTTCAACAAAAAGGAAAAAGGCAGAGGAGACTTTAGGATCTCTCCAATCCTACTTCCATAGTTTTTAGTTTTTCAAAATATTTTTTTTGAAGTTGTACTTATATCAACAAAACTTATTTAGTATGGAATATTTATTTAATGGATTGTTAGCCTATACTGCTTTAAATATTTGCCATGAATCGAAGCAATTCTTTCATTAGAATTTAAATTTATAATCGAATAAGCATTTCCAAAAATTACTTTTTCGATTTGATATGGTCATTCCCAATTCAGAGACTATTTTCATATAACTTCGATATTTTTTCCATGGGTAAGATAACATTTCATACTAAATCATCTAATTTAAAACTCCTTTTTTCTTGACTAGAAGATTGTATAATTTTGCAATTCTTTCTTTTTGTCAAATCAAGTTTTCAAGAAAATCAACCTTTCCTCATCTAAAATGATTTAACTCATCAAACATCAAATTCTAATAATCTTGTGTTGGAATCTCGTCTTGACATTGTAATCTAATTGATTGAAGGTTAATTTTGATTGGCAATACTACATCGTGACCATATACCAAATGGTAAGACGTAGTACTAGTTTCCTATTTAGGAGAATTTTGATATGCCCACAAAATCAGGCTCAATGTTTCATGCAAACTTCTTGACTTTCGACCAACATTTTTTTTATTAACCTAATTAGGATTTTGTTGGCTGCTTATACTTGGCCATTAGCCTGGGCATAAAAAGGAGTCAAAGTAATTAATTTAATATTCCTTAATTTAACAAATTGGGTTATATCTCGACCAGTAAAAATAGTTTCTTGATCAGTTGTTAAGGTTTGAGGAATACTAAATCTATGTATAATATTTTCTTTGATAAAATTTATTACGTCATGTTGAGTAACATCCTTCAAAGGGATGGCTTCGACCTATTTTGTAAAATAATTAATAGCAAATAATATATACTTATGCCCCCTCGAAGATGAAGGATGAGTATGGCCTATCAAATCGAGTGTCCATCCCCGAAATGACCAAGGTTTGACAATTGAATGTAATTCACTAGCTGAGACATGCTGAATGTTTTCATGTTTTTGACATTCTTCACAAAAATTAGCATATTAATTACAATCCTTAGCCATTGTAAGCCAATTACAATCCTCCTGCTACAAGTAACTTCCTAATCTTTATTAACAAGTCATGTATTGTCTGGATCTTACACTCGTAACCGCTGCCAACTTCTGTTTCAAATTCAAATTCTATCTTATTTGAATTTAAACTTGAATCTTAAAAAAATTATTGTCTTCTAGTCGAGATCTTTACTTTTGTCTTAAAAAAATCTCAAGTGTAGCTATTAACCTTTTTAGATCTAATTTTTTGAGATCAAATCGAAATTATCATTCTGGCAACTGATAACTCCATGAAATATAGTTATTTATGCCCTATATATATGCTCTGTTGATAACTTAGTCCTTGTGATTATGCATATATGGAAGAATTTAGGTTTATATTTGTCAAATTCAATCTTGATATCTTCTTGTATGATCTTGAGAAAATCCTGCATATTCTTCAGGTGATTAAGTACATTTGCAACTATGATTTACTTGGTGATTTCTCTATTACAGGAAGGGTTCTAATCATGCAGAAATTTGGAGAATTTGGAACAATATTGGAAAAGAAAGCAGAGTGTGAAATTCAGCATCTCACGCTGTGGCATAAGGCATGTTCATGCTACAACGTGGAACACTCTGCTTGCTGCATATTGAAACTTAAGGCTAGCATGCCGCGACGCAAATGAGTGTATGCCGCGGCGTGCTGACTTAAATTAAACGCGCGCCGTGACGTAAAGTGTGTCATGCCGTGGTATGAAGCAGATTTCTAGGCCTATAAATACTGTTTTATCAGATTTCAACCAAGAGTTTTTTGAGAAAACAGAATACAGCTGCTAGGTTTTAGAATTTGGGTTGAAAGAAAGCCAAAGGAAGTAAAATCGGAGGCCATTTTCTTCAAAGAGGAAGATTCAAGCATCAAAGGATCATCAATCATTGAGTTTTCCTCTCTTTCCTTTTACTTTCTCTCTTCTTGTATCATGAACATGATTATTGTCATTGGATTTTCGTGTTCTATGAGTAGCTAAGCTGTATTTAGAGATTTCTTTGGATCCCTCTATGAATATCGGTGATTTTGTAACCCTTTGAGTTTATATATATGATTTGGGTTTGTTTAACCATATTCCTCTTAATGTTCTTAAGTGTTTGGCTAACATTTAATGTGATTTAAATAAATCTATTGAACTAGACATAAGGATTTAGATTTGAGACCATGGATATGATTAATGTATGTTTAATTTCATTCAAATGGTAGGATGAGTTAATTAGCTAATAGGATAGACATATACCTATTAGTCATGCATAGCTAGTTGTGAGAATTGTTCTTAATGAGTGGAGTTTGCACTAGCTCTCATGGAAACATAGTGAAGTAGGTAAATGAAGCATGGTTAAATGACCTAAACATAGACTTTTGACTAAGTTAGTTTCTTAAGCTAATGAATCCTTGTCGTGTATGTTGCTTAAAAGGAATGCATATTACCAATTGAAGTAGAGGGTGAAGAAGGAATCCTTAATCTCCAGTCATTATCTTTTATTCTCGATTTACATCATTTAAGTCTTTTACTTCTTAGTTAACTCTTATACAAACCTTTTCCCAATTTGACTGTCCATGAATAGTATTACTTAAGCTATTGGTTGATAATTAGCATTAAAATTAACCACATCCTCGTGGGAACGATATCCTACTTGTCACAATATTACTTGCGCAACTCGTGCACTTGCGGCCTATAAAGGGGCAAACAACAACTTCCAAATCGAAATTACCATTTCAATAACTTCAATTTTCATTATAATTTCGATTGTAGTAGAATTAGATAATGTGTTGTGAATACTTATGTCATGAAGCATATCAAATGAAGTTTTTGATGATAACAAAGTCAAGATGAAGATCAAGATCAAAAGAAGTGACCAAGATCAAAATAGGCATATTTGGTATAGGATATAAGTCTTAGGATCTCAATGTAAAATGCTCTCAAGTATCTCAATTATCTCCAAATGGTTTTTTCAAAGATTCTTTAAAATCAACTTGAAATTCAAAGTACATATTTTAAAGAAATGATGATTTCAATCTTGGATTTTGTAAATAATGTTTGTATCTCAACAAATCCATGTTTATCTAAGTTGGGTATGGCCATCAAGCTTGATTGAACTTAAAATTTGTGTTTAAGGGCCATTGTAATCAATTACACAAGTGTTGTAGTTGATTACAAGTCAACCAGAGGCCTTGTAATCGATTACATAAAAGCTGTAATCGATTACATCTTGCCCAAAAAGCTAAGAACATGTTCTAAAGAGCCATGTAATCGATTACATGGACTTTGTAATCGATTACACCAAGTCTGACAATAGCCAACGACTATTTTCTTAGCATTTAATGCTGCCATAAATGCCACCCAGCGGCTCCTTTGATCTAAAAACTTATAAATATATGTCTTGGGTCATCATTTGTGGCTAACCAATAACTGAGAAACATATTTCAATCATTCTAATCCGTGAATCATCTTTGAAACATTTGTGCTCTATTTTTTGAGTCAATTTGAGATATTCTTGAAGAGCATTCTAGAACTTCAATTTGTATTAACTACTTTTGTGAGAGTTTCATCTTGTATACACTTCAATTCTTTGTGAAGAGGGTGAGACATCCCTTCAAATTGTAAAAGGTGAGGTATCCCTTATTAGTAAAGAGAGTGAGGTATCCCTCAAGGTTGTAAAGGCTGAGGTATCCCTTGAAGTTGAGGCTCAAGCACAAAGGGTGATGTATTCCAAGGTGTGGTGAGTGCTCTATTATGTAAAGGTTGCAAGCACTTGTTGAAACTTGAAGATATAGTGAAAATATCAAGTGATTGCTTAAGGACTGAGCGTAGGCCACAAGTGGATTGGTGGCTGAACCAAGATAAATTTTGTGTTTGATCTTCTCAACTCTATCTCTTTACATTTGTGTTTTAATCTTATATGCTTGCTTGAATAATTTCTATCTTGTCTTATTTATTTGTGAGTGAGTTATTCAATTTCATTTATCTATTTACTTCAATCAATCAATAGCTTCAATGAAAATTAGTAATCAAGTGTTTTGTGAAAGATTTGCGAAAATATTTTACAAACTCAATTTACCCTCTCTTGAGTATTGAGGCCACTTGATAACATGTGTAAGTTCATAACTTAGTGAATCCATTCATACTAAGCTTTATAATACACCTCAAAATTGTTTGAATCGAAAAATGTTATTTTTATACCAACACTATGATATGAATTTTGAAGTCTATGCATGAATATCCCAATCTCCAATTGGATCTTAAACTCATTCCCCTCTCTATCTGGATAAATAATTGAAATTAATTTTCAATGAATCTGATTGGTAACTATAGTTGGCATTCCTTTAGGCTATGTTTGGATTGATGAGATTGAGTGAAATAAAGGAGAATGTAATGAAATAGAGATATATTCCATTATTTGATTATGTTAAAAAAAGATAGAATGAGATGAAATTATCTTTTTTATTATTATTATTATAATTAGGATTCCATCTCATTTTATAAAAAATTATCCATTTCTCAAATAATGAAATGATAATATTATTTTATTTCATCTTAAAATATCTAAACAATAGAATGATACTTTTATCTCATTTCATTCTATCCTATCTCATCTCATTTCATTCTATTTTATTAATTATTAAATATTTAAACATAGTCTTAGGAATAATGATCTTCTCCTGTTGTCAAAAAATAGGAGAGGTCTTATTACTTAATAAAAGAGAGCTAGGAAGATAAAAAAAAAAAAAACAACAACAACTTGAGGGATATAAGTAATATGACCTTTCCTATTTTTTAACAACAGAGAGGATCTCTATCCTCCCTTTAGTCAGAACTCAGGAATTCTATTGTATGTTGCCTAGAGATTTCTCTTTTTCCAGTCTTCTTGCATATTATACAAGGCTATATAGTGTATAAAATAGATCCAAAGGCCATAAAAAACAAAGAGATAAAGTGAAATGGATATCTTTCACTTTTAAAACACCGTTGCTATTTGCACATCAAAATTTTTACACAATTTTTATATTAATTAACCATGTATAAATTTTAATTACCATATAATTTAATTAACAAGTTAGTAATTGATCGTTAACTAAATAATATACATTAACTTAAAATTTATAATTCATTAACCAGTATATAATTGATATGCAAATTCTGGTAAGACAAAACTTAGGTAAAATTTCTCGGTCGTGTAGTGTTTATCTAAATAGAAATACGAACGTGTGTATATTTTTTATAATTCATTAATAAAATTTTGAAAATAATAATTAAGTAACTAAAAATAAAATACATATCATATTTTTATTAGAGACAAATCACAAGTACCTAAAGAACTTTACTTAAGTTTTCTCCGTTCGGGTATGCTACTTCATTTTTTCCTTTTAAATCCATCTAGTAACGCAACTGTCCCCCATTTACTTCAGAAAGCAAATCGTAACTCACTCATTCTTTTATACCTTGCATTAAGAACTCATTTTTTTAGAAAAGAAAAAAAAATCAACGGTATGTTAGGTTAACTAGTAGAAGGGATTTGGTATGATCTTACATTCCTTATGTGTATAAATTTGAATCCTTTGTCAACAAGTAAACTAACTTAATGGTCAAACTTCACAAAAAAATCTCGCCTTAACTTGGATTCTTGAGTTGGTGTCCATATAAAATGCACAGTATTAATATTTACACAATATCTCTCACACAGACTTCATATAAAATCAACTATCACCATTTATGTATTTTTTTAAATATATATATATATATATATGTTAACACGTTAGCTTAACTAGTTGAAAGGAACTTCGATAAAACTTTACATTCCTTATATACATAAAATTGCACCCTTTGTCAACTACTAAACCCACTTATTGGTCACTTCTCCCTAAGAAAATCTCACCATAACTTAGATTCTTGTGTAGAATGTCTACATAAAATGTAAAGCACTAATATTTGGACAGAAAAACAAACATTATCCTAAAATGTAAAGACTATAAGCCCCCAAGAATTTCTCAACTAGTTGACTGTCGTGCTTTCAGCACATTTTGCAAGTTGCGTTGGTAGACACCTTAGTGGCACCCAACTCCCAAGTGAAGTGACCAGTCCCAGATGATAACCTTATCTCCCGATAACCTTATCTCCCAATCACAGGTAGAATATCTGCCACGTGGGTAACCTACAGTTGCCACGTCATCAGAAAATCTCCATTTCCCACCTCACATCTTATTCTTCCCATTTCTTCAACCCGTATCTAAACCCATCCTGCTTTGCTGATCTAAACAGAGTCCCAGACGTTTCAGCATAGTCAGGAGGCCAAGAAAGCAAAAGCAAAGCAACACCAAAAATGGCTTCTACTTCTGTTTCAATGGCTTTGCCACTGAGCTCTGCTACCCAGAACAGGCTGAACCAGCCACCCTCTCAAGCCTTCTTGAGGCCATTACCCGTTCCACAACCAAAGAGGACCGTGCTTAAAAAGTCACAGTCAAAATCATCCAAGCTTGGAATTCAGGCATCTTTGAAGGAAAAAACAGTGACAGGCCTTACAGCTGCTGCCTTGACAGCCTCCATGGTGATACCAGAGGTGGCTCAGGCAGCTGGAAATGATTTCTCCCCATCTCTCAAGAACTTTTTGCTCAGCATTGTGGCTGGTGGAGTTGTGCTAGGAGCATTATTTGGTGCCGTTATAGGTGTTGCCAACTTTGATCCGGTTAAGAGAGCTTAAACTTAAAGTATTGTCTGAAAGCTTTAAATGTTCTGTTGGTCTTTCCATTGTTTAAACTTTCTGTTTCATGTAGTTCATGCAAGTGTTTCTGCTACATATACCATATCCAATTCCAATCTACTTTTTTTTTTCTTTTGTTCACCTTATACTTAGTCTAATCATTATAAGAACAGAAAAATTCTTGTATAACGATGGCTAACACACCTTATGTGATTAAGTCAATTAACATTAAATGTTTGCAGAAATTTATGTGTCACATAAATATTTTAATAATGTATCCGTTATTGATTGATTGGCTTAATGTACCAAAGTTTTTCAGGAGTTTTTTACCCAAAAGAAAAAAAAAAATTCATGAGTTCATTACCTTGAATCCCAGAAGCATTCAAATGAAGCTTACTCAAATTTCTAGAGCCAAGTTGATGAAACAATCGTAAACTGTTGATTGAATTATTTGATTTATGTTGTTGTACTTATTTGTTTTGAATCTTCATTCTCCATCCCTTCAATCCTAGTTTTCTGTACAGAAAACTCTCACATACTCTAACACTATTGCACTGTGCAAATCAAAACATGCATAACAAGTATTACAAAAATTGAATTTGCCCTCAGATTAACTTTAAAGTCAAATCTGGACTGTATGACGACGCAATACTTCGAGAGTATGCAAGAATTTCCCTCAATCTATTGCTTGAAACCTTAGAGACGATGGGCCACGCCATGTCCAGGAATAAATCTAGCATTTTCTTCCGTGTACACGTGAGTTTCATTCTGCAGCCTGCAACAATGATGATATTGATGTCAAAATCCAATGAAGTGAGACTGTTCATATTAGCATCCTTATATATATATATATATATATCAAAGGGCTTAAATTTGTGTAGAGATTTTGGGTTTTGGATGTGAATTATATTGCAAAGGTAATGTACTTACGATTGCGAAACAGTCTTATTCATGGTGGAAGATGACTGGAACCAGGCACCATTTAGATAAAACAATTCCCCATCTATTCTTGCTTCGATTCTTTTGTCCATTTCCTCAGCGCCAATTGATAGTGGTTGGTCTGAAGCCTGGATTGAAAGTATAGAAATTCATGTAAAGAAGATTAATCACAACTAAAGTAGAAAAAGAAAGCTTTGCTTCTTTTTGCCTACCATAACCCATCCCCATGTATCAGCAAAAGAAGGTATATGCGTCGAGTATACCATCACATCTGCAAAAAAGACCAAGCACAAGAGCACATAAGAAAAACATACCTTGAGTTAAATTAGAACACAATATCCTTGTGTTCTTTGAACTTTGCTATTAATAGGTGAAGTTGAATTTAGAAAGTCAGAAGGATAGTCTTACATTTGAAGACTTGTTTGATTGTGTTATATATAGAAGTGAAGACCTCCTTGTGTGTGAGGATACCTGCCGGTCCAGCCTGCACAAGATACAATTTTATTTATTTATTTATTTTTGTTTATGGTAAAAAGATACAATATTTTGTTGAATGGTATTATTATTGAGTAGTTGGGACTTGAGTAGAGAAGAACTTCGCACTACACAAAAGGGTGTTATTAATAATCTACCTGGGTCACAAAAATGCCATTGTCATTGAGCCTGGGCTTCAGGATTTCCTCATAGAAGGATTTGGTGTAGAGTTGATAGCAAGGCCCATCTTCAAGTGGGTCTGCCAAATCTCCAACTATGACATCAAACTTCTCCTTTCTCTTCTTTAATTCAGCCCTTCAACGCAAAATTCATGTTGAAAATTTTGCTTCGTTAAGCAAGAGATCTCAATGAAATCAACTAAAACGAAAAGAAAAGAATTTGTTTTTCAAAGAAAGAACAACATATGCTCTTCAAAGAGAATATTCTTTGCAAGTTTTTGTTTCAGAAATTTCATTCTTTGGAAATTGGAAGTAGTGAACGATTAAGTAGAGGTGGCAAATGGGTAGATTAATTTGATTTTGAATTAGATCATAATAGATGGATTTAAAATAAATTATTATTCTATTTAAGATATATTATAACATATTTAATATTATTTAATTTATCCATAATTTAATTTAATAGATGAATATTCAATTCACTCATTAATTTATTTTAATGATTGAATGGATGAATATTTAACCCACTCATTTAAAAAAAAATCAATTTCTAAAAATTATCACTCTGTTTCTAAAAAATGTTTCTCTCTAATTTTTTTTATCTCTAAAAATTTTCATTCTTTTTCTAAAAAATATTTTTTAAAAAATTTTCATTCTCTCTTTAAAAATTGTTTCTCTCTCTAAAAATTTTCTCTCTAAAATTTTTATTTTATTCCCTTTCTAAAATTTTTATTTCTCTCTCTAAAAAACTTCATTATAAAAAGGAACTTGAAAATGTACAGTTGTTTGAAAAAAAAAACATAAAATATATTAAATATCTATTGAATTAGATTTTAATTGAATATCCATTGAATATTTCATGCATGTTTTAATTGAATTACTAATTATTTATAATTAAATTTAATTCATTAGATTTAATTTAATAAAATATATTATTTTAATTAAATATACTGGACGAATTTTAATATAAATAGATTAATAACTTAAAAATTAATAAATTTTATTGTGAGTCCTAATTAAGGGTCACATGGATGGGCTGAGTAAAAGGAACCGTACAGGTATTGCTGAATGGATTGGGCTAAAGCAGCATTAAAGCTCAGTGAAGACTGAAACTTTTGGGGGTATAGATTGGTATCAGTAGTCGACCAAAAAAAAAAGGATTGGTATCGGTAGACAGTGAGTGCTTTTATATAAAGTTGTAAAGTGATTTCAAAATCCATAACCAGTTAAATACCACTACTTTATTTAAGAATGACAAAGAAATAAATGTTAACAATGATTGTAGTTGAAATAATAAAATTATTTGACCAGACGTGACTTCTTGCCCTTGCTTTCAAAGGTCAAGAACAAACGGGGAAAAAACAAAGCAAAAGAAAAGTGGAGACAGGAAGATAGTTAATAGTCTTCAAAGCCCAAGAGAAAACCCTAATAATTAAGTATTAATTACGTATATTTCATCTTAAAAGTTTTAAGTTTAAATTTCATCAAAGAATAATAAAATTGAATTTATCAATAGGAATAAGCTAACTCTTGTTTTCTGGTTTCAAATAAATGAAACTAAAAGGACAAGATCATTTTTTTTAAAGGAAAGAAAGCTACTTACTTGGCATCATTGATGACAAGGTCGAGCTTTTTATGAGAAAATGCCTCCCCGTTTACAATCAAGTATTTTCGGCAGAAATTTACAACCTCCTGCAAGAATTGGCAGTTGAAAATTGATTAACTTAGTTTGAGTATCTTCATCAATCTTAAGAATAGGATTTATGAGTAATTATGGTACTACCATGTTATAATATTCACATCTTAATGAACATTTATATATTGCTATAATATTTTGTAAACTTCAAACATTTATTGTGAACCAACAATCAATATGTTTTATATTTGAGTACCGATATTTAAACTAAAAAAAAAAAAAGCACTGCCCATATTAATATTATTAACTTTTTGAATTTGATGGACGGCTGAGGAGCAATAGGGTGTAGGAATAACCTGGTCTATATCGCACATGACCACTCTGTCCATTGACTTGTGCTTGAGGGCTTCCCTAGCAGCAGAACCTTCACCACCTCCCATTATAAACACCGTTTTAGGGCTGCCACAATCAGTAACATATGCCTCTTCATATTAGTCAAAGGGTGAACACCAAACCCCAATCAAGTATATCAAGAAACGTAATCATGTGTTTTATTTGTAAATCTTGCAACTAATTTGTGAAGTGAGTTTCAGAAAGACTGATAGTGCATGCGTGCTGAAGGGAATTTTTTATAAAGACGGTCCATCATTCACTTTGGCAGACCAACAAGACCAAAACTTATGGTTCCCACTTATTACTTTATTTTAGCTATAAAAATAAAATAAATTGTGCAAGTTCAGTTCAAGTTTCGGTGTGTTCTCCAAAATTTTCCATCATTATAAGAGTTTGGTGGTTCCTAAATGCACATACGTGGTTTGAGATTGTTATCACTTGCAATAAAAGCACTAATTATATATCTATTTTATTAGATATATTACTATATAAAAAACACTTAATAAGAAAAAAAAAACACAAAAATGTAAATTTTTATATTGTATGTGAATTTGTTCATAAAATTTAATGTAATATTGCATACATTTAGAAGTAAATCTATTAGTAAAAATAATTGTGAATATATATATATATATATATATATATATATATATATAGTGAGTATTCCCTACATTGCACAAATTTTTTATATTCAATTAGAATATAAAAAAATTAAATTTAAAGAGAAGATATTTTATAAGTAAAATAAAAAAAGATATTTAAAAATGATAAAGAATATATTTTGCAAGTAAAAAAAAGATATCTAAAACTGATAAGGAGCATATCCATAATTAAATTAAAAAAGAAATTTAATGTAGTATTGCGTACATTTAGAAGTAATATTACAATACTGTAGAATCTAACGTAATATTGCATACAGTTAGAAAGAAATCTAATAATAGAAAAATAATTGTGAATTTATAAATGCAAAGTTTTATTATATAGTGTTTTTTTGAAAATAGATCTTCAGCAATTGTTTGAAAACTGCAAGAAATTTTATCCGTAAATAAAATTTTATTGTAATACAAAGATAGAAAATATAACCCCACAAATTTCAACGTGAGATTTAGAACTGCAGAAAATCTTTTAAATTGCCTAGATTAAAAACATAATTTCATACTAAGTATTGAAACTTACTTGGGGTGACATAAAAGAGGAGGATGAATCAAGCATTCGTGATAAATGAATTCATCCGTTTCAGCACTCTGCATCTTCCCATCAATCATCAAGGCCTGCATGCAACATAAATAATCGTCACATACATAACTATTAGTTAAAACATTTTCCTCCCTCCTGCTTCTTAATACTAGAACTAGCATAGAAGAAGGAAACACATAACATTATATATATTTCTTTTGTTTTACCCCTATTAGTATTACAAGAAGTAGTAGAGCTTGCAAACCTTTCCAAAACGCTTTGTGTCTAAGAGAGCTATCTCCTGATACTCGCTAATCCCTTTATGGAGCACACTGTTGAAAATGATAGGGAAAAAAAAAAGTGAGTTGATGTAATTAAACGAAACAAAAAGTATCTATTAAGCAAAAACAGAGCACGAACCTGTTGAGTTTAAAAGACCATTTGAGATCATCATCGATGACTTCCTCGTACCAGGAAGAATCATGGTTCTGATCATTGCCATGGTTTTGTTGAGTTTCATGGTCAAACTTTGAGAACCCATTAACGTAGAACACCTCTGGAGCCTCACCCATATTTGGAAAAAAGAGGAGACGACAATGGTATCAGGGAAGTGGATGATACTACTGATACGGGTGCAAACAATGCTGTGATGGGATTGCGGGGTGTGCCAATAGTGGGTGGCACTCGCTTTTATAGCTACTCGATGATGAATGATATCAATAGTATTAATACTAAGAGGAATGATAATAATCCATTTTTTTATATATATTTTTTAATACTTATTTTAGTTCATCTTATATACTTATATATTTGAAAGAATTATTAGAAAAGAGATAATAATAATACTTATTTTTAAATTAATAATAAAATAAATATCTAAATAAATGTGTTACAAACCTTTCTCTAATATTAATAATATATACTACAGGTACTTAATAGTTTAATAGCATGACCCACTAGTATGTGGTATTAGTGGTGACACAAGCAATTATTCTGTTACCGACAACCTTACCATATTGTTTCACAATAATGCACCCTCATTTGGACCTCACCATCCAATGCCAACCTTCGCTATATTTTGTAGAATGTGGAAAAAGGGAAAAAAAATAAATAAATAAAAAGGGAAGAGTACAAAAGCGGAAATATAGTAAGAGCAAGGTGGGAATGATTTTCATTTTCAATATTTATTAATTAGAAATTAAAAAGAACTTAAATATGGTATGAATGAAAAGTAAAATAAATTGAAAGTTATGAATGTGAATGCTTATGTCATGAAAATCATGAAGGTTTTGATGATAACAAAATTAAGTCAAAGACCAAGTTTAAAAGAAACTAAAATGATATAGTTTATAAGATTTAGAATATTTATGTGAGAAACTTTCTAAAATGTTTCAAAATGTTTTACAATGTTTTTTAGGGAGTTCTCTTGAAAACTTTTTTAGTTGGTGGTAATCAATTACCACACCAAACAAAAGCTTAATAATCGATTATCACTGCTCAGAAAAACCTAGAACACGTTTTGAACACTTGGTAATCGACTATCATGTGTTGGTAATCGATTATCACGAGTCTGAAATCAACAATGACTAGTTGCAGAGCATTTAATGCTTGAGTAAATACACCCTCAACATATCTTTTTTATTGAGGACTATAAATTCAAGTCTTGAGACACTTATTGCAACTAGCTAACACTCTGAAAAATATCTCTCAAGTATTTAATCCATGTATGATTAATTGTGCTCTGTTTTGAGAAATTAATTGAAATATCTTGAGAGTTTCATTAGAACTTCAATTTGTATATCTGCTCATTGAGTGAGTTAAATTCATTTCTATTCATTTGTAAACTCTTGAGAGAGTGGAAGATCCCTTGAGAAACTAAGAGACTTTTACACAAGAGGTGAATAATTTTTGAAGTATAAGAAGAGCTCATATAATGTAAAGGGTTTGTCAAGCACATTGTGAAGCTTGATTATAGTGGAAACTCCTGGGTGGATGATCCTAGGGACTGGACGTAGATCACAAGGTGATTGAAGCAGTATAAATATCTATTTGTAATCTTCTCAACCTTTATCTCTTTACATTCAAACTTATTTATTTCTTTTGCATACTTGCTGCTTGTTCTTCCACTCATCATTCATTTCTATTTAAGTTTGTGTATTGTCATAAATCTATTCAACTCAAAGAAAATAACCTTAAAGAAAATTAAAAGGGCCTTATTTGCAAAAAAATTTAAAATACTCAATTCACTCTATTCTTGAGTCGAATTAAATAATTTTAATTATATAATACTTGTTTGGATGTACTTTCTTAATAAAAAAGTTTTTTTAAAATACTTTTATTATATTTTAAAGTGTTTAGATATGAATCCAAGGGGTTGGCATGATGGTGGATGAACACATGAAGTATGGGTAAGAACACGTTATAGGTTCGAATTCTAATTATGTTAATTTTTTGGAATCCAATAATAAGGAATATTATTGTGAATCTTCTAATTTTTGGGAAGTGGAATAGTCGAGGTGTGTACAAATTGGATTGAATACTACCATATCACAATAAACAAAAAATTTTTTAGATAAGATTCAATATAGTACTTGTTTAGATTTACTTTCTTAATAAAAAAATATTTTAAAATAATAGTTATATTTTTCTAAAACTTAATGTAATGTGTAAGTAGACACACAGTTATAAGTTCAAATTTTAGTTATGCAAATTTCTTAAAATTCGTAAAAATTATTCTTATGAATTCTTTAATCTCAACATGAACAGACTGACTGACCACCTAATCATAGAACCAAAATGTTTTGGACCGTAACCCAGACCACGATTAGTGGACCAACCTGGCAAGCATACTACCGAAATTCACTATGAACGTCCCAATTAAGCACATGACACATTGTCAAGACTTCGGTACCACGTATATCGGACTGCAGCATTAGGCAAGTATCTTAAGATCAGAAGATTTGGCAGAGGATAAATCTCGAAATATCCGTAACTGCCAATCATAATTTTACAAGATTATAGTACCCATAACCGCCTTAAACTGCTCATAATTGCAGTATCAATGTTTCGATCTTATAGAGATTTTCTACTACAATTAAGGGAGATTAAACCCTAATCGTACTCTATAACTACCAGGCTCAATCACCTTCTACAAGTAACTTATCACTTACAGCATAACTCTACTTGTACACAATTTGACTTGAGCATTAAAGTCTCTTTACAAGTATCAACCCTCTCCTCTCGTTCTAACATGCTCTGCTGCTACTACACAAGTAGAAAACTACTAAAATGTGTCTATCTAGATACAACTCAATATCTATTATTGAACCAAAAAAAAATCAGGTTTTTTTATTTAAAAAATGTTGAAGTACTAAAAGAAATATAGATTGAGTTTTACTTTAAACTAGTTTTGTGCTTTTAAAAAATATATTTTTATAACATAAAAAACTGTTGAAACATAACATAATATTTTTAAAAATTTCATTTAAGCTTTAAATAGCTTTTATTTTTTTAAAGATCATTTAAAAATCAAATAATTTTTTTTGAAAAAAAGATTCATCCAAACTAGCTTATAAATAATTAACTAATATGAATTAATTAGCTAATTTCTAATAACAAGTATACATCTAAATCAGCTTTAAAAAAAAAAAAAAACAAGTATACATCTAAAAGTGTAAAAACGCCTAAAATGAGGCAACTCTCTCTCTAGTGGTACTTCTTGCGTACTGCTGCTTGGTTTGTAGTGGGCTACCGTTGCCAAGCTGCGAATCCATATTCGTCCCCTGTTAGACACTTGGAGGTGTCGGCACTTGAAGAGTGGGACAAAACTTTTTGGTGACTGCGTGAAGTAGGAATTGGAATTAGCACGCGCGGAAAGTTGGGGTTGTGGTGATTAGGGCCCAACATGTACACGAGGGCACAAAAAGTGACACGCGTTGTACAGTAATAGATGTTGATTGGGTCCAAAGGAAAATCTGGGTCCACTCATCATATTGGATATTTTTATTTATTTGTGAGACCACCCATTAATTTTTGTTTTTAGTTCTGTAGGGTGTGGTCAAGTCAATCTTTGATAATGCCACCCACAGTGTGTTCCTGTGTCTGTGTGTGTGGATAGTGGGGTGTACTATGTATATGTGAATCCCAATCCCAATCCTGAATCCCCATATGATCCGAAAGCAAGCCATTTCCAATTGCCATGAAAGTAGCTTAAAAAAGAAAAAGGTTACCTTCACATTTTTTATTAAATCATCTCTTATATATTTTTATGTGATAAAATTAAAGTATAGATATGTAAAAAATAAGATGAAATTAATTATAATTAAATGATAAAAATTATAAAAATATGAGATAATATGTTTATAAGTATATGTGATTAATATTATTCTATGAAAAATATTGAACACTGAATGTGTCATGTGTGGGCCAGCAGATTGAGGGAGGGCTTTCTCGTTGAGTTGAGCGTGGGTTAACTCCACTAAGGATTTTGTGGAGAATCCACTCTTTAAATTTGCATGTCCTAGTGAGTACTCACTCACTTGTGTAGTGTCCTTATTATTATTCATGATGTGCAGCAATTCTTTCGTGTGTAAAAAACAAATAAAAAAATTCTTTCTATTTACCTCATTGTGTTTGAAAGGAAATGCAAGAGAAGAAAAATGATGATAAGTGACTCACTTCTTTTTCTTAGTGGTCCTGAAATTTCAATTAATTATCTCTCTGGATTTCATGCTTGAAGAATCTCTCGTGAACACGTTTTTGGAAATAGTGATGGAAACGGTGGTATTGTGGAATCAATAGTGAACATTATAGTAGCGACGACAGCAACAATATATTGGTTGCGATGGTGGTGGGGAAAACTTTATTCAGGATAACAACGATAATCATAATAGTGATAATGGTGGTGGAGAGTGACAGCAATGAAGGTAATAGTAGTGATAAAGAGTACTGGAATGGTAACAGCGAGAATGACAATAGTGAAATGCAGGCAGTGATTTAGTTGATGTTTAATTCTAAGATGAAGTAGTTCCTAATAGTGTCATATTTTGAGCTAAGACTCTTGCCAATTAAATATTTCAATTGAAAAAGTTAATTCTGAAGTCAAATTCTAAATAACAAGTGTACTTGATAATAATAAATATTGGGAAATGAAGCGCTAACTACATGGAGTTCTTTTCCTTGTTAATGCGGAGACAGAGTGTTCAAGACAATCCACAAAACACAAAGGTGCTGTGGTTTATTTGAAGTTTTGAACTTTGTAGGACGGCCCCAGGATCATTTTCAGGAACTTTACGTAAATTTCTATTCAGATCGATGCAACATACCTTTCCAGAATGTCTCCGTAGAGTCAATGGGTTTAATCATAGGGCAGGGCAGCGATTTCTGCTCTTTAACAAAGTCAAACCTATTTCTGATTTCACTTTCTTATGAAATATCAACAATAATGTTTTCTACTTTAGAGATTAATTTAGTGCCGTCCTATATATTTATATCCTTTTTGTCTTATTATTTACTATGCATATGCAAATTATTTCACGATATTTCTCAAAGCACCCAAAAAAAAAAAAAACACTATCACAATATTCCACTCAAGCAGATAAGATCAATAGTACATAAGCCTTATTTTTTTAATATTTTTCTTTTCAGATATTAACAATTTATATCTAAGGATGCTCGTCGGATTGAGTCTATCTTTGAACCCGCAAATTGAACCAACTAAATCTATAAAATGTGGATTATGTTAGATTAAAAAATACTTTAACTCAAAAAGTTGAGGGACGAGTTTGAAAAATATTGACTCACGTAAATCCAACCACTTAAGTAAATTTTTTTTTATAAAAGTCATAGTGACAATTTATGTTATTTTTCTTATTAATTTTTTTGTAGTGTTAATTAAGTTTAAGTATAAACATTGTGGTTATATTCATATATGATAAAAAATTATTATAAACTCATAAAACATCTGACAAACTATTGCGATGAAAATATAATAGATTGCTTGGATAATAAATTAAAGATTATTTTAAAAAAAATTAAAAATAAAATAAATGATTATGTCAATCCATATTCTATATGTGATGAAATTAACTTTAATTAGTTAATGTGATTTGTTATTTAAAACTTTTAGAACATGTTAGCATGTTTTTAGTTTATTTTATATTTATGTTAACTTAATAAGACTTATTAAATTTATTTAGTTTGTTTAGACTTATTTTATTTGTATAAAACTAGTTGTGTAATTTTTCAGTTTATTTGGGGCATATGTTGTTTTTCATTAAGATGTGTTATGCATAACGAATTTTTGGTTTCATATATCAACATTTATTTTATCAGAAATTTTTTGTTTAATATATATCGAACTCATAGGTTTGACTCAACCCAACTCGCTTTTGAGTAGGTCGGGTTAAAAAAAAAATTACCACAACCCAACCCATTAATTTAACGAACGGGTCAGGTCAACAAATGCCTTAAAACCCACCAAACTTACCTAATGAGCACCCCTACAACGTAGTGTGTGTGTGTGTATATATATATATATAGTGAAATGAGTTTTTGTTGTTAGAGGGTGAGGAGAGTAAATTTTGATCATATAATCATACATAGTCGGTCAAGATTAAAAGTTACTTACATGTCATGTGACCACTTAAAAAAGTCACATGACTTTATGTTTTAATCTTGACCATTCATACAAGATTTAATAGTCAAGATTCACTCCTCTCACATTCATTATAATAAACATTATATATTATAATATATATATATATATATATATATATAGAACTATTAAAAGAATTTTCATCATTTTATTTGCATATTCCCTACAGATTATTATAAAAATAGGAGATTACAACTATAATTAAATAAACAAATTAAATTCCAAATATGTAATTATTTTCCAAATATAACATGTGTGTGCCTACTTGTGATATATAGACAAATATAAGAAGAATTAGAATAAGATTTATAGGCACCAAACTATCTGCTAGAAAAATTAAATTCCCAGACAACTAATTGCTCTGTAAAAAAGGCAATTTGTATATATATATATAAACTCAGATGTACCTCACTATTTAATTATACATATATTAGTTATCTTCATGTAAACAAATTTTCTTTTTCGGTTGCATAATTGCATGTTTTACATGCATTTCGCTTTCTTGCATTGGAGATAAGTTTTCATGCACATATAGTAGAAAATGGACGTTCGAACTTATAATGTCAATTTAAAACAATTATGTAATTGTCATTAATTAGACTTTTAGCCTGTAAGCATTCTTTATATTAGTAACATCTTGCCCTCATCCATCGCCCTTCTTCTGTCTTGACAACAAAGGCAACATCAGCATTAATTTATTTCTTTTGTTAACAATGAATCTAATTTTTTTTTAAATTATATATGTTTGAACATTTCTATGTACGTAGTCCAATTTTAGTAGAATATAAACTAGAGAATACTCATTATTATTTGCAAATTGATTGTTTGACATCTAACTGCAACAACTTTGCTTGTTCGAGTATGATTTTGATAGTACTTGAAAATTGAATTTATCAATGATTTTCATATCTTGGATGATGTCATGTTTATCTTGTACCCAAAAAAGAAATCCATGTTCATTATTTTTCCATATTTCCAACTCTTCTCTCCTTGTCAGGGAATATATATCAATCTTATATCCGTATAATCCCAAATACTTCGAACATTTTCAACTACTATTTGTTTAAGTAAAGACAAATTAAAAGATTTGTTTAAAAATAAAAGAAAGAAGAGACAAATTCAAACGTGACAAATTAAGATTCATGGACAATAATATATATATAAATCATGATCTATCTGTATTTCTCCACCCAACTAAGAAAACAAACGGGAGGCGGATATTCGAAGAATTTACAGAATATGCATCATGATTAATATAGTGTAAATAATTTTAAAGAAAACAATATTCTTTGAACGATTCATTTCCTTTGGGACACCATTAATGACTTTGTAGCAAATATGGAGCATTGAGCTATCAGCAGCAAGCGTGCTTGGTGGCTACTGGTTACTGCCTGGTGTGCTGTGTGGCCACTATGTACATTACCTGTCTCCACTCCCCATTGTTTTCGCTCTTTCTTTTCTTCATTCTTAAAAAATGAGAAATCAAAGACACAAAATGCGCACAACATTAACATATTGGGACAAACTCATTGTCAAAATTCTCGCTTTTTGTGTTGGCTGCTGCTGCCTTCCTTAGTGCTGCTCGGTGCTCCAAAAGCAAATTTACAATTTTTTTCTTCCTTTTTTCGTTTTGGAAAACAAATTATTATCTTATTAAGTTTGTTGGTTTTGAGTGATACGCTGTCAATTTGTCTTCCACACGTGCAGTTTTTTTTTTATCTTGAATATAACTTCTTGAGTAAATTACAGTCACTTTCTTCTGAGTTTAACTGAGTTTAATGATATGATACTCATTCGCATTTTTTTTTTCAAATAACACTCCCTCCCTCAATTGATTAAGTTGACTAATATCTATTAGAATATGCTACAAGAATATGTATAAGTTCTTATACTTTTTCATAAATAATAATAATTGTGCATACTAAAAATTTTATAATTTTAACTAGTAATATTTATATATAATAATATCTTTTAAAAAGAAAACCCTTACAATTTTCTTTATGTGAGTGTGGAAGGAGTTTTTAAAAAACTATATATATTTTTAATTGGTAATATTATTAAATTTTAATTGATAAAAAATATTACTAGATTTTAATTGTTAATATTTATACACAATAATATTTTTAAAAAAATATATTTTTATAAATAACTGTGAATAATGCTAAAAATCCTATAAATTTTAACTGATAATATTTACACAACTATACAACTTGATCAATTGGAGGGAGAGTGTCATTTTTGAAAAAAGAATGAGACTGAGTGTCATATCATTAAATTTGAAGGAAGGTGAATGTAATTTACTCTAACTTCTTTCTTTAGCTATTAACATTGCATAATAAATAATGTTTACTGTACATTAGCACTAAATATATTATTTTATATTTGTGTGATGAGTAGAATCAAAATATAAATGTATAAAAAATAATTATAATTAGATAGGAAAAATGTATAAATATAAAATAATATACATATGTGTAAGTGTTTTTGTAGCATTATCTTGCATAATAAATTAGTGATTCTACTTATTTAACTTGTCTTCTCACAAAACACTAGTTACATTAATATAAATTCATAAATAGATCTAGTTATTTCACATCTAGTTATAAGTTTTTGTACATCTAATTTTTATAAAATTAACAGTTATCTCACTCAAACTTTTTTTGATGCGTTAGTTAATTTAACGATAAATTTTTTTAGAATAAACGTAAAGATAAAAATCGAGTCACACCTTCAAAAGAATAAACAAGTTAAAAAGGGTTTGTTTCTTATTATATAACCTATACAGATAGATTGAAAAATTTAACATTTTTCTTAATCAATATGACCTTTACTGTGATGTCAAACTTGATAAGAATTTGCTACACCTAGCTTTCCTGGGACACCAAGTGTCGCATTTTCCCTTAATGCAATATATACTCACTATGAGTAACATCACTGTCACCCCTTTTATTTTTGTTTTCTTTTCTGTTGTGGACCATGGGATTTTTATCCAGAAAAATCAAAATTGGCTTTCCATGACGACTTGGATCAAGTGCTTGATGTCAACTCGATATGGTCTATGCAGTGCAGAGGTCTCCTAGAACACCAAATAACCACTATGTTTGGTCTCCTACTGGTTACTGTTACTAATATATATAAAGTGACCAAAACCAAAGAATGTGGCCTTCCATGACATGGACCATCACATATTTTCTTTCCATTGGTTTTATATAGTGCCGCCCAGCTGAATATTGCAATTAACTAACTCTCCAAATCACTTGTAGTGACCGTTAACGCGTGCTACTTTGAAGAGGAAAGGAAGAGAGGAATGTTTGGATCTACAAAAAATAAATAATAATAATAATAATAATAATAATAATAATAATAATAATAATAATAATAATTTAAAAAGATGAAGAAAATATATAGATGTGAGCAAGAACAGTTGACTTATTAGTTGAGATTGAAAATGAACCACCCTGCGACTGCCGTCCTAACCAACAATGCATCTTAAACAAGTAACCACTTTCTTTATATAATTGAAAAAAGGAAAAGTGAAAAAATGGAAATCAAACATATATGGCCCTTTAGTTTGTTTATGCATTTTTGTTTTTTATTACAATTGCCTAGCTATGCCGTCCTAACTTAATAACCCCTAAACCCTGATGTCTCTAACATACCATCTCTGCTTATTCATACGACGCAAGATATAGGCTCACAGCTTACTGGACATCGTATGAAACAAAACGAAAATCTGTTGAAGTTACCCACATTCCAGAATAGGGGTTTGAGGGTTCCTTTTTTTTTTTTTTAAAGTATATAATAGAGCAGGTTTAATCAGCCTTGCCATTTGAAGACTTCAAAGACACTCTTGAAAGCTTATTTAGGGTGTGTTTATTTCAAGAGGTAGAAAAGTAAAAGGTGAAAATTTTAGAATGAAAATTATTTCACGCTTCTTTGATAGAATCAAAATATGAAATGGTTGAAATGTTTGATAGAATCATTTACACTCTCTAAAAAAAATATCGCTATTCTTATAATATATAAGACAGTTGAAAGTAATTTTTCCACTATTCTATTTTCACTTCTTATTCTTCACCTTCTCATTATCCATTTCTTCAAACAAACATACCCTTCTGTTTTGGACCTAGTTTTGAGTTAGTGGTACATAAGCAACCTCGTCTGTTAGGATTGGATTTCAGATATTTATGAGTACTATTAGATAAATAAATATTCCTATTTATGATGAGTAAATCTCTAACAGAATCTCTCATAGATAAGAAAATCAATTATATTTATCATAAATAGAAGAATCAGTTATACGAAATAACAATCTTATTGGATTCTTATCATAATTAACAGTATTTAATATAAATTTAACTATGATTCTTATCAACTAAAACGCTCCTATAAATACCACACAAAGTAGCAAAGGTATGCATCTAATTCAAAACACTACCCACCCAGAGTGCATTTTGCAGGTACCCACCTCTCGCACCACCGTCGCAAGCATCGTGCATCAGTGGAAACCACCTTCACCAACCTTATTCAAGTGATTCTCTAAAACTCATTCAGAATATTGGTGTCGTATGTGAGAAACGATAAACCTCGATTCCTATCACCATCATCATGGTCATTACTGATAACTCCATGAAATGTAGTTATTTGTGTCATATTTCTGTGTTATGAAGAATGTTTAGTCCTTGTTTACAATGCATATATGAAAGGTTTTAGGCTTATAATTGTCAAATTCAAATGTAGATATATTCCTATATGTTTTTGAGTAAATTATGCATATTTTATAAGTGATTAAGTGAATTTGCAATTGTGATTAACTTGGTGATTTCTCTATTACAGGAAGGGCTCCAAACAAGCTGAAATTTAGAGGATTTGGACAAAAAATGGAAGAGAAAGCCAAGTGTGCATTCCAGCATATCACGCTGCGATGCAGACATTTCAATGCCACGACATGGTGCATCCCCTGCATCAGTGCAGAGGACCCGAGGTTAGAGCGTCGCGGCGCAAAGGAGCAAATGCTGTGGAGTAGGTGACCTAAATTGATACGCGGCGCGGCGTAGGCATGTTAATGTCACTGCGAAACCCTATTTTTCTGAGCCTATAAATACTGTTTTATTAGATTTTGTAAAAAAGGTTGTTAGCTTTGGAGAAGCTGCGACTAGGTTTTCATTTCTGGGCTGAGAGGAATCCAAGGGAGTCAAGGTTGGAGGTCATCTTCTTCATGGAAGGAGATTCAAGCATCAAAGATCATATTCATGGGCTTTTCTTCCTTCTCCTTTCTTTTTTCTCTCTTCCTTTCATCTTGAACATGGTTTTTGATGTATATTTTCGTGTTCAATGATTAGTTCAGCTGTATTAGGGATCATTTTGAATCCTTTTATGAATATTGATGATTTTGTACTTCTTTGAGTTTATATTGATGTTTGGTTTTGTTCAATCATATGGATCTTAATGCTCTTGATTGTTTGATCAGCTTTTAAGTAATTTGTTGAAATTTGGTGAACTTAGACATATGAATTTGGATTTTAGATCAGATATATGGTTGATGCATATTCGATTTCATTCAATTGGCTTGAATAAGTTGATTCGATAATGGGATAGAAATATACCTCTTAGTCATGCATAGCGGGTGTTTGAGAATAAATCTTAATGAGTGGATTTTGCATCTAACTAAGGAGTTAGGTAAATGAAACTATGGTTGATTGACTTAGACATAAGCTTTTAACTAAATCAGATTCTCAAGCTAACTTAACAATTCATTGATGTTGATTGTAAGGATTTCATATCATTAGTTGAAATAGGAGGTGAAGAAAGATTCTCTAAAATTCTAAACATTATCTTTATTACTTTGTAGTTTAGATTTAGTTTATTTGCACTTTTCTTATTTTTATGTTCTTGAATATAATTAATTAAGTTATTGGTTGATACTTAGCTTTGGAAGCCAACATCCTCGTGGGAATGAACTTTACTCTTTATTGTATTACTAGAATGACCCGTGTACTTGTAGTACACAAATGGTCTAACAAGTTTTTGGCGCCGTTGCCGAGGATAATGGTTTAATTCTATAATGCTAATATCAACAACGAGTTTAGTTAGTTCTAATTCAAGTTGTATATAGTTCATTTTAATTTAAGTTTTCTTTATGTTAAGTTTTAGGTACAATAAAGAAGCCGAATGACCATAATCATACGAGGCCCTTAAGGGAGTTCGCTACTCCTCAAAAGGAAAACCTTCGATCAAGTTCAAGAAGACCACTCATCCGCACAAACATTTTGGTGACAAAGTCCTACTAGGACTATAAATTAGGCCCTTTTTGGGAGGGAACCCAAGTTTATATTTTTGTCTTTACTTGTTGTCTTAAATAGGTAGTTTGTTAATTTTATAGTTTTATTATATTTCTGTTATAATTATTGTAATTTAACTTTTTGAACAAGTTTTGCAGGTACTGGAGACTTAAGGGAAGCAGACTTGGCAGCAAAATTGTGTTTGCTACATAATTTTGCAGACTGACCTCCTATGCCGCGGCGCACCAGACTTCATGTCGCGGCGCTGGTACAATTTTTCTGTAGAATTCTGCAGATAAACTACACGCCGTGGCGTTAACCCCTGTTTTGTACATATTTTTTTTCTTCATGTTATTCTATATTTTAGTATGCTCAAACTAACAGTGTACATATTTCTGATAAGTTTAGGTACCCTTTGTGCCATATAAAGTGATGACGTTGTCTCATTTTGGTTTGGGGGAGTATTATTACATGCTTTGGATATATAATGTTGAATGTATAACATGTGATGATATTTACTGTATGCAGTAGTGATAGACATCATATTATCATGTTTCTTTATTGCTTTGGCTATTGTTGATGGGTTTTGCGAAAAATTTTTAATTTTAAACATTAGGCACATGATGTTATGCATACTTGAATTGAGAAGGTTGGATATATTTGAATGCATGATATGTTACAAATTGCTGCTATCGTTTTGATTGTCCAATGATATGAAAAGTTACTATTTGCCCCATTTTTAGTGAAACCATTTACAATCATGAAGCATGTGAAATAATTTAATCATTTTTTTATGTATGATTTACATCCTACTTATATGCACGTGTAACTTTGAACATGATAATAGTGCGTGTCTAGAGAATGTTTATGGATGTACATGTAAAGTTTTGATTATCTTAAAAATTGTTTTTAGACTCTCGAGGCGAAATCCTAAATTATGCATGATTAAAGAAATGATTAGGGCATTGTTTGGATCGATTGAGTTTTAAAAGCTTACCCTAATATGATTGTATCCGTAGGTCCCCTTTTGAAGCTTTATAAAGGTTTGGCCTTATTTGTTTTTCATCACCATTGTATTCGTTAACCTGTTAACCATTCTAATGCATGTGAAAGCATTACATTTTCTTCCTACCATAATTGTTTGTTGAGTACATGATATGTTATTTCTTGAAGCGAGTCTAGTGATTAGGGGTATTAATGCATATTCAATACAAAATGAGTTTGAAGGAACCAGATGCAGTCAAAGAAAAAGAAGCATTGCTTTGCAAAATAAAAAAAATGAAAAAAAAGAGAAAAAGAAAAGCAAAGCATAAGAAACGAAAAGTACGAAAAACATTGAATGGTTCTAGCGAGTTTTCTTTTTTCACTGTTGAATACCCTACTAATATCAGTTAGTGGCTCAAGACTTGAAATAATATGTTTATGTTTCTCAATGTTTGTGTTAAGTCATTTCCTTTTTGTTCATTCACCTATGACCGTTGGCCTTACATTACAAGCTGTTAAAGTCCCTTTTAATCCTCAGTTGTGTGTGATTTACATTAGTGGAGAGAGAGTTTAGATTCAATTTTGTGAATTTTATGATTCATATACATATAGACTCATAAACTTATCCGGATATGTATGACTTGACTAGGAGAAGTTTATCTTGCATGTTTATGGAAAATGTGAATTACATAGAATGATGATTAGATTGCTAGCATGTTAAGGATTGTGTATGTGTAGAACTTATTATGAGGCATTTGCATTTTTTGAGGGCTATACAATCATTATGCACTAGTTGTGGTTTAATTGAAAAAATGAAATTTTATAGATATTGAATGAATGTTAAGCCTGAATTGTTAAGCATATTTACTTAGTCATACTTTATTTTGCTCGAGGACTAGCAAAAATATAGGTTTGAAGGTGTGATAACTCCATGAAATGTAGTTATTTGTGCCCTATCTTTGTGCTATAAAGAATGTTGAGTCCTTGTTTACAATGCATATATGGAAGGTTTTAAGCTTATAATTGTCAAATTCAAATGTAGATATCTTCCTATATGTTTTTGAGCAAATTGGGCATATTTTATAAGTGATTAAGTGGATTTGTAATTGTGATTAACTTGGTGATTTCTCTATTATAGGAAGGGCTCCAAACAAGCTAAAATTTGGAGGATTTGGACAAAAAGTAGAAGAGAAAGCCAAGTGAGCATTCTAGCATATCACGCTGCGGCGTAGGCATGTCAATGTCACGACGTGGTGCATCCCCTACATAAGTACAGAGGACCCGAGGCTAGAGTGCCGCAGTGCAAAGGAGCGAATGCCACGGCGTAGGTGACCTAAATTGACATGCGCCGCGGCGTAGGCATGTTAATGCCGCAACATGACCCTATTTTTTTGAGCCTACAAATACGATTTTATTATATTTTTGTAACAGAGGCCGTCAGGTTTAGAGAAACTACGGCTAGGTTTTCATTTCTGGGTTGAGAGGAAGCCAAGGGAGTTAAGGTTGGAGGCCATCTTCTTCATGGAAGGAGATTCAAGCATCAAAGATCATATTCATGAGCTTTCCTTCCTTCTCCTTTCACTTTTCTCTCTTCATTTCATCTTGAACAAGGTTTTTGATATATATTTTCGTGTTTAATGATTAGCTCAGCCATATTAGGGATCACTTTGAATCATTTTATGAATATTGATAATTTTGTACTTCTTTGAGTTTATATTGATGTTTGGTTTTGTTCAATCATATGAATCTTAATGCTCTTGATTGTTTGATTAGCTTTTAAGTTATTTGTTGAAATCTGATGAACTAGACATAGGAATTTAGATTTTAGATCAGATGTATGGTTGATGCATGTTCGATTTCATTCAATTGGCTTGGATAAGTTGATTCGCCAATGAGATAGAAATATACCTCTTAACCATGCATAGCGGGTGTTTGAGAATAGATCTTAATGAGTGGATTTTGTATCTAGCTAAGGAATTAGGTAAATGAAATTATGATTAATTGACCTAGACATTGACTTTTAACTAAATCAGATTTTCAAGCTAACTTAACAATTCATTGATGTTGTTTGTAAGGATTGAGTATCATTAGTTGAAATAGGAGGTGAAGAAGGATTCTCTAAAATTCTAAACATTGTTTTTATTAATTTGTAGTTTAGATTTAGTTTATTTGTACTTTTCCTATTTTTATGTTCTTGAATAAAATTAATTAAGCTATTGGTTGATACTTAGCTTTGGAAGCTAACACCCTCGTGGGAACGAACTTTACTCTTCATTGTATTACTTGAATGACCCATACACTTGCGGTACACAAATGGTCTAACAACTAGCAGGCAAAATCACGTTTCTGCCACTTAGAATCAACCTTCTTCTAGTTGCCGTCTGACATCCGCTCCAATTCAAGAACTAGTGGTTGCCCAACCAGAACCTAGGCAAGATGGAAAAGAGACTTTGCATATTGGCGAAAATATCTCCCCTCAGTCGTGGCGAGTTCTGGCAACACAATGACTTGGCCTATATGGAGCCCCTTCAGGAGATACCAGACAACGAGTATTGACGTTATAGTGCTTAGGAGAATGAGTGAATAACGATGGAGCACGATCCCACCAAGGTGAGTCAAGTCTCCTGGAGCTATCTAGAGAGGAACTAATCTCTCTAGTCAGACTCTAGGATGAGCGTATTCATAAACCAAGAGAAGGAGGACTAAAACCAGGTTCCACACAGGAATCATGAAAATAGGAGAAAGTCAGCTCGTGATGTGGTGCATAGTCTGAAACAATCAAGGATTGCAGAACCTAGTCAAAGAGTTGAGAACCCGGCAAGCAGAAATAGAGAGCAGGATCAAGAATAGAGAAACTCAGTTAAGCAAAACCAACCTTTCTCTGATGAATTGATGACCTACGAGATCCTTAAGCGCTTCAAGTATCTAACTAATATTAAAGCCTATGATGGGACCACGAATCCTCAAGAGTACCTAGATGCTTATGTTTCTACTTTACTATTTGCAAGAGGGGATGATCTACTCATGTGTCGTGATTTTCCTCATTCTTTGAAAAAAGCTACCCTGAGATGGTTCATTACCTTAACTTCTAAATCCATTATTGATTGGAAAGACTTGTCCTCAATATTTTTGCTACGCTTCACCACTAGTAAGGTCCAGTCAAAATCCATTTCACATATTTCCCATATTAAGCAAAGAAAAGAATAGTCCCTCTGAGATTACATATCCTAGTTCAACAAAGAAGTAGTAAATATTCGTGACTGAGATGAAAGAATCGACCTACATTACATGAGGGAAGGCCTCTGCCCTAGGGCATTTTTATTTTCACTGGCTAAAAAATAGCCAAAGACCAAGGATGAGTTTTGGGCTAGAGCAGACAAATATATCAATGCGGAGGACATTTTCTAGGCCAGGAAGCACCTAGAGAAAGGAGAAGATGTCAAACCTACACCCGGATAGACTCCCTAGCAAACTTGGAATTTGAGGCCACCTTTAGAAGGGAAGTATGAAAGTTTCACTCCTCTCAACACACCTAGGACTCAGATCTACCAAGAAGTGATGAACACGAAGTTCAGAGATGTGCAAAGACCTCTCCCATTGAGAAAGCATACACAAAAAGATAAGTTCAAGCACTGTATGTTTCACGAAGGTCATGGACACAATACTAAGGACTGCATCAACCTCCAACATGCTATTGAGACTTTGATTCGGGATGGCCATCTAGACCGATATGTATGTCAATCTTGGAATGACAATCAAAGGGGAAGAAAGAATTATAGAAAGCGGAGCTACAGTCGTCGGAGAAGCCTGTCTCAACTGTACTCTAGAAGGTAAACCTGAAAGGGGACTACCATACTATAAGAAGGTAAACTTAAGATGGTAAATCCAAAAGAGGACTAGCATATGTCAAGAAAGTAAATCTAAAAAGGAAATACTCAAGAAGGGAGACCCAAGAAAGTAAACCTAAAAGAGGACTACCATACTCTAGAAAGTAAACCCAAAAGGAAACTACCATACTCCAAGAAGGTAAACCCAAGAGGGTAAACCTGAAATAGGACTACCATATGTCAAGAAGATAAACCCAAACGGGGACTATCCCTAAAAGGGACAACCTAAGAAGGTAAACCCAAATTAGGATTCTAGGTAAACTAAAAAGAGATTATCATACGTCAAAAAAATAAACCCAAAATAGGACTGCTATACTCCAAGTGGTCGAATCTCAAAAGGAAAACTAGTTACCATACTCCACAAGGTTAACAAACACTCCAATGACAAAGGTTCCCATCCAAATTTGAACCTCACCTTGGTCAGTACCTCGGCGTGACTTCATATTCATGAGTAGCTCGACCTGTTATCGTTTCAGCCGATACCTTGGCAGGACCTCCTATCCACGAGTACTTAGACATAACATCATCTTGACGCTACCCACAAGGCCCAATGCTTCCCTGATGGGGTTCGAGGGATATGTTCCTTAATGGGTCCCGATATCCCAATTGCATCATATTAAGGTTAAGCGGGACAGTCTGCGAGGCCGGCATTTGCCTCCTCATAGAGAGCTTTGGGTTTTCATAGCTTACGAGGCTAGCATTCGCCCCCTAGTAGAGAGCTTTGAGTTTTTCACCCAAGTCCCCACTAACCTGACCTTAACCTATACAAATATATGTCGTCATATAAAGGTTAAGAGTATTTAAACACGTAACCCACAAGGCCAAAGTGCCTTAGGAGGCCCGAGAAATACAAGTTCCAAAGAGGAACAACTATTCCGATTGCAAATAAGATTAAAAGAGCAACTCATAAGGCCAAAATGCCTTGGTGAGGTCCGAGAAGTACAAGTTCCGTAAAGGAACAACTATCCCGGTTACAATTATCGCAACCCCACAAGGTTATCACACCTTGGAGAGGTCCAAGGAATACAAGGTCCAACTCAGATTAGATATTTCGATGCACAAATGAAAGTCAAAAAGGGCAACCTACTTGACCATACTCTGTGTTCAAGAAGCTAGTTCAAGGGTTTTAACCCATGCCCTAATCAACTTGACCTTAACCTATAAACTTAAAGCAAGTTTAAAGAGGTTAAGAGTATTCAACTATAACTTGAGATGAGGCAATAATACTTGTTGTGGTCTACAAAAGATACAACTCCAAATGGTTTCTATGTAAAAATTGAACTTTAGAGTAAGTAATGGGTCCCACTGCCTAAAATGGTCTGGGGGCAACTCATTATGAATCATAGACAACAGACTTAAGGCATAGTGATCTATATCGGATCCCAGCCAAATTAGTCAACATTGGGGGCATCCCAATTTTTACTTTTCATCAAGGATTTCGGCCACTGGTTAAAGACATCGCGAGATCCAACATCAATATTATGAATTAGATACCTTTGTCCCATGCGTGCCTTTTGCTCCTAATGAACTCGGATATCTTGACACTCAGCTGTCACACCTAAGTGTCAAGATGTGAGCAACTATTATAGACTGGGTTTTGGGTTAGTGGTACATGAGCAACCTGACCCACTAGGATTGAATCCCAGATATTTATGAGTGCTATTAGACAAGTAAATATTAACTATGATTCTTATCAACCAAGACGCTTCTATAAATACTACACAAGGTAGCAAAGATATACATCTAATTCAAAATACTACCCACATTGTGTACGGTCTAATTTGAGTGTCAGAGTACCTTTTACAAGTACCCATCCCTCACACTACCATTACAACCATTGTATATCGAAGGAAACTACCTTCATCAACCTTATTAAGGTGATTATCCAAAACCAATTCGAAATACCTTCAAAACTAACTTTGATTTATCAAGAATAAACTTAAAAAAACTGTGGAAATATAGAGTAAGATAATAATTCAGTGAATACTTCTTGACAAGCCTATTCACCATGCTACAATTTTTAGGGCCAAGTTAGCATAACTGAAAAGTTTTAAGTAAATGAAAAAAATGATATCATTTTGTTTATGATTATAATGATGATTTGGGACTTTGAGTTTTGACAAAATCAATTTAGGTTTTACTATACTATACTATAATTTTGTTATCTTTATTTATTTATTTACTGTGCTTTTTCTTAAGAAAAATATTAAACAATTAGAATTTTTTTGTCAAAATTTTTGTTAAAATGAGTTGATATTGTTATTAACTATTGGATAGATAAATTTAATTTATCTAACAATTATTCTTAAATTTTAGACAATATTTGGATAAATTATATTAATTTTTTCTAATTGTGTAACATTTTTTTAATTGATATATTTCTTTATCTTACATTAATATTTGAAAGCAGATTCTCTTATTAATTAATTATATTGTCCCGTATTAGTAATTCAGTTGGTTAGAATTATAAACACGCAGAAAATGTAACGGGGTTCGATTCTCATAATTACTCTTCATCCCAATTTTCATTTCTTTATGTTCTCACCCTTCTCTCGGGTCTTATTAGGGAGTCATCTAAGATATCCTTGCACTAGGCTCATTAAAGTGAGTCCTTAGTATTACAAAAAAAATATATAATTAATATTATTCGTATTAATTCTTGTTGATGTTGAGTGGGTCTTGAACTTGGTTGAGTTGCTCCATAATTTGATGTAACCGGCTTACTAAAAAAACGAGAGAAAGTTGCCAAAAAAAATGAGAGAAAGATAATTAAAAATCTATTATTTATTTATTTTTTAAGTTACGGGAGGTTGTATTTGTATTTATTAATGTACTCATTAAAGACTTGAGAGCATCTATATGCTCAAAGAATTTAGAGTAGTTGATTCTAATTTGAAATTGATCAACGATAAAATTATCATTTATTTTTTTCAAGTTTATTATTTATTTGATTATCATGTGAATTAATTTTATTTATAATTTAATAACATTTGTGGTGAAAAATAGTGATTTAAATTTATTATATGATAATTTAAGTTCAAATTATTCTTACCACTATTTACACATAAATTATTATCTATTTTTTCTTGGTTACTACTTAATAACTTTCATATATATTAATTCATTATCTGATAACTTATGATTTAGTAACTTATAATTAATATCAAATAGTAATTTAAGTGTATGATGTGATAATTTAAGTAATCATCATTTCTTATACATGAATTATTATTTATTTTTTCTTTAATCACTATTTAATAGATTTCATTTTATGCATATTAATTCATGATCTCATAACTCATAATTAATATTAAATAATAATTTTAATTTATTATATAATAATTTAAATTCAAATTATTAATTATCATTTTTTACATAAAATTAACTATTTATTTTTTCTTTAATCATCATTTATTTGCGTCTTCATCATGACTAGAAAAAAAGGGTCAAGACCGGTTATTGCATGTTGGTTTTTTGGGAGAGTCCACGCTTCAAACCTCTTTATGAGCATGTTAAACGTCACCGACTCCATAGAAGAAAAGTAGGAAGAACTGCTTTGGGAGAAGAATGACAAAAACTGTGCGTGTAACTGATTTGACTTATAATATACTTACAACTAATTAACATTTTTTTAATATTTTTCATTCAGATTAGTAATTAACTGTACATAAATTATTGGTCAAATGAATTTATCATATAATTAATTGTATTACACACCAATTTAGAAATATTCTACAAGTAATGCTACATGGTAAAAAAATAAGGTTAAAATTCAAAATACCCCATTCAACTATATTCAGTTTGCAACTTAGCTTCTAAAATTTATAAGTGTAAAATACCCCTTAAGATATACACGTTGTGTTTATAACACAGGCCCGTTAACTTGTCGTTATATTTAATAGTGATTACACTTATAACACAGGCACGTTAACTTGTCGTTACATTTAATGGTGATTAAACTCAAAATCAATCAGCCTTTATTATCAACTTCGTCCGATCAAGAACAGCGCTTCATTTCAAAGGAACTTCTTTTGAACTTCAACATGTTTCAGATCTACGAGCTGCTTCATATACGATAAAACAATTACATATTGTTATCACCCAAAAAATAAATTTAAAAGAGTAAGCTGATATAACGGCTAGCTGAGAATGATTAGGCGAAGGAGGATATAGCCGATGAGTAGAGGAGTACTCGGCTAAAGGTGGGATGTGCCTTGCTGTTAGTGGGCCAAGATTGAAATAATAAAAAGCTGAAGCATAATGGGTTGCAAGTTGATGGAAGGCTAATAACTGAAATTGTTACCAACGGATGTCACAAAACATGCTGAGAAAATAGGAGTTGAGCTGTTGAGGGGTAGCCGTTGTGGCCAAAACGGTTAAGAGACATGGGTAGGCTAGCTGTGGGTTAGTCCCTTGTTTTTAGGAGCTTTAGCCAGTAAGGTTGGCTATGGTGGGGGTTAGATTTTATCTATAAATATCACTTGTACCAATTGAAAAAGAGGGATCACAATCAATACAACTTTTAAGCTCTACTTATTTTGCTTAATTTTTCAACCATTTACTATATTGCTTTTACTTTGTGCAATTTATTTTCCGCAAGCTTATTTCCTAGCCGATTACAGCTTTAATCTCAAATTCTTAGACTTCTTAAGTTCACCTTAATACCAAACGCTTTTTTTAGTGAGTTTGGGAACCCTTGCTAAAGGTTGGATTTTGCCTTTAGTTCAAATCGCCTGTTTCTTATCAAAATCTATACGTGTTCGTCGGTTGAATTCTTATTTGGCTGATAAATTTATTTCACACGTAAACAAATTTGGCACGCCAGGTGGGACACTCTAAGGTGAGCAAATTGAGAAGTTTCCATCTCCCGGTTCAGATCACTATTGGCGTATGCACCTAAGGTCCGGCAGAAACCTTAGCAGTATGGATACAAGTCAACCTAGTAAAAAGAATGAAGGCATAAAGACTTTAGAGGGAAGCGCTCAGCCTACTCTGGGAATGTCCGCTTCACCCCAGCCAATGGGTACTCCCACACCTTCCACCACAACTGCTACTCCAGCAGTAAAGCTCTCTGATCAGCCTCAGCTGATAGTAATGACCACTTCATTTATTCGCGACCAAATTGATCAAGGGATGAATAACTTAATGTATCATATGTCAAGGCAACTTTCGGAGATCGTAAAACCCATGGTGCATAATGCGATGCATTTTGTTAAAGAGGCTGAGCAAAAACAATCTAATGCAGGTGAGGCTTCGGCCCACTCGGCTATCGCGGGACCTTCTGTTGGCAGATAGAGTCAGGAAGGACCACAATCTACGGTCCAGCCGAGTCTGGGCATGCCACAGGTAGTCCCCATGTTCTAGCCTTCTCACCCTGATGGTGGTATCCAGTCGAGCTTGCAATATGAGCAAGTACAAATACCAGGAGACCCCCCAGGTAACAGGAATAGTTGGCTTGCCGTATCTGGCGCCTAACACTTCTGTGATAGGTGCTAGTACACAGGTGGCCGCAACTGGTGATACCATTTTCTCGGCTGTTCCGGGTCCTTCCAGGTATATTCTTGATTATGTGGGAGAGTTACTCTGATCCAACATCCCTCCTACTCTAATAGGTACCTCTAAGGGGTTTCCTTATGGGCAATCTGTTCCGGTGAGAATCGATCAGCCGTGGGTTAATGTACCTCAGGTGGCCCCAATTCAGCCGATTGCTCAGCCATGGGCGAATAATCCTCCATATCCAGGCTATAACTAGGGGGCAATTCCCATCCAAGATCGGCAATATCAGGTGCCCCATCAACTAGGGAGTGCTTCTGTTAGGCTAGTGAGGCCTGTTCAGCCGCCAATGCCAAATTATCTGGGTGACAGAGCTCCTCAACTGATAGACCCAGAAATGATAGCCGAGACTATGAGGAGGCATTTTGGAATCTAGCTGAGATTGCTAGACAGGCCTATGTATAAAAAGCCCTATCCTGAGTAGGTAGATAGGATGATGCCTTTGTCTAGAGGGTTTAAGACTCCTGACTTTACCACTTTCTCAGGGGAGGATGGTAAATCCACTATGGAACACATCGGCAGGTTCACTGCTCAATGCGGGGAGGCGAACCAGAATGAGTTCTATAAGCTCCAGCTATTCTCTTTGTCTTTGACTGGTGCAGCTTTTACTTGGTATTCTTCCTTAGCCCCTAACTCCATACAAAACTGGACTAACATAGAGTGTTGCTTTCATGATAGATTCTATATGCCTCAGCCAGATGTGACTGTGGCTAACATGATGAATCTAAGGTAATTGGTGGATGAACCAGTAGCTGATTTCTTGGAGAAATTTAGGAAATTAAGAAGCAAGTGTGTCGTGCAGCTGCCTGATGCTGAATATTCTTCTATGGCTGTTAGTAACATGCACCCTCAGCTCAGAGAGAAGTTAGTAAGGCAAGATTGCACTGACCTGAGTCAGTTGGCTTTCAGGGATTCCAGAATTGAACAGTACATCTTAGAAAAAGAAAGAAAGAGGTCTAGCAAGAATAGGGAGTCTCATCTAATTAGTGTAATTGATGTTGAAGATCCAGATTATCTGTTAGATGAGTCAGCCGAGTAATCAGCAGATATCATGGCTGCTGAGATAGTGAGAGGAAAATCATATTCATGCCCAGCTTTAAGACCCCCCAAAGGAAAGGAGGTACAAACTCCAGAAAGTAGGGTCGACTATCCATTTGACATTTCCAAGGCAGACCAAATATTAGATTATCTCCTGAAGGATCAACAGATTAGACTGAATGAAAGACACCAAATTCCCCCAGCCAAGGAGTTGAAGGGAAAGAAATATTGTAAGTGGCATAATTCTTACACTCATGCTACCATCAACTGTATAGTGTTCAGAAAGGCTATACAAAAAGCCATGAAAGAAGGAAGGTTTAAACTAGCTGAAAAGGAGATGACTGTCATTACAGATCCATTTCCTTTAGCTAGGGTTAATATGGTTTCTTTCTCTGGGGAGACAGTATCTGGTTCACCATCTAAAAGATGGAAACAACTGATACATCGCCAGTAGAGACAAAGGGGAGTGTATGATGAGCCAAATGGGGCTGGGAGAGCTCTAACTGTGTCTGATCAGTCCAAAATAATAGATCAAAAATCATTTGTGATCGATAGACTAAAGAGACCCCAGGTAAATAATGAATGTGTTAAGAAAGATACACCGGCAGAATACAATAGGCCCACAATGCTTGACAGGTTGGAGAGGAATCAACCGAGGAGATAGGCTGAAGTCAAACAGCATTCAGCAGACTGTGATGTATATAGAGGCCCGAATGGGAAGACCATTCTGGTCCCCAGGGACAGAATAGATAAGGTTAAGCCCGGGGTCTTTGGTAGATTGGATTTTTCAGGTGTGAGAAAGGATTTTGAAGGGACAAGAAAGCCTGCAATCAAGTCTGGGGAAGCAACAAAGAAGGTTCTAGGAAGAAATGTAGGAAGAAATATAGCCGGTAAGTATAATGATACTTTAGCTGATGCAAGGTTACCCATGATGGGCGCGACTCCTATACCAGACAAGGGTAAAAGAGTAGCTCGTTTCGATGTGGAAAAGGACATGACTACATTAAAGATTACTGTAAAGAATGAGGAAGTTATTAGGCCCCAACGTATGGCTAAACCACCAGCCGAGGTGGAAAAAGGACACTGGTTCATTAACAAATATGCAAAAAGGAAAGATCTTGTGGTAAATGAACCAGGGGTGATGACTAGAACTCAGAAAGAAGGGCCCAAAGGAATAAATCAGTATAGTGAATGAAACAAACCTTGACCATGTTAGCCGAGGCAAAAAGAACTGACCGTGCTGAGATTAAATCTTCCAGGGTGGTTGAGATTCTAGAGGCTGATTTTGGGCAACCAAAGGAAGAAACAGCTGCTGAAGAGAGAAAGCAGGAACCAGTGCAGTCAGGAAGCCAAGATTGTCTTAGAAAGGAAGAGCAGGATTTCAAGGAGATGATTAATGAGTTGGAGACAACTGAATTAGAAAAGGAACTAGTCATAACAGCAGAAGAACAAGTTCTTCTAATAGTCGAGGAAATGGAAGAGGAACTCAGGTCAGATCTTTTATTAGAAGATTCTGTGTTGAATTCCATACTAGGGGAAGACGGAGATCACCCCTCGACTGAAACTAACGTGGTGGGGTTGATTCCTAATGAGTTCTTGGCTAGGCAGAAGCAACCTGAGAAATTGGAAGGTGATGTGGTTCTTGAGGAAGTTGAATGGGCAGTGTTAGCTCCCATTTCAGAAGAACCCAAAATGGAATTCCCTAAACCAGCGAGGGAGATGACTAAGCATCTGAAGCCCTTATACATCAGGGCTCAGGTTAATGGTAAGACTATTAGTCGAGTCTTAGTGGATGGAGGAGCAGTGTTAAACATAATGCCTTCAGCTACAATGAAGAAGCTGGGTAGATCTAAGCAGGATTTGATTCCCACGAATATGAAAATGACTAATTTTACAGGGGATGCCACGACTGCCTTAGGAATTTTGGTAACCGATATCACTGTGGGGAGCAAAACTTTGAGCTTTGCCTTCTTTGTGGTAGACTTTAAGTCCACTTACTCCATATTGCTGGGAAGGGATTGGATTCATTCCAGTCAGTGTGTGCCTTCCACTTTGCACCAGATGCTAATGTTTTGGGATGGGGATAAGGTAGAGTCAGTGCCAGCCGATAAGAATCTGTTTACGGTTGACATCAAGATGGCTGAGGCTATATTCTATTCATCCCGGATGAAGCCTATTACTATCCCTAAAGGATATAAAGAAGGATCATGGGAGTCTTGCAACCTGACTGCCGATGGCTTTGCTGTCAATATCCATGCCGATTTACGGCCTCTACAGTTGTGTTTAGATGAATAACAAGGCCCAAGTAATTGAAGATCTGAGGCATAGGTTGACATCCTTGGAAGTTGAACATAGGATTGGTATGGCCATGTCTATGGAGTTGGAAGAGATAGTGGAAGAAGAATGTTCGGCTGATACACCTAGGGGGCATGAACTTGAAGAGAGGTGGGAGTCCCCAATCAGCAGAAAGATCCCTACCTTTTCAGCTAAAGATCCTTTGTTGGATGTCAACCTAGGGACTGAATAGGAACCGAGAATGATAAAAATAAGTAGCTTGTTGAACGAGAAAGAACGAAATTAGATGACTGATTTAATAAAGACGTACAAAGATTGCTTTGCATGGGACTACCATAAGATGCCAGGCCTTTCTAGAGAATTGGTGGAGCATCGGTTGCTGATCAAAGAAGGATTTAAGCCTCACAAGCAGGCTGCTAGAAGATTCAATCTAGAGTTAATACCTAAAATTAAGGAAGAGATGGAACGACTACTTAAAGCAGGTTTTATCGTTCGGCCAGATATGTAGAATGGCTGTCGAACATAGTCCCTATAATCAAGAAAAGTGGGAAGGTTAGGATTTGTACTGACTATAGAAATTTGAATCTTACCACTCCCAAAGATGAGTATGTAATGCCTATAGCTGACATGCTTGTCGATTCTGTAGCCAAAAATGGCATTTTAACATTAATGGATGGGTATTCTAGGTATAATCAAATTTTCATAGCCAAAGAAGATGTCCATAAGATAGCCTTCAGGTGTCCTGGCGCCATTAGGATATTCTAATGGCTAGTCATGCCGTTTGGATTGAAAAATGCTGGCGCCACATACCAAAGAGCCATGAATGCTATTTTCCATGAGTTAATAAGGAAAAACATGGAAGTATATATTGATGATGTCATAGTGAAATCCCATGATTTTAACTAACATCTAACCGATTTAGAGCAAGCTCTTAAGAGGATGAGGCATCATAATTTAAAAATGAATCCTGCCAAGTGCTCTTTTGGAGTATCAGCTGGGAACTTTTTGGGTTTTTTGGTTCATAAGCATGGGATCGAAGTTGATAAAAATAAAACCAAAGTCGTATTAGATGCGAGACCCCCTCAGAATAAAAAAAGAATTGCAGAGCTTGATCGGTAAAATTAACTTTTTGAGAAGGTTTATTTCAAATTCAGCCGGTAAGCTGAAAGTTTCTCCCCGTTATTTAAATTAAAAGAAGTTGATGTATTGGTATGGGAAGAACAACAGCTTACATTTGATCAAATAAAGCGATGTTTGGCTAGCCCCCCAGTGTTAGTTCCCACAGTGTTAGGGAGGCCGTTGAAATTATATATATCGGCTGCCCCAGAATCAATCAGCTGCCTGTTGGCATAGGATGATGAAGATGGGAACAAAAGATCTATCTATTATCTTAGCCGATTGCTTAATGACCCGAAACTAGATATACTCCCATAGAAAAACTATGCTTGTCTCTTTTTCATGCCTGTACAAAGCTGGAATATTACCTCTTACCAAGGGAGGTTCAAGTAGTATGCAAAATTGACATAGTAAAATACTTGTTACATAGGCCTATTTTGCAAGGATGATTAATGAAGTAGGCCATTAAGCTAAGTGCATATGCATTGAAGTATGTGCCTCTAAAGGCGATGAAAGGCCAAGCTTTAGCTGATTTCTTAGCTCAGCATCCTTGTGTAGATGTTATAGATCCTTTAGTTGAGGTGAGCCATTGTGTTAACTTGAGACCTTGGATATTAACTTTTGATGGATCCAGAACTAATAAGGGCGCTGGGGCTGGAATCACAATTATAAGTCCTGCTGAAGAAAGCTGGAAGTTCATGCATCAGTTGAGGATAGGATGTTCAAACAACCAAGCTGAATACGAGGCTTTAATATTAGGGTTAAAAATCTTATTGTCTATGAAGGCCAAATACATCCAGGTTATGGGAGATTCCCAGTTAGTCATAAAACAGCTAGCTAGGGATTATAAATGCACTAACCCGAATTTAGTAGAATGTCATGAAATGGCTAGCAGTTTGTTAAAACAGTTTGCCGATGTAGTGATAATGCATATACCCAGAAGGTATAATGAAGAAGTGATACGTGAAATCCGCAAGTGTACGGTTTCGTCGTCAAGTAATAAAAAGATTGAATCCACAGGGACTGTGTCTATGAATACTAATTTATTAATTAATTCAATTAAATTAAATAAAAGAGAATATGATTGTTTATTAAGAAGAACGTAGTAAGAAGCAATTAAATAAAAATCAAAGTGCAGAATTTAGAACAAAAATAGCAAGTTATCAAGAAGGATATTCAGATTCAAGAAAGCTTCCAAGATTGGGATACCACAATGATACAAAATAAATCCTAATTGACAATCCTTTTATTAAATCTGAAATTCAATTGAAGGTGAATTACCCTAAATTAGTTAATGTTCTTTCTCAAGATACAAGATCCGTGCCTAATTAAACCAATTCCTACTCTCATGGTAATTGAATTTAAATTGAACCCATTACGCTTTGTGGTAATTCATTGAATCCTCGAAGGGCTAAAACTAGTCTCATGATTTAGACCTTAAGTTCAATTATTATGGTTCCAACACTTAGATTCACCTCTCAGTACGTCCCTAAATGCCTATGAGATGCAAATAAGTGGCCAGCAAATTCACATGAATAAAAGCAATAAGGATTGAATCAAAAAACATTCAAGATTAATAAAAGGGGAAACAACGTCAATTAATCATTATCAATGTATCAAAAGGCATTGCCCAATCCTAGAAACAAAAGAAACTACTCAGACATAGAGAAGAAGAGACAAGAAATCAAACTTAAAAACATCCCAAACCCGTAACAATGGAAGAAGAAGGGAGAAAGATGAAGATCAAGAGCTAAAGCCTCCAATGTGCCTCCTCCAAAACCAAATTAGAACCCCTCATTGTATTCAGAATCTCTATTTATAACCCTAGGGTTTTAATTGGCTAAAAAGCCCCAAAAGAAATAAAAAAAAAAACATAAAAACTGCTGCGCGCTGCGATCCACGGCCGTGGTGGGTACCACGGCCAGGCCGTGGTCAGTTCTGGATTTAAGTTTGTCAAGCTGACTCTCAACCACGGCCGTGGTGGCCACCACGGCTAGGCCGTGGTTGATTCTGGAATTTTGATTTTGCTTTTCTTGACTCCCTCGAACTATAGCCATGGTAGAAATCACGGGTAGGCCGTGGATCCCTCTAGAATGGTCTTTTTGCACCTTTTGCTATCTATTAAGCTCCAACTTCAAACATGCAAGCATTCCATTCAATCCAAGGCCAATTCAACATTAATCCTGCACAAGAACACCAAAAATACCGCAGTTATCCGAACTAAGGGAAAAACAAATCAAAAGGGAAACTAAAATGCCTAAAATGCTCAAGAATGCATGCAAAACAAGAACAAAACATGATTTTGTTTCACACACATCAAATCCCCTCAAGCTTTAGACTTTGCTTGTCCCCAAGCAATAACTAATGTCAAACCAAGATGTGGGATCAAAAGACAATAAAGAATAAGGAACCCGAGAAAACAATATCCAAGCAATAGGCTAAGGCAACCAAAGAATCTGAGAGGTAATCAAAATCAAGTCTAATTAGAGGCTAAGTTCTCAGAAATCATGCATCCTCACTGATTGAATCAAGTTCACTCTACTAACCACACTCAAAGTGTTTAAGGGTGGAAACCATACGCTCAAAATCCATAAAAAAAATGCACTTCTATATGCTTGACAAGAAACCAAATTTCCACTAATAATCAACATGTATGCAAGAATCAAAAGGTCTTTCAAGGGTTGTAATGGGGCCATGGGAATGATGATAGGTAAGGTAGAGAAAGGAAGGTTTGCACAAATGGCTCATCAAGATTTTCAATAAACACAATAAATCCAATAGAACATAAATGTAGTAAAGACAATTTTTTTCAATCTAAAACATAACTCCACATTTCTAAGTATTTTCTTCCTTACTTTTCCTTCTTTTTTTTTTCTTTCAAGCTTTCATCTCATGATGTTTCTTTTATTTTTCTTTTCTTTTTTTCTCTTTTTTTTTTTGAGAAAGAGGAAGCTCAAATACATATAATTCCCAACACAACTTTTAAGCCCAATTCACTCCATTTAATATTCTAAATGATAACCAACAATGTTTCAGCATAGGTATCATGAAAACAAGTATGCAATAGGCTCAAAATGGGCAACTAGAGGATGAAAGTGTAACAATTTCAGAAGGCCAGAAAAATACCTAAAATGCCTTAATCACATTCAAGCATGCAACCAAAATTTTTGCCTAAAAAAGGTTTCAAATCAAGTACTAGAGCACAAGATCAATGAGGAATATTACTCAACACAAAGAATGAGAACAAAAAACATATAATGCATAAGTCCCATATAAGCTCAGAACTCACATTTAGAGGTTTTAAAATTCAATGAGAAGCATAAATTCAGAGAACATATGCTAATTATCAACTATCAAAAGATCACCTCTACTATCAATTAAAACAATGCCTGTTGCCAACTATAAGAATCAACCAATTGGGTTCCAAATCAATACCATCTCAAAATCCTCAAAAGAGAGGGGCACAAGTTCAACCAAAAACCCAAGAGATATGATGGTGTGAAAATGCAACATGAAAATGCAATGCAAAACAAGACATGAAAATGCATGAAACTAATGAAAATGAAAATATGAAAATATAAAAATACCCCCCAAGCTTAGAACTTACATTGTCCCCAATGTAAAAATCTAAAACAAGATAAGGGATAAAAGAAAAGAACTCACTGCGGTGGTGGAAAAACTTCTGGTGTTCAATCCATGACCATAGAATTTTTCATGGGCTGAGTGTGGAACCTTCTGACTTCACTCTTCTTCTAAATTTAGCTTCAAAAAGGGTCAAACCTAGACAAAATCCATGAGATAAAGATCAAACCAACAATTCAACACACAAAATCAAAAAGAAAGAGAAGAAATTAAAAGGAAAAACAAAAACAAAGAAACTTGGGTTACCTCCCAAGAAGTGCTTGTTTAAAGTCATTAACTCGACTCTGGTCTAGTTTTTGTGCTCAAGTGATGTCAATGGAGTAGTGCTCAGTCCTCACTCCTTCAAAGTGTTTCACTCTCTGGCTATTTATCATGAAAGGCTTATGACCTTCTTTCTGCACCTCAAGCACACCGTAGGATAAATTTCAAACAATCTCATATGGTCCAGACCATTTTGGCCATAACTTACTAGGACAGAAATGTAGAAGCGAGTTATTAACAAGAACTCTATCCCCGAGTTTAAATTCACGCTTCTCGACACACTTGTCACTCTGCTTCTTAGGTCCTTCCTTGCAGGACATAGCATCAGTCACTGATTCCTGTATACCTGAAAGCACAACACTATCCACAACTTTAGTAGCATCAATGCGATTACATGAATTTAAGGAATTAGAATTATTTTTAGATTTAAAAACATCAAAAACTACTTCCTCATCATTTAATCGCAACGTCAATTTTCCTTCATGGACATCAATGATCGCCTCTTCCAAAGGGCAAGGAATGGACGCCTTGAAGTATGATCGGCATTGTAGCATCAGCTTCCATGTCAAGCACAACAAAATCCACCGGCATATAAAACTTACCAACCTTAATAGGAACATCCTCCAAGATGCCTACGGGGTACTTGACTGACCGATCCGCCAATTGAAGGGAGATAGTTGTGGGTTTTAACTCACCCACTTCCAACTTCTTACACACAAAAAGGGGTATAAGACTGACACTAGCCCCCAAATCACACAGAGCTTTATCAAAACTAGTGTTACTAATTAAACAGGGAATAGAGAAGCTACCTGGATCTTTTAGCTTAGGAGGCAATTTATTCTGAATTAAGGCACTACATTCCTCAGTTAAAGCTACTGTCTCAAATTCCTCAAGCTTCCTCTTATTAGACAAAATGTCCTTAAGAAACTTAGCATAGGTAGGCATTTGTTTTAACACCTCAGTGAAGGGTACATTAATGTACAATTTCTTAAGAACCTCTAAGAACTTCCCAAACTGCCTATCTAACTTGGCCTTAGTCAATCTTTGAGGAAAGGGCACTGGGGGTTGGTATGGCTCAGGGGGTACATACTTAGACACTTTCTCATTAGTTTCCTCCTCACCTAAGGGCTGTGTCTTAGTCTCTTTTTCCTCAGTCCCCTCATCTTTGTCACTCTCCCCCTTACCTTTGGAATCCTCTAATTTCTTTCCACTCCTCAAACTAATAGCTTTACAATGTTCATTTCCTGGGTTTATTTCTGGTTGACTAGGAAACTTACCTTATTGCCTATGTGAAGTGCTTGCTTGTTGGGCAATCTGGGTTTCCAACATCTTATTATGAATGGCCAAATTGTCAACCTTAGCTGACAACTCTCTAATGGCCTCAGTCACAACTTGCCCATGGTGCCTAAACTCCTCATTCTGCTTAGACTGACTCTCAACAAAATTCTCAAGAAGAGACTCAAGTCTAGATTTTTATACCTGTTGAGATCTAGAAGAGGGTTGAGCACTACCTTGCCCAACTTGATATTGACTATTCCGGTAAGAGAAGTTAGGATGTGACCTCCAACTGGGGTTGTAAGTTTGGGAATACGGATTATTCCTCCTCTTTTAGTTGAAGTCATGAAAATTGTGGCATGATTCCACTTGCTCCACTGGTGCACTATGTGAGGATCCCATTCCAACTTGGCATTCAGCACCTATATGTCCTTGTACTCCACAAATCTCACAAAAATTGTTAGAGGCACCTATGGCATTTACATGAGCTTTCTCAAGCATGTCAAAACGTTTATTCAAAGAATCAAACTTTGACATAATTAAATCAACACCATCTACCTCAAACTTACCTCCCGAGAGCTTTCTCGGGTTGTGCCCTCTTTCATTGGCCCATTGGGGATGATTTGAAGCTACACTCTCAATTATCTCATAAGCCTCTGTAAGCCTCCTATTCATCGGAGCTCCACCAGCTGCAGAGTCAAGAGACACCTTCGAAGAATATTCTAAACCATTGTAGAAGGTGTGGGCAATCAACCATTTCTCTAACCCGTGATGTGGGCAGGCTTCCAGCAAAGCCTTATATCTATCCCAAGCTTCTGACAATGACTCGCCATCTTTCTGAACAAAGCTTGTGATTTGGGTCCTTAGGTGAGCAGTCTTGGAAGGTGGAAAGAATTTATCCAAAAAACCTTGCTCCAATTGGTCCCAAGTAGTTATCGTCTCAGCAGGAACAGACTTCAACCAAGCTCTAGCTCTATCTCTCAATGATAGAGGAAACAGACAGAGACGAATAGCATCAACAGAGGCGCCTTCGATCTTGAAGGTCTCACAGAACTCCAAGAACATATCCACATGATCTTTAGGATCCTCTGACGGCAATCCTCCAAACTGGTTATGCTTTATCATAGAAAGTAGGGCAGGAGGTATGGTAAAGTGCCTGACTTCAATGTCTGGCCGAGCAATTCCAGATCGCAAACCCCGAGCGTTAGGAGCTGTATACTCTTTTAACTGTTTGTTATCCTCAGCTGCTGCCATGACAAGTGGTGGTTCAGATATTTTTCTTACTCTTTGTCTTTGTTGTCTTCTCCTTCTACGTAAAGTTCTTTCAATTTCTGGATCTGCTTCAACAAGAGTCCCAGAACGTCTAGTACTTTGTATAAACCAGAGAAATTACCTACAGAGAGTCAAAGAGAAAACAAGAACATAATAATATGGTAAAAATAAAAAGGTTTAAAATAATTAAATTAAAAATTAAACTGATATTCAGGAAAAACAGAATCTCCGGCAACGGCGCCAAAAACTTGATGCGTGAAATCCGCAAGTGTACGGTTTCGTCGTCAAGTAATAAAAAGATCGAATCCATAGGGACTGTGTCTATGAATACCAATTTATTAATTAATTCAATTAAATTAAACAAAAGAGAATATGATTATTTATTAAGAAGAACGTAGTAACAAGCAATTAAATAAAAATCAAAGTACAGAATTTAGAACAAAAACAGCAAGTTATCAAGAAGGATATTCAGATTCAAGAAAGCTTCCAAGATTGGGATACCACAATAATACAAGATAAATCCTAATTGATAACCCTTTTATTAAATTTGAAATTCAATTGAAGGTGAATTACCCTAAATTAGTTAATGTTCTTTCTCAAGATACAAGATCCGTGCCCAATTAAACCAATTCCTACTCTCGTGGTAATTGAATTTAAATTGAACCCATTACGCTTTGTGGTAATTCATTGAATCCTCGAAAGGCTAAAACTACTCTCGTGATTTAGACTTTAAGTTCAATTCTTATGGTTCCAACACTTAGGTTCACCTCTCAGTACGTCCCTAAATGCCTATGAGATCAAATAAGTGACCAGTAAATTCGCACAAATAAAAGCAATAAGGATTGAATCAAAGAACATTCAAGATTAATAAAAGGGGAAACAATGTCAATTAATCATTATCAATGTATCAAAGGGCATTGCCCAATCCTAGAAACAAAAGAAACTACTCAGACATAGAGAAGAAAAGACAAGAAATCAAACTTAAAAACATCCCAAACCCGTAACAATGGAAGAAGAAGGGAGAAAGATGAAGATCAAGAGCCAAAACCTCCAATGTGCCTCCTCCAAAACCAAATTAGAACCCCCTCATTGTATTCAGAACCTCTATTTATAACCCTAGGATTTTAATTGGCTAAAAAGCCCCCAAAAGAAATAAAAAGAAAAACATAAAAACTGCTGCGCGCTGCGATCCACGGCCGTGGTGGGTACCACGGCCAGGCCGTGGTCAGTTCTGGATTTAAGTTTGTCAAGCTGACTCTCAACCACGGCCGTGGTGGCCGTGGTTGATTCTGGAATTTTGATTTTGCTTTTCTTGACTCCCTCGAACCATGGCCGCGGTAGAAACCACGGGCAAGCCGTGGATCCCTCTGGAATGGTCTTTTTGCACATTTTTTCTATCCATTAAGCTCCAACTTCAAACATGCAAGCATTCCATTCAATCCAAGGCCAATTCAACATTAATCCTGCACAAGAACACCAAAAACACCGCAGTTATCCGAACTAAGGGAAAAACAAACCAAAAGGGAAACTAAAATGCCTAAAATGCTCAAGAATGCATGCAAAACAAGAACAAAACATGATGTTGTTTCACACACATCAAATCCCCCCAAGCTTAAGACTTTGCTTGTCCCCAAGCAATAACTAATGTCAAACCAAGATGTGGGATCAAAAGACAATAAAGAATAAGGAACCCGAGAAAACAATATCCAAGCAATAGGCTAAGGCAACCAAAGAATCTGAGAGGTAATCAAAATCAAGTCTAATTAGAGGCTAAGTTCTCAGAAATCATGCATCCTCACTGATTGAATCAAGTTCACTCTACTAACCACACTCAAAGTGTTTAAGGGTGGAAACCATACGCTCAAAATCCATCAAAGAAAATGCACTTCCATGTGCTTGATAAGAAACCAAATTTTTACTAATAATCAGCATGCATGCAAGAATCAAAAGGTCTTTCAAGGGTTATAATGAGGTCATGAGAATGATGATAGGTAAGGTAGAGAAAGGAAGGTTTGCACAAATGGCTCATCAAGATTTTCAATAAACACAAGAAATCCAATAGAACATAAATGAAGTAAAGACAATTTTTTTCAATCTAAAACATAACTCCACATTTCCAAGTATTTTCTTCCTTACTTTTCCTTCTTCTCTTTCTTTTTTTTTTCTTTCAAGCTTTCATCTCATGATGTTTCTTTTATTTTTCTTCTCTTTTTCACTCTTGTTTTTTTGAGAAAGAGGAAGCTCAAATACATATAATTCCCAACACAACTTTCAAGCCCAATTCACTCCATTTAATATTCTAAATGATAACCAACAATGTTTCAGCATAGGTATCATGAAAACAAGTATGCAATAGGCTCAAAATGGGCAACTAGAGGATGAAAGTGTAACAATTTCAGAAGGCCAGAAAAATACCTAAAATGCCTTAATCACATTCAAGCATGCAACCAAAATTTTTGCCTTAAAAAGGTTTCAAATCAAGTACTAGAGCACATGATCAATGAGGAATATTACTCAACACAAAGAATGAGAACAAAAATCATATAATGCATAAGTCCCATATAAGCTCAAAACTCACATTTAGAGGTTTAAAAAATCAATGAGAAGCATAAATTCAGAGAATATATGCTAATTATCAACTATCAAAAGATCACCTCTACTATCAATTAAAACAATGCCTGTTGCCAACTACAAGAATCAACCAATTGGGTTCTAAATCAATACCATCTCAAAATCCTCAAAAGAGAGGGGCACAAGTTCAACCAAAAACCCAAGAGATATAATGGTGTGAAAATGCAACATGAAAATGCAATGCAAAACAAGACATGAAAATGCATGAAACTAATGAAAATGAAAATATGAAAATATAAAAATACCCCCCAAGCTTAGAACTTACATTGTCCCCGATTTAAAAATCTAAAACAAGATAAAGGATAAAAGAAAAGAACTCACTGCGGTGGTGGAAAAACTTCTGGTGTTCAATCCATGGCCATAGAATTTTTCATAGGCTGAGTGCGTAACCTTCTGACTTCACTCTTCTTCTAAATTTAGCTTCAAAAAGGTCAAACCTAGACAAAATCCATGAGATAAAGATCAAACCAACAATTCAACACACAAAATCAAAAAAAGAGAGATGAAATTAAAAGGGAAAACAAAAACAAAGAAACTTGGGTTGCCTCCCAAGAAGCGCTTGTTTAAAGTCATTAACTCGACTCTGGTCTAGTTTTTGTGCTCAGTTGATGTCAATGGAGTAGTGCTCAGTCCCCACTCCTTCAAAGTGTTTCACTCTCTGGCTATTTATCATGAAAGGTTTATGACCTTCTTTCTGCACCTCAAGCACACCGTAGGATAAATGTCAAACAATCTCATATGGTCCAGACCATTTCGACCATAACTTACTAGGACAAAAATGTAGAAGCGAGTTATTAACAAGAACTCTATCCCCGAGTTTAAATTCATGCTTCTCGACACACTTGTCACTCTGCTTCTTAGGTCCTTCCTTGCAGGACATAGCATCAGTCACTGATTCCTGTATACCTGAAAGCACAACACTATCCACAACTTTAGTAGCATCAATGAGATTACATGAATTTAAGGAATTAGAATTATTTTTAGATTTAAAAACATCAAAAACTACTTCCTCATCATTCAATCGCAACGTCAATTTTCCTTCATGGACATCAATGATCGCACTTCCAGTGGCAAGGAATGGACGTCCAAGTATGATCGGCATTGTAGCATCAGCTTCCATGTTAAGCACAACAAAATCCACCAGCATATAAAACTTACCAACCTTAATAGGAACATCCTCCAAGATGCCTACGGGGTACTTGACTGACCGATCCGCCAATTGAAGGGAGATAGTTGTGGGTTTTAACTCACCCACTTCCAACTTCTTACACATAGAAAGGGGCATAAGACTGACACTAGCCCCCAAATCACACAGAGCTTTATCAAAACTAGTGTTACCAATCAAACAGGGAATAGAGAAGCTACCTGGATCTTTTAGCTTAGGAGGCAATTTATTCTGAATTAAGGCACTACACTCCTCAGTTAAAGCTACTGTCTCAAATTCCTCAAGCTTCCTCTTATTAGACAAAATGTCCTTAAGAAACTTAGCATAGGTAGGCATTTGTTTTAACACCTTAGTGAATGGTACATTAATGTATAATTTCTTAAGAACCTCAAAGAACTTCCCAAACTGCCTATCTAACTTAGCCTTAGCCAATCTTTGAGGAAAGGGCACTGGGGGTTGGTATAGCTCAGGGGGTACATACTTAGACACTTTCTTATTAGTTTCCTCCTCACCTAAGGGCTGTGTCTTAGTATCTTTTTTCTCAGTCCCCTCATCTTTGTCACTTTCCCCCTTACCTTTGGAATCCTCTAATTTCTTTCCACTCCTTAAACTCATAGCTTTACAATGTTCATTTCTTGGGTTTATTTCTGGTTGACCAGGAAACTTACCTTGTTGCCTATGTGAAGTGCTTGCTTGTTGGGTAATATGGGTTTCTAACATCTTATTATGAATCGCCAAATTGTCAACCTTAGCTGACAACTCTGTAATGGCCTTAGTCAAAACTTGCCCATGGTGCCTAAACTCCTCATTCTGCTTAGACTGGCTCTCACCAAAATTCTCAAGAAGAGACTCCAGTGTAGATTTTTATACCTGTTGAGATCTAGAGGAGGGTTGAGCACTACCTTGCCCAGCTTAATATTGACTATTCTGGTAAGAGAAGTTAGGATGTGACCTCCAACTGGGGTTGTAAGTTTGGGAATACGGATTATTCCTCCTCTTTTGGTTGAAGTCATGAAAATTGTGGCATGATTCCACTTGCTCCACTGGTGCACCATGTGAGGATCCCATTCCAACTTGGCATTCAGCACCTATATGTCCTTGTGCTCCACAAATCTCACAAAAATTGTTAGAGGCACCTATGGCATTTACATGAGCTTTCTCAAGCATGTCAAAACGTTTATTCAAAGAATCAAACTTTGACATAATTAAATCAACACCATCTACCTCAAACTTACCTCCCGAGAGCTTTCTCGGGTTGTGCCCTCTTTCATTGGCCCATTGGTGATGATTTGAAGTTACACTCTCAATTATCTCATAAGCCTCTGTAAGCCTCCTATTCATCAGAGCTCCACCAGCTGCGGAATCAAGAGACACATTCGAAGAATATTCCAAACCATTGTAGAAGGTGTAGACAATCAACCATTTCTCTAACCCGTGGTGTGGGCAGTCTTCCAGCAAAGCCTTATATCTATCCCAAGCTTTTGACAATGACTCGCCATCTTTCTGAACAAAGCTTGTGATTTAGGTCCTTAAGTGAGCAGTCTTGGAAGGTGGAAAGAATTTATCCAAAAAAGCTTGCTCCAATTGGTCCCAAGTAGTTATCGTCTCAGCAGGAACAGACTTCAGCTAAGCTCTAGCTCTATCTCTCAACGATAGAGGAAACATGCGGAGACGAATAGCATCAACAGAGGCGCCTTCGATCTTGAGGGTCTCACAGAACTCCAAGAACATATCCACATGATCTTTAGGATCCTCTGACGGCAATCCTCCAAACTGGTTCTGCCTTATCATAGAAAGTAGGGCAGGAGGTATGGTGAAGTGCCTGACTTCAATGTTTGGCCGAGCAATTCCAGATCGCAAACCCCGAGCGTTAGGAGCTGTATACTCTTTTAACGGTTTGTTATCCTCAGCTGCTGCCACGACAAGTGGTGGTTCAGATATTTCTCTTACTTTTTGCCTTTGTTGTCTTCTCCTTCTACGTAAAGTTCTTTCAATTTCTGGATCTGCTTCAACAAGAGTCCCAAAACGTCTAGTACTTTGCATAAACCAGAGAAATTACCTGCAGAGAGTCAAAGAGAAAACAAGAACATAATAATATGGTAAAAATAAAAAGGTTTAAAATAATTAAATTAAAAATTAAACTGATATTCAAGAAAAACAGAATCTCCGGCAACGGCGCCAAAAACTTGATGCGTGAAATTCGCAAGTGTACGATTTCGTCGTCAAGTAATAAAAAGATCGAATCCACAGGGACTGTGTCTATGAATACCAATTTATTAATTAATTCAATTAAATTAAACAAAAGAGAATATGATTATTTATTAAGAAGAACGTAGTAACAAGCAATTAAATAAAAATCAAAGTACAGAATTTAGAACAAAAATAACAAGTTATCAAGAAGGATATTCAGATTCAAGAAAGCTTCCAAGATTGGGATACCACAATAATACAAGATAAATCCTAATTGATAACCCTTTTATTAAATCTGAAATTCAATTGAAGGTGAATTACCCTAAATTAGTTAATGTTCTTTCTCAAGATACAAGATCTGTGCCCAATTAAACTAATTCCTACTCTTGTGGTAATTAAATTGAAATTGAACCCATTACGCTTTGTGGTAATTCATTGAATCCTCGAAAGGCTAAAACTACTCTGGTGATTTAGACTTTAAGTTCAATTCTTATGGTTCCAACACATAGGTTCACCTCTCAGTACGTCCCTAAATGCCTATGAGATGCAAATAAGTGGCCAGCAAATTCACACGAATAAAAGCAATGAGGATTGAATCAAAGAACATTCAAGATTAATAAAAGGGGAAACAACGTCAATTAATCATTATCAATGTATCAAAGGGCATTACCCAATCCTAAAAACAAAAGAAACTACTCAGACATAGAGAAGAAGAGACAAGAAATCAAACTTAAAAACATCCCAAACCCGTAACAATAGAAGAAGAAGGGAGAAAGATGAAGATCAAGAGCCAAAGCCTTCAATGTGCCTCCTCCAAAACCAAATTAGAACCCCCTCATTGTATTCAGAACCTCTATTTATAACCTTAGGATTTTAATTGGCTAAAAAGCCCCCAAAAGAAATAAAAAAAAAACATAAAAACTGCTACGCACTGCGATCCACGGCCGTGGTGGCTACCACGGCCAGGCCTTGGTCAGTTCTGGATTTAAGTTTGTCAAGCTGACTCTCAACCACGGCCGTGGTGGCCGTGGTTGATTCTGAAATTTTGATTTTGCTTTTCTTGACTCCCTCGAACCATGGCCGTGGTAGAAACCACGAGCAGGCCGTGGATCCCTCTGGAATGGTCTTTTTGCACCTTTTTGCTATCCATTAAGCTCCAACTTCAAACATGCAAGCATTCCATTCAATCCAAGGCCAATTCAACATTAATCCTGCACAAGAATACCAAAAACACCGCAGTTATCCGAACTAAGAGAAAAACAAACCAAAAGGGAAACTAAAATGCCTAAAATGCTCAAGAATGCATACAAAACAAGAACAAAACATGATGTTGTTTCACACACATCAAATCCCCCCAAGCTTTAGACTTTGCTTATCCCCAAGCAATAACTAATGTCAAACCAAGATGTGGGATCAAAAGACAATAAAGAATAAGGAACCCGAGAAAACAATATCCAAGCAATAGGCTAAGGCAACCAAAGAATCTGAGAGGTAATCAAAATCAAGTCCAATTAGAGGCTAAGTTCTCAGAAATCATGCATCCTCACTGATTGAATCAAGTTCACTCTACTAACCACACTCAAAGTGTTTAAGGGTGGAAACCATATGCTCAAAATCCATCAAAGAAAATGCACTTCCATATGCTTGATAAGAAACCAAATTTTCACTAATAATCAGCATGCATGCAAGAATCAAAAGGTCTTTCAAGGGTTGTAATGGGGCCATGGAAATGATGATAGGTAAGGTAGAGAAAGGAAGGTTTGCACAAATGGCTCATCAAGATTTTCAATAAACACAATAAATCCAATAGAACATAAATGAAGTAAAGACAATTTTTTTCAATCTAAAACATAACTCCACATTTCCAAGTATTTTCTTCCTTACTTTTCCTTCTCCTCTTTCTTTTTTTTTTCTTTCAAGCTTTCATCTCATGATGTTTCTTTTATTTTTCTTTTCTTTTTCTCTCTTTTTTTTTTGAGAAAGAGGAAGCTCAAATACATATAATTCCCAACACAACTTTCAAGCCCAATTCACTCCATTTAATATTCTAAATGATAACCAATAATGTTTCAGCATAGGTATCATGAAAACAAGTATGCAATAGGTTCAAAATGGGCAACTAGAGGATGAAAGTGTAACAATTTCAGAAGGCCAGAAAAATACCTAAAATGCCTTAATCACATTCAAGCATGCAACCAAAATTTTTGGCTCAAAAAGGTTTCAAATCAAGTTCTAGAGCACAAGATCAATGAGGAATATCACTCAACACAAAGAATGGAAACAAAAATCATATAATGCATAAGTCCCATATAAGCTCAAAACTCATATTTAGAGGTTTAAAAATTCAATGAGAAGCATAAATTCAGAGAACATATGCTAATTATCAACTATCAAAAGATCACATCTACTATCAATTAAAACAATGCCTGTTGCCAACTACAAGAATCAACCAATTGGGTTCTAAATCAATACCATCTCAAAATCCTCAAAAGAGAGGGGCACAAGTTCAACCCAAAACCCGAGAGATATGATGGTGTGAAAATGCAACATGAAAATGCAATGCAAAACAAGACATGAAAATGCATGAAACTAATGAAAATGAAAATATGAAAATACAAAAATACCTCCCAAGCTTAGAATTTACATTGTCCCCAATGTAAAAATCTAAAACAAGAGAAGGGATAAAAGAAAAGAACTCACTGCGGTGGTGGAAAAATTTCTAGTATTCAATCAATGGCCATAGAATTTTTCATGGGCTGAGCGTGAAACCTTCTGACTTCACTATTCTTCTAAATTTAGCTTCAAAAAGCGTCAAACCTAGACAAAATCCATGAGATAAAGATCAAACCAACAATTCAACACACAAAATCAAAAAAAGAGAGAAGAAATTAAAAGGAAAAACAAAAACAAAGAAACTTGGGTTGCTTCCCAAGAGTCGCTTGTTTAAAGTCATTAACTCGACTCTGGTCTAGTTTTTGTGCTCAGGTGATGTCAATGGAGTAGTGCTCAGTCCCCACTCCTTCAAAGTGTTTCACTCTCTAGCTATTTATCATGAAAGGCTTATGACCTTCTTTCTGCACCTCAAGCACACCGTAGGATAAATTTCGAACAATCTCATATGGTCTAGACCATTTCGACCATAACTTACTAGGACAGAAACGTAGAAGCGAGTTTAAATTCACGCTTCTCGACACACTTGTCACTCTGCTTCTTAGGTCCTTCTTTGCAGGGCATAGCATCAGTCACTGATTCCTATATACCTGAAAGCACAACACTATCCATAACTTTAGTAGCATCAATGCGATTACATGAATTTAAGGAATTAGAATTATTTTCAGATTTAAAAACATCAAAAACTACTTCCTCATCATTCAATCGCAAAGTCAATTTTCCTTCATGGACGTCAATGATCGCCCTTCCAGTGGTAAGAAATGGACGCCCAAGTATGATCGGTATTGTAGCATCAGCTTCCATGTCAAGCACAACAAAATCCACCGGCATATAAAACTTACCAACCTTAATAGGAACATCCTCCAAGATGCCTACGGGGTACTTGACTGACTGATCTGCCAATTGAAGGGAGATAGTTGTGGGTTTTAACTCACCCACTTCCAACTTCTTACACACAGAAAGGGGCATAAGACTGACACTAGCCCCCAAATCACACAGAGCTTTATCAAAATTAGTGTTACCAATCAAACAGGGAATAGAGAAGCTACCTGGATCTTTTAGCTTAGGAGGCAATTTATTCTGAATTAAGGCACTACACTCCTCAGTTAAAGCTACTGTCTCAAATTCCTCAAGCTTCCTCTTATTAGACAAAATGTCCTTAAGAAACTTAGCATAGGTAGGCATTTGTTTTAATGCCTCAGTGAAGGGTACATTAATGTACAATTTCTTAAGAACCTCTAAGAACTTCCCAAACTGCCTATCTAACTTGGCCTTAGCCAATCTTTGAGGAAAAGGCACTGGGGGTTGGTATGGCTTAGGGGGTACATACTTAGACACTTTCTCATTAGTTTCCTTCTCACCTAAGGGCTGTGTCTTAGTCTCTTTTTCCTCAGTCCCCTCATCTTTGTCACTCTCCCCCTTACCTTTGGAATCCTCTAATTTCTTTCCACTCCTCAAACTCACAGCTTTACAATGTTCATTCCCTGGGTTTATTTCTGGTTGACCAGGAAACTTACCTTGTTGCCTATGTGAAGTGCTTGCTTGTTGGGCAATCTGGGTTTCCAACATCTTATTATGAATGGCCAAATTGTCAACCTTAGCTGACAACTCTCTAATGGCCTCAGTCACAACTTGCCCATGGTGCCTAAACTCCTCATTCTGCTTAGACTGGCTCTCAACAAAATTCTCAAGAAGAGACTCAAGTCTAGATTTTTGTACCTGTTGAGATCCAGAAGAGGGTTGAGCACTACCTTGCCCAGCTTGATATTGACTATTCCGGTAAGAGAAGTTAGGATGTGACCTCCAACCGGGGTTATAAGTTTAGGAATACGGATCATTCCTCCCCTTTTGGTTAAAGTCATGAAAATTGTGGCATGATTCCACTTGCTCCACCGGTGCACCCTGTGAGGATCCCATTCCAACTTGGCATTCAGCACCTATATGTCCCTGTGCTCCACAAATCTCACAAAAATTGTTAGAGGCACTTATGGCATTTACATGAGCTTTCTCAAGCATGTCAAAACGTTTATTCAAAGAATCAAACTTTGACATAACTAAATCAACACCATCTACCTCAAACTTACCTCCCGAGAGCTTTCTCGGGTTGTGCCCTCTTTCATTGGCCCATTGGTGATGATTTGAAGCTATACTCTCAATTATCTCATAAGCCTCTGTGAGCCTCCTATTTATTAGAGCTCCACCAGCTGCGGAGTCAAGAGACACCTTCGAAGAATATTCCAAACCATTGTAGAAGGTGTGGATAATCAACCATTTCTCTAACCCATGGTGTGGGCAGGCTTCCAATAAAGCCTTATATCTATCCCAAGCTTCTAACAATGACTCGCCATCTTTCTAAACAAAGCTTGTGATTTGGGTCCTTAGGTGAGCAGTCTTGGAAGGTGGAAGGAATTTATCCAAAAAACTTTGCTCCAATTGGTCCCAAGTAGTTATCGTCTCAGCAGGAACAGACTTCAGCCAAGCTCTAGCTCTATCTCTCAACGATAGAGGAAACAAAGTGAGACGAATAGCATCAACAGAGCGCCTTCGATCTTGAGGGTCTCACAGAACTCCAAGAACATATCCACATGATCATTAGGATCCTCTGACGGCAATCCTCCAAACTGGTTCTGCCTTATCATAGAAAGTAGGGCAGGAGGTATGGTGAAGTGCCTGGCTTCAATGTCTGGCCGAGCAATTCCAGATCGCAAACCCTGAGCGTTAGGAGCTGCATACTCTTTTAACGGTTTGTTATCCTCAGCTGCTGGCATGACAAGTGGTGGTTCAAATATTTCTCTTACTCTTTGCCTTTGTTGTCTTCTCCTTCTACGTAAAGTTCTTTCAATTTCTGGATCTGCTTCAACAAGAGTCCCCGAACGTCTAGTACTTTGCATAAACCAGAGAAATTACCTGCAGAGAGTCAAAGAGAAAATAAGAACATAATAATATGGTAAAAATAAAAAGGTTTAAAATAATTAAATTAAAAATTAAGCTGATATTCAAGAAAAACATAATCCCCGGCAACGACGCCAAAAACTTGATGCGTGAAATCCGCAAGTGTACGGTTTCGTCGTCAAGTAATAAAAAGATCGAATCCATAGGGACTGTGTCTATGAATACCAATTTATTAATTAATTCAATTAAATTAAACAAAAAAGAGTATGATTGTTTATTAAGAAGAACGTAGTAACAAGCAATTAAATAAAAATCAAAGTGCAGAATTTAGAACAAAAATAGCAAGTTATCAAGAAGGATATTCAGATTCAAGAAAGCTTCCAAGATTGGGATACCACAATGATACAAGATAAATCCTAATTGACAACCCTTTTATTAAATCTGAAATTCAATTGAAGGTGAATTACCCTAAATTAGTTAATGTTCTTTCTTAAGATACAAGATCCGTGCCCAATTAAACCAATTCCTACTCTCGTGGTAATTGAATTTAAATTGAACCCATTACGCTTTGTGGTTATTCATTGAATCCTCGAAAGGCTAAAACTACTCTGGTGATTTAGACCTTAAGTTCAATTCTTATGGTTCCAACACTTAGGTTCACCTCTCAGTACGTCCCTAAATGCCTATGAGATGCAAATAAGTGGCCAGCAAATTCACATGAATAAAAGTAATAAGGATTGAATCAAAGAACATTCAAGATTAATAAAAGGAGAAACAACGTCAATTAATCATTATCAATGTATCAAAGGGCATTGCCCAATCCTAGAAACAAAAGAAACTACTCAGACATAGAGAAGAAGAGACAAGAAATCAAACTTAAAAACATCTCAAACCCGTAACAATGGAAGAAGAAGGGAGAAAGATGAAGATCAAGAGCCAAAGCCTCCAATGTGCCTCCTCCAAAACCAAATTAGAACCCCCTCATTGTATTCAGAACTATTTATAACCCTAGGGTTTTAATTGGCTAAAAAGCCCCCAAAAGAAATAAAAAGAAAAACATAAAAACTGCTACGTGCTGCGATCCATGGCCGTGGTGGGTACCACGGCCAAGCCGTGGTCAGTTCTGGATTTAAGTTTGTCAAGCTGACTCTCAACCACGGCCGTGGTGGCCGTGGTTGATTCTGGAATTTTGATTTTGCTTTTCTTGACTCCCTCGAACCATGGTCGTGGTAGAAACCACGGGCAGGCCGTGGATCCCTCTGGAATGGTCTTTTTGCACCTTTTTGCTATCCATTAAGCTCCAACTTCAAATATGCAAGCATTCCATTCAATCCAAGGCCAATTCAACATTAATCCTGCATAAGAACACCAAAAACACCGCAGTTATCCGAACTAAGGGAAAAACAAACCAAAAGGGAAACTAAAATGCCTAAAATACTCAAGAAAGCATGCAAAACAAGAAAAAAATATGATGTTATTTCACACACATCAAGAAGCAAATGATTTGGCACAACATGCTTCTGTTTATAAGGAAACCTTTGAAGATGTTCAGCCCGTAGATAATCAGCTCAAGGAGTTCCTTATTGGAGAAGTAAATACAATTGATGACTGGAGAATTGAGTTAACAAAGTATTTGAAAGACCCTTCTTCTTCTTCCACTTTCCAAATGAGGCAAAAGGCCTTAAAATATACCTTGGTGGATGAAGAACTACATAAGAGAGGATTGAAGGGAATTTTGTTAAAATGTCTTAGCAGAACTGAGACCATAAAACTCATGGGGGAAGCACATGAAGGGATATGTGGTTCACATAGGTCAGGATCTGTGATGCGCTGGCTAATACATAGGTATGGATATTATTGGCTAAACATCAGTCCAGATTGCCATGCTTATGCCAAAGGGTGTGAAGAGTGTCAAAAGCATGGGCCAATCCAGAGGATCCCAACCGAGGAGATGCATTCTGTTGTTAAGCCTTAGCCATTCCGAGGATGGGCAAATGGATATGATTGGAAAAATATACCCTTCATCTTACAAAAGACACTCATTCATTATTGTTGCCACTGATTACTTTACCAAGTGGGTGGAAGCCTAGCCGATGGTTAATGTTACCCAAGCTGATGTTATCAGGTTTATTAAAAATCAAGTTATTTATCAGTATGGCATTCCAGAAACCATTACAATAGATCAGGCCACAATGTTCACGGAAGAAAAGATGGTTGCTTTTGCATAAGAATATGGGATCAAGTTGATCCAGTCTTCTCCTTATTATGCACAGGCAAATGGTCAAGTCGAGGCTACAAACAAAACACTGATTAGCTTGATTAAAAAGACCATAGAAGACAAACCTAAAAGATGGCATGAAGCGTTAGCCAAAGTACTATGGGCTTACAGAAATTCTAAGTCTACCGCGATGGGGTTTACCCCTTATCGGCTGACTTATGGTCAGGATGTTGTGTTACCATTGGAAATTAATGTAAAATCATTAATGATAGCCAAACAGCATTGCTTAACTATGGATGAGTACCAGCAAGCCATGTTCATGGAGCTGGAATCGACTGATGAGGACAAGTTAATGGCTTTGGAAAGTATTCGAAAGAATAAAGAGAAGGTGGCCAAGGCATATAATAAGCATGTCAAAACTAAAAGTTTTGTCGAAGGGGATTTAGTTTGGAAAGCCATTTTGCCTTTAGGGGCTAAAGACCCAAAGTTAGGAAAGTGGTTAGCAAACTAGGAAGGACCTTATATAATTAGTCAAGTTATAATTAATGGAGCTTATCGGTTAGTTAACATACATGGTGAAGAAATGGTAAGAAGCATAAATGGGAAGTATCTAAAAAACTATTATCCTTCAATTTGGGATAATTAAAGGAAAAAGAGTCGGCTCAAAATATCGGCTACAAGCCAGTCAATTAGCTTTTTCAAATTAAGACTTAAAAGAAAAAGGTAACAGTTTACGGATCGACAGGAATAGTAGCCGATTGGTCAGAGTTAGGTGCATGAGTTGGATCGAGGGTTGGAGCATCAGCCGAAGGGGATGGTTCAATAGGACTAACAACGAAAGAGGTGACTTGATTAGTTACAAATTCAGGGCCAAGAATGGCTTCCACTTCTGGTTGATTAATTATTGTATCAGCCGAAGATGGTGCCAATGTCCTTTTTGCTTCGGCCAGGAGCTCTTTCAAATTTGCCCAAGCCTCTTTGGTGAGGAAAAGTCCACGATCAGTAGCGTTTAGATCCTCTTCAAATGCATCCTTTTGCTGTAGTAAAAGGATCATCTCGACATCTAGAGCGGTAGATTGATGATACAATTGCATCATGAAATTAGCACTAGAAGTTAGCTTCTGAGTAAGAACTGCCAGTTTAGGCTCCGTTTCGGCAATCTCCTTGTTGATTCTCTCCCTCTCAGTAATCAGCTCGGCTAGGCGTTTGGACATTTTGTCCTTTTCACTGAGCTTTCTTTTCAGCTTCAGCTTGTTGGAAGGAGGATTAAAAATGAAGCTTATGGTCTTGGAGTTCACCCAGCCGAGCAAGATCCTTAGCAGCTTGGTCATGACGACTTTTGAAAACTTAGAAATTATAGAACACTTCACCAACTTGAGCGGCTATACGATTGAAGATGGCTCTCTAGTTTTCATCAGTATTGGACAATTTAGCAAGTTTTGACAGTGTGATCCGAAGGTCAGTAATCGTGTGCTGCTCCACCAGGATATCTTGATCAAGCAAGGTTTCCACGAAAGACAGATGTTGGTCTGAAGGAGAACTCGGACCCACAACGGCTTTGGGAACTGGAGAGGAAAAATATTGAGCCAAGTCCTCCTCAGAAATAAGCACATTAAAGACTTGGGTTACTGGAGCATGCAGCACAAGAGCTGGAGGAGTTGTGAGAGGAGTTGACTCATGTTCCTGATAGAATATAAAAATAAAGCTTAGTCGATAATCAGGAAAAATATGAAAATGTATTAATTGGATAAGAAGTTAAGAGGATTACTACTGTCAGAGGGAATCTTGCGGGAGAAGGTCTTAGAGAAGCAACTTCTGGATGAGTCTCGGGAGACTGTTGATAGGTCTATAAGAGCAAGGTAAAGGAAAAAGTGTTAGAGCCAAGGATTTATAAGAGCAAGGTTTAAAATCATATACCTTCCTCAGTTTCTTCTTCTTGGGAGCTGATTGTTGAGCAGCAGGAGCAGATTGCTGAGCAACAGATGCGAATTCCTGGATGACAACCCTTGTTTGCCTAGCTGAATGCCTAGTAGGCCTAGGGCGAACAGCTTTAGAAGTGGGAGTATCTTCCAGTGTTTCAAGATTTATGGTCATTGGTTGAGAAGACCCTGAAATAGAAAGGCATTAGAAAATGCTGAAGGTAGTCAATGCTTAGAAAAGAGGACTTAAAAGTACCTGCTGCATCGACTGTAGGTCTGCCTCTTGTGGGTTTGGTTTTCCTGGCTGATATGCCAGAGTGTTGATAGCAGGTTGATCCATGCCTCCGATGATTAGTTTCGAGAGGTAACTGGAAGTGGAAGCAGAGAAAATCTTGCTGGACACTGAAGGCCACCAGTTGGTAAAGGCTGATGATTCTCCAGGAAGTTGCCTAAAAGTTCTAATCTCAAAAGCATTTAGCTTTTACAGGTTTGGCTAAGTCAAAGATACCATATTTTTTTCAGATAATGTGGGTCTTCCAAAAGTGGTTGCCATTGATTGGTAAGCTAGAGGGATGTTCTGAAGAAGTCCAAATTGCCGAGCCAGGAGGTATGGGCAGTAAAATTCGGTCGATATCTTGTTGTAGTGGCTGGATGGCTTTACTTCACACATCAAGTCTCTAGCTGATAACACACTACCCCAGCATAGAGAAATGTAGTTAGCTAGCCAAGGATTTAGAGAGTCCACATGGGTACTCGTCCAGGGAAGACTGTGGGGTCTATCGGCTAAAAGGAAAAACTCTTTGGCATGCCGAATAGAAGTGAAAAGTTCAGTTGCAAAGTTAAAGGCTGAATGCTTGACAAGGAGAGTAGTTTGCAAGACTCGACCTAGAGAGATTGGAGTCAAGGAAGAAGAAGTAAAACTATTATGAGATAAAGGTATGAATTCTAGGAAATAAAGGGTTACCCAGAGCTGAAGAAACCAGAGAGGCCCTGCTATATTATCTAGTTTCTCATTATTTTGGAGTCTGGTAACCATGGTGAAAAGGCTCTTATATAAAAAGGAAAGAAAAGAGTACCTAAGGCTAGAGGTTTTCCAGAAGTAACTAAAGAAACAAGGTGGGATATCTCTAGGACCACTGTGACCGAGCTAGAGCAAATAAAATATTTGCAAAACTAGTAAAGAAGAAAGGCTTGATGTTCCCCATCAGACACCTGGTGAGAGGTCTTGGCATTGGCAGACAAGAAATTGGAGTAGGAAGAGGTGTTTTTAGAAAAGTTTACCTTCAATGCTGGATAGGAAAGTTCAAAAAGCGAATTCACATTTTCACCAATTATTGGAAGGCCGGTGATAGCTGCCACATCCAATAAGGTAGGGCTCATGATGCCTGAAGGAAGGATGAATCCGTTCACAGAGGTAGACCAAAACCCTAGGAAGCTAAATAGAAGGTCAAGGTTTAGGGGAACCGTATGTTGAGAAAGCATAATGACGTCATAAATTTCTCATGTTTTCCAATCTTCTCCTCGGCTAGTCAAAACCCGTTTCAGCCAATCGGCATACTGAGGAATAAGGCAAGGCCAGGTCTGGAGGTCATTAGGGCACTTGTTGATGGAATGCCAGTTGGCAGTGATTGGAAGCTCAAAATGCTTGGGATATAGGTAATGATCAAGAAAGATCTTGCCCTCGTAGATGTCAGAGGTACATAGGGTTATGGTAAAGGAATTCAAAAGCAGAACAAGCACGGGGAAGCCAGCATCTTGTTCCTAGTTCAATGGTTACTAGGTGCTGAAAGTCGAATCGGATAAAAATGATGAAGAATCATCATCGCCATAAGAGTAGGTCTTGTTTTGGGAATCAGAGATATCAGACATGATCGAAGAAATGGGAAAAGTAGTTTGCTAGGTGCTTTGAAGAAGAAATGGCAAAAGTAAGTCGACTAAAGTAAGTTTTGACTGAATTTATAATTGTTCCGTAGAGGAATGGTAATATGCTTTGACCGTTTGATTTTTTTGGTCGAGTATCTCTCACATTAAAAGATAAGTGGATATTAAATTAGGCACGACGCTCGAAAAAACTTAGTTACATTTATTCAGCTTCTCAAAATCAGCTGAAAAATGTAAGGGGGCAATTGTTATCACCCAAAAAATAAATTCAAATGAGTAAGCTGATATAACGGCTAGCTGAGAATGATTAGGCGAAGGAGGATATAGCCGATGAGTAGAGGAGCACTCGGCTAAAGGTGGGATGGGCCTTGCTGTTAGTGGGCCAAGATTGAAACAATAAAAAGCTGAAGCATAATGGGTTGCAAATTGATGGAAGGCTAAGAACTGAAGTTATTACCAACGGATGCCACAAAACATACCGAGAAAATAAGAGTTGAGCTGTTGAGGGGTAGCCGTTGTGGCCAAAACGGTTAAGAGACATGGGTAGGCTAGCCGTGGGTTAGTCCCTTGTTTTTAGGAGCTCTAGCCAGTAAGGTTGGCTATGGTGGGGGTTAGATTTTATCTATAAATATCACTTGTACCAATTGAAAAAGAGGGATCACAATCAATACAACTTTTAAGCTTTACTTATTTTGCTTAATTTTTCAGCCCTTTATTATATTGCTTTTACTTTATGCAATTTATTTTCCGCAAGCTTATTTCCTAGCCGATTACAGCTTTAACCTCAAATTCTTAGACTTCTTAAGTTCACCTTAATACCAAACACTTTCTTTAGTGAGTTTGGGAACCCTTGCTAAAGGTTGGATTTTGCCTTTAGTTCAAATCGCCTGTTTCTTATCAAAATCCATACATGTTTATCAGCTGAATTCTTATTCGGCTGATAAATTTATTTCACACGTAAACACATTATTTGCAGTGATTTTTCATCAAAAGTACTGACTATTCTTTTGAATCAAGATCTAATATCTGAAAACGAATCAACTCCTCTGAGGACCTTCATGTTTATAGTGATTTATAAAATTTTGACATCAAAAGTTAAGCAATCGTCGATCAGTCAAATGTCAGTAAAAGGGGTACATCTAAAAAGAGTTAGCCATTAAATATGAATGTAAATAAAGAAATGAAAATGAAGCATTAAAGTAAACAGTGCATCGAAATTAAATTATTGAAAGTAAATTGATGGAATAGTAATGCCAAAAGTAAACTTGGCATAAAGGTAAATGACTATCGAAAGTAAACTTGTGAAAAGTAAATTGACCGAGTGTAAATGGCGAAAGTAAATACCAAAAATGTCAATGTTGATGTAGTATGTTGACAAAAACATCTTTGAAGTGTTGTGTGTGTTCAAGTGAAGATTAAAACATGAAAATATGCAGAAAATGCATGAACATGCAAGAGCACAAAAAATAACGAAAATGCAGAAAGTAAACATAGAAAAATGTAAATTTGCATTAAGTTGAAAAAAGTTTAAGGGAAACTTGCAGAAAGATAAAATGCATGGAAATTAACCTTGAAAGCAAGTAAATTGCAGAATTTAAAGAGAACTTGGAGAGTAAATAACTAAGCGCAATAAAGAACAAGTAAGAACTTGAAAGAAATAAAATTACATTAACTTGAATGTAAATGATACATAAAATTGAAATGATCAAAATATATATGCCAAAACATAGAGAGGCAAGTGAATTGAAAGTGGCGATCATACTTGACTGATAACCCGTGATCAATCCGTCAATCTATGAGTGTCGCACTAGGGAATTATGAACTATAGGAAATATAGGGTATATTGCAAGTAGATGGATTAACTTATTGAACTTCGTTCAATCTTTATTTATAGGCAACTAGCCTATCCCTTTAGCCCCTAAATTTTAAATTCTATAGCCCCTAAGATGCTACTACGTGGCAATCATGCAACTTTCAGCATGTGCTTAATTTTCAATTTCCTTGTAGTAACCTCTCTAAGTAGTAGGTAGTTTCTTTCTTCTTTCCATCTTATAACTTCCCCATGATGCCATGTTCTCACCTTTTCAGTATCAACTTTGGGAACTTCCCATGTTTAATGATGGGACCCACCTTGATCTCCTTCCAGTTTGTAAATTGTTCTTTGTCAACCATAAGCTTCAAAGTCAACAAACCTTCACTCGCATAGCTTTGACATACTTGCATAGCTTCACTTCGACAACAATTTGGGACTTTGCTTTCGAAGCTTCATGATTTGATTGTTATTCCTTTGTCGAACCCACTTGTCTTTTGACACTTGGTCTTTGTCAAGATAATCTTCTTTGACTTATGATCTTGGCTGAACCTGTTGTCAAAACATTGTTGTTGGGACAAAACTTGGTTCCAACCTTCGTTGGAGGGAGTCTCTCTAACCATTATCTAATCTGTCATCACGTGTCCATTATCCATCTAATTGTTGCCATGTGTTACTTTCAATCTCATTTAATTAAGTTAATTGACACCTAGTAACATATTAGATGAGTAATGGATAAGTGACCATAGATTAGATGAGAGTTGGAGAGACTCCCTCCAACTAGGGTTGGGGCCAAGTTCTATCCTTGTTGTTGTTGGTTGACTACTTCATTGATCACTGTCTTCGACAAATCCTTGAAACTTAGACTTTTTAGTGGCATCTTATTGCCTACTTACTATGTTTGTTGAAATGGTTAATCTTGACCCCAACACCTATACATGAAGAAAAATAGATCACGACTTCAATAGAATGGTTGTATTTGAAGTAGTTACCTGACCTTTTGTTTATATGGATAAGCTTTTAAAATATTTACTTTCTACAAATGAGTGGATGCAGAAAGTTGAAGTATATATTTTCTACCATTGTCGTTAGAAGCCTACCACAGTTGATTCCTCTTGATATATAAGACTGCAAATTGGAGGAAATCATTTTAAGCCTAGATTTTGATAAACAGCCATTTGGAAATCCATCATCAAACACTTATTCCCAAATAGTTTTCTTCCCAAATTTGACTTATCTTGGGGTTTAGAGATACAACAAGTTGAAATGCCTTTTCTCTGTAATAAAAAGTGTCCGTAATGAAACTCATGATGGGAAGGTGGTTCAGTTTATGACTTTGAGCTTCTCAAACTGGAAGTGTTGATACTCGAGAAATTCCCTAGGTGCCATGAAAGATCACATATCTAACTATAAGAAATTACATTACTTTATCAGTTTTAAGCATTGAAGGACAATCTATTTTAAACTTTTTTTTCTTCTTAAAAATAATACCCAATTGCACAAAAATCAAATCGTACATAAGTGAATACAAATGATTAACTTCAAAATACAGGTCTTATTCAGTTATCCATATCCTATATGGATATATAAATGTATGTTGGTCTAGTCTTGTAGGGGAATGGGAGATGGTGGAAAATTTTGTTATATGATTATCTAACTCCTTATACCATTCCAGTTCTACAGCACTAGCACCCAATAGAAGTTAGCAGAATAAAGAAAATGCTTGACTATCAATTAGAGGAATAAAAAGATTGGACACTAATCTCCTAGAATCAAGGTAAAAGACTACAAACAAGGGTCAAGACTAATCTCCTACAATCAAGGGTCAATGAGTTATGTATGGGAAGCCTTAAGCTTTAGATGTAGACATATTATCTTTAACACCCCCCCCACAAGCTGAGCGTCGGATTGGAATGAATGTGAAGCTTGGATCGAAAAAATTCAAAAAAGGATTGAGGAACACTTTTGGTGAAGATGTCAGCAACTTGTAAATGAGAGGGAACATATTGAGTGTGAAGCTTGCCAGTGACAACAAGTTCACAAAGGAAATGATAGTCTAATTCAACATGCTTGGCACGCTTGTGAGAAATCAGATTAGAGCTCAAAAAAATAGCACTTTTATTGTCATATAAAAGAAGAGACCGTTGTGGAATAGGGAGCTGGAGATCAAGAAGAAGAAGCGTAAGCCAAAGAAGTTCGACGACAGTGTTGGCAAGAGCACGATACTCAGATTCACAATTGGAACGAGAGACAGTAGGTTGCTTCTTAGCACTCCAAGATACTAAATTGTTACCAAGATAAATAGAGTAGCTAGAGGTAGAATGACGAGTGTTAGGGCAACCAACCCAGTTAGCATCAGAGTAAGCAACTAGGGTACTAGGAGTAGTAGAGGATCTAAATGTAAGACCAAAATAGAGGGTGCCCTTGATATAGCGAAGAATACACTTAACAGCAAGAAAATGATCTTTAGTTGGATCATGCAGAAATTGGCTAATAGAGTTGACAACATGAACAATGTCTGGACGCGTGATGGTCAAGTATTGAAGTGCACCAACAAGTGACCTGTAAAGAGTTGGATTCGAAAACAGAGGGCCATTAGTAGACAGGTGTTGAGAGACAGCCATGGGAGTATAGACAGGTTTGCTATCAAGTAACTGAGCACGGGTAAGAATATCTCAGGCATATTTCAGCTGATTGAGAAAAAGACCATCTATAGTTGGCGATGCTTTGAGGCCAAGGAAATAACTGAAAGAGCCCAAATCTTTAGTGGTGAACTCAGAATTGAGTTTACAAGTAAAGCTGTTAAGAAGAGATGAGTTGTTGCCAGTAACAATAATGTCATTAACATAAAGAAGCATATAAATAACGAAACAACGAAACCCTTTTATAAGAGGGACTGTAACCCAAAAAAATGCAGGGAATACTACATGGAGAAAATTTGTTAGGCATATAATCACGCAAACAAGGGTAAACATGACAACCAAAAGGTTAAAAATTTGCATAATTTGGAGAAGAACCGTACAAAAGCTCAAATGGGGATTTACCTCCAAGAAGCGGTGTTGGCAAATGATTAATGATGTAAGCCGCAATGCTAAAGGCATCAACCTAGAAGCGAGAAGAAAGATGAGAGTGTAAAAGAAGAGCTAGGTCGGTCTCAGTCACGTGGCGGTGTTTGCGTTTTGTACGACCATTTTGGGTAGGTGTATAGGGATAGGAAAGCTAATGGTGAATGCCAGAGGCACAAAGATGTGCTTGAAAGCAAGTAGTAGTGAATTCACCGCCACCATCACTTTAAAAATTTTTAATATGAGTAGAGTACTGAGTTTCTACAAATTTTTGAAATTGAGTAAACACATTATAGAACTCAAATTTGAATTTTAAAGGGTAAAGCCAAGTGAAATGTGAATAATCATCAATAAAAAGAACATAATAGATAAATCCTTTGACAAGGGAAGGGCCCCATATGTCGCAATGAATAATATCTAAAACATGTGATGACCTATGTTCATTACGAGAATAAGGCAATTGATGATTTTTTGCAAGTTGACATGTACTGCATAATGTGGGTGAAGACAATAAATATGTAAGATAAAGGTGTCCTTTTTTTTATTTAATTAGCAAATAATGTAATGATTTACATGTCCAAGACTAGCATGCCATAAATCATAGGAAGCATGTAAAGATTTATTTTTAAGGACAGAAATGAAAGCAGAGTTGCCACACTCTAGCACATATAGGCCACTATCTCTTTTCCTAGCTGCTACCACCCTTCTTGTTTGATGATTCTGAATAGAGAAAAGGTCATTAGTAAAGGTAAAAGATAAGGGAAAATCATATGTTAATTTACTAATGGAAATAAGATTTTTGTTGAGATATGGAACAACTAAGACATCTAATAAATGAATATTAGGAGCAGAAGAGAGGGTACCAATATGTGTAATGGGTAAGCAAGCACCATTTCCCACAATTACAGAATCCTTACCATTGTATTGAGTGGACTAGTCCAAATGAGATGGGTCATTAGACATATGGGCCGAAGCACCAGTGTTCAAGAACCAATCAGTCATCGCTGGTTCATTGAGAGAGCAAGAACTGGTGAAGGCTTCGGCAAGATGAGCAGAGGACTCTCCACGGGCATACCTCTGGTTGCAACGATCGGCATAATGGCCATCAATGCGGCAAATTTGGCAGCGAGGAGGGTGGCGTCTTGACTAAAGGAATGACGACCATGGTTTGTTAAGGAATTTCGGCCATGGCCAGAGGTTCGGCCATGCGTGTTGTAGAATGAGCCTCGCTGATTTGACTTCTCAGGACCACGATTTGTAGTGGTGAATGCGGCAACAGGAAGAGTAGGACATTCAAGAGACTTTTAGAAAATCTCAAAACTCTCAGCTTTTGAGACTAGATCAACAAAATCTGGGAGAGGCGTGAGTGCCATCTGGGCGGTGGAGAAGCTGGAGAAATCAGCACTGAGACCACGAAGAAACTAGTGCACCTTATCGGTGCCATCAATAAGTTGACCAATCGTATGGAGTTGGTCACAAAGAGCCTTGAAGGAGCGGGCATAGTCGGCAACACATCGGGTGCCGCATTTCATCAATTGAAGTTTATCTTTGAGTTGGATTTCTCAAGCCTTCGAATAATGATTAAAGGTATTCTCCAAGGTAGACCAGACCTCACGTGCAATGGTAAGTCCAACAACTTCGGCCAATGCTTCTTCAGTGAGAGAGGAACGAAGGAGACAAAGAATTTTTTGATTAGTAGCCTTCCACGCCAAGTGTTTGTCACTAGGTGTTTGAGAGGTTACAAGGTCAGTTTTGGGGGGCGGCTTAATAGTGCCATCAACATAGCCGAGTAAATCTTGGCTTTCAAGAAGAGGAAGAAGTTGGCTTTGCCATAAGAGATAATTGGTGGAGGAAAGTTTGATGGTGATCATGTGGATTAAAGTGTTGAAAGGGAGAAGGTTGGAGGAGGTTTCAGCAGCCATTAGAGAAGGAGGGAGGATCGTAGAAAGGAGGTTTAATCCAATTGGACTCGTGATACCATGAGAAGATTGTGAAGCCACCACACTTTGAATATGGGTGAATGCTTTCTTTTTATAATAATAAAATTTAATTACAAATTAATTGCATCTCAATTAAAGGAATAAAAGAATGTAAATTAATAATTACAAATCAATTACATCTCAATTAGAGAAATAAAAAGAATGGAAACTAATCTCCTAGAATCAAGGTAAAAGACTACAAACAAGAGTCAATACTAATATCCTACAATCAAGGGTCAATGAGTTATATATGGGAAGCCTTAAGCCTTAGATGTAGGCATATTATCTTCAACAAAACTCCTTGCACTACCCATGTAATAGTTCGAAAGACACAGGAGGAAGTTCTTGCAAAATGAAGCCGGGTTCTTGATCGAAAGAGGTCGATAATAGAGGTTGTTTCCTTTTTAGTTTTATCACCGTTAAATGTAACAGAAAGTTAACCTTGTGTGTTATTAGCACAATGTGTAATCTTAAGGGGTACACTATTTTAAAATTCATTGCACACTGAGCATAGTCGAATGGGGTTTTTTGAATTTTAACCAAAAGATAATTTGACAAAATTTAGTCCGAATTTGTCAACATTCAAGAGTTGCTGCTAGACAAGTCAAAGTAGTAAAAACTACTCATTTATTCAACAGTTAATAGCAATGTCAACTTATTTTGGCAACAATTTTAACAAAGAAATTCTGATTGTTTAATATTTTCCTATTTCTAATCTGTGTTCTATTTTTGTCATTCTCCCAACTGCGTTGCAAGAAATTGTAAGCCATTATTGTACTACTATATTGCTTGATTTTGGAATGTACCTGAGTAAGAAGCCTTGGCCCAAAAGCCATGTAATCTTCAAAAGCAGTTGGCAACCCATGCCTTGGTACGTCAATCCAAATACAGAACAAACCCAACCCACGACAACCTCATATGATAGATCGACTTGAACCAGCAAGACTCCCTTAATAAATGGGACACAATGGCACGAGGGGATGGGGGAGCGGAGATAACATAATCCCTCTCCTAAAGATTACAATCCACTTCCTCGAAAGATCTCAAAGATGAGGACGTGTGCAGAGCACATCCTAACAAGGTTCCATTTTTACCACTTACATATAGAAGGGGCCTTGACAATCACCAGGTTATGTTCTTTTTCTTTTTTGCCTAAATATTTTGACCTAGCTTTGACAAATACTGACTTACATACAGCAAGGTAACCCTTGCTGTTGTGATCGACTGACACAATAATACTTTGGCAAGTGTCTGACCTCCCTTATCCTCCATCGAGTAAAAGGTAGGAAGTAATTTTATTATTGAGAGTGGAGTTTAGTCCTCGCTTTGCCCATGGACATAAGTCAAAAGGCCAAACCATGTTATATATTATGTTTGCAACAACTCTTCTTTTCTTTCTCTTCTATGTTTCTTGTTTCTCTGTCTCTCTTATAACTTGGAAGTTTGTTAAATTCGTTTGTCTACAACACCTCTCTAATGAAATTATAAACTCTTAAAGCAAAAATGAAATAGCATCCTCATCAATATCAGCAATGTTGCCATTATCCCCTTCCCCTGTACTACTTTCTAGCCATGAGATCAATGAATATTTCCTAATCGTAAACTAAGTGACTGCAAGTCAACAAAAGTTGTTTCATTTATATTTTCCATAATAGATTGAAAGAAATTTCTTCCCAGTACCCTTTTGTTCCATGTAAATAACTTCAACCATGCGATATATGTCATTTCGCTAGACAAAGGAAACTTTCTCATTTTTCTAGTGATATTGTTTACTAAAATATTTCGAAAATAGCTGATTAGACTATAGTAAACCATTTGTCCAATAGATAAAGTTTGATTCTCGATCTCAATTCAAGGAAGAAAATCGCTTCCTCTTGAAATTCTAGTCCAAGTTAGTATCTTAAAGGAATGCAAATGATAATTTCAAATATAAGGCAGTTGTACAAATCCAAAATCGAATGTTTATGCTTGATATTTAATTTAGTGAAAAATAAGTTTGAAAATAAGAGAGACCTTGTTTTTGAGAAATAAGAGAAATAGATGCAAAATGAAAATAAGTTAAATGTAAATGACAGTAATTAAAGTGCATTTGAAGTAAACATGACAAGTAATGTAAATTACAAAAAAATAAATAGCATAAAGTAAAACAATTCAGAGTAAATGCAATGAAAAGTAGATGTGCAAGTTTGTAAATTGCAAGAAAATAAAGAAAGCAATTAAAAAAATCAAATGATCTCGAAAGAACACTCGATCGGGAGTAGAAAAGAGTTTTGCAATAAAGTAAAATGACTGAAAGTAAAATGGACTGAAATTAAAATTGCATTGAATTTGTAAAGTGTACAAAAATAAAAGTAGATGGAAACATACTAGACTTGCGTGCTGTTTGCTCGAAATGTCAATGGACATGAGAGCGTGAGTTTACAAGTGTTTGTGAGTAATGAATTTCTAACCCCTAAATATTTTCATCCTCTTAATATTTATAGACTTTCTAAGTAACTACTATTTTTACAAGATCTTGACATATGTCTAAAATAAATATAATTACTAAATGATTAGTAATCTTTGTTTAATAACCACCAAATCCTTGTCAGCGATCCTCGTACTACAAGTAAGTGCTTAATCTCAACCATCAATCCTTATGTTGTATTGATCTAGCATCTGCAACTATTGTTAACTTCTAATTTAAATTAAAAAATATCTCTTTTTGAATTCAAAATTGAATCTTCAACCACTTTCTGATTTTCCATCTAGTCGAGATCTTCCATTCTTCTTCAAGAATTTGCTAAGTGTACCTACTTTTCAAATCTCGATTTCGATATTGAATCGAAATCTCAACACCTATTATGAAGTCAAAATGACCTTGATTTCATATTAAGACTTATTTTGTCAATTTCAAGTTTTCATTACAACTCCAACAACTGTTGAAATTTTCGATCTCTAAGATCCACTCGAAATTCTTAATTATGAAATCGAAAGTAAAATCTTCATTATCAAATCAAAACTTAACACAAGTTTTTTAATCTACCATCTTTTGATGACAAATCAAAATGATTTCTTGTCAAATTCCAAATTGAACAACGTCAACTTAATGACTTTGTTACCTTTGATTCTAATTAGAAAGAAATAACCTTTTGATACTTAATCGAAATCATTAAATCGAAAAGGTGTTATTTTTTACTAACAGATGCCCCCAATATTTATTCTCAAAGTATTGAGAGATAAATATTTTATTTTTTCTGAGCGTTCATTTTCGATTACAATTGACTTTACTTTTTAAATCATCCTGTCAGTTGAGTTACGCAAGTAAGTGAAAGGTCAGATGGCAAAATCTATAATTTTGCCTTAAATCTCCATTAACCTTTTAAAGTACCACATGGCCACTCCCCCACGATCCAACTGCCTCCACTTTTTAGGGAATTACAAAGTTAATGATGAGCCATAATGGACAAAACGGCTTCATCTGTACTCTCACCATGTCACATTTAATGGGGTGTGCACGTTTTTTCATCCCTTTCCTTTCAGTTACTTTTGAAAATCCCCTATTTAAAGGACTTCAAAGATTTGCTTTTCCTTCTCTTACATGCTCACTAAACCTTCTTCCTTGTGCAGTCTCTCTCAATTTTTGATTCTCAAAAACTATTCTTGCAAGCTCCTTGCCTTCCAACCAACATGTTTCTTAATTAAATCAATTAAAATCTTATTGGCTGCTTCAACATGCCCATTAGCCTGAGCATAATAAGGAGTCGAAATAAGTAATTTGATATTTCTTGACTTAACAAACTCAGTAATATAACGACCAGTAAACACAATGCCTTGGTCAATAGTTAAAGTTTGAGGGATATCAAATCTATAAATAATGTTTTCTTCAACAAAATTAATAATAAATATCTTGCTGAGTAACATTCTTCAAAGGAACTGCCTCGACCCATTTCGTAAAATAGTCAATGACAACTAATATATATTTATGCCTTTTAGAAGATGGTGGATGAATCTGGCCTATCAGATCAAGGGCCCATCCTCGAAATGGACAAGGTTTTATAATCGAATGTAAATTACTTGCAGGAACATGCTGAATGTTTCCATGCTTTTGACACTCCTCACAGGACTTAGTATATAAATGACAATCTTTAGCCATTGTAGGCCAATAGACTCTCTGCCTGCACAATACGCATTTCATCTTTTCACCAGCTTGATGAGCACCACAAATACCTTAATGTACTTCTGCTAAAGCTGTATATGCTTTCTTTTCACTTAGACATGTCAATAAATTTCCATCTAATGACTTTTTATAAAGTGAATCTCCTATTATAACATAATTCAAAGCTTTGTATTTTAATTTCCTTTTGACTGCTATGTTTGGGTTTCATAAATAATTAACAATCGATTTTCTCCAATTAAAATCAGCCATATCCTCAATTAAGCATACTTCTAAATTCTCGAATGGATATAACTTTTCTCTAATTTTGATCAATTTAACCAAAGTCAAACTCCAAATCTTGTAACCTGAAGCTATTTAGGCAAGCTCATTGGCTTCATAGTTTTCTTTCCTCGGAATATGTTGCAATATAACTTCATCAAATTCACACAACAACCTTGCTGAAAAAACAAAGTACTTAAACAAATTCTGATTAATGCATTTATATTCTTGAGTCAATTGCTTAATAACTAATTGGGAATCACCTAATACTTTAATACTTTTGGCTTTGATTGAAATTAAAGTTTGTAAGCCAACTATTAAAGATTCATACTTAGCTTCATTATTCGAACATTCATGCTTTAATTTGAATAAAAATTTAGTTGGAGTCCCAATTGGTAAAACAATTAAAACCCCAAGACCCACACCTCCACTATGTTTTGATCCATCAAAATATAACTTCCACAGTTTCAAACCAACGTAGTTGATATCCTTTTCTTTGATGTACAAGGGTGGTCATTCAAAATGTCTACTAACACTTGGTCTTTTACAGCCTTTTGTGGTACATATTTTAAAGAAAATTCTGTTAAAGCAAGAGCCCATTTTCTTACTTTACCATGCTAAATAGGTTTGGATAACATATACTTTATTATATCAGTTTTCGAAACAACAAGTACATCATGTGGCTTTACATAATACTTTAACTTAGTGCAAGAGAAATACAAAGCTAAGCATAATTTCTCAACTGCACTATATCTTGTTTTAGCATCTATCAAAACTCTAAGATAATAAATGGCTCTTTCGATTCCATTCTCATCTTCCTGGGCTAACATACACCCAATGGTTTCATTTGATGCTGAAATATACAACTTCAACGGGCGTCCAGGCACTGGGGGCGTCATTATCGGAGGATTAGCCAAACAATGCTTGATTTGGTCGAATGCCTTTTGATGTTCTTCTTCCCATCGAAACTTTTCTTCAGCTTTGAGTTTCAAGAGTGATGAGAAGACTTTGGTTTTTCCAGATAAGTTTGAAATAAACTTTCTCAGAAAATTAATTTTTCCTAGTAGAGACTGAAGTTGCTTCTTATTCGTAGGAGATGATGCTTCAAGAATAGCTTTAGCTTTGTTTTGATCTACCTCTACTCCTTTCTTCTGAACCAAGAATCCCACAAAATTTCTTGTAGAAACACTAAAAGCACATTTAATAGGATTCATTTTTAATCCATGTTTCTGCATTCTCTCGAATGATTGCTTTAGATTCGAGAGATGTTCCTATTCGATCTCGATTTTACCACCACATCATCATTGTAAACTTTCATGAATTTACCAATAACATCATGGAAAATGATATTCATAGCTCTTTGATATGTGGCTCTAGCATTTTTCAATCCAAATGGCATGACTATCCATTCGAAGGTGCCAATTGCTCCAGGATATCAAAAAGCTATTTTTGACACATCCTTTTCTGCAATGTAAATTTGATTATACCCAGAATAACCATCCATGAAACTTAAAATTTCATGACCTGAGACTGAATCAATCAACATGTCAACAATAGGCATAGGATATTCATCTTTAGGAGTAACAAAATTTAAATCTCGAAAATCAATGCATACTCTTAACTTACCATTCGTTTTCATAACAAGAACAACATTAGAAATCTAGTTAAAATACCTAGCGGTTCGAATGAACTTTGCCTTTAGTAACCTTTCGATTTCTTCTTTAATCTTCAAGACCATTTCAGGGGCAAATCTTCTTGGAACTTGCTTTATTGGTCTTTGTCCTGCTCGAATTAGTAGTCTATGTTTTACCAAATCTCGACTGAGCCCAGACATTTCTTTATATTTTCATGCAAAATAGTCTTTGTATTCTTTGAGCAAATGAACTAACTCGTACTTAAAACTTGGATTTTTTAGTTTACTTATAAATGTAGGTTTATATATTACATCATCCCCTAAATTAACCTCTTCTAAAGGATCTTGTACCTTTACCTTTTTAATATCAGAAGACAGAGGGGCTTGTTCGAATCCTAAATAAGAGTAATCATAAATACAATCCAAGTTGTGGTCTTCAGTAACACTAAGTTTTTCAGCCATATAAGTTGAAATTTGAGTCATTTGACTCGAAATTGGTCAATTTGTGCAATTTTTAGCCATATAGGCTACAATTCGATCCATATGGCTCTTAACCTCCATTGTTACAACTTAAGGTCAAATATACTTAGCCTGAAATGTTAAATAAGCGTCTGTACGTCCTAGAATTATTACAATTTCGAAGCTAAAATGAATCAGCTTTTGGTATGACAGAGAAACTTATTAGGGTAAGGGCCAACATCTCAACCTCTTTCCTATCGAGAGCTGCTGAATCCCAAATGCAAAATGGTCTAACACCAGGCATATATATTTGTAAATCTGCATGGTTCTAATTTACATGACACAAGGTGTCATCAGCCTCAATCATCTCGAGTTCCCCCAGCTGATTCCATAGGAACATCTTTTGATGGACGGTCAAAGGGACATCACCCATAGCATGAATCCATTCTCTCCCTAAAAGCATATTGTAACTGGCCTTCAAGGGAACAACTATGAATAAGGTTGACCTCATAACTGAAGCCACTTTCACATTGAGAATAATAGCCCCTTCTGATGTGGAGGACCTTCCATTAAAATCTGTCACCACCATATTGTGTGGCAACAAGTCAGCCTCTAATTTGTCAAATTTTCTTAATAAATTTTTAGGCAAAAGATTGATGGCAGCTCCCCTATCGACCAGCACCTTGCCCACTAATTTACCTTTTATTGTTGCTTTGATAAACAATGGGCGCATATGACTTTTCATTTTGAGAGAGGGAGTATTGAAGACTGCAGAATTCTCTATTACTTCGACCATATCCTCTTTGACCATATACCAACTGGTTTCTTCTGAATCGTCTTAGAAATCCTCCTCCCAATCCACTTCCTGGTCACCTAAAATGGAAAATTTATAAGGAAGAAGATAGACCACATTGACACTAAAAATTGTGTCTAAATCATCCTTAAACCCAGATTCGAAAGAATTTGTGATAACATCGTCGTCCATTGGATTTAGAGGTTTTCATTTTTCTATTTTTAGGGGTGGTCCTTGGACCACATAGGTATATGACCTTTGTTGTTGTAGCTTAGCCAATGCCTGTTACTGTAATTGTTGTTGTCGAAGTCTCTGTGCCTTGTGCCACTGAGACTTGGATAAATATAGGCTTAAACCCTAGTTCAAGTTTGAACCTTCTCCTCGAAACTAGGTGTTTGGTCTTCCACCAAAAGGATTTATCCCATATTCAAACTTTGGCCAAAATGGCCTGTTTTGGATTTTGTGAGGTTGTTGACTATTTCTAACCTATTGGTTAGGGGTAACATTGGAAGGGGGAACCTTCATCTTCCCATTTCTGTTACTCTCTAGCCTCTACATTACCACAGCATTATGGTTCGTTGGTTGATCATTGATATTGAACGAGGCTTCTGCAAGGTTTTTTTCCTTCTACTTCTGCTTCAAAGCTGCCTGGTAAGACTTGACAGCTAGTCTGTCGAAGACAGCACTGCATCTGGGGCACAAGGATACTTCCTTTCCCCCCTTCTTCTTCCTTAGGAGGAATTCAACCAAGGTTTCCCCAGCCTTAGGGAAAACTTCCTCCTCTGTGGCTTCGAACTCATCGAGGCTACAATTAGTGAGGCCAGGAGAGGATTCCCCTACTTCTACCATATTGACTTATGTGAAGCAAATTGGTTCTATATAGCTGGCATTCACTTAGAATGGATCAGCATCCACCTTCATGCTTTTCTTGTTCTCGAACTTCAATATTCCTTCCATTATGCTTTTCTGAATTAAATCCCTAAAATGTATACAATTGTTAGTCAAATGAAGGGATTTTTTGTCCATTAGGAAGTTTGATTTGCTTATCTTTTAATAAGACATCAAATATTAAATCAACTTTGGAAATGTCGGAAGCATATGTTGGCCTAGTAGAGGACTTCATATTATCTTTAGTTCGATTAGGCATTAAAGATGAACAAGTATAAGGAGGACCAGATTTTAACTCTGCTATATTAACCTTATTTTCCTCATCATCCTCACCTTCATCGTTTTTGACATAAACTACTTTATTATCTTTCGATTGCTTAAAATACTTATCCTTGCTATCAGGAGTTTCAACATAAGTAATTTTTTCTTTTCTCAGATTTTTCCTAAGTCTTTCCTTTTTGAGTTTCAATTGCTCAATTTGCTTTGCTTTATCAGCCAGTTGAGATATGTTAAGGAGTTGTTAGTTTATTAGTTTCTTTCGAACGGAGTAATCTAAACCACCAGCTACCATTTTGACTACCTCAGACTCAAGAATAACGGTGAAGCATCTAGCCTTCATTTGTATGAACTTAGCTAAGTAACCATCTATGGACTCGTCATGTCCTCTTCTAATGTTAAATAAATCTACGAGACTTACTTTTGTCTCTCCTCTAAAGAACTTGTAACACCCCAAACTTTCTATTTATTAAATAGTAATTTTGACAGTTAAGAGAATTCTACTGTTTAGTGATTTCTGTGCACTGTAAAATTATTTTGAATATTCCGTCTGTATATTTGATCGTTTTGAGTAATTTGTTCCGTGTCAGGAAAATAATAATTTTTGGGTCTAAATTAATTTTTACTATTTAGTCTTAATTAATTTACGTAATCTGATTTGATATTTGTGAATTTTCTAATTTTTTTGATTTATGTGTGATTTTGAAATTTTTACTATTTGTGGGCCCCACGAGGTGTATGTGGGCCCAGGTGGGTCTCGCAAAGTGAAAATTTTTCTACGTATAGAAAAATTTGTCTTGTTTAGACGGAGACAGGGGATCTTACTAAACCTCAATTGTGAAACGTTTTAGAAAATTTTCCTTTCTCAGTATTTTGTCTTGTATTTAATTATCGAATGATAAAAATACAGTAAATATATTCTTTCATGAGAATATAAGAGATAAAAATAAAATTCTATACTGTTAAGTCAATATTGGTGGTTTGGATATCCACCATCGATTTAATTACCGTTGGAGATTTAATCTTGATTTAATCAACGGTGGAGATTTGATCTTAAAAGTAAATAGGATCAATTATAACCGTTGGATAAAAATTAAATCAAGGGTAGAGATTTAGTCTTATAAATGACTATGACCATTATCAACCCTTGGATGTAAAATTAATCAATGGTGGAGATGGATCATTAATGACCATTGGATTTGGATTTGGATCAATGGTGGAGAATTGGTCATCAAAAATGACTACAACTATTTTGGACCCTTGGATGTAAAGTTTGAAGGTGTAATCTTGACTCTTCATTTTGGAGACACATTCAATGATTAGGATTGCAAGCCAAAAATGATCCAATGGCTCAAACAAAGTCTTCCATCTATAACCTAAACCTAGTAACTATTTTTAATCCAAACCATTCTTTTAATCAATGGTTAGGATGGCTTAAAGTGATGGTTATGAAAATTGTCACATTTGGAGTGCATGAAGAGGGGGGGACGGTTTGGAGAAGTAAGGAAGAAGGGAGACAATTTTGTATAGGCTTTTTAGGCCAAAGAAAAGGATGAAGACATAAGCCATGTGGAAAAGCATGTGCACTCAAAATGAAATATTTTTCTTCATGCAAATCTCCTAAAATTTCCTACTCATTCACGGCAAAGCAGCCCACCCATATTCACTCTCACAATTTCATTTTCTCTTTCATCAAAAAACTTACAACACTTTCTCTCAAAAATTCCAAGAACCAAAGCACAATTTTTCTTCTTTTTCTCTCCATTTGGTTCGGTCTCCACCACCAAATATACTATCACTCACCTATAATTTTCACTAACATCATTTCCTAAAGCTCAACAACATTCTAAACACTTTCCATTTAGAAAGTTTTCCCAAAATCACACTCTAAGTGCTTCAAAATCTCACTTTTAGCTTACTTCCTTGGAGGTAAACTTTAATTTCTATAGTTTAAATTCATGTTTATGATTTTCTAAACCATGTTTGTTCCATGGTTTGTTATTATTAAGCTTTGTTTGTGATTTTACTAATTATTTTAGAATTGTTAGGAATTGTTGTGAGCCACACGAAAATTAAGGAGAAGGAGGAGAGCTTGAAGAGCTTGTCTTCAAGAGGTAAGAGGGAGATCAATCTCACCAACCAAGTATGGTGGTGAGAGATAGTTTTATATTTGGTGGATGGTGAATCCATGTGAGGATTCATATCCATGGTCATGTAATAAGTTATGTGTGTTATGTGCTTTGATTATTTTTGCCTATGCTTGATATGCTTTGCATGATTTACTTGTGTATGCATGATGATATATGTTGAATATATTATGATGGATGTATATTGAAATAAGCAAAATTTTGGCTCCAAAGGCCATGGAGGAGGTCACGGTTTTGAACTTCCAAGACTAAAGTTATTATTGAAATTTTTCAAGAACTATGGAGTTCATTTTTAGTCCTTGAACTAAAGTAAATTTCGGATAAGACATCAACCAATTTGGTGTTCACAAAATTATATTTTCATAAATAATAAAATTGAATGATTTGAGAAGTAAAGAAAATAAATAAAAGAGTTTGTTTTGTAAAAAGAATGCACAAGATTTTTGAAGTTGAGTTTTCATGAATTTATTTTGTGTAGAAACAAGAATGAAATTTATTTAAGTTAGAAGAAAAATATTTCATGGTTCCAACCATCTATAAGGTTTTGATAATTTAGAAAAAAATGTTTTGATGTTATAAAATATAAGAATTTTCAAATAAGGATTTTTGAAAAGGGAATTAAAGCGTTATTAAGTGGAATTTTCATAAATAAAAGAAAAAGGGAGATTGAAGGTGTTGAACTTCAAATTATTTTAAAGAGAATTAATTTTTAGAAGTGATTTAGAAATATAAAAGAAAACATTTGTAACTTAAATTTACTAACATAGAATTTAATTATTGGGTTTTGGAAAACGTTATGAAATTTAAAATTAGAAATAGTATTAAATCAACTAAATGTGATTTTGTAAAATTAAATCAATAAAAAGTGATGTTGAGAAAATATATTACGGAAAAGAATTTTTTTGACTAAGAATAGGAAGAAAATAAAGTAAGAAATTATATTATTGTAAGAAAAGCCCAAAATAATATTTTAAAGTTAAGAAATATTTTACGAAGGGTAAAAACGGTGAAAAACGATTTATGTAACTCAAAAATGAAATTTTTAAATTACGCGATTTGAAAAATGTTAAAATATTTCTACGCGATTTTTAAAGCGTTTAAAAATTTTACACGATCAAAATGTTGTAGAAAAATCGCTATGTGATTTAAAAAATGAAAGAATATTTTTACGCATTTTAGAATACAGTAAAAAATTGTTACACAATTTTTAAACGTAATAGAAATGTTACAAATTGTTGTTTACGTAATAAAATATTACGTGACAGTAAAAACGTGCCAAAAATATTTTGTGAATGAGAAAAATGCAATAATATAAGGTTGCTATTAATTATACAGTAAACTTTACAGTTAAAAATCAGTATGTGAATACTATATAAGAAATTGAGCAATTTGCCTATAGTTGGCATAAATCCATTTTACGAACGTAAAATAGTATTTGAACTTTGTATGAGAAATTATGTGATTTACCTTTGGTTGGTAATTGGTGCATTACACATACATTTAAAATGGTCCGATGGACTGTAAATGGCTAATTGCCTAGGAGAAACGTACACCTCTTGAGTGGGTGCGATACGCGTAGTGTAGGTCACTTGTTGACCTTGGGGGCATCGGGGTGCGGGTTGCTCGCAATGGGCGCTTGGTAGCTCTTCTTACGTGCGTGAGTTAGACCGATGCAACACACCGATGATCCTTCACTATTCTTAATCGAGATCGACAAAGACCGTCGTGTATGTGCTAAATGTGCAAGATATAATTATAGCACTTGGTCTCAAGCACGTGCTTTCTTTTCGATCAATTTCTCCGACTTGAGTATTAGCTCCATGGAGTAGGACATTGAGTCTATGTGCGCATGCATGAAACTGAGCATCTATATCTATATGATGGTGTTACTGTAATTATTTTGTGATTTAAACAGTGATAGTGGCATGATGGTAATTATTATTTTACACTATGATGATGGCATAATTGTGATCATGATATGATATGTTGTTTGTATTATCTCTGTGCTATCATGCTGGTATTGGCGTAGGTGATCTCACCTCTTTGTATGTATATCTGTATATTGTATTTATAATTGGGTGAAGACGTTGAGAAAGAAACGGTACAAGAAGGAGAAGAGGAACTACTTCTCACATCAGGGAACGCAGAATTCTGACAGTATGACGTCAAGAGCCAGTTTCTTCGGATATGTACGTCTACAATTTCACGGAGGAGCTGGAGAATGGAGGACAAGTCCCGATGAGCGAGGACTTATTTACGAGGGGTACCTGACTGTTAGTATTAGTAGACTGTTTCGTGGATATCCATTTTTCTGTGTGACTATCTTTGTTCATGTTGAATTTCCTTTGCATATCAGGCGACATTGGAATACTAGAAATTATGTCCCAATGGAAATCAGCATAGTATCGTCAGCCCGGACACCTGTCCGTAGGGCTACTCCTCATAACGAATTCCTACCTACTGAAGAACCCGAGGAGGACCCATCTGAGGGGTCTTCTACTTAGTTAAACTTGGGCAAGTTTGAATTCTGATATAAACTCTGTGTGTAATTATTTAAGTGTGTTTATTGTTTCGAGACATGGTCTGTAATAAATAAGCCTGACAGCACTTGTGTAATATGTATATGATGTAAATTATGTGTGAGGTTGTTGTATAATAGTTTTATTTTCCGCTAAGTCTAGTTTATTGTTATCCATGAAGAAAAAAAAATTTACAATTCGTATTTTTATCACAACATCCCATTTTATAACTATTGAGGGTATTTTGGGTAATAAAGTAACATAAATGTGACACCCTACGGTGGGTGTTACAAAACTGATCATGGAAATCACTTTCCAACTGGTTCCAAAAGTGAATCGAATTTAGTGGAAGAGTTGTAAATTAAGTAAAAGCATTCTTAGTTAGGGAGCTAGGGAAATATTTCATTTTCAAATATTCATTTGTGGCTACATCACCTACTTCAATTGTATATTGAATAATGTGCTCTACTGTGGATTCTCCACTTTCCCCAGCAAATTTGCTAGAAATCTTAGGCGTTTTCCATCCTCTAGGCAGTTCTGCTTGTTGGATAAATTCAGGGAAAGCCGACACAAAATAGGGTCTATTTGCATACCCCACATTAAACCCATATCTATTAAGCACTTGTTCAACTGCTTGATTAATATTCTGTTGTCCCCCAAGATTATTAAGCCTAATCCTTTCTAGGAGGTTATCAGCATCTTGATTTCGATTAACTATTTGAAATCCTATATTTGGGCCATGTGGAATTTCCCTTGGCTGGTTATCCTCAACTATATTATTAACATTGGGATTATTTACTAACTGGGCATTCTCTTGATAAACAGTCTGATTGTTTACCTTTTGATTACCTACAGAGTCTTCTGGGTTACCAAAAACATCTGTGATCCTACCCATTTGTGTAGCCAATGTTGTGTAGGTGTTACTGGTTGACTCTATGAGTGGAGTTATTACAGTAGTCATCTACTGAGTCAGCATATGGACCATCTCATGGTTACTTTCATCAATTTGTTGCCTGATATTATTCAAAGCTATATTCGTATTCCCTGAAGGAATCAAAGACATATCTCTGAGCATGTTAGGGAATACTGGTATTCCCATATTTTTCCTATCAGTTTGATTGGTACTTGTTCCTGTAACTTGGCCACCACCATTTACCATTTGGTTTCTTGGTGAAATGTTAGGTATAGGACTTGTATATATGGCTTGGGTAGTACCTATGTTTTGTATGACATTTTGGGGAGTGAACCTAGGAGGCAGCCCATATAAGGGTGCAGTTCTATTTACCTCAAGAGTTCTAGTTTCTAAATTCAAAACAAGGGCCCTTGTGATTTCACTGATCACAGGCTCCAAGGCTTGTGGTAAATTTGTAGAGACTATAGTGTCTCTACTAACATTGGCTCAATTACTCCTTGTTTGAGGGTTCTGAGCACTTAAAGATATGTTTTTAGACATATTTAGTAGTATTCTACCACTTCTTAAGTACATAAACTTCACAAAATCCCTTAAGATCTTTACTTAATTGACGTGTCTCACCGGGCATGCCAATTTGTTTACCAAAATATTTCAAAAATAGCTGATTAGACTATGATAAACCCTTTGTCCAATGGACAAAGGTTGATTCTCGATCTCAATTCAGGGAAGAGAATCGCTTCATCTTAAGATTCTAGTCCAAGTTAATATCTTAAAGGAATGCAAATGATGATTTCAAATACAAGGCAGTTGAGCAAATCCAAAATTGAATGTTTATGCGTGATATTTAACTTAGTGAAAAATAAGTTTGAAAATAAGAGAGACTTTGTTTTTGAGAAATAAGAGAAATGGATGCAAAATAAAAATAAGTTAAATGTAAATGACAAGAATTAAAGTGCATTTAAAGTAAACATGATAGGTAATGTAAATATCAAAAAAATAAATAGCATAAGTAAAACAATTCAAAGTAAATGCAATGAAAAGTAGATGTGCAAATATGTAAATTACATGAAAGTAAAGAAAACAATTAAAAAAATTAAATGATCTCGAAAGAACACTCGATCAGGAGTAGAAAAGAATTTTACAATAAAGTAAAATGACTGAAAGTAAAATGGACTGAAATTAAAATTGCATTGAATTTGTAAATTGTATAGAAATGAAAGTGGATGGAAACATACTAGACTAGACTTGCATGCTGTTTGCTCGAAATGTCAATGGACGTGAGAGCGTGAGTTTACAAGTGTTTGTGAGTAATGAATTTTCAATCCCTAAATGTTTCCATCCTCTTGATATTTATAGACTTCCTAAGTAACTACCATTTTTACAAGATCTTGACATGTGTCTAAAACAAAGATAACTACTAAATGATTAGTAATTTTTGTTTAATAAGCACCAAATCCTTGTCAGCGATCCTCGTACTACAAGTAAGTGCTTAATCTCAACCATCAATCCTTATGTTGTCTTGATCTAGCATCTGCAACTGTTGTTAACTTCTAATTTAAATTCAAAAATATCTCTTTTTGAATTCAAACTTGAATCTTTAACCACATTATAGTTTTCCATCTAGTTGAGATCTTCTATTCTTCTTCAAGAATTTGCTAAGTGTAGTTACTTTTCAAATCTCGATTTCAATATTGAATCGAAATCTCAATACCTATTATGAAGTCAAAATGACCTCGATTTCATATTAAGACTTATTTTGTCAATTTTGAGTTTCCATTACAACTCCAACAACTGCTGGAATTTTTTATCTCCAAGATCCACTCGAAATTCTTAATTATGAAATCGAAAGTAACATCTTCATTATCAAACCGAAGCTTAACACACGTTGTATAATCTAGCTTCTTTTGATGACAAATCAAAACGATTTCTTGTCAAATTTTAAATTGACCAACATCAACTTAATGACTTTGTTACCTTTGATTCTAATCAGAAAGAAGTAACCTTTCGATACTTAATCGAAATCATTAAATCGAAAATGTGTTATTTTTTACTAACAGATACCAATGCCACAAAGATTTTGAAAGATTACATACAGATATTTGGGCTCCAATTTCAATTTGCTTTACCTAAGGGTATAGATTTTTTTTGCCATTGGTTGATGATTTTTCACGTTTTACATAAGTTTCTTTCATTGTAAGAAACTCATAATTTACCGACAGATATTTCTGAAGGATACAAGATTGTCAGTAAAAATAGGTATTTACAGAGGGCATAAAATGAATTGTTAAGAAAATAAATAAATTTAAATAAATTTCTGGTGGAAATATTCATTAGAAAAAAAATGGCACGAGTTTCTATTTAATTCTAGTGGATATTCTACCAAAAAATGAACATAGTAATAATGTTCAATTATTTTTTTTTAAAGTTTCTAGCAAATTATATATTCACCAGAAAATTTCTCGAAGTTCTGAGCTATAAAATTCATACATTTTCTGGCGACTTGGCTACTAGAAATGCAATTGGATTTGCTAGTAAAAGTTTTTGGCAGATTAGTGTCCACAGGAAACTTTTTTATAACTTACACGCTAGACACTTCCCCTCTATTTTCCTTTTCCCCTAATCTCTATCTCTGCACTCTTTTTCTCCTCTCTTCTCTCTTTCTCTGCACTCTCTTCATCTCCTATCGTTCATGACTCCACTAGTGATGGCTCCTCTCCTCCTCTGATCCTTGCTGGCTGGGCCTCCCTCTTTAAGCCCTCCTATCCCATCAGATGAGTATGATGTGGTTTAGGCTTGGTTTCAAGTGAGGTTCTAGACGGCTGAGATGGTCATGGCAGGGGATGGAGGAATGTGTTTCAGGTGAGATGGGGCTTTAATGGTTGCGGGTCAAGGCTTCGAGTTCTTGGTGGATGATGGCTGAGGTTTCAGATTTGGTGTTTGAGGGTTGCAGCCAATGTGGTTCAGCTATGGATGTTGGGGCTTGAGGATAGCGGTTATGGATAGGTGCGGACGTGGATGTTAGTGCTTGAGGATGACAACAATGGATAGGCGTGAACGTGGTGTATGGGATGTGAGTGCATGGGGCGCCGAGGAACATATGGTATATTATTTTTATTTATTATTTTATTTGAATATTATATTTTTTATTTGTTTATAATATGTACGCATGTATGCATATGGTGTTTATGTTTTGAATTTATGTGTTTGTGTATATCTGAATGTATATTTATATGCATGATATATTGTTATTTATTAGTATTTGTGGACTAGTATGATAGATGATGGATTTCATAATAGTATAGGATTTGAATAATAATAATAATAATAAATAATAATAATAATAATAATAATAATAATAATAATAATAATAATAATAATAATAATAATAATAATATAATAATAATAATAATACATTGTATAAGAGTACTAATACTACTTCATTATAAAACAAATACGATATTGTGTGCTAATTTCAAAAAACGGTGACAAAAATAGTAATATGAAATTTTTAAAATTTTGTGAAAATGTTGATAAATTATTTAATTTAATATTTAATATATTAAACTAAAATAATTAATATTATTAATAAAATATAAAAATAAAGAAAGTAAAGATTTGAACTACAAATAAATAAATAAATAAATAAGAATGATCAATTAAAAAATATGCAACCAATTATCAAACGTGTGATATATATATGCATGGGTCGAGGACATGAGGTAGTGTGATAGATCTTATAGACAAACGATGGCTTCAAACTAAAAAGAATGTTGAATATATAAGAGGCATCAGTTACAAAGTTACAAATTGTGTAAATTGAATATTTAAATTTAATAAAATATAAAAATTCATTATATGAAATTAAAGAAAGTGAAAATTTGAACTATATAAATAATTAAATAATTAATTAACTAAACTAAATAACTAGATAATTAATTAAATAAATGAGAATGATCAATTATAAAAATGTGTGACCAACTGTTAAACGTACAATGTATATATGCATGGTTAGGGACATAAGGCAGTATGGCAGATTTTGCAGACAAATGATGGCTTCAAACTATGAGGAATAACAAATATATAAGAGGCCTCAATTACGGAACTACAAATTGCGTAATATAGTAATATGTTATTATTGTTAATACTTATTTGCATGTATGTTGTTGCATTTGAATTGTTGAAATAATTAATGCTCTACTTAGGAAGTTCTAAATCTTAAGTTAGACAATATTAATTTTGAATTGATAAGTTTAAGTGGCTCTGAGATGTTTAGGATTTGACTGCTCAAATAACTTAAATTTTGTCATTCACTAATTGTGAAGATGATGACTCTAGTAATAAGATTATCAGGTGGTAAATGTGATAAAAAGTTTGAGTGGTGACACGAGTCCATCTCCAATGATGATGAGGATAAGACTAGGCAGGCTAATGTAACAAAAGGAATAAGAAAAACATTGCGGATTAGAACAATAAATTTGCGTATTTTTGTGAAGTAGATTTTCTGATAGATAGAAGTTACATGGTGGAATAGTTGGGGAATAAGACAAAATGGAAAACAAATGAAATTTATATAAAGATTGATTTCTGTAACAACAATGACATTATACAAGGGTTTCATGGAGAGGAAATGTCCTATAAAATCGTGAGCTCAACATCGTTAGGATTGGAGAAGTTGAGTGGGTAGTGTTTAGACTGTTATCCTTGTTGGTGACACTAGAAGCATATGTTTCCTTGCATTCGTCTAACGAGTTTTGGAGATTAGTTGAGAAAAAAATTAATTTTAAGGATATTTGGATGAAGTTGATATTAGGATTTTAATAGTGATTGTGATGACAAGTGGAATAAATGTATTTATCTTATTATCTGTAATACAATAGGAACTTAAGGAAAGACTGTCCATATTTAATGAATGATTTTAGGAACTGGGAGCATTAGTACCAAGAAAAGTAACATTTCTTTTGATCATTAATGAATTGCTCATACTCCTATTAAAAGCTTTTGGTATTGGATCTCTCCTGGTGAGCTAGTATAGAAATATTGGCAATAATTTAGGAAGTATGATTTTTTTTTTAGTAATGTTTCTTATGAAATATATCAATCATCATCTTTGTCTTTAACAGTTAAATACTCAAATTTTCTTAGCATGCTTGCATTTTTTTCTTACTCTTGATGACAAGAACATTGTACAGAGGTCAACCTATATGTCTTCTCCAATCTACATACCTCTTTGGATTTGAGAAATTGTATGGTCTCCGGATTGGAGAAGACATATGAGTTGATTTCTGTAAGATTTGACTATCATCGATTATATGGAAGGGTGTATGTAAAAATGTTAAGAAAATTTGTAGATTTAATGGTTGAAGACAATGATGATGATGATTGATATATTTCACAACAAACATTTCATGGAAAAATGGTGCTTCTCAAATTGTAGCAAGCAAGATTGATGTCCCAGTTCGTCGAGAGAGAATCTAACACAAAAATCTTTCAAACATGAGTGCAATCAGTTTAAGAGCTCAAAAGAAAATTGACTTTTCTTGATACTAACACTCCTAATTTCTATATTGATTCGTTAAATTTGGATTGTCTTTCCTTTAGTTCATGTTGCATTACAAGTAATAAGAAAAATATATATGCCCTACATGTCACCATCTTCACTCCCTAAATCCTAATTTCAAATTTGTTCAGATTCCCTTGAGATTAAATTTTTTTTACTACTCTTTAAAAATTGTTACCCGACTGCAAGCAGGCACATGCTTCTGTGCCACCTAGAAGGGCAATGGTCTTGAGGTTGTCCTCTCAACTATCCTAATTCTAATAATGTTAAACACAAAATATTATCAAGATATTCCTAGTTGTGGTACTCCAGTACATTGTCATTACCATTGGTGCTATCATTCTTTTTTAAAAAATTTGTTGGCTTTTTGTTTCCTTCCTCTTCCCTAGCTTCTCCACCAAGGAGCTTCTTTTTGCCAGAAAATTTATTTCATAAAATTGTGTAAATTTATTATTATAATCCACAATTTTTTCTTCATTTTTTATATCTCTTTACATAGTCTTTTTCTCATTATCATAAAAGGTGGAACTATTTTCACTAAACAATCTTTTGATCATATCAACCACATGAAAATATTATTATTAGAGTCATCATCTTCACTATCAGTGGAAGACGAAAGATGAGTAGAGCAATTAGGTCTCGAACTCCTCAAAGCCACTTATATAGTGGTTTCGTCGTATTGTGGTAGATTATCTGCCGGAAATTTGGTGGACAGCACCATCGAAAAGGAGTGTAATATGACATGTCAAGTTTTTATTTTCGATGACTTTATTTGCCAGTATTTTTGACAGATTGTGACAAAATTTAGTTTTCGATTAGTGTTTTTGTGGTGACGTGTTTTTGGTGGATTTTCAATAATTTTCGATGGATATGTCCGACCGTAATGGGTGATTTTCTAGCATTGTTTTATGAAAACTAAGGGTGAGACAAGACACCATCTTCAAACTTTCATTAATTGAATTGAAAATCAATTTGATGCAAAACTCAAAATTCTTAGGAGTGATAATATGTTGGAATTCATGATGCATGACTTTTATCATTGGGAACACCTAGTTTTGTCTAGTCATATTTTATTTTTTTTTAATTTTTGCTTGGAGGATAATAATAAATTTCAAGTGAAAAAGTAAAAAAAGTAAAATGAAAAAAAATAAAGAAAAAGAAAAGTAACAAAAATGTTAGAAAAATAAAATAATAAATAAAAAAGAATATAATTTTGGACTCAATGCCAAAACCCGATCAATATCCATTATACCTGACCCGTATCCTTTTTATTCTTGTTTTTATTTAATTCATGAAACCTAGATCTTGACCCAATTTCAGAACCCGTGACCCAAGTAATGTAAATCCAAACAAAAAAAAGGAAAGAAAAATCAATTAAAGAAAAGAATAGAAAAATGAATAAAAAAAGAAAGGAGGCTTAAAAGTTAATTAACAAAAAGAAAAAAAAAAAAAGATGAAAAAGGGCAAAAGAAGCAAGCGCACTCATCTCTCTCCCCGTATTCATCCATCTCTGCAAACACCGTACACTTACACAAACTTCTCTATACAAACACCATTCTCATCTCCAAACCCATTCCCTTCCCGTACCACCAACCCATTTCCTCACCGTACACCATGCCTTTGTTCTTGCTATACGCCAACCCTCCTAGCGCCACAAAATCATTCACCAAAACCACTCCTCAACCTCACTTCTCACGCAACTAGGAGAGGTGGAGTAGAGGGTTAGAGGGGAGATTCAGTGAAAAAACGTAACCCAGTTCCACTACCTATTCCTCTTACACCATTTTCGCGTCAGAAATCCCACTCCAACACCCAACCTAGGCTAAGGTTACGGGCTTCCACAAAAAGGGGGGCAAAAACCAGAGATTAGGGGTTTTGGAGAGTGCAACGAAGAAGGAAAGAAAAAATGTGGAAATAGAGAGAAAGAAGCATACAAAGAAGAGAAAGAATTCAGGTTTTCAGAAAGCAATTTCAATCTCAGGAAATTCCTAGGATAAGTTTTATTTTTTTTTTATTTTCAGATTTTTAGATATAATGTAAGCATACTAGAATGGTTGTATTGTTATGATTTGAAGTCTGAGAATATGTGGAGGTAGAATTTTTGGTGTCATAATCATGTTCATTAGAATGTACTCAACCTTTTGATGGAAGACCTGAGTGATACATATATGTATTTTTTAATGACTGAATCCACTTATTTTCTTTATTGATAGTGGGTGTTAGAATCGGAGATGGAGAACACAGATACATTGAATGATTTGTAAATTTTTAAATGTGTTTGAAATATAAAGAGATTTTTTATTTATACAAAAAATGGGTTATACAAGAAAAAAAAAAAATAAATACAATTAAAATAATATCGTACTAACTATATACAAATTAAATTAATCAATTATCCTAACAGATACTAACAAGTTAACAACTAACTTTAAGCTCAAGTGGATGCAGAGGGAACTAACTTAAATTTGGAAATCAGAGTATGGAAGCGGCTAAGATAATGAGCTTTGGTGAACAGATCGACTGGATGGTCAAGAGTTTCAATAGATATGAAACGAAGAGTACCACGAAGAAAATGTTGACGAATAAAGTGACAATCAATTTCAATGTACTTGGTGCGCTCATGAAAAACATCATTGTGGGTAATTTAAATAGCACTCTGATTATCATAATAAAGAGCGGTAGAAAATGATTGAAAGAAATCCAAATCATCAAGTAGTCAACGTAACCAGAGTATCTCAGAAGTGGTGTCAACAAGAGTATGATATTCTACTTCAATACTGGAATGATTAGTCAAAGTCAGTTTCTTGCTTCGTCACGAAATAAGAGCATCACAAGAAAGATACAGCAACTAGTGGTGGATCGGTGATCAATGGGGTCTCCACCCCAATAAGCATCAGAATAGGTTTGGAGGATCAAGGAGGAGTCGATAGGAAAATGAAGTCTATGAAACAAGGTCCCCTTCACATAATGAATAATACAGAGAACAACAACATAGTGAATAGTGTGCAGATTTGATATGAATTGATTGACTAAATGAACATCATATGAAATATCTAGGCGAATAACAGTAAGATAAATCAAGCTACCAACCAACTGGTGATAGAGCGTAGGGTTATTGAGCAAGGTATCATCCAAAAGAGTTAATCTCACATTAGGCTCTAGAGGAGTTGATTCAGTGCGACTGTTGGCGAGACCAGCTTGAGAGATAAGATCTGATGCCTATTTAGTTTAAGACAAAAAAGGTCATCAGCAGAAGAAAGGACTTTAAGACCCAGAAAGTAACTGAGAGGTCTAAGATCTTTCATCTCAAAATACTGACTCAAAAACTGTTTAAGCTTAGTAATACCAGAAGTATCATAACTAGTAATAATCATATCATCAACATAGAGAAGTAAGATAACAGTACCTCTATCAATTTTGTGAGTAAACGGAGCAGAATCATGAGCATTGGAGGAAAAATCAAATTAACTGATAGTGCTATGAAACTCAGCAAACCAGGCTCGAGGTGCTTGTTTGAGGCCATATAGAGCCTTTCGAAGACGACAAACCTTATTTGGTGGACAAGTGTAACTAGGAGGTGAATGCATATAAACTTCTTCTTCCAAATCATCATTAAGAATGACATTCTTCACATCTATCTGATTAAGAGTCCATTTCTGAGTGGCTGCAATAGTAAGGAGAATACGAACTGAAGTGATGCGAGCAACAAGTGCAAAGATCTCCTCACAATTAATGCCATATTCTTAAGTAAAACCTTTGGCAACTAAACGAGCCTTATAGCGCTCAATGGAGCTATCAGAATGAGTCTTAATCATGAACACACATTTACATCCTACAAGTGCCTTACTAGAAGGAGAATCAATAAGGTCCCAAGTATTACTATTCTTCAAAGCCTATAACTCTTCTTGCATAGCATGCTTCCAATAAGGATCTATGGAGGCTTCTTGGTAGGACTGAGATTCATGTAAGTGAAGCATGGCAGAAAAACAGTGATAATCATAAAGATAGATAGACTGAGTTCTTACCCTAGTTAGATGCTCAAAAAGAAGAAGGGGTGCAATGATAGGTGGAGGATCTATGTCTGGAATGACATCATCAGGAGTGGCTGGAACATCAAAAGTGACTGGAAGCTCATTAGAGGAACCTGCATCAGAATCACTAGGAAAGAGATTAACATAAGGATTAGTGAAAAGAGGAGTCAAAGTGGAAGGGATGGACTTAAACTGAGAGAGTGAGGAGAACATGGTGTTTTCCTAAAGGATGACATGACGGGTGATATAGATGTGTTGAGAGATTAGATCCCAATAGCAATAGCCCTTATGTTTAGTGCTATAACTAAGAAAGCAACAGGGACATGCATGGGGCTCAAGTTTAGTGTACTCATGGGGTTGAAGGAGAACAAAATAAGCATAACCAAAAACTTTAACAGAGTTGTAATCTACATAAGTATGGTGGAGACATTCAAAAGGAAATACAATAACCAGAATAGTGGAAAGAAGACGATTGATGATATAGACAGTGGTGGGAGCAGCTTCACTCCAAGCGCGTTCAGGACAAGATGGGGAGGTGAGCATAGCTCAGACAGAGTCAAGGATATGATAATGTTTTCTTTTAGCACGACCATTTTGCTGAGAGGTACCAAGACAATAAAAACTTAGAGAGTGTACCCTATTCAGCAAGAAATGTGAGAAGTTTTGAAACACGATATTTAGAAGCATTATGACAATGAAAAACTTTAATTATTTTTTAGAATTGGGTTTTGATCATAGTGGCAAAATTAATGTAAACGTGATAAAGTTCTGAACTATTTTTCATTAAATATATCCAAGTAAAATGAAAAAAAAATCATCAATAAATATTACAAAATATCGATTACCTCCCATAGTTGGTGTGGGGGTAGGCCCTCAAACATCGGAATGCACAAGGTCAAAAGGAGATTTAGAAATAGAGGTATTTTTACTAAAGAAAAGTGCAGGTTGTTTAGCAGTTTGATAAGAAGTGAAATGAAAAGAATCATTATTAACTAAACCTAGAGATCCTTGAGATAAGAGGGGACACAACTTTCCTAGAGAACTATGAGTAAGACGTTGGTGCCACAGTTGAATAAAGGAGAAGGTGGATGTTGCATAAAGATTTGAGGCAAGAGGAACATGAAGGTTGTGAGCTCAAACAACCTTCTGACTTTACATCCAGTCTCTATGACTTGTCCTATCCGTGGATCCTGCACACGACAACCAGAAGAAGCAAATGTGAATTCATAACCAAGGTCACATAGTTGACCAATAGAAATGAGATTAAAGGTAATTTGGGAATGAGATATGCATCTGGTAAGCTAAGAGTGAGTAAAAAGACAGAACCCTCATGACTAATATTCATAAAAGATCCATCAGTTGTATATATGAATGTGCAATGTCCTTAACATATAAGGATAAAAAAGATTAAGATGTGGATGTCATATGGTTATAGCAAGTAGAGTCAAAGTACAATCTAACATTACCTAGTGTGGTTGTTAAAGCAGAAAAGGTATAAACAGAATTGGATAGTAAATGCTTAAGGAGGGACATGAGATCATTGGTAGGCTTGGGGTGTGACTGAAGAAACTGTGAACTTATTAGAAGCAATAGCAACAAGCACATGCTTAGAAAAACTAGGACGAGGTTGAAACCTAATCTGATTAGACCTTGGAGGGCGTGTGTAATAATTTTGAATTAAGTGTCCTAGTTTCTTGCAGTATCGACAACAATTGGAGGTAATATGACCTTTTCTCATGTAATTATGACATTCTATGGTTGGGCAATTAGGGAGTAAATGCCCAGACTGACGATAGTGATGACAAAATAATGCAATCCTAATGTGTGGTGGATAACATCTGAACCATGGTACCACGAGTACAGTGAATATGGTGATGTTGATAAGAGTACAACGACAGTGAATAAGAGCAAAACAACTATGAGCAAATGCCAACTAGAGTATGGTGATGTGAAACAAGAGTATAGCAATTGCGGCAAGCGGGAGTATAATGATGAAGTATGACAGTAGAGTATGAGAGCACAATGATAGAGTGCAGTTATAGAGTACGACAGAGTATGAGAGCACAATGGCAGAGTATGGCAAAGGAGTACAATGGCGGCGGAGTATAGGAGCACAATGGTGGAGTACGACAATGAGAAAGGTAGAAAACATTGGAAGCAATAAGAGGTTTTTTGACAAGGACCAAGAACCTAAGCTCTTAATACCATGTTAGAAATGGAGATGAAGAACACAGAGACATTGAATGGTCTGTATATTTCTGAATGTGTTTGAAGTACAAAGGGGTTCCCTATTTATATAGAAAAGGACTATACAAGAAAGGAAATAAAATAAATACAATTAAAATAATATCACGCTAACTATATAAAAATCAAAGAGACATAGGTTGGTTCTGGTTAGGTTAACATCACGCTAAGAGTGGGAATTTCATTTGGCTAGGTTAAAAGTTGAATGGTGAGGTTAATTCATGTGATAATTTTTGTAATGGTTTAAACAAAATGTGGAGTGAAAAGAGACATAGATTGGTTCTGGTTTTCCATAGGTTCTATTTTGTTTTTGCTTTTGTGAGGTCTTAAGTTTTCATGTTTTAGTATCTATGTCCTATTTTCTTCGTTTCTTGATTGAATCTATGCCATTATGGACTCTCCCTATGCTTGTGTGATCCCCAATGCCATGATTAAAATGCATGCCTAGGATGTCTTATATATTGACATTAAAGGAGTAGATTCAAGAAGTTTACAGCCTATGTTTTTTATTGTGATGTTGTTCAATCTTGTTTGGTTTCAAACTTGAATCATTGAATTCACTTAAGGCTAAGAAGATGAATTGTGAACTTGTTTATGGTCTTGGTGTCATTTCTAATATGTTTGATAATAAACCATCTGAGTTTTGGTATTCAGTGTTTATGTATGGTGTGCTGAAAAATTGAAACCATGGCATTTTAGTGTAGTGGGTGAATTTATTTCTTTAAAATTGGTAAAATGGGTGTGAATAGGGAATTAGGCGATTTGATTATTAGAATTTGTTCATAGCTCATGAGGTTTCACTATGAATGAGAATGTTTTGGAGTGTTTCTGTTTTGGGGATTAGGCGGTATATGTATAAACCTATTCATATTAATTGTTTGTGCTCCTTGATATGTGACATGTTATGGTTTATTTTTTATTACCTTGAGTGTTATATGGCCAGGGTGTATGAGTTAGTGTTAGTGTGATTTAGGGTCATTTGCTGTGAAAATCACTCAAGAGAGTTTCTTTTGCTAATATGGAAACCTGAGTTAAGAGATTAATTCATCAGCTAGTTTCAGTGATGAGTTAACTGGGGTTATTGGTTAAAAAAAAATTGAAATGGGATAGGTTACAGAACTGTAGGGGTTCGGATTTGCTTTGGGTTTGTGGAGTTTGATGATATCTTTACTGAATATGTGCAACTCTGAGTTAATTTTCAGTTGCTTGGCTCTTTTTGGAGTTTGATTATTATTCCTAAAGAACTTGTGCAAATGCTAAATTTTCCATATAATTATATGGTTTCAATTGACATGAGTGATGTACATGTTTGGCTTGATTTAATATATGGAATTGCATTGTACCATAAGAGTAGGTTTTGTAGTTTTAACTTTCTGGCCTATTTCCTTTCAGTTTATGTTGATGAGTTGGTTTACTTTCTTATTTTGAAAAATTCTCATGGCAAGAAAGAAAAAAGTTCAAGAAGTGAGAGTCCTTAGGGAGAAAGTGTGTCAATGAATTTAACCCCTGCAAATGTGTTAAAATGGTCGGGTAATTTAGTATTCTAGCTTGGGGTGTAAATTAGTTCAGATAATCCGACCAACCCGATCAACCCAAACTAAACCAATTAGATTAGTTTGGTTTAGTTCAAGTATGTTGATTAGTTTGGACAAAGTTCGAACCAAATGATGCTTAATTAGTTTGGTTCTCAGATTAAACGTTTCAAACTCGAGAATCGAATTGAACCAAACCATATATATATATATATATATATATATATATATATATATATATATATATATATATATATATATATATATATATATATATATATAATGCATTTCTAACACAATGCATCAGAGCAACAAATAAGAGTGTATGACATACTAATTTATATAAATATAATGACTAAACTAAGTGTAGAAAAAAAAAAAAAGACTAAAAAGAGTGCAACCTGATTTATTCTATGTCATAAGTCAAGAGCTTTTAAGCCTTGACGACAAAATATTAACATGACAACTTAACTCAAAAACGATTTACAATATATAACAAACAGTAAATCCATAAGTATAAGAAAAAAGTCTATTTAACTTGAAATTAACTTTTTAAAAGTTGTATTACATGCATGTTGCAACTTAACACAAAAAACTTTACAATATATTACAAACAGCAAGTTTAGAAGCATATACTATAATCCACCATTAAGGCCATACAAATTAATTAACTTATGCCCTTATTTATATAAGGACTAAACACTCAGCTGAAAATTCTAAAATAAATAGAGTATCATATATCAAAGGTATTGACTGAGTGTATTATTAGTAGATTAGGACAACGTGCTGAACATATAACTTTAGAGTTTGTACTTTGTAGTATGCTTAATGAGATAAGTAGGTTTGATTCCATTTCTATAAAATTTTTCATAGGTTTATTATGCTTTTATTTTTGCTATGGATAATTATTTTGTTGATTTTTGTGTAAAAAAAATAGTCAACTCGATAACCCGAACCGAACCAATTCGTAAATGTTTAGTTCGATTTGATTCGGGTTAGGCTATCAAAAATAAGAAAATCGAACAAATTAATTTTTATTAGTTTGAATTTATTTTTCCCAAAAATTCAAATCAAACCAACCCGATTACACCCCTAATTCTAGCTTTTGTGATTGAAAAATTAACTTGTTAAGTTCCAATTTTAGTTGTAGCCATTGTGTAATGTTTGATGTGATAATTTCATGTGGTGCTTGTGCTTTGCCCCATTAACGTTATTTTGTGAATATGGTAATTTCAATTTGAGACTGAATGATGAGTTGTAAAGTGTTTAGATAAGAGGAGTTATGTTGCTTGATGCTTTGAAAATCTTGATGACCTGTAATGCTTTGTTGTGAGAGGAGCTTTGTTTTGGGAGATGGGCTGATTATTGTAATTGCCAAAAACTAGTTTTTCAATGGCCTTAGAAATTGAATTGCTGCGGTCATAGGATTTACACACTCTTGCTTGCATGATTACCAAATTTGTTTGTAATAATAGTTTATGCTCATTTATATGTGATATGCCATGTTGTGATCTATTTCTACCTGCTTTAAGAATACTATGGTCTAGGTATATGAAGAAATGTCAGGTGATTAGAGTCATTGGCAGGTCAAAGTTAGTCAAGGGTATTCATTTTATTATTTTGAAATGTAAATGAAGAGTTTAAGGCATGGTCTGATTTTGTTGAGTTAGCCAAGATTGCTAGGTGAAACATGATGTAGATGGATTCTTGATATTTTGGGTGGGTTAATTCTATTTTTTTTATGTGAAACTTGTTTTTTTTCTCTCTTTTCATGAACCCATGTAAATTTTGAATTTTCCTTGTGTTTATATAGTCTCAAACATCTTGGATTCTCCATGATTGTTGTGGCGTGCATGCTAGGATTCATGTTCTATATGGAATCACATTGAAACCATTGAGCAGAATTTATAATTGACATTTTTCTGGTCTGCATCGATTCAATTTGCTGTGGTAAGTTATAATTATGTTTTTAGTGTAGTGCGTCCTAAGCTCAAAATTTTTGTTCTATTTTTGCGGGCTCCATATGTGCTGTAATTGTAAATAGGAAAAGAAACTGAAGTTGGACAAGTTGTTGAACAAAATGTCTTAGTTATTTAGTGATTCCATGGGCAAACTGAAAATTATTAGGTTGTTCATTTTGGTATATTGCTGGGTAATTCTAGATAGTAATAATTAGTGCAGATTCTAATTCTAGATATGTAAAATGTTTTAGGTGACAAAGGTGACTTTTTCAATCAAATGTTTAAGCTACATGGACATGGTTGGCTTGATAAGTATATGCTGACTTTATACCAGTCATTTAAAAATGCTAAATTTGATTGTTATGGTTAAGTTGAATGATCATATGGAAGGATTGAAACTTGTTTGCTTGCTGGTTAATCCTAATTATGTGTTGTTAGTTCTATTGGTTATTAATTGTTGGTATTCCCCTTTCATATAAGCTGGTTTGTGGATAAATGCATGTTTTCAGTATAATCATTTTATCTTTTGTTAAATCCTTGATTACTAAGTCATTTTGTCATTTTCCATGTTCTTGGTATGTCTCCTGTTGCTTCTGCCCTTGACTGTTTGAGGTAATCTTTGGATGATTTAGTTGAGTTAGACACGTCAAATAAGAATGGAAAGCCCTTTTTATGTTGACTTTGCATGAGATGCCCTATTCCTGGTTTTGCTTGTTCATAGTTAGAGTTAAGCCTATACTTTTGAGTGTCATTTGCCTTGTTAGGTGCCTAGGACCTAAAGCTTTCAATTATGTAGATCTTAGGATTGAGCTTTTGCCTATTAAGGATCTGTTTGTTTAAATTCAGGTCTTATTTGCATAATTATCTTGAGCATACCTTGTTCTTTTCTTTTCTTTTTAAGCTATAAGTGAATGAGCAATAAATGAATTGCCAAGTGAAAATGACATAGTTTACTCCATAGGGTTCTTGTTTTGGGTCCTTAAATAAGTTTCCTTTTCTTTTGGAATTATACATTTGATCTCTACATTGAAGGTGAAAGGATGCTAAAGCTTTTAACATGGTAAAATGTTGGTGAATTCCTTACTTGATTTTGCTTTGTTAAATTTCTTTTTTAATATTTTGAATGTCATATGAACATTATGTTACTTGTAAGTCATTTTTTTTCTCATGGATTGAAACCTCCGTTTGTATGCTAGTTAATCTCGAATGTGTGTTGTTTGCTTAGTTAAAGACTTAAAGCTTGTAGTTTTTCTACTATAAAAATATGAGAATTAAGTTTTTATTAATCAGTGATCAGTTCTAGTTAAAATTCAAGTCTTGTTTGCACAATTTTCTTGAGCATATTGTTTTGACTTTTTTTTTTCTTTTTCTTTTTGGCATTGTAAATGAATCAGAAAATAAATGAGTTATGAGGTAAGGGTGTCATGGTTTGCACTATAAGATTGTTGTTTTTGGTTTATGGGCTCTATTTCCTGTTCCTTTGGGTTAGGCACTTGACCATTACATGCTGGGATTGATGAAATGCTAATGCCTTTGGGGATGGTGTAATGTTGGTAAAATTATTTGCCGAAGTTGTTTTGATAATTTTGATTGTTGACACTTGGAATGCTATGGTGGGTAAATTCTATGTTGCTCGTAATTTTTTTTTAAAGACTGACATATGCTCAATGATTTAGTTGAAGTGTTGTTGATAGCACTTGGTTGTTTTGGATGAATAGTGTTACTTTTTATTTGATGAATACGAGTAAGGTCTCTAATGACTAATTCCCCTTTCCTTGGCGTTCCATTTGTTATTTTGAGAATAAAAGACTGTATGAATGTTTATTTTGCTAAATTCTCAACCCATTTGAGGAAGTTAAGTAGCCCAAGTTTTTATTATAGTGGTCAAGTTCCACTTGTGCTTGATGCGAATAGCTTGCACTTAGTTATTTATGAAAAATTTTGAGTTTATGCAAGGAGTGATGTTGATTGTATAGCTACATGCAATCTTCATTATCACTCATTTTCCCTAAGGATTTGTGGTATAGTCCAATGCTATCTTGAATTCTACCAAAAGAGTAAAATAATAAAAAAGTAATAAAAATAAATTTTCTTTTTAGCTTGCATGAGTATTCTTTTAAAACCCATAAAATATATTATTTTTAACCCACACAATGGTTAACGATAATGATTGTACAGCTCCATGCTATCCTCAATATTACTCAAGCCATAAAGGCTTATTGTATAACATCAATGCTATCTTAAACCTTGTGTGAAAAATGGTTTTCAATTTGAGCTAAAAAAAAGACTTTTTGCTATAATAAAAAGGAAAAAAGGGTAAATAAATAAAATAAAAATGAAACAATGAAAAGAAATAATAAAATGGGTAATAATTTTTTTTCGCAATGGCTAATGGTGATAATTGTATAGCTCTATGTTATCTTTATCATCATTTAAAGTTATAAAGATTTATTGTCTGCCTTAATGCTATCTTAGATCCTGTGCGTTGTTTTTACAAGTCCAAAGGTATAATGTTTTTTGGTTTTTTTTGTTTATTTATTTATTCAATTAATTAAAAAAAATTAAGAAGGTAAAATAAATAATTTTAAGGTTATTAAAATTGCATGATTAACTTAAGGTAGCCGTTCTAGGATGGATATATCAATGGTGCAGTAAGATTAAGTTCTTGTCCTTTCCTATGCATAAATAGACTCCTGAACCTAACCTAGTTCCCGTAGACATTTTCTTTTCTTTTTCTTAAAAAAGGGGTTTTTCCAAATATTTCCCCAACTCAAATAAAATTTGACGGCGACTCCCAAGAATTCCTTGAAAATTTCTTTTCTTCTTTCTTTGTCACCAATCCCATCGCGATCCTGATCGTGACAACCATAGTAAGGGAATTATGCATTAAACTACTTGCGTTGAAACACCCCAACAGAATGGAGTGGTTGAATGCAAGCATCAACACATACTCAATGTTGCATGTGTCTTGATTTTTCAAGCCAAGTTACCAACATGTTGTTGAAGTTGGCAAAGATATAAAAATGGGGTTGAATTGTGTCATTCTTTTCTTGATAAAACCTGAAACTGCTAAATTTTTCAAGCCTTAAATACTTGGAGATAAGAAGATTTAAATCTTAAATAGAATATAGGTGAGAAGATTCAAATCTTAAATAGAATATAGGTGAGAAGATTCAATACTTAGGAACAAAAGTAGGTGAGAAAGCTCAAACTCAAAATAAGTTGGTTGAGTGGGATGAACTTTCTCAACTTACTTATATTTCACCAAAGCTTATAAAAACACTTCAAATGATTTATAAAACTTCCAAAAACTTTTCTTTAAGATTATTAATAGTGACTAACCCTTTATAAACAAATTTAATAGAAAATTGATTCAAATAAGTATTTCTTAGAAGAACTTAAGAGGACTGAGTTGGTTACATAGACAAACTCGAATTCTAACAAGACAATAGGTGAAAACCTTGTAAGAACAAAATACGAGAGATAAGGATAGAGAGAACTTAACACATATATTTATACAAGTTCACCCTAAAATCAGGTGGACTACTCTAGTACCTAACTGTTCACCAAGGTTTTCATTATGAATGAGTATTGTTTGAACACTCAGCCTCTCCAAGCTAAATTACAAGTATTCTTTGGCTCCTAACCTCTTCAGACTAGCCACAATTAAGCTAAGTGACTTGTACAACATGCAAGCTCTTTTTCACAAAAAATGAATCAAAGATGTAGGATAAGTGTTTTTACAACTTAGGTAGCTCTCGAAATCACTTCTATCCTAGATTGGATATACACAATATTACAAAGGTAGAAAACCACCTACTACAAATTTGATTTAGTTTAGTTCAAATAGGCAAAGATGAGAAGGTTCAGAATGCGTGTTCATTGTTTTATTCTTGCTCAGGCTTCTAACTTTCAAATCTTCAAGCTGAGATCCTTTTATAGGCTTCAAAATATAGTTATTGGAGTTTTACAACAGTCTAATGTACTTGTTTTGAAGGTAGCCATTGCCATTGTCTTTTAAGGTGAGTCAGCATATAAGGACGATATATCAGTAAGTGAAAATATTCAACATGAACTTTCTCACCTCCAACTTTCTTAGCTAAAATTTCTCAAGTTTTGAAAGGCTTCAATCTTCTTAGCTTCTTAACAATTTCCACTTGATGATTTTGATTGACATAGTAGGTGGTTGAGTTGCTCTTCTAACATGATTTGATCTTCAAATATGTTATGAGAGAGATCTTCATTCATTCTTGATCTTGTTGTGAACTTTCTCAAGTTGCTCGTGAACTTTCTCATAATGGCAAGGAACTTTCTTAGGTATTTAATATCCTTACTTAAGTTGTTATAGCCATCTACAAGTCTTTCTTATGTGTAGATTTTAAGTCCTACATATCACAAATTCAAAGAAAACTCTACAAAAGTGCATGAATCCACTCAAGACAATTAAAGCAATAATCCATAATTTTCAATATAACTTGTTAGCATCAAAATCATTATTGGACATATTAGCATAACAGGGCTTGGAGTTTACAATTATTGGCCCTGCACTATTTCACATTCAATGCACCTAATAATCGAATTCCCACACCCATTCTTACAAGCAAAACTCCTTATGAGTTTCTTTTCAACCAATTACCCAATTTGACCTATTTAAAGGTCTTTGGATGTCTCTATTATGGTAGTATAGTTATCTTCGATAGAACAAAATTATCTCTTAGGTAACAAAAAAGTGCACTTATGGGTTTTCACGAAGGCACTAAAGGATACATTTTACTTGATAAAACTTCTAGGCAAGTGTTTATTTCTAGAAATGTTATATTTTATGAAATGAAGTTTCCCTTTGCTAGTAAACATGACCTTTGGCCATATGATTTTTCTTTGTCCATTCCACTTGCCATGCCATCTCTAGATGACCACATGGTTCCTTGTTCACCCAATATTACTCCATCTCCACCTAAAGCTCTATTTGCCACTCATTCAACACCTAATACATACCATGTTCCCACTATTTCTCATGACCAGATTCATGATGCTATACCCCCACAGTCGTGCTAGACATTCCACTTATGCACGATGTCCTCCTAGATATCTTCAATAATACAATTGTGGCCTCACTGTTACTAATCTTTCTTAAGGTGTAAAATACCCACTTTCTTTCTTTTTATCTTATGCTAATTGTTCTTCCTCGTATACTCGATTTTGTGATCTTATTTCCTCTCAAATTTTGCCTAGAACTTATGCACAATCATCCAAGTTAAAGTGTTAGCAAAGAGCTATGGATGTTCAAATACTTATTCTTTTTATCTTATTGATCTTCCACAAGGCAAACAGCCCATCAGTTGTAAGAGGGTCTACAAAATCAAATACAAATCGGATGGCACCATAGAACCATATAAAGCATGTCTAGTGGCTAAGGGATTCACCCAAATCGAAAGTGTAGATTACTTTGACACCTTCTCACCCATGGCCAAACTCACCACCGTGAGTCTCCTACTTTCTATTGTTTCAGCTAAGGGATGGTTTCTTCAGCAACTAGGTCAATAACGTTTTCCTCCATGGAGATTTACTAGAAGAGGTTTATATGGCCCCTCCTCTAGGGGTTTATTCTTCCAAGCCTAATCAAGAGTGTAGACTTCATAAGTCCCTATATGGCTTCAAGCAATAAATGCTTTGATCTCCATTGAGTACATACAATCTCATGATGATTACTCGTTTGTCTAGCAAACTCCTCAATCCTTCACAGCTCTTCTAGTCTAGGTATACGATATTGTTCTTTCCTGTGACAATATGGCTGAAATTACAGCTATTAAGAGTTACTTGGATGTTTCCTTTTGCATTAAATATCTTGTACACCTCAAGTACTTTCTTGGACTTGAGATTTCAAGGTCTAAAGCTAGAATCCTAATCAATCAGCAAAAATATACCCTAGATCTTTTTAGTGACAGTAGCATGCTTGGTGCTTAACTTACTACCACTCCCTCTAATCCTACTAGATCGGTACAGCATTTCCAAGGCAAGCCATACTCCGATACTCCTTTCAATATACTTTTTGTGGGTCACCTTTTATATCTCACCACCACAAGACCAAACATTCTTTATGTGTCTAATAGGTATTCCAATTTGTTTCAAGCTCCCATGACTACGCACCATCTTGTAGCCATGAAAGTCCTTCATTACTTAAAAGGCTCCCTAGTTAGAGGCTTATTTTTAATAGCCAATAATGATCTTATGTTGTATGGATTTTTTTATTCTAACTAAGAAGGTTGCCCGGACATGCAATGCTCCATCAGTGGTTTTTGTATTTTTCTTGGTTCAGCTTGATATATTGTCACACAAAGAAACAATCTACTATTTCCAAGTTTTCATTTGAAGTCGAATATCGGGCTCTTGCCACCATTACATATGAGTTACAATGGTTTAAATTTCTTCTCTAGGATCTGCATATTTCTTTTCCCTATTTAACCTTGGTATATTGTGATGACCTAACTACAATCTACATTGCTTATAATCCCACGTTCCACAAGCGTATAAAATATATCCACATTGACTGCCATCTTGTACATGACAAGATTCATGAAGGTTTACTTCACTTGCTTTGTTGCCTGTTCCCTCTACTTTCTAGTTAGTTGATGCCTTCACTAAGGCCTTACACCCTTCACCATTTCAAGCTTTTGTGGTCAAGCTGGTCTACTAGATATCTACACCCGAGCTTGTAGGGGACTCTTATCAGATACGAATACTAAAATGTGAGGACCTGAGCTTACAAGCATCTTCATGTAGTAGCACACATAGATACATAACTCAAGCAAAGTTTGTTGGGATAGTTGTTATTCAGTTAAGCAATATGTTTATTTAGTTATTCTTTCATGTGATGGGTTATGTTTGAATAGCTTTGTCTATATAAACATCATTGTATCTTTGCGAGTTAATTACTTCATTCCGAATAGAATCTCAAGTTTCATGAAATAAAGGTTGAAAGCTTATGTTTGATTTCAGTTGGCAACAATTCTTACTTGACAAGCAATAATATTCATATTGTATATACTATAATAATTCTGACAAACCCACGCCTAGGCGTGGAAAATCCAAGTCTAGGCGTGGAAAATCCAAGTCTAGGCGTGACATTCTCAGGTTTTTAGGAATTTTAGACAGAGACACTCACGCCTAGGCGTGGCCAGCACCTGACAGCACGTGTTTCATAACTATGCCTAGGCGTGAAAAAGACACGTCTAGGCATGGGAAAAATCCTGGTCCGTGAAATTAGCCTTTAATATCTGATTTTTGGGACTTGAATGGGGGCTTCTGTTTTGGACCAAGCATGAAATCCGTAGAAAAAGTGGGAGGAGGAGAAAATCACCCAAGATAGAGGTGATTCAAGGAAGAATCATGATCAAGGAAGGAAGATCAAGCCTGGATTCTCTCCACTTTTGTTCATTCTTTACATTTTCTCTCTTGATTTGTAACTTGATGGGTTTTATGATTTTATATGTTTTCTCTTCTTTCACAATGTATAACTAAACTCTAATCTAGGGACTCTCTAGGATCTTGCTATGGATTTGATTATCTTGTAAATTGGTTGAGTATTCTTTTAATGAAATTGATTTTGTTCTTCCATATCTATGCTTAATGCTTGTTATTGATTGGCCATCAATTGCATAATTTTAGTATCCTAATTGAACTAGAAATAGGGTGTTGTGAATATGGATATGATATGATTGATGTGTGTTCAATTACATTCTATTGAATTGAATGTGTTGATTAGCTAATGGGATGGACACATACCCATTAGTCATGCATAGCAAGTATTTGATAATTAGTCTTAATGAGTGAATCTTATGTTAATTCACATGGACACATAGTGGATTAACTAGGTTTCACATGGGTAATTGTCCTAGACATAGGCTTTTACCTTTTGCTTATTTTTAGCTAGCAAAACTAACTCATTGTTAGATGCTAGTAAATTATAAGTTATTCATTGAAGTAGTAAGTGAATAGGGACCCCTAGGCCTTAATCATTCTCATCTTTCTCTTATGTATTCGGTGTTTAGTGCATTCTTGTTTTGTTTCTCTTAAGTTATTATTTTAATTGCAACCTACTCTCACATTTTGATTACTTGGATAAGAATTTATGAAAATTGGTTAAGTTTAGCATTTCTCTAATTGTTAATCCCTTGGGACACGATACTCTAACTCTCATACATTACTTGTTGACTAGTACGTTTGTGGATTACACACAAACAAATTTTTGGCGCCGTTGTCGGGGATTGCATTTGGATTTTGTGTTATTTCTTAATTCAGTTCACAATGCTTATTTCAAGTTTTATTTGTTCGTATTTGTTTTTCAGGTACTTGGCTCTTGTATGCGAAGGACTCGAAGTGTATCTCGATTTCCTTATGATCCTGAGATCGAGAGGACCTTTCGTAGATTGTTAAGAGAACAACAAGTACAAGGGCAAACACTAAATTTGGACAGCGAATTTGAGATGGCGGAAGAAGTGAATGCTGAAAGACTCTTGAGGGAGTATGCCACTCCAAATGCTAGAGACATTCCATCTAGCATTAGAAGGCTAGTTGTATAAGCACAAACTTTTGAGATTAAGCCTGCTATTATCCAAAAGGTTGAGAATAATTTGTAATTTGTGGATCTACCCAATGAAGATCCTAATGCTCATCTAGCTAACTTTCTGGAGATTTGTGATACTTTCAAGCATCAAGGAATGACTGATGATGCGGCTCGCTTGAGGCTCTTCTCTTTTTTCTTGAGAGATAGGGCCAAGGCCTGGTTTCACTCATTACCTGAGCATTCCATCACTACTTGGAAAGAGTTAGCTCAGAAGTTTTTGGACCGATTATTTCCTCCCATGAAGGCAACGAAGTATAGGAATGACATCTTGTCCTTCAGGCAGTTTGAAGGAGAGACTTTATATGAGGCATGGGAGCGATTTAAAGATTTGCTAAGGAAGTGCCCCCACCATGGCATAGCAAAATAGATGTTGATACATATTTTCTACAACAGCTTGACAACCTCTATTCATTCTATAATTGATGCAGCAGCTGGAGGGGCTCTCATGAGCAAGACTGTAGATGCAGCCTACAACCTTTTGGAGGAAATGACTAACAACAATTATCAGTGGCCAGCTAAGAGGGTTACTCTTAGGAGAATAGCAGCCAGTATACATGAAGTTAATGCTCTCACATCGCTTACAGCTCAAGTGGCAACTCTTTCTAAGAAGCTTAACACCATGGAAGTCAATTCAATAGTAAGTGGAGCTAGTAACTCAGCTGAAATTTATGATCATTGTGGGGACCTTCACTTAACTGCTAATTGCACAGCTAGCTTGGAAAGTGTGCAATATGCAAATCAATTCCGTCAGCCAAGTCACAATAATGTTTTGGGCAACACTTATAACTCTACTTGGCGGAACCATCCTAATATTTCTTGGGATGGAAATTCTCAAAGTCCTACTTCTTCCTATCAACCCAGAGAAGCACCCCGTGCCCCTCCAGGTTTCCAACAACAAAGCTCCCCTCAATCCCAATGTTCAACTTCAACTTCCAATTTGGAGATGTTTGCTCAGTTCATGACTAGCCAACAAGAGTATATGACTAAAACTGATTCAAGGCTTGATTCCCATGACGCCTTGATGCAAAGTCAAGCGGAAAGGAATCTTGAGACTCAAGTTAGTCAACTAGCCCAAGCTCTAAACAATAGGCCCCAAGGCACTTTTCCAAGCGACACCATTAATAATCCAAAAGGTGCCCCTCCTGAGCATTGCAAGGCCCTATCATTGAGGAGTGGGAAGGAAATTAAAGGAAATTCAAAGATCAAGCTACTTGAGAAAAAAGTTGAGGTGGCATAAGATGAACTGGTTTTAAGCAAAAAGGTAAAGAAAATGAGGAAATTGCAAAGTGAAAGGTTGAAGACAAGAAGAAGGAGGACAAGCCGTATACATCACCTCCATTTTTCCCTAACCAATTAGCTAAGCAAAAGCTTGATGCTCAATTTCAAAAATTTCTGGAGATTCTCAAGAAACTTCACATTAACATACCATTTGCTAAGGCTTTGGAAAAAATGTTTAGTTATGTGAAGTTCATGAAGGATATATTGTCCAAGAAGAGAAAGCTTAGTGAGTTTGAAACTGTTGCTCTCACGGAGGAATGTAGTGTTATATTGCAAAATAAATTTCCTCCCGAGCTCAAAGATCCCAGAAGCTTCACCATTCCTTGCACCATTGGTGAGAAATTCTCTGGTTGGGCATTATGTGATTTGGGGGCCAGTGTAAATCTCATGCCCTTTTCAATATACCAAAAACTAGGTTTGGGAGAGGTAAAGTCGACTTCGATTACTTTGCAACTAGCTGACCGTTCTCTCACATACCCTAAAGGAGTCGTAGAAGATATCTTGGTCAAGGTGGATAAGTTCATTTTCCCAGCTGATTTCATCATCCTGGATATGGAGGAAGATAGAAATGTCTCTCTCATCCTTGGAAGACCATTCCTTGCAATTAGAGGAACTCTCATTGTTGTTCAAAAATGGGAGCTTACCATGAGAGTGCAAGATCAAGAGGTAACCTTTAATATTTTCAAAGAAATAAAATTACCTTAAGATCTTGAAGAATGTTCATATGTGAATATGCTTGGTAGGATGGGAACTAAAAGAACTGGTGCAAATGTTCCATGTGACCCTTTTGAAGCTTCTTTGCTTTCTACATGTGAAAGGGAAGATGAGGAATTGAGAGAGCTCAAGTTATTACCATCTCATTTGAGCTATGCCTATCTTGGTGACAAAGTTACATCTCCCAGTTACCATTACAGAGAAAGTTCAGCCTAGGACTATAAACAAGGCACTTCTTGGGAGGCAACCCAAGTTCTTTACCTTATCTTTATTTTTCTTTATTGATGTTTTTATATTCCTAGTTTAGTTATGTACTTGCTTTTGATTCTGTTGAGTTTTTGATTTCTTAATTACGTTTAATTTTGTTTACCTCATATGTTTTGCTTTGCATTTACCTTATCTTTTTAATAAAGTAGTTTTGATGGATTTGAGAGAGCTTGTTTAGGATTAGTGGGCTACCTAAAAATTTACACTAAATTGATGAGTGTGCTTGGTGGCATTTGGAATTTGTGCATGCCAGTATGTTCATTTGAGTATCCGATGATTGTGTGGATTAAAGATGTGCCTCATTGCATGGGAAATCACATGTAGAAATTCAAATGTTGTGCTTACACTTATTATCATAAATGTGTGTGAGTGTATTTCCCTGTTGTATGTGTGGTGGACCTTGGAATATGAATGAAATGCATGATTAGAGAAAATTTATGAATGGCATGTGTAAAGTCAATTTGCATCTTAGAGGCTTGTCTGATTCCCTTTCGAGGCGAAATCCTTGTGAACACCCAATTTTGTCCGGGGCGTTTTGTAAATAATAAAAAAAAGATAAAAAAAATAAACCAACCCATTAACCCATAACCCGTTAACCCACAACCCATCAGTTATCCTCACACTTAAACTCATTACTTATCCTAAACCAACCTATCCTAAACTAACCATAACTCATCCTAGTACAAACTTATCCTAAACCAACCTTGGCAGTTATCATCAAACCCATCCTATCTCAAACTCATCCTAAACAAACTTATCCTAAACTTCCCCTCACTTATCCTAAACAAACTCCTAATCACATCCTAACTCAAACACCTCAGTCTAATCCTCTCCTATAAAACACCTAAACCACACACAGAAAAGGCATCAAAACTTATACAGAGAACCTATACTCAGATCAAATACACTCACCTAGCCTCACACGTTGCAAAATCCTTGCGACAATTTGCCAAACACCCTCTACCATAATACACTACCCGGTTTCCACTCCATCTTCCTCACCATTAACGCCCATCACGGTCACACCACCACCCAAACCAGAGAACACCCACGCCACCAAGAATTACGGTCGCGCAAGATCACCGGCGTGACTTCCGTGTCACCACCGCTTGCTCGAATCACCGTGAAATGCCACAAAATAAACAGAGCCCACCACCTACCGGTGACGTACTATTCCATTTGTCAACCACCGCGACTCGCGTTGCGCTTCACAACCCAAAAACAGCGACCACTCCTACTTCACCGGCTTCCCACGCTCCTCACCGAACCAGATCCGGGCTCCAACCGTTCTGCCACCACGGCATAGTCATCTTCCAGATCTAGTCGCGTAGCCCTCGCACGAACCAAACCACCGTGCTTCGCTGTACCAGAATCGCGAACCATCCCGTCGCCTGGACCGCCGCTCGAACCGGAGTTGGAACCGTTCACAACGCGCTTCACCACCGTCTTAGCTGCTGCCGTCCATACCCAACCACCTTGCACCATTTCACCATCGTACTCTCACTCCTCTGCCATAATTCCCCCTTTTGGTTCCGTAAGCTTCTTCTCTGTTTGTTTTAGTTTTTAGTTCCTTTTTAGTCTTTTTTTTTGGGGGGGTTTTGGTTAATGGGCTCATTGGGCCAAAAAAGAGCAAAAAAAAATTAATAATAATAATAATAATAATGAAATAAAAGAATGATAAGAATAAGAATATAAATATAAATAATTGAATTTTTTTAAACAAAAAATAAAATGGGTTATCTGAGTTCTGCGACATTGCTAACCCTTGTATTTTGTAAACATCCGAGTTGCGACAACTTGATGGTTTACATTATCATTATCATTATTATTATTATTGTTATTATTATTATTATTATTATTATTATTATTATTATTATTTGAATTATATTTAAATTATTATCTTGTTTTCAATTTTTAAGTTAAATCGCTAATTGATAATTTTAAATAAAATTTTGGAATAAACTTGATAATCAGTGGGTGACATCTCTAGCGTGACGCGAGCTTCACCTATTTAATCCTTAATTTGAATAACTGAGTCGCGACGGCTTGTTGATTCAAATTTTTAAAGTTTTTTAATAAAATCAATCAACTCACAAATATTTTCTAAAGAACTACGTGACTTTGATTTCCTCATTGCAGCCGGGGATACGTAGGAGCGGGACTTATATTCCGTCAAGTCAAAAATTAAATTTTCATAATTTATTTGTTTGTTTCATATTATTTTTTTACAAAAGGGGTAAAACAAATATTTTTAAGGATTATTAAGAATTTGCATAATTAATTTAAGGTACCGTCTTAAGACGGGTGTGTTAGGGGTGCTGTGGGATTAAGTTTCCACCCTTCTCTACACATAACCGACTCCTAATTCAATCGGTTTCAAAGACTATTTTTCTTGGATTTTCCATTTTTTCCTAATAAAAAATAAAATTGGTGGCGACTCTAATTAAATATAATTTTAGTTTAAGTTGCTATTTCGCATGATTAATTCGGTCGCGACGGATGGCGACTCCAGGGACACTTGAGAGTCAAGCCCGTAAAAGTTAGTTATGCAAAATTTTTGGTGATCTTTATGTGTTTGTTTTACCCTTTTTTTTTTTTTTTTATTATTTGATGATTTTTTATATATATTAATTTTAGTGTTAATTGTTGTACTATCTGAACCTTAGGGTAGAAAATTTTTAGAATTTGTTTTGTATTTGCTTTGTTTTGCAGGATGTGGGTAGTCTTTAGGATTGTAAAGGTTTGTATGCTCTCAGCACCTACTGCACCTACACATAAAGCACACACATTCGAGTGGGGCCCTATACCCGGGTCTGAGTGAAGCTTAAGTTAAGTAGAGGTTGCGTAGTGGTAGCCATTTTGGATGTACTTCCTGTTTAGTTATCACGAAAACCTCATCTAGAGTGTGCCTTTTTCATGAATGTTCCACACCTAGTGGTTTATCCACTATTTCGTGGTCAACATTCTGAAATAGGACTTGGCTCTAGAGACCTCTAAAATAGAAGAGCCACCCTATGGAAGTTCTCACGAACCAGAAATACTCTTAGATCCTTAGGATAGAATTCCCAAGTTTAAAGCAACCCCATTAGGACACAAAGGGAGCGTACTTCTTCTTTCCTCATGCCATCCATTCTTGCAAAAAAAAAACTTTAAAAATACATTTTCTTACATTTTCATGGCATTCCTAGCATTCTTAAAAAAAATCATCTTGCATTTTCATGTCATTCTTAGCATTTTTTTTATGTCTTGCATTTTCATGGCATTCCTAACATTCTTCAAAAAAAAAACATCATCTTGCATTTTCATGGCATCTTTAGCATTCTAAAAAATAAAAAAAATAAAAAAAATAATGCATTTTCATTCCATGCATTTAAAAAATATTTTCATTTCATTTTATGCATGACATTAATCTCATTCATTTCATCTTATTCCTTGTATGATGTTACCGGGTTTAGCAATCATTGCGTGACCTAGGAAAGAAGACACCAATCAAACCCGTGTTCACAATACAAGGACTCGAACAAGGTTGCTTGCATCAATGGCAACTGAGAATGAAGGTAGGAGCCTAAGTTTGGAAGTAGATGAAGTGAAAGGAAGGGTGAATGAGGTGACGGAGTCTCAAAGAAGAATGGAGGAAATGTTGTTAGCTATAAGGGAGACTCTCACCTTGATGGGGATAACTGGAAATACAGGAGTAACTGGGTCACATTCATACCCACTGAATATTACTTCTATGAGCACAAACCAGGGGTCACTATTGAGAGACCTTCTGTGAGAGGAACCTCAAACACTGCATCAGTAGTAATTCCTATTGGAGAAGGATATCATTCATTGGAAGGTACTCAAAATGAGGTCTATGGTAACACCAAGTTCACGTGGGAACCACCACATATGTCCATTCAGATGCCAACTGGATTTCCTGCCGGTAATGGGCACACAACTGTTCAGAATGATAAGATGAAAGAAGAGTGGATGGAAAAGATGGAGGAGCAAATCAAGGCGATCAAGGGTCCTAGCACCTACGGTCCCCTTGGGATAGAAGAATTGTGCCCTACTGCTAACATTATCATCCCCAAGGATTTTAAAATCCCAGAATTTGTCAAGTATGATGGGAGCACCAATCCCTTTTTCCACCTAAAAGCTTACATTACCAAAATGTCCATTTGGTCAAGGGATTGGAAGTTCCTCATCAATTTCTTTCATGAAAGTTTGACTGAGCCTGCTTTAGAGTGGTGTATCCAACAGGACCTCTCCAAAATCTCCTTTTGGGATGACTGGGCGAATTTGTTTATGGGTCAGTATCGGTTTAATCTGGATGCAGCCCCAACCCGGGAGCAATTGGGAACATTACAAAAGAAAAATGAGGAGACATTCAAACAATATGCCCAGAGGTGGAGAGCTCTCGCAGCTCAAGTGCAACCATCTTTAACTTTGACAGAAATGTGCTCATACTTCTTGGGGACTTTAGGAGCTCCTTATATTGGGACAATGGTAGGTACTGCTTACCAAGACTTTACTGAATTAATTGCTGCCGGAGAAAGGATCGAAATGCTGGTAAAGGCTGGCAAATTACCAATTGGCAATAATGAAGGTAGTTTTAAGAAGGGGTTTCCTACTAAGAAAAATGAGCCAGAAGTGAGTTATTTGCAAAACCAACAACCTTCACAGCCTCGATATTCGCCATCCTACCCTGTATACCGACCACCCCCATATAACCCAAACACTTACCCTTCTGCATCGTCCCATCTACCTGGCCTAACCGCCTCTCCCATGAATGCACCTCAAACCCAAATTACTCCAAATCAACAATGTTCCTGTACCTCAACCATACGCTCCAACCCGCCTAACCTATAACCAATATCCATCTGCACCTCCACAAAATTACCCACAACCTCGGCCAAACTTTCAAAATCAAGGTCATTTTCGTCCCCAAAGCCTACCTCATTTCCCAAGATTGTCCATTTCAAATGCAGAGTTATTCTAAAGGCTCTATGATGCCCATTTAATTTCGGGGAGTCCTGTGCGCCCTATGAAGTCACCATTCCCGAGTTGGCATAACCCAAATTTGACTTGTAAATTTCACATGGATGCTTCGGGCATTCCATTGAAGACTGTGAAGCTTTTAAGACAGCGGAAGGAAGTTAATTGCTTATGGGAAGCTTGATATCCAAGAGGAGGCTGGACTCGATATTGTCAACAACCCAATTCCTAATCATGGTGGAAGGAATGGAGTAAATGCTTAGAATAGTTGATCAAGGTAATCTCAGAAAGTTTAACTTAGAGGTGGTTTATAAACAATACCTTAGAGTCCTCCAACACTGGGGAATTTCTAAGCGACTGGTATTCTGATTTGTTTATCAAGTAGTTACCGTGAAACGATGGTTTAATTATATCAACCCTATGCTTGTTCGATCAATAAAATCATTTAGGTTTTGAACTTATGATAACTTTCTTGAAGCATTAATGTAATAAATTTGCATGGGTACATTGTTTCTTTTCTTTTCCATCACATTATATTTCTTGACATTTATGATGTTTCATTTTTGTAAAGTGTATTCCTTTTATCCAATTCTTGGCAATCCCCAGTTTGGTAGATGTAAATAAAGTCCTCGATTGCAAGTATCTTTTGAAAGAGAAAAAAAAAAGAAAAAAGAAAAGAAAAAAGGATCAAAAAAGGAAAAAGGGAGCAAAAAAGTAATCACTTAGTGCGCACTATCTTTTTGGTCTCAAAATTAAAGTTTTGAAAATAAACAATCATGATTTGAAAATGAAGACTGACCATTTTTTTTTTTATCTTTCACAAAATTTCATCATTTTTATCCATTGCAACCCCTTTTGAGCTTGAAAATTTCTTTAATAAACCTTGGATAAGGATCACCCCTACACTGGGGGATAGTACAAGACAAAGGTTGATTGTCATGGTGACTATTTTGAAGTATAATAAAAAATGAAGAAAATAGTGAAAGGGGGAAGAAGTAAAAAAAAAAAGATGAAAAAACAAAAAAAAATAGAAAAACAAAAAAGAGAGAAGGGAAAGAAAGAAGAAAGAAGATAAAGTGAAATGGGGAAGAAATGGAGAACAATAAAAGAAAGGTGTGCTTAAAAGTGCAAAGCAGTTGACAAAGTTCAATTTTGAAAGTGCAAGGATCCTTAGTCCCATCCAACCTTTAAATATTTGTTTGAGCCTTATATCTTTTCTTTCATAACCCCTAGCCTTGGCCACGTTACAAGCCTCAAAAAGTCCATTCTGATCAATGAAGGATTGTTGTCATTTTCATTAACTTTAATTTTGAGACAAATGTTATGCTTATCCAAGTATCTAGTTTATTGCTCCTAAAAAAAAGGAGGAGGAGGAGGTACTCGTCAGTCTTACATCGGGGTAAATCTTTTAGTCACTAGGGTGAGTTTCTGTCCTATTCGATTCAGTCCTAAACTGGGGCAAATTTCTCTTTAGTTCAATTTGGGCCTCATACTAGGACAAGTGTCTACCCTGCTTGATTTGACTCTAAACTAGGGCAATTTCTTCTTTTCCTTGGTTCAATTGACCTACACTGGATAAATCTTTCGGTCACTAGGGCGAGTTTCAGTCTATTCAATTCAGTCTTAGACGGGGCAAATTTTTTCTTTGGTTCAATTTGGCTTGATGTAGATGTTCTGTAGAAAAATCCTTGGTCATAATGTCTAGTGAGCAACTAAATATTGTTTTCATGAGGATCAAACCAATTCATATGGGGTCAACACTTTTTTGAATCTCATACCATCGTTTGTGTCTTTTTCCATATATACCCTTTGGTGTAGTCAAACTTCCAAGGTCAATCTAGAAGTTGTTCACTTAGTCAATTCCTGTTCTGTTGCACTTTTGAATAAATGTCTATCTGTTACGTAATGCTTCAGGTAAGGTGAACATAAGTACAACATTATGATTGGACCATCTAATGGCAATTCCTTGATGAACAATTCAGACTGAAAAGAATTTAGAAGTTCCAATTAAAAGGAAAAAATGATATCCCAGAGGATAATCTAGAAACAAGAGGTACCTAAGCAAAAAGGGAAAAGAGTCCGTTAGACTGAAAACTCGAAAGGGTGGTTTAAGCAAAAACTAGGGCAAATAAATAGGAGGAAGACCTGAAGCCCCTTGAAAAGTTCACCAAATTGGGGTAATTTTGTTTAATTGGTCATACTGGGGCAAATTTTTGAAGGATTAAAGAGAAGATATGTTGAAGGAAGTAGCAATAGAGATAATGATTGAGTAATCAAGCAGTTGCAGGAAATCGATTGGATGAGGGACAAAGTTAAATACTGGCATAAAATTTTCTCTCAAGAACTCAGCCAAGCAAGGGTTCATGACAAGAGATGATCATTTCATTTCTCAAAAGAAGAGTTGAGAGTGGCAAACAAGGAAAGAGAAAGAAGAAGAAAAAGGAAAGAAAAGATGAGGACCGAAGTTATCAGGTCCAACAGGCTAAAGCACGTGAACGAGGGGTTTGATTGGTCAAAGCTTTCCAAAGTCGTCCTTGGTTCAAATGATTTTTTTTTTAGAAAATAAGAAAAATAAAAAAGAAAAGAAAAAAGAGAGGAAAATAAAAAAGAAAAAAAGAAAAAAGAGAAAAATAATAATAAAAGAAAAAGAAGATCTTTTTGGGTCAAGATGCCCATTGTCTATAAAATTTGTCTTTTGGGACTTTGTTGCCCATTGTCTTTTAAATTCTGGAACTCTGTTGCCCATTGTCTTTTAAATTCTCGAGACTCTGTTGCCCATTGTCTTTTAAATTTTGGGACTCTGTTGCCCATTGTCTTTTAATTTTTGGGACTCTGTTGCCCATTGTCATTTAAATTCTGGGACTCTGTTGCCCATTGTCTTTTAAATTCTGGGACTCTGTTGCCCATTGTCTTTTAAATTCTGGGACTCTGTTGCCCATTGTCATTTAAATTTCGGGACTCAGTGTTGCCCATTGTCTTTTAAATTCCGGGACTCTGTTGCCCATTGTCTTTTAAATTTTAGGACTCTGTTGCCCATTATCATTTAAATTTCGGGACTCTGTTGCCCATTATCTTTTTAAATTCTGGGACTCAGTTGCCCATTGTCATTTAATTTTCGGGACTCAGTGTTGCCCATTGTCATTTAAATTCGGGACTCAATTATCCATTGCCTTTTAAATTCGGGACTCAGTTGCCCATTGTCATTTTAAGTTCTGTTGAGCGCATCGGCTCCATGCATTTCATGCATTTTAAATTTCTATCAATTTCTTTGAGCGCATCGGTTCCATGCATTTAAAGTGCTGTTGAGCGCATCGGCTCCATGTATTCCATGCATTTTAAATTCCTATCTTTTGCTTTTGAGCACATCAGCTCCCTGTCATTTAAGTATCTATCATTGAGCGCATCACTCTTTGCATTGTTTTGTTTCTTTTCGCTCCCGAACAAAATTCGAGTTCATGTCTTTACTCGTTCCTTACCATGATAAAATGAAAAACTACGGTTATTCTTTTTATCTAGTAAGAAACAAGTAAAGAGGGGCAACTGTGAACACCCAATTTTGTCCGGGACGTTTTGTAAATAATAAAAAAAAGATAAAAAAAATAAACCAACCCGTTAACCCATAACCCGTTAACCCACAACCCATCAGTTATCCTCACACTTAAACTCATCACTTATCCTAAACCAACCTATCCTAAACTAACCATAACTCATCCTACTACAAACTTATCCTAAACCAACCTTGGCGCTTATCATCAAACCCATCCTATCTCAAACTCATCCTAAACAAACTTATCCTAAACTTCCCCTCACTTATCCTAAACAAACTCCTAATCACATCCTCACTCAAACACCTCGGTCTAATCCTCTCCTATAAAATACCTAAACCACACACAGAAAAAGGCATCAAAACTTATACAGAGAACCTATACTCGGATCAAATACACTCAAACTAGCCTCACACGTTGCAAAATCCTTGCGCAAGAATTTTCCAAACACCCTCTCGCCATAATACACCACCCGCTTCCACTCCATCTTCCTCACCATTAACGCCCATCACGGTCACACCACCACCCAAACCAGAGAACACCCACGCCACCAAGAATTACATACCGCGCATCACCGGCGTGACTTCGTGTCGCCACCGGGTCGAATCACCATGAAATGCCACAGCGCCCACACAGAGCCCACCACCGGTGACGTGCTATTCCATTTGTCAACCACCGCGACTCGCGTTGCGCTTCACAACCCAAAAAACGGCAGCCACTCCTACTTCACCGGCTTCCCTGCTCCTCACTGAACCAGATCCGGGCTCCAACCGTTTTGCCACCACGGCATAGTCATCTTCCAGATCTAGTCGTGTAGCCCCCGCACGAACCAAACCACCGTGCTTCGCTGTACCAGAACCGCGAATCATCCCGTCGCCTGGACTGCCGCTCGAACCGGAGTTGGAACCGTTCACGACGCGCTTCACCACCGTCTTAGCCTACTGCCGTCCATACCCAACCACCTTGCACCATTTCACCACCGTACTCCCACTCTCTCGCCATAATTCCCCTTTTGGTTCCGTAGCTTCTTCTCTGTTTGTTTTAGTTTTTAGTTCCTTTTTAGTCTTTTTTTTTTGGGGGGGGGTTGGTTAATAGGCTCATTGGGCCAAAAAGGGCAAAAAAAAAATTAATAATAATAATAATAAAAATGAAATAAAAGAATGATAAGAATAAAAATAAAATAGGTTATCGAGTTGCGACGACTTGCTAACCCTTGTATTTTGTAAACATCCGAGTTGCACAACTTGATGGTTTACATTATCATTATCATTATTATTATTATTGTTATTATTATTATTATTATTATTATTATTATTATTATTTGAATTATTATTTGAATTATATTTAAATTATTATCTTGTTTTCAATTTTTAAGTTAAATCGCTAATTGATAATTTTAAATAAAAATTTTGGAATAAACTTGATAATCAGTGGGTGACGTCTCTAGCGTGACGCGAGCTTCACCTATTTAATCCTTAATTTGAATAACTGAGTCGCGACGGCTTGTTGATTCAAATTTTTAAAGTTTTTTTAATAAAATCAATCAACCCACAAATATTTTCTAAAGAACTACGTGACTTTGATTTCCTCATTGCAGCCGGGGATACGTAGGAGCGGGACTCATATTTCATCAAGCCAAAAATTAAATTTTCATAATTTATTTGTTTATTTCATATTATTTTTTTACAAAAGGGGTAAACAAATATTTTCAAGGATTATTAAGAATTTGCATAATTAATTTAAGGTACCGTCTTAAGACGGGTGTGTTAGGGGTGCTGTGGGATTAAGTTTCCACCCTTCTCTACACATAACCGACTCCGGAATTCAATCTGGTTTCAAAGACTATTTTTCTTGGGTTTTTCATTTTTTCCTAATAAAAAATAAAATTGGTGGCGACTCCTAATTAAATATAATTTTAGTTTAAGTTGCTATTTCGCCGCGATTAATTCGGTCGCGACAATCCTAGGTGGTGCATTTTTTAGGAAATGACTAGGGTAATTCTTTGGACCGATTGAGCCTTTTTAAGCCAACCTTAACTGAATGAGTTCCCTAGTACCCCCTTTGAAGCCTAGTGTGCATGTGTGTGGCCTAATTTTTCTTTCTTAAAACCTACAATCTCCACCCCTTCACCCCTGCTTGTGTTAAGAAAATCTCTTACCCTCATTATAGGTCCTTTGTTGAACACATGATTGGACATTTTTGTTGGTGTGAGTCAAAGTGTTTTGCATGATACTAGGAAACCAAGATCTATTTGGAACAAACTCTTGTTCAAAATAAAAAAAAAGTATAAAAAAAAGAAAGAAAAATGTGTGAGCTGCACAAAATGCAGCCCCCTTTTGCAAAGAAAATAAACATGTACATATGTTTTTCTAAAAAAAAAGAAAAAAGGAAAAAAGGGAATAAAGAGAGTTGATTTTTCATATTGGATCCTTTTGCACATTTTGCATGCTTGACTTGATTCAATGGAAGTGTGTGATTATGTGTTTAATATTTGATTTTAAATCCTTCCCCATCCTTCTTAGCCATTACCCTTAGTCTCACATTACAAGCTTAAAAGACTCTTATGATCTTTGATTATGTGTTACCTACATTGGTGGAGAAAGGGATGAAAGATATTCTTATGAGAGTGCATGTGCATTTTATGAATTCATCTATCTTGCTCTTCAAGATTAGGAAAGGGTCTTAAACACATGAGTTTGGGAAATTATTCATGTACAAAAATTGCATTCAAGGGTAATCATGACAGTTAGAATTTTTCTTGCATGTGTGAACCTTGTTGAAAGGTTGAGAAGTGATTTTTGAGGATATTAATGATGATTGAAAGCTAGCTATATTCTAGTTCAATTTGCTCCATGATTTTTGTATTGAATTGTGTTCATTCTTCTCTTGCTTAGCTTAGTTTGCTCGAGGACTAGCAAATATTTAGGTTTAGGGGTGTGATAACCTTAGGAAATGAAGTTATTTCACATGAATTTGAATGTATATGAGCATGCTATCCTTAAGTTTTATAGGCCAAAGGTTCAATTCATGCATATCTTTAATGATTTAAGCTTGTTTATTCAAATGATTGATAATTGAATTTTTGAGGATTTTATTTAAAGAATTTAGATTGATCATGATTTGATGGACTTTGGCATTATCTTGATGCAGGTATTCAAGAAGGAAAGACCTTGGAAGGGATGAGGAAAATGAAGAGGACCTCAAATTTGGAAGAAAACAAGAAAGGAGAAGTTATTGCCAACCTAAGCCTAGGCTTGACAAACCCATGCCTAGGCTTGACAAACCAACGCCTAGGCGTGGAAAATCTAAGCCTAGACATGGTACTCTCAAGTTTTCAGGAATTTTAGACAGAGACACTCACGCCTAGGCGTGGAAAAGTCATGCCTAAGCATGGCCAGCACCTGATAGCACATGTTTCATAACTACGCCTAGGCGTGAAAAAGACACGCCTAGGCATGGGAAAAATCTTGATCCGTGAAATTAGCCTTTAATATCTGATTTTTGGGACTTGAATGGGGGCTTCTGTTTTGGACTAAGCACGAAATCCCTAAAGAAAGTGGGAGGAGGAGAAAATCACTCAAGATAGAGGTGATTCAAGGAAGAATCAAGATCAAGGAGGAAAGATCAAGCTTGGATTTTCTCTATTTTTGTTCATTCTTTCCCTTTTCTCTCTTGATTTGTAACTTGATGAGTTCTATGATTCCATATGTTTTCTCTTCTTTCATGATGTATAACTAAACTCTAATCTAAGGGCTCTCTAGGATCTTGCTATGGATTTGATTATCTTATAAATTGGTTGAGTATTCTTTCAATGAAATTGGTTTTGCTCTTCCATATCTATGCTTAATGCTTGTTATTGATTGGCCATCAATTGCATGATTTTAGTATTCCAATTGAACTAGAAATAGGGTGTTGTGAATATGGATATGGTATGGTTGATGTGTGTTCAATTACATTCTATTGGATTGAATGTGTTGATTAGCTAATGGGATGGACACATACCCATTAGTCATGCATAGCAAGTGTTTGATAATTGGTCTTAATGAGTGAATCTTATGCTAACTCACATGGACACATAGTGGATTAACTAGGTTTCATATGGGTAATTGTCCTAGACATAGGCTTTTACCTATTGCTTATTTTTAGCCAGCAAAACTAACTCATTGTTAAATACTTGTAAATTGCAAGTTATTCATTGAAGTAACAAGTGAATAGGGACCCCTAAGCCTTAATCATTCTAATCTTTCTCTTATGTATTCGATGTTTGGTGCATTCTTGTTTTGTTTCTCTTAAGTTGTTATTTTAATTGCAACCTACTCTCACATTTCAATTACTTGGATAAGAATTTATGAAAATTGGTTAAGTTTAGCATTTCTCTAATTGTCAATCCTTTGGGACACGATACTCTAACTCTCATATATTACTTGTTGTCAATCCCTTGATTATTGTTTGTGAATTTTTGGGATGAGTTGCATCATATACTATTACTGATCCTAAACTGATTTTAATAATAGTAATGGTAAATCAAGAAGAACAACAACAAGGAGTTGTATTAGAGATCTGTTGATTATTCCTATATTTTAATCGCCTTGTAATTGATTCATTGAACTCCATTTGTGCTTAATTGTCATCATTTAGCTTAGTTTCTGATATCAAACCCTAATTGGAACATTATTGTGACACTTTGCTTAAATGTGTTCATTTGCACTCATAATTGAATTATACTTTTCAGTCACTGGGCTTCTTAAGGTTCAATTAGGTTTAATTAAGTTAGTTTTGACACATTTTACGATATTGAGCCTAATTGGATCATTGAAGGAATTACTGCATGAATTAGCCCTAATTTATCTCTTTGACAATGTTCAGTAAACTAGCTATAATTTGAGTTTCAAATATCTGATTGATGTGATTTTGGTCTTGTAGGAAAGCTAAGACAATTCTCTACTACTTTCATGAAGACCTCAAAGGCCTAATCACATGTTTGGATAACTCAAATTGGAGTTGAAGCAAGAACTAGGGTGCTGATATTGACAGCTTGACCTTTGCATACTGTTCATGACATATCTCAAGCTACAAGGTGTCAAATGGGCTGAAATTTTCATGGTTAATAGTTAGGATCCAAATCTACAACTTTCATGTTGAACACTTTTCCAGATTTAGAGGTCTAATGGGTCATATTGAGCTTGGAAGTCAGATTACAGGGCAAGAGTCAGAATACAGGGCCTGCGTCAGAATACAGGGCCTAGGTTGCGTAAAAATACACGGCCGTGTGAGAATACACAGCCTAGGCCGTGTACGCCTATGACTTTGCAATTGAAATAGTGAAATTTTGCCCCCAAACTCAGTGTCATACATGGCCTAGGCCGTGTATGCATACGCGGCCGTGTATTCATGCCAGAAACTCAATTATTGAGACTTCTACGTGAAGTTTGTGTTGGAGGCGTATATATTGACACTCTTGGCATGTTTTGAAGGGAGTTCTGACCTAGGAGAGCAGCTATAACTCCTTGGAGAAGGAGAGGGGAGTCTTGGATCAAAGATTGGAGTCTCGGGTTCGAGCAATCGGAGATCCATCATCCCCAATCCTCAGAAATTCGTTTGCTTTAGTTTTTCTTCTGTACTTTGTTTCTTATGTTGTTCTTTCTCAGTTTTTCTTGTGATTTCCTTCTAGCTATGTGTAACCAAACCTCCCTTGGTTAAGGGGGTGATGAAACCACTAGTATTGATGTTGTAAATCTTGCATATTTGATTATTTCAACACAGTTATGTTTTTATTCATATATTTCTGAATCTATTGTTGGTATGAAGGTTTTTGTACTTGTTCCCACTTTAAAAGTAGTAGATCTGGGTTTATTATGCGTGGTTGCGATAGTAGATCTAGCGGAATGTATGATGTTCATGTGGGTATAATTATCTTTGTGCTATTTGCTAGTTATAAAAGTGGTAGATCTGTGTTTATTATGCGCAGTTACGGTAATAGATCTAGAGAAATATATGTTCTAAGTAATTTAATCCCGGTGTGTGATTAGATCTTAGTGTGATTGGTTTTCTAAATCTTAATGCAATTGTTAGATAGTTGTAAGAGCGGTTGCTTTATGACTAATCAGTGATTAGGAGTTAATTTAAGCGGTTGCTGAATTGGCCAACACGTAAGGAAAACAGAGATTTTACTCTCACAATTGCGTAAAAACATAATTGAGCATGTTGGAATAAAAGGATATGTGGATTTATATCATCATAGAAATCTAGTGGTGGATTCAATCTCTTAACCAATTTTCTTATATTGTTGATTTCAATTTATTTATTGTTATTGTCTTTGAAGCTGTTCATTGTTCATCAAAACTCCAAAACCCCATATTTACTATTCATTGTGAATCAGAGTTTAAATTGGGAATTATTTGTTAGTGTTAATTGAATTGGTTCTCTGTGGATCGACCCTTACTAACTACAACTAGTTGTAAGATTTTTATTTTCTGGTGGGCTTGACAACTGATTTTTATCTGAATTTTAATCACTATATCCTCACGCATCAGAATTTTGGCACCGTTGCCGGGGAGCCAATTTTTCAATTACACTGTTAATTTATTTCCTATTTTTACTCTGTTTTTATTTTTGTTTTTATTTTACTTTTAATTTTTGATGCTTTCTTTCTGAGTATCTTGTAGGTGTTGATGTCCATTGATCATGGATGCTTGTGGGATTTGCTTATCACCTGGACATATCACTGATTTGTGTCCTACTTTCCTAGTGGACACAAATGAGGAAGTAGAGGCAGCATGGGGATATTCTGAACCTTCTGACAACTACAACTCGTACTCCAATACATATTATCCAGAGTGGTGGGACTATCCTAACTTGAGTTATGGACAGCAGCCTCAGAATCAACCTCCAGCATATGAATTTCCAAAATTTCAGCAGAGGCAAACACATTTCCTTCCAGGACAGCAGCAAGTTCAAAATCCTTAGCAACCTGAACCTTCATTGGAGGAACTAATAAGACAATTTGCCATTGATACTATACAGTTCCAACAAGAAACAAGGGCCGCAATCAATAACATGCAAAACTCTTTGGAGCAGTTAGCCATAGAACTCAGCAATATGCAGAGCCTAAATTCTGAAAGACTTCCCTCACAACCCGAAGAGGATGTGATGGAAGATCCTAGTGCTGTCACATTGCAAAGTGGAAAGACGTTGGATGAACCCACCTCTCCTCCAAATACCACTACAGAGAAAGACCAAGAGCCTAAACAGGTAAATGAGAAAGAGAAAAACTCTAAAGCCCCCAAGGTAAGTAATCCTAAACCCCTTCTTAATGTAGTGGAGGAGCAACATGATGAGTTGTGTGATGAATTTCCTGATTTTATTAGTTTTAATAATTATATTCATTGCCTCTCATGCACTAATTGTAAAGGTGATATGATATGTGCTAGCTGTGCTAAGATTTCTGCAAAGTTGAAAGTTGATGATTCTGTTTACAAAGCAGAATCTAAAACCCAAAGGGAGGAGGAATTGCAGGCCATGGAAGAATTTTTAGAAAAGGAAGAAGAGCACCCGATGACAGTCACTACTAAAGTGGACTTTGTTTTTGGGCTATCGTTCAGTAGAAACAATGCACATGAAGCTGATCAAGTGCACATATTACTTTTCAGTGGTGAAGCCAAGGAAAATAAGGGCCAATGGGACCCTGGTGGAAGCCCTTATGCTACAAGCTTAATTTGTTCATCGCACTTCAACCAATGGGATCCTGGTGAAAGCTCTCATATTGTTTCAACTATAGCTTGGTCATCACACTTCAATCAATGGGATCCCGGTGAAAGCTCTCATATTGTTTCAACTACAGCTTGGTCATCACACTTCAACCAATGGGATCCCGATGAAAGCTATCATGTTATCTTAACTATAGCTTGGTCATCATGTTTCAACCAATGGGATCCTGGTGGAGTCTTTTCACCTACCTCACTTGATAAGGCCAATAAACACCGTCTCAAGTCTTTCTATGAGCTTTCGGAAAGTGTGGAAGTGAAAGTGTTGACCGTTTACCATCCACATTATAAAGATCAATGAGGGTGTCACAATGTCGGGCTGAGGACAATAAACTAAGCGCTTATTGGGAGGCAACCCATCATCAAGAAAATCAGATTTGCTTTCTTTAACACATTTATTTTATGTTTTTATCTATTTGTTGATTGTGAGCATGCGAATCTTTGGAAAACCTAGTGTTTTGGTTTGATTAAATGTTTGTTGGAATGCATGGATTGCTTGTTTGATAATTGTGTGGATTAAGTACAGTGGAAACTAAGCGAAACTATAGGAACTAGTTCATTTGTAAATTGTTATTTTGTTCTTCTGATTGCTGAACTATGTTCTTTGGGAAGGATTTCATTCAATTGAGAATTTAAATTTTAAGTTCATGATGAATGGACTGAGTAAAGAGTTATACTCTTGAGACGCATTCATATGAACTTGTGCCTTATAAACTTCGTAGATTTTTGACATTCCCTCAAGAATGATGAGTAAATGTGCCCCCTTAGTTTCTATTGTATTTTCATTCTCTTGTATTGTGTACATTTGGGATTTGATTTGCACTATTGATTTGCTTGTTTCATTCATAGTTGATTTGTTTTTGCTTTCGGTTGTGGTATAACTATTTTTGCTTATCTCCTTTTCTCGGATGTGTGTAGCATTTCTCTTTATCGTTATTTTTCTTTTTCGGATATGTGTAGCATTCTCTTTGTCGTTATTTTTCCTTTTCTAGATGTGTGTAGCATTTCTTTTATTTTCCTTTTCTAGATGTGTGTAGCGTTGAGGACAATGCTTAGTTTAAGTGTGGGGGTGTGGATTTGATGTTCTATTCTGAATAATTTGTGGATACTTTGATGTTCTATTGTGAATACTGTTGATATTCTGAATTGTTCTCCTGGGGTTTGAATGACTGATTAAACTATATTGACTCTCTTGGGGTGAGTGTATTTGATCTTGATGATGTTGTTCTTCTTGTGATACTTTCTATTGGGCTTTAAGTTTCTGATAAGCTTTCAAGTGTTGTGATTATTGAGCAATTGACCCAAATTTTTTAAAAAAAAAAACCTTTGAGCTTGATCGAATGAACTTTCTGGTTATCAATTTTGTCGGGTGAAATTCTAAAAATGAAAGGGTTTAATTGAAATTGATGAATCGAAACCTAGTGAGTTTTTGGGATTTGTTGTAAATGGCTAACTTTAGGCCATTTTGGATCCTTGATTGTATGATTCCACTCATGATTATTGTGTTTTTCAGAACTTGTCTTGGTTCTCTTTTAAGCTGCTAATGACCACTGCATGCATTTGAAATGATAAAGGCATTTTTCTTTTAAATAATTACTAGCCAAATAGTCATCCTTGCATTTTATCCATTGATTAACCCCTTTGAGCCTAATTGACACAATTTCCTTTTATCTAAGCTCAATTTAAACCTAAAAGTGAAAGAACTATTTTACTACCCTACCTTAGGGAGTAGAAGAACTTAAGGATTGCATTGGAAAGTGGCTTTTGAATAAGTGTGGGGGTGTGAATTAATGATGTATTTGCCTAGCTATGTTTATATATAAAAGTCTCATGCTGGCAAAATATCATTGTGAATTGAATGCAAGGTGTATATATATATATATATATAAAAGAAGAAGAAAAAAAGAAAAAGAAAAAGAAAAGTCGAAAAAAGGATAAGGTACATAATAGGAATTTGAGTTTGAAGATTATTGGGAAATTCTGTGTAATGATTGAATATCTCTCCATTTTGCTCTTCTAGTTCCTATGGTCTAACTTTGTCTATCTTTGATATATCCTACCTTAGCCCTGACCCCATTATAACCTGAATAAAGTCCTCTTGATCTCTGTTTGCATGTGGTCTAAGTAGTGGAGAAGTAGAGGCTTGACAAGCCTATGGTAAAGCATATTCTCATGAGTCAGTTGAGTGAAAACACAAGCCTGAAACACTTGATTGAGAGAGCATTTCAGTGAGGATTTATCATGTTGATTGAACCCTGAAATTTGATTCATTTTGTTTGTCAACTTGGATTGCTAAGAAAGGGAATTTTGAATTGTTTAAATGCTTTGAAAACTAAATGCACAAAGGTCTTTGCTCATTATTCTGCATTTACTTGGCTTGTTGGGAAACTGTGTTGAACTGTATATTTTTGCCCAGGAGTGCAAAAGGCTAAGTGTGGGGGTAATTGATCTGTTGATTATTCCTATATTTTAATCGCCTTGTAATTGATTCATTGAACTCCATTTGTGCTTAATTGTCATCATTTAGCTTAGTTTCTGATATCAAACCCTAATTGGAACATTACTGTGAAACTTTGCTTAAATGTGTTCATTTGCACTCATAATTGAATTATGCTTTTCAGTCACTGGGCTTCTTAAGGTTCAATTAGGTTTAATTAAGTTAGTTTTGACACATTTTATGATATTGAGCCTAATTGGATCATTGAAGGAATTATTGCATGAATTAGCCCTAATTTATCTCTTTGACAATATTCAGTAAACTAGCTATAATTTGAGTTTCAAATATCTAATTGATGTGATTTTGGTCTTGTAGGAAAGCTAAGACAATTCTCTACTACTTTCATGAAGACCTCAAAGGCCCAATCACACGTTTAGATAACTCAAATTGGAGTTAAAGCAAGAACTAGGGTGCTGATCCTGACAGCTTGACCTTTGCATACTGTTCATGACATATCTCGAGTTACAAGTTGTCAAATGGGCTGACATTTTAATGGTTGATATTTAAGATCCAAATCTACAACTTTCATTGAACACTTTTCCAGATTTGGAGGTCTAATAGGTCATATTGAGCTTGGAAGTCAGATTATAGGGCCAGAGTCAGAATACAGGGCCTGCGTCAGAATATAGGGCCTAGGTTGCGTAAAAATACACGACCGTGTGAGAATACACGGCCTAGGCCGTGTATGCCTCTGACTTTGCAATTGAAATAGTGAAATTTTGCCCCCAAACTCAGTGTCATACATGGCTTAGGCCGTGTATGTATACACGGCCGTGTATTCATGCCAGAAACTTAATTATTGAGACTTCTACGCGAAGTTTGTGTTGGAGGCCTATATATTGACACTCTTGGCACGTTTTGAAGGGAGTTCTGACCTAGGAGAGCAGTTACAACTCCTTGGAGAAGGAGAGGGGAGTCTTAGATCAAAGATTGGAGTCTCGGGTTCGAGCAATCGGAGATCCATCATCCCCAATCCTCAGAAACTCGTTTGCTTTAGTTTTTCTTATGCACTTTGTTTCTCATGTTGTTCTTTCTCAGTTTTTCTTGTGATTTCCTTCTAGCTATGTGTAACTAAACCTCCCTTGGTTAAGGGGTGATGAAACCACTAGTATTGATGTTATGAATCTTGCATATTTGATTATTTCAACACAGTTATGTTTTTATTCATATATTTCTGAATCTATTGTTGGTATGAAGGCTTTTGTACTTGTTCCCACTTTAAAAGTGGTAGATCTGGGTTTATTATGCGCAATTGCGGTAGTAGATCTAGCGGAATGTATGATGTTCATGTGGGTATAATTATCTTTGTGCTATTTTCCAGTTATAAAAGTGGTAGATCTGAGTTTATTATGCACAGTTGCGGTAATAGATCTAGAGAAATATATGTTTTAAGTAATTTAATCCCGGTGTGTGATTAGATCTTAGTGTGATTGGTTTTCTAAATCTTAATGCAATTGTTGGATAGTTGTAAGAGCGGTTGCTTTATGACTAATCAGTGATTAGGAGTTGATTTGAGCAGTTGTTGAATTGGCCAACACGTAAGGAAAACAGAGATTTTACTCTCACAATTACGTAAAAACATAATTGAGCATGTTGGAATAAAAGGATATGTGGATTTACATCATCATAGAAATCTAGTAGTGGATTCAATCTCTTAACCAATTTTCTTATATTGTTGATTTCAGTTTATTTATTGTTATTGTCTTTGAAGCTGTTCATTGTTCATCAAAACTCCAAAATCCCCCTATTTACTGTTCATTATGAATTAGAGTTTAAATTGGAAATTATTTTATAGTGTTAATTGAATTGGTTCTCTGTGGATCGACCCTTACTAACTACAAATAGTTGTAAGGTTTTTATTTTTTGGTGGGCCTGACAACTGATTTTTATCTGAATTTTAATCACTATATCCTCATGCATCAATTAGTAATAGGTAATTTGGATCTAAAGCTCACAAAACATATGAAATTGGAGGTTCCCCAATTCGAGGGCTCCAATGTTGAAGATTAAATATTCCATATTCAGGAATTATTCACTATGTATAAGATCCCAATTGATAAGAAGATCAAGCTTACATCAATGGCCAAGATAGGCCCAACACATTCTTAATATCACCGGATGGTGAAAAACAAAATGGTGAATAATTTGGAAAAGCTCTTGGAAGCCTTTCAAGTGAGGTTGGGTGATTCCTTGTATATATGAAGATCCATGAGCACCATTGAACAAGGTCAAGCAAATTACCTATATGGTTGATTATCATATTCAGTGTGAAGCCATATCAAGTAAGATTGAGTACCTAGGCCAAATCATTACCAACAAAGGTTTTTGAGGTGTCCTTATGAAGATTAAAGCTATGATAACTTAGCCAACTCCTCAGAATCTCAAACAACTAAGAGGATTTCTTAGGTTAAAAGAGTAATACAGAAAACTTATCAAATACTATGCCTTGATTGTGGCTCCATTAACGACAGTATCGAAGAAGGTTGCATTCAATTAGAGCGATGATGATGAACAAAAATTCTAGAATTTGAAACTCATATGGCATAATTCTTTTTATTGGCCCTTACCAAGAAAGTCATACGGCGAGCGGCGAGTGGTAAGCAACGGCAGGGACAGCAAGCTACTGAGCTGCTTTGCTAGGGTTCAAAATTAGGGGTTTGAGTGTCGAAGCTCGATGGAAAATTGGAAATAGAAGAAAGGCAGAGGGTCGAGGGGAGACAAAACTCAAAAGAATCAAAATAATAGAGTTTAGTAAACAAGTAAAATAATATATATATATATATATATATATATATATATATATATATATATATATATATATTATCTTATTGAACTGGATATTAATGTTATTATACTTGATTAATCATTATTCTGCTTTGATCTTTATCTGCTTTATTTATTATCTTAACTGAACTAAATAATATTGTTATTATTATATCTGGATCTGGATAGTACGCATCTATATGTTATCTTTTCTTAATTGGATGGTACATAATGCCTGGTATTGGATCTATTTTGTGGGGTTGTAGCAGTAAGTCCTGGGGAGACGGTGAGTCTAATTCGATGATGTCGCCATAGGTAGTGAAGGATGAGGCACGGTGGTGATCATGGTTAAGAACTGATAAATAAACGTGGTGGCTAACGATCCAGGTATGATCTATAAAATTTTGATAAATTGTTTAGAAGGTAATACTTAAACCAGACATAAATCAAAGTATGAAATATGATAATTTTAAGATCTAGTTCAAAGGATAAAATTTGACTTAAATTTTTCAGTTACAAATCTATGAAACCAAATGAGGGTAATGATATCAGGGGTTAAGTCCATATCTGTTATCTGCTATTTATCTCCTTGATATTTTATTTTATTTTATTCTCTTTCTTGCTATTTCCTGCGTTTAATTCTTACATTCTGTCTTTATTTTTGTCTTCTATATTTTCTATTTAAATCTTTTGCCATGTTACGTTCTTTGTCTTCTAAGCTTTCTTTCAAGTCTTCTCAATCTTCTTCTTCTTCACTCACTGAGCAACAAATTAATCCATCTACAATAAACATCTTTAATGAAGAAATTTGTTTTGAAAACATAAATCAAGACATGGATGACTGGGAGATCCCCAGAATCCCAAACAATGAACTCTATAAAACTGAAGGACGATTCTTCAGAAGTTCTGATTACATTATCAGGACTGTAGAGAAACAAATCACCATTGAATGTGATGATGAATAATTTCATCTTCTCTGTCAAGAGACCTTAAAAGGTCAAGCCAACAAATACAATTATCTGCATATCGGATGTGTGCAGGTAGCTGTCAAACCTCTAATTAGAGAAGGACTAAACACATCTGTTCTGCTTTGTCTAAGAGACATAAGACATAATCAATTCCATGATTCTCTTCTAGGAACCATAGAAACTAGTCTTGGTCATGGTGCAATATATTTTAATTGTTATCCTAATAGGACTGCTAGTCTAAAAGACAAAAATATTCAAGACACGTTATTCTTAAACATCAAAGTCTGTGGCTTAGACATGAAGCCCGAATCAATCCCTTTAGCCTTAATCTATAGGATTCAATACAAAGTTATGAATTCTTTTTACTCAAAAGTGTTAAAACCAAAAGACAAGGGAGTAACAATGTTATTCCTGACAGATATCATAAAGGTCAACGTAGTTGTCCCTAAACAAATCCGATGGGAAGATGTAATCCTCCCTGAGAAATGGATTATGGATAAAGCAACTCCAGCTTTGCCCAGAGAAACACCTAAAATTCAGAAAATCACTCAACACCAATCAGGTAGAGTTGAATTAGCCTTCAGTAGGAGAAATTCGTTTAGCTCTTCTAAATCTTTTAGATATTCGTCCTCCAGATTTGAAGACTACAGATCTGCAGTCTCTAGAAAATCTTTTTCCACAATCCAATCTACTCCATCAACAATCAATCTGCGAGGACTAGATACTTCATCAAGCATCCCAAGGTCAACATACCAATGTGAAGACGAAGATGAACAGAGATCTATTCAATCTCCAACCTATTCCTCTCTTAATGATGATGTCCATGTTTTCTGAATTCATCATAGATAAGGAAACCCTTAGGAAAGACTTTTATTCCGTGGAATGGACTCCGCAAAGGAAATGGTTTTTCAAAAATTTTAAGGGATCAAACAGAACTGAAATCCAAGAGAAGTTCTATGAATTTCTCAACAAAGTCAAACAACATATTCCATTCTTTAACTGGTTTCATGCCTACATGATTAGGAATGAAATTGAATATCCTTGGAGCATTGGTCTGATTGAAGATAAATCAGCTAATGTTCATACTGTCTGGCATCGCAAGGATGGTGAGTTAATCAAATTTGAATTACCTCCTTCCAGTCAGTATCTTATTCCAAACGTAAAAGACAAAGATAACAATCCCGTCTTAGCTTCTCCTTTCAAGACTAAAGTAGAAGATGAGCCGATAAATCCGAAAGACATTAAAAGTCTTATGGAACAAAATAATTATGCAAACAAATACCTTCAAGTTTTAGGTGAAAAATTAGTTAAACAATCCGTAGATAAACCTTCAACCTTAGGAACCAAAGCTGATGAAACTAAACAACCCAAGTAAATCGAAAAGCCTCTTTTCAAACCATTCAAGGTTAGCAAATAGCTTAAAGAAAGCATAGAACTTTTAAACAATCCAAAACCATCTAACCAAAGTCTTATTAATGAATTCATGGAAAGACTAAACTTAGTCGCCCCAGATACACCACAAACTCAAGAGTCAAAGATTAATAAATCTAAAGATAAAAATCTAATTATTAATACAATTAGACAATCTAGTTCACAATTGGGATTTGATTGCCCAGAAACTGAAACTGAGACAAATTCTGTCATCAAGGTAAATCCTGTAATCAGCCAAATTCTTAACTGGAAAAATCCTTCAAAACTCTACTATCAAAGAGCGACAGCTCCAGATCTGCTGCTTGAAGAAAGAAATCTAAACTTCAGAAACTTTAGCGTAAGCAACATCTATGAGTGGAACATTGATGGGATGACTGAATATGCCATCATCAACACTCTTCAGCATATGACCATGGTGTCTACTGCTTATCAAACCTCGTATGACTATCCAGAAGAAGTCATTGTCAGAATCCTTGTTTCAGGATTTTTCGGCCAACTCAAAGGATGGTGGGATAACTATATTTCCACTGACCAAAAGATCGAAATTGGTGAAGCAGTCAAGAATGACGCCAATGGCAATATAATCCTCAGTGACGGAAAGCCAATTCCCGATGCTGTCAACAATTTAATCTTTACAATTGCCTAACATTTCATAGGAGATCCGTCTTTATGGAAAGATAGGTCTGCCGAACTTCTTTCAAACTTAAAATGCAAAACTTTAGCTGACTTTAGGTGGTATAGAGACACCTTCTTGACTAGGGTTTGCACCAGAGAGGATAGTCAACAGCCTTTCTGGAAAGAAAAATTTATCGCTGGTCTTCCAAAATCTTTAGGTGACAAGGTTCGTGACAAGATCAGAAGTCAATCCCCAAATGGAGAAATCCCTTACGAGCAATTGAGTTATGGACAACTCATTGCCTTCATCCAAAAGGTAGCCCTGAAAATCTGCCAAGATGACAAGATTCAAGCCCAACTCACCAGAGAAAAAGCCCAAACCAAGTGGGACTTAGGAACGTTCTGCGAATAATTTGGTCTTCCTTGTGCTAGGAGGAAGCCGAAATCAAAACCAAAATTTGATCATATCCAAAATACTAAATACTACAAACATAAAGCTAGTACGAAACCTAGAAGACTTAAACAAGAATTTAAGTCCAAACCTCCAATCGATAATATCAAAGTCCCAAAGAAACCTATAATTTGCTATAACTGTGGTAAACCTGGTCACATTAGTAAATACTGTAGGTTAAAGAAAAAGATAAGATCTTTAAATCTTGAACCAACAATTGACGAACAAATTAATAATTTGTTAGTTGAATCATCCGAAGAAGAGTCTGATAAAGAATCCTCTGAAGACTTAAACCAAATTCAAAACGATGATATTTCATTTGAAGAAGACTCTGACTCTCCTGAAATCAATGTCTTAACAAAGGAGCAAGATCTCCTGTTCGAAGTTCTTAATTTAATTGATGATCCTCAAGATAGGGAAGTCTATTTAGAAAAGATAAAATCTTTAATGGAAGCAAGTTCTTCTAAATTTTTCAAAGAACCAATAATCCAAAATAAATATAATCTTACAGAAACACTTAGAAAACTTGAAAAGAAAACTGTAACAATCCAAGATCTTCAATATAAAATTAATAATCTGAAAATCGAAGTTAAGCAACTTAAAGAACAGCAAAGCTTATATCAGATTATAATATCCCAGCTTCAGGATATTCAAACTGACTCTGATAAGGATACAATTCCCGAAAACAAGAATAAAAAAAGTCAAAAGATTGAAAATCAAGAAGATGAAGAATTTTTTGCACAAATAATTAATCAAATGAAAATTCAAAAATTCTTTATTAATATAAACATCAAAATTGATGATTTTGTCCTTAACACGATTGCACTGTTTGACACAGGGGCAGATTCAAATTGTATTTTGGAGAGATTAATCCCAACAAAGTATTTTGAAAAAACATCCGAACAGCTTAGCACGGCTAACGGTTCAAAACTAAAAATCAAATTTAAATTTTCATCTGCAATCATCGAAAACCAAGGTTTCCAAGTTGAAACTTCTTTCTTATTAGTCAAGAACCTAAAAAATGAAGTGATCTTAGGAACACCGTTCATCAGATTGCTTTTTCCTTTGCAAATTACGGATGAAGGGATTAGTACCCAACATCTTGGTCAAACAATCAGTTTTAAATTTCTTAGGAAACCAATTCTAAGAAACCTTAACTTAATCCAATATAAACAAAACCAAATCAATTATCTAAAAGAGGAAATTTCCTTTAAAAATATTGATTCTAACCTTAGTCAACCCAAAATCCAGAAAAGAATTCAATCTCTTCTTGAACATATTCAAGGATCAATTTGTTCAGATCTTCCAAACGCTTTCTGGGAAAGGAAGAAACATATAGTGGATCTTCCCTACGAAAAGGATTTCAATGAAAGACGAATTCCCACAAAGGCTAGGCCAATTCAAATGAGTTAAGAACTCGTTCAGTATTGTCAGCAGGAGATTAAAGATCTTCTTGTGAAAGGACTCATTAGGAAAAGTAAGAGTCCATGGTCCTATTCAGCCTTCTACGTCAACAAACAAGCCGAGATCGAAAGAAGAACAGCTTGATTGGTCATTAATTACAAACCTCTAAATCAAGCACTCCAATGGATTCGGTATCCGATTCCAAACAAAAAAGATCTTCTTAAAAGACTGTATTCTGCTAAAATCTTTTCAAAATTTGATATGAAATCTGGATTTTGGCAAATCCAAATCAAAGAAAGTGATCGTTACAAGACGGCCTTCACTGTATCGTTTGGGCAGTACGAATGGAACGTAATACCTTTTGGTTTAAAGAATGTTCTTTCTGAATTTCAAAGGATCATGAACGAAATCTTCAATCTATACTCAAACTTTTCCATTGTCTACATTGATGATGTTCTTGTTTTTTCTCAATCAATAGATCAACATTTTAAACATATTAATATTTTTCTTAGAGTTATTAAAAGAAATGGTCTTGTGGTCTCCAAGTCAAAGATTAATCTTTTCTAAACTAAAATTAGATTTCTTGGTCATAACATTTATCAAGGAACTATCAATCCTATTAATCGTGTAATTGAGTTTGCTGACAAGTTTCCTAATCAACTCATTGACAAAAATCAATGATAAAGATTTCTTAGTTGTTTAAATTATGTCGCTGACTTCTTTCCTCAGCTGAGTAATCTTATTAAACCACTACATGATCGTCTGAAAAAGAGTCCTCCTCCTTGGTTAGATATTCATACAAACACTATCAAACAGGAAAAATCTCAGGTAAAGGATCTTCCAGGCCTCTATCTTTCGAACCCTCAATTATTCAAAATTGTTGAAACTGATGCCTCTGACATAGGTTATGGTGGCATTCTCAAACAGCGTGTCGCAGACAAAGAACATATCATTGCCTACGCATCAAAACACTGGAATCCTGCACAGCAGAATTATTCAACTGTCAAAAAAGAAATTTTAGCAATTGTTCTTTGCATATCAAAATTTCAATATGATTTATTGAATCAAAAATTTTTAGTCTGTGTCGATTGCAAATCTGCGAAAGATATTTTACAAAAGGATATTAAAAATCTTGCTTCAAAACAAATTTTTGCTAGATGGCAAGCAATCTTGAGTGCTTTTGATTTTGACATAGAATATATCAAAGGCACTTCAAACACCTTACCTGACTACCTTACCCGTGAATATTTACAGGGAAAGTAGCCCCATGCCAAGATCAACAAGTCTTCTTCCTCTAGGGGAAGAGGCACAGGTAATCCACCCCTGGCACAACCAGCCAAATCATCATCTCAATCGGGGTCTTCAACCCTTCCATCTGGGTCTTCAACCCAAGCTAAGGCTGAGTCATCGACTCAGAGAAAACAATCAAAAGAAGACTATGTCATGCCAATCACAACCCTGTTAGTCCTGCAAGATCAAGGCCTAACCCATCTCCCAGATAAATCATGGAAACAAATTTTCACTGAAGAATTTGTCGAAGGAACTGACATTCAAACCATGATTCAAACCCTTAAAGGCAAAGCCATTGTAGTCAACCAACCAAAAAAGGATTTAATCGTCCAATCTCAACCCATTTCCTCCAAACCATATTACATACCAAAAGAAAGTTTTTGGCCTGTAATCCAAATGGAACCAGAATTCTGGGATCCCAACCCAGGAAAAGTTTCTCAAAAAATCTTTCCAAACGGTTTTCATTTTAAGCCAATCTCATCAAACAAAACTCAACAATTTTATGAACATATTCTTGTTGATACTGACTCGGTCTCTCTCAAGCATTACAGGGACCCAAAAGATGAATTTTACATAACCCATTCAACAATCCAGATTTTGAAGGTCATGACACCGGCAGAATTTGGTAATAACCCAAACACTTTGAAGAAATTTTCTCGACATTTTGATCTAATCGGGTTTAATTACTGGGATTACATGCAAGCTTGGAGCAACACGTTTTGGCTCCAGAATAAGTCCAACTGCCACTCCCGGCTTATCTACTTCAAACAGAATGTCTAGTACAAGTTCCCTCACTGGTTCATGCAATGGTGGAACTTCTTTGGTCTAATCCAGCAGATTCTTTCGACAAATGTTATGGAAGGATTTCAATATTTTTTGAAGAAGTTTGATTCAGGTGATAATTTATTTCTTGTCGATCTTCACTTCTTCTCCAAACTTTCTCTTGCCTGGATATTTTCTTGGCAGTACAAGTACAAGGCTCATGATGGTCTCCCCAATCTCCTCCCTACACTGCAAAAGCAAGCATATGAAAATGGTGGGCTGAATTTGATGCCTCCAGAGCATCTAGTGACAACATCAAACTATGGTTCCAGAAGAACCCAAAATATCTCAAGACTGCTGATGAAGAGGATTGCCAGTTTCTTAATCAGAAGGCAAAAATCTTGGCTGCTATTGCCACCTCTTCCGACAAGGATCATTTATTCCGAAACATGGAAGACGTCCTCAAACTCTACAAAGATATGGACGTTGCTATAAGCAGAGAACCGGTTCCTAAAAAATCCAGCTCTCTTTCTTCTTCAATCATCTTGTCAGAAGACTTCGCAAACCAAAACGAAGATGACTACTACGCAATCAATCTTGAAGAAGATGAATAGTCAAGTTACTATGCAAATCACTGTAGCAATCTGTGAAAGAGTACTGTTGAACACTGTTCACTGTAGCGCTACGATCGATTACTATTTTACTGTTTACTGTAGTGGGACACTGTAGCGCCACTGTTGAAATAGTAAAATTTTAGTCTATTTATAGGATGTCTGCCAATTATGTTAGGATTCGTTATTTTACACCCTTCTAGAGAGAGGTTAGAGAAAGAAACTCTCCCCCTTTTTCCCCTCTTCCAATCTTGTAATCTTTTCCTTATGTTTTAATCATAGTAATAAACTTTTCTCTTCTTCCTCCTTCGTCGGCCGGAAGGTTCCACCTCCACACGGCATTCATGTTTTAATTTCTGTATTTTAATTTATGTACTTTACCGAGCTCAGTCTCTGGTTTTAAATGCTTTAATTTTAATTTCTGCACTTTAATTTTCTGTCTTTTATTTTATGTTTTAATTATTTTACATAGCATGTAACGCATCCGTATGCTTCTCCTACTTTTTTTCATCCTGTCTCTTTCTCGCTTTCCCCTTGATCTTTACCCGACTATATATATATATATATATATATATATATATATATATATATATATATATATATATAGCGTATATGGTAAGATGAGTGTTTATTGTAAGAAATGAGAAAAGTAAATCTTGACCATTGGATCTTACATGAATGGTCAAGATTAGAATATAAATGAATGTGATTTTTTTAATTGGTCAAATGACCTTTAAGTAACTTTTAAGTGGTCACATGATCTAAAATTTTGTCATACTTCATCTAAGTCACTTAGTAAATACATTAAACTTTTGACATTTGATAAATACATTACTTAATTTTTTATCATGTATCATCTGATGTAGCAACTTAAAAGAAATGTTGGCACGTGTAAAAAAATTGTCACATATTCATAAAAAGAAAAAAGAAATAAAAAAATAAAACATAAAATTATAAAGAGAAAGAAAGAACGAATCAGAAATTACAATTAAAATGAATTAGAAAAAAGTCAAAGAACCTAAGAAGCCTAATGTTAAATGATTGATTTAATTAATGTGTTATTTTTATTTAGCCTATTTAAATTATATGAACTAAATGTATATGTTAGAGAGTGTTAAGGAATTAAAATACATGTTTGACAATATTATTATAGACTATTGTAATTTTTGGCATATATATATATATATATATATATATTAATTGTCACCGCAATATCTCACAACCTAAGATTTTTTTTTTTTTTTTTAGATAGAATTTGACATTAGTGATTAGTTTGATATAACTTTGATAACGAAAGAGAAAAATTAATGATTTAATTTGCAATATAATTTTACATGAGAATGTTAGTACTACTTAAAAATATTGATTAAGTAGTAAGATTGTATAATGAGATAAATTAATTGTAAATAAATGGGAAACCAATGTGATAGGAGCAAAAATAGTAACATAAAAATATGTTGGTGACAATATTTATATTCCTAGATTAGATTTAATACCATCAAATCTTGAAAATTATAACAATTAATCTTTCATAGAAAATATAAACAAATATTTTAATGAAGAGAATATATAACAATATAAACTCAAATGAATAAAAAATATAAGGATTGATACGTTAATAGTATAGACTAAAATTGTATGAACTAAATATATAGGTTAGTGAATATTAAGGAATTAGGATGCATTAAGTATTATTCGACAATATTGTTATAGCCTATTATAATTTTTTATAGATATTATATTTTTTTAATTATCAATGCAATATCTATTAACTTAAGATTTTTTTAATAGAATTTGACATTAGTGGTTAGTTTAATATAACTTTGATAACTGTAAGTGAAAGATTAAGAATTTAATTTGTAATATAATTTTATATGAAAATTTCAAGTACTATTTAGAAATATTGATTAAATAGTAGGATTATATAATGAGATAAATTAATTGTATATAAACAAGAACCAATGTGATAGGAGCAAGATTTAAATAGTAACATGGAAACATGTCCGTGACAAGATTTATATTCCTAGATTGGATTTAATACCATCAAATCTTGAAAATTATAACAATTAATATTTCATAGAAAATATGGACTAATATCTTATTTAAGAGAATCTATAATGATAAAAACTCAAATAAGTAAAAAATATAAGGATTGATACCAAGATAGACAAAAATTCAAATGAGTGATCTAATAAAGAAAAGAAGTCCAAATGAGTAAAAATATAATAAATGATATAAAAAATATAAAAAATTTATAGAATCCCAAATTAAAATTAGCTAAAACTATATAAACAAATTATTTATTTTAAATTTTTCTCTAATTATCTAGTGCAACGTAAAACATACTAGTGGATTTAGATGTCTAAATTCCAAATTGAGGGAAATACTTTAAAGAGTAAAGAAAATAAAATAATAGTTAATGACAAAATCAAAGAAGTAAATTCTCACATATCCATAATGTGCTATCCAACTATATGTATTTTATAAAATTTTATCACATCCTAAACCAACGATTATAAATTTGTACTAAATTTACTCTCTAAACCTTAGAAGATCAAAATCCCTTGACAAAAATGCATTTGACATCCCTTTTAAAGCTCGGAACTGCTTCTATACAATGAGGTAAGTAAAGAAGTCTACAAAGGTAGGAATAGATTCTCTCATGTCATCACATGAAGAGAGAGATAGACACAAAGAATTTAAATAGTGAAGTTTTCTTAAAATGTGTAAGATACTGTATTTTGTTTTTTGTATCTATCTCTCTCCACATGACAAAGTCATATAAAAATTTGATATGAGATGATCTATTCCCATACAAAGGCTAATAACAGAAAAGAAATAGTTCTAGAAGTTTGGGTTTTAGAGACCGATTTATTTCGGTCTCTATAGAGACTGAAATAGAGACCGATTAAGAAAAAAAATTTAGTTGCTACCAAAATAAAAAAGGTCTCTAATTTGGTCTCTAAATTTTTTAGAGACCGAATTAGAGACTGAAATTATGTTATAAAAAATTTTAAAAAAATAAAAATGTGTTTTATTTTTAGAGATCGATATTTCGGTCTCTAAATAAAAAAATTTACGAAAAAAACTGGTAGTGACTGAATATTCGATCTCTAAAGAAAAAAAGGAGGTGTTAAAGACTGAAATTTTGGTCTCTAAATAAAAAAAAAAATTACAGAAAAAATGTAGCGATCGAAAATTCAGTCACTAAGAAAAATGCAACGTTATCACCCGTGCACCCGAAGCCTCACACTCACTCACTCTCTGCAAAATCAATATCCCCAAATTGAAAACCCTAAGTCGTCCACCTCTGCTGTTGCTCAATCTCCGATTTACACGCCCCAAGATCTGAACCTTCAGCTTATTCTCCTTGAGAGTATTGGCCTCTGCCATATCCATCGCACTCTGCATTTCCTTCACTCTCTCTTTTCTCTTCACTACTCATTCTTATTCCTCCCATCAATGTCACCACTTGGTAAGCTTCCATTTTCACTTCCCTTTGCTTATTTCTCTCTCTCTCTCTCTCTCCCTCCTTTGTGTTATTTTCTTTTTTTCTTTGTGAATTTTCCCGAGAAGCAAACAAGTTCTTTTTTTAATTTTCTCGATTTCAATTTTTTTTTGTTTCTGGGTTAGTTTAATTCAAGGAAAAAATTGGTAGGGTGGGGTTAGTTTTGGATCTTACTATTTGGGTTCAAGTGGGTCAGGATCTGATTCTCTCCGGATCTAATGAGGGTTTGATGATTTGTGCTAATTTTCTTGGGAAACAAACACGACTTTTTATTTTTCTCAATTCTGGAAAATTTTCAATGGAAATGTTACTAGAAAATTGGTGGAGTGAGGTTAGTTTTGGATTGTGTTATATGGATTCAAGTGGTTCGGGATCCAATTCCCTCTGGATCTAGTGAGAGTAGTATATATTTCTAATAAAAAAATACCTAATCATTTCACAAAAAATATAAAAAAATAACGTAACCTAAATCTAGTGTAATTGTAAACAAAGACCACAAAGGTCAAATTTGACGGTTACACAAAGTACACAAAACAAATTCTCATAAATGAAGATATTGAACATGTAATCATGATGTTTTGTTTGATGAATATGTAATTCACTCAAAACTTAATCTTTGATTTCAATTTAGTCTTGATTAAACGTAAACTGAATTTAAATAATTTAAAAATCAAATCATACACATAATTTAAACTAGCGTATTGATTAGCCTATGTACCTATTAATTTGTGTTTTTTATTTTTCTTTATTAAGATGAAAATAAAATAATGATGAAGAATCTTTAAATTTTCTTTTTGTATTTATTTTTAAATATTTAAATAAATAATAAGATGTATTTATAATATTTTCCTTTTTATATTAACCTTTAATTCTTTAAATGAGCAACAAAATTGATTTACAATTTCATCATTCTTTTATATTTATCTTTAAAATTTTAAATGAATCATATAAATTCATCACTACTAATTAATGAGGCTCATCCTGACATTACTATTTATTTCCTAAGTACATGAATGGACAAATACATTATAAATTGAGTTGTTCATTTCATATAATTCATATTGAATATTGAATGACATTATAGTGATATTACTATTTCGGTTTATTGTGCATTGCTTTGTGGTCATGAGTTTAAGGTTTAAACAAAGTAACTTGTCTGTAAAATTAATCTTAAGTTCATGTACTAGTTTATAGGATTGTAAGTTGTAATGATCTTGCAATTAATTCATGTTAAATCTTATTAGCAGATAATGTACTAGTTAAAAAAATTTCAGTAAGTAATTTCACTCTTGTTAATTCCTTAGTTTTAATTTAAATCATAAATCTCACTCATTTGTTGTTTTAATTTTGTTAAATTTAGTCCATTATTGAATGAGTTTATTTATTGATTTTTTAAATTTTGTTTTCATATGTATAGGTGCTTGAGGTTGAACTTTCAGACTTTTGAGATAAGAGGTAAATCCCAATCTTTGATTTTGTTCTTCTTCTACTTTAGACTTGTTTTTTGTATTATTTTGTATGTTAAAGTTGTTCTAGGGTCTGATATGCTTTGAAATGACAATGATTTTGAAGATGTTGTTGTATCTTAAATTTATATAATTTTTGTTTAAAAGTAATGAACTAATGTCTAATTTTTATATTAGTTTTAGAAATTTGTTGCTTGTGGTTAGACAATATTTCACTTGTAGTTTTAATATTTCATTTTGATTATATTACAGAATATGGACATTCGTCAATATCGTTGTTGGATGTAAAATAGACTTTTGTCGGGTAGGAAGGGACTTGCTGATATGTTTGTAGAGGGGGTAGAACAATTTGTTTCCTTTGCATGCCAACAAGCACATTTATCAAATGGAAATATTAGATGTCCTTGTTCTAAGTGCAAAAACCTGAAGTACTTGACTCTTGAGGACATTAAAGTTTATCTTTATCAAAAGGGGTTTAAACATGATTATTGGTATTTGACAAGTAATGGAGAAATTGACTCGATTTTGATTGGAGCTTTTAATAGTCATCCAAGCACCTCTACCACTACACAAATGGGTAATAATGACCATTTAAATAGATTTGAAGCCCTTATGATGCGGTTGGTCCAGAGTTTGGGTTCCATTGCAATCAACCCTTAGAGGAACCTCCAAATAAAGATGCTCAAAAATTTTATGATATGTTTCATGCGGCCCAAAAGCCTTTATGGCCAGGATGTGAAGATAAAACTGAATTATCTGTTGCTGTTGAATTATTGAATATCAAATTGGAGGGAAACATTTTCTAATGATCTTTTAATCAAATAGTAGCACTTATGAAAAGGACACATCCTCTTGAAAATCTCATCTGAAAAAAATTTTACAAGGTGAAAAAAAATAGTTTCCAAATTAGGTCTTACTGCAAGGAGAATTGATTGTTGCATGAATAGTTGTATGTTGTTCAATGAAGAGGGAGTTACAGAGTGCACATTTTGTGGTGCAGCTCGATATAAAATAAAAGGGATTGGTAAGGGAAAAACCAAGGAGATCCCTGTAAAGAGGTTGATTTATTTACCTCTCATTTCTAGGCTGAAGAGATTATATGCTTCAATGAGTTCTGCTTCACATATGAGATGACATTATGAAAATAGACGAGAATCGGGAGTGTTATGTCATCCATCAGATAGGGAAGATTGGAAACATTTTGATGAAACATATCCTGAATTTAAAGCTGAACCAATAAATGTTAGATTAGGCTTAAGTGTTGATGGTTTTATTCCATATAGTCAGTTTGTTATTCCTTACTCCTGTTGGCCTGTAATTGTCACTCTGTACAATCTTCCTCCAGAACTATGCATGAAAACTCCATATATGTTCTTGACTTTGATTATTCCTGGGCCATACAATCCAAAAAGTAAAATAGATTGCAATCTTTGATAGATGAGTTAAAATTATTGTGGGAACAAGGTGTCCTAACTTATGATATTTCAAAAAAAGAAAATTTCGTAGTGAAAGCTACATTAATATAGACAATAAATGACTTTCCTGTGTACAATATGTTGTCGGGTTGGAGTACAGCAGGGAGATTGGCATGTCCATATTGTATGAATCGAATAAAGGCTTTCACTTTGAAACATGGTGGCAAATGTTCTTGGTTTGATTGTCATCGTCAACTTCTACCTATGGATCATGCATGCTACAGAAATAATGATGCATTTTACAAGAATAGACAAGAGAAATTTGTACCTCCACCTAGGTTGTCTGGGGCCGAGGTATGAGAAGATGTTTGTGATATTCCAAAAGTAACTGAGTTGGGTCTATGTACATGTGCTGGGTTCGGGGTTACTCATAATTATATAAAGCAAAGTATTTTCTGGGAGTTACCATATTGGGAAACTAATATGATCAGACATAATCTTGATGTGATGCATATTAAGAAAAATGTGTTTGATAATGTCTTTAATACAATGATGGATATTAAAGACAAAACCAAAGATAATGTTAAAGCTAGAATGGATGTGAAAGAGTATTGTAGGCGGAGGGAAATACAGTTGCAAGAATTGCCTAATGGAAAAATTTTGAAGCCTAAAGCAAAATTTGCGTTGTCCATGGAGTAAAAAAAGGTTGTATGTAAATGGGTTAGTGAATTAAAAATGTCTGATGGATATCCCTCTAATCTACATAGATGTGTAAACATGAGAGAGGGGAAGCTATTTGGGATGAAGAGCTATGATTGTCATGTGTTTATGGAGCGGTTGTTACCAATTGCTTTTGGTGCATTGCCAGATCCAATGTGTAAGCCTTTAGCTGAGTTAAGTAAATTTTTCAGAGATTTGTGCTCAATAGTGTTACGTATGTTTGATTTGTTGCTAATGGAGCAGAACATCATCATTACAATATGCAAGTTAGAACGAATCTTTCCACCTAGATTCTTTAACTCAATGGAGCATTTACCTATTCATCTGTCATATGAGGCAAGAGTAAGAGGCCCTGTTCAATATCGATGGATGTATCCATTTGAGAGGTAATCACCTACTTTATTATGTTTTAAATGTGGTAATCTTTTTATTTCAAAGTTTAGTAATTAATGATATCATGTTTCTTTTAGGTACTTGAATAAGTTGAAACGAATGGTTAAAAACAAATCACGTGTGGAAGGGTCCATATGTGAGCCATATTTATGCCAAGAGACTTCTCCCTTTTAGTCTTACTATTTTGAATCTCATGTGCAATCAACAAGAAATAGAGTTGGTTGAAATGATGATGGAGGTTTAGATGTGACAATCCAACCCACTCTATTAATTTTCAATCATCCTGGTCGCTCAGCTGGAACTTGTAACAGTAGGTATTTAATGGATAAGGAAGTAGCTGCTGCACATTTACATATCCTACTTAATTGTGAAGAGGTTCAACCATATATTAGGTAAGTGAAATAAATCATTCTTGAATTGTTTATTTTAGTAAGTATATGTAATTGGTTCATATTTAGTAACCTTGTGCATGTTATTAGATTTTTTGAAGAATATTTGAAAGCAGCTAATCCAAACATCAGTTGCACTGATGTTGATGGTATGATTGCATCTGAATTTCCAACTTGGTTTCAAAGTTACATAAGTATCTTAACACTTTTTTAATGATATAAATATTTGATAGTTATGTTATAAATTATATTGATTTTATTATTATCATTGGTAGGTTCACAATAAAAATAACTTGGTACAAAATTAATTTTTGCACCACTTAGCATGGGGTCCTAAGAGAAAGGTTCATACATGACCTATCTACTTTGTCAATGGTTATAATTTTCATACAGAAGATTGGAGTATCGGTAAAAAAACCATAAATTATGGGCTTTGTGTTAAGGGTGATGACAAAGTAGAAGAAGAGAATTATTATTATGGCATCATTAAAGAAATTATGGAAGTAGAATACCCAGGCGAACCAATGAAACAGTTAGTGTTGTTTAATTGTGAATGGTTTGATGCTGTACTTAATCGTGGTGTGAAGGTTCATAAACAATATGGAATGGTGGAGGTTCGACATACTAGATGGTATCCAAAATATGACCCTTTCATATTTGCTCAAAATTTAATTCAAGTGTATTATGCACCTTACCCTTAAAAAATAAAAGACAAGGCTAATTGGTAGGTTGTCATTAAAACCAAACCAAAAGGTACTGTTGATGCTAGATATGCATTAAAGGTTGCATATCAACATGCTGCAACTTATGTGGATTTTATAACAAATGATAACTCTCTTGATAACTTAAGAGATGAAGAAGGTGATAATCATGAGGTAGATGCTAATGTCAGCGAGGATGGGGAGGAAGATGAGGTAGAAAGTAATGAAGGAGAGGATAACGAGGAAGATGAATTTGATTTTGACAATGATTTTGAATATGAAAATGAAGATGAAGATCTTCAACAATACAAATTGCTTGATGATGATAGTGATGACAATGATGATGATGAAGGTGATGACTATGATGATGATGATGATGCTGATCATGAATATGATTAGTGTTTATTTTTTTCATTTGTTAACAAAAGGTAAATTAAATGTGTTTTGTGTTTTGCACAAATTAATTATTATTTATTTGATAATCATTTTAATTTACATTCTATTTGTGTTCATTACAAATGTCTGAGAGAGATCGAGGTAAAGGAAAAGTTTCTAAGGATCACCCAAAAAAGCAACAACCGGTGCGACCGGTGCGATATTCTACTTCTCATTTATCTTTAACCTCTGCTAATTCTCCATCTCCTGCTACTACTCCATCACCCACATTACCCGCATTTACTTATTCGATCCCAAGTGCACTTTCACCACCTCTTACTCAACCATCTCACCGTGTGGTGCCTCCGACAGAGGAGTCTCATCACAATGTTGGATCATCTATCCCTCCAACAGATGTAGGATCTGCACTTCAATCAAGTCATACTTAGGATGCATCAGATGCACAAATGTTTGGTAGTAAACCAATTTTATATCTAGAAGGAGATGGGTATGTATAAGTAATATTTTTTAAATTACATTGCTATGTTTGATATATTATAACCCAACACCTGTATTGTTTGTAGATTTTTGCCTTCACACCTGGCGGCAAATGACATCAGTGATATCTTTAGGAGCCATTATTTAGAGCCATAGACATCATGGAAAAGGATGGTTGGTACCACAAGAGATATGTGGTTTGGAGAGTTTATGATAATTTTCAAATTTTTATTACTACAATTTAAAATTTGATAGACTTTTTTTGGTTATAAACAATTTGCTTGCTCATATTTATTGCAGAGGAAGTATACTATCATTCCACCAGATAATTATTGGGCTTGAAGAAACTTTGAGAAATGTGGTGCAACATTATTGAAGAATGTTTTGGAAAAGGCTCGCAAGAAAATGGAGAGACCGAGTTGGCTTGGGGATGAGATATGGGATGCATTGTGTACACATTAGGAAAGTGAGGCTCTCAAGAAGAAAAGTGCAATTGCAAAATCCAATTGGGCATCTGATTGTGGAGGATATGGAGCTTCATATCACATAGTGGCTCTATTACCTCATCGCAGCATAGAGCTAATCTGGTTAAGTTCACTATTATCTTGTATTATTGTTGAAGTTGTTTAACATGGTTAAATTTACTAATATGGTTTTGTTACAATTGCTACAAACTAAGTTGAATGGTGTTGTTTCATCAACACCAACATTGTTTCACCACACACATCGACGTAAGGATTACACATGGGTGGATAGGAGATCAGAGCATATAGCTGTAAGCAATTGTTTTATCTAATTTGAACTCTTAGGTTTGAAATAATGATGTTCAGTAATTGTATTCATATTGCTATCTTGATGTTTAAAGGGAACTCAAAATATAAGTCATAATTTTTTTTTATGTGTGTGCTTGCAATATCATACTTAGATTCCTCTTGATTGTCTTTTTGGTGATAAATCATAAGAACCTACTTTGAACATGTGATTGAAACCATGTTTATTATTATGCTGGCCTATTTTTTGACTTGTTATGATATTTGTTTATTGCATGTCAAAAGTCCTTATTCTATTTTCAAAAAGGAATATTTTAACTGTGTTATCATCTCAAATTGAAATTAAATAAGCTTGCAGCTTTTAACATGTGATTGAAATCACGTTTATTCTTATACTTTATGTCATGGTTTATATTATGTTAGACTTATGAACAGCTTTAACTTTTTGCATTAATTAGTTCATATTGGTATTGACAGACCAAATTTGTAAACGAAATGCAAGAAATGACCCAAAGAGCATTAGAGCAGGGAACTCCTCCCCTAGACGAGTTGGATGTGTGGCGCAATGTGGTTGGAGTGAAAAAATGTAAAATATATGGTCTTGGAATTGAGTCAACCGTAGTGACTGGAAGACCATAATATTGTAGTTCAAGTTCTTCATCATTTGACTGGGTGCAAATAGATGAACTTGAAGAATTAAGAAGTGAGAGAAATGAGCTTCGGGCTCAAGTGACAGATAATAGGAGACAGATTGAGGAGACAAACCGGCTAGTACAAGAGATGATGCAATCGATGAACTTTCAGCCTTCTCAAACATTTCTCGTTCCCGTGACTGATGGAGCAGAAGAGGAGGATAAGGAGATGGAGGAGGAGGAGGAGTTTTATGATTAGAGTTTAGTTTGTGTTGTGTTCAACTTTCTTACATTTGAAATGTTGTAGTAATGAGATATTGTAGACAATACTTTGTTTAGTTTATCCTAGAATGTCTTGATGTTTAAATGAGATATTCTAAAGACTAAATTAGTTTAGTTTAGGTTATTTTTTATTTGTTTGGTTATATATGAGATTGTTGATTATTGTTTATTAGGTATTTTAAAAATTTGGGTTTTAATAAATTTAAAATAATTATAAATACATATCACAAATTAGAGACCGAATTAGGGACTGAATTTATAAAAAAAAAGACATTTAGAGACTGATTTAAAAACTGATAAATCCGTCTTTATTTTAGAGACCAATTTTATAAAATATATAAAATATTCAAAGTTTTAGAGACTGATTTAGAGACTGACAAATTGGTCTCTAGTTTAGAGACCGATTTAATGACTGATTTTATAAAATATATGCTATATTTAGAGTTTTAGAGATTGATTTAGAGACCGATTTAGAGACTGATATAAATCGGTCTCTAGTTTAGAGACCGAATTAGCGATCGATTTTAAAAAAATATATAACATATTCATGCTTTTAGAGACTAATTTAGAGACTGATATAGAGACCGATTTATCAGTCTCTAAAATATCAGTCTCTAAATCGGTCTCTAATGTACTTTTTTAAAAAATAATTGACTAATATTTGACCAAAAATTAGTGACCAATTTTTTTAAATAATCAATCTCTAAATTAGAGACCAACTAATATCGGTTACTAAATATTAGCGACGATGGTTTTAGAGACCGATTTAAATTAATCTCTAAATCAGTCTCTAATTATTTTAGAGACCAATTTTTTTGATTTAGAGACCGATTTTTTGGTTTCTAAAACTCAAATTTCTAGTAGTGAAATATCACAAAATGTTATGATAATGTGATAATCCAAAGTTACAAAGCTTTTGAAATTAACACAACCCAACATAAAATAGGTCAAAACCCTGCAAAGGAATAGGATTAGAAAGTAAATATTGAGTACATGTAACCGGAAAAATAAAAAATAAATAAAGAATGTTATGTACTTAACCAGTTTTCAGCACTTTTATTAGCTTTACTTTAAATGAAAAAAGGTCGGAAAAATGGCAGCCAATTACCCAAGAGTGTTTATTTTTATAATGGTAGTTGAGGGCAGGGTAGAATTATATAATAGTATATAATTGATTGCCAGAATTTGCTTTAAATTCTCGCCAAGTGTCAGGACCAAAGGCAGCCATGATTTTGATATGTGAACAAGGTATAATATTGTTAATAGTAGTCTAGATCTATCAACATATTTATCTACAGCAACAACAAAAGTCTTTTCCAACCAAGTGGATTCAGGTACATGAATTATATGACATAATTGTATTATGTCATAAACCAAATCTTAAGAAATGTTAGGTCATGTTAGAATATTAGTTAAGTAGCTTTGTAATTAGTGCATGATTAGCTACTATGCTTCAATACACTCATAGCATAAATAAGATGCACTATGTATAAGCTACACACACAATTTCTCTGAAATACTACTATCTGTTTCAAAGAACCTATAAAAAATTGAAGGACGAGACAAGTTTAGGACCAAAGGCAGCCAACATTATGTTCAGCTGAAATCTCTATGTGAACAAGGTATAATGCGATCTACATTTCATTTTCTTAATTATCCCATTCAATAATAGAACCGTCTGTTAGCATAAAATAACCATTTTCACAGAAAAGAAAGGAGGAAAAGGGTGGGGGTGCAGGGGAAACAAGCACTATGCCACTACCACTATATCTTCATCTAGCAACATTAAACAACAGGAAAACAACATCCTAGAAGTATAGGAAAAGTACTAACTTTCCAATGAAACATGTAAGCAGAAGCTAAATTGATGAACTCATCCTTAAACTTCATCTACTTAGCCTGTGCATTCTATGAATCTTTCCATTAATGACATATTGACAGAGATCATATTCAAAATTCACCAAATACATACTGAACATATTCAAACCCATGCATTTCCCTTACACATTCCTACAAAAATTGGTCCTTACTACTTAAGTAATGATCAAATATGGTACAAAACTGACATCTCACTATTTCTAGGAAGTCTTAACAAGTATGATTTGCTAGAGAAAACTTGATCATTAAGAGAAGTTTAAAATAAGGGACTGTCCTAGACCTTGAGTGGTGAAGGGAGGAAAGGTGAGCAGAGACATGCACACATGCTGGCAAGGAAAATGAGATATGAGATGTGGGAATGTATTCCAAACTCCAAGCACACTTATGGCAGCACAAGAAGCCTGACTAATTCCAATAAATCTTTATTTTGAGCATTATTATAACAAACCCCTCAAGGCTAATGAATTCAGCCATAAGGAGAAAGTAATGCTCATATGTTAAAAGCACGTGCTAGAATGAATCTTTTCTCCACCAAACATTTACTGTTAACGTTGTTGTTAAAAACTCAAGGCTCACATTAAAACACACACACAAAATTGAAAATTGACAATGCTCCCACTCAAGGCTGTAGTCTCATGTCACTTTCCCCATTATCATGATCTTTCTCAACCAAAACTTTTGATGCATCTCCTGACTTTACATAGGAAAGAAGTACAAATAAAAACCTAAAGAAGCAATAGATGAATATGTACCCCTAAATGAGTTTAAAGTGAAACACACCCACCATATATCACATCAAATACTCAATCAATTGCAAGAGAAAAAAAAAAGGCATAGATCATGAACTGTTCCAGTTCCTAGATTGAGCACATGAAAATGGATGGTATAAAATGGCGAAGTATTTGGATACAAGTCTAGATGCATGGCCATTCTCCACATGTTCACCCTCAATGAAGATGAAAAGAATATGCAAATGTGAAATGTACCATCGACACTTAATGCACAAGGACTGTGCTATTCATTCCTTGGCTAACACAACATGACATCAATGGATCCCAAATAATTAATATTGTCATCCTCAGACACGAGACAGGCATCTATGAAAAACCAACTCGCTGTAAAGATGACTTCAAATATTGGAAATATCGGCAAATTACTAAATCAATGAATATTTTCTTTTAAAAAAAAAAGAAAAGTGAAAAAGAAAATGGCTGTAGAAAGGCCTCTAGCGGTAAGATTCTGACATGAACGTTAATTCTTTGCTTTTCCAGTGTAAATTAATGAAACACTTCCGAATCACACAACAAAAATATTATGAAACGTGTGATGGACAAATTGAATAAGAAATCAGAGGCAACAAGAAAATTACTGAGAAGAAGAAGAAGCCATCACTGTGATCATTTGGATTTCATATCGGAGGGAAGGCATAGCTTACCCTTCCCCGCGTTTGAGTAGCAGGGCCGGTTTTTAAACTCGGTATATATAGGTGGAGTGTGATCGTAAACCCTAGGAGTAGGGTGTCTATTGAGTGAGTTGGATGTGTTTTGAGATATTTTTGAACCTGACCCGTTCATTTAATCAGTGGATTAGATTGAGTTGGGTTAAGAAATTTTTTTCTTTTAACTTACTCAACCCGACCCGTTCAAAAGTGAGTTAGGTTTAGTCAAACACATGGGTCAAACATGCATTAAGAAATAATTTTAAGCTAAACTAAATATTGATATACAAAATAAAAAATTCATTACAGATTACATTTCTTAATTAAAAATAATATATATATTTTAAATAAATTGAAAAGTCACATAACTAATTATATGCAAATAAAATAAGTCTAAATAAACTTTACAAATCTTACTAAGTTAATATAAATTTAAAATAAATTAAAATAAATTAACATGTTCTAAAAATTATAAACAATAAATTATATTAACTAATTAAAATTAATATTCTTACATATAATATATGAATTGACATAATCATTTATTTTATTTTTAATTTTTTTAAGATACTATTTACTATCTAAACGATTTATTAAATTTTAATCGTAATAATCTGTTAAGTTCCAATTCGTGCTGTTGAACTTTACGATTCTTAATTTTCAAGATACTTTTGTGCGTTGATGGGATAAAATCATGCAAGATTGGAACTTTACGAATTGTAATACGAGGAAAATATTGGAAAGATGGTGTGGGATTTGACTGAGTAGAAGAGGCTTTATTAGCCAGGGATTTGGTTGAGGGGAAACATAGGAAAGAGACTGTAGATTTGAGAAAAAATTGGTTCTCTATGATGTTACGGATCAGATATGAAAATTACACGATTTGAGAAAAAAAAATTAGTGATTTGTTTTGCTACAAACCACCGACAGCATAACGGTAGAAGAAGGTAATGTTTTTTTGTTTTTTAATTTTTTGTTATTGTTATTTTTTTTTCTTTGTCCTGTTAGTTTTATGTTGCTTATTGCTTAATATAATAAACCATATTAATTAAATTTAAACAGTAAAAAATCAATCCTAAAACAAATTTCAATCTTTACTTTTGCATTCAATGTTTTACTTTGGCTTAATATTACTATATTGCTTTATGTCAGTGGTATAATTTGTCTTTAATATATTATATGATTAGTGTTGCGTAATTGGTCAAACTTTACAAAACCAAACCCATGTTATTGTTGATTGACCTTAAATATGGTAAATATATCAAATCGTATCTCTATCACCAAACCAGTTTCAATCTTTACTTTTTTCATTTATGTTTGGAAAAGATTAATTTTTTTTAAATAACTATTTTTAGAGGATTAAATTATTTTGTGAAATAATTATTATGTTTGAGTAAAAAAATTATTTTTTAAAAAAGTTTTTACACAAAATTTAATGTAAAATAAAAGTATTTTTCAGCCAATAATCATAAGCTAAAAATTGGAGTTTATGATTTTAACTTATAGATTATTTCTTACATTTTGATATGTAAATATTATTTTTCCTTCAATCAAATAATTTTTTTAATCATTCTATACTTATTTTAGTAATTTAATACATAAAAGCGATTTTTTTATATCATCCAAACGAATCATATTAACTTAAAATCACTTTACAGCAATAATGCATCCAAACATAAAAATAAATCGATTATAATCGATTATAACAATAATTGATTATAACAATAATCGATTATCAGCATAATCTATAATTTTTAGCTCAAGCCCTGAGTGTTAACATATTTTAATAAAATTAATTTTAAAACCCTCCTCATATAATTTTTTTGAATTAAAATTTATTACATTCAGATTTTTTCTAAAAAAATTAATGACTCAGGTTTAGTTATTTTGTAAATATCACAACAAATTTTAATAATAGTAACTAATTGCTATTAATATATTTAAAAACTCAAATCAATTAGCAATTTATATTTAAAGACTTCAGCATAAAATATTCACTTTCTACAATTATTTAATTAGGTCAACCAATTTATACAACTCTTATTGTAAGACTAATATTATTGAACTATGTTGTTAAACAAATCTTTCAATGAAATTCAAATACATTTATTATATTGAAATTTAGAGGTATTTTTGGATATGAAATATTTCATTGATAGCGTGTAATCAATTTATATAAAATATATTTTAGTTTTAATAGTTTAATATTATAATATATATGATTTTGAATAATAAAAAAGCCAACTATCAGACTACGTGTAGTATAGAAAAAGTTGCATTTACTATTAATTTAATCACTATATTAATACGAAAGATCTTATTTCATATTCACACCGTCTTCTATTTCAACTTCATAATAATACACTTACATTCGAGGATAGTTATTTTTAAGATTCTGAGTTGGGGCATAAAAATGCATTTGTGTTTACTTTTATGCTTTAATGCTTTAGTCAAATTTAATATCTTTATGATGAATATTTACTTATGTCTTCATGTTCTTTAAATTTTTCATTAATATTCTATGACAATTTTTATCTAAAATTACAAAAACAACAATAAAAACTAATTAAATTTAGTTTTATTCTTTTTATATTACTTTTGCTTTTAAAATGATCTCGTGCGTAACGTGGGTTCAAACACTAGTTTATAGACAATAGAAATAGAACATTCAACTTAGCAACTAACTAACTCTAAAACTAATAGCTAATTATGCGGAGCAATCACCTTCTTTACAAAGGACAACTAAAAGGGATATGCAATTATGCAAAGTGACCAAAAAACTATTCTAATTCCTTTGCAAATAACAGATGCCTTCTACCTATATAATTACATCTTTGTGATAAGTATTGGACCTGTGACATGAAGTAAAGGAGTAATTTGGGGGGGGGGGGGGAGCTGACTCCTTTGCCTATATGATCTTCCATCATTGTGGCACAATGCCTATATGTAAATTTAATTAATCCTACAAAAAATAATAAACAAAAGTAACTTAAAATAATCACTATCGCTAAATGACTTAAAAAAAAAGAACACTACATAACATGAGTGGGTTAAATTTGTGTGTGACGATACTTTTTAAACCTACTATCTAACACGTACTTTATGAGTTAGAATAATTTACAATACAACCTAAATAATTTACAATACAACCTAACTCGCAAACACAATCCGATCTGCATTTTGTAGATTGAGTTGGGACAAAACTTATTAACTTGTGAGGTGATCCAACTCGCAAAACACTCCTACCTAGGAGGGTATTGAATTTATCATTACTTTCTGAAAGCCATAGTCTTGTTAAATGCTCCAATTAGCTTGCTAGTTGGCACCAGAATTTTCCTCACAGGGTATGCCAGAAGACGGCATGCCAATTTTGCTGTTTCCAAAACAGGGTAAGAGCAACAGGCTTGCTGGCATAAATCTTATTAGCACCAACCCTGTTTAGGAGAGAAATAACTCATGCAAAATCACCCTCCACAATGATAGTTGTGTTATACATAATGGTTATTTTTTTCCAACGAAAAAGCAAAGAATAGTCGTTTCATTATAATACTATTTCAGAATAACGATAAAACTTGCACAAAATAGTGTAGTAGAATTGATTATCGAAATTAGAATTTCATTATATTCTAATATGAAATTGAATTGTTCACATGTTCATAATTGAATCATAACCAATCTACAAAACTCGTCAAGTATTATTAAAACACATTCAAAACAACATTCTCGCAGGAATTCCAAGTGGTCAATAAAAATGGCAGGTGTTTTTTGACATGCTCCCTTGGAAGTCCATGATCTAAATGGAGATCTATGTCGTCTTGTATCCCTCCACTACTAAAATATGAGAAAGACGAAATTAGAAAAATAAAAATTAAAAAACACTCATTTTCGAAAGCTATAGGCCTAAAACTTACGTACTAAATAAATGTGTATAGTTAAATTAGATACTTGATGCAAGGATGTAGCTGCCACCACCATTGCCAATGACGACTTCATTCAAACAATCCTTGCAAGATTCAAGACAAGGAAAATGTTGCCTTTCAACATGCTATCTTCTTTCTATATACAAAGATTGCAGCTGACGATCACTAGATTCTAGAAGTCCGAGTGATACACACAAACTAGACTTGAGTGTGTTATGGGGGTGCGGCAAAGAGGGCATTCTGGCTTTTCATTGCACCATTCAGTGATACAGTTCCTACATGGATCACATCAAACAGAAGATGAGAGACAGAAAGGAGAGGGGCACGTGAAGAGTGGTAAGAATGCAGCAAGACAATACCAGCAGAATACATGGCCACAGGAAGTAGCTGTTGGGTGTTGACGATTACTCAGGCAAAGTGTACATTTGCTAACCCCACTAGTTCCATGGTACTGCCAAATAAAGGATTTATTAAAACACACTTGATGCTGTTAAAGATGACATGTTAGAGCGACCTAATTCTATTAAGGCTTTTTGTTTAATTCTGCTATGGTAAATCAGCTCTTTCTCGATAGACAATAGGCTTCCTAAGAAGCTCTTTAAATCTTGGCAATACACATAATCAGGTATGTTCTTTATTCAACCAAAAGTAAATCACCCGAAGTGGGAAGGATTTGGAACTTAGCCAAAGCACTAATACTTTCTTATATTGGACCCACACTAGTTACACATATGAGAAGGAAATAAACGAGCATTGTAATCACACAAACCAGATTATACAAATTCTAATTCATTGAGGAACAAAACCAGTAGAAGCATATTTAATCTATGTAATCAAACTGTATACTTTATTTCATTATTTCCACCTTTTTTTATATCCCTTTTGAAAGAAAAAAGAAAAACAAAGAAAGAGATATGATCCTCAGATTTCAAATCTGATCGCTGTGTTCCTAGGCCTAAACATCAGTATTTTAAACCAGAACAAATCAACACAACTGTATAAGTTAAAAGCAATATATTTATACCACTGCAGATCCTAAATTTTTCTAGTTAAGTAAAATATACATGACACCTTGTCACCTTCAACCTCACTCAAAGCAGCAAGTGTGCACTGAAATATAATCATTAAAAGGAAAAATGGATGAATTGATGAGAGAATTGAACCTCAGAAGATGAAGAATCAGAGACCCAAGTTCCTTTGTCGGTATCTGGAGATGCCAGAGTACCTTCTTCATTTAAAACAGGTAAACCATGCCCTATAATACATGAACGGAGTCAAGTTCTGATAAAAACTAATAGAAAAAGCAGAAAAATTTCCAAAGCACATTAGTAGACTTATAAATTAAGAAAAGGAAAATAAGAAAAAATATATGAATAAATAATCAGCAGAAATAATTAATTGAGAAAAGTATATAACCTGCTGATCTATGGTGGGTCACAAAGGATGCCTGATGAACTGAACCAGCAATTGAACTAAAATTTCTTCGACGCAGCCCTTCAGCAGCTATTACACAAAGTTGAATCAGCAGAAATACTCCTAGTATTTGGTATCTGCACAGAAGCCAAATTAAAGAGGACAGGTGCTCTAAATCTAAAACCTTTAGAGAAGAACATGGTTACTATAATGATTGATAAGAAATGATAGAGAAACTTAGGTTCGTGGAATTAAACAAAGGTAATCTCCAACTATAAAAGGTCACATTTATGCTTCATAAGAAAGCAAATCAGAATGAGTGAACAATACAAACTGCCATTTGCATGAAGACCTTTTACAAAGCAATTTCAGAGGGTCACCTATCCCAAGGATTAGCACATGAAAGCTAAAGGACCAAATAGAAATTGAAATTAAATAAAATGAAAACATAACAGTAGGAATAGATAACTCTATGATCATACTATGTAATATGGAGTTAATTCGAGAGGAAAATTTCCTAATTGCCCACACATTTTCCAAATTTTAGAATTTCAAAAGACCAATACCTGGGTCTTTGATTTGATGCTTTTCCAATGAACACATAACGAATGCCCGCAGCACGTTTGGATATATGATAATAAAGGCCTGCAAAAAGAAATAATTGAAAGATTCAGAACACTTGCTTTAAGACATTTCATGACTGTAATGAACCTGTCAAACAAAGGATAACCTTCAAAGTAGAACAGCATAAGGTTAGCACGAAGAACTAACTGCAACAACTCGCGAACAATAGGAAGCATCTGGTGACAGGGCATAAAAGCTAGATTCAGCAAAAAATATTGCTTTTAACGAAGCCAATTAAATGTAGTCAGATTATAATCTAACCGAGTTCCATAGGAGTGGCCAATTATAATCTAACTTGTTACACCCCTAATAATTTAAATGAACAAATAACAGTATACAGTTGTAATAGTTTTGTAAAAATCATATTAAGTTTCCAAAGGAGAATATATTGACATCACAATTGTGTTGAATGAGCAACATATCTGGAGTATTAATATACCGCAGGCCATCTCTGAACCATATGCAACCAAAATCCACTCAGTTTTTCCTTCAACCTTGTCAGAGTTGTAATATATTGTCCTGATGTGGAAGAAGAAGGAAGTTCACTCTCGGCAGAAATCTGAGAACTACCGCTTCCGGGGGCATTTTCACCATAACTCTCAGCAGACTCAGAATCAGCAAGGACAATGCCACGGGAAGCAATTCTAGAACTGCAAAATTAACAATCACAAGTCATCATAAAATTTGACAGACATACAGCTCATTCACAGTGATGATTGGAATTACATGATGGGTTGAATTTCAAATTTAAGAAAAATTTAAAAGAAAAGGGAAATAATTAACCTAATTCGTTCTGCAATATATGGAATAGCAGTCTGGTATACAATGAAAAGAGTGCGCCTTGCAGGGGTAGGAGGAAGTCCATAAGGTCCTGCAACCTAATAAACCAATCAACAACTAACTATTAGATGTCAGAACACCCGAGGAATTTATAAAATAAGGTATAGAATCCAGCAAAACAAAAATCAAACCTCCAAATCAACAAAACATTAGTGTTAAGGAAGATGTTTTGAATAAAGGCCGGCTGAACTCAAGTGAGTCATGGCTACAATGATTTTATTATATATAGATGAAATGGTTACACACCTAGCAAACGAAGACAAGGCTAGCAAACTAAGATAACATCAAGATAGAATAAACATAACCTAAGATACAACAACAACAACCAAGCCTTTTCCCATTAGGTGGGGTCGGCTACATGGATTAAACGATGTCATTATGTCCTATCATAAACTAAGTCTTTAGCAATGTCATACAAATCTAAATCTCTTTTAATCATTTTACCTATAGTCTTTCATAGTCTCCCTCTACCTCTAGCTATTGAACTATCCTCCACCTAATCTACTCTTCTCACATGGACTTTTAAGAGTCTTCTCCTTAGATTAAATTCAAACTAAATCCTAAGATAAGATACATTGTTATCTCTATCATTCTCAACTGGGTGTCTATATTCAAGGCCCTTCAAATGGAACACGCTACACTACCAATAGACAACTCAGTTTCAAAATTTAGAGTCGGCGTAGAATGAAGATGCAAATCCAAGAAACCTGAGTGATGTCACAGTATTCCTCTCCAAGTGTCTGTTGTCCCGAGCCTGTTGTGAGCACATAGTAAAGCATCTGCCCTAAAAGCTTTGTCTGCATACCACAGTTACTCGTCTTAAGTTCAAAGTTCAAACAAAACATCATAGAAACACAACAAGAATAAAACATAAGAAGAAGAAAGTGCTTAATGCTTATTATACCTCGTTTTGGTAAGCAACTGCAACTCTGGTACCTGTAACAAGAAAAAGAGTCAAGACAATATATTATGGTAAATTGAAACTTCATTTATAATTGGGAAGTTATATTTATTTATTTATTTTTTTTAAAAAGCAAGCATTGAGGGATAGATAGATAGAGAGAGAGAGAGAGAAACCGAAGAGGTGGCGGAAGGCGTCGCGGCAGGCTTCATAAACGAAAGAGGCATACTGATCGTCCTTCTCGGCGGCTCGCATCATCTCCGGCTGAGCCGCAAGAGGGAACCGCCGTGGTTCGGTGGTGCTGCTGGGACCTGCCTCCGCACCGCTACCGGAATTCCTTCCCAGGTGACCCCACCCCATGACGTTCTTCCAAGTTCCAACGCAATTTCAACAATCACTCTCTCTCAGTTATCTTCACCTCTTGCTTTCTATCATCACAAATCAAAAGTCATTAGCGTGTGATGCAATTCACTTCGAAGTTCAAAACATCCTTCAAGGAAACGATGACGTATCATCTATTCCTAACCCTAAAACCAAAAAGAACCAAAAACGTAAAATTTCGCCGTTGCCGGGGATCGAACCCGGGTCACCCGCGTGACAGGCGGGAATACTCACCACTATACTACAACGACTTTGTTGGTAGACACTTTTTTGAAATAATTAAATACTAATCCTGAAATGGAAAATTCAAATGGCATTACTGTACTGATAATCATACACGGATGAGAAAATAGTAATACAGAACTTACAGAAATAACATTATTCGATATAATAACAAATTTTTAGAATTTTTCTGTAAAACTTTATTTAAGGACTCCAAAATAAAAATTGTAATCTATACTTACACTATTTTATATTATTATGAAGAGAATTTTTGCCATTATTATTTAATTAAACAAAGATATAAAAAAATTGTATATATATATTTTTTACTTTCTACTTCACTTTATTCTTAATCTTAACTAAAAATAAAAAATACGGATTAACGTGTATAACAAAATGCTAGTTATTGTAAAGAAGATTCTATTTTTGTCTCTAATTTTGCTTTTTCCAAAATATTATCATTATTTAATCAAACATAAATTAAGAAATGATAAATTGTAAACACACTTTAGTTTGCAGTTACAAGTGTTTTTCTATTCAACTTACAATGTTTTTTAATAAAACTTTACAACTATATGTCCTCTTTTTTATAATTTACCAAAGCTTTCATTCAACTCATTAATTTTTTCACTCTTATTCATTAATTACTTTGTATGTCTTTGATGCTCTTAGTTCTTACATTCATAGGTTAGGTTTACTAATATTTAGAAGTAAAACTTGTGGGTTTTATGAAAATTTCAAGTACTATAGTTATAATTACTTAAATAAATTGGTAGAGCAATATGATGTTAATTGTAATTTTTTGGTAGGGCTGTATAAACAAATTCCTGAAAAGAAAAGTAATTTCTCAATATGAACATTATAATTCATCTTAATTAAAGTAACAAATAATTAAAAAAAACTTAAAATCTTTTGACAAATTTTTGTTTATGTCTTAAAATTTTATATTATCATTCTAATAATAATAGATATAACATATGAAGAAAATATTAATCCTCCTTGTAACATCTGGAGCTTGGCTCTGTCACTAGATAGAGTAGCCACAAGTCTTTTATTCTATTAAAACGAAAATGTATGATTAGACATCTCAACAGAAAATGTCCAATGTATTAGATTTAAAGTCAAGAATTGATTATGAGTAAGGAATGAATTAATACCCTACACCATTTGTTTTAAAAATGGTTGTCTACTTAATCTAGTGTTGTCTACAAAATTAATTAAATTGGTTCTTGATTATTTTGAACAATTTTTATTATTTTTATTTTTACATATCTCATTTTATCAGTATATTATCAATGATGATAAATGATTAAAGCAAGAAATGCATGGATAAATAGCAATAATTGTATAACAAAGATTCAAGCCTGCAACATATATTGTATAAAAGTGATTAATTGAAAATATTAATTTCCAAGTAAATGGCTTTTCAAAATATTTTTATTTTTGAGGAAATATTTTTAGCGAAAAAAATAAAGAATTATCTATGAAAAATGAATTTTACAAAGAAAATTATTTTATTTTTGAAAATGAGCAATTAAAGGAAATTTTGATCTATCATAATCATAATGTTAAGTTTATATGAATTTGTTCAGATTTATTCAAAGATATATTTTTTTATGAAAAACATGTTGTTTATTATTCTTTTGGTTGCTAAATTTAAACCTCACCATTGTTACCAGCAAAATATGATATAAAACTTCAAGAAAATTGAAAAGAGTTTATTTGATCGATATCCTTTCTCTCTCATGATTTTTCCGTTCTTGATACGAACAAATCAGATGGCAACTAATTTCCATGATCCAACAACCATGCATGAGCCTCCAATAGACTCAGCTCACCTTCAGCAGCCTCTCCAGTGCACCTAGCCACTATTCTTGACAAATCTCCATTTTTATAATTTACATTCTAGTTTATTTCCAGTTGTTTTATAGCTATTATTAGTTGCAAATTGGCCTATAGGATTAGTATAAATAGGGTCAATCTCTCTTTGTATTATCATCAATGAATTGAAGTAAGTTTTAAGTATTTGAGAGTTTCTCTCTGGCTTCTGAGCCATTTTGGTATCAGAGCCAGGTTTCTATATCTTCAGTGTTGAGTTTGAGTGAAGAGAGTATCCAAAATTGGTCTGAGTTTTGAATTTTTCATACGTGTTTGGTGCAACAACCACTAGCCCCCTTCGAAACTACCATTTAGAGTCATTTTCTCAAAAAACCAACACTGCCATTATGCTCAGGAGGTCCAAAAACCCCCTGATATCAATTTTCACAGCCAACGTAGGCCTCACGCCCCGTCACGCGCCTTCCCCGAAGACCCACGCACCGCTCAAGCATCACCACTGCACCGCACGCGTCGCCCAAGCGTTGCCGTTGCACCGCACGCGCTGCCCAAGCATAACCGTTGCACCGCACGCGCCGCCCAAGCGTCGCCGTTGCACCGCACGCGCCGCCACGCACCTGATGAAGGAAGAAGACGACCGCGTCATCCTGCCATGTCAGCCCTGACCTATCCAGTCAGTGACACGTCAGCCACCCAGCTTCTGCCACGTGTCCCTTGTGCCACGTTAGTAGCCTAGTCATCAGAAAGTTTTTGAAATTATAATTCAGTCCCTTAACTTTTTAAAATTATAGATAAGTATTTGTAGTTTTGCCCTACACTTTCTTAAATTTCAATTTGACCCTTAATCTCTAAAAATAGTAGTTTGACCCTTGATCTTTCCTATATTCCTATTTTCACCTCATATTTACAAAATTGCCTCAAAATATTTTGTAAGGTGCCTGATTCATTAGAAAATTCTTAGTATGCTTTGTGGTTACAATATCATCTGATCTTCCACATCAGAAAAGAATTAGTCTTCTTACTGGAAAGAAATTGTGGTAGTGTGAAAGTGCATGTCTAGGAAAGTTCTAGCTAGGAAAGATGTGGTATTTAAGTGTGTCCATTAGTGACCCACCTCTCTTTTCTGGAAACTTACCTGGTGCGCTGTTTATAGACTACGATCACTATTCCAGTTGCACGGTACTTTAACAATTTTCAACTCACAAAATGCCTCCAAGAAGACAGCACTTGCATGAAATTGAAATGGAAGAATTGAGGAGACAAATCCAACAATTACAGGAAATTGTAAATGCCCAGCAAGCCCTATTAGAAGCACAACACATACGATCAGACAATGACGAATCCAATAGTGATTCATCATCGTTTAGAATCCGTCGTCCACAAAGACAATCGTTTAGGAACAATGACATCAAGGTAGAAATTCCAGATTTTGAAGGAAAGCTCCAACCAGATGAGTTCGTAGATTGGCATCAACCTGTTAAGCGAGTATTCGAGTACAAAGAGATACCAGAAGAAAAGAAGGTAAAGATCATTACTATGAAGTTAAAGAAATATGCTTCCATATGGTGGGAGAACCTTAAAAAGAAGTGTGAACGTGAAGGGAAAAACAAGATTAAGACATGGGAGAAAATGTGTCATGAACCAACCCGTAAGTTCTTGCTTTCTCATTATTATCAAGATAATTTTATTCAACTGCAGAATCTTTGACAAAAGAACTTGCCTGTAGAAGAATGCACTAGAGAATTTGAGAAGTTAATGATGAAGTGCGACATTCATGAAAGGGAGAAGCAAATAATAGCTCATTACCTTGGAGGATTAAACACTGATATTGCCTATCCAGTTCAGCTCCAATAATACTGGTCCTTAGACGATGTCATCTGTCTAGCCATTTGAGTGGAGAAACAATTACCCAAATGGTCTTCTTAACGAATTTTTTTCCCTAATGAAAATTCTTCTTATACCTGCAAAACACCAACTGATCAACCCAATACTTCAAACAAACCTCTTTCTAAGACCACCACGGAGAATAAACCTAGTGCCCCCAAATGTTTCAAATGTCAAGGATTTGGACAGATAGCCTCAAACTGTCCAACCCGAAAAGCCATAACCATCATCAAAGGATAAGCGTGTGAAGTATCTAAAGAAGAAGAAACTCAAGAAGAACCTAAAGAAGAAGAGGAGGTAGAGCCAGTGTATGATGAAGAGCTCACCGCTGCTGATCATGATGAATCACTAGTGATTGTGAATGCTTATGTCTCTAAGGCATGTTGAAAGGTTTTTGATGATAACAAAAGCAAAAGAGAAGATCAAAGCACAAAAGGAAAAAATCAAGATCAAAGAAAGAAGACAGAAGGTTTAATTAGTTATTTAGACTTAGGACATTACTGTTAAATGCTCTCAAGATTTCTCAAATGGTTTTTCAAATATATGATTTCAAAATAAATAGGAAATTTCAAAGATAAACATGGCTTTCAATAAAACCTAAGTTTCAACTTTAAATCTAACACTCTTAAAAGGATTTATGTTTAAACAAGTACCCCGAGGTGTTGGAAATGACTTACACGAGTTATTGAACTTGAAAAATGTGTTCAAAGGCAAATGTAATCGATTACACAATGTTTGTAATCGATTACACATCAAACAAAAGAATGTAATGTAATCGATTACATGAACAATGTAATCGATTACAAAGCAAGTCGAGGTTATGTAATCGATTACACAATATGTAATCGATTACACAAAGCCCGAAAGGCAAAGAACACGTTCGACAAGAAATGTAATCGATTACACAATATATGTAATCGATTACACAAAACCCGTAAACTCAAAAAACATGTTCGACGAGACATGTAATCGATTACAAGGATATTGTAATCAATTACACAAAGTCGAAGTCATGTAATCGATTACATGATCATTGTAATCGATTACAAGCAAAGTCGAAGCCATGTAATCGATTACCTCAAGAATGTAATCGATGAGCCCGAAAGTTCGAAAACGTTGGAACAATAATGTAATCGACACTGATATATGTAATCGATTACACGCATCTCGACAAGGTCCAACGGCTATATTAAATGCATTAAATGCATGCCCAACTACCTCCAACGGCTCTATTAATTGAGAAACTTATAAATACCCAGATTGGGTCTTTGTTTACGGTAGACCTTGAACCAAAAACTGATCATTATACTTCAAAACGTGAATCAATTCTTAAAATCATTTCTTGCTCTGTTTTCTGACTAAAAACGTGAAAAATCCTTGAGAGCATATTAGAGCTTTAATTTGTAAACACTTGCTCTAGAGAGAGCTTCTTCTATTTCAATCTTATACTTTCTGATTAGTGAGGGTGAGGTATCCCTCAAGTATTGTAAGGGTGAGGTATCCCTTGGAAAATAGAGGCTCAAGCTTTTGGGTGAGGTATCCCATCTTGTTGAGTGCTCAAGGTTGTAGTGGTTTTTCAAGCACCCATTGAAGCTTGAAGATATAGTGGAAAATCTCAAGGTGTTGCTTGGGACCGGACGTAGATCACAAGTGGAGTAGTGATTGAACCAGGATAAACGACCGTGTTTGTTTCTCTAAACTCTCCTCTGTTCATCTTTGTGCACTTTTTTTCATTGTTTTATTTGGATATTGTCTCCTTGACTATTACGTTCATTAGTAAAAGTGCTTAACTCATCTATTCAATTATCTCTCGATCATTCAATAGCTTCAACGAAAATTGATTGTCAAACGATTTGCGAAAGATTTGTGAACTTATTTTTAACTACTCAATTCACCCCCTCTTGAGTATTGAGGCCACTTGGTAACAAGTGGTATCGAGCTAGACTCTTGTATAAAGAGCTTAGCGCTTCAAGAGAAGTGATGGCTTCAAATGGTTTTTCAAATGAAGGTTCTTCTATAAATAGACCTCCTTATTTCAATGGGGATGGCTATGCCTATTGGAAAGAAAGGATGAAAATTTTTATTGAAGCTATTGACTTAGATGTGTGGGACGCAGTTGAAAATGGTGCTTTTGTCCCTACACAAACTAAGGATGGTGTGACAATTAATACACCTAGAAGTGATTGGACCGATGATGATAAAAAGAAGTTCAATATAATTTGAAAGCCAAGAACATCATCACCACATCTTTGGGGTATGATGAATTCTTTAGGGTGTCAAACTGTAAGAAGACCGCAAAAGAAATGTGGGATACCCTACAAGTAACTCATGAAGGCACTAGTGAGGTAAAAAGATCTCGAATAAACACTCTTACTCATGAATATGAATTGTTTAGAATGAACCAAGGTGAGAGTATTCAAGATATGCAAAAGAGATTTACTCATATTGTTAATCATCTCATCTCATTGGGAAAGACATTTCCTAATGGGGATCTTATTAACAAAGTCTTGAGATGTCTAAGTAGGAATTGGCAACCCAAGGTAATCGATTGCGGAATCAAGAGATTTATCAACCATGTCTCTAGCCACCCTATTCGGAAAACTTCAAGAGCATGAGCTGGAACTAAGTAGGCTCAATCAAAATGAAGAACATGACAAAAAGAAGAAGGAATTGCACTCAAGGCCACCTCTCCCATACTTGAAGATGATGATGAAGATGGTGAAGAGGATGCTGAAAATATTGAGCTAAGTGAGGAGAATCTTAGTCTCCTTGTAAGAAAATTCGGAAGATTCTTGAAGAAAAAGGGATTTCAAAGAAGACCACCGTTTCCTCAAAAGAAAGCATATCACAAAGGAGAAGGATCCTCCACTCCTCCAAAATGCTATGAATGTGGAAAACCGGGGCACATGAAAATGGAGTGTCCTATATATCTCAAGAAGACGGAGAAGTTTGAGAAAAGACCCTCCAAGGAAAAGAAAGGAAGAAGAGCATATATAGCTTGGGAGGACAATGACTTAAGCTCTTCCGATGATTCTGAAAATGAGGAAGCCCATCTTTGCCTCATGGCTCAAGGAGAAGAAAGTGGAGAAAGCGACACCGAGGTAACCTCTTCTAACCTAGAACCTCCACCTTCTTATGATGAATTACAAGATGCCTTTCAAGAATTGCATGATGAATCTTTGAGGCTCACAAAAATGATTTTGTCTTCCAATAAAACAATCTCCCTATTGACAAAGAAAGTTTCTGCTTTAACCAAGGAGATAAATGAACTTAAAATTGAAAATGAGACTTTAGGACTCATAGATGCTAATTCATCATGCATGATTTGTTCCTCACATGAAAATGCATCCATATCATTACCTTGTCTATCATGCAAAGCTTTTGAAAAAGAAATTGAAGACTTGAACAACACTCTTGCAAAATTCACTTTTGGAAGAGACAACTTGAATGTGTTGTTAGGGAGACAAAAATGTGTTTTCCAAAAAGCCGGTTTAGGATTTAATCCAAACAACCATCAAAAATCTTATAAGAATTTCTTTGTTTCCTCAAAAACTTCAAGTAGCCCCTTTGTTAAATGTTTTCATTGTGGTAGGAAAGGGCATAGTGCATCCACTTGCAATGTTAGAAAGAACATAAACACCAAGGTTGGAATCAAAAGGGTTTGGGTCCCTAAAGGCACCATACCTAATTCTAACACACAAGGACCCAAAACAATTTGGGTACCAAAAGTTAAATCTTGAATGTGTGTTATAGGTGTGCTTGAAGACCAAGAGCTCAAGTTGGTATCTTGATAGTGGTTGCTCCAAGCACATGACCGGAGATGGCTCCAAGTTCTCCTCCCTTACACACAAGAAACATGGTCATGTCACATATGGTGACAACAACAAAGGAAGATTCTTGGAATTGGCAAAGTTGGTAAGATCCCTTCATCATCTATTGATAATGTCTTACTTGTTGAAGGACTTAAACATAATTTACTTAGTATTAGTCAATTGTGTGATAAAGGAAATAGAGTTATATTTGACTCCTCTTGTTGTATAATTGAGGGAAATGATGACAAGCAAGTTAAGTTTGTTGGTCATAGGGTCAATAACATATATATGATTAGTCTTGATGACATTTCCTCAAATGATGCTAAATGCTTTATGAGTAGAGAAAATGATTCATGGTTATGGCATAGAAGAATTGCTCACATTCACATGGATCACTTAAACAAATTGGTTTCTAAAGAACTAGTAATTGGTCTTCCAAAGCTCAAATTTGAAAAAGACAAACTTTGTGATGCATGTCAAAAGGGAAAACAAGTAAAGGTCTCTCTCAAAGCTAAAAACATAGTTTCAACTTCTAGACCTTTACAACTTTTGCACATGGATCTTTTTGGACCCTCTAGAACTATGAGCTTTGGTGGGAATTACTATGCATTAGTAATTGTGGATGATTTTTCTAGATTTACATGGACATTATTCTTAGCTCACAAAAATGATGCTTTTCAATCATTTAGAAAGCTTGCCAAAGTTATCCAAAACGAAAAAGGTTTTTGTATTGCATCCATAAGAAGTGATCATGGTGGTGAATTTGAAAATCATGAATTTGAAACTTTTTGTGATGAACATGGCATTGAGCATAATTTTTCTGCCCCTAGAACACCACAACAAAATGGTGTTGTAGAAAGGAAAAATCGATCTTTAGAAGAAATGGCAAGAACTATGCTCAATGAGGCCAATCTTCCTAAGTACTTTTGGGCTGATGCGTTAACACCGCTTGTTATGTTATGAATAGAGCCCTAATAAGGCCAATTTTAAAGAAAACCCCATATGAATTGTACAAAGGAAGGAAACCTAATGTGTCACATTTTCATGTTTTTGGATGCAAATGCTTTGTTTTGAATAATGGAAAGGATAACTTGGGGAAGTTTGATGCAAAATCTGATGAGGGAATATTCATTGGTTATTCTATCCATAGCAAGGCCTTTAGAGTCTATAATAAACGAACTATGACCATAGAAGAATCCATACATGTTGCATTTGATGAAACTAACCCAAATGTGCCGAGAAAGGAACTTGTTGATGATGTTGCGTAAATCTTGGCAAAGACGCACTTGGAAAATCAAGAGATAGAGTCCAAGAAGAAAGAAGAGAGACTCCTTGATCACTCATGGCAAGAAAATTCTAAAATCTCGGATCTACCCAAGGAATGGAGGACTTCAAGGTATCATCCTCTTGACAAGGTGATAGGTGATGTATCAAAAGGGGTAATCACTCGAAACTCACTTAGAGATGCATGTAATCATCTAGCCTTTGTCTCTCAAGTTGAACCTAAAGACATAAATGAGGCCATTAACGATGAGCATTGGATCTTGGCCATGCAAGAAGAACTAAACCAATTTGAGAGGAATCAAGTTTGGGAATTAGTTCCAAGGCCCAATGATCATCCTATAATTGGCACCAAATGGGTCTTTAGGAACAAACTTGATGAAACGGGTTTAATAATAAGAAATAAAGCTAGGCTTGTAGCTAAGGGATATAATCAAGAAGAAGGCATAGATTATGAAGAAACTTATGCTCCCGTAGCTAGATTAGAGGCCATTAGAATGCTACTTGCATATGCTTGCATCATGGATTTCAAACTCTATCAAATGGATGTCAAAAGTGCCTTTTTAAATGGTTTTATACAAGAAGAGGTGTATGTAGAACAACCTCCTGGTTTTGAGGACTTTGAAATGCCCAACCATGTTTTTAAATTGAAAAAGGCTTTGTATGGCTTGAAACAAGCTCCTAGAGCTTGGTATGAAAGGTTGAGCAAATTTCTTTTAGAAAAGCCTTTTTCTAGAGGTAAAGTTGACACCACTCTTTTCATAAAACACAAAATGCATGACATTCTTCTAGTTCAAATCTATGTTGATGACATTATATTTGGAGCTACTAACAACTCTCTTTGTAAAGAATTTTCAAATATTATGCAAAGTGAGTTTGAGATGTCCATGATGGGTGAGCTCAACTTCTTCCTTGGTCTACAAATCAAGCAAACAAGAGAAGGAACATTTATAAGCCAATCCAAGTATTGCAAGGAGCTGCTCAAAAAGTTTGGAATGGACAATGCCAAGCATATGGCTACTCCTATGGGCACCTCTTGCTATTTGGACAAGGATGAAGGAGGTAAATCAAGAGAAATTACAAAATATAGAGGTATGATTGGCTCACTCCTTTATCTCACCGCAAGTAGGCCTGATATAATGTTTAGTGTATGCATGTGTGCTAGATATCAAGCTAATCCTAAGGAATCACACCTAAGTCTTTGTTAAGAGAATAATGAAATATCTAATAGGCACATCACAAATGGGTTTATGGTACCCTAAGGGTGCCTCATGTAGTCTTATTGGATATTCGATTCTGATTTTGTCGGATGCAAAATGGATCGAAAGAGCACTAGTGGGACATGCCACTTGCTAGGAAGCTCACTAGTTTCTTGGCACAAAGAAGAAACAAAATAGTGTGGCATTATCCACAAAGGCTGAATATGTTGTACGGGGAGTTGTCAGTACTCAAGTCCTTTGGATGAAACAAAGAACTCTTGGACTATGGTCTTGAGCTTGATCACATTCCCATAAAATGTGATAATACTAGTGCAATTAACTTGTCAAAAAATCCCATTTTGCATTCTAGAACTAAGCATATTGAAATAAGACATCATTTCATTAGAGATCATGTTCAAAGAGGTGATTGCATACTTGAATTTGTTGAAACAACTAAGCAATTAGTGATATTTTCACCAAACCCCTTGCAAAAGAAGCATTTTTCTACATTAGAAACGAACTGGGTATATTGGACCATTCATGCATAAATTAAATATTTGTCAGCATAATCCTAAAACAAAAGCCTAAGCTTGCGTTTTTCTCGCATAATTATGCCACATCACTTGCACAATTTTCTGAATTTTCATTATATATATTTGAATCCCATACTAACTTGAGCGTCGGAGGTTTCCCCAAATTATTTTGCAGTGCTCCCTCATGTCCAACTTTGACAAGAAGGGTGAAATTCAACACCTCAAAAATCACCAAAAAGGGTGAAATTCTTGGTAAACATGATAATTTTGATCAATTATATTAGTTGAATCATAATGTGATTAATCTATATGCTTGGATGATGATTTGAATTGATTTGAGTTGCTTTAAAACTGTTTTGGGTGGATTAAAATTGATTATATGTTGTTTGGAACGCAAAATCTGAGTTAAAGAGTCTTGGTAATCGATTACAATGCCTTTGTAATCGATTACACAAAATTTCAATCACGCATGTAATCGATTACACACATTTTGTAATCGACATAAACCAACTCAGACCAGTAATCGATTACATCATCTATGTAATCGATTACAAGGTTCCTGTATCATGTAATCGATTACACCAAAAATGTAATCGATTACATACCTACCAGAAGCATGTAATCGATTACACCAAAAATGTAATCGATTACACACCCACTGGAATGCATGTAATCGATTACACACTCAATGTAATCGATTACACAGGTTTTTTAAAAGGCTCCCGACGCGCGTAGTGGTCATTTCTGTTTGGCCCTGTTCATCTTCCTCGTTCTCTCCTCTGCACCCACGCACCTCGATCTCAAAACCTCTCATTTCTCACTCAAATTTCCATCAAAACTCATCATTTCGCCTCTCTCAATCTCGGAAATCCCCTCTCCACATAACCCACCGATCAAATCTCCTCAAATCCCTCATCCAAAATCTCCCCATCTTCTCTCACGAACACCCTCTCCACTTTTCTAACCTAATTTCGTCCCTCTCTCTCTCCTCACTCATCCCCAACCATTTACCACTCAACCCGTGCTTCTCTCTCTCATCAATGGCTGAATCCTCCCATCGCTCGAAGCGCCCAAGAACAGGGCTGCATTGTTGGAAGTTCCTCTCCGGTGGCTCTACACGCAATATCTCCGGGTTGGACCTCACGAGGCACTTCTCCACCGTGAAGAAAGCCGAGTTGTTCAGAAGAACTTCCAGCCAAGCAAGATCATCTCTCCTGTGTATCTACCCATCACCTTCTCGTGAGAGTGAACCCTTAGTGAGCTTTAGGACAATAGAACACTTAGGCTTGGGGGATTCCTAAGTATAGAGAAGGCCATCTACCCTAACCTTGTCCGAGTGTTTTATGCTAACCCGAAGGTTGAGGATAATTGCATCATTTCGAGGTGAAAAAGCAACAAATCAAAGTTAACCATGACAGAATGGTATAGGCTCACCAAGCTCACTCCCGATGGAGCCCGGTTCCGCGTGGGAATGCCAAAGTCCGGGGGCATGAGTTTGAGCACAAGGCTCGCTTCTTCTCTCCTTGATTAGGACGCTACCACCTCCCCGGTGATCCTAGACGCAGAATAATGGCCACCGGCCTCACTATGGAAAACAGGGTCCTCCACTACCTCTTGGTTCGTGGATTGATTCCCAGAGGAGGAAATTACTCCCAAGTCCTCAAGGACGATGTAGTGGCATTATGGGCAATGACCACAGGGCACCCAATCAACTGGGGATACTACATTCTACAAAGATATGCTAGACATCAAGAAAAAGAAGAACTCGCTCTCCCTTCGCCATGTTAGTCACCACAATTCTTGAGTATTGTCGCATTTCGGCCGACCGAAGAGTCCAAGGACACCGGCTCCAAGGGACCCCAATCAATTGGGCCGCATACTCTGAAGAAGCTTCACTCTACAAGATGGAGGATAGGTGGCATTACATTACTCATGGCACATTTGGCCATATCCATCACGATCCGACACGGTGATGATGAGGGGGCTCAAGATCTCCGCCTCACGCCTCTGCCTCTCTCCAGCCTTCTCTTGATCTTCTCGCTCCAAGAGATGCGCAACCCGAGCGCCAACGTCAACACGCGCATGGATCATATAGAGCAAAAGATCGACCACCTTGAGCCGAGGATGGACTACTCGGACCAGGAGCTTGCCTCCATTCGATCCCTCTTACGTGGACCTCCCCCGTTCCCGAGAGTCCCGCTTCGCCGCCCCCCCACATCCTCTCGCCCCTCCGGATCCCATTTCCTTCGCCGGTCCATCCGGGAGTTCCCGCCGATGATGAGGAGCTTCGGATTCGACGACGATCTTATGCCCGGCCGATGATGACATTGGTCTAGGAGACTCTGTCAACGATCCGAGGGTGATGTCTTTTGTGACAAATGAGGACACCGATAGTGATCCCGGCCTTATGCCTTGATTTGTTTTTCCGCCTTGTACTTTTTTTTTTTTTAACTCGATTATATAAAATTGGTATACCTTTATGGTTATCTTTTGATTATTGCCTACTTTGGTTGTGACATGTTTCTTTGTACATGCTGATTATTAATACATAAACGTGTTTTCACTTTGAATGGTTGGTCATGGAATATTGCTTGGACCGATCTTAGTGGCTTTTCTCATTATGGCAAACAATTGGGAATCATGAACTATAATCGACATGCTGTCCATTTTTTAATGCTTATGTCTTTTTGATAATGCCAACGGGGAGAAAATAAGGAAAAAAGGTTGCATGAGTACGGGGAGTTATTGAAGGAAAAATGAAATGTAATTAAAGGTTGCATGAGTACGGGGAGTTATTGAACTTTTAAGTTATTAAGCTTTTCATATGCAAAATCTAACCCAATATCATGCATAATCTCCTGGGACAAAGATTGTAACTAAATGACTATGATATACAAATGCAAAAACTCTTTCTTTTTCCTATGATCAGTTTGTCATCATCAAAAAGGGGGAGAATGTGAATGCTTATGTCTCTAAGGCATGTTGAAAGGTTTTTGATGATAACAAAAGCAAAAGAGAAGATCAAAGCACAAAAGGAAAAAATCAAGATCAAAGAAAGAAGACAGAAGGTTTAATTAGTTATTTAGACTTAGGACATTACTGTTAAATGCTCTCAAGATTTCTCAAATGGTTTTTCAAATATATGATTTCAAAATAAATAGGAAATTTCAAAGATAAACATGGCTTTCAATAAAACCTAAGTTTCAACTTTAAATCTAACACTCTTAAAAGGATTTATGTTTAAACAAGTACCCCGAGGTGTTGGAAATGACTTACACGAGTTATTGAACTTGAAAAATGTGTTCAAAGCAGCAAATGTAATCGATTACACAATGTTTGTAATCGATTACACATCAAACAAAAGAATGTAATCGATTACATGAACAATGTAATCGACATAAAGCAAGTCGAGGTTATGTAATCGATTACACAAGATATGTAATCGATTACACAAAGCCCAGAAAGGCAAAGAACACGTTCGACAAGAAATGTAATCGATTACACAATATATGTAATCGATTACACAAAACCCGTAAACTCAAAAACATGTTCGACGAGACATGTAATCGATTACAAGGATATTGTAATCAATTACACAAAGAAGTCGAAGTCATGTAATCGATTACATGATCATTGTAATCGATTACAAGCAAAGTCGAAGCCATGTAATCGATTACCTCAAGAATGTAATCGATTACACAGAGCCCGTAAAGTTCAAAACGTTGGAACAATAATGTAATCGACACCGATATATGTAATCGATTACACGCATCTGACAAGGTCCAACGGCTATATTAAATGCATTAAATGCATGCCCAACTACCTCCAACGGCTCTATTAATTGAGAAACTTATAAATACCCGATTGGGTCTTTGTTTACTGGTAGACCTTGAACCAAAAACTGATCATTATACTTCAAAACGTGAATCAATTCTTAAAATCATTTCTTGCTCTGTTTTCTGACTAAAAACGTGAAAAATCCTTGAGAGCATATTAGAGCTTTAATTTGTAAACACTTGCTCTAGAGAGAGCTTCTTCTATTTCAATCTTATACTTTCGATTAGTGAGGGTGAGGTATCCTCAAGTATTGTAAGGGTGAGGTATCCCTTGGAAAATAGAGGCTCAAGCTTTTGGGTGAGGTATCCCATACCGCTGAGTGCTCAAGGTTGTAGTGGTTTTTCAAGCACCCATTGAAGCTTGAAGATATAGTGGAAAATCTCAAGGTGTTGCTTGGGACCGGACGTAGATCACAAGTGGAGTAGTGATTGAACCAGGATAAACGACCGTGTGTTTGTTTCTCTAAACTCTCCTCTCGTTCATCTTTGTGCACTGTTTCATTGTTTTATTTGGATATTGTCTCCTTGACTATTACGTTCATTAGTAAAAGTGCTTAACTCATCTATTCAATTATCTCTGATCATTCAATAGCTTCAACGAAAATTGATTGTCAAACGATTTGCGAAAGATTTGTGAACTTATTTTTAACTACTCAATTCACCCCCCCTCTTGAGTATTGAGGCCACTTGGTAACAGTGATTAGGTGAAGCCTACACACAATGTCAGCAAAGGAAGAGCCTTGGCTAAGATATAATATTTTTCACACCCGTCGCACCACTGCAGGAAAGGTTTGTGATGTTATCATTGACAGTGAAAGCTGTGAGAATGTGGTGTCGAACTACATGGTGGAGAAATTGGAGTTGCCTACACAAAATCATCCATATCTATACAAATTACAGTGGCTCAACAAAGGTAGTGAAGTGAAAGTTACTAAACGATGCCTTGTGACCTTTTCCATTAGTCAAAAGTATCAAGATAAGGTATGGTGTGATGTTATTCCCATGGATGCATGTCACCTTCTCCTTAGAAGACCCTGGAAATATGATCGCCGCACCTTATATGAAGGTAATGCCAACACCTACTCCTTTGTCAAAGATGGAGTAAAAGTCAAGTTAACTCCTTACCCACTAAGTGAACTTAATGAAAGCAAGAACGAATCTAGGCCATTGGTATCTTTAGTAACAAAAGAACAATTCAAGGTGATTGCAGAGGAAGTCCAAACCATGAGCTTTGTTCTACTGTTTGAATCAAACGAAGAAACTGTTATTCCAGTAGAAATTGAACAACTGCTCGCTGAATTCCCAGATGTTGGATCAACAAAAATTCAGCATGGACTGCCACCAATGCGAGACATCCAGCATGCCATTGACTTTATTCCTAGAGTTGTCATTCCCAACAGACCAGCTTACAGAATGAGTCCACAGGAGCATGCTGAAATCCAACGTCAAGTAGAGGAACTGTTGAAGAAAGGGTTGATACAAGAAAGCGTTAGCCCTTGTGCTGTTCCTGCAATTTTAGTACCCAAGAAGGATGGAAGTTGGAGAATGTGTGTTGATAGTTGAGTTGTTAACAAGATTACCATCAAGTATCAGTTTCTGATACCCAGGCTCGATGATTTACTAGATCAGCCGCATGGTGTCGCCATCTTTTCCAAGATTGATCTTCGTAGTAGATACCATCAGATTAGGCTTAGGCCAGGAGATGAATGGAAGACTGCTTTTAAAACCAGAGATGGCCTATATGAGTGGACTATGATGCCCTTTGGGTTATCCAATGCCCCTAGTACATTCATGCGCCTGATGAATCAGGTACTTCGACCCTTCATTGGTAGATTTGTAGTCATCTACTTTGACGATATCTTGATCTACAATAGAGGTAAAGAGGAAAACTTAGAGCACTTTTGACAAGTGCTACAGACTCTTCGTGAACAAAAACTTTATGCTAATCTGAAGAAATGCTCTTTCTTAACCAATGAAGTTACTTTTCTAGGTTATATCATCACTGCTGAAGGTGTTCGAGTTGACCCAAGCAAGGTTGAAGCTATCAACAACTGGCCTATCCCAAAGTCTATCCATAATGTAAGGAGTTTCCATGGATTAGCTTCATTTTATAGAAGATTCATAAAAAAATTTAGCTCTATTACTGCCTCACTCACAGATTGCACAAAGGGAGACAAGTTCCAATGGACAGAGCAAGCACAGAAAAGTTTTGAGGAGCTGAAGAAACGTTTGACTGAAGCACCTGTGTTAACCCTTCCAAACTTTGACCAAGTGTTCGAAGTCAGTTGTGACGCTTCCACACTGGCATTAGTGCTGTTTTAAGTCAAGAAGGTCATCTTATAGCCTTCTTCAGTGAAAAGCTCAACAATGGTAAACTCAAGTACTCTACTTAGGACAAGGAGTTCTATGCCATTGTTCGTGCCCTACAACATTGGAATCATTACTTGTTGAATAATGAATTTATTCTTTATTTTGATCATGAAGCCCTCAAGCACTTAAACTCTCAACAGAAGATCAGTCGCAGACATGCCGCTTGGAGTAAGTTCCTACAACCTTATATATTCTTACTTAAGCACAAGGCGAGAATTCAAAATGTTGTTGTTAATACCCTCAGTAGGCGTCATACGCTACTCTCTATCCTCCAGATAAAAGTCATTGGCTTTGAGACTATCAAAGAGCTATACCAAGATAATCCTAATTTCTAAAAGTTTTGGAATGCCACTGATTTGCAATCCTCCCAAGGCTACTACAGGTATGAGGGATTTTTGTTCAAAAGGAAGGCTTTATGCATACTTCAGTGCTCACTATGAGAAGCCATTATTTGGGAAGCCCACGATGGAGGATTAGCAAGTCATTTTGGACGAGATAAAACTGTGGCTTTAGTGAAAGAGAATTTCTATTGGCCAAGGCTTGAAAGAGATGTTAATAGACATATTCAAAGATGCAGAATCTGCCACTTGGCAAATACCAAAAGCCAAAACACAAGGTTGTACATGCCACTTCCCATTCTAGAAGCACCTTGGGAAGATGTTAGCATGGACTTTGTCGTTGGACTACCTCGAACTCAGTGACAGAAGGATTCCATAATGGTAGTTATGGACAGGTTTTTGAAGATGGCCCATTTCAATCCATGTCAGAAGACCAATGATGCTGTTCAAGTTACAGACTTGTATTTTGAGGAAATTGTTCATCTTCATAGAATTCCAAAAACCATCACTTCTGATCGAGATATCAAGTTCTTAAGCCATTTTTGGAGAACTTTGTAGAAGAAGATGGGTACTAAGCTTCAATTCAGTAGTGCCAGTCATCCTTAGATAGATGGACAAATCAAAGCAGTTAACAGGCTTTTAGGAAATCTATTTCGGAGTTTTGTCGGTAAAAACCTGAAACAGTAGGATCTTGTCCTTGCACAGGTTGAATTTGCTTACAATAATTCAACTAATCAAGCTACTGGGAAATGCCTATTTGAGGTGGTATATGGCACTCGACCGCATAGTCCGCTAGACTTAACCCCTTCATCAGATAGACAACAGTATAGTGCAGATGTAGAACACAGAGCAAAAGAAATTAAAAAGTTGTATGAATAGGTCCGAGAAAGGATTAAGAAACAGAATTCAAGATATAAAGCTCAGCGTGACAAGCACCGAAGACAACAAATTTTTAAAGTGGGAGATTTAGTATGGATACATTTACAAAAAAAATGATTTCCAAATCAACCAAATGCCAAGTTATCTGCTAGAGATGATGGTCCATTCAAAATAGTGCAGAAAATCAATGACAATGCTTACAAGGTAGAACTGCTGGGAATCTATGGCGTCTCTGCAACCTTCAATGTCACTGATCTTTCACCATACTTGGATAATGAAATAGAACTTAACTCGAGGGCGAGTTCTGTCCAACCCGGGGAGGATGATATGGACAAATCAGATGGCAACTGATTTCCATGATCCAACAACCATGCATGAGCCTCCAGCAGACCTAGTTCACCTTCAACAGCCTCTCCAATGCATCAAGCCACTATTCTTGACCTCAAACCACCTAGCCACTATTATTGACAAATCTCCGTTTTTACAATTTGTATTCCAGTTTATTTCCAATAGTTTTACAGCTGTTATCAGCTGCAAATTGACCTATAGGATTAGTATAAATAGGGCTAATCTCTCTTTGTATTATCATTAATGAATTGAAGTAAGTTTTGAGCTGACTTCTGAGCTAGTTCTTGACCAATTTTGAAAGATTTATTGATGGTTGAGTGCAGACATATTTATACTAAATTGAAACACATGCATAATTCATGATGAGACCAAATAAAAAAACGTGAAAATTTGAAATACGGAGTAAGATATTTATAAGGGCTTTTTAAAGCTTTGCTAGCACTCTCGGTAAAATTATAAAAAAATTTCTCACCATAGAAAAATCAAAATATCATTGCTATCATACTTAATTTTTATTATTTCTTCGTCAGAATCTTATTCCATAAAAATTTATTTCATATAAAATCTATAAAAAACATAATTTGACTAGCAGATAAAAAATGAAGAAGCAGAGAACCTGAAGTACCTAACATAAGAAGGTCTCCAATCATTCGCAAAATATGTGCTCTCGCACATTGTTCAATAACAACCTGAGTAGCATTATGCTGACGTTCTAGGAACGTTTCTTCCAACCAAGTTAGTTTAATGGCTTGTCCTTTGAAATCCTTTGTGGGTGGCGCCACTCCTAGTAATTATAATAATATTCATAGATAATTGGTCAATCTGCATGGGTAGCACTGATCATAACTTCTCCATCAATAAGAAATAAGAAGTCCAAGATAGACAATAACATCTTCTAGTGACACTGAGCACTCTCCATATGGCAAATGGAAAATGTGTGTTTTCGGTCTTCATTGTTTGACCAATGTTGTAAGGAGATGTTGTTGATAGGGACTTGGACAATTGTTAAGGCATGACCAAAACTAGAACAAAATGATGCCTAGCTCGTAGCATGCATTCTTCTCCATTCTAAATTTTATTGAAAATATATTGATATTGAAGTCTTAATAAAGATTCATCAATTGTTCCTAGTTCGACATACTCTATTTGAAAATGTTGAAATGGTTGAAGAATATAGCGCAAAAGGATAGAAGTCACCACTAAGAGTGAATGTTGTGGCTTTGGAGGCACGATATATGTGAACCACGATTTACAGAAGTTGTGGCTATTTTTTTAAAAAAATAGTAGAAGGCATGGCTATGAACCATATTTTTTTATTGGTACAAAAGTCGTGGCTATTTAAAAGAAAAATTAGTAGAAGGCGTGGCTGTGAACCATATTTTTCTTTTACTGGTACGTAAGTCGTGGCTCTCTATCACGACTCCCACGTCTTTTTTTTTTATAATTTCATATATATATCGTGGTTCATAGCCATGCCTCCTATTAATTTTTTTGTGTAATAGTCACGACTTCTATAAATCGTGGTTCGCATATATTGTGACTCTAAAGCCACAACATTCACTCGTAGTGGTGACTTCTATCCTCTTGTTATATACTCTTCAACCATTTCAACATTTTCAAATGGAGTATGTCAGACCAAGACTAATTAATGGATATTTATTATGACTTCAACATCAATATATTTCCAATAAAATTTGGACTAGAAAGGATCGCATGCTACAAGCCAGACATCATTATGTTCGGGACCTTTGCCGCATGCATCTGTTCAGCAGTTGATAAATGAAGCTATTTTTGGCCATGCCTTAACAATTGCCCAAGTCCTTATCAACAATCATCTCCTTATAGCATTGGTCGAACGATGGAGACCAGAAACACACACTTTCTCTTTGCTATATGGAGAGTGCACAATGACACTAGAGGATGTTGTTGTCTAGCTTAGACTTCCTATTGATGGAGAAGTTGTAATTGGTGCTACCCATGCATATTGGCCAATTATCTGTGAACAATTATTAGGAGCGGTGAACCTGTAGAGGATTTCAAAGGACAAGCCATTAAACTAACTTGGTTAGAAGAAACTTTCTTGGAACATCTGCCTAATGATACTCTGTTGGGAATTACGGATACATCATGTAGCGAAAAAATAAAAATTCTCACTAAGGATCTGTCCGAAAAGAAGAGCCATGAAACGTAATTTTTGAGTTTACCTCTTGAAGACAGACGAAAATGATTAAACAAATCACAAGCACCAAAGTAACGGCGTTGTCTCTATGTTGTCCACATGAACAGACTCACAAACATCCAACGTCTGTGATCTTGGAGTCTCACATCTCCTGCATAGTGCTAGCAGCGAAGAGAAGATAAATCTGTCACTCTCTCACTCACTGTTTCTGTCAAGTGCGGCTAGGGTTTTTTTTATGCGTGCCTTGACAGTCCCCTTAGTAGTGCTATTTATAATAGTTCCTGCCTAAAGCGAGTGAGAGCAGCAGTAAAGTAAGCTGTGCAACCTTAGACTCATTTGTTATGACTCTGGCCCACGATTGAATCCCAGTCCAACTTGGCTCCTTATTACTCCAAGTAAGTCTGTTCTAAGTGTACGACCCTGTAGGTTCTCATGACGTTGGAAGCAATATTAAAATCTCATTTTAATATTTCAAGCAGTGAGCTGTATCTAGTAACACATCGCTGCTACCCAAGTAATGAGAATGTCAGTGATTTGACATAACCTTTCCGTGATCAATGTTACTGTGTAGTTTAGTCCCTTTATCCAGATATCTAGATTGAACACAAGACATGGAATGTGTCACCCTTGTATAGTTTAATCTTCTGTTTCCTGATACTCGGGTAGATGTAATAATAACAAATGAGATCAATATCTCATATTGACTTATTTGAGTATAACCATGTATTTCGTAGTCTCACTCAATCAGGGGGCCCAAAGATATCACTCTTTTTATATAGGAGGGACAAATCCCATTTAGGTCACTCACATCCATCCGCATGATTCACAATATGTCCAATAACTAACTTTATAATCACATTGTTACAGATAACGTTTGATGGTATTAAAACATACAACTCATCATGTAGGAATCATAGTGATTTCAGGTCAAAGCACCACATACATCATTATCAATATGAAAATCACTTATGACACTCACGTAACAATCCACGCAACGTTCTCATGACGGGTCTGCCCAATACATCATTACTCTAATATGTACCCATGTGAAGACTTGATATCTCATATCCATGACCTGTGAGATGTGGCCATCAGTCTACGCACATACTAGTCTCAATGCATTATTGTCGTCTTGATTAACAATAATACTTGACTAGGGACATTTAAGAATAGCGTTCTGTTTCTATCCAATAGGATCTCATGATCAAGTCATCCACTTGATGTCCTATAGTATAAAACTTAATATTCTAAGGACTTTATTATGTATATAATAAATAACATAATAAATGAAATGTTTCATATATTAAATAAATAGCATAATACAATGTAAGCTAGTACGGTCAAAATAAATTGGCCTTTAGGGCATACACTAGCAATCTCCCACTTGTACTAGAGCCAATCAGGCATATGTCTAATGCCTAAAGATATAGAGTGACCCTCATGTTTTTGCTGCGCAAGAGGCTTTGTCTATGGATCTGTGATATTATCATCTGTTGGTACTCTGCATATCTTCACATCTCCTCTATCGATGATCTCACGAATGAGAAGGAAACGCCTAATGATAACTTAGGGAAATGAAGTTATTTCACTTGAATTTGAATGTATATGATCATGTTATCCTTAAGTTTTATAGGTCAAATAATTAATTCATGAAGGACTTTGATGATTTAAGCTTGTAATTGAAAATTGAATCTTTTAGGATTTTATTTAAAGAATTTGGATTGATTATGATCTGATGGACTTTGGCAATATCTTGATGCAGGTATTCAAGATGGGAAGACCTTGGAAGGGATAAAGAAGCACAGAAGAGGTAAAATGAAGAAGAATGCAAGAGAGAAGCAAGGGCAGCCAACCAACGCCTAGGCATGGAAAAATCATGCCTAGGCGTGACCCTTGCGGTATTTCAAGGTTTGTAGGCAGAGAGCTCCACGCCTAGGCGTGGAAAAGTCATGCCTAGGCGTGACTTGTACCTGATAGCACGTGCTTCATAACCATGCTTAGGTGTGGAAAAGCCAAGCCTAGGCGTGGGAAAAACTCTGATGCACGAAAATTAGCTTTTAATATCTGATTTTGGGGATTGGAAGGATCTTCTGTTTTGGACAAGCACAAACTTCATAGAGAAAGGGAGAGAAGGAGAAAACCTTGGAAGATTGAGGTGATTCAAGTGAAGAATCAAGATCAAGGAGGAAGATAAAGCATTGGATTATCACCATTCTTGTTCACTCTTTCCCTTTTCTCTCTTGATTTGTAATTTGATGGGTTTCATAATTTCATTAGTTTTCTCTTCTTTCATGATGTGTAACTAAATCCTAATTTAGGGGCTCTCTAGGATCTTGCTATGGATTTGAATATCTTATAAATTTGTTAGGTTTCTATCAATGATATTGGTTTTGTTCTTCCATATCTATGCTTAATGCTTATTGTTGATTGGTCATCAATTGCATGATTTTAGTATTCCAATTGAACTAGAAATAGGGTGTTGTGAATATGGATATAGTATGGTTGATGTATGTTCAATTACATTCTATTGGGTTGAGTGTGTTGATTAGCTAATGGGATGGACACATACCCATTAGTCATGCATAGCAAGTGTTTGATAATTGGTCTCAATGAGTGATTCTTATGCTAATTCACATGGACACATAGTGGATTAACTAGGTTTCACATGGATATTTGTCCTAGACATAAGCTTTTATCTATTGCTTGTTTTAGCTAACAAAACTAACTCATTGTTAGATGCTTGTGAATTGCAAGTTATTCATTGAAGTAGCAAGTGAATAGGGACTCCTAGGCCTTAATCATTCTCATCTTTCTCTTGTGTATTCGGTGTTTGGTGCATTCTTGTTCTGTTTCTTTTAATTTATTATTTTAATTGCAAACCACTCTCACAATTCGATTGCTTGGATAAGAATTTGTGGAAATTGGTTAAGTTTAGCATTTTTCTAATTGTCAATCCCTTGGGACACGATACTCTAACTCTCATATATTACTTGTCGACTCGTACACTTACGGATTACCACAAATAAGTTTTTGGCGCCGTTGCTGGGGATTGAATTTAGATTTTTGGTTTATTTCTTAATTCAATTCACAACTCTTATTTCAAGTTTTCTTTGTTGTTTTGTTTTGTTTTTCAGGTACTTAGCTCTTGTATGCGAAGGACTCAAAGTGTATATCGATTTCCTTACGATCCTAAGATTGAGAGGACTTTTCATAGATTGCTAAGAGAATGACTAGTATAAGGGAAGACACTTGAATTGATAGTGACTCGGAGATGGCAGAAGAAGCGAATGCTGAAAGACTCTTGAGAGAGTATGCCACTCCAAATGCTAGGGACATTTAATCTAGCATTAGAAGGCTAGCTATACAGGCACAAACTTTTGAGATCAAGCCTGCTATTATCCAGATGGTGCAAAATAATTTACAATTTATGGATCTTCCCTATGAAGATCCTAATGCTTATTTAGCCAACTTCGTGAAGATTTGTGATACTTTCAAGCATCAAGGGATGACTGATGATGCGGCTCGCTTGAGGCTTTTCTCTTTTTCCTTAAGAGATAGGGCCAAGGCATAGCTTCAATCATTATCTGAACATTCCATCACTACTTGGGAAGAGCTAACTCAGAAGTTTTTGGACCAATTCTTTCCTCCCATGAAGGCAATAAAGTACAGGAATGCCATTTTGTCCTTCAGGCAGTTTGAAGAAGAGACTTTATATGAAGCATGGGAGCGGTTTAAAGAGTTGCTAAGGAAGTGCCCCTACCATGGCATAGCAAAATGGATGTTGGTTCATACTTTCTACAACAACTTGACAACCTCCATTCGTTCCATAATTGATGCAGTAGCTGGAGGGGCTCTCATGAGCAAGACTGTGGATGCTGCCTACAACCTTTTGGAGGAAATGGCTAATAACAATTATCAGTGGCCAGCTAAAAAAGTTACTCCTAAGAGATTAGCAGCAGGTATTCATGAAGTTGATGCTCTTACATCGCTTACAGCTCAAGTGGCAGCTCTTTCTAAGAAGTTGGACACCATGGGAGTCAATTCTGTAGCAAGTGGAGCCAGTAATTCAACTAAAATTTATGATCATTGTGGGGACCTTCATTCAACTGCTAATTGTACAGCTATCCTGAAAAGTGTACAATATACAAATCAATTCCGTCAGCTAATTCACAACAATGTTTTGGGCAATACTTATAATCCTAGTTGGAAGAACCATCCTAATCTCTCATGGGGTGGACAAGTTCAAGGTCCTTCTTCCTCTTCTTATTAGACTAGAGAAGCCCCCCGTGCTCCTCCAGGTTTTCAACAACAGAGCCCCCTTCAAGCCCAAACTTCAACATCAACTTCAACTTCCAATTTGGAGAAGATGTTTGCTCAGTTCATGACTAGCCAACAAGAGTACATGACTAAGACTGACTCAAGGCTTGCTTCCCATGATGCTTTGATGCAAAATCAAGCGGCTTCCTTGAGAAATATTGAGACTCAAGTTGGCCAACTTGCCCAAGCCTTAAGTAATAGGCCTCAAGGGAGTTTTCCAAGTGACATCATCAACAATCCAAGAGGTTCTCCTAAAAAGCATTGCAAGGCTATAACACTGAGGAGTGGGAAAGAAATTGAAAGAAATGTGAAGACCAAGCTACTTGAAAAAGAAGTTGAAGTTGCAAAAGATGAATTAGTTGTGAACAATCAGGTTGACAAGAATGAAGAGCTAGCAGAGAGGAAGGTTAAAGACAATAAGAAGGAGGACAAGCCTTGTACATTACCTCCACCTTTCCCTAATCGGCTAGCTATACAAAAACTGGATGCTCAATTCCAAAAGTTTTTGGATATTTTCAAGAAACTTCACATAAACATACCGTTTGCTGAGGCTTTGGAATAAATGCCTAGTTATGTGAAGTTTATGAAGGACATCTTGTCTGAGAAGAGAAGGCTTGGGGATTATGAAATTGTTGCACTCACTGAAGAATGCAGTGCCATCTTGCAAGATAAGCTACCTCATAAGTTGAAAGATCCAGGGAGCTTCACCATTCCATGCACCATTGGCAACCAATTCTTTGGAAAAGCTTTGTGTGACCTAGGGGCAAGCATAAACTTAATACCTCTATCCATCTTCCAACGGCTAGGTTTGGGGGAGGTGAAGCCAACTTCGGTTACCTTGCAACTAGTCGACCGATCTCTCACTTATCCTAAGGGGGTCATAGAAGATGTCTTGGTCAAGGTCGACAAGTTCATCTTTCCAGCGGACTTCATCATCCTAGACATGGAGGAAGACCACAATGTACCTTTGATTCTTGGAAGGCCTTTCCTAGCCACTGGTAAGACTATGATTGATGTTTAAAAAGGTGAGCTTACCATGCAAGTCAATGATAAGAAACTAACTTTAATATTTAAAAAGCCATGAAATTACCAAATGATCATGAAGAGTGTTCTTACATAGGTATGATTGATCAAGTAGTTAATAATGCATTCCATGCTAATTTCAATGATGATTCCCTTGCTTTATCATTGACATCCATATATGAGCATGTAGATGGGGAAGATGTTTTGGAATGTATTAAACTGCTTGACTCGTCTGCTAAGTTTTTCAGGAAACCAGACTTTGAACCGTTGAACATACCTTCTGACAAGCACATTCTCCAGCCTTCTGTAATCACTCCTCCCAAGTTAGAGCTCAAGCCATTGCCTGATCATTTGAGGTATTCATACTTGGGAGATTCATCCACATTGCCAGTCATTATCTCTTCATCTTTGTCAAAGGAGTAAGAATCCAAGTTGCTCAGAGTGCTCAGAGAATACAAAAGGGCTTCGTGATGGTCTATTGCAGATATTAAAGGCATTAGTCCTACCATATGCATGCATAAAATATTGCTGGAAGTAAATCATAAGCCAACAATTGAACATCAAAGGCGCCTCAATTCTATCATGAAGGAGGTGGTCAAGAAGGAGATCATTAAGTGGCTGGATGCGGGTATCATATACCCTATCTCTGATAGCAAATAGGTGAGCCCAGTTCAGTGTGTGCCTAAGAAGGTGGGATGACTACGGTCGCCAATGAGAATAATGATTTGATTCCCACCAGGACTGTCACGGGATGGCGCATTTGCATGGACTATAGGAAGCTTAACACTGTAACCCGGAAGGATTATTTCCCATTACCATTTATTGATCAGATGCTGGATAGGTTAGCAGGACGTGCTTTTTATTATTTCTTGGATGGGTATATTTCCCCAGATGATCAAGAGAAGACAACCTTCACCTGCCCATATGGTACTTATGCCTTCAGAAGAATGCCCTTTGGGTTGTGCAATACCCCAGCTACCTTTCAGAGATGTATGATGGCTATCTTCATTGACATGGTAGAAAATTGTTTGGAGATATTTATGGATGACTTCTCTGTATTTGGTGATTCCTTTGATGAGTGTCTCCATAACTTGGCCCTTGTGCTTCAAAGGTGTGAGGAGACAAGCTTGGTGCTTAATTAGGAGAAATGTCATTTTATGGTCCAAGAGGGCATAGTACTTGGCCATAGAGTGTCACATAAGGGAATGGAGGTGGATAGAGCTAAGATTGAGGTGATTGAGAAATTACCACCATCAATTTCAGTGAAAGGAGTTTGGAGTTTCCTAGGGCATACCGGATTTTATCGAAGGTTTATCAAAGACTTTTCTAAACTTACCAAACCACTGTGTAATTTGTTAGAAAAAGATGTGCCCTTCAAGTTTGATGAGTCATGTATAGAAGCCTTTGTGGAGCTAAAGAAGAGACTTGTCTCAGCACCCATTATTACCACTCCTGATTGGTCCTTACCATTTAAGCTCATGTGTGACGCTAGTGATTATGCTATTGGAGCAATATCGGGCCAAAGGTAAAACAAAATCTTTCATTCCATCTATTATGCTAGTCGGACACTCACCGATGCTCAGTTGAACTACACCACCAATGAGAAGGAGCTCCTTGCAGTTATCTTTGCATTTGACAAATTTCGGGCTTATTTGGTTGGTACTAAAGTCATTGTCTTCACAGATCACTCGGCCATCAAGTATCTAGTGAGCAAAAAAGATGTTAAGCCAAGGTTGATTCATTGGGTGTTATTACTATAAGAGTTTGACCTTGAGATTAGAGATCGAAAGGGTACTGAAAATTAGGTGGCTGACCATCTTTCCAGGTTAGAAAATGAGAAATATTAACAGGACCCAGCTTTGATTTGTGAGATATTCCTGAATGAACAACTATTTACTGTGTTTGCTAGTTCAAATCTATGGTATGCTGATTTTGTTAATTACATTATGAGTGGATTGGTACCATCTGAATTGTCTTATCAGCAGAAGAAGAAATTCCTCCGTGATGTCAGATATTATGTTTGGGATGAGCCATATCTCTTTAAATAAGGTGTTGATCAGGTGCTTCGAAGGTGTATTCCTATGGAAGAGACTAGTGTTGTGCTCGAGCAATGTCATGCTTCACTTTATGGAGGTCATTATGGGGGTGAACGAATAACGGCTAAGGTGTTGCAATCTGGTTTTTATTGGCCAACTCTATTTCGCGATGCCCACTCATTTGCAGCAAAGTATGATAGATATCAGAGAACCGGAAATATCTCCAAGAGGAATGAGATGCCCTTGAATTCTATTCTGGAAGTGGAGCTCTTTGATGTGTGGGGCATTGACTTTATGGGGCCCTTTGTATCATCTTTTGGTAACCGTTACATCCTTGTGGTGATAGATTATGTGTCAAAGTGGGTGGAAGCTTGTGCCTTACTAACTAGTGATTCCAAGGTGGTTCTTGTTTTCCTCAAAAAGAACATTTTCACAAGGTTTGGGACCCCTAGAGCCATTATCAGTGATGGAGGATCGCACTTCTACAATAGGCATTTTGCTACTCTACTGGCTAAATATGGTGTGAAACATAGGGTAGCCACAGCCTACCATCCATAATCCAATGGCCAAGCTAAGGTTTCTAATAGAGAGTTGAAGCAGATTCTTCAAAAAACTGTGAGCCCTTCTAGGAAGGATTGGCTGAAGAAGTTGGATGACGCTTTATAGGCTTATCGCACTGCCTGCAAAACCCCTCTTGGCATGTCTCCATATCAAATGGTCTATGGCAAGGCTTGCCATCTTCCTGATGAACTTGAGCACCACGCTTACTGGGCCATCAAACAATTGAATTAGAATTCTGAAGCTTGTGGGGAGAAAAGATTGTTGCAACTGAATGTATTAGAGGAATTCCGCTTACAAGCATATGAGAATGCTAAATTATACAATGAGAAGGTGAAGAGGTGGCATGACAAGCACATTGTCCCAAGAAGCTTTGAGTCAGGCCAGAAGGTCCTCTTATTCAACTCAAGGTTGAAATTGTTTCCTAGCAAGCTCAAATCCCGATGGTCAGGTCCATTTTTAGTGGTGGAAGTGTTTCCCCATGGTGCTGTAACCTTAGAGGATCCAATTTCAAAGTCAACGTTCAAGGTTAACGGCCAGCGGCTCAAGCTCTACTTAGGTGGTAAAGTGGAGAGGCACAAAACCTCACTCACCTTGGCTCCTCCATCTTGACAATCTGCAAAGTCCAACCAGGACTATAAATAAGGCGCTTGTTAGGAGGCAACCCAATTTCTTACCCTATCTCTTAGTTTAATCTATTTTTATGCATGATTTTGCATTTTGCTCTTTCATTTTTTGTTTTGTTGTGATTTTTTCTATAGTCTTTGTTTTTCAATTTGATGCTTTGCTTGTGTGCATATTGTAGTTATGTTTCGTAGTTGTTTGAATAAGTGAATGGGGTGTTGGAAGCTTGAATATGGGGTCATAAGGTTGTTTCTGCAAAATTTTTAAAGCCCAGAAGGTCACGCCTAGGCGTGTAATAATCATGCCTAGGCCTAGAGCTCTCAGTCTTATCAGTCTTATTTTTCCTAAGACACCCACACCTAGGCGTGTATTTATCACGCCTAGGCGTGGTTGTGTCTGCCTTATCAGTTCATTTTTCCTGCGAGTATCACGCCTAGGCATGACTATTACACGCCTAAACGTGTGTTTTTTCTGTTCTAAAAAAAAGTAAAAAAATAATTTTAAACAAAAAAACATTAAAAATATACGCCTAGGCGTATATATATCACACCTAGGCTTAGTGTGTCTGTTATTGCACAAAACGCAGCACTTAATCCCTAAACCCCTAATTTTACCCCCCATTTTGCCCTTCATCCCCAGCCTCCCCCATTCTCTCCTTCGTCCATAGACTCCATTTCGCCCTCCTCTCTCTTCCTCCCTCACCCACCTTTTCTTCTTCATCCACGGCTCCACACCACCATCCAAACTCAACAAAAATTCCTTCTCCTTCTTCTTCGTCATTCTTCCCTCATCCACCTTTTTTCTTCCTTCTCCTCTCGCGAACCCAACACCACCATAAAAACCCCACCCCTTCTCACCTTCTTTCCCCACCATTTCTCATTCCAACACCACTTTCCCCACCACACTACCAATACATGGTACGCTTCTTTTTGTTGTTGTTGCTATTTTCTTCGTTTTGGGTTTCTTGCTAGCTTCGGTGCCTTGTTCATTTTACTGTTCCCTCTAGGTTAGTTTGTTTTTTTTTTCATTTCCCTGTATTTTCTATTTTATTTGGTATTCATTTGTTCTGTATGTGCATTTTGCACTTTATAAATATTTTATTTGTTGATTGCTTATCAATTGCTCTTTTGTCAAGTTGTTTCTAATTGGTTGCTGGTTATTGTTTATTTCTGGTTTGTAAATATTTTTTATTTTTGTTGGGCTTGTGGATTGGTCATTTTTGCTGAACTAGGACATTGTTAATGTCTATCTGTGTTAATCATGTGCCTGTTGACATACTTGAGGTGTTACTTAATTTTGAGTCACCCTGTGGTTGTTCTTAGTATCTGTTGTCATTTTTGGGTTATTGAATTGGTTTGATTCTAGGTTGTGCACTGGTTGAGCTAAGAATTGTTTGCATTGTAACTTGCTTATTTCTGATTGGTTTGTAAAGAACTGGTTGGACCTATTTGCCAATTTCTGATTAATTTGGTTTGGGGATAACCTTGGTTTAGGTAGTTGGCCCTTTTGCTTGTGCTGTTTAATGTGTTACCATCTGTATTTATTTAGCTGCCATGATTGATTGATTGCAATGTACCTTCATTATATTGTGCAATGGTACTCATAAGCACCTCTTCTTTTCAGGTAATCAATCACCATGTCAAAGCGTCAAAGAAAAACTGTTGAAGCTGGGCCAAGTAACACTGATGACAGTGAAGCGATTCCAGTATATGACCCAGTCTTTTTCATTTCTCAGAAGGCCTTTGACCACTTCTGGAAGCACTTGAGAAAGATAAATATCATATCGGAAAGGGGGTTCCATGACTTAAATGTGGTGTGTTATCCAGCCATCTCAAGCGCCGCAGCTGCTTTTCATTGGGCAACTTTTGCTGAACATCCCATTGAAGAACCAGTAGCTGCGGTGGTTAAAGAGTTCTATGCCAATGCCCATGCTGAGCAACGGTCTTCTACAACTACTAGAGTTAGAAGACGGACAGTTGATTACTCAGATGAGTGCATCCGGCAAGTCATGGACCTTGGCCCCCTCCACTAGTCTGTTCGTATCGAGAGTTGCAATTACCTGAGGAGCAAGGGGGCACCCTTTTTAGAACTGTGATGGATAATATTTGTGACTCTACTTTTCCAGTTCAAGTTCAGAGGAACACTGATAATTCAATCCGATTTATCAAGCAGGAGAGTTTGCACCGTGAGCTGCGCCCATGGAACCACTTTGGGTGTTCCTGTTTGCTCCCTACTGAGCACAGGTCAGAAATTTATCCTGAGCGTGCCTACATGCTTTATGCAATTCATAATCTTCTTCAGGTGGACGCTGCTCAGATACTTCATAATCAAATCTGGCTGTGCATCACCGCAAAGCTCAAATCCTTATTCTTTCCATTCCTCATATGTCAACTGTGTGCGCATGCGAAGGTGCCTTGGAAGGACACTAAAGTTCGAGTAAAGCTAAAGACTCCCATGATGGAGAGGGTAGTGCAAAATATCATGACTGCCTAAGAGAAGAGCAGGCATGGTCCACCCGACCTCCACCGGCAGCCCCAAAGACTCGCACCTCGCACTCGCTCCCGAGTCTACCCCTGCACCTGTCCCACCACCTACCCCAGTGTTTGATGCTGCTTGGGCAGCTTCAGTTGATCAGCGCCTGGATATTCTCTATCAGAGTATTCACTAGTTAGCTTTGGGTCAGGGGCGCCCAATGGATGACTTTCCAGTGTGGCCACCAGTTGCTGCTCCACCAGTTTCAGTTTCACCTCCACCACTGGCTGATGAGGATGCTGACTTGTTTGATGAGGTCGATTTACTTTGAGGCACCAAGGCCTATTGCTTTCATGTTCTTTTTTGCTTTGTTTTTCTGTCTTTACTTTCAGTTCACTGTATGTACTTATTGGATACTTTCCTTCTTTTGTATATAGTGGGACACTGCATGACTTAGGTTTGGGGGAGAATTATTATTATTTTTTTTTGTTACTTGCTGAATCAGTTTTTGATGATATATATGGACTTCTATCTCATTCCTTTGCCTTTGCATTATTAATTTTAGTTTGGTCTTGTTTTGCTTTTCCAAATTTGTGGATCTGAGAGTGCTTGATTAGGATTAGTGGGCTGCTTGAATTATGCTCTAAATTGATGAGTGTGTTGAGAGGCAAGTTGAACTTGTGCATGCTGGAATTTTGATTTGACTATCTAATGATTGTGTGGATCACAGATATGCTTCATTGCTTGGGAAATCATATATAAAAATTTCAAATTTTGTGATTACATTTTTTGCTATATTAGTGTATAAGTGTATTTCCCTGTCACATGTGTGGTAAATCTTGGAATATAAATGAAATGCATGATTGGAGAAAATTTATAAAAGGTATGTGTATAGTCTTTTTGCATCTTAGAAGCTTGTTTGATTCCCTTTCAAGGCGAAATCCTAGGTGATGTGTTTTCAAGAAAATGACTAGGGCAATTCTTTGGACCGATTGGGCCTTTCAAGCTAACCTTGACTGAATGAGTTCCCTAGTACCCCATTTGAAGCCTAGTGTGCGTGTGCGGCCTAATTTTTCCTTCTTTAAACCTCATTTTTCCACCCTGTTACCTTTGCATGTGAAAAATCATTTTACCTTTAGTTACTTGTCCCTTGTTGAATGCATGATCAGACATTTTTGTTGAGTTGAGCCAATTCAATTTTTGCATGGTAATAGAAAATCAAGATCTTTTTAGAACAAATTCTTGTGAAAAAAAATATATAAATAAGTAAAAAAAGAGAAAAAGAAAAAGCAAGATAAAAATGTGTGAGCTGTACAAAAGGCAGCCTTATTTGCAAAGAAAAAGAATGTGTCCATAAAAAAAAAAGAGAAAAAAAATTGGAACAAAGAGAGTTGATTTTTCATATTGGATCTTTTTGTACATATTTCATAATTGGCTTGATTCAATGGAAGTGTGTGTGATTGTGTGTTTGACATTTGATTTTAAATCCTTCCCTTTCCTTCTTAACTATTACCTTTAGCCTCACATTACAAGCTTAAAAGACCCTTATGATTCTTGATCATGTGTTGTCTACATTAGTGGAGAAAGGGATGAAAGATATTATTATAAGAGTGTATGTGCATTTTACAAATTCGTCCAGCTTGTTCTTCATGATTGGGAAAGGATCTTAAACACATGAATTTGGGAAATTATTTATGCACAAATCTTGCATTCAAGGGTAATCATGATTATTGGAATTTTTCTTGCATGTGTGGACCTTGCTGTGAGGTTAAGATGTGATTTCTGAGGGTATAAATGCTGATTGGAAGCTGGATATACTTTAGTTCAATTTGCCTCAGGTTTTCTGATTTTTGTATTGGAGTGAATCCCTTATTCCCTTACTTGGATTAGTTTGCTCGAGGATTAGCATATCTTTAGGTTTGGGGGTGTGATAACTTTGGGAAATGAAGTTATTTCACTTGAATTTGAATGTAAATGAGCATGCTATCCTTAAGTTTTATAGGTCAAATAATCAATTCATGAAGGACTTTGATGATTTAAGCTTGTAATTGAAAATTGAATCTTTGAGGATTTTATTTAAAGAATTTGGATTGATTATGATCTGATGGACTTTGGCATTGTCTTGATGCAGGTATTCAAGATGGGATGACCTTGGAAGGGATAAAGAAGCATAGAAGAGCTAAAATGAAGAAAGATGCAAGAGAGAAGCAAGGGCAGCCAACCCACGCCTAGGCGTGGCAAAATCACACCTAGGCGTGACCCTTGCGGTATTTCAAGGTTTGCAGGCAGAGAGCTCCACGCCTAGGCGTGGTTTGCACCTGATAGCACGTGCTTCATAACCACGCCTGGGCGTGGAAAAGCCAAGCCTAGGCGTAGGAAAAATTCTGATGCACGAAAATTAATATCTAATTTTGGGGATTGGAAGGATCTTCTGTTTTGGACAAGCACGAACTTCATTGAGAAAGGGAGAGGAGGAGAAAACCTTGGAAGATTGAGGTGATTCAAGTGAAGAATCAAGATCAAGGAAGAAGATCAAGCATTGGATTATCACTATTCTTGTTCACTCTTTCCCTTTTCTCTCTTGATTTGTAATTTGATGGGTTTCATAATTTCATTAGTTTTCTTTTCTTTCATGATATGTAACTAAATCCTAATCTATGGGCTCTCTAGGATCTTGCTATGGATTTGAATATCTGATAAATTTGTTGGGTTTCTATCAATGATATTGGTTTTGTTCTTCTATATCTATGCTTAATGCTTGTTATTGATTGACCATCAATTGCATGATTTTAGTATTCCAATTGAACTAGAAATAGGGTGTTGTGAATATGGATATGGTATGGTTGATGTACGTTCGATTACATTCTATTGGGTTGAGTGTGTTGATTAGCTAATGGGATGGACACATACCTATTAGTCATGTATAACAAGTGTTTGATAATTGGTCTCAATGAGTGATTCTTATGCTAATTCACATGGACATATAATGGATTAACTAGGTTTCACATGGATATTTGTCCTAAACATAGGCTTTTATCTATTACTTGTTTTAGCTAACAAAACTAACTCATTGTTAGATGTTTGTGAATTGCAAGTTATTTATTGAAGTAGCAAGTGAATAGGGACTCCTAGGCCTTAATCATTCTCATCTTTCTCTTGTGTATTCGATGTTTGGTGCATTCTTGTTCTGTTTCTTTTAATTTGTTATTTTAATTGCAAACCACTCTCATAATTCAATTGCTTGGATAAGAATTTATGGAAATTGGTTAAGTTTAGCATTTTTCTAATTGTCAATCCCTTGGGACACGATACTCTAACTCTCATATATTACTTGTCGACCCGTGCACTTGCGGATCACCACAAACACCTAAGTATATGTTTAGTTCATTGGTGAGATCTAGGCTCCATAGCTTGTGCAATGGCTCCATTATTATCACAATAGAGGTCCACTGGGTCCATAATGCTAGGAACTACACTAAGATTAGTAATGAACTTCTTGATCCAAATGACCTCCTTTGCTGTATTGGAGGCAGCAATATACTCAGCTTCTGTGGTAGAATCAATGACTGTCTCTTACTTTGAGCTATTCTAGCTTACAGCCCCACCATTCAGGCAATAAACAAAACCCCGATTGTGATCTAGAGTCGTCCTTATCAGTCTAGAAGCTAGCATGAATGTAACCCTTTACAACTAGTTCTTCCTCGGCTCCATATACCAAAAACGAATTCTTAGTCCTTCTCAAATACTTAAGGATGTTCTTGACAACAATCTAGTGACTCTCACCGGGATCAGACTGGTACCTACTCATCATGCTTAAAGCATACAAGATGTCCGGTCGAGTACATAACATGGCATACATGATAGATCCAATTACCGATGCATATGGAATCTTACTCATACAATCCCTCTCATCCTGGGTGGAAGGGGATTGAGCCTTAAATAGGGTTACACCATGTGACATAGGCAGGAGTCCTTTCTTAGATTTATGCATGTTAAACCGTCTTAACACTTTGTCTATGTATGTACTCTAACTTAGGCGAGGTAGTCTCTGTGATCTGTCTCTATAGATCCTGATACCTAATACATAGGTGGCTTTGCCCAAGTACTTTATGGAAAAGCATTTCCCTAACTAAGTCTTTATAGACTGTAGGGTAGGGATGTCATTTCTGATGAGTAGTATGTCATCTATATACAACACCAGAAAGACAATTGTGCTCCCACTAACCTTCTTGTAAACACAAGATTCTTCGTCATTCTTGATGAAACCAATTTTTTTTATTATATCATCAAAATAAAGATTCCAGTTTCTGGAAGCTTGCATCAATCCATAAATAGATCGTTACAACTTGCACACTTTTCCAGCATCCTGTGGAGTGGCAAAACCTTCAAGTTGTGTCATGTACACATCCTCAAGAAGATTTCCACTAAGGAAAGTAGTTTTGACATCCATTTCCATTAATCATGGTATGCTGGAATAGCAAGCAAGATTCGAACGGATTTAAGCATTACAACTGGGGAAAAAGTCTCATTATAGTCTACACCATGAATTTGCTTGAAACCCTTAGCCACCAATCGCGCTTTAAAGGTATGCACGTTACCATCCATGTTAGTTTTCTTTTTGAAAAACCACTTGCACCTAATGGGTTTTACCCCTTCAGGTGGGTCAACCAAGGTTCATACCTAGTTGACATATATGGATTCCATTTTATATCTCATGCCCTCAAGTCATTTCTCAGATTCTGAGCCCATAATGTCTTCCTGGTAAGTCACATGCTCATCTTGATCCATGAGCAATACGTCATCTTGTTGGGTCATGAGAAATCCATATCTTTCTGGTTAATGACGTATCCTGTTAGACCTACGTAGGTCTTGTGCTACTAGAGCAGGTTGTTGTTCCACATCATTTTGTGGAGGCTGCTCTATTTCCGCCATTAGTTCATTGCTACTATGTGAATTTTGAATTTTTTCAAGTTCTAATTTCCTCCTACTAGTCCCTTTGGAGATAAACTCCTTTTCTAGAAACACAGTGGTCTGTGCGATAAACACTTTGCCCTTGGTAAGATTAAAGAAATAGTATCCCTTCGTTTCCTTGGGATACCCCACAAAGAAGCATTTATCTGATTTGGGTCAAAGCTTATTAGAAACTTGACATTTCACATAAGTTTCGCAACCCTAAATCTTCATGAAAGACATACTGGTCCGTCTCCCAGTCCATATCTCATATGGTGTCTTTTGAACCATATTAGATGGAATACAGTTAAGTGTAAAAGTTGCTATTAATAGAGCATGTCCCCAGAAGGAGCCTGGAAAGTATGCATGACTCATCATGGATCGGACCATGTCTAACAAGGTCCGATTCCTCCTTTTAGAAACACCATTCCATTGTGAGATTTCAGGAGGAGTGAGTTAAGATATTATCCCACACTCTTTCAGATGATCATTAAATTGTTGGCTTAAGTATTCACCACCTCGATCTGATCGAAGGACTTTAATACTCTTGCTAAGTTAGTTTTGTACCTCATTCTTGAATTCCTTGAATTTTTCAAAAGATTTCAAATTGTGTTTCATAAGATACACAAAACCTATATATACTAAAATCATCAGTAAATATAAAAAATCACCTCTAGTAGTGTGTTTAGCGGTCCACATACATCACTATGTATGAGGCCCAAAAGATCACTATCCCTTTTACCTTGTCCAATGAATGGGGGCTTTAGTCATCTTCCCCAATAAATAAGTATCATATATCTCATATAATTCAAAATCAAATGAGTCAAAGAATCCATCTTTATGGAATTTGGAGATGTGTTTCTTATTTATGTTGCCTAAATGACAATGCCAGAGATAAGTTGGGTTCATATAATTAGATTTGAACTTCTTAGTAATTATGTTATAGACGGGTATTTAGAGATCGAGGACATAAAGTCCATTACTCAGTTGTGCACTACCATAAAAAATATCATTCCAATAAATAGAGCAACTTTTATCCTTTATTATAAAAGTAAAACCTTTCTTGTCTAAACAAGAAACATAAATGATTTTCCTACTAATAGCAAACACAAAATAACAATTCTCTAACTCAATAACAAGCCCAGTGGGCAGAGATAATAAATAAGTCCCTACGGTTAAAACAACAACTTTTGCTCCATTTCCAACTCGTAGGTCGACTTCACCCTTAGCCAACTATCTAATGTTCTTTAGATCCTGCACATTTACACAAATGTGAGACCCACATCCAGTATCTAATACCCAAGATGCAAAAGTAGATAAATTGACTTATATAACAAAAATACCTGAAGTGGAAGTCTCACTTCCTTTCTTCTTCTTAAGCTCCTCCAGGTATCTGGTGCAGTTCCTCTTCCAATGTCCGGTTTGACTATAGTAAAAGCATATACCTTCCTTAGCCACTCCACCCACAGATTTCAAGCCAGAAGTGCTGGGCTTGGATTTTCCTTGCCCTTGCCCTTCCATTTGTCCTTGCAATTCTTCACTTGCTTTTTGCCCTTAGCCTTTTGGACCATCATAATGGCCTTTCCTTTTCCTTTATTAATGTTTTGCTCAGCAGTTCTCAACATGCTTAGCAACTAGGGTAGATATTTGTCAATTTCATTCATGTTGTAAATTTCCAGCAACGATTGTAGGAATAGATCAATGGCCAACTCTTGACCTAATAGGAAACCAAGCCTCTCTAGGTTTTCAATGTACTCAATCATTTTGAGCACATGAGCACCAACAGGGCTTCCTACTACTAGTATACACTGAAAAAGTGCCTTAGAGACTTCGATTCTCTTATGCCTAGCTTGCTCTTGATAGAGCTTCTTCAAGTGCATGATCATATCGTAAGCATCCATGTTCTCATGTTACTTCTGAAGCTTAGAGTTCATGGTGGCTAGCATGAGACATCCGACATCCAAGGCATCATCTTGATGCTTCTTATAAGCATCCTTTTCAACTCTAGGGGCATTTATAACTGGTGGCTCAGGAATGTGCTGGTCTAGAACAAAAAATTTTGTCTCATGTTTGAGGGCAATCCTCATATTGCTATAACAGTCTAGGAAATTTATTGTAGACAATTTGTCCTTCTCAAGGACGGATCGCAATGATAAGTTATTTGAAGTGTTTGTTGCCATGGTAATCTATCGACAGAAAATATGCAAAGTATAAGTATCGTTCCATAAATATATTTAACAAGGTCTTTAATTAAATATGCCTCCTACTATTTTATTCAAATCAATGACTCTCAACATTGACTCAGAAAATCCTATCGTAAGATTTCCTAGTGGGCCAAGATCCATATTTTACCTAGCTTTGATTCAGCTTTGGTTGATAGCTCAAAGTTTAGTTATTTAGGTAAGAAATATTTTCCAATTATATCACATACAACTCTTGGATAATTAGGTGAATAACTTTTATTCTAATCCATCTAATGGACTAAAGCCTAACTCTATGCCTCTAAGCCTTCAATCCTATTGAAGTGACCTAGTTAAGTCAGACCCAATGGTTGTCAGTTGGATATTACCTTTATCCTATCACATCTTACTAATATAGATAATTGTATCCTGCTTTGACAGACCTACACTTAATCGATACTAAGTTTGACGAGTACCATGCATTGGAAGGCATCACAATGACTTAATATTTCCTTTGAGAGAATTTTTTTTATAATTATTATTAGATCTCACCATTTATTAAATTATTTAACATACCATAAACATCCATGCATCTTATACATATAAAGCATAAAAAGAATGTGACATGGTTATAACCCTTAACGCATTGATTCTCCCAAGCCAATGAGAGTATCAATAACTAAACCTAGGGAGCGAACCAACTTCACCAAGCGTCTCCCACCAACGTCCTCATATGGTGCCGTCTTCTTGTCTCCTCATCAAGATTACATTACAAAGTATAAAGAAACCTCGTTTTACATACCAGGGGAGTTAGATAAGAAAAGAATGTACAATTAGGATGTAGAGAGAAAGGCACGACACGCAGGCTGTATTTTAAAATTAACCAAAAAGCATAAAAAAAGGACTAGGGCCATAACCATGCACCATATACCACAAAGAACATATAAACTCAAAATAATAATACATTATTATTTTATGAATCATAAAAACAAAATTGAATATCGCGCTTTCGAATAACACACACTACGCAATGGGGTTCGGGCAGCTACGCATGGGGGTTCTGCTACCCGGTCAGCTAAGGCATCAACACTTGAACCCTCATAACTGTGAGGACATGAACACTTTATGTCGCGGGACCCCTTATGCAGCTATCCAGAAACAAGGTTTCCATAACCCTTGCATCGCGCCGCTATCCAGAAACAAGGTTTACTTGACATCAACACTTGATGCCGCCGCAGACCAAAATAACATTTCCAGAATCCTTGCATCACTGTGCTATATATATCACATATATATCAGAAAACTTCACAAAAACATACATGTATACAAAACAATTTTCACAAAACATATGAACATCTTCATGGTTTCGAAAACAACATCATGGTTTCTCATGTGACATATCAAACAAATTATGTTTTAGCAAAGGTTTCTTTCGATTTCTGAAATAACACATTAAAGATCATATCTTTTACTAAAAAGAGAACAACTAATCATGTTATTTTATACAACAAGTAAATAGAAAAAACTGAATCATGGTTTTGCAAGTGGTTCTGATACCATTGTTGGGAATTACAGATACATCACGCAGTGGAAAAACCAAAATTCTTACCAAGGATCCATGCGAAAAGAAGAGCCATGAAATATGATTTTCGAGTTTACCTCTTTAAGATAGACGAAAAATGATCAAACAGATCACAAGCACCAAAGTAACGATGGCACCTCTACGTTGTCCACAAGAATAGACTCACAGACATCTAACTTCTGTGATCTTGGAGTCTCACGTCTCCTGCACAGTGCTAGCTGCAAAGAGAAGAGAAATCGATCACTCTCTCACTCACTGTTACTGTCAAGTACGGCAAGGGTTTTTTTTATGCATGCCTTGATAGCCTCCTTGGCAGTGCTATTTATAATAGTTGCTGCCTAAAGTGAGTGAAAGCTGTAGCAAGGTAAGTTGTACAACCCTAGACTCATCTGTTATGAGTCTGACCCATGATTGAATCTCAGTCCAACTTGGATCCTTATTGCTCCAACTAAGTTTGTTCTAAGTGTGTGACCCTATAGGTTTTTATGATGTTGGAAGTAATATTAAAATATCATTTTAATATTACAAGCAGTGAGCGGTATCTAGTAACACATCGCTACTACCCAAGTAATGAGAATGTTAATGATTTGACATAATCTTTCTGTGATCAATGTTACCGTGTAGTTTAGTCCCTTTGTCTAGATATCTAGATTGAACACAAGGCATGGAACGTGTCACCCTTATATAGTTCAATCTTTCACTTCTTGATACTCGAGTAGACATAGTAATAACAAATAAGATCAATATCTCATATTGATTTATTTAAGCATGGTCATGCATTTTATAGTCTCATTTAATCAGGGGGCTTGAAGATATAACTTCTGTTATGTAGGAGGGACAAATCCCATCTAGGTCACTCACATCCCTCCGCATGATTCACAGTATGTCTAATAACTAACTTTATAATCACCTTGTTATAGATGACGTTTGATGGCATTAAAATATACATCTCCTCATGTAGGAATCGTAGTGATTTCAGGTTAAAGGACCACATATACCATTATCACCATGAGAATCGCTTATGACACTCACGTAACGATCCGCACAGCATTCTCATGGCGGGTCTGTCTAATATATCATTACTCTAATTTGTACCCATGTGAAAACTTGATATCTCATATCCATGACCTGTGAGATGTGGCCATCAGTCTACGCACATACTAGTCTCAATGCATTATTATCGTCCTGATTAACAATAATACTTGACTAGGGACATTTAAGAATAATGTTCTGTTTCTATCCAATAGGATCTTATGATCAAGTCATCCACTTGATGTCCTATGGTATAAAACTTACTATTCTAAGGACTTTATTATGTATATCATAAATAACACAATAAATTAAATTCCTCATATATTAAATAAATAGCATAATACATTGTAAGCTAGTACGGTCAAAATAAATTGGCCTTTGGGGCATACATCAACATACTCATGCACATATTTTGCGAATGATTGAAGGCTTTCTTATGCCAGATACATCAATTTCTCGAGTTCATTTGATGTATCTTCTTTTATTGGAAGATTTACCTACACCTGTGAATTATAGTTGGGGCTCAGTTGTTTTGGCCTGTCTATACTAAGGATTGCATTGTGCCACCCATGATAAACAATTTGATATTAGAGGACGCTTGTTACTTCTTCAAGCATGGACATAGGATCACATTCCTCAGATTGCACCATGACTACAACCATTATCTGATGATGAGGTGCAAGAAGGACTTGGCTATCCTCTTGCACATACGTATAATCGTAAATTAAATAATTATTGTTTACTCTATACTTTAAATCTAGTACTATATATATATATATATATAGTTCGTTTGCCCTCTTACTTATCTCTATCCTTGGCTTTCCTCCCTCCCTTTTTGCCTACTTTTTAGTCCCCTTATTGTTATCAAAGCCTGATGAGGAAGTAGGAATGTATGACTGGATCTAAGTTAATTTTTATCTCTTTGAACATTACGTTAACATTTTAATAAAATTATTATGTTTGATTTGATAATATAATTGTTATCATTCTTAGCTGGAAAGTACGCAATGCTAATATTAAGCTATTTTGTGGGAGTGTAGCAGTAAGTCCTGGAAGAGGCAATAAGTCTAATTTGATGATGCCTCCACAAGATAGAACAACATGAGGCAAGTCGATGACTATAGTTAAGATTAGTGTTAAAAAAAAAGTTTGGCAAAGATTAAAGCATAAGCAAATAGTGTTAAAATCTTAAGATTTAGTTCAGAAGATAAGTTTTAACTTAATTCATCCCTTGCATTTTTATGAAACCAGATGAAGGTAATGATATCAAAGGGCAAGGAAAATATTTACTATTTGATCGTATGTTATGTTGTCTCTCCTCCTGATTTTCTTTTAGATCCTCTCAACCTTCTTCATCATCGCTCAATGAGCATCAAATTCAAACTTCTTCAAATAACATCTTCAATGAAGAAATTTGCTTTGATGAAATCAATCAAGATATAGATAACTGAAAAATTCCCAAAATCCCAATCAAAGAATTTTACAAACTAGAAGGAAGATTCTTTCAGAGTTTTGATTACATTATCAGAACTATAGAAAAAGTATTCCACTTAGCCTAGAGAATGAATAATTTCACCTTCTCTCTCAAGAAACCTTAAAAGATCATAAACAAAAAATATAAATATTTGCACATAGGATGTGTGGAGGTAGCAATCAAACCTCTAATCAGAGAAGGGTTGAACGCCTCATTTCTTCTTTGTTTAAGAGATATAAGACATAACCAGTTTTAGGATTTCCTTTTAGGAATAGTAGAAACTAGTTTAAGTCGTGGACCAATCTATTTTAACTGCTATCCTAATAGGACAGTTAGTTTATTAGACATAAATATTTTGGATGTTTTATTCCTTAATCTCAAAATCTTTGGCTTAGATATGAAGCCTGGATCATTCCTAGCAGCCTTACTTTACAAGATTCAATATAAATTTATGAATTCATGTAACTCTAAGGTTTTAAAAACAAGAACATTAAGGGAAACAACATTACTCCTCACTGATATAACTAAGACCAATGTAATTGTGTCTAAAGCAATCCTTTGGAATGAGGTAGTCCTGCCTGAAAAATGGTCACTAGAAAAGGAAACACCAGTCGTACCTAGGATAACACCTGAGTTCCAAGAAATCAAACAATATCAATTAGGTAGAGTTGAATTAGTCTTTGATAGAAGAAACTCTTTTAGTTCTTCTTGATCTCTACAGATAGAAGACTTTAGATAAGAAGATTTTAGTTCTACAGTCTCTAGGAGATCTTTCTCTACCATTCCATAATTAATTCAATCTACAATCCATCTCTAAGGATTGGATATATCGTCAACTCTTCCTAGACCAACATACCAAAGGGAAGATGATGACAAAAAATCCATTCAATCTCAAACTTACTCCTCTTTTAGTGAATCTTATGATGTCATCTAAGTTCATTATAGATAAAGAATCCCTTAGAAAAAAACTCTATAATGAGGAATGGATTCTTCAAAGAGAATGGTTCTTTCAATTATCAGAAAGCAAATAGAAAAAATATTCAAGAAGAATTTTATAAATTTCTTAACAAAGTTAAGATGAACATCCCATTTTTTGATTGGTTTCATGCTTACATAGTAAAAAATAACATAGACTATCCATTCCAAAATGAGCTAGTCAGAACAAAGTCAACAAATGTTATTATTGTCTGACATCTTAAAGATGGTGAGTTAGTTAAATCTGAACTACCTCCAAACAGTCAGTAATAACTTCCAAACATTAAGAATGAAAAACATCACAATCATTGTATGGCTTCTCCCTTCAAAACAAAAAATGAAGAAGAACTAATTAATTCTAAAGACATTGAAAGTCTTATGGAACAATCAAACTATGTTAACAAATATCTTCAAATCTTAGGAGAAAAGATTACAGTAAAGTCAATAAAAGATGAGTTGTCGACATCCTCCACTAAAATTGATAAACCAATATAGAAACCTCTATTCAAACCTTCAAAATGATAAAACAACTTAAAATAGACTTAGAACTTCTTAACCCTAAAAACAAAGTAAAGAAGGAAGAAGAATTAACCTCAACCCAGGATGAATTCTTTAACAAAATTAATGAACATCTCAAATTATTAACTACAACCATTCCAGAAACACCTCAATAATCTCAGGAAAAACTTAGGACATCAAAACAACAGTCCACTAAAGGATTGACAATTAATACCATAAAACAATCCAATTCTTCAAACAACTCAGAAGTAGATTCAAAAACTTGTTATGTGATGAAAGTCAATCTAGCAATTAGTCAAACACTCAATTGGAAAAATCCATCCAAACTTTATTATCACAAGGCGATAACACCATATCTGTTGCTTAAAGAAAGAGATCCAAACTTTAAGAGTTTTAGTGCAAATAACATCTATGAATGGAATATAGATGGCCAAACTGAGTATAACATACTCAATACCTTTCAACATATGACCATGGTAGCAACGGCCTACCAAACAAGCCAGGATTGATCTGAAGAAACTATTTGTCAATATCTTAGTTGGAGGATTTTCTGGCCAACTTAAAGGATGGTGGGATAATTATCTTACTAGTGAAGAAAAAACCAGAATCCTCACTGTAATCAAAATTAAACCTAATGAAACATCTATCACTAGCAATGGCCCTGATGCTGTTAACACATTAATTTTTATAATTGCCAAACATTTTATTGGAGACCCTTCTTTATGGAGAGATAGGTTTGCCTAGCTTCTTTCCAATCTTAACTGTAGAACTTTAGCTAATTTTAGGTGGTATATAGATACCTTCCTAACTAGGGTTTACACTAGAGAAGATACTCAGCAACCTTTCTAGAAAGAAAAATTCTTAGCTGGTCTTCCAAAGTCCTTAGGTGGTAAGTTCCAAGATAAGATCACAAGCCAAATCCATAAATGGAGAAATTCCATTTGAGCAATTAAGTTATGGACAACTAGTTGCTTATATTCAAAAAGTAGCATTAAAAATCTATCAGAATGATAAAATTCATTATCATTTTTCTAGAGAAAAGGCTCAAGGCAAAAAAGACTTGAGATCTTTCTGCAAACAATTTGGTCTTCCTTATTCAAAAAAGAAATTAAAGCCCAAACCAAGCCAAGTTCAAAAAACCAGTCATTAGTCTAAATACTATAAATTTAAATCAAATACTCTCCTAGGAAACTCAAATAGGAATTTAAATCCAAACCACCAATTGATATCAAGGTCCCTAAGAAACCTATAATTTGTTACAACTGTGGCAAACCAGGCCATATTAGTAAGTACTATAGATTGAAAAGGAAAATAAAAGGTTTAAATCTTGAGCAAACTATAGAAGAACAAATTAATAGTCTTTTAATTGAAACTTCGGAGGAAGAGTCAAACAAAGAATCTTCTGAAGATTTAAACCAAATTCAACATGACAACATAATTTCTGAAGGAGAATTAGATTCTCTAAATGAAATAAATGTCTTAACAAAGGAGTAAGATCTTCTTTTTGAAGCCATAAATTATATTCCCGATCCTCAAGACAGGAAACTCTATTTAAATAAACTAAAATCAACAATGGAAGCAAGTTCTTCTAAACAAAAAGAATATGTAGTAGTAGACAAATTCAACCATAAAAATACTCTTAAAATACAAGAGATGAAATCTACAAAACTTGTAACAATCCAATACCTCTAACAAGAGATCCATAGTCTCAAGCTAGAAGTCAAAGAAATCAAAGAACAACAAGAAATTCACTAAATAATCCTTGCTCAATTACAAGATATACAAGACATAGAATCATCATATCAAGAAAAGGATAAAATTCCTGATAAACAAAGTTTTGAGTTAGAACCATAAGAAAAAGAATTTCTAGGTTTAATTAACTTGTTAAAAATCTAGAAATTTTATATCAATATCAAAATTATAGTTGGAGAGTTTGTTCTAGATGCATTTGCTTTATTAGACACAGGAGCAAATTCAAACTGCATTCTGGAAGGACTCATTCCAACCAAATATTTTGAAAAAATGACAGAATAACATAGCACTGCTAATGGTTCTAAACTAAAAATTAATTTTAAACTTTTAAGAGCAGTCATAGAAAATCAAGGTTTCCAAGTTGAAACATCTTTCTTAGTAGTAAAAAATCTTAAGAATGAAGTGGTTTTGGGAACACAGTTCATAAGTTCACTTTTCCCCTTAAAAATTTCTGAAGAAGGAATTACTACCCAATATTTGGGAAAACCAATCATCTTTAAATTTCTTAGAAAGCCAATCATTAGAAAGCTTAATCTAATACAACATAAACAAATTCAAATCAATTTTCTTAGAGAAGAAATTTCTTTCAAGAATATTGATTCTCAACTTAATCAATAAAATTTCTAGAAGAAAATTCAAACTCTTCTTAACCAAATCCAAGAGTCAATTTGTTATGATCTTTTGAATGCATTCTGGGAAAGGAAAAAACATATAGTTGACCTTCCCTACGAAAAAGATTTTCATGAAAGACAAATTCCTACTAAAGCTAGGCCAATCCAAATGAATGAAGAGCTCCTCTAATATCATCAAAAGGAAACTAATGATCTTCTGGCCAAAGGATTAATTCAAAAGAGCAAGAGTCCCTGGTCATGCTATGCTTTTATGACAATAAACAAGCATAGTTTGAAAGAGGCACACCTTGATTAGTCATCAATTACAAACCACTCAATCAAGCTTTTCAACAGATTAGGTATCCTATTCCAAATAAAAAAGACCTTTTTAATAGGTTACATTCAGCTAAAATATTATCAAAGTTCATTTAGGGTATTTGCAAATTCAAATCAAAGAAAGTGATCACTACAAGACAATGTTTATTGTTCCCTTTGGACAATACGAATGGAACATAATGCCTTTTGGTCTAAAAAATGCTCCTTCTGAATTTCAGAGGATCATGAATGAAATCTTCAATCCTTGTTCAAACTTTGTCATTGTCTATATTGATGATGTTCTAATCATTTCCCAATCCATTGACCAATATTTCAAACATATTAATATTTTTGTAGGAGTCATCAAAAGAAACGGTCTTGCCATCTACAAGTCAAAAATAAATCTTTTCCAAACCAAAATTAGTTTTCTTGGTCATATTATTCACGAAGGAACAATTGTTCTAATAAATAGAGCAATCGAATTTGTGGACAAGTTTCCTAATCAAATTATAGATAAAAATCAATTACAAAGATTCTTAGGCTATTAAAACCATGTTGTTGATTTCTTTCCTCAGCTTAGTAATCTTATCAAACCACTCTATGATCGTCTAAAATAGGATCCTCCTCCTAGGATATATGTTCATACAAATATTATCAAACACATAAAATCTCAGGTAAAAGATCTTCTATGCCTTTATCTTTCAAATCCCTAAACTTTCAAAATTATTGAAACAGATGCCTCTGACATAGGTTATGGTAGCATTATTAAACAAAGAGTCACAAACAAAGAGCATGTAATTGCATATATTTCAAAGCATTGGAATTCTACACAACAAAAATATTCCACTATTAAAAATGAAGTTTTAGTAATAGTACTTTGTATTTCAAAATTTCATTCTGATTTATTAAATCAAAAGTTTTTAGTAAAAGTCGATTACAAATAAGCAAAAGACATTTTACAAAAAGATGTTAAAAATTTAGCATCCACACAAATTTTTGCCAGATGGTAAGCTATTTTAAGTGTCTTTCATTTTGAAATAGAATATCTCAAAGGCTCGAAAAACTCTCTTCTTGATTTTCTCACTCGTGAATACCTACAGGGAAAATAGAGGGATGTTGAAATTGACAAGATCAATCTCTTCCAGAGGAAGAGTAACGGGTAAATTAGTCCTTACAAGACTAACCAAACATCCAACTAAACAATCAGGGTCATCCACCCAATCTAGGTCATCTACCCAAAAGCCAAAACCAGAAGCTTCATCTTCTCAAATTGCTAAACAAACCAAAGCAGATTATGTTATCCCTATCCAAACACTTCAAGCTTTGCAAGATCAAGGCCTAACCAAACTCCCTAAAAAATCTTAGGCAAAAATTGCCTCAGAAGATGATGAAGAAACCCAATCATTGGCCATCATCCAAAAGTTAAAAGAAAAATCATTAAAATTCAATTCTTCAAAGAAGGAATTAGTAGTACAACCTACCCCAATCACTTCAAATATACAAAAGGCACAAACCCATTACATTTCCAAACACAAATTCATCCCAATTATCCAAATAGAACATGATTTTTGTGATAACAATCCAAACAAAGTTCCCCTAAAAATATTCCCAAAATGATTCCATTACAAACCAATATCTTCAATTAAAACTCAATAATTCTATGAGTTTATCCTAGTTGAATCAGACTCAGTCTCTATTAAATATTACAGAGACCCTAAAGACTGGAAAACATCACTTACTCAACCATCCAAATTCTAAAGGTCATGACACCTTCAAAATACGGGAAAAATCCAAATAACCTAACAAAATTTTCCTATAATTTTGACCCAATCGATTATAATTATTGAGATTATGTTCAAGCATGGACCAATATATTTTGGCTTTAAAACAAAATAAATCACCATTCATCGTTAATATATTTTAAACAAGATATCCATTACAATTTTCCTCACTGGTTCTCCAATGGTGGGATTTCTTCAAACCAATCACACAGATCCTTCCTCTAGTCATCAAAGAAGGATTCCAAACTTTCTCTAAAAGAATCAATCTGTAAAGGATCCTTTCTAGTAGAAATTCATTTTTTCTTAAAATTGTCCCTAGCATGGGTGTTTTCATGGCAATATAAATATGGGAAGCACGATCATCCTGACTATCTGTCAATCCTCCAAAAACAAGCTTATGTAAAATGATGGACATAATTTAATGCCTCTAGCGCAACCCCAGCCAACATCAAGCTTTGTTTCAAAAAGAACCCAAAATGGTTATCAACAGCAAATCCAGAAACTTACAAATTTCTCAATCAAAAGGCTCACATCACAGTAGCCCTAGCAACATCAACTAGCAAAGAAAGTTTTGAGTGAAATTTGTAAAACATTCTCAAACTCCTTCAACAAGTTGAAGAAGAAGAGTCTTTAGCAAGACAGAAGCTTCTAGCCTCTTCCTCTTGATCAATAAATTCATCCGCTGGGTTCTATTAGAATGAAGATGACTATTTTGATATTGGCCTAAACAAAGACTGGTAAACTTTTGGTGAGTTACTATAGCAGAGGACCTGTAGCAGTTACCCTAGTCCCGTGATAAACTTTATACTATTGTAATAGTTTCGGTCATGATACCTGTACTGTTGTAATAATAAATTTTTTAGTCTATTTAAGGGCTTGTTAGTCCATGTTATAGGGAACCCTTTTAAGATACCAACTTGGAGAAAGTTTAGATAGCAAGAGTCTCTGAGATATAGTTCCAAGTTTCAAAAGAGGTCATCGAAAATCATGGTTTCTAAGTTGAAACATCTTTCTTGTTAGTCAAAAATCTTAAGAATGAAGTGATTTTGGGAACACAATTCATAAGGTCACTGATAGTTGTCAAGACTATCAAATTAAATCAATTTATAAACTGATTCACCAAAATACTTGTAGTATAAGGCACAACTAGGTCGAGCCAATAGGTCACTCTAATCAAGCAATCAAATTAAGTGGTTAACATGGAGAAAAAGTTACAAAATTAAATAATAGAAAGTAATTAAAAATTGTAAATAGAATTAAGTAAACAACTAATCCAATGAAATCAACTAATCTTGAATATAATCCATCATTGATCACTAGGAATCTATTCAATTGTTAATCAGATTCTTGGTCTTAGATCACATCAAGAAGCCTTAAGATGATCCATGAATTCTATACTAGATATTCATCCAGAATATAATTAATCAAGATTAAATAAATTAAATAGCCATTTAATCTTAAATTAATCTAAAACCTAGAATTCAACCAAGCTTAACAAACAACATCGAAAAAGCCTTTGATGCATTATTTACTCTCTGTAATCCTCATTAAATGCGTGGTAATTATGCAATTATCACATCAACATCCAAATCAAATTAAGAAATTTAATTCAAATTTAAAAAAATCAAAGAGGAACTTAATTAACAAGTAAAAGAAAAGCTTGATCAATGAGTAAAAGATAAACTTGATCAACAAGTAAAAAAGAAACTTGATTAGCAATTAAATGTAAAACAATTAAAACAAGATCTCAAAATTAAACATCAAGATTGTCAATCCCTAAGATTGATTTGAAAGGGTCTATTCCTCCATGGATGGAAGGAAAAAAACAAAAAAGAAAGAAAACTAGAGAGAAAGAAGAAGAAGAAAGATGAAGAGAGGAAGTGTAAGCAAGAGCGGCTAGGAGAAAATTAGGGTTGAGTTTCATGATTACAGCTGCTGCTTAAATAGCTATCTCTAAAATTAAAAAACCATGCTTGCCCTCAGCTTAAGGTTAATCCTCTTCCTCTTAGCTTTAATTGGACACCTGATTCATATAATTTGGGCTTAGGATGAGAGAGTTATGCCCAAAACATTCTTAATAGCTCTCTAAACTCATCAGCTGATTTTAAAGGGTTAAAACACCATCAAAATGTCATCATTTTGATAAATGGTTTGCATAAGAAGTGAATATATATGTCTTAGCTTTCAAATTCCACTAGGTGAAGGTCCAAATGATACCTACAGTCCAAATTATCGCCTAATTTTTGCACATCATTCATGTTCTAGTGATAGCATCTCTATTCTGAATTCATGGCCCAATCTGACCCATTAGACATCCGATTCAACCTTGAGATCTTCATCAAAGTTGTAGAGCTCTCTCTCAACTTTCCTACATGATAAAATTCATAGTTTTTAGATATCTAAAACTCAAGTTACGCCTAAAATACAGAAATAGTGTACTAAAAAATACAATTAAGCCCAATTTGAACCAAACTTATAAAATGTAGTCAAAATAAATCAATTAAGTATATAAGAGGTCGAAGAGATTGAATATGAGGGTTAACTAATATATGCAAATTGTATTTATTAGTTGCTTTTCCCTTTAAAATTTTTCGAAGAAGGAATTACTACCTAGTATTTGGAAAAACCAATCATCTTTAAATTTTTTGAAAAGCCAATCATTAGAAAGCTCAATCTAATATGATAGAAACAAAATCAAATTAATTTTCTTAGAGAAGAAATTTCTTTCAAGAATATTGATTCTCAACTTAATCAATAAAATGTCCAAAAGAAAATTCAGGTTCTTCTTGACTAAATCCAAACATCAATCTATTCTGATCTTCCAAACACATTCTGGGAAAAGAGAAAACATATTGTTGATCTTTAATTGCATCAAGGGCGTTTAAATGCACAACTATTCATGCTCACAGGAAATGCCACAACACATATTTGTGAGGTGCCGCGACACTTAAGTCTCTGGATTATCAGGAAATGCACACAAAGAAATAGAGGTCGCGACACAAATTGAAGAAGTGTCATGGCACTTAATTTAGGAAGTGCCTAGGCACCAAATGTCTTCATCCATCTTCATTCATCTTGAGCTTCTCTTTGCTTCTTTGCAAGCTTCTGAAAGTGAGCAAATATTAAACTAGTCAAACATTCACATAAGAAGCTGGTGTGTATTTAAATTTATAAAGATGTATGAATAAGTATTTTATATATACTTTTAATCAAGTATTGAATGAAAACAAGGTATAACTCAAAGGTCTAGCCTATGAATGCATCAAAAAATGCTTGTATAATAACTCTATTTCACAGAATTATCACACTTCCAAGCCTACAATTTTGCTAGTCTTGAGCAAAACAAAGCAAGATTTTCACAACTTCTCATTCTCAGCATCAAGCATCTATTTATTCATATGCAAATCCCAACAATTCTAATTCCAAAATGCTTATGATAGTGTGGCATCATGCTAAATCTCATATTTAATGGTTCAAAATTAATTCAATGTCAAGCATACATACCATCTAACCTTTAGCTTATACTGTCATGCTTCAGTTTTTATGTACAAGATTTCCCAAAAGATGATTATGGAGCCCTTTCCTAACTCTAGCATGCACATCCAAGAAAACTCATAAAGATACTCAAGTAACTCCAACTCAAATTCCCTTAAAAATGCCCTTCATCTCTCTCTCCTCTAATATAGAACCAAGCATGATTAATGATCAAGAGGGTCTTTCAAGCTTGTAATGTAAGACCAAGGTAATGGGTAAAGAAATGAAAGGAAGGATAAAACAAACATTGGGGCACACAATCTTGTAAAAGACCTAAATGAGTCAAACAACAATTAGCACAAGGTACATCTACTAGCATATAAACCCCAAAAGCTTTTTTTTTTTTTAAAAATAACTTTTCATCATTTCAAACTTTTTCTTGCCATTTCTTACTTTCCTTTTTTTCATTTTTCTTCTGTTTCAAACCACAAATTTACTAGGTTTTAAAACATGCCTATGGTAATGCACCTTTTTTTTTTCTTCTTACTCAACTAAGCATTTCCAAGATATGTTCCCAACATGGACAATGGTAGATAAACTATAATTAAGGACTAAAAGGTGAGGATGATGTGGGCAAAGAACAAAGCAAAAAGGCCAATCACTTTCACAAGGCTCAAAATGGGTACTAGGGATATTCATGCATACATAGGTAGGCTTGAAAGGATCAACCAATCCAAAGAATGCCCTAATCATTTCATCAAACATACTTAGCCTAGAATTTTTGCCTCAAGAGAGAATCAAACACTCCTTCAGAAATTGAGTCTTCATCACAACAAGGCAAATCATAGCTTTCTTTAGATGTGCACAACTATTATTATTCCAGGATTCACAATCATGTAAAGGAAAATGCATTTACATATCAACAAAACACTAAAGCTCAATTAAATTTCACATGGCATACATCATTTCCTAGAATCAATAATTAATCCAAAAGAAGATATATCATAGATCTAATCAACCATCTCAACATTTAACAATTTTTAAAAAAAATTAGTTTTCAATGCAAAAGCAAAAAGAGATAAAGTAAACAAAACTCAAAATAAATCAAGAAATCAAAAGCTCAATAGAATCAAAAGGAAATAGATAACAACACTATGAATGTAAAAGCTTAAAAAAACAAAAACAAAATAAAGATAAGGTAAAGAACTTGGGTTGCCTCCCAAGAAGTGCCACATTTATAGTCCTAGGTTGGAGTTTCTCTGTAATGATAATTGAGAGATGTAGCTTTGTCACCAAGATAGGCATAGCGCAAATGAGAAGGTAATAGTTTGAGCTCTCTCATTTCCTCATCTTCCCTTCCACATGTAAATATCAATGAACTTCAAGAGGGTCACATGGGATACTTGCACAAAATCCATTAGATCTTCTCCCATCAAGCACATTCTCATACGAGCATTCTTCAAGATCTTGAGGCAATTCCATTACTTTGAAAATATTAAAAGTTACCTCTTGATCCCGCACTCTCATGGTGATCTTTCTTTTTTTCACATCAATGAGAGTTCTTCCGGTTGCAAGGAATGGTCTTCCAAGGATGAGAGAGATATTTTTATCTTCCTCTATGTTAAGAATAATGAAATTCACTAGAAATATGAATTTATCCATTTTTACAAGCACATCTTCAATTATACCCTGTGGATAAGTCAAGGTTCGATCTACAAGTTGTAAGATAATTTATGTGGGCTTAGCTTCCCCCAAACTGAGTCTTTGGTATATTAAAAAGGGCATGAGATTTATACTGGCCCCCAGATCACATAATGCCCGACCAAAGAATTTTTCACCAATGGTGCAAGGGATGGTAAAGCTTTTGGGATCTTTGAGCTTTGGAAGAAGTTTATTTTGCAAGATAGCACTGCAATCCTTTGTAAGAGCAACAATTTCAAACTCACCATGCTTCCTCTTCCTTAACAGGATATCTTTCATGAATTTCACATAGCTTGACATTTACTCCAAAGCTTCCGCAAATGGTATGTTGATATGTAGCTTCTTGAAAACTTCCAAGAACTTTTGGAATTGATGATCAAGCTTTTTCTTTGCCAGCCGGTTGGGGAAAGCTGGAGGTGGTATATAAGGCTTATCCTCCTTCTTCTTGTCCTCGACCTTCTTCTTGGTAATTTCCTCATTTTTCTCAACCTCATTGCTTTCAATCACCTCATTTTCTGTCACCCCAACTTCTCCTTCAAGTAGTTTGTTCTTGGGATTACCTTCAATTGGCTTCCCACTCCTCAATGATATGGCCTTACAATGCTCGGTAGAAGCTCCTTTAGGATTATTGATGGTGTCACTTGGAAAAGTCCCTAGAGGCCTATTATGTAGAGCGTGTGCAAGTTGGCCAACCATAGTCCGAGATTCCTCAAGGAAGTCGCTTGGCTTTGCATCAAAGCATCATGGGAGGCTAGCCTTGCATCAGTTTTAGTCATGTAGTCTTGTTGGCTAGTCATGAATTACGCAAACATCTTCTCCAAGTTGGAAGTTGAAGTTGATGTTGAAGTTTCAGCTTGAGGAAAGATCTATTGTTGAAAACCAGGAGGAGTTCGGGGTGTTTCTTTGGGTTGAAAAGAGGAAGAAGATCCTTGGTTGTTTCCCTATGAGAGATTGGGGTGATTCCGCCTTCCTGGGTTATAGTTGCTCGTATATGGATTATGGTGCTCTTGTCTGAAATTCCCTGCATATTGAGCACTTTCTATAACTGACAGGAACTTGTCACTTGCATGTGCCTCTCCACAATGATCACACAAGACAAAAGGGCTTTGAGTAGTTTTAACCTCTATAGTGTCACGCTTCTTAGACAGGGTAGCAATTTGAGTTGTAAATGAAGTAAGGACGTCAACATCATGCATGCCAGCCACTTTTTTAGGTCTGAACCTCTCTGAAGGCCATTGGTAATTGTTTGTGGCCATTTCCTCAAGAAGATCATAAGCGGCATCAGTAGATTTGCTCATGAGAGTGCCACCTGTTGCTGCGTCAATAATTGCTCTGATGTTTCCCAACAAACCACTATAAAATGTCTGAACTTGTAGCCACTTCGGAATGCCATGGTGAGGGCATCTTCGGATGAGGTCTTTATACCTATCCCAAGCTTCATATAATGATTCAGAGTCATATTGCACAAAGGAGGTGATATCATTCCGCATCTTTACTGTCATAGCTAGAGGGAACTACTTGGCAAGAAACTTGTGGGCCAGATCATCCCATGTTGTAATAGACCCTACCGGTAAAGAGTTAAGCCAACTCTTGGCCTTGTCCTTTAGAGAAAATGGAAACAACCTCAATCTGATGGTATCTTCAGAGACTCCATTATGCTTGAAGGTATCACAAATCTCCAAAAAGTTGAAAAGATATGCATTAGGATCGTCACTAGGAAAGCCTCTGAATTGCACTGATGCTTGAATCATCTGGATGATGGCCAACTTGATTTCAAAGTTATTAGCTTGTATAGCTAGCCTCTTGATGCTAGAATGTAAGTCTTGAACCTGAGGTGCTGTAAAGTCCCTCAATGACCGTGTGTGGTCCTCTTTGTTAGCCATTGTGGTACTCTTTGATGTTTGTTTTCTTTCCCTCAAGAGCTTACGAAAAGTCCTTTCTATCACCAGGTCAAATGGGAGAAGCTCAAGACTTTGTGAACGTCGTATACAATAAGAAAAAGTACCTGAAAATAAAGACAAGCAGCTCAATATTAATATTAACAAAAAATTTCAAAAATAGTCCCTAGCAACGACGCTAAAAACTTGTTGCCCATTTAGCTACACTACGCAAGTGCACGTGTCGACAAGTAATAAAAGTGAGTATTCAAGTATCATTCCCACGAGGAGTGAATTAAAATTATGCTAACTATTAACCAATTGCTACTTGCTCTCTATTATAGGAAATCGAAATGAGTTTAGTGATTAACTAATAGAACGAAATAAATTAAAAATTTTAAATAGGATAAAAATAAATAGAGAAGAAACAATGGTTTTGGAATCTAGGGTCTAATTTTATTTATTATTTTATTTGACTTCATGTAGTCCTTTCATTACTCATGATCAAAAACTGGTTATGTTAGCCAACGTGTTTATGCATTTACAAACCTCTTTCAATGGCCTTGTAAAACTACGGACATTAATCAAAATACTATATGTCTATGTGAATTGACAAAATTCCATGTATGGAGACCAAATATCAAACACTTGCTATGCATGATCAATAGGAATATTTCTATCCTAATGGTGAATCAATTCATCCATATAATAGAATTAATTGAATATGCATTTTCTAATTCCATGGTCCAACATCTAAATCCCTATTTCTAGTTCATTGGGTTCACAAAGACAACACAAGTAATGGTCAATCAAATGTGTGCATTAAGTATAGAATTAGAAAATCATAATCTGAATTATCACAAGAGCAGGAAAGAATCACAATTAATTCAAATTAAATAACAAGATTCATTAGACCCCAGAAAAGGAGATTAGAACATCATAGTTACAAAAAGAGCAAATTCAGAAAACAACAACACGGACATCATAAAAATAAGAAAGGATGGAAGAAAGAACTAGGTGTGTTGATGGATGTAGGTGCTGTGTCCAGCTTCTCTAATTCTTCATCCACACCTTACTTCTCTCTCCAAGATCAATCTCTAGCACCCTATGCCTCCTTTCCCAAACCCTCCGAAAAAAAATGAAATAAAAAAAAATCATCTAATTGCATCAAGGGCGTTTAAATGCGTAACTTTTCATGCTCACAGGAAGTGCTGCGACACTTCTTCAATTTGTGCTGTGGCCTCTGCTTCTCTATGTGCGTTTCCTTATAGTCCAGAGACTTAGGTGCTGCAGTACCTCAAAAATATGTGAGTGAAAAAAATCCCATCTAATTGTGTCAAGGGCGTTTAAATACGTAACTTTTCACACTCACAGGAAGTGCCGCGACACATATTTGTGAGGTGCCATGGCACCTAAGTCTTTGGACTATCAGGAAACGCACACAGAGAAGCAGAGGCCACAACACAAATTGAAGAAGTGCTGTAACACTTAATTTGGGAAGTTCCTAGACACCAAATGTCTTCATCCATCTTCATTCATCTTGAGCTTCTCTTTGCTTCTTTGCAAGCTTCTGAAAGTGAGCAAATATTAAACTAGTCAAACATTCACATAAGAAGCAGGTGTCTATTTAAATTTATAAAGATTTATGAATAAGTATTTCGTATACACTTTTAATCAAGGATTGAATGAAAATAAGGTATAACTCAAGGGTCTAGCCTATGAATGCATCAGAAAATGCTTGTGTAATAACTCTATTTCACAAAATTATCAATCTTCCCTATGAAAAAGATTTTTATGAATGACAAATTCCTACTAAAGCTAGGCCAATCCAAATGAATGACAAACTTCTCCAATATTGTCAAAAAGAAATCAATGATCTTTTAGCCAAGGGATTAATTCAAAAGAATAAGAGTCCCTGGTCATGCTCTGTTTCTATGTTAATAAAAAAGTAGAAATGTACCTTGATTAGTCAACAATTATGTAACAGCCCAATATTTGCTACCCAAATATATCGTCATATAAATAAATAACCCAATATTGACCCTGCTACTAGTAACATACGTTAACATCTAACCCATATCATTCATACATAATGTAACACCCCAAATTTTAGACTATGTTATAGAACCGACAGAATTACACTATTTTGTGTTTTCTGTGCAATATAAAAATAATTTGATTATTCCGATATTGTTTTTGATTATTTTGTGTGATTTGCTTCAAGTCAGGAAAAAAATAATTTTCGGGTCGGAGAAATTCTTATTTTAATTAATTGGAGTTGGGGGATCTTACTAAACCCAATTCTGATTGATGTATATATTAATCTTATAATTTTTAGGATTTAATCGTGCAATAAAATAATTTTATATTATTATAATATTATTTTATTCAATGCATCTACTTGCCTTAAAAACAGTAGAAAATTTGTTAGTGGACCCGAAAAAGTTCGTGGGACCCACGTTTGGTGTAGCACTCAACGATTCTAACTGAACAGAATTTTGAACTAATAAGAATAAGTCAAAATAGATGGCTTGACTATTTTAAACCAATAAGAATGAGTAAACGAAAGAAGCATAGACTTTATTTAGGACCGTTGGATGAAAAGTATAATTTAAATGCTTTTGATCATAACCGTCGATCCGATCAATGGTGTAAAATGAATCCAGATAAAATCACTAAGAAATATCCACCTTAGATTACATCAAGGGCTAGGAATTAAAGTTAAAATCAAGGGTTGAGATTAAGTCAAACTTAGTGGCTTGGACTTTAGTATGAACCGTTGGATGATTGATCTTGATGAAGAAGTTTTGATTTATCACCATTGATCTAATCAATGGTGTAGGAGTAAACTTAGTAAGGAAGTCTTGAATGTTAGCCATTGATCAAATCAATGGTGTAGATGTGAGCTTGATTAGCAAGCATTGGATGTTGACCATTGATCAAATCAATGGTGTGGATGTGAGCTTGAATTAGAAAGCATTGAGTATTGGTCATAGATCTAATCAATGGATAGGAAACAAAGTTGAATTCAATGGCTAAGATGAAGTCAACAATAGTGGCTTGAATTTGATTAGTAACTAATTAAACCTAATTTGGTTAATCTAATTGCTTAATTAACAAACTAAGTAAACTAACTTAGTTAATAATTAGTAATAATCTAATTACTAATTAGATATCCTAAATTTAATTAGAGGTTATAAAATATATAATAATATGTTTAATTAATTAGTTATATAGTTAGAATGTTAATTAAGATTGATTAATAAATTTAACCTAACTAATTACCTAATTAATTAGCATACAATTAGGTGTAAATTGAAAACAATTAATTCCCTAAACACTCAAGGAGTCCCACGGTTTTGGGCAGCAGCTTGGGAGGCTTCTACATGAATCTTGAACCATCCATAATAGCCATGCAAGTCAAATTGATGACCTATGCCATGTGCTACTCCATGTGCATCCAATTGGTGATATTTTGAGTCAAGTATATCACTTAATCTCTCCAAGACTCCCATGGCAGCAGCACCTTTAATTTACTCTCTCAATATTCATTTTTCTATTTCACTAAAAAGCTTTCATCTTTTCTTCTAAAAAATTCCAAGAACACCAAAGCATATTTTCCTTCCTTTTTCCTTGAGTGGTTCGGCCCTAGCACCTAAATATACTATCACTCACCTATAATTTTCACTCTCACCATTTCCTAAAGCTAAACAACATTCTAAACACTTTTCATTTAGAAAGTTTTCCCAAAATCCCACTCTAAGTGCTTCAAAAACCCACTTCTATCCTACTTCCCTAGAGGTAAACCTTGGTTTCTATGGTTTAAATTCATGTTTATGATTTTCTAAGCCATGATTGTTCCATGGTTTGTTATTATTAAGCTTTGTTTGTGATTTTACTAATTGTTTTAGAATTATTAGGAATTGATTGTGTTCCACATGAAAACAAGGAGAAGGAGGGGAGCTTGAAAAGCTTGTCTTCAAGAGGTAAGAGGGAGATTTTACCTCACCAACCATGTTTTGGTGGTGTGGGGATGGTTGTGTATGGTGAAAAACCCATAAGGGTTTATTCACTTATTGTTTAATGTCTCTATGTTTGTGATTTTGGTGTTTATGGTTTTATATTTGTGATTTCATGTGTGATAATATGTCTAAAGTTTTGATAATATGCTTGTATGGATAGTTTTGATTGCATGCAAGTGTATGAGTAATTTAGGATGTGAATAATATGATGAACCGATTTTATGAGAGCTCCAAAGAGCTTGAGGCTTACGGCCATACTAGGCTAGAAAGGACCAGAGTCTTAAAAATGAAAGATTCAATTGAGAATGAAGGATTTAAATGAAAAAGAAATGAATTTGAACAAGTTTGAAGGTTGTGGGAAAATAATCGGATATAATGAAACTGATGAATTAAAATGAGAACTGAGAGATTTAAATGAATTTGGGACAAATTTGAGTATAGCAAAGTAAAATGATTTTTGGGAAAATGAATTATTATAAATATGATTTTTAGAGGGGCAATATTGTAAATTTTGTTTTTAAAAAGGGGCCATATTGTAATTATGATTTTTAGAGGGGTAATATTGTAATTATGATTTTTAGAGGGGCAAAATAGTAATTTTCATTTTTAATAGGGCCATATTGTAAATAACAATTTTTGAGGGCCTAAAACGTAAATATTATGTTTTGGAGGGACTATTTTATAAATATGAATTTTATGAGGGACTATTTTGTAAATATAAATTTTATGAGGGACTATTTTGTAAATATGAATTTTATGAGGGACAATTTCGTAAATATGAATTTTACGAGAGACTATTTCGTAAATATAAATTTTATGAGGGATTGTTGTGAAAATATTATTTAAATGAAGATTATAATGCAAATATTATGTTTTGAGGGGTTATTATGCTAATATGAAAAATGAAGTTGAATGTTGGTGTTAAATGAGGAAAATAATATTTTTGATTTAAAACGTATGAAAAATATTTTACGCGATTGAGAAACGATGAAAAATTGATACGTGATTAAGAAAATGTGAAAAATATGGTTTCGCGATGAAATTACAGTAATGACACTGTTGGGCCAATATGAGGACCCCGAACTTGAGATAAAGAAAATTTAATTGAGAATATGATAGAATGAATTGAACTGAGAATGGTGCATTTGTATATGCATTGAAAATGTCCGATGGACTGGATAAGGCTATTTGCCTAGGAATGAGAGAATACACCTCCTGAGTGGGTGCGATATGCGTAGTGTAGGTCTTTCATTGACCTTGGGGGCATTGGGATACGGGTTGCCTACAATGTGCAGTTGGTAGCTCTTCTGTACATGGGTTAGACCGATATAACACACCAATGATCCGGACCGAGACACTATCCTTAATCAAGATCTGATAAAGACTATTGAGTATGTGCTAGATGTGCAAAACTGAGCACGTGGTCTGAGGCACCTTTGTACCGACATGATCTTTACGATCACCCTTTCCGATCTGAGTTGTAACTCCATGGAGTAGGAAAATTGAGTCTAGGTGCATATACATAGATAGTGAGAGTATTATTGTAATTATTGTTTATGATAAATGAATTATTGAATAATTGAATGTTGATAAGGACATGATCGTAATTATGGCTTATTGTATGAATTATGATGATAAAATATATTGTTGGCATAATTGTAATTATGTATGGTGTGTTGGTATGAGAATTGGTGGTGGTATGAGAATTTGTATGTGTTTATCTTCATTGCTACCATACTGGTATTGGCGTAGGTGATCTCACCTCTTTGTATGTCTATTCTATATTGTATTTATAATTTTAAAGACATTGAGCGAGAACTTGAGCAAGAAGCTGAGGAAGAGCAGATTCCTGTTGAGGACGCTGAGTTTTGAAGTGATGGAGGAGTCTCGTCTCCTTGTGTATATGAGATTGAGTAGAATACATCTTAGACATTAGTGTGAATATTAATACTTAGAGTTCCCATTGTTAATTAGACAGTATTGAGAAGTATACTATCGTACTCTGAGTGCGACTAGTATAGTGTTGTCTGCGCGGATACCTGTCCGTAGGACTTTGCGTCAAGTCGGACTTCTATCTTCTGAGGAGTCTGAGGAGGACCCGTCTGAGGGTTCTGCTGTGTAGTAGCCTCAAAGGCATAATACATAACTTGGGCAAATATAAAACATTTATATATTCAAATATCTAAACTATGTTCCTCAAATTCTTCTTCCCTTTCGAAGAACTCGTCTAGATTTACATGGCAACATTAAAAAACATATCTCATGATTCCAATACTAATATATATATATATATATATATATATATATATATATATATATATATATATATGTTATATATATATATTATGTGTCTTACGAGGGGCGGAAGTCGCTAATGAAGCATCTTACTATTCATGAAGAAATTTGAATATAACTCATATTTATATTACAAGGAATTTTCTAATATATCAACAAGTTGTAACTTCTTTTCGGGAGCCTAGAACATAAGAACTCCATAGTTAAACGTGCTTGACCTAGAGCAATTGTGGGATGGGTGACCTCTTGGAAAGTTTCCTAGGATGCGTGTGAGTGAGAACAAAGCATGCTGAAAAGACTCGTGTTGGTTTGTGGTGTTGGTGTATGCCCTAGAGGCTAATACATTTTCTGTATTTACATATATTCTATTATACTATTTTATATATGAGGCATTTCATTTATTGTGTTCTTTTTTGATAAACATAATAAAGTCCTTAGAATAGTAAGTTTGATACATAGGACATCAAGTGGATGACTTGATCGTGAGATCCTTTTGGTTACAAATATTCTTAAATGTTATATATTATTGTTAATTAGGACAACAATAATACAATGAGACTATATGTAAACTATCTCACGGGTCATGGATATCAAGTCTTCACATTGGTACATATTAGAAGTAATGATGTCTTGGGTGACCCCCACCATGAACGCTACATGGATTTACGTGAGCATACATTCTCAATCAATGGTGAGTGGTCCTTTGAAAAATCACTACGATTCTACATGAGGAGTTGTGTGTTTTAATGCCATTCATCAAACACTGATTATAAAGTATATACATATATATATATATATATATATATATATATATATATATATATATATATAAATGAGTAATATATATATGATCTCATTTGTTGTTACAAAGTCTACTCGAGTATCGAAACGAATGATTGGACTATACAAGTGACGCATTCCATGCCTTGTGTTCAATCTAGATATCTTGACAAAGGGACCGAACGACACGGAAACATTGGTCACGAAAAGGTTATGTCAAATCAATGACATTCTTATTACTTGGGTAGTCGTATGATGTGTTGCTAGATACCGCACATGCTTGTAATATTAAAATGGATTTTAATATTACGCCAACGTAATAAGAACCTGCAGGGTCAGTATGAGGATGGCTTAAAATTGGAGCAATGGATCCAAGTTGGACTCCATTCAAATATCAATAACATGGGTCTGGGTAACTTCTTTTCTGCTCACACTCACTTAAGCCACAATTATAAATAGAACAGGGCTGCTAAGTGAGATACCCTAGCCCACCTAGTTAAAGTGTGAGAGAGCGACGTGTTTCTTCTCTTCTTCGCAGCAATTGTGTGGATGGGTGAGGCCTCTTGGAAAGTTTCGTGTGGATGCGTCGTTTCTATTACGTGAGATTCAAAGAGGTAAATCATTTAAAAAAAAAAACTGGATTATGGCTTTTTCGCATGGATCCTCGGTGGGAATCCCTGTTGGTGTTGTATCCGCAAAATTCCCAACATGTGGAGACACTCGTTAATCCTGCAGGCAGTCTTGGGATGTTATAGATGGTATTAGAGATGGGACCTCTCCCAGTACAGTGTGGTTCGGGGACGAACCAAGCGGAAGTTGGTGGGCATGTGTGTCCCGGGGCTGACGAGGGTGGGGAGTGATCATCGGTGCAATGAAGCACGGACAAGGAGCAGCTTCTGGCAGGCTTCTAGGCGAAGGGTCGCATGAATGAACTGAATACGCACCGGAATGAGAGGGATTCAGAGACTGTGCAGGTATGGGACTGCATAGTTGAGGATGGCTTAAAGGAATTGATTTGGCGTAGCCATATCAACAAGTTACAACTTCTTTTCGGGAGCCTAGAACATAAGAACACCATGGTTAAGCGTGCTTGACCTGGAGCAATTGTGGGATGGGTGACCTCTTGGGAAGTTTCCTAGGATGCGTGTGAGTGAGGACAAAGCATGCTAAAAAGATCCGTGTTAGTTTGTGGAGACACTCGTCAATCCTGCAGGCAGTCCCAGGACGTTACAAATTACAAACCACCAAGCTTTTAGATGGATTAGGTATCCTATCCAAACAAAAGAAATCTTCTCAATAGACTACACTCAGCTAACATATTCTCTAAATTTGATATGAAATCAGGTTATTGGCAGATTCAAATCAAGGAAAGTGATCGCTACAAAATAGCTTTCACTGTTCCCTTTGGACAATACGAGTGGAACGTAATGCCCTTTGGTTTCAAAAGTTCCCCTTCTGAATTTTAGAGAATTATGAATGAAGTTTTCAATCCTTATTCAAACTTCACCATTGTCAATATTGATGATGTTTTAATCTTCTCCCAATCCATTGATCAACATATTAAACATATTAATATTTTTGCAGAAGTCATCAAAAGAAATGGTCTTGCTGTCTCCAAATAAAAAAGAAGTCTTTTCCAAACCAAAAGCAGGTTTCTTGGTCATATCATTCACCAAGGAACAATTACTCTAAACAATCGAGCAATTGAATTTGCAGACATGTTTCCTGATCAAATCATTGATAAAAATCAATTGCAAAGATTCCTAGGTTGTTTAAACTATGTTGTTGATTTCTTTTCTTAACTTAGTAATCTTGTCAAACCACTCCATGATCGCCTGAAAAATGATCCTCCTCCTTGGACAAATGGTCATACAAATATTGTCAAACACATAAAATCTTGAGTAAAAGATCTTCCATGTCTTTATCTTCCAAATCCTCAAGCCTTCAAAATTGTTGAAACAGATGCCTCGGACATAGGTTATGGTGACATTCTCAAACAAAAAATTGCAGACAAAGAGCATGTCATTGCATATACTTCAAAACACTGAAATTATGCAAAACAAAATATTCCACTATTAAAAAGAAGTTTTGGCAATTGTTCTCTACATTTCAAAATCTTAATCTGATTTACTAAATAAATTTTTTTTAGTAAGGGTTGATTACAAATCTGCAAAAGACATTTTACAAAAAGATGTTAAAAATTAGCATCCAAACAATTTTTCACTAGATGACAAGTAATTTTGAGTTTTTTTAATTTTGATATTGAATATCTCAAAGGCATTACAAACTCTCTTCTTGACTACCTCACTCGTGAATACTTACAGAGAAAATAGAGTGATGCTGAAATCGACAAAATCAACCTCTTCCAAAGGAAAAGGAATAGGTAAATTAGTCCTTGCAAGGCTAACTCAAAGAACAACTAAACAAACTGGGTCATCTACCTAATCACAAACTAAACAAACTGGGTCATCTACCCAAGAGCATAAACCTGAAGCCTTATCTTCACAAACAGTCAAACAAACCAAAGCAGATTATGCTATCCCTATCCGAACACTTTAAGCTTTGCAAGATCAAGGCCTAACCTAACTTCCTAGAAAATCTTGGGCAAATATTACCTCAGAAGATTATGAGAAACCCAATATTTAGCATTTCTTATTAAAAATCTAAAAGAAAAACAATTGAAAAACAATTCCCCAAAAAAGGAATTGATAGTAAACCAACCTCAATCTCCTCTCAAAAACCACAATCATAAACACATTATATCTCCAAAAATCGTTGTCCAAATGGAGCTCAAATTCTAGGACAGTAACCCAAACAAAGTCCTTTCCAAGATATTTCCAAAATGTTTCCATTTCAGACCAGTATTCCTAAACAAAACCTAACAATTTTAAGAATTTATCCTTATGGATTCAGACTCAGTCTCCATAAAACACTACAGAGACTCCAAGGATCAAACAAATATTACCCATTCAACCCTCTAGATTTTAAAGGTCATGACACCCTCAGAACATGGAAAAAATCCCAACAATCTTACAAAAATTTCCTAGAATTTTGACCCAATTGGTTATAATTATTGGGATTATGTCCAAGTATAAAATAATGTTTTTTGGAAATAGAATAAAATAAATTGCCATTCATGACTAATTTATTTCAAACACAATATCTATTACAATTTTTTGCATTGGTTCATTCAATGGTAGGATTTCTTTAGACCAATTACATAGATCCTCCCCCCCAATTATCATAGAAGGATTTCAAACTTTCAATAAAAGGATTAATCTAGTTAAGGATCATTTTCTAGTTGAACTTCATTTTTTCTCAAAACTATCCCTAGCATGGCTATTTTCTTGGCAGTACAAATACGAGAAGCATGATCATCCCGACTACCTACCAGTTCTCCAAAGACAAGCTTATGTTAAATGAAGGGCTGGATTTGATGCCTCCAGAGCCAACTCAAACAATGTCAAACTTTGGTTATAAACAAACCCAGCATGGCTTGTTGTAGTTCTCTTAGAGTCTTCTGTCCTTAAAGATTTAGAAGAACTGAAAGAATTTCTTCTATCAAAGATGAATTCAACTTTACCTGATTGATATTGTTTTATTTCTTAGAACTCGTGTTATTCTCTAGGTAAGGTTGGTGTTGCCTTTTCTAGTGACCTTTTTTCAAGTAGGACTACTTTGTTCCAAAGGATAGTTTTAGACACAGTTACGTTGGCCTTAGTTGTATAAGTGACGAATGATGTTGTTTCCCCTAATGTTCTTGTTTTTAAGACCTTAGAGTTACATGAATTCATAACTTTATATTGAATCCTGTAAAGTAAGGCTGTTAGGATTGATCCAAGATTCATGTCTAAGCTAAAGATTTTGATATTAAGGAATAAGACATCCAAAATGTTTGTGTCTAATAAACTAACTATCCTATTAGGATAGCAGTTAAAATAGATTGCTCCATGACTCAAACTAGTTTCTACTATTCCTAAAAGGGAATCCTGAAACTGCTTGTGTCTTATGTCTCTTAAACAAAGAAGAATTGAGGCATCCAGTCTTTCTCTGATTAGAGGTTTGATTGCTACATACACACATCCAATATGTATATACTTATATTATTGTTTATGAATTCTTAAGGTTTCTTGAGAGATAAGGTAGAATTCTTCACTCTCTAGGCCAATTGGGATATTTTTTTCTACAGTTTTGATAATGTAATCATAACTCTAAAAGAATCTTCATTCTGGGTTGTATAATTCTTTGAAAAGGATTATAGGAATTTCCCAGTTATATATATCTTGATTGATTTATTCAAAGCATATTTCTTCATTGAAGATGTTGTTTGAAGAAGTTTGGATTTGATACTCATTGAGTGATGATGAAGAAGGTTGAGAGGATATAAAAGAAAGTTAGGAGGAGAAAGAATGTAACATATTTTCAAATAATAAATTTTTTCCTTACCCTTTGATATCGCTACCTTCATCTAGTTTCATAAAATGAAGGGGATGAATTAAGTTAAAACTTATCTTTCGAACTAAATTTAAAATTTTAACACAACTTTATTATGCGACTCTTATTTTTTTTCTTATACTAATCTTAATCGTAGTCACCAACCTGTCTCATGTTATTCTATCTTGTGGAGGCATCGTCAAATTAGACTTACTGCCTCTTCCAGGACTTACTACTACGACTCCACAAAATAACTTATCTTTGACATTACGTACTTTCCAATTAAGAATACTTAAGAAAATAACAATTATATTATCAGATCTATCATGATAACAATATTAAAATGTTAACATAAAGTTCAAAGAGATAACAATTAACTTTGATGCATCCATACATTCCTACTTCCCCATCAAGCTTTGGTACCAAGAAAGGGTCCGGAAGTCTGGAAGGACAGAAGGGGAGGAAGGAGAGGGAAGGATAAAGCGAAGTAGAAGAGCAGTCTGATTGGTTACATAAATGAAACTAAATACAAAAGATTAAATAAAAGATAAAAAAGAAAAGAAGACTAGAGCAGCGGTAGTCTGCACGGGACCAGAGAGGAGAAGAAGAGATGAACATAGAAAAGGTTTTACATAAAGATGCAAAAAATTAAATAAAAGAAAGAAAAGAAGACCAAAGCTTTTATTTATATATATATTACAAACATAAGGCAAACACTCTGTCAAGAAAACTTAAACAAGAGTTTAAGTCCAAACCACCAATAAATATCAAAGTCCCTAAGAAACCTATAATATGTTACAATTGTGGCAAACTAGCCACATTAGTAAATATTGCAGGTTAAAAGGAAAGATGAAAGCTCTAAATCTGGAACAATATGTAGAAGAACAAGTTAATAATATGCTAATTGAAACTTCTGAAGAAGAATCCCAAAAGGAATCTTCTAAAGATCTAAACCAGATTCAACATGATGACTTGACTTCTGAAGGAGGATTAGACTCTTTGAATGAAATCAATGTCCTAACAAAGGAGTAAGATCTCCTCTTCGAAACGATAAACTTCATCCCTGATCCTCAAGATAGGAAAACTTATTTAGATAAGTTAAAAAATAGTAATGGAAGCAAGTTCTTCTAAACAAAAAGAATTAGTCATAGCAAACAAATTTAATCTCAAGGAGACTCTTAAAATATTAGAAAATAAGTCTTATAAACAACCTATGACAATTCAAGACCTCCAACATGAGATCCATAATCTCAAATTGGAAGTCAAAGAATTAAAACAACAGCAATAGCTGCATCAAACAACCATATCTGAATTATAAGAAGTTCAAATCGAATCTTCAGATTCATAAAGGGAAAAAATTTCCAATAAACAAATCTCAGAAAAAGAAAATCAAGAAGACAAATTTCTAGGATTAATTAATCAGTTAAAAATCCAGAAATTCTATATCAACATCAAGATCTTAGTTGGTGAATTTGTCCTTGAAACAATCACATTATTTGACTCAAGAGCAGATTCAAACTGCATTCTGGAAGGACTTATTCCAACAAAATATTTTGAAAAAATATCAGAACAACTTAGCACTGCTAGTGGTTCCAAACTAAAAATTAATTTCAAACTTTCAAAAGCAATTATTGAAAATCAAGGTTTCCAAGTTGAAACATCTTTCTTATTATTCAAAAATCTTAAGAATGGAGTAATTTTAGGAACACAATTCATACAGTCATTATTCCCATTTGAAATTTCTAATGAGGGAATTACCACCAATATTTGGAAAACCAATAATCTTTAGGTTTCTCAAAAAACCAATTATAAGAGACCTCAATCTAATTCAACATAAACAAAATCAAATTAATTTTCTTAAAGAAGAAATTTCTTTTAGGAATATTGATTCATAACTTAGTCAACCTTATGTCCAGAACAAAATTCAAACTCTTCTTGAACAGATTCAAGAATCAATCTATTCTGATCTCCCAAATGCTTTCTGGGAAAGGAAAAAACACATAATGGATCTTCCCTATGAAAAAAATTTCTATGAAAGACAAAACCCAATGAAAGCTAGGCCAATCCAAATGAATGATGAACTCCTTCAGTATTGTCAAAAAGAGATCATGCTCTACTTTCTATGTAAACAAACAAGCAGAAATTGAAAAAGGAATTCCTTAATTAGTTATCAATTAAAAACCTCTTAATCAAGCGCTTCAATGAATTCGGTAGCCAGATCAAAGAAAGTGATCGTTACAAGATAATATTCATTGTCCCCTTTGGTCAATACGAATGGAACGTAATGCCCATTGAAATGTTACAAGACAACGTTCATTGTCCCCTTTGAATTTCAGAGAATCATGAATGAAATTTTTTATCTTTATTCAAACTTCAACACTGTCTACATAGATGATGTTTTAATCATTTCTCAATCAATTGATCAACATTTCAAACATATTAACATTTTTGCAAGAGTCATCAAAAGAAATGGTCTTGATATCTCCAAAACAAAAATAAATCTGTTCCAAACAAAAATTGTAATATCTAGGGGTCATAGTATCTACCAAGGAACAATTAATCCAATCAATAGAGTAATTGAATTCGTAGATAAGTTTCTGAATCAAATTATTGGTAAAAATCAATTACAAAGATTTCTTAGCTATTTAAATTATGTCGTTGACTTCTTTCCTCAGCCAAGTAATCTAATCGAACCCCTCCATGATCATTTGAAAAAGAGTCCCCTTCCTTGGTCAGATGTTCATACAAACATTGTCAAACAAGTAAAATCTTAGGTAAAGGAATTTTTATGCCTTTATCTTCCAAACCTTCAAACCTTCAAAATTGTTGAAACTGATGCCTCATGTAATACCCTCGATAACATGTTAGACTTGTATATGTATACAAAGGTAGCATATGACTTGCTTAACATGTCTGCTTGTTTTGTGACAAACTGAGTTAGTTTAGGCATTTTGTTGCAACATAGAGTGTGAAAAGTAGCCTAAAATAACCTAGATAGTGGTTTAATTGCTAAGTTGAGGAAAATAAATCTAGCGGATTTGTTTCTAGGTCACAAATGAGCTAAGTAAGTTGTAGCTAAAGTTTAAGAATAATCAGAGTTAATTTGACATTTTAAAGCATACTGGTTGATGTTTTAATACCGGATTGACTTCCAGCAGATATGAAAATATGAGATAATGGTGAAACAAGATTTTTAATGAATTTTAAGATTTATTTTAAACTTGTTAGAAGTTATAAAATTGGATTTAGTGGAATCTAAGTGTTTTTAGCAGATCGGGAGTTTTAGTGGCTATCTATAAGAAGCCAAAGTTAGACTTCTCATCTCATTTCTCACGGTTGAAGTAGAAAACAGAGGGGAAAGAAGAGAGAAAGAAGAGAAAGAGGAGAAGAAAGGGGGAAAAGCTAAAGGAGCAAGATCAAAGCTTGAAGGAGGATCCAAGAGCAAGTTCAAGGCTTGAAGATCATCATCTATACAAGAGGCAGAGGAGTTTCTATTTCATCTTTTCCTTTTGTTCATCTTGAATGACCATAGGTCTCATGAATAGAAACAAGGGTTTGAGGAGTTAAATTCATGTTCTTTGCTTAGTTCTTGATTGCAAGGACTAAGTTAGGGTATTTTCATCTTAATGAGAACAAGAGAGTTGGATTTATCCATAGATAGGACTAGTTGGTTCTTGAGTTAGAACCTAGGTTTTGAATAACCAAGTATAAGGTTTTTAGTGATTGATCCACATTAATTGAATCAATAGGTTGTAAAAGTGTGACAACATGTTTAGAAGGTGTTGATGAAGCTAGAAATAACCTAGGAATCAATTTTAGATGATTGGAAGCTAATTGGAAGCCAATGGAACAGTACACGATTCTGCAGAACCCGGTTTCTACTGCTTGCGCCGCGACTTGGGGAGGTCAAGTTGAGGCATGAGTCTCAGAGTATATGCACCCGAGAGCAGTATACCATGGTGTGAATGCACCATGCCAAGGCGTGAGAGGCGAAAGAGCAGCGCGTTGCGGCGTGAGGAAGGCTGCACCGAGGCGTGAGTATCAAGATTCCTCAAAAATGCTATTTTTGATTAATTAAGTTTTCTATTTGCTAGGATCCTTTATTTATGCCTTTTAAGAGTGTTAAGATACTAATAGGGGTGTTTCTTGGAGAAAAAGACTAAGTTGCATACAAGGGAAAGAAGGAGACTTTGGTGTATCCATTAGCCATGGATTACCATAGTTAGGTGTCTAGCTCCCTAGGAAACATAGTGTTGCACTAGATATCACTTATGGAGTGATGAGAAGGTAGGATTCTAGGTATAAGTAATTTAAGTTTGATTGGCAATAGTAGAGTACCATAGTGCGTGAATGCTCTCATAGAGTTGAGGTAGAGCTAGTAATGCAAGGATAGAAGATATACTAAGTCTAGTTGGCAACTGTGAAGTGCCATAGTACATGAATGCTCTCATAAAGTTAAGGTAGAGTTAGTAATGAAAAGATGGATTTAGTATAGAGTTTATGTGGTGATTATGTAAGAGTCAGACATAACACCACATTTTCACACACAAATAAAATTTTACACATACTTGCTATTCCTAACAGTTTTATGTAGTGGCAAAGTCCACTCAGTTTAAGGTAGGTTATAGGAGGTTACATGTTAATATAACAGATTTCCTCCCTACCTAGTAAGTTATAGGAGGTTACATGTTGAGATAATAGATTCCCTCCATACTCAGAGGAATAGTTAAGTTTGATGACATTGCACCTACACCATCATACATTTTTCTTTCAGTATAATCATACATAACATAATCATTGCATCTTTTAGTAATTGTCTTTATATGTGATTGGTATTTCTTCTATGTTTGTGTTGCATTTGCCTTTGGTGACAGTTGTATGGGTAGTTGTCTTGTTAATGATATCTTACGATTGTATGAGTGGTTGTTTTATATCATTGTGGTTATGAATATTAGATCAAAAGTATAGTTCGGTTAGGAATGTTACACAAAGAGAAAGATTGTGATTGTTTCTTATACAATGAGTATTAGTATATTTCTAGTTTTAGTTTGGTTTATTCATTGTGAATGATTAAACTCTAGTTTTGGTATACTTATACTGAGAATTGTGATTTCTCACCTTGTTTGTTGCCATGTAAATCCAGGTGGAAGCTCTTTTGAAGGAAAGAAGAAAAAGTGTGAAGACGAGGGTAATTTTTATGCTTAGTAGTTAAAGGTTGTATTTATTTACACTGCTTAAGTTTGTATAAAAGTTATGTTTTACAATGTGCCCTTTTGAGGCAAAAATGTATGTATAACTTTTAGTTTCTGCAAGGCTCTCCATTATTATTTGTTTTAATGATATAGATTAGTTTGATGTTTAAGCTAGAAGTAGTATAGCTAATACTGCTTATCTAGGTATATGTGTGATATACTAGGCTATTAGTATTAAGATGTTACACCTCAGACATAGGTTATGGTCGCATTCTCAAACAAAGAGTCACAGACAAAGAGCATATCATTGCATACACTTCAAAGTATTGGAATCCCGCACAACATAAATACTCCATTGTTAAAAAAGAAGTTTTAGTAATTGTTTTATACATATCAAAATTTCAATCTGATTTACTAAATAACAAAATTTTAGTAAGAGCCGATTGCAAGTTTGCAAAAGACATATTACAAAAAGATGTAAAAAATTTAGCACCCAAACATATTTTCACTAGATGGCAAGCAATCTTAAGTGCTTTTGATTTTAAAATAGAATACCTCAAAGGCACTTCAAACTCCTTGCCTGACTACCTTACCCATGAATATCTACAAGGAAAATAGCAAGATGTCGAAATCAGCAACGCCAACCTCTTCAAGAGGAAAAAGAAAAGGCAAACTAGTCCTGACAAGACTAGCTAAACAGGAAACCAAATAAATTGGGTCATCTACCCAAAAACAAACTGGGCCACCTACCCAAAATGGGTTATCTACCCAAAGTGGGTCATCTACTCAGGAACAAACCAAGGTAGACTATGTCATTCTTATCCAAATGCTCCAAACCTTACATGATCAAGGCCTAACCAAGCTACCCAAAAAATCTTGAGCAGAAATTACTTCAGAAGAAGAAGAAGACCGTGGCATTATCATCCAAAACCTAAAAGGAAAATCTATCAAAGTCAATATACCAAACAAAGAACAGGTAGAACAGCCTACCCCAATCTTTACATAATAACCGTTAAACTCATTATATTCTAGAAGACAAAATTTATGTCGATAATTCAAATAGAACCTGAATTTTGGGAAACCAATCCAAACAAAATTCCCTCAGAAATTTTCCTAAAAGACTTTCATTTCAAACCAATGTCTCCAAATAAACCCCAAATTTTATGAGTTTATCTTGGTTGACACTGATTCAGTTCTATCAAACATTATAGGGACCCTAAAGATCAGAAAATTTTTACCGATTCAACCATCCAAATTCTTAAGGTCATGACACCGACATAATATGGAAAAAAATTTAATACTTTAATAAAATTTTCCTAGAATTACGATCCAGTTAGTTATAATTATTGGGATTATATGCAAGCCTCAATAAATACATTTGGGCTCCAAAACAAATCCAATTGCCATTCATGGCTAATCTACTTTAAACAAAATGTCTGTTACACCTTTCCTCAATGGTTTCTCTAGTGGTGGGATATTTTTCGGACTAATCCATCTGATTTTTCCTTGGTAGTAAAAGAAGGATTCCTAAAGATTAGAAAATTATTACCCATTCAACCATCGAAATTCTTAAGGTCATGACACTGGCATAATATGGAAAAAAATTAATACTCTGATAAAATTTTCCCAGAATTACGATCCAATTGGTTACAATTATTGGGATTATATGCAAGCCTGGACAAATACATTTTGGCCCCAAAACAAAGCCAACTACCATTCATGACTAATCTACTTTAAACAAGATGTCTATTACACCTTTCCTCAATGGTTTCTCCAGTGGTGGGATTTTTTCAGACCAATCCATCAGATCTTTCCCCAGTAGTAAAAGAAGGATTTCAAACTTTTTCCAAGAAGATCAACCTAGTTAAAGAAGGATCAATCCATCAAATCTACTTTTTTTTTCTCAAAGTTATCTTTGGCATGGATCTTTTCTTAGCAGTACAAGTATAGGAAGCATGATCATCCTGACCAACTACTAATCCTTTGAAGGCAAGCCTATGTCAAATGGTGGATAGAGTTCGACACCTCTAGAGCCACTCCAAACAATATAAAACTATGGTTCAAAAGAAACCCAAAATCGTTGATTGCAATAGATCCAAAAACATGCCAGTTTCTCGGTCAGAGGGCTCACATCATAGTAGCCTTAGCTGCATCAACTAGTAAAGAAAGTTTTATAGAAAATTTACACAATATCCTCAAACTATTCCAAAAAGATGAAACTTAATCTTCAGTAAAGGAGAAGCTTCTTGCCTCCCCTTCACCAATAGGAGAGTCATTTGGGTCATAATAGAACGAAGATGACTGCTTTGGCATAGGCCTAAATGAAGACTGATGATCACAAAAGACAAACAATTTGTTGGCTAGTCACTGTAGCAAAAGTCATTTTAGTAGTCACTGTAGCCATATGACAACTTTTTTACTATTGTCATAGTTCTAGTCATGATACCTATATAGTTGTAATAGTAAAATCTTAGTCTAATTAAGGGCTTGTCAATCTATATTGCAAGGCACCATTTAGAATACCCATTTTTAGAGAGAGAATCTTGAGAGAGAGTCTCTGTAAGCTTCTTTTCTTTATTTCAATAAGATTTCAATCTTTCTTCTTGCTCTTCTTTTACTCACAAGTCCTATGCAGATTACCGCTGCTCCGATTTCTTTTTCTCTTCTCTTCCTCACTGGTCCTTTGCGGATTACCGCTGCTCTGGTTGCTTTGCTTTTGTTTTAATTTACTTTCTACATCTACATCTATATCCATGTAAGCAGTCTGTCTACTCTCATACTTCTCTCTATCCTTCTCCCCTCTCCGCCTTTTCCTGTGATCTTTGCCATGCTTTCTGGTATCTGAGCCTGACGGGGAAGTAGGAATGTATTGGTGGATCTAAGTTAATTGTTATCTCTCTGAACTTTATGTTAACATTTTAAAATAGCAATCCCAGTAGCCTTAATGTACATGATTCAATACAAGGTTATGAATTCATATAGCTCAAAAGTTTTAAAACCAAGAAACATAGGGGAAACAACATTTTTCCTTACTGACGTGACTGAGGTCAATATAACTGTGCCTAAAACAATCTTTTGGGATGATGTAATCCTACCTAAAAAATGGACTCTATATGGACTCTATACAAGGTGACACCAACCCTACCAAGAGAAACACCTAAAATTCAGGAAATCAACCAACATGAATCAAGTAGAGTTGAATTAATCTTTAATAGAAGAAGTTCTTTTAGCTTTTCTAGATCTGTAAGAATAAAAGATCTTAGATCTGTAGTTTCTAGAAGATCCTTCTCTACCATTCCACAATCTACTCAATCAATAATCCACCTTCAGGGGTTAGATACATCGTCAACCCTTCTTAGACTAACATACCAAAGGGAAGACAATGATAAAAAATTAATACAATCTCTAACCTATTCCTTCATTAATGAACCTTATGATGTTATCTAAGTTCGTTATAGATAAAGAATCCATTAGAAAAGAATTTTATTATGAGGAATGGACTCCTCAAAGAATGGTTCTTTTAAAATTATCACAAAACAAACAGAAAAAAATCCAAGAGGAATTTTATAAATTTCTCAACAAAGTTAAAATGAACATCTCATTCTTTGACTAGTTTCATGCTTACACAGTCAAACATGATATACATTATCCTTTCTAAACTGATCTAATAGGAACTAGATCAACAAACATTATTATTGTCTGGCACCTCAAAGATGGCGAGTTAGTTAAATCTAAACTACCTCCATCCAGTCAGTAACAACTCCCAAACATTAAGGATAAAGATAAAAATCCTGTCATGACTTCTCCTTTTATAATGAAGTTTGAAGATGAACCAATCAATCCAAAAGGCATTAAAAGGCCAATGGAACAATCAAATTATACAAACAAATATCTTCAAGTTTTAAGAGAAAAATTAAGTACAGGGAAATCAGCAAAAGATGAATCATCAACCTCTAGTAAAACTGACAAACTAATAGAAAAACCTCTTTTCAAACCTTTCAAACTATCTAAATAGCTTAAAAAGGATTTACAACTTCTTAGAAAAGAACCAATAAATGAATTTCCAAAAATGAATTTCTTGACAAAATTAATCAACACATTAAATATTTGAATACAATCATTCCTAAAACACCGCTGAAAACTCAAGAGTCTCAAGCATCTAAATCTTTAACAATCAATACTATAAAAGAATCTAATTCAGATAGTGAATTAGAATATGAAACTTGTTCTGTGATTAAAATTAATCCGATAATTAGTCAAACCCTTAACTGGAGGAATTCGTGCAAACTCTATTATCAAAAGGCGAAAGCACCATATCTGTTGCTTGAAGAAAGAGATCCAAACTTTAAAAGCTTTAGTGCAAATAACATTTATGAATGGAACATAGATGGTCAAAATAAGTATAATATAATCAATTCTCTTCAACACATGACCATGGTGCCAACAGCTTATCAAACAACCTACGATTGTTCAGAAGATATAATTGTCAATGTCTTAGTTTCGGGATTTACTGGTCAACTTAAAGCATGGTGGGATAATTATTTCACTGGTAAAGAAAAATCTGAAATCTTTTTGGTAATCAAAACTGATGCTGAGGAAATTCCTATTCTCAACGACGAGAAAGTTATACCTGATGCTGTCAACACATTAATCTTTATAATTGCCCAACATTTTATTAGAGAGATAGGTCAATAGAGCTCCTTTCAAACCTTAAATGTAAAACCTTAGCTGATTTTAAGTGGTATAAGGATACCTTCTTAACTAGGGTTTACACTAGAGAACACAGTCAACAACCTTTCTGGAAAGAAAAATTCTTAGCTGGTCTTCCAAAATCCTTAGGAGATAAAGTTAGAGGTAAGATCAAAAGTCAATCCATAAACAGAGAAATTCCGTATGAGCAATTGAGTTATAGACAACTCATTGCCTATATCCAAAAGGTAGACTTAAAAATCCGCCAAGATGATAAAATCCAATATCAACTTGGTAGAGAGAAGGCTCAAACCAAAAAAAAACTTAGGATCGTCTTGTGAACAGTTTGGTCTTCCTTATGCAAAGAGAAAATTAAAATTGAAACCAAAGCAGGTCCAAAAAACTAAATATTATAAACATAAGGCAAACTCTGCCAAGAAAACTTAAACAAGAGTTTAAGTCCAAACCACCAATTAATATCAAAGCCCCTAAGAAACTTCTAATTTGTTACGACAGTGGCAAACCAGACCATATTAGTAAATACTGCAAGCTAAAGGGAAAGATAAAAGCTCAAAATCTAGAACAATCTATAGAAGAACAGGTTAATAATCTACTAATTGAAACTTCTAAAGAAGAATCCAAAAAGGAATCTTCTGAAGATCTAAACCAGATTTAACATGATAACTTGACTTCTAAAGGAGAATCAGACTCATGAAATCAATTTCCTAACAAAGGAGCAAGATCTCCTCTTTGAAATGATAAACTCCATCCCTGATCCTCAAGATAGGAAAACTTATTTAGATAAGTTAAAAATAGTAATGGAAACAAGTTCTTCTAAAGAAAAAGAATTAGTCACAGCAAACAAATTTAATCTTAAGGAGACTTTTAAAAGATTAGAAAAGAAGTCTTCTAAACAACCTATGACAATTCAAGACCTCCAACATGAGATCCATAATCTCAAATTAGAAGTCAAAGAATTAAAACAATAGCAACAGCTGCATCAAATAATCATATCTCAATTATAAGATGTTCAAATCGAATCTTCGGATTCAGAAAGGGAAAAAATTTCCAGTAAACAAATATCAAAAAAAGAAAATCAAGAAGACAAATTTCTAGGATTAATTAGTTAGTTAAAAATCTAGAAATTCTATATCAACATCAAGATAGTAGTTGGTGAATTTATCCTTGAAATAGTCACGTTATTTAACACGGGAGTAGATTCAAACAGCATTCTGGAAGGACTTATTCCAACAAAATATTTTGAAAAAACATCAGAATAACTTAGCACTACTAGTGGTTCCAAACTAAAAATTAATTTCAAACTTTCAAAAGTAATTATTGAAAATCATGGTTTCTAAGTTGAAACATTTTTCTTATTAGTCAAAAATCTTAAGAATGGAGTAATTTTAGGAACACCGTTCATAAGGTCACTATTCCTGTTAGAAATTTCTTACAAAAGAATTACCACCCAATATTTGGGAAAACCAATAATCTTTAGGTTTCTCAAAAAACCAATTATAAGAGACCTCAGTCTAATTCAACATAAACAAAATCAAATTAATTTTCTTAAAGAAGAATTTTCTTTAAGAATATTGATTCACAACTTAGTCAACCTTATGTCCAAAAGAAAATTAAAACTCTTCTTGAACAAATTCAAGAATCAATCTGTTCTAATCTCCCAAATGCTTTTTGGGAAAGGGAAAAACATATAGTGGACCTTCCCTATGAAAAAGATTTCCATGAAGACAAATCCCTATGAAAGCTAGGCCAATCCAAATGAATGATGAACTCCTTCAGTGCTGTCAAAAAGAGATCAATGATGAACTCGTTTGTGAGAGCAAACGAGCTGCTTACATGGATGCAGCTGTAGATGCAGAAAGTAAATTAAAAAAAGTAAAGAAACCGGAGCAGCAGTAATCCGCACAAGAATATATATATATATGGAACATTCTTTAATCCAAAGGTTACATTCCATTCGTATTGCCCAAAGGGAACACTGAATGTTGTCTTGTAACAATCACGTTCTTTGATTTGGATTTGCTAGAATCCTGATTTCATATAAAATTTAGAAAATATTTTGGCTGAATGTAGCTATTTTAGAAGGTCTTTTTTTATTAAGAATTGGATACCGAATCCATTGGAGAGCTTGATTAAGTGGTTTGTAGTTGATAACCAATCGGGGAGTTCTCCTTTCGATTTCAGCTTGCTTATTAATATAAAAAGCAAAGCATGACCAAGGGCTCTTGCTTTTTCAGATTAGTCCTTTTTCCAAGAGATTGTTGATCTCTTGCTAACAGTATTAAAGGAGTTCGTCATTCATTTGGATTGGTCTAGCCTTTGTAGGGATTTGTCTTTCATGAAAATCCTTTTCATAGGGAATGTCCACTATATGGTTTTTTTCCTTTCCCAGGAAGCATTTGGAAGGTCAGAACATATTACTTCTTGAATCTGATGAAGAAGAGTTTGAATTTTCGTTTGGACATAAGGTTGATTAAGCTGTGAATCTATATTCTTAAAAAAAATTTCTTCTTTAAGAAAACCAATTTGGTTTTGTTTGCGTTGGATTAGATTGAGGTCTCTTGCAATTGGCTTTCTAAGAAACCTAAAGATGATTGGTTTTCCTAAATAATGCATGGTAATTCCTTCGTCAGATATTTCTTGACTAATGGGAAAGATGTTTTAACTTGGAAACCTTGGTTTTCTATTATTTCTTTTGAGAGTTTGAAGTTAATTTTTAATTTCCATTAGTTTTGCTAAGCTATTTCGATGTTTTCTAAAAATATTTAGTTAGAATGAGTCTTTCCAGGATGCAGTTTAAATCTACTCCCGTGTCGAATAAAGCAAATATTTTAAGGACAAAATCATCAACTAATATTTTAATGTTGATATAGAATTTCTGGATTTTTAACTGATTAATTAATCTAGAAATTCATCCTCTTGGTTTTATTTGTCAGGAATTTTATCCTTTTCTAATTCCGAAGATTCAATTTGGATGTCCTGTAATTGGGATATAATTATTTGGTGCAATTATTCTTTTAGTTCTCTGACTTCCATTTTGAGATTATGAATCTCATATTAGAGGTCTTGGATTGTTACGAGTTTTGAAGAAGACTTCTTTTCTAGTCTTTTAAGAGTTTCCTTAAGATCGATTTTAACTTATTTGAATAAGTTTTCCTTTCTTGAAGATCTGGAATTTAGAGTTTATTGCTCCTTTGTTAAGACATTGATTTCATTTGGAGAATTTGGTTCTTCTTCAGAAGTCATGTCATCATGTTGGATTGATTTGGTTTAAATCTTTAGAAGATTCCTTTTCGGATTCTTCTTCAAAAGTTTCGATTAACAGATTGTTAATATGTTCTTCTACAAATTGTTCAAGATTTAAGGCTTTTATTTCCTCTTTTAACCTATAATATTTACTAACAGATTATAGGTTTCTTTGGAATTTTAATATCGATTGGTGGTTTGGACTTAAATTATTGTTTAAGCTTCCTAAGAGGGGTGTTTGCCTTATGTTTGTAATATTTAGTCTTTTGGATATGTTTCGATTTGGGTTTGGATTTTTCTCTTTGCACAAGGGAGATCAAATTGTTCACAGAACGATCTCAAGTCTCATTTGGTTTGAGACTTTCCTCTAGCCAATTGATATTGGATTTTATCGTCTTGACAGATTTTTAAGGCTACCTTTTGGATGAAAGCAATGAGTTATGAAAGGCAAATTAGTACTTGTAGGACTAGCCAAATAGGTAATTAAACAAATTGGGTCATCTACCCAACTTGGGTCATCCACCCAGAAACAAACCAAGGCAGACTATGCCATTCCTATCTAGACACTTCAAGCCTTACATGATCATGGCTTAACCAAACTTTCCAGAAAATCTTGGGCAAAAATTGTCTCAGAAGAAGATGAAGACCTTGACATCATCATCCAAAACCTGAAAGGAAAATCTATCAAGGACAATACCCCAAACAAAGAATTGGTATAACAACCTACCCCAATCTCCACATAGAACCCTTAAACTCACTATATTCCCAAGGATAAATTCTTATTGGTAATCTAGAAGGAACCTGAATTTTGGGATACCAATCTAAACAAAATCCCTTCAAAAATCTCTCTAAAAGACTTTCATTACAAACCAATAACTCCGAATAAAACCCAACAGTTTTGTGACTTCATCCTTGTTGACTCTGATTCAGTTTCTATCAAGCATTATAAGGACCTTAAAGACCATAAAATTGTTACTCATTCAACCATCCATATTCTAAAGGTGTGCATTAGGATCGTCCCTCCTTGCATTAAAGTGTCACAAATCTCCAACAGCATTCTGACACTTTCTGGCAAGTAATACATTTTGGCTCCAGAATAAATCCTTTTCGGCATGTAAAGGGAAATACTTGTCGACACCTCACATAAGAGCATTTTTCAAGATCCTGAGGAAATTTTATTACTTTAAAAATATTAAAAGTTACCTCTTGATCTTACACTCTCATAGTGAGCTCCTCTTTTTTAACATCAATGTGAGTTCTTCCAGTTGAAAGGAATTATCTTCCAAGAATAAGAGAGACATCTCTATCTTCCTTCATATCAAGGATAATGAAGTCCACCGAAAATATGAATTTATCCACTTTTATAAGCACACCTTCAATTATTCCCCGTGGATAAGTCAAGGTCCGGTCCGTAAGTTGCAAGATAACTGATGTGTGCTTAGCTTCCCCCAAACCAAGTCTTTGGTATATTGAAAGGGGCATGAGATTTATACTAGCACCCAAATCACATAATGTCCGACCAAAGAATTTCTCACCAATGGTGTAAGGGATGGTGAAGCTTCCAGGATCTTTGAGTTTGGGAAGAAGTTTTTTTTGCAAGATAGCACTAAATTCCTCCGTAAGAGCAACTGTTTCAAACTCACCAAGTGTTCTCTTCTTTGATAAGATGTCTTTCATGAATTTCACATAACTTGACATTTGCTCTAAAGCTTCTGCAAATGGTATGTTAATATGTAGCTTCTTGAAAACTTCTAGGAACTTTTGGAATTGGTGATCGAGCTTTTGCTTTGCAAATCTATTGGGGAATGGAATAGGAGGTACAAACCTCTTTTTTTCTTTGCTTTGGTTGACCTCTTTGTCACCATTTTTCTTTTCTTGAACTTTCTTCTCACATTTATCTCCCTTATCATCTTTCATTGAGGTCTCCTTATCTTTCTTTGAAGCATTTTGGTCACGAACCTTGCCACTTCTAAGGGAGATAGCTTAGTAATGCTCTTAATGTTCACTTTTTGGATTGCTTTGAGTGTTGCTAGGCAAAGTACCTTGGAGCCAGTTGTTTAGAGCATTGGCCAATTGATTGACTTAGGTCTCTAGATTTCTCAAACAAGCATTTTGGCTTTGCAAGATGACATCATTTTTGGCAAGGTGAGCATCGATCGTAGACATATAATAATCTATCTTCCCCGTGAATTGCATGAATATATCCTCTAATGATGGCTTCTTTTCTTGAATCGGTACTCGAGCTTGAGGATGAAACCTTAGAGAGTAATTTGGTGCTTCCTTAGAAGAGGAGGAAGATCCTTGATTGTTGCCCTATGAGAAATTGGGGTGATTCCGCCATCCCGGGTTATAGTTGCTTGAATATGGATTATTATGATTTTGTCTGAAATTCCCTGCATATTGAGCATCTTCCAGAATTGATGGGCACTTGTCGCTTGCATGTGCTTCTCCACAATGATCGCATAAGACAAAAAGGGCTTTGAGTGGTATTAATTAACCCCTAAAGTGTCAAGCTTCTTAGATAGGGAGGCTACTTGAGCCAAAAGTGAAGTAAAGGTGTCAACACCATGCATACCCGCTATTCTTTTAGGTGTGAACCTCTCTGAAGGCCATTGGTAGTTGTTGGTGGCCATCTCCTCAAGAAGATCATAGGCGGCATCAATAGACTTACGCATGAGAGTGCCCCCTACTGCCGCATTGATGGTTGCTCTGATCTGGCCTAACAACCCATTGTAGAAGGTTTGAACTTATAACCATTTTAGAATGCCATGGTGAGGGCATCTTCGGATGAGATCTTTATACCTATCCCAAGTTTCATATAGCGACTCAGAGTCATATTGCACAAAAGAAGTGATATCATTATGCATTTTTGTTGTCTTTGCCAGAGGGAAATACTTGGCAAGGAACTTGTGGGCTAGATCATCCCATGTTGTGATGGACCCTGCTGGTAAAGAGTTAAGTCAACATTTGGCCTTGTCCCTAAGGGAGAATGGGAATAACCTCAGTTTGATGGCATCTTCAAAGACTTCAATATGCCAAAAAGTGTCATAAATCTCCAAGAAATTGGAAAAGTGTGCATTAGGATCGTCACTAGGCATGCCTCCAAATTGCACTGATGCTTGAATCATCTGGATAATAGCTGACTTGATCTCATAGTTGTTGTCTTGTATAACTTGAACTTGAGGTGCTGTAAACTCCCTCATTGACCGTGTGTGGTCTTCTTCATTACCCATGGTGGTACTCCTTGAAGTTTGAGTTCTTTCCTTCAAGAGCCTTCGAACAGTCTTTTCAATCTCCAGATCAAAAGGGAGAGTCTCAAGACTATGAGAGCGTCGCATGCAATGAGAATTAGTACCTGAAAATAAAGACTGGCTGTTCGATATTAATATTAACATAAAATTTAGAATCAATTCCTGACAACGACGTCAAAAACTTATTGTCTATTTTGCTAGACTATGCAAGCGCTTGTGTCGACAAGTAATAAAGATATGGCATTATCATTAGATGGAAACTTCAAGGTCCAGTCCTTACTCAAGCATTTCCTTATACATTCATAGGCTAGATCCTTGAGTTATACCTTGATTTCATTTAATTCTTGATAAAAAGTGTATAAGGAATACTTATTCATACATCTTTATAAATTTAAATACACACACTAGCTTTTCTTGTGAATGTTTGACTAATTTGGTATTTGCTTACTTCCAGGAACTTGCAAAAAAGCAAGGGGGAGCTTAAGGGAACAAGATGGACAAAGACATGTGAGTTTTGTCCCTTCATAGGGGAGATCGACACTTCCTCACTGGGAGTTGCAGCCCTCAACACTCTGGAACAACTCCCGAAAGCAGGGGGCCACGACACAAGTCCTCCATCACCTTGGCCGAACCTTGATAATTCAGAGAAAGTCCAGCCTAGGATTATAAACAGGGTGCTTCTTGGAAGGCAACCCAAGTATTATACCTTCTCTTTATTTTGCTTTATTAATGCTTCTACATTCATAGTGTAGTTATCTATCTTCTTTTGATTTTGTTGGGCATTGGATTTTTTGTTTATCTTAGTTTGAGTTTAAGGTTTTTGTTTAGAGTATGTGTTGTGGTTGTGGTTGCATATTTATATCATTAAGTGTTTTGATCACATGTCAAAATGTAGTTTTTGGGGAAGAACAATGGGGTCGCAGCCTCAAAAGTGGAATGCCACGACCTCTAACCTTCAGGCCAAAGGAACTGTGAATCTAGAGGGAAGAGTGTTGTAACTCCCAATTGAATGTGTCGCGGCCAAATTTTTTCTTGGTGGCACAAAATGAAATGGAAGCCGTGACATAACTTGTTTAGGAGCTGCGACACAAATGCAAATTTCAAATTTGGCCCCACCGCATGTGTGCTACCATATACACCATGCGTGCCTCCCCCCACATTTTTTTCATTGTGCTCTTTCCCTCATCCTCTTTCCTTCCTCCTTTCTTCCTCATTTTATTTTCTTCAACCCCCTACTTTCTTCCTTTTTCTTTCATTCATTCCTCCATTTCTCTAAAGTGTGGCAAAGGTGTACGTGTGCTTGCATGCAAGCTTGTAGTTGTGTGTTCATACTGTCTCCTTCCTCCATTCTTGTATTTTTCTTGGTAAGGGCTCCTCCTCTTAGCTATTTCTTACTTAAAGGATGTGTTTAGAGCGCAACCATGTCTTACATGCTAGGAAATTAGCATTTCATTAGTATTTTGAGAAATTCACAATTGCTTAATTATTGAAATGTTATTCCCTCTTTATGTCTCTCTCATCTAGTGTTATAAGGGCAATTGCATTTTTTTTGGATATAAGATAACTTAATGTGATATTATGGTTTGTACAAGTGTTGGACGTTTCTTAATGTTGATTGTTGAATATCTCATGTGTATGGTGTTACAACTGTCCCGAAGGGTGCTGTGAAATTTATAAAAAAAAAAGAGGAGGAGGAAAGGACCTCGGGGTGTTGGGAGTCGCCACCAATCGCTTTATCCATTAAATGGAATGGTGCAATTGGACACTTAAAAGATGATCTACGTTTCAAAGTTTGAGGTTCGGGGGTTGATTATGGATAGGGAAGGTATTAGTACCCTACATCGTCCGTTCAATGAATAGTTACCTATTTAATCTAATGTTATTTGCAAGATTAATTAAATTGGTCCTTAAAAAGATAATAATTGTTTTTATTTTTATTTTTACATGTCTTATTTTCCCCAGCATAATATCAAGAATGATAAACATAATATCAAGAATGATAAATGACTAAGACATGAAATGGATGACTAAATAGCCATTATTTTGGAACAAATTCTAGGCACACAACATATTATACAAATATTGTGAATTGAAATTGTGTTAATTTCGCAATGAAAAGAATTTTTAAAATATTTATTTTTTATGGGATATTTAGAATAAAATGATTTAAAAGGAATTTTACAAAGAAAAATTTATTTTTGAAAAGTGACAAAAAGGGTTTTTGAATTCACCACAATCATAATGTTGAAATTATGTGAAATTCTTCACTTTTATTCGAGGATTTTATTTTGGTTTAAAAAAAGGGTTATACTTTTAGTTTTAATATAGGGATTAGACTTCAACAGCGCTCCCGGCGAGATCAAATATAAAGCCTCAAGAATATTAGGAAGAATGTATTTCATCGGTGCTCTAATCCTATCCCAAATTTTTCGTCGTCAGCCACTTTTAAATTTGTTGATTAATACATTAATACAAAAATAAGTGTGTTAAATTAAAATACAGTAATATAAACCCTAAATGAGCAAATACATATTAATTCAAAAAATAAAAAAAATAAAAAAATGGAAATAAAAATAAATAAATAAAATAAAATAATAAAAAAGCAGAGATAAAAAGGAGAAAGGGAGGTTTGAAGAGACTTAGGCTCTGTAGGTAAAAACGAAGCAGAGATAAAAAGAGATTTGAGGGTAGCTCATAGGTCAGGGGAAAGGCTCACGGTGCTTGCGGTGACTCCGATGGAGAGCGACGAGTTCGCACGGTCTGGGTCGCAGTGGTGCTAGATTCGGAACGCGGTGGAGTGGCAACGGGGTCGCGGGTTGCATTCGCCCGAGGACTCACGGTGGAGGACGATTCAGCGTAGTCGGTCACCAGTTCTGGTGGGCACAGTTGATAACGCAGTGGAGATTTATTTCTAGTCGTTGCTTACAGTTCGTGACGGCGCATGGTGGCGTGAGCAACGATGCTTCTGGATTTGTGGGTTCATGGGTCACGGATATGAGTGTGGGGGTAACGATTCGCTAGCTGTGTGCGGAGGTTTAGGTGTACTTGTTGGGCGTCAGTGGCAATGTGATGGAGGCGTGGCAGCAGAGGCGAGGAAGGTTCTATTTTGGGGGTTGCAGAGGCTACAATGGATGGTTGTTCATGAGTTTAGGGAGGTTAGGGTCTAATCTGGTGGTTTTGTTTGGGCAAGGTTAGGACTGATGGTGGTCTATGTGATGAAGATGTTGGGTTTGTGTGAAAAGTTACTATTTTGGATGGTTTGGCTTTGACAGGGGTGTGGACGTTTTTGGATGATGAATGAGGTGTTTGATGGTTGAAAATGGCAATTGTTGATGGTGAAGGTTGGAGGCAGAGTGATGGCTCTATGTAAAGATCTTCATGTGATTGATCTGTGTTTGTGTGTGATGGAATTTTGGTATGATTGATCTTTGTTCTTTGCTTTCTTTTCTGCTTGGGATTTATAGGGTTAAATCTGTAAAAATTTCTCCTAATCTGTAAAATTTTCTCCCTAATTCCTTAGTGATTGGAAGATAAATGGAGGAAGAAATCCTATCAGAGATTTCAATCAAAACTGTAAAGGAAAGTTGGTGATGAGCTTACAAAAAATATAGCTTTATGTCTTGAAAAATTGATTTATTTCCCCATAATGTACTCTTTTTATTATTTGTTGCCCAAGTATCTTGCAATAATGAATGTACATTAGGATTTAAGTTGTTTTGGCTTATGATTGAGAATAATTGATTGAAAGGAAGAAGAATCCTCACCACTCTAATGTGTTTTTGTAGAAAAACATCTAAGGAGGGAGAAGCTGGATTTTTGGAGGCAGAGCAAGGGAATTCATTCTATTCACACAGCGCCTAGGCACTATCCCCTGGTCGTCTAGGCACTCAGGCCCATAACAGAGGAAGCTCTTTGGAAGGTCAGCACTTAGGCGCTATCACCCCAACGCCTAGGTGCTCTTCTCAGAAAATCAGGATTCATTCGGCCTACCTAGCTCCTAGGCGCTATCACCTCAGCGCCTAGGCGCCCAGATCAGAATAAAAGGCCCATAAATTATAACATAGTGAATTTTTTTTAGTTGTCAGAACAGAGACAGAGGGGTACAAAACAATCTTGGACAAGGAGAAAAAAGGCTTATCGACCAATGAAAGAACGGGAATCTCTCTGAATTATTGAAGATGACTAAGGTGTTTTCTTTCCTTCATGTTGTTTCCTATATTTACACCATGAATTGCTAAGTTTCTCAGGTTAGGGTGATGGATCTTTCTCAACTTATGATGTAATGACTTTTTAACATTAATTCAAATATTTCTTTCATGGTTTAGCAATTGGATATGTTTTATGTTATTGATATTGATGTGGACCATACATATTTATTTGAAGAAGCCATACAAAATCAAGAGATAGAGTATGGATTAAGCTTATTAGTCTAATTGTCATACTTTTGTATGTTTAAGAATAGAATCTCATGAGTATACGATTTTAGAACATCCATAAGACGACAATCCTTATTCTCACAAATTTTAATTAAGGGATCAATTGATGTTTGTGGGTTTAAGAGGGGTTCATATCTCAAGGAATTGAATGTGAACTAATTCTCAGGATTTAATCGTAAACCAAAGTGAACAAAGGATTTGAATCAAATAAATTGTCATTACTCATAGGGAGATTAAGTGAAATCAAACCCTAACCACTTTTATCATTCTAACAACCCCAATCCAATAATTATTGTGATTTTATTTCCTGCAAGTAGATTTCATTCGATTTATGCTTATTGTTTTGAAAGAAACTCTATCAAAGTTTGATAGTAGCCAAGTGGTGGAATTGGCGAAGAACTCTATGTTAATTTCAATTCTCGTGGGAACAATATCTACTCTCTATATTACTTATACGAACCAGTCCACTTGCTAGAGTGTTAACAAGTTTTTAGCACCATTGCCGGGGAATTGAATTATTAAGACATTTAAGAGTAGTTGATAAGATTACCGTGGTAACATTTTATTTCATTATGTATTTATTTGGTTTATTTAATTGTGCTTAAATTGATTGCAATACGTATTGGTTAACTGTTGTGGTTTATGTGAGGTGCTGTTAACCTGAGCTCACTATTATTCGATCCAGAAATGGAGAAGACAGCAAGAAGGAATCGAAAGACAGTAAAAGCTTAGAGAAATAATCCTCCACAAGTTACTGTGAATACAATTATGGAGGAGGTCAACAATAACATGCAGCCTCGAAGAACTCTTGGGGATTATATAGTACCAAGTCCCCATAGTTGTGCCACAATTATAGTTAGACCGGCTGTGCAAGCAAACAACTTCGAGATAAAGCCCTCTTTCTTGTATTTGGTGTAGAAAGATCAGTTTGGGGGAGGACCGCTTGATGACCCTAATGTGCACATTGCCAATTTCTTACAACTATGTGATATAATAAAAATCGATGGTGCAAGTGATGATGCTATTAGGCTAAAGCTGTTCCCTTTCTCATTATGAGATAATGCAAAGCCAACTCTTTGGTATCCACATGGGAGCATATCCACATGGGACAATTTGGTATCAAAGTTCTTAACAAGATACTTCCCTCCATCAAAATCCGCTAAACTGAGGAGTGAAATTACAAATTTCGCTCAACAAAATAGAGAATTGCTTTATGATGCATGGGAGCAATATAAGGATTTACTAAGACGATGCCCTCATCATGCCTTACCCGATTGGTTGCAAATTCAGAATTTCTGCAATGAACTGACCTTTTTAAAAAGAGCAATGGTAGATACAGCCACGAGTGGTTCATTGAACAATAAAACAGTTGAAGAAGCTCAATAACTGATTGAGGTCATGGCAATGAACAGTTACCAAACAAGTAATGAGTGGTCAATGGGTAAGAAAGGAGTACTTGAGCTTGACACACTTAATGCAATTTTAGCACAAAACAAGCTCGTCGCTCAACAGCTCACCATCATCACTCAGAAGCTAGGTAATGTTCAAGTTAGTGCATCGGTAAGTACTTCTTCTCCTAATCCTCCCTTAATTTGTGATTTTTGTGGTTCTAACCATCCTAATGGAGAGTGCGAGGGTCTACAAGGACACCAAACAATTTCACAGGAGCAGGTTAACTTTATGGGGAATGCACAGAGGAATCATCATAAACCATATTTCAATACGTATAATCCAGGTTAGAGGAATCACCCAAAATTTTCATGGAACAACTAAGGGGGACAATGAACTCAACAGCCTCTTTATCAACCACCTCATGTTCCACCAACTCAAGACAAACCATCATCGTTGGAGGTTGCCTTAGATAAGCTTACACAACAAACATCCTCTTTTGTGCAGTAAACAACGAACTTCATGATTAAAGCAAGAGCAATTTTTAAGAACCAAGAGTCAAGTATTCAAAATTTTGAAGCACAAATTAGACAACTCTCAAGGCAATTATCTGAAAGATCGCTTAGCAGCCTACCTAGTGACATGGTAACAAATCTGAAAAAGCACTGCAAAGCCATCACTTTGAGGAATGGCAAGGTGATAGAAGGGAGCAATAACAGTGTAAGAGAAGAGGTGGTGATAGAGGAATAAGAAGACAAGCAATATAAGAAGGCTGAAGAAGGAGTCAAGCAAAAAGATAGTAGGACTATAGAAAAAGGGAAGAATCAAGTCGAAGAATATGATCTGACCACCAATCCATATTTTAAGATTCCATATCCTCAAAAGTTGAAGAAGCAAGAGAAGGAGAAATAGTTTGAGAGGTTCTTAGACATTTTTAAGAGACTCCAAATTAACATACCTTTTGCAGAAGCCTTGGAGCAAATGGCAACATATGTCAAGTTCATAAAGGAGCTCTTCTCCAACAAAAGAAAACTCAAGCATGATGAAAAGGTTATGTTAACAGAAGACTGCAACGCTATACTTCAAAGGAAGTTTCCTCTAAAATTGAAAGATCTAAGTAGCTTCACCATTCTTTGTCATATAGGGAACTTGATGATTGGGAAAACTTTATGTGACTTGGGGGCAAGTATAAATTTGATGCCTTTTTCTATTTTTAGAAAGTTAGTCATTGGACAAGTGAAGCCAACCATGATTTCATTGCAATTAGCCGACAGATCAATCAAGCATCTATATGGAGTGGTCGAAGATGTGCTTGTTAAAGTTGATAAATTCATATTTCCCATAGATTTTGTGGTGCTTGATATGGAGGAAGATGCTGACATTCCATTAATCCTTGGAAGACCATTCTTAGCTATAGGGAGAGCTCTCATGGATGTATAGCAAGGTGAACTTATGTTAAGGGTGCATGACGAGAAAGTTACCTTCAACGTCTTTGAATCCATAAAACATCCAACAAAAAAAGTAATTTTCATGAGAATGGATGTTATTGAAGCTTTGATGTCGGAGACCTTCAACATAAACACTTTAGGTGATCCCTTATCTATAATAATCTCCCATGATAAGTCCATAGAAGAGGAAGAGCTAGACGAAGAAAGGCAATAGCTTATGAGGTTGCTTGAAGCACAACCTTTCCTTGACCAAAATGAGTAGCCGAAAACAAAGGACTTGAGAAGGGAAGAGCAAGAAATGTCAGTTAAGCCAGAAAAGCTAGAATTGAAGCCTCTCCCCTCCCACGTTAAATATGTATTTCTTGATGAAAAGGATGCATGCCCAGTCATTATTAATAATGAATTGAACAAGGTGAAGGAAGAGAAACTACTTAGGGTTCTACGGGAACACAAGATGGCCATAGGATGGAGCATTTTAGATTTAAAAGGTATTCGTCCATCATTTTGCATACATAAAATCCTCACGGAAGAAAATTTTAAGCCAGTTGTGCAACCTCAAAGATGACTGAATCCAACCATGAAAGAGGTTATTAGAAAAGAAGTGGTGAAATTGCTAGATGCTGGCATTATATATCCTATTTCGGATAGTGCTTGGGTGAGTCCGGTACAGGTGGGTCCTAAATAAAAGAGGAATCACATTCATGAAAAATGAAAATAATGAGTTGATTCCTACAAGGACAGTTACAGGGTGGAGAATATGTATTGATTATCGCAGGTTGAACAATGCCACCCATAAGGATCACTTCCCATTTTCATTCATGGATCAAATGCTTGAAAGGCTGGATGGACATGCCTACTATTACTTTCTGGACGAATATTCAAGTTATAATAAAATCCCAGTTGACAGAGAAGACCAGCAGAAGATAGCTTTCACTTGTCCTTATGGAGTTTTCACATATTAGAGGATGCCATTTGGATTGTGCAATGCGCCGACAACATTTCAAAGGTGCACACTTTCCATATTTTCTGATATGATTAAAAATTTATAGAGGTATTTATGGATGATTTTTCTATATTTGGTTTATCTTTTGATGCATGTCTAAATAACCTTACTTTCATGCTTTAGAGATGTCAAGAGACTACCTTTATTCTGAATTGGCAGAAATGCCACTTTATGGTAAGAGAATGTATAGTCTTGGGACAAAAGATATCCACTGAGGATATTGAGGTGGATCGGGCAAAGATTTCGGTAATTGATAATTTACCTCCACTAACAAATGCAAAGGGGTGAGAAGCTTTCTAGGTCATGCCAGTTTTTATCAAAGATTCATAAAAGATTTTTCTAAAATCTCAAAACCCTTTTGCAATTTATTGGAAAAGGATGCAATATTTAATTTTGATGAAAACTGTTTGCATGCCTTTAATCTCCTAAAAGGGAAATTAGTTTCTACACCTGTCATTGTTGGACCTGATTGGAGTGCATTATTTGAGCTTATGTGTGATGCTAGTGACTATGTTATAGGTGTTGTCTTAGGCCAAATAAGAAATAGGATATTTTATGTGATCTATTATGCTAGTCTTGTTCTTAATGGTGCACAACTTAACTATGCGACCACTGAAAAAGAATTACTTGCTATTGTCTTTGCCTTTGATAAATTTCGTTCTTATTTAATAGGTTTAAAAGTTATTGTATATACTAATCACGTAGCATAGAAGTACCTTTTAGCCAAGCAAGAAGCAAAGCCACAGTTAAGTTGCTACTCAAAGAATTTGACATCGAGATAAAATTGATGTGTGTGAAATAACATTATGTTTTGTTCTTGTTTTGCATGCATTCTTGAGCATTTTAGGCATTTTAGTTTCCCTTTTGGTTTGTTTTTGCCTTAGTTCGGATAACTGTAGTGTTTTTGGTGTTGTTGTGCAGGATTAATGCTGAATTGGCCTTGGATTGAATGGAATGCTTACATGATTGAAGTTGGAGCTTAACGGATAGCAAAAAGATGCAAAAAGACCACTCCAGAGGGATCCACGGCCTGCCTGTGGATCAAACCACGGCCATGGATTGAGCAGCAACTTGAAGAAGGAAAGAGAGACTCCAGAGAGTTCCACGGCCAGGCCCTGGAACTCAAATGACTCAGATTTGACTTTTTGGCAGAATGATCCACGGCCAGGCCGTGGAATGATCCACGACCGTGGATCGCAATACGAGACAGAATTTTAGTTTTTATTTTTATTTATTTTGGGGCTTTTTAGCAATTTAAAACCCTAGGATATAAATAGATGTTCTAAATACAATTGAAGGGTTCGAACTTGGTTTGAAGGAGGCACATTGGAGGCTCTTGATCTTCATTTTCTCCTTTCTTCTTCCATTGTTACGGGTTTGGGATGTTCTTAAATTTGATTTCTTGTTTCTCCTTCTCCATGTTTAAGTAGTTTTCTTTGTTTCTAGGATTGGGCAATGCCCTTTGATACATTGATAATGATTAATTGACTTTGTTTTCCCTTTTATTAATCTTGAATGTTCTTTGATTCAATCCTTATTGCTCTTATTCATGTGAATTTACTGGCCACTTATTTGCATCTCATAGGCATTTAGGGACGTACTGAGAGGTGAACCTAGGTGTTGGAACCATAAGAATTGAACTTAAGGTCTAAATCACGAGAGTAGTTTTAGCCTTTCGAGGATTCAATGAATTACTACAAAGCGTAATGGGTTCAATTTAAATTTAATTACCACGAGAGTAGGAATTGGTTTAATTGGGCACGGATCTTGTATATTGAGAAAGAACATTAACTAATTTAGGATAATTCACCTTCAATTGAATTTTAGATTTAATAAAAGGGTTGTCAATTAGGATTTATCTTGTATCGTTATGGTACCCCAATCTTGGAAGCTTTCTTGAATCTGAATACCTTTCTTGATAAATTACTGTTTTTGTTCTTAATTTTGCATTTTAGTATTTATTAATTTAATTGCTTGGTTACTACATTCTTATCAATCAACAATTTTATCCCTTTTGTTTAATTTAATTGAATTAATTAATTAATTGATATTCATAGACACAGTCCCTGTGGATTCGATATTTTATTACTTGACGACGAAACTGTACACTTGCGGATTTCACGCATCAAGTTTTTGGCACCGTTGCCGAGGACTGTGTTTTTCTTGAATATCAATTTAATTTTTAATTTAATTATTTTAAACATTTTTTTCTTTTTATCATATTCTTACGTTCTTAATTTCTCTTTGACTTTCTACAGGTAATTTCTCTTGTTTATGCAAAGTACTAGACGTTCCGGGACTCTTATTGAAGCGGATCCTGAAATTGAAAGAACTCTTCGTAGAAGGAGAAGACAACAAAGGCAAAGAGCGAGAGAAATACTTGAACCAACACTTGTCATAGCTGAAGCTGAGGATAATAGACCGCTAAAAGAGGATGCAGCCCCTAATGCTCGGGGTTTGCGATCTGGAATTGCTCGGCCAGACATTGAAGCTAGGCACTTCACCATACCTCTTGTCTTACTTTCTATGATAAGGCAGAACCAGTTTGGAGGATTATTGTCAGAGGATCCTAATGATCATGTGGATATGTTCTTGGAGTTCTGTGAGACCCTCAAGATCGAAGGCGCCTCTGTTGATGCTATTTGTCTCCGCCTGTTTCCATTATCTTTGAGAGATTGAGTAAGAGCTTGGTTGAAGTCTGTTCCTGCTAAGACGATAACTACTTGGGACCAATTGGAGCAAGCTTTCTTGGACAAATTCTTTCCACCTTCCAAGACTGCTCATCTAAGGACCTAAATCACAAGCTTTGCTGGAAGCCTGCCCACACCATGGGTTAGAAAAATGGTTGATCGTCCACACCTTCTACAATAGTTTGGAATATTCTTCGAAGGTGTCTCTTGACTCCGCAGCTGGTGGAGCTTTGATGAATAGAAGGCTCATAGAAGCTTATAAGATAATTGAGAGTATGGCTTCAAATCATCACCAATGGGCTAATGAAAGAGGCCATAACCCGAGAAAGCTCTCAGGAGGTAAGTTTGAGGTAGATGGTGTTGATTTAATTATGTCAAAATTTATTCTTTGAATAAACATTTTGATATGCTTGAGAAAGCTTATGTTAATTCCATAGGTGCTTCTAACAATTTTTGTGAGATTTGTGGAGCGCAGGGACACATAGGTGTTGAATGCTAAGTTGGAATTGGATCCTCACAAGGTGCACCGATGGAGCAAGTGGAATCATACCATAATTTCCATGACTTCAACCAAAAGGGGAGGAATGATCCGTATTCCCAAACTTACAACCCCAGTTGGAGGCCACATCATAACTTCTCTTACCGGAATAGTCAGTTAAGCTGGGCAAGGTAATGCTAAACCCTCTTCTGGAATCCCACAGGTACAAAAATCTAGACTTGAGTCACTTCTTGAGAATTTTGTTGAGAGTCAGTCTAAGCAAAATGAGAAGTTTAGGCACCATGGGCAAGTAGTGACTGAGGCAATTAAAGAGTTGTTAGTTAAGGTTGACAATTTAGCTATTCATAATAAGATGTTGGAAACCCAGATTACCCAACAAGCAAGCACTTCTCATAGGCAGCAAGGTAAGTTTCTTAGTCAACCTGAAGTCAACCCAAGCAATGAACATTGTAAAACTGTGAGTTTAAGGAGTGGAAAGAAATTAGAGGATTCCTTGGGTAAGGGGGAGAGTGAAAAAGATAAGGGAATTGAGGATAAAGAGACTAAGACACTGCCCTTAGAAGAAGAGGAAACTATTGAGAAGGTGTCTAAGTATGTACCCCCTGAACCTTACCAACCCCCGGTTCCCTTCCTTCAAAGATTGGCTAAAGCGAAGTTAGATAAGCAGTTTGGGAAGTTCCTAGTGGTCCTTAAGAAATTGTACATTAATGTACCCTTCATTGAGGCATTAAAACAAATGCCTACCTATGCTAAGTTTCTTAAGGACATTTTGTCTAATAAGAGGAAGCTTGAGGAATATGAGACAGTGGCTTTAATTGAGGAGTGTAGTGCCTTAATTCAAAATAAATTACTTCATAAGCTAAAAGATCCAGGTAGCTTCTCTATTCCCTGTTTGATTGGCAACACAAATTTTGATAAAGCTCTGTGTGACTTGGTGGCTAGTGTTAGTCTTATGCCCCTTTCTGTGTGTAAGAAGTTAGAGGTGAGTGAACTAAAACCCACAACTATCTCCCTTTAATTAGCGGATTGGTCTATTAAGTACCCTGTAGGCATCTTGGAGGATGTTCCTATCCGTGTTGGTTCATACCAGCTGATTTTGTTGTGCTTGAAATGGAAGAGGATTCCCAAATCCCCATTATTCTTGGTAGGCCTTTCTTAGCTACTGCTGGTGCTATAATTGATGTTAAAAATGACAAATTGTCTTTAACTATTGGTGATAATAAAGTTGAGTTTGATATTTCTAAATCTATTAAACAACCTTCTTTTGAGGACTCTTGTTACAGGATTGATTTATTGCACCAGGTGGTAGAAGAAGAGTCCACCAATATTCATTTGGAAGATCCATTGGAGAGATGCTTGGTTGGTGGCGGCTCTATTGATTCTGGAGGAGAGGTAGCAGAGTATGCCCACTTGTTGGAGGCAACCTCAAAAATTCCTCCTTACAAAGCCAAAGTGGAAAAGCTTGAGTCAAAGCCTAAGTCTGAAGATTGGGAAGAGGAAAAGGCTCCTAGGGTAGAATTTAAAACTCTTCCTTCTACCCTCAGGTATGAGTTTCTTAGTTGCAACTCTTCTTATCCTGTCATTGTTAGTGCTAGCTTGAATGAGTTAGAGACTGAGAAATTGCTTAGGGCTCTTAGGATGCATAGAAAGGTCATAGGATATACTCTTGATGATATTAAAGGCATAAATCCTTCCTTTTATATGCATAGAATTTTAATGGAACCTGACCATAAACCTTCTGTTGAGCATCAACGTAGGTTGAATCCTAATATGAAAAAGGTTGTTAAAAAAAAGGTTCTTAAGTTGCTTGATGCTGGGGTAATTTACCTAATTTCTGATAGTGAATGGGTTAGTCCTGTGCATGTGGTTCCTAAGAAAGGGGGGATGACTGTAATTGAAAATGAGAAAAATTAATTGATTCCCACTGGGACAGTCACATGTTGGAGGATATGCATTGATTATAAGAAGTTGAATAATGCAATTAGGAAATATCACTTCCCTCTACCCTTCATTGATCAGATGCTTGAGAGGCTAGCTAGGCATACATACTTTTGTTACTTAGATGGATATTCGGGATTCCACCAAATCCCAATCCATCCTAGTGACCAGGAGAAGACCACATTTACTTGCCCTTATGGCACTTTTGCCCATAGGAGAATGCCATTTGGTTTATGTAATGCCCCTGCTACTTTCCAAAGATGCATGACTGCAATATTTTCTGAATTTATTGAAAACATCATGGAAGTTTTTATGGATAATTTTTCAGTATATGGTACTAACTTTGATAATTGTTTGTTCAATTTGTCTAAGATTTTGCAAAGATGTGAAGAGGTCAATCTTGTCTTGAATTGGGAGAAGTTCCATTTTATGGTACAAAAGGGGATAGTGCTTAGACATTTGGTTTCTAGAAAAGGAATTGAGGTGGATAAGGCAAAAATTGAAGTGATTGAGAAATTGCCTCCACCAGTGAATGTGAAGGGAGTGCAAAGTTTCTTAGGACATGCCGGTTTTTACCAGAGATTTATTAGAGATTTTTCTAAAATTGCTAAACCTTTATCTAATCTCTTAGTAAAGGATGTTCTATTTAATTTTGATAGTGACTGTTTGAATGCCTTTGCAGGTTGAAAGAAGCCTTGATCACTGCTCCCGTTTTGCAAACACCGGATTGGAATCTACCTTTCGAGGTCATGTGTGATGCCAGTGACTATGCCGTAGGAGCTGTGTTAGGGCAAAGAAAGGACAAGAAAGTGCATGTAATTTATTATGCTAGCAAGACACTTCATGGAGCTCAAGCAAATTATGCCACCACAGAGAAGGAGTTGCTAGCAGTAGTCTTTGCTTTTGAGAAGTTCAGGTCCTATCTAGTGGGCTCAAAAGTGACTGTGTACAATGATCATTCAGCACTTAGGTATCTTATGAGCAAGAAGGAAGCAAAGCCTCGACTTATTGTTAAATCCGAAAATCCGCAAGCGCATGGGTTAACAAGTAATATAAAGGAGAGTTAGAGTATCGTGTCCCAAGGGATTGAATAATTAGAAGAATGTTAAACTTAACCAAAATTCACAAATTTTTATCCAAGCAAACGAAGGAGAATGTGTTGCAATTAAAATAACAATTTAGAGAAACAAAATAAGAAAACACCAAATACCAATTCCACAAGAGAAGATGAGAATGATTAAAGCCTAGGGGTCCCTATTCACTTGCTACTTCAATGAATAAGCGCAATCAACAAGCACCAATCAATGAAATGATATTTGTTAGCTAATAACCTTCAAAAGATAAGAGCCTATGTCTAGGACAATTACCCATACAAAACCTAACTAATCTACTATGTGTCCATGTGAGTTAACATAAGAATCACTCATTGAGACAAATTATCAAATACTTGCCATGCATGACTAATGGGTATGTGTCCATCCCATTAGCTAATTAACACACTCATACCAATAGAATGTAATTGAACATACATCAACCATATCATATCCATATTCACAACACCCTATTTCTAGTTCAATTAGAATATTAAAAACATGCAATTGATGGCCAATCAATAACAAGCACTAAGTATAGATATGGATGAACAAAACCAATTTCATTGAAAGGATACCCAACTAATTACACATTAATCAAATCCATAGCAAGATCCTAGAGAGCCCCTAGATTAGGGTTTAGTTACACATCATGAAAGAGAAGAAAACAAATGAAATAAAATGATCCATCAAGTTACAAATCAAGAGGTAAAGGGAAAGAATAGACAAAAATAGAGAGATTCCAAGCTTGATCCTTTTCCTTGATCTTGATTCTCCCTTGAGTCACCTTCAATCCAAATGGGTTCCTCCTCTTCTCACTTGCTCTCTGGACTTCGTGGTTTTTGTTCAAAAATAGAATCTTTTCTCCCCATCCCCAAATCAGATATTAAAAGCTAATTTTCGTGGATCAGGATTTTTCCCACGCCTTGGCTTGGCTTTTCCACGCCTAGGCGTGGTTATGAAGCACGTGATCTCAGGTGCAATCCACGCCTAAGCGTCATTTTCCCACGCCTAGGCATGGGTGTCTCTGTCTGAGTACCCTGAAAACCTGAGAGTTACATGCCTAGGCGTGCCTTTTCCACGCCTAAGCGTGGAGGTCTCTGCTTGGAAATTCCTGAAATGCTACGAGGATCACGCCTAGGCGTGATTTTTACACGCCTAGGCGTGGGTTGGCTGCCCTTGCTTCTCTTTTGCATCCTTCTCCATTTTGAACTTTTCTTTGCTTCCTTATCTTTTCCAAGGTCTTTCCTTCTTGAATTTCTACACAAAAATAATGCTTTAATTCATCAAGCCATAATCCATCTCAATTTCTTAAATACAAGCATTAAAAATTGAATTCTTAAACAATTGAGATACAAAGCTTAAATCATCAAGATCATGTATGAATTGGACCATTGGGCCTTGTAAATTTAAGGAAAGCATGCTCATATACATTCCAAGCCATGTGAAATAACTTCATTTCCCGAAGTTATCACACCCCCAAACCTAAAGTTTTGCTAGTCTTCGAGCAAACTAAACTAAGCAGGAAAAGGAAACACAATCCAATCCAAAGGTCAAGAAATATGAGGCAAATTGAACTAGGGCAATTCCAGCTTCCAATTATCATACCCTCAGAAATCACTTTTCAAACCTCACAACAAGGTCCACACTGTTACCAAGTGGCTTCCAGTACTCAAGAGGGGGGTGAATTGAGTATTAAAACTTTTTCGCAAAACCTCTTTTTAATTAACACGAATATCAAAAGCTTAATAAATAAACGCACAGAAGGAATGAGAAGAAGAAGAAGAAACAATAAAGAACAGCGAAAAATAAATGTGCAATAAAATAAATTGCATAAAATAAAGAGATTAGGGAAAAGAGAAGCAGTACGTATTTATCCCGGTTCGACCACTAACCCACTTGTGGTCTACGTCCAAATCCTCGAAAGCCGAGATTTTTCACTAAGTATACAAGCTTCAATAGGTGCTTGCTACCGTTACAAAACAGAGCACTTTTCACACACAGGACACTATACCCTTGTGCTAAAGTCTCACTGCGCAGGATACCTCACCCTTATACAAACCTTGAGGGATACCTCCCCTCGATACTGAGAATATCGAAAAATAGAGATGAAGAGAAACTCTCACTCGAGTAAGTAATACAAATTGAAGTGCTAATAGAGCTCTCACAGAAAATATCTCAAAGTTTTTAAATAAGAAGAGCGTAGAAAATAGTTTTCACAAAAATAGAGTAATCGAAAAATAGTTCAGAATTATGGGCAATGAAAAACGTGACCCAGGCTTGCTATTTATAGGGAAAACTAGGTTAATTAGCCATTGGGTATAATTAATAACATTTAATACTAATTAAAATTGTGTCTGTTTCCATTTACGTAAACACAAGTTCCGTGTTTATTTGAATAGAGCAAAGGCTTATTCGAATAACACTGTTTCTGAAAAACTCATTTGAGATGGGTTATTCGAATAACTAACTTGTTATTCGAATAACTCTGTTAAAACCAGAGTTGTGAAAATGAACGTTTATTCGAATAAAGACTTATCTATTCGAATAACGTATTTAAAAGAAGTTCAGAAAGAAAGGTTTTATTCGAATAACGTATGACTTATTCGAATAACTCACTCAAAGCTTGGTTCTGAAAAACTTGATTTATTCGAATAAGGGAAGCTTTATTCAATAGCCTCTTACAAAATAGATTTAGAAAACCTTAGTTATTCGAATAACTAGGGTAGTTATTCGAATAACATCTTTAGAAAACAAACCACGTGAGGATGGTTATTCGAATAAGCAAAGCTTTATTCGAATAACTCGATTCAAAAAGAGTTTCAAAAAGATGTTTTCAAGGATACTGAGTTTAAAAACAATTTTTCTCTTTTCTTTCAAAAACAAAGAGATATCAATGTGAGCTCGCATAATAGATCCTAAGTCCTAATGCTAAACAAATATAAACTAGGACTTGATCTATATATCATCTTCATTTATTCTTCCCGTTTGTTATCATCAAAACAAGTCTTCAAAGGTAAGCATCCAAACACATTCTCCCCTTTTTTGATGATGACAAACTATCAATAAGACTATCAATGAGAAAAGCGTTAGTGCATATAATTGAAATTCACAAAAGGTAAAAAAGCTTACTCCCCCTCTTTAATTATAAGAGGTAATGTATATCGATATGTATGCGCAGCTCCCTTTCAATTTGAATCCAATCCTATTTAAAATTACCTGTCTTTTCTCAATTAAAATCAAATGAAATGATCAAATATTTCTCCCCCTTTTGTCATGAGCAAAAAGGTGAGGTAAGTCTCATCAGATATCAAAGTGCATAACAGGAGACATACTCATATCAAAGGATCAACAGGAAACATTATTTATTCATTAATATAAAGAGTCAAATACACAAGCCAGAAAATAAAACAACATAAAGCCAAAGACAAACAGCCTAAGAATAAAAGAAAACTAAAAGTAAGCATCCGGAGGTGGTGGTGAAGAAGCTGGTGCAGGAGCAGGTGAAGCAGATCGAAGTCACCGCAACCTTACGTTCAACGCCTTCTATTCTCTCAAACATAATAGAGAAGGTATGTTCCATGTACGCTCTGTTGTCTTGCAAGGTGGCCATGATCTGTTCCAGAGTGACAGGAGCAAGAGCAGCAGCAGGTACGTCAGCAGGAGCAGCAGGGGCATCAGCAGGAGCATCAGCAGGGTCAAGCTCGTCCTCAACAACCTCATCTGGATACACCCAGCCTTCATCGGTTTGGATCATCTTCATCTTCCGTAAGGTGTGAGCTCCAAAGATGTTGTGGTGCGTCATAGCAATAGCTCGCTCAGTCTCCAAGACTTGAGGATACTTGCTCAGCAAGGTTGTGACAAGAATGCCATAAGGCAAGTCAGATTTCTCCTTGCCCTTGGCCCTCATCATGTGCCTCATGATGAACACAGGCCAGTTGACCTGATGGCCATTCTTCAGGAACCACAACATGAAGACATCTTCCTCGCTGAGGTAGGCGTAGTTTCCACCGCGAGGAGCCAGGATGTGAGCATAGGCATAATGCAGAAGCCTATCTTGGCTCTTCAGCATTCCACCCTTGAGACCCTTATCAGGCAGGGCAGTATCGGGTTTTAGCAGGTCCTCAACTGCTTGAAGTTTGTTGAAGTCTTCAAGGAAGGGCGTGTCATCCTTTTCAACAAGGGCGCCGGAGAACTGCAGCCCGAACAAAGTTGACTAGTCCAGTGGTGTGATCACGATGTTCTGATCACATACCTCAGAGAGAAGATTCTGACCATCGAAAGCCAGATTGCAGAAGAACATCTTCACCAAGGCTGGATAGATGGTGGCCTGGTGAGAGCGAGTCGAAGAACTCCCCGGTTTTGCGCCAGAGTCGTAGTCGGCCGCGGTGTCTTGCTAGAAGAAAGAGAGATCCAGGTACTTGGGTTGAACCAAGTTTCACTCCCATAAGTGCGAGATGAAGCGTGCACGATGCTCTTCGTTGGAGGAGAGCCTTCTCAGATCAAGAGGGTTGGTGCCTGGAGCATTCTTCGTGCGAGGACGTTTGCTGGAGGAGGAAGCCATGGAGGAAGGTGAGAGAGAGAGGAAAAGACGCAGAGGGTGAAAGGTTTGAGAGGAAGGAGTGAGGAGCAGAGAAGATGGAGAGTGAAAACGTTTTGGGCGCGCAGGGTTTATTTAAAGAACCCCGTGTTTATTCGAATAAACTGAGGTTTATTCGAATAAACCTTGCAGGAAAGCTGAACAGACAGGCGCGCAGGAAACTGAAGAGGTGTGGCAGCTAGGGTTTATTCGAATAAGAATGGTTCTATTCGAATAAAACAACTGGGAAAGCCAAGCGTTTTGGCTTAGCTGAAAAGGTTTATTCGAATAACTATGGGCGTTATTCGAATAGACTGAGGCCAATCAGTCAACACTGAGAGAAACAGGTTTAGGTTATTCGAATAACCTGAGGTCTATTCGAATAGACAGAGATTAAAACCAAAACCTGATAAAGAAGGTCGCTGGTTATTCGAATAAAAAAGTGCTTATTCGAATAAGCAGGCGCGTAAAAAAACACTCGATAAATGAAGGCTTCTGGTTATTCGAATAGGGAATATGTTATTTGAATAAGCAGAGATGAAAAACACACAGAGTTAAGCAAAGGTATCAGTTTATTCGAATAAACTGAATTCTATTCGAATAAGGCTGATGTTCAACACACAATTTAACTATCAGTGAAGAAGTTTATTCGAATAAGGCCTTGCCTATTCGAATAAAACTAACACAGATGCATGTATGTATATGAAATTAAAGGTATATAAACATGATAATGATCAGCAATAAATAAGCAAATAAGCAATTCAAATATTTGATTGATCAATTATGCCCAATTCTCCTCGAATATAAAAGAAAGCTTTTTTTGCTAAGGGTTTAGTAAAGATATCTGCAAGTTGCTTAGATGTTTCGACAAACTCAAGAATGCAGCCCCCTTTTTGTACATGATCTCTGATAAAGTGATGTCTTATCTCTATATGCTTTGTTCTAGAATGCAGTATAGGATTCTTAGAGATATTTATTGCACTAGTGTTATCACATCTTATCGGGATGTGATCAAGCTGAAGACCGTAGTCTAAGAGCTGTTGCTTCATCCAAAGGATTTGAGCGCAAAGAACTCCCACCGCAACATATTCACCTCGGCGGTAGACAAAGCCACACTATTTTGTTTCTTACTATGCCAAGAAACTAAAGAACTACCAAGCAAGTGGCATGTCCCACTAGTACTTTTTCTCATCCAATTTGCACCCAACAAAATCAGAGTCAGAATAGCCTATTAGGCTACAAGAGGCACCCTTAGGGTACCACAAGCCCATTTGTGAAGTGCCTACTAGGTATTTCATTATACGTTTTACAGCACTTAAGTGAGATTCCTTAGGATTTGCCTGATATCTAGCACACATGCATACACTAAACATAATATCTGGCCTACTAGCAATAAGATAAAGGAGAGATTCAATCATACCTCTATATTTCGTTATTTCTACTGATTTACCTTCTTCATCTTTATCCAAGTAGCAAGACGTGCCCATCGGAGTTGCCATGTGTTTAGCGTTTTCCATTTCGAATCTCTTGAGCAGCAATTCCTTGCAGTATTTTGTTTGACTTATGAAGGTCCCTTCGTTTGTTTGTTTGATTTGAAGTCCGAGGAAGAAATTCAATTCTCCCATCATTGACATTTCAAATTCATTCTGCATTGACTTAGCAAAATCTTTGCAAAGGGATTCATTAGTAGCACCGAAGATAATATCATCCACATATACTTGCACAAGAAGAATGTCATGCTTTTTATTTTTAATAAAAATAGTAGTATCGACTTTTCCTCTTGAAAAATCATTTTCCAAAAGAAACTTACTCAACCTTTCATACCAAGCTCTAGGGGCTTGCTTTAAACCATATAAGGCCTTTTTAAGTTTAAAAACATGGTTGGGCAGTTCATGATTTTCAAAACCTGGACATTGTTCAACATATACCTCCTCTTGAATAAAACCGTTTAGAAAAGCACTCTTGATATCCATTTGATATAATTTGAAATCCATGATGCAAGCATAAGCAAGTAACATTCTAATAGCTTCTAATCTAGCTACAGGTGCATAGGTTTCTTCATAATCTATTCCTTCTTCTTGATTATATCCTTTAGCAACCAATCTAGCTTTGTTTCTAGTTATTAACCCATTTTCATCAAGTTTGTTTCTAAAAACCCATTTAGTTCCAATTATAGGGTGATTATTAGGTCTAGCAACTAATTCCCAAACTTGATTTCTTTCAAACTGATTTAATTCCTCATGCATAGCTAAGATCCAATGTTCATCATCAAAAGCTTCAATTAAATCCTTAGGTTCAATTTGAGAAACAAATGCTAAATGATTACAAGTATTTCTAAGGGAGTTACGAGTACTTACACCTTTAGATACATCACCGATAATTTGATCAAGGGAGTGATATTTTGAAGTTCGCCATTCTTTGGGAAGTTCTAAAGCTTGCGAATCTTCTTGTCTTTGTTCATCCTCTTTCTCCTTGATTTCCTTTTCTTTACTGTCCAAATGTGTTTCCGCCAAGATTTCTGCAACATCATCAACAACAAGATCCTTTCTCGATCCACTTTGGTCAGTTTCATCAAATACAACATGTATAGATTCTTCAATAGTCATAGTTCTTTTATTGTAAACGCGAAAAGCTTTACTATGATTTGAGTAGCCAAGAAATATACCTTCATCAGACTTAGCATCAAACTTGCCTAAATTATCTTTTTCATTGTTTAAAACAAAACATTTGCAACTAAAAACATGAAAGTGTGAGACATTTGGCTTTCTTCTCTTATACAACTCATATGGGGTTTTCTTTAAAATAGGCCTTATAATAGCCCGGTTCATTACATAATAAGCTATACTTACAACATCCGCCCAAAAGTACTTAGGAAGAGCAGCCTCATTAAGCATAGTTCTCGCCATTTCTTCTAAAGAATGGTTTTTCCTTTCTACAACTCCGTTTTGTTGCGGAGTTCTAGGGGCAGAGAAATTATGATTAATGCCATGTTCATCACAGTAATTTTCAAAAACATTGTTTTCAAATTCCCCACCGTGATCACTTCTTATAGAAGAGATTTGAAAACCTTTTTCATTTTGAATAATTTTGGCAAGTCTTTTAAAAGCTAGAAATGCATCACTTTTATTTGCAAGAAATAAAGTCCATGTAAACCTAGAAAAATCATCCACAATCACTAAAGCATAGTAATTCCCACCAAAGCTCATAGTTCTAGAAGGTCCAAACAGATCCATGTGCAAAAGTTGTAAAGGTCTAGAAGTTGAAACTATATTTTTTGCTTTAAAAAAGACCTTTATTTGTTTACCCTTTTGACATGCATCACATAATTTATCTTTTATAAAATTAAGCTTGGGTAGTCCAATTACTAGCTCTTTAGAGACCAACTTCTTTAAGTGATCCATGTGAATGTGTGTAATTCTCTTATGCCATAGCCATGAATCATCATTCTTACTTAAAAGGCATTTCGCATCATTTGAAGATATATCATCAAGACTAATCATATAGATGTTGTTTACTCTATGACCAATGAATTTAACATGCTTGTCATTTTTATCTTCAATTATGCAACAGTTTGAATCAAATATGACTTTATTTCCTTTATCACATAATTGGCTAATACTAAGTAAGTTATGTTTCAAACCCTCAACAAGCAACACATTTTCAATAGAGGAGTTTGGGTTCTTACTGACTTTGCCGATTCCAAGAATTTTACCCTTGTTGTTATCGCCATAAGTGACGTGTCTATGATTCTTGGGAATGAGCATGGTGAATTTAGAGTCGTCCCCGGTCATGTGCTTGGAGCAGCCGCTATCAAGATACCAATTTGAACTCCTGGCTTTCAAGCACACCTACAACACAAATTTAGTTTTTAACTTTTGGTACCCAAACTTTCTTGGGTCCTTGTGTGTCAGTTTTGGGTATAGTACCCTTGGGAACCCAAACCATTTTCGTTCCAACTTTTGTATTTATATTTTTCCTTGCATTACATATTGAAGCACTATGTCCTTTTCTTCCACAGTAAAAACATTTAATAAAAGGACTACTTGAAACATTAGAATGCATAAAGAAAATTTTATAGAGTTTTTGTTGATTTTTCGGGTTATAACCTATTCCGGCTTTTTGAAAAACCACTCTTTGTCTTCCTAATAAGATATTTAAGTTATCCCTTCCAAAGGTGAATTTAGAAAGAGTGTTCTTTAGATCTTCATTTTCTTTTTCAAGTGTATGACATGAAGAACAAAATGACAAAGTAGAAGCATGTGAAGAATGATTTGTGCATGCATCAATGATTCCTAAAGTTTCGTTTTCAATTTTCAATTCTTCTATTTCTTTATTTAAAGCAATAATTTGATTTTCTAAAGAAGAAATTGTTTTCTTAGATGAAGAAATAATTTTTGTAAGTTTTAAAGATTCTTCATGTAGTTCCTCAAAAGCATCTTGTAACTCATCATAAGAGGGCAATAAAGTATTAGAAATTACCTCGTTTTCGCTTTCTTTTTCATCTCCTTTTGCCATGAGACATAGTTGAGCCTCTTTCGCTATCCGAGTTTGTCACTTGAGTCTATGTCATTTTCATCCCACGCTATGTAGGCTTTTCTTCCTTTTCTTTCTTTGAAGGGTTTCTTTTCAAACTTCTCCTTCTTCTTTTGATAAACAGACACTCCATTTTCATGTGACCAGGGTTTGCCACATTCATAGCAAGTTGGGGTCGATGAAGTTCCTTCGCCTTTGAAGTGAGTCTTTTTCGGAGGGAAGGGAGGTCTTCTTTGTGTTCTCTTTTTTCTGAGAAATTTACCAAACCTTTTAACCAACAAACTCAGATTTTCTTCACTTACCTCTATGTTCTCTGAACTTTCTTCATTCTCTTCATCATCATTGTCGAATGTTGATGAAGTGGCTTTGAGTGCTATCCCCTTTTTCTTTTTATCGTTCTCTTCGCTTTGGCTTAATCTGCTTAACTCCAACTCGTGCTCATGAAGTTTTCCAAAGAGGGTAGCTAAAGTCATTGTGGACAGATCCCTCGATTCGGATATTGCTGTCACTTTGGGTTGCCAAATCCTGCTAAGACATCTCAAAATTTTGTTAATCAAATCTTCATTAGAAAAGCTTTTGCCTAATGATGCAAGATGATTAACTATGTGGGTGAACCTCTTTTGCATTTCCTGAATGCTTTCTCCTTGGTTCATTCTGAATAATTCATATTCACGAGTTAGAGAATTTATTCTCGATCTCTTAACTTCACTAGTACCCTCATGGGTAACTTGCAAAGTATCCCACATATCTTTAGCAGTTTTATAATTTGAAATTCCAAAAAAACTCATCATATCCCAAAGCAGTAGTAATAATATTTTGGCTTTTAAATTAAATTAAACTTTTCTTTTGTCTTCATCAAACCATTTATTTCGTGATGTTTCGATCCTTACACCATCGACCTCATGTGTGGGTATAAAAGCGCCGTTTTCGATAGCATCCCAAACATCTAGATCAATAGCTTCGATGAAGATTTTCATTCTTTCCTTCCAATATGCGTAACCATCCCCATTGAAAAAGGGTGGTCGGTTTATGGAGGATCCTTCTGAAAAACCATTTGAAGAAGCCATATACTCTTGAAGCTGCTAAGCTCTTTATACAAGAGTCTAGCTCTGATACCACTTGTTACCAAGTGGCTTCCAGTACTCAAGAGGGGGGGTGAATTGAGTATTAAAACTTTTTCGCAAAACCTCTTTTTAATTAACACGAATATCAAAAGCTTAATAAATAAACGCACAGAAGGAATGAGAAGAAGAAAAGAAACAATAAAGAACAGCGAAAAATAAATGTGCAATAAAATAAATTGCATAAAATAAAGAGATTAGGGAAAAGAGAAGCAGGCACAGTATTTATCCTGGTTCGACCACTAACCCACTTGTGGTCTACGTCCAAATCCTTGAAAGCGAGATTTTTCACTAAGTATACAAGCTTCAATAGGTGCTTGCTACCGTTACAAAATAGAACACTTTTCACACACAGGGACACTCTACCCTTGTGCTAAAGTCTCAGCCTGTAGGGATACCTCACCCTTATACAAACCTTGAGGGATACCTCACCCTCGATCTGAAATATCGAAAAATAGAGATGAAGAGAAACTCTCACTCGAGTAAGTAATACAAATTGAAGTGCTAATAGAGCTCTCACGAGAAAATATCTCAAAGTTTTTAAACAAGAAGAGCGTAGAAAATAGTTTTCACAAAAACAGAGTAATCGAAAAATAGTTCGGAATTATGGGCAATGAAAAACGTGACCCAGGCTTGCTATTTATAGGAAAACTAGGTTAATTAGTCATTGGGTATAATTAATAACATTTAATACTAATTAAAATTCTTGTCTGTTTCCATTTACGTAAACACAAGTTCTCGTGTTTATTCGAATAGAGCAAAGGCTTATTCGAATAACACATTTACAAAAACTCATTTGAGATGGGTTATTCGAATAACCAACTCATTATTCGAATAACTCATTAAAACCAGAGTTGTGAAAATGAACGTTTATTCGAATAAAGACTTATCTATTCGAATAACGTATTTAAAAAGAAGTTCGAGAAGAAAGGTTTTATTCGAATAACGTATGACTTATTCGAATAACTCACTCAAAGCTTAGTTCGAAAAACTTGATTTATTCGAATAAGGAAGCTTTATTCGAATAGCCTCTTACAAAATAGATTTAAAAAACCTTAGTTATTCGAATAACGGGGTAGTTATTCGAATAACATCTTTTAGAAAACAAACCACGTGAGGATGGTTATTCGAATAAGCAAAGCTTTATTCGAATAACTCAGTTCAAAAAGAGTTTCAAAAAGATGTTTTCAAGGATACTGAGTTTAAAAACAATTTTTCTCTTTTCTTTCGAAAACAAAGAGATATCAATGTGAGCTCCGTACAATAGATCCTAAGTCCTAATGCTAAACAAATATAAACTCGGACTTGGTCTATATATCATCTTCATTTATTCTTCCCGTTTGTTATCATCCAAACAAGCCTTCAAAGGTAAGCATCCAAACACACACACATGCAAGAAATTCTCAACTACCATGCTCACCCTTTTATGCCATTTTTGTGCATGAAAGATTTCCCAAGCTCATGAGTTTAAGACCCTCTCCTAATCATGAAGAGCAAGATAGATGAATTATAAAATGCACATGCACTCTCAAAAGAATGTCCTTCATCCCTTTCTCCACTAATGTAGGCAAGACAGAATCAAAGATCATGAGGGTCTTTTAAGCTTGTAATGTAAGGCTAAGGGTAGTGGCTAAGGAATAAGGGAAAGGATTTTTTAATCCAAATATAAAACACATAATCAACCACTTCCATTGAATCAAGTCAAGCATGTAGATGCATAAACACAAACCAACTTGAAGAATCAATCTTCTTATTCCTTTTTTTCATCACATAATCAAAAGGGCTTTAATTTACACAACAACCCACTTATTATCTTTCTTTCTTTCTTTTTTTTTCTTTTCCTCTTTTCTTTTTTTTTTTTATAATCAAAACCCATTTTTGAATGAAAGCTGGTAATCACAAATTTTTTTTTTGGATTAATTCTTAGCATCATACACAACACTATGACTCAAAACAACAGAACTGCTTAATCATGTGCTCAACAAGGGACCTGTAATGAGGGGAAGAGATTTTTCTTTCATAAGCATGGTTTAAGAGGGTGGAGAGATTAGGGTTAAAGAAATGAAAATTAGGTCACACACACGCACACTAGGCTTCAAAATGGGTACTAGGGATATCATTCAATCATGGTTGGCTTGAAAAGCTCAATCGGTCCAAATAAGTGCCCTAGTCATTTCATTGAAAACGCATTGCCTAGGATTTCACCTCAAAAGGGAATCAAACAAGCTTCTAAGATGCAAAATTGACTATACACATGCCAATCATAAATTTCTCCAATCATGCATTTCATTCATATTCCAGAATCCACCACTCACGCAATAGGGAATTTCTCTCTTATGCAATAATGGCAATAAGTGTAAGCACAAAATTTTGAATTTTTACAATTGAGTTCCCAAGCAGTGAGGTGTATAATTGATCCATACATTCATCAGATATTCTAATCAGAAATCAGGCATGCACCAATTCAACTTGCCTCAACACACACTCATCAATTCAATTCCTAATTCACGTAACCTTCAAGGCTTAATCATACTCACTCAGATTTGAAATTTCAGCAAAAGCAAAAGCTAAGAGAGGGGAATCAATATATCTATGTCCAAAACAATGATTCAACAAGCAATCACAAAAAGATCATAAAGTTTCCCCCCCCCCCAAACCTAAGTCGTGCAGTGTCCCACTACATACAAAATAAGGAAAGTATCCAAGAAGTACAGACAGTGCACTGAAAGTAAAGACAGAAAAAACAAAACAGAAAATAGCATGAAAGCAATAGGCCCTGGCGCCTCAAATCAAGTCATCCTCATCCAATAGGTCATCGCCCTCAGCGCCCAACTCCGTATCATCAGCAGGTGGAGGAGGTGGTGAAGCTGCAACTAGTGGAGCTGCAAAAGGAGGAAATGCTGGAAAATCATCCATTGGGTGCCCCTAACCCAAGGCCATCCACTGAATGTCCTAATAAAGCGAAGCGAGCATCTCCTGCTGCCGATCCAGGCGCTGCTCAATGGAGTGTGCCCAGGTGGCATCGAAAATCTGAACAGGTACGTGGAGCAGTGCGAGAGCGAGGCGTGCTCGGGATCTGGAACTGGGGGCTGGACCGGGGTTCGCCTGCGCTTCTCCTGAGTAGTCAAAATGGTCTGCATTGCCCGTTCTGTCATGGGAGTCTTCAGCTTCACACGGACTTCAGTGTCCTTCCAAGTCACTTTCACTTTCCAACATAGTGCACAAATAAGAAAGGGGAAGAACAACGATTTCAGCTTCGATGTGATGCAAAGCTTGAGGTGATCATAAAGAATCTGCACAATGTCCACCTGCTGAAGAGTATGGATGGCATATAGCATGTATGCGCGCTTAGGATAAATCTTTGATCTATGCTCCGTAGGTAACAATGAGGAGCAAACGAAATGGTTCCACGGGCGCAGCTCTTTGCGCAGACTTTCCTGTTTAATGAAACAGATTGAATGATCTGCGTTGCGTTGCACTTGAACAGGAAAGGTAGAATCACAGATGGCTGCTAGTACTGTTTCAAAAGGTGTACCACCATCCTCTTCCAACAACTGCAGGGTTTAGTACGCACATACCAGTGGAGGAGGGCCAAGGTGCAAGACCTGGCTAATGCGCTCAACAGAGTAGTTAACAGTCCTCCCTCTGACTTTAGCAGTGGTCTCAGAACGCTTTTCAGTAAATGCGTTGGCATAGAATTCCTTGACTATTGCAGCAACTGGTTCTTCCATAGGATGCTCCGCAAAAATGTTGCCAGTGGAGCTCCTTAGTGGCACTAGTAATGTTTGGATATCATACCACATTAAGGTCATGGAATCCCCGCTCAGCGATGATGTTAATCTTCCTCAAATGCTGCCAGAAGTAATCATATGCCTCTTGAGATATGAAAAACTGTGGGTCAAAGATGGAAAATTCCTCAGCATCCTCTGTGTTACTTGGTTCAGCCTCAACAGTTTTGCGTTGTCTCTTTGATATGTATAGGAACCTGAAAAAGAAGATGGTGCTGGTTATTACCATTTGAACAAAGACTGAGAATAATTTTAATGAAATCAGCCACTTCCAAGAAGACAACATGCAATGTAATCAAGTAACCCAGTTCAATAACCAACAAAAAATGCAAGCAGATCCAAAAATAATTCAACAATCCACAGCATGCAACAGGGTCCAACTTTGAAATAAGCATTGATGTACCAGAGCCCAATCAGTTCAAAAATAAGCATACAATTGCAATAGGGTCCAACTTAGTCTTGCCAACCAAATACTAACAAGGGTACTATTGACAATGAAGTTCATGCTTTGCAAAATATCCAAATCTAGGCCACCCCCAAATTTACCCATGTTAAGTCACAACCAATTCAACACATAGCCAAACCCAAGCACAACTCAACTACTGCATTGTCCAACCAGACCAAATAGCACAACCCAAATAATGCTAAGTGAAAACCAATTTTTCAGCTCAACCAGTTCAAAATCAACAAATCACAACACTACTGCAGAAATTATAGTGCATTTGAACATATAAACAATTAACAAATTTGAACAGAGCAGGGACACTAACCAGAACTATTTTCCCACATTAAGACCAACATAACACAATAACTCCAATTTATGGCAAATTGACCGAGCAGAAACAAGCAATCAGTTCTAAGTAAATCAGCAGCACCATGAAGGTATAAAACTGACCAAGAGTCAGAACAATGTGCATACAACCCCAAAAGTCCTAGTATCATATCATATCACATCCACACAGTTCAATTTAATCACATGTTAACCATCTACTCTATAATGGAACAGACACATAATGCAAGGGTTTCAGAATTTGGAAGTAAAGAAAGATGGGAAGAGCAAATAATAACCTGGGATGAAGCACAAGAATAGCAAGCACAAGAGAAAAGGAAGAAGCACCAAATGCACAACGAACAAAAAGAAACATGAAGGGACCGGTGGTGTGGGTACGGTGGCTATTGGGTGGGGGAAATGTGGGGAAGAGATACGGTGATGGTGTTTTAGTGGAGGGGTTTATGGTGGAGAGGGGAAAGTAAAAGGGAAAGAAGAAGAAGGAATGGTGGGGAGGAAGGCACGATGGTTTAGGGGATGAAGGGTGAGAAGAAAGAGGAGAGGAGGGCTAAGGTGGGGAGGTGAGGAAGAATGAGAAGATTGGGGGCTACGGTGGTGTGGATCACGTGGAGAAGAAAATATGAATGAGGGGTCGAGAAAAAGATTGTGGGGAAGAAGGAGGAGAGGAAGGCCGGGGTGGGGAGGTGAGGGTTACGGTGGAGTGGGTGGGGCGAAGCGAGAAAATGGGAATTAAGGATTAGGGATTTGAGAGGGGCACATTGCGTTTTGTGCAGCGGCGGGCACATCACGCCTAGGCGTGACATTACCATGCTTGCGTGACATTACCACGCCTAGGCGTGGGATTTAAATTATATATATATATATATATATTAAAAAACAGGATACTACGCCTAGGCGTGTAAAAATCACGCCTGGCGTGATGCTCGCAGCCGAATTGCGAAAACACGGAGAGGACCACGCTGGCGTGGTAACACACACCTAGGTGTGGAACTCTCTGGAAAAGATCCTTACAAAGAAGCTAAGACAACCACGCCTAGGCGTGGAAAAATCACGCCTAGGCGTGGGACCCTGGATCAAAATTCTGAACAGTAACACCAAAATACCCCACATCCATGCATCAAACACACACTCCTTATTCTCAAACATCTAAGAAACAGCATAGGAATGACATGAACAATCAAAACCTCAAATTGAAAAACAAACACTAAAAAAAACAATAAAACAAAATCAAACAAAAATACAAAATAAAAGAAAAATCATGCATAAAATTGTCCTAAGCGAAGAGAAAGGGTTAGGAAATTGGGTTGCCTCCCAACAAGCACCTTATTTATAGTCCTGGCTGGACTTTGCAGATTGTCAAGATGGAGGAGCCAAGGTGAGTGAGGTTTTATGCCTCTCCACCTCACCACCTAAGTAGAGCTTGAGCCGTTGGCCGTTGACCTTGAACGTTGACTTTGAAACTGGATCCTCTATGGTTACAGCACCATGGGGAAACACTTCCACCACTACAAATGGACCTGACCATCTGGATTTGAGCTTGCCAGGAAACAGTTTCAACCTTGAGTTGAATAAGAGGACCTTCTGGCCTAACTCAAAGCTTCTTGGGATAATGTGCTTGTCATGCCACCGCTTCACCTTCTCCTTATATAATTTAGCATTCTCATATGCTTGTAAGCGGAATTCCTCTAATGCATTCAGTTGCAACAATCTCTTCTCCCCACAAGCATTGGAATCCCAATTCAATTGTTTGATGGCCCAATAAGCGTGGTGCTCAAGTTCAACAAGAAGATGTTAAGCCTTACTAAAGACCATTTGATATAGAGACATGCTAAGAGGGGTTTTGTAGGCAGTGCGATAAGCCCATAAAGCATCATCCAACTTCTTAGACCAATCCTTCCTAGAAGGACTCACAGTTTTTTCAAGAATCTGCTTCAACTCTCTATTAGAAACCTCAACTTGGCTACTAGATTGTGGATGGTAGGCTGTGGCTACTCTATGCTTCATACCATATTTAGCAAGTAGAGTAGCAAAATGCCTGTTGCAGAAGTGTGATCCTCCATCACTGATAATGGCTCTAGGGGTCCCAAACCTTGTGAAAATGTTCTTTTAGAGGAAAATAAGAACCACCTTGGAATCACTAGTTAGTAAGGCACAAGCTTCTACCCACTTTGACACATAATCTACCGCCACAAGGATGTAGCGGTTACCAAAAGATGATACAAAGGGCCCCATAAAGTCAATGCCCCACACATCAAAGAGCTCCACTTCCAGAATGGAATTCAAGGGCATCTTATTCTTCCTAGTGATATTTCCAGTTCTCTGACATCTATCACACTTTGCTGCAAATGAGTGGGCATCACGAAACAGAGTTGGCCAATAAAAACCAGATTGTAACACCTTAGCTGCTGTTCGTTCACCCCCATAGTGACCTCCATAAGGTGAAGCATGACAATGCTCAAGTACAGCACTAGTCTCTTCCATAGGAATGCACCTCTGAAGCACCTGATCTGCACCTTGTTTAAAGAGATATGGTTCATCCCAAACATAGTATCTGACATCACGGAGGAATTTCTTCTTCCGCTGATAAGATAATTCAGTTGGTACCAATCCACTCACAATGTAATTAGCAAAATCAGCATACCATGGATCTGAACTAGCAAACACAGCAAATAGTTGTTCATCCGGGAATGTCTCATAAATCAAAGTTGGGTCCTGTTGATATTTCTCATTTTCCAACCTGGAAAGATGGTCAGCCACCTGATTTTCAGCACCCTTTCGATCTCTAATCTCAAGGTCAAACTTTTGCAGTAATAACACCCAACGAATCAATCTTAGCTTAGCATCCTTTTTGCTCACTAGATACTTGATGGCCGAGTGATCCGTGAAGACAATGACTTTAGTACCAACCAAATAAGCCCAGAATTTTTCAAATGCAAAAACAACTGCAAGGAGCTCCTTCTCAACTGAGCATCAGTGAGTGTTCAGCTCGCATAATAGATGGAATGAAAGATTTTGTTTTTCTTTTGGCCCAATACTGCTCCAATAGCATAATCACTAGCGTCACATATAAACTCAAATGGTAAGGACCAATCAAGAGTGGTAATAATAGGCGCTGAGACAAGTCTCTTCTTAAGCTCCACAAAGGCTTCCATACATGACTCATCAAACTTGAAGGGCACATCTTTTTCCAACAAATTACACAGTGGTTTGGCAAGCTTGGAAAAGTCTTTGATAAACCGTCGATAAAAGTCGGCATGCCCTAGGAAACTCCGAACTCCTTTCACTGAAATTGGTGGTGGTAATTTCTCAATCACCTCAATCTTAGCTCTATCCACCTCCATTCCCTTATGTGACACTCTATGGCCAAGTATTATGCCCTCTTGGACCATAAAATGACATTTCTCCCAATTAAGCACCAAACTTGTCTCCTCACACCTTTGAAGTACAAGGGCCAAGTTATGGAGACACTCATCAAAGGAATCACCAAATACAGAGAAGTCATCCATAAATATCTCCAAACAGCTCTCCACCATGTCAGTGAAAATAGCCATCATACATCTCAGAAAGGTAGCTGGGGCATTGCATAACCCAAAGGGTATTTTTCTGAAGGCATAAGTACCATATGGACAGGTGAATGTTGTCTTCTCTTATTCATCCGGGGAAATGGCAATCTGGTTGTACCCCGAATACCCATCCAAGAAACAGTAGAAAGCACGTCCTGCCAACCTATCCAGCATCTGATCAATAAATGGTAATGGAAAATGATCCTTCCGGGTTGCAGTGTTAAGCTTCCTATAGTCCATGCAAATGCGCCATCCTGTGACAGTCCTGGTGGGAATCAAATCATTATTCTCATTGGCGACCACAGTCATCCCACCCTTCTTAGGCACGCACTGAACTGGGCTCACCCATTTGCTGTCAGAGATAGGGTATATGATACCCGCATCCAGCCACTTAATGATCTCCTTCTTGACCACCTCCTTCATGATAGGATTAAGGCGCCTTTGATGTTCAATTGTTGGCTTATGATCTGCTTCCAGCAATATTTTGTGCATGCATATGGTGAGGCTAATGCCTCTGATATCTGCAATAGACCACCCCAAAGCCCTTTTGTATTCTCTGAGCACTCTGAGCAACTTGGATTCTTGCTCTTCTGACAAATATGAAGAGATAATGACTGGCAATGTGAATGAATCCCCCAAGTATGAATACCTCAAATGATCAGGCAATGGCTTGAGCTCTAACGTGGGAGGAATGATTATAGAAGGCTGGAGAATGGGCTTGTCAGAAGGTATGTTTAACAGTTCAAAGCCTGGTTTCCTGAAACACTTAGCAGATGAGTCAAGCAATTTAATACATTCCAAAACATCTTCCCTATCTACATGCTCATATATGGATGTCAATGATAAAGCAAGAGAATCATCAGTGAAATTAGCATGGAATGCATTATTAACTACTTGATCAATCATACTTATGTAAGAACACTCTTTATGATTATTTGGAAATTTCATGGCCTTATAAATATTAAAAGTTACCTTCTCATCATTGACTTGCATAGTGAGCTCACTTTTTTGAACATCAATCATAGTCTTACCGGTGGCTAGGAAAAGCCTTCCAAGAATCAAAGGTACATGGCGGTCTTCCTCCATGTCTAGGATGATGAAGTCCGCTGGAAAGATGAACTTGTCAACCTTGACCAAGACATCTTCAATGACCCCCTTAGGATAAGTGAGAGATCGATCGGCTAGTTGCAAGGTAACCGAAGTTGGCTTTACCTCCCCCAAACCTAGCCGTTGGAAGATGGATAGAGGCATCAAGTTTATGCTTGCCGCTAGGTCACACAAAGCTTTTCCAAAGAATTGGTTTCCAATGGTGCATGGAATGGTGAAGCTCCCTGGATCCTTCAACTTAGGAGGTAGCTTATTTTGCAAAATGGCACTGCATTCTTCAGTTAGTGCAATAGTTTCATAATCCCCAAACCTTCTCTTCTTAGACAAGATGTCCTTCATAAACTTCACATAACTAGGCATTTGTTCCAAAGCCTCAGCAAATGGTATATTTATGTGAAGTTTCTTGAAAATATCCAAAAACTTTTGGAATTGAGCATCCAATTTTTGTTTAGCTAGCCGATTGGGGAAAGGTGGAGGTAGTGTATAAGGCTTGTCCTCCTTCTTCTTGTCTTCAACCTTCCTCTCTGCTAGCTCTTCATTCTTGTCAACCTCATTGTTCACAACCAATTCATCTTTTACAACTTTAACTTCTTTTACAAGTAGCTTGGTCTTCACATTTCCTTCAATTTCTTTCCTACTCCTCAGTGTTATAGCCTTGCAATGCTCCTTGGGAGAACCTCCTGGATTATTGATGGTGTCACTTAGAAAACTCCCTTGAGGCCTACTACTTAAGGCTTGGGCAAGTTGGCCAACTTGAGTCTCAATATTTCTCAAGGAAGCCGCTTAACCTTGCATCAAAGCATCATGGGAAGCAAGCCTTGAGTCGGTCTTAGTCATGTACTCTTGCTGGCTAGTCATGAATTGAGCAAACATCTTCTCCAAATTGAAAGTTGAAGTTGATGTTGAAGTTTGGGCTTGAAGGGGGCTCTGCTGTTGAAAACCTGGAGGAGCACGGGGAGCTTCCCTAGTCTTATAAGAAGAAGAAGAAGGACCTTGAACTTGACCACCCCATGAGAGATTAGGATGGTTCTTCTAACTAGGATTATAAGAATTGCCCAAAACATTGTTGTGAATTGGCTGACGGAATTGATTTACATATTGCACACTTTCCAGGCTAGCTGTGCAATTAGCAGTTGAATGAAGGTCCCCACAATGATCACAAATTTCAGCTGAGTTACTAACTCCACTTGCTACAGAATTGACTCCCATGGTGTCCAGCTTTTTAGAAAGAGCTGCCACTTGAGCTGTAAGATATGTAAGAGCATCAACTTCATGAATACCTGCTGCTAATCTCTTGGGAGTAACTCTCTCAACTGGCCACTGATAATTGTTATTAGCCATTTCCTCCAAAAGGTTGTAGGCTGCATCCACGGTCTTGTTTATGAGAACCCCTCCAGCTGCTGCATCAATTATGGATCGAATGGAGGTTGTCAAGCTATTGTAGAAAGTATGAACCAACATCCATTTTGCTATACCATGATGGGGGCACTTCCTTAGCAACTCCTTGAATCGCTCCCATGCCTCATACAAGGTTTCTCCTTCCAATTGTCTGAAGCACAAGATGTCATTCCTATACTTCATTGCTTTCATAGGAGGAAAGAATCGATCCAAGAACTTCTGAGCTAGCTCTTCCCAAGTAGTGATGGAATGTTCAGGTAATGATTGAAGCCATGCCTTGGCCTTATCTCTTAAGGAAAAAGAGAAAAGCCTCAAGCGAGCCGCATCATCAGTCATCCCTTGATGCTTGAAAGTATCACAAATCTCCAGGAAGTTGGCTAAATGAGCATTAGGATCTTCATGGGGAAGATCCGTAAATTGTAAATTATTCTGCACCATCTGGATAATAGCAGGCTTGATCTCAAAAGTCTGTGCCTGTACAGCTGGCCTTCTAATGCTAGATCGAATGTCTCTAGCATTTGGAGTGGCATACTCTCTCAAGAGTCTCTCAGCATTCGCTTCTTCTGCCATCTCCGAGTCACTATCCAATTCAAGTGCCTTTCCTTGTACTAGTCGTTCTCTTAGCAATCTACGAAAAGTCCTCTCGATCTTAGGATCGTAAGGAAATCGAGATACACTTTGAGTCATTCGCATACAAGAGCTAAGTACTTGAAAAACAAAACAAAACAACAAAGAAAACTTGAAATAAGAATTGTGAATAATTGTAAGAAATAACACAAAATCTAAACTCAATCCCCGGCAACGGCGCCAAAAACTTGTTGAATCTGAAAATCCACAAGTGCACGGGTCGACAAGTAATATAAAGGAGAGTTAGAGTATCGTGTCCCAAGGGATTGAATAATTAGAAGAATGTTAAACTTAACCAAAATTCATAAATTTTTATCCAAGCAAACGAAGAAGAATGTGTTGCAATTAAAATAACAATTTAGAGAAACAAAATAAGAAAACACCAAACACTAATTTGTTAACTGATAACCTTCAAAAGATAAGAGCCTATGTCTAGGACAATTACCCATGCAAAACCTAGCTAATCCACTATGTGTCCATGTGAGTTAACATAAGAATCACTCATTGAGACTAATTATCAAACACTTGCCATGCATGACTAATGGGTATGTGTCCATCCCATTAGCTAATCAACACACTTATACCAATAGAATGTAATTGAACATAAATCAACCATATCATATCCATATTCACAACACCCTATTTCTAGTTTAATTGGAATATTAAAAACATGCAATTGATGGCCAATCAATAACAAGCACTAACATAGATATAGATGAACAAAACCAATTTCATTGAAAGGATACCCAACTAATTACACATTAATCAAATCCATAGCAAGATCCTAGAGAGCCCCTAGATTAGGGTTTAGTTACACATCATGAAAGAGAAGAAAACAAATGAAATAAAATGATCCATCAAGTTACAAATCAAGAGGTAAAGGGAAAGAATAGACAAAAATGGAGAGATTCCAAGCTTGATCCTCTTCCTTGATCTTGATTCTCCCTTGAGTCACCTTCAATCCAAATGGGTTCCTCCTCTTCTCACTTGCTCTCTGGACTTCGTGGTTTTTGTTCAAAAACAGAATCCCTTCTCCCCATCCCCAAATCAAATATTAAAAGCTAATTTTCGTGGATCAGGATTTTTCCCACGCCTAGGCTTGGCTTTTCCACGCCTAGGCGTGGTTATGAAGCACATGGTCTTAGGTGCAATCCACGCCTAGGCGTCATTTTCCCACGCCTAGGCGTGGGTGTCTCTGTCTGAGTACCCTGAAAACCTGAGAGTTACACGCCTAGGCGTGCCTTTTCCACGCCTAAGCTTGGAGATCTCTGCTTGGAAATTCCTGAAATGCTGCGAGGATCAAGCCTAGGCATGATTTTTACACGCCTAGGCGTGGGTTGGCTGCCCTTGCTTCTCTTTTGCATCCTTCTCCATTTTGAACTTTTCTTTGCTTTCTTATCTTTTCCAAGGTCTTTCCTTCTTGAATTTCTGCACAAAAACAATGCTTTAATTCATTAAGCCATAATCCATCTCAATTTCTTAAATACAAGCATTAAAAATTGAATTCTTAAATAATTGAGATACAAAGCTTAAATCATCAAGATCATGTATGAATTGGACCATTAGGTCTTATAAATTTAAGGAAAGCATGCTCATATACATTCCAAGCCATGTGAAATAACTTCATTTCCCAAAGTTATCACTTATCCGTTGGATTCTTCTCCTACAAGAGTTTGATTTAGAGATTCTTGATAGAAAAGGGATGGAGAATCAAATGGTAGATCATTTATCCAGGCTTGAGAAACCGGTGATTGGGAAGAGTGATTTACCTATTGATGATTCTTTCCCTGATAAGCAATTGTTTACAATTTTTGTGGAGAATGCTCCTTGGTATGCTAACTATGTAAACTACTTGGTTAGCAAGGTTCTACCTCCTGAGCTTAATTATCAACAGAAGAAGAAATTCTTCTCAGATCTGAAAAATTTTGTGTGGGATGACCCATACATATACCAGAGGTGTGCTGATGGTATTTATAGGAGGTGTGTCTCAGAGGAAGAGGCTCCAAGTATATTGAGTTATTGTCATTCCACATCTTATGGAGGACATGTTAGTGTCTCCAAGACAGCAGCCAAAGTTCTTCAGTCTGGTTTCTTTTGGCCTCATATTTTCAGAGATGCTCAAAATTTTATGTTATCATGTGATCCATGTCAGCGAGCTGGAAGTATCTCAAAGAGGCATGAGATGGCAATGAATACTATTCTTAAGGTTGAGATCTTTGATGTTTGGAGAGTTGACTACATGAGCCATTTTCCATCCTCTTGCAACAATAAATTCATTCTTGTAGTTGTTGATTACGTATCTAAGTGGATGGAGGCCATTCCATCTCCAACAAGTGATGCAAAGATCGTAATCAAGCTATTCAAGAAGATTATCTTTCCAAGGTTTGGAGTTCCTAGGGCTGTGATAAGTGATGAAGGTTCACATTTCATAGAGAGACAAGTTGAGAACCTCTTGAAGAAATATGGAGTCACTTATAAGGTTGCTACACCTTACCATCCTCAGACTTCTGGCCAAGTGGAGGCATCTAATCGAGAGATAAAGAGTATTCTGGAGAAAACTGTGTCTAGCTCAAGAAAGGATTAGTCTTTGAAGCTTGATGATGCTCTTTGGGCTTACCGCACTGCTTACCAGACTCCTATTGGGATGACACTGTTTCGACTGATTTATGGGAAGCCCTGCCATCTACCCGTTGAGCTTGAACATAAAACCTTTTGGACTATTAAGCTTCTGAATTTCGACTTAAAAGTGGCAGGAGAAAAGAGAAAGCTTCAACTTCATGAGCTTGATGAGCTGAGATTGGATGCTTATGAGACTGCCAAGTCATACAAAGAAAGAACTAAGAGGTGGCATGACTAGCATATTCTTCGTAGAGAGTTTCATGAAGGAGAACTAGTGCTTCTTTTCAATTCTAGATTGAAACTCTTTCCCGGAAAGCTTAAGTCAAGATGGTCAGGGCTATTTTTTGTGAAAAAAGTGTTTCCCTATGGTGCTATGGAGGTTTGGAATGAAGAGAGAGGCACTTTCAAGGTTAATGGTCAGAGGTTGAAACATTATCTAGCGGAGGAGCAACTTGAGAAGAGGATGAACATTGCCCTCTGTGATCCGACTACAGAAGGATGAAAACACAAGAGTCGAGCTTATGACTTTAAACAAGCGCTTCTTGGGAGGCAACCCAAGTTTTTCTTGTTTTTCCTTTTTATTCCTTCTTTTTCTTTTGATTTTGTGTGTTAGATTGTTGGTTTGATATTTGTCTCATGGATTTTGTCTAGGTTTGACCCGTTTTGAAGCTAAATTTAGAAGAAGAGTGAAGTCAGAAGGTTCCACACCCAGCCCATGGAAAATTCCATGGCCATGGAATGCAAACCAGAGGAATATGTAAAAGTCAGAGAGATCCAAGGCCTGGCCGTGGATCCATCCATGGCCGTGGATTGCAGGTCTTCAAAAAAAAAGAGAAAAGTTAGAGAATTCCATGACCTGGACGTGGATAAAACCACAGCCGTGGAATTCTGATTCAAAAAAAAAAGGGCAGAAGTTAGCAGCTTCCATGGCCGTGGATCGCTGCTGCCCAGATTTAAATTCCACAGGCTCCCCCTTCCCTTCCTTCATTTCACTCCCATCTTTTCTTCTTCTCCTTCTTCTCTCCCTCAACCTCCATACCCATATCCCAAACCTCCATTACACCTTATTGCCCTCATAACCACACATTAACCATCTTCTTCTTCCCTCTCAAAGCCATCGCTTCACCTCATTCTCCTTTCTTCTCTTTCTTCCTTCTTTCTTCTTCCTTCTCCACCATAACCACCATAACCCACCATACCCAAACCTTCAAAACCACTCCTTTACTCCACTAACCGCCCTTTTCTTTCATTTTTCTACCCTTTCTCACCTTCCTTACCTCTCCCTAACCACTCACTCCTTCTAATTTGGAAAATCCCAAATTTGGCAAAATTTCCCTAATTTTGTGAATAGTGCTACAAATAGGGGGTTTTTGCTTTGTGCTTGTGGATTTGGTGTGGTTAAGAAGAATGACGAACAAGCATCAGAGGGGAGAAGCCGGTTCCAGCTCAAGGACACGGGGCAGAGGCACTGTTGCTCCAAGAGGTAATCCCCCTAATCCCCATGATTTTAATTTTAGGAATAATGAGCAGAGGAATCGTTACAATGTACTTGTGAATAGAAGGATAGTTAGCACCAGGTATATGGATGATGCTGTTCTTGATACCTTAGGCTTGCGAGATGACTTTGATTGAATGCCTGATAGGGCAGGATGGACTTATTTTTTGAATTTAAAGTATCCCACTTACACTGAGCTTACACTGGAGGTTCTTAGTTCTGTTGAGGCTCATATCCTTCAGGGGAAGGTTGCATTGAAGGCCGGATCACTTTCCAGCTGTTCAATAATGAGCACTGCTTAAATTTGGAAGAATTTAATGAGATTTTTGGATTGCCTGCTAGAGGGGAAAGGAAGCACCCACGTGATTTTTCTGCAATTTCTTTTTGGGCTGATATCTCTTGTGGGACAGGTACCTATAATTCCTCAAATTGTAAGGCATCCTTTATGCCAAATCCTTGCCTTCGCTATCTCCACCGAATCATGGCTCATACTCTATTTGGGCGTGGGGATATTGATGGCAATGTTCGTGCTGATGAACTTGCTTTAATGTGGGCCATTCTTAATGATGTCAAAATGGACACTGGATCTTTTCTTAGTAGGTATCTGCTTAGGGTAGGTAGGGCCCAATCGGGGATTATTGTTATTAGTGGGCTTATCACAGCGATAGCTAATTTCTTTGAATATGATTTAGATGGTCTGGAGGCAGTTAGAGGTAACTCTAAGATTGATATAGAGTCTTGTTTAGCTATTAAGATGATTGTCAAAGAGGACGGAATTTACTGCCTCCGCTTGAACGATAGAGCTCAACCCCTACCCCTTCCTAACCCTCCTGCTATCACTGTACGCAACCGTGCAAATTGGTGCACCCCTGGGAATGTAGCAGATGAACCAATTGATGTTCAGTGCCCTCTTCGCCCTCCACCAAGGGCAGGCACCTCTCATCCTTCTTCTTCTTCTTTTACAGGTCCTTCGGAGGATGGTCTAACACAAATTTATACTTCTCTGGAGGAACTTCATGCTGAGTAGGCGCAGCAGCGCCACATGCTAGAGGAACTTCGTCAGCAGGGTCAGGCTACTGATGGCCGCCTGCAAGTCTTGGAAGGGACGGTTTAGAGTATGGAGAGCATGGTCTGGGCCATTCATTGTTGGCATTTAAGTTAACACCATTTTCCACCACCGTAGTGAGTTCTTTTCTTTTATCCCTTCTCTTATTTTAGATTTTTACATTGGGGACAATGTACGTTCTAAGCTTGGGGGGTATTTTCATATTTTCATTTTTATTTTCATTTTAGATAATTGGTATTTTCATTTAGAGTCTCATGCATTCTCATGTCTTGTTTTGCATTGTATTTTCATATTGCATTTTCACACCATCATATCTCTCGACTTTTTGGTTGAACTTGTGCCCCTCTCTTTTGGGGGTTTTTGAGATGGTATTGATTTGAAACCCAATTTGTTGATTCTTGTGATAGGCAACAGGCATTGTTTTAATTGATAGTAGAGGTGATCTCTTGATAGTTGATAATTAGCATGTGTTCTCTGAAATTGTGTTTCTCATTGATGTTTGAACCTCTAAATATGAGTTTTGAGCCTGTATGGGATATATGCACTATATGATTTCTGCTCCCATTCTTTGTGTTGAGTGATATTTCTCATTGAGTTTGTGCTCTAGAACTTGATTTGAAACCATTTTGAGGTGAAATTTTTGGTTGCATGCTTGAATGTGATTAAGGCATCTTAGATATTTTTCTGGCCTTCTGAAATTGTTACACTTTCATCCACTAGTTGCCCATTTTGAGCCTATTGCATAATTATTTTTCTTGATGCCTATGATGATACATTGTTGGCAATTATTTAGAATATTAAATGGAGCAAATTTGGTTTGAAAGTTGTGTTGGGAATTATATGTATTTGAGCTTTCTCTTTCTTAAAAAAAGAAAGAAAATAAAATAAAAGAAAAATCATGAGATGAAAGCTTGAAAAGAAAAGAAAGGGAGAAAATGTTTGGAAATGTGGAGTTATGCTTTTGATTGAAAAATGCCTTTGCTCCATTTATGTTCTATTGGATTTCTTGTACTTATTAAAAAATTTGATGAGCCCTTTGTGCATACCTTCCTTTCTCTACCTTACCCTACATCATTCCTATGGCCTCATTACAACCTTTGAAAGACCTTTTGATTCTTGCATGCATGCTAATTATTAGTGGAAATTTGGTTTCTTATCAAGCATATGGAAGTGCATTTTCTTTAAAGGATTTTGAGCGTAATATTTTCACCCTTAAACACTTTGAGTATGGTTAGTGGAGTGAACTTAATTCAATCAGTGAGGATACATGATTTCTGAGAACTTAGCCTCTAATTGGACTTCATTTTGATTACCTCTCAGATTCTTGGATTGCCTTAGCCTGTTGCTTGGATAATTGTTTTCTCGGGTTCCTCATTCATTATTGTCTTTTGATCCCACTTTTTGGTTTGACCTTAGTTATTACTTGAGGACAAGCAAAGTCTTAAGCTTGGGGGGATTTGATGTGTGTGAAACAACATCATGTTTTATTCTTGTTTTGCATGCATTCTTGAGCATTTTAGGCATTTTAGTTTCCCTTTTGGTTTATTTTTCCCTTAATTTGGATAATTGTAGTATTTTTGGTGTTGTTGTGCAGGATTAATGCTAAATTAGCCTTGGATTGAATGGAATGCTTACATGATTGAAGTTGGAGCTTAACGGATAGCAAAAGGGTGCAAAAAGATCACTCTAGAGGGATCCACGGCCTGCCCGTGGATCAAACCACGGCCATGGATCGAGCAGCAACTTAAAGAAAGAAAGAGAGATTCCAGAGAGTTCCACGGCCAGGCCGTGGAACCATCCACAGTCGTGGAACTCAAATGACTCAGATTTGGCTTTTTGGCAAAATAATCCACGGCCAGGCCGTGGAATGATCCAAGGCCATGGATCGCAATACGAGACAGAATTTTAGTTTTTATTTTTATTTCTTTTGGGGCTTTTTAGCTAATTAAAACCCTAGGGTATAAATAGATATTCTGAATACAATTGAGGGGTTCAAACTTGGTTTGAAGGAGGCACATTAAAGGCTCTTGATCTTCATCTTTTCCTTTCTTCTTCCATTGTTACGGGTTTGGGATGTTCTTAAATTTGATTTCTTGTCTCTCATTCTCTATGTTTGAGTAGTTTTCTTTGTTTCTAGGATTGGGCAATTCCCTTTGATACATTGATAATGATTAATTGACTTTGTTTCCCCTTTTATTAATCTTGAATGTTCTTTGATTCAATCCTTATTGCTCTTATTCATGTGAATTTGCTGGCCACTTATTTGCATCTCATAGGCATTTAGGGACGTACTGAGAGGTGAACCTAGGTGTTGGAACCATAAGAATTGAACTTAAGGTCTAAATCATGAGAGTAGTTTTAGCCTTTCGAGGATTCAATGAATTACCACAAAGCGTAATGGGTTCAATTTAAATTCAATTACCACGAGAGTAAGAATTGGTTTAATTGGGCATGGATCTTGTATCTTGAGAAAGAATATTAACTAATTTAGGATAATTCACCTTCAATTGAATTTTAAATTTAATAAAAGGGTTGTCAATTAGGATTTGTCTTGTATCATTGTGGTATCCCAATCTTGGAAGCTTTCTTGAATCTGAATACCTTTCTTGATAAATTGTTGTTTTTGTTCTTAATTTTGCATTCTAGTATTTATTAATTTAATTGCTTGGTTACTACATTCTTATCAATCAATAAATTTATCCCTTTTGTTTAATTTAATTGAATTAATTAATTAATTGATATTCATAGACACAGTCCCTATGGATTCGATCTTTTATTACTTGACGATGAAACCGTACACTTGCGGATTTCACGCATCAAAAATACAAGAAAGGAGCTAACCATCTCTCTAGATTGCCGCTTGAAGGAGAACAAGACAAGCCACAGGTTCCTATCAGGGAAGAGTTTCCAGATGAATGACTCATGAGTGTCCAAGGACTGCCATGGTTTGCAGACATGGTAAATTACAAAGTTGGAAACATGATTCCGAAAGATTTTTCGTGGCAGCAAAAGAAGAAATTCCTTCATAAAGCCAGATTCTATGTTTGGGATGAGCTGTACCTATTCAAATGATGCACATATGGTATACTTTAGTGATGCATCCTTGAGGAAGAGTTCGATAGTGTACTGCGGCATTACCATGGTTCTGATTACAAAGGCCATTACAAGGGGGAGAAGACAACATCAAAGGTGCTACAAAGTGGCCTTTATTGGCCTACATTATTCAAGGATGCTAGGGGCCTTTGTAGAGAGATGTGATCGGTGTCAGCATGTAGGGAACATCTCAAGGAGGAATGAAATGCCACTCCAAGGCATTTTAGAGGTAGAGATTTTTTATGTTTGGGGGATAGACTTCATGGGACCTTTCCCACCATCCATGACCAATAAATATATCTTTGTAGCAATGGACTATGTTTCTAAATGGGTCGAAGCTATCCCCACTGCTACTAATGACTTAGTCGTGGTGGTATGCGTAAAATACACTAAGATCAAGTACACTCTATCACCAAGTAATATAGGACTTGAGTCCCAGTTATCGATCCCACGAGGAATAAATGGTAATTATTAGATTCGTAAAACCCTTTGTTATCTAGATAATCAAAAGTGTATGAAGAAATTCAAGATAAAATCAAAATAAAGAAATAAAGAAAAATAATGAACAATCAAATAGAGAATAGATAATCAATGAGAGAGATACTAGGGCGCAATGTTCACTTGAATCCAATTATTCAGATTTTCTTTCATTTATGATGTAAGGTATTTCTTTTGTCAATATTCTCTTACCTGCTATTGAATCCCAATGGTCATGGATGAAACAATATTCTATTCCTAAATTAAATCACCTATTTGGTCATTTAGTTGAATTAATTAGGAATGCATTAAGCTTCAATTTAAGAGATGAATTAACATACCTATCAATTCCATTGGTAGGAAAATTTGATGTTTGGTCATTCACCAATCTAATCCTAGGCTTACCATATAGATCCACTCATTGAATGCGGATGATCATCAGTCAAACAATGAATTAACACATGCCAAAAATGATCAAGTTATGACAAGAATGCAAGCAATATGATAAACCCTAAAGAAATTACCTTAATCAAATTAGAAATCAAACCCAAATAATTAAGAAAATAAGATCCGCAATAACCCTAGCTATGGGTTTAGCTACTCGTGTTCAATACAAACAAACCCATATCAAGATACAAATCCATGGAAAGAAAATCCAAAGAAAGGGAAAAACTAGAAAGAAAGAGAAATCAAAATCCCTTTAATGGAAATTATGATCTCTAAGCTTTCAAGAATCGAATCTTCCTCAAAGTCGTCCTTGAAGGTTTGTTTCCACAAAACAACTCTCTCAGGATTGGGGATTTTCTGTGTAATGTGCTCAATCTGTTGAATTTGGTATAACTTTTCCTATTTAATGAAAATAATGTATTCGGTTACATAATCAGCGCCTAGGCGCTCAGTTTTGAGTGCTCAAGCGCTCAGCCACTTAAGTCCAGATGCGCGCTCAGGCGCTCCTCACCCAGCGCTCAGGTGCTGGGACACTAAATCACCGCTGCTGCATACGCTTTGGATGCTCAAGCGCTCCACTCTCAGCGCTTATGCACTAAACGCTGATGAAAATTTCACTTTTTCTTGCTCCTTTGAATATCTAGTCTTCTCCAAGTGTAATTACCTAACCAAAATACACAAAATACTTAATAAAAACACAATCAAATAATACTAAAAATATAACATAACTTACGAATATAATTCAATAAAAATAAATAAAAAGAATATGAAAAACTAAGGAATTGAACTGTAAAAATATGACATGTTGACGGTTCATCAACTCCCCCACAGTGAGTTTACTTGTCCTCAAGCAAAGAATAGGAATCAACAACAACATCAAACCTAACATCAAGAAACATGAATTAAAGGGAGATTCCACAATTTTTAAAAAAATTCGAGTTAAACAATCAAATCCAATCAAGCAAGATCATTTAACACTGAAATAATTAGAGGCTTAAGTCTAGCTTGCAACTGTTCTCTTCATCCAACATCTGATATCACTCAACTTTCCATCGCTCAAGTGTTTAAAGGACAAAGTGATCACTCAAATTTCTCTTGAAAAATGCAATACCATAAGCTTGCTTATCAATCCCATCTCCACTTCCAAGTTCACATACAACACAAGAATCAAAAGGACTTTCCTTTAGTTGTAACGATGTCAAGGGTAAAAAGAAAGGTAGGAAAAAGATAGTCAATGGTAAAGAATGCTCATGGATAAATCAATACAAAGCAGAATCAGGTTGAAAAGATGACAGATAGAGCATAATGCACAAAGATATAACAAATTCTCACTTTCAACCTAATATTCTCATTATTCTTCACCAACAATTCATTTTTTTCTTCTTTTTCCTTTTCCATTTTTTCTTTTTTTCTTTTTTTTTTTATTTTCAAACTTTTCTCTTTTTTTTCATTTTTTTAACCCTTGAGAACAAAAACAACCTTTAATGACCTCTCAATCAACACATCAATTACTCTAAAGAATTCAACCTGATTATTCAATTGGATATTCAAAGAAATCAATTTCAGGCTCAAATGGGGCAACTAAGGGGTTATTGAAACAATACAACTCTGGAAGTCAAGAAAGAATTAAGCCTAATTGCCTTAATCATATTCAAGTCTGTATGTGAATCATGAAAGCCTTAACAAGATATCAAAGTAAGTTCAAACGCACATCAATCAAGAGAAAACTCACTCTAGAAGAAAAATAAGATTTTATTTTTGAAAAATCCATTCATTAAGGCTCAAAACTCACTTTCTGGCTAAGTTGATAAAGAGAAAAAAAAATAGACATGACTAATTTCCAAATAAGATGCTAAATTCACTTTGCTTCATTGAAAAAGATTACTTCACGTAAAATCAGCTCTTGATCAATGGAATCCTTTTTAAAACATATTTCTATCAACTCATAATAAATCAAGAAATCAATACAATTCCAGCTTAATTACCAGCAATACACAAGTGATCAAACTGACTCAACACCACCTTCACAAGAAAATAAGCACAAAAACAAAAATAAAAATAACAAAAATAACAAAGCTATCCCCTTTCCCAAACTTAAAAGAAAAAGTGCCCACCACTAAACAAACAATAAAATGCAAATAAAAGACAGGACAAAGAAAATAAGTAAAATAAAAGTGAAAAGCAAGAAAAGCTTATTGTGGTGTCGTGAAATCAATCTTGCTCTTCGTCATCAGGATCCTTCTCTTCATCAACTTCACCCAAGTCATCAAAGTTAATGTTCGCCATGATTTCTTCATCGGTCATAGAAGGATCTCCTCGAGGTGCAGTATCGAGGTTCAAGTGCTCCGCTATGTCACGCAACAATTGGATAGTGTAGTTGAATTTCCTCTGGTTTTGGCACTGCACATGCTCCAATCTATCCAATTGTTAGGCAGTGGTGAGAATCCGGTGAGGTTGCCTGACTGTTGGATCAGGAGGTTTAAATATTGGGGCTGCTGGAGCTACTGCATATTCTAAAAAATATCTGTTAATTACTGATATAGTAATTGAAGGTGCAGGTCGGATAAGTTGATCTCCAGTAATGTGAATGTCCTTCGCCGAGTACAGACTAGTAATGAGAGATGGATATGGTAGGCTTCCAAAAGTCTCTTGGCCATGCGCATGTGAAAAGCTATAACCCTCCCAATATCAATCACAACACCAGTCACAATAGCAAAGATAAGCAACGCCCTCTTGACCGGTACTTCTGAGGTGTTGGAGCACGGAAGGATGTTGGATTGAACAAAGGTGCACCAAACCCTTGTGATTGGTTTAAAATCTGCTTTCTTCAAAAATTTAGGTGCATTCTTCATGTCCAACACCCATTCAGTACCCTCCTTGCAAAGCACACTAAGGACGAAGTCGGGATCCAGTTGTCCCCTAAGTAAATCATGGTAGGCACATTGCCCAGGATGATCATACCTGAGACCAAAATATGTGTTCAACACATCCTTTCCAAAATCCATGGGCATTCCCCTCACCATAGTCTAATAATGGTTAACTTCACCAGAGTCAACAAAAGCATTGGTATAGAACTCATGAACCAATGTCTGAGACCCCGGATCTAGGAGTTGGCACAGTCTGCCCCATTGTCTTTCTACAATCTGTGAGCTAATCTCTGAATATTCATTCTCCTGTAAGATGAGCCCACACTCCCGAATAAAGTTCCTATTGATTAGCACATCATTAAACCGCTTCTTATAAATAGTAGAATGAAAATGGCTAGCATTAAAGGAAGAGCTAGAGCCTTCCCCTGCGACTCCCTTTCTTTTCTTTGGCGGCATGATGACTATCCTAAAAAAGAAAAGCACAATAACTCAATCAACAATATTTTTGAACAACTCAGTGACAAGAAACATTTGACTAACACAGATTGCAATAAACCAATTGTTAAGTCCAAGTTGAGCGATAAAAACTCAGATTGCTCAAATTTTTGTAACATAGATTGCTCAGAAAACTCAGTCAACAATATTTTCCATCAACTGTTGTAACATAGATTGCTCAAGCGATAGAGTGCATTTGGACTAACACTAAACAAGCACGGTGAATATAGCAAAAAGGGTAAATGCAATAAACCAATTTAACACAAAAAATTGCTAAAATAGTAAACAATGAACACCCCAGTCAACAACTCTATAATGCTCACCACATTCAACAAAAATCACCATGCACACTAATCATTCACGAGATAGCCAGTACATTCCTCAACACTGTGCAATATCAAAATCAACAATTTTACCCACTAAATTCTTTCAATCATCAGTTTTTCACAAAATAATTCAATGGGTAACAGCAATTTCACTAAATCTACCCAATCTCACATTTTCCCCAAAATCCCCAATGCAAGAGCCCTAAATCCCTAATTCACACAATCCATGAAATTAACATAAAAAGAACACGAAATTGAGATGAAAGATGGATGAACATACCTTAATGAGTGAAAAATTGAAGCAAAAAGGTGAGAAGAGGAGAAACTTGATGCATCAACGGCAGAAGTGAAGGGATGGAGGAATTTCCTCATTTGTATGCTTGTTATTGGAAGATGAAGGTATAGAAATGATGGATGGAGAAGAAAAGAAACAAACTTAGCAACCAGTGTGAACAAATTGGAAGAGACACAGAGAAGGGAAAATGAAGAACAGTGAGAAAATGGAGAGGACGAAGCAGAGCGCTTGAGCACGCTCTGTTCGTTCTGAGTTTAACCAATCTTCCAGACTCGCGCTTAAGCGCTCTATCTTTAAGCGCTTGAGCGTGCGCTCATTAATTTTTTTCTCTCTCGCGCTTGAGTGCGCTCTCATAAAAAAATTGATTATTTTTGACAAAAAAAAAAGATGTAAAAGTACCCAATACCCCCACACTTAAGAGAAACATTATCCTCTATGTGAAAGAAAAAAGAAATAAAGGTAGTGAAGAAAAGAACAAGACAACCTGATGAATAATGACAAAGTGTTAGGCAAAGGAGAAACACAAGAAGAGTCAACGCAACAATAAAATCTAAAAAATAAAATTCCAAAACACATGAGTAGCATCTAAAAGAAAAAAAAAACAAAAAAACAAAAAAAATTAAAATAAGATAAATAAAGAATAAACACAGGTTGCCTCCTGTGAAGCACTTATTTAACGTCATTAGCTCGACGTTGGGCTAGTGTCATTCTTAGGTGAGGCGGATAGAGTGGTGCTCAATCTCCACTCCTTTTTCATAGTGTTTTGCTCTTTTTGCCCATTTATCTTGAAAGGTTGTTGGCCATATTTCATCACTTCAAGAACACCATACGGTAAAACTTGAACAACCTCATATGGTCCATACCATTTTGACCTCAGTATACCTCGAAAGAGACGAAGACGTGAGTTATAAACAAGAATTTGATCCCCAATCTTAAACTCACACTGTTTAATACGCATGGCATGCCACTTCTTTGTTCTCTCCTTATAGAGTTTGGCATTCTCATATGCCTCAAGACAAAGTTCATCCAGCTCATTGAGCTGGTTACGTCTCTACGCACCTGTAGCATTCATATCAAAATTCAAAAATTTAAGTGCCCAATAAGCTCTATGTTCCAATTCCACAGGTAAGTGACAGGCTTTACCAAACATAAGTCTATAAGGGGACATGCCAATGGGGGTTTTGAATGCAGTCCTGTAGGCCCATAATGCATCATCCAACTTTGAAGACCAATTTTTACAGGATGCATTAACAGTCCTTTCCAAAATCTTTATCAATTCACGATTTGAAACCTTCACTTGGCCACTTGTTTGTGGATGGTAGGGAGTGGCGACTTTATGGGTGACACCATATTTGCTCAAAAGATTATCAAATTGTTTATTGCAAAAATAAGTGCCACCATCACTTATGATAGCTCGGGGTGTACCAAATCGAGTAAAAATATTTCTTTTCAAAAATTGTACGACCACCCGAGCATCATTAGTAGGCAACGCCACAGCCTCAACCCATTTAGAAACATAATCCATAGCAAAAAGTATGTATTGATTAGAAAAAGATTTTGGGAAGGGACCTATAAAATCAATGTCCCAGACATCAAAAATTTCATAAATCAAGATGCTATTCAAAGGCATATCCTGTCTCCTAGAGATGTTACCACTGCACTGGCATTTATCACAAGATCTAACAAATTCAAATGCATCCTTAAACAAAGTTGGCTAATAAAACCCACATTGTAAAACCTTTTCTGCAGTTCTAGTGGGACCAAAGTGGCCACCAGTTTCCCTAGCATGACAATGTTCAAGAATGGAATGACTCTCACTATCATGAATGCATCTCCTAATAACATTATCAGCATAAACTCTAAAGAAGTATAGATCCTCCCACAAATAATGCTTAACATCAACTAAGAATTTCTTCTTTTGTTGATAACTGAGATCCGGTGGAAGGATATTACCTGCGAGAAAATTTATAAAATCAGCATACCATGGTAAAGAGGAGACTGCAAAGAGGTGCTTATCAGGAAATGATTTATTTATGGCACGCTCAATAGCGGGCTCCAACACCTCCTCATCCAATCGAGATAGATGGTCAGCTACAAGATTCTCTGTCCCCTTCTTATCATGTATTTCAATATCAAACTCTTGTAGCAAAAGAATCCATCGAATCAGCCTGGGCTTAACATCCTATTTAGCAAGCACAAATACTTAATAGCGGAATAGTCAGTATAACAAATAACCTTAGAAAGAATGAGGTAAGGGCAAAATTTATCAAAAGTAAATACTATTGCTAGCAACTCATTTTCAATATTGGTGTAGTTCTTTTGTGCCTCATTCAAAGCACGGCTAGCGTAGTAAATAGTTTGGAAAATTTTACCTTTCCTCTGGCCCATCACAGCCCCAACTACTGTATCGCTTACGTCACACATAAGTTCAAAAGGTAAGGACCAATAGGGGCAACAATGATGGGTGCACTAGTTAACTTTTCCTTCAAAGCTAGAAATGCATTTAAACAAGAGTTAGAAAAGTCAAATGGTGCATCCTTCACTAGGAGGTCTGTTAAGGGTTTAGCAATTTTGGAAAAATCCTTGATGAACCTCCGATAAAAACCTGCATGCCCCAAAAAGCTTCGAACGGCCTTAACAGATTTAGGTGGAGGCAATTTCGCAATTACTTCCACCTTTACCGGATCAACCTCTATACCTTTGGGCGAAACCTTATGCCTCAAAATAATGCATTCTTGTACCATAAATTGGCACTTTTCCCAGTTCAAAACAAGATTGGTGTTCCTACATCGCTCCAAAACCAAACTGAAATTATATAAACAATTATCAAAAAAAGAACCAAACACAAAAAAATCATCCATGAAAATTTCAATACAATCCTCTATCAAATAAAAAAAAATAGCCATCATACACCGCTGAAAAGTAGCCGGTGCATTACACAATCCAAATGGCATCCGTTTATATGCAAATGTACTATACGAACATGTGAAAGTGGTTATCTCTTGATCCTCAGGTACCACAGGTATTTGCATATAGCCAAAATATCCATCCAAGCAACAGAAAAATGCATGGCCTAAAAGTTTCTCTAACATTTGATTAATGAAGGGTAAGGGAAAATGATCTTTCCGAGTGGCATCATTCAATTTCTTATAATCAATGACATACGCCACCCAGTCACATTTCTAACAGCTATAAGTACTTTCTTTTCATTTTCTATGACTGTAGTGCCCCCTTTTTAGTCACTACTTGCACCGGACTTACCCAAGGACTATTAGAAATGGGGTAGATAATACCTGCATCGAGTAGCTTTATTACCTCCTTCTTCACAACCTCTTTCATGTTGGAGTTGAGACGCCTCTGTGGTTACACAAGCGGCTTAATCTGCGCCTCCATATAAATTCTGTGGGTGCATACGGTAGGGCTGATGCCCATAATGTCATGAATGGTCCACCCAAATGCCTTCTTGTTCTCCCTTAACACTCTCATGAGTTTCTCCTCCAAAGCAGAAATAATTACAGGTAAAGATGATGAAGGATCTAGAAAAGTATACTTTAAATTAGAAGGAAGAAGCTTGAGTTCAAGTTCGGGAGGCTCCTCAATTGAGGGTTTTGGTTTGGGAATGTTCTTCCTATCCAAATCCTCATAATGCCCCCAAGTTCTTCTTCTGTCCACAGACATGCCCACTTCTAACCGCATTATCATTCCCATGACCTCTTCATCATCCTCAAGGTCAGTGGCGACCATGGTTAAGACCCTCTCAAGAACATCATCAGCCATAGATTCCTGCAAATGTGAATTCACAACATTATCCAAAACATCAGTAGAATCAATGCAATTACATAAATCAAAGGAACTAGGATGTTTAACAAAATTAAAAACATTAAAAACTACTTCCTCATCATTTAATCGCAAGGTCAACTTCCCTTAATGGATATCAATCATAATCTTTCCATTAGCAAGGAATGGACGCCCAAGAATGATTAGGACCTCAGAGTCCTCCTCCATGTCTAATACAATAAAATCAGCTGGAAAATTAACTTATCCACATTTACCAAAACATCTTCTAATACTCTACGAGGGTAAGTGATGAATCTATCATCCAGTTACAATGAAATATTGGTAGGCTTTGGCTCCTGCATTCTCAATTTCTTAAACATAGAGAAAGACATTAAATTTATACTGGCACCTAAATCACATAATGCTTTCTCAAAATAAAAATTACTAATAGAGTAAGGAATAGTAAAACTCCCTGAATCTTTTAATTTAGATGATAACTTTTTCAAAAGAATGGCGGAACACTCCTTATTTAGTCTGACTATCTCATATTCCTCAAATTTACGTTTGTTTGAAAGTATCTCCTTCAAGAACTTTGCATATTTTGGTATTTGGGAGATAGCTTCTACAAACAGAATGTTAATCTGTAATTTCTTAAACATCTCCAAGAATTTTGTGAATTGCTCGTCCTACTGAGTGTTCTTGAGCCTCTAAGGGAATGGAATGGATGACTTCTGTGGCTCACTTACCTATACCACGGAGGGTGCTTCACTTGCCTTCTCTTTTTCTGTAATGACTGGCTCATCAAGAGCATCTTCATACTCCTGCAATTTCTCCTCCTTATTATTGGGAAGATTCTCAAGCTCCTTACCACTTCTCAGGGTAATTGCCTTCACATGTTCCTTTAGATTAGGCTCGGTAGTACCAGGCAAAGACCCCGGTGCTCTTTTTGATATCAAAGTGGCCAACTGACTGATTTGAGTCTCCATGCTTTTCATTCTGGCTTCTGAATTCTGCATGTACTTCATCACAAGACTTTCAAAATTTTGCTTCTCTATAGCCTACCTGAAAAACTTGGAGGTGGCTGTGGTGCTCTCTGCTGACTCTGCTGATTACCCTGTTGATTTTTCCATTTGAAATTAGGGTGGTCCCTTCAACCGGGATTATACGTATTGGCATAAGGATTGTACTGTTGTTGATTGGAATTACTAACAAAATTTACTCCTTCAGGCTCAAGGGCAAATGGACTACCAACTTGACAGTTTGCACTTGTAAGACCCTGTCCTCCAAATGTCTCACAAATGATTGGTGAGACTACACTATTTGTCACCATCAGTGTCTCAACCTTCTTCGTCAAAGCTTCCAATTAACTCAGAATGGCTAGAAGAATCAACAGCATGCACACCTACTTGTTTCTTAAGAACCTGACGCTCATTTTGCCACTGATAACTATTCAGCGTCATTTCTTCAATCAATGCTTGGCTCTCAGTAGGTGTTTTCCTCCATATTGTACCTCCCGCAGCAGCATCAATGAGTGAACGGTTTGCAGGCGATAAACCATTATATAAAGTCTAAACCTGTTGCCATACGAGATATTCATTATGTGGATATCTCCTCAAAAACTCTTGAAAGCGCTCCCAAGCTTCACAAAGAGTGTCCATTTCAAACTGCACAAAAGAAGATATATCATTCCTTAACTTAGCAGATTTAGAAGGAGGAAAATACTTAGCCAGAAACTGTTATGTCAGTTGGTCCCATGTAGTGATGGAACCCCTCGGTAGTGACGTTAAACATTGGCTTGCTTTGTCCCTAAGAGAGAAAGGAAAGAGTCGCAATCAGATTGCATCATTTGTCATCCCATTGTACTTAATAGTATCACACAACTGCAAAAACCTGGCCAAATGCTGATTAGGATCATCTAAAGGCAATCCACTAAACTGAACTGAATTCTAAATCATGGAGATCAATGCTGGTTTGATCTTAAAATTATTAATTGTCACAGTTAGTCTTATAATACTCCCTCCATACCCTTCAGCAGTGGGCATAGAGTACTCAAGCATGGTTCGCTCTGCTGGGATAGCTCTTTCTTCATGATTCACCTCAACTATTGGTTGTCTTTCCATCCTGCTTATGTCTTCTATCACAGATGTAATAAAAGACTATTTCCTTAACCTATGAGCTATTTTCTCAATTTCTAGATCAAAATCCAAATCAGGAAACTGAGATCGAGTTAGCATAAATAAAACATAAAATAGGAAGTGACAAAATAATTAAAAATAAAATAAAATAATAAATAAAAATAAAAAATAAAATAAAGAATAAAAGGACATCTAAATTAACTAGAGTTTTTCGTTTCTAATATTACCAAACTTATTCCCCGAAAGAACGGCACCAAAAACTTAATACGCATAAAATACATTAAGAGCAAGTGCACTCTATTGCCAAGTAATATAAGACTTGAGTCCAAGTTATCGATCCCACGAGAAATAAATGGTAATTACTAGATTCGTAAAACCCTTTGTTATCTAGACAATCAAAAGTGTATGAAGAAATTCAAGATAAAATCAAAATAAACAAATAAAGAAAAATAATGAATAATCAAACAGAGAATAGATAATCGATGAGAGAGATACTAGGGCGCAAGGTTCACTTGAATCCAATTATTAAGATTTTCTTTTATTTATGATGTAAAGTATTTCTTTTACCAATATTCTCTTACCTGCTATTGAATCCCAATGGTCATGGATGAAATAATATTCTATTCCTAAATTAAATCACCTATTTGGTCATTTAGTTGAATTAATTAGGAATGCATTAAGTTTCAATTCGAGAGATGAATTAATATACCTATCAATTCCATTAGTAGGAAAAATTGATGTTTGGTCATTCACCAATCTAATCCTAGGCTTACCATATAGATCCACTCATTGAATGCGGATGGTCACCGGTCAAACAATGAATTAACACATGCCAAAAGTGATCAAGTTATGACAAGAATGCAAGCAATATGATAAACCCTAAAGAAATTACCTTAATCAAATTAGAAATTAAACCCAAATAATTAGGAAAATAAGATCTCTCATAGCCCTAGCTATGGGTTTAGCTACTCGTGTTCAATATAAAAAAACTCATATCAAGATACAAATCCATGAAAAGAAAACCCAAAGAAAGGGGAAAACTAGAAAGAAAGAGAAATCAAAACCCCTATAATGGAAATTATGATCTCTAAGCATTCAAGAATCAAATCCTCCTTCAAAGTCGTCCTCGAAGGTCTGCTGCCGCAAAACAACTCTTTTATTATTAGGGATTTTCTGTGTAATGTGCTCAATCTGTTGAATTTGGCATAATTTATCCTATATAATGAAAATCATGTGTTCTGTTACGCAACAAACACCTAGCCGCTCAGTTCTGAACGCTTAAGCCCTCAGCCACTTAAGTCCAAATGCGCGCTGCCACACCTTGCGCGCTCAGGCACTCCTCACCCAGCGCTCAGGCGCTGGGACACTAAATTGTCGCTACTGTATATGCTTTGGGAGCTCAAGCGCTCCACTCTCAGCGCTTAGGCACTGAACGCTGATGAAAATTTTACTTTTTCTTGCTCCTTTGAATGTCCAGTCTTCTCCAGGTGTAATTACTTAACAAAAACACATAAAATACTTAATAAAAACACAATCAAACAATACTAAAAATATAACAAAACTTACGAACATAATTCAATAAAAATAAATAAAAAGAATATGAAAAACTAAGGAATTGAACCGTAAAAATATGACATGTAGACGGTTCATCACGTGGTAACAAAATTTCTTTGGAAGAACATCTTCTCTAGGTTTGGAGTACCACATGTAATTATCAGTGATGGTAGTACGCACTTCTGTAATAAATAGATCAAATATGTCTTGATTAAGTATGAAGTACGGCACAAAATTACTACTCCATACCATCCTTAGACTAGTGGCCAAGTAGAAGTCTCCAACAGGGAATTGAAGAAAATTCTTTAGAAAACTGTGAGCAGTTTGAGGAAAGATTGGGCAAGAAGAATAGATGATGCTCTATGGGTATATCGAACTGCGTTTAAGGCTCCCATAGGTATGTCCACATATTACCTAGTTTATAGTAAATCTTGCCACCAGTGGAGTTGGAGCACAAGGCGTATTGGGTAATCAAGTTTCTGAATTTTGACATGGTAACTACGAGAGAGAGATGCATGTGGTAGCTGAATGAAATGGATGAGTTCCGTCACTTGGCTTATAAGAATTCACGGATCTACAAGGAGAGCGCGAAAAAGTGGCATGACAGAAAAATAATGCCGCTCACCTTCGAGAAGAGGCAATTAGTCTTACTCTATAATTCCAAGTTAAAACTATTTCCTAGAAAATTGAAATCAAGGTGGTCGGGACCATTCATGGTTGAGGAAGTCTCCTTATTCGGAGTAGAGGAAGTTTTAAAGCCAAAGTCCTAGAGGAGATTTAAGGTGAATGGCCAAAGGATGAAGATGTATTTTAGAGGAGATCCATAAACTGCTACAATAGGTCAAGCTCAGGACGTTAAACAAGTGCTCTTGAGAGGCAACCCAAGCTCAGTTTTGTATTTCTTTTGTTCTTGTTGTATTTTCTTATTGTTATCTCTTTTATTAATTATTGTTTGTTGGATTGGTTCATACTGGAAATCAGGACAAGGAAGACTTAGTTGAGGAGCTTTTATTGTGAACTTAGAGAAGAAGACAGTTTTGTAGCAGTTTCAACACTGCCACTTCAGCGCCTAAGCGCTCAACTCCATGTCCATTCTACCTGTCCAGCACCCAAGCACTAGACAAGGGGCGCTTAGGCGCCCGTGGCACCTCCTTTCACTAGCAACACTGGCACTTCAATGCCTAAGTGCTGAATATTGAGCGCCTAGGCGCCACATACAAAACAATAAAAATAATAAAATTTCAAATTCGAACCTAGCGCCTAGGCGCTACAAAACACAGTACTTAGGCGCCCATTGAAGTTCTATGTTTTAAAACATGAACTCCCCATTTTCTCACCCACATTCCCCACATTCCTCTCTTCCCCCTCACGTTCCTCTCCTCCGAGACCCACCCACTCACTCCGACCACCACCCACAACGTTTTCACTCTCGTTCCCTCACTTTCACTCTCACACTCACTCCGATTCTTCCCTCATGCATGCGTGGGTTTCGCATCCTCTTGGGTTTTCTGCTATCCAGGCTAACAACACCTAAGCGCGCATGCACTTCTCAGCCCGAGAGCTCAAGCCGACAAGCATTATTTAATGCCTACCCATTTCTCTCTGAGGAGCATAAGAAATGTCTTAATGAAATCCTCTATAATTGGGGGTTTGTGCCGGAGCGAGGCATAATCTTGGGAGACGATGTCTGTGATGTTTGACCAGATCCTGTGGCGAAATTGGTCTAAGCTATGTCAGGTGCTAGAAGCAGGTTCCTTCTCTAATGTTTGGGAATTTTATATGAATGCGTATCAATCGAATGGGGATGAGCACGACAAATATGTGTCGTACATCCGGGGCCACTGTATTCCATTTGACTCGAGAGCTCTAGACCGCTTCCTAGGGACACCCACCTAAGTTAGCAATTGTGGGTACACGAGGTTAAGGAGCGGGGCACTGAACCCCGATGAGGTTTTGTAGACTCTATGCAAACCGGGAGCCTAGTAGGAGCTTAATGCCCAAAATTATCCCAAATACTTAAAGAAGTCCGACTTGCTCTCGATTCTTAAGGCCTGGTGCATCTTCTCTGAAGCTGGCCTCTTCCCGAACACTCACCATTAGGAGGTTAAGAAGGACTGGGTGTTGCTTCTTTTTTCTATTGTTACGAGGAAGTCAGTGAATGTGGGATCACTGATTACCAGTAACATCCACACTCTAGCGCAGAGTCAGACCTGGAGGTCTCGGTTATGGTACCCCTACCTCGTCACGCATTTATGTAGGGTAGTCGGGGTGGAGACCAGCGGTGATGTATCCATCAGGCCAGCTTCGATCGTGGACATGGCCATGATTAACCACTATCTCTAGGAGGATGACCCCACTTTGATTTGTCCAGCGGCTCGAGCTCGTGTGGCTAGGCCACCACATCAGCGACAAGACACATCCTCCAGTGGAGTTGAGAGACACATCTGGCGTATCGAGTGCTATATAGTCCAGTCTAACCAGGCGTTGGAGGGTGTGCTGCGAAACTTAGCCATCTAGCTACACGTTGATCCCGATGCTCTAGGTGGCCTTCCACTTCCCGAGGACGATTTGTAGAACGAGAGAGGAGCGGACTTGATGGAGAGGATGGCGAAGGTAGCGATGTTTGAGTGTCCATGCGTATACCTCTCTCGCACGCAGACCTAAGAGGGGAGTTCCTATTTTCATTTTCTTTTGTTTTTATTATTTTGCCTTATCATTATTATTGTATTATTTTCATTTGTTTTTTTTATTATTCCGCATTGTTGTTGTTATTGTTCTGTTTACTTTTGCTTATGCTTTTCTAGTTTCTTTAAGAACCACTTCTCAAGTGATTGGGGATAAGCACGAGAGTAAGTTTGGGGGAGACTCCGTATTCATGTCATTAACAATGCTCATATGACCTTTTCCTATTTTTGTTAGTTCTTATTTCATTTGATTACAAGTTTGTATTTCTATCTATATTTCAAAAAAAAAAGAATAATTAGAATTGTTGCCAATTAAGAAGAAAGAGCAAGGTAACTGAGGGAATAGCTTTGAGTAAGCTCATTTTCACCATAGTTTTGAGGGTAGGGTAACTTAATGTGTGCCATTCACATGTAGGTGAGAACCCCAAAGTGAGTTTTAAGCCCTAATGCATGAGGGTGAACACAACCACCCACTCATTTCTTCTTGATTGCGTGCATTTCACTCATAGGAATACCTTTCAGAACTTGTTTTCTCTCTCTTTGAAATTATTAGCATGTATGCATACATGAAGCATGATTGAGGCATTGTTTGATTAGTAACCTTTTGGCCAAAAGACAACCCCATACATTTTTCTCTAGTGCAGCCCCCTTAAGCCTAAGCACCATTCCATTCTTTATAGCTCAACACAACCCTTAAGCGTAAAACCATGAAAATAAGCAACTAAAGGAGTCAATAGACCGTTGTTGATTTGGGGATGGAAAGAGTGCAAAATTTTTACATTAGGAAATGATGGGTTGAATAGAGTATATATCAAAAGAATAAGAAGAAAAACAGAAAGAAAAAGAAAAAGGGGGACCATAATAAATGTGGATGTGGGGTATGAAAGATTGAGTAGGGAGTGTGTGCTAGTTCATTGAGTTTATTAAGAGAATTAAGTTCTTTTTGGCCTATACCTCCTTTGATTGAACCCAACCATTCCTTATATGTCCATCCCTCACCTTAGCCAAATTACAACCCCGAATAAAAGATCTCATGACTTGTGGCATGCATGCATGTAGATAATGGATTAGTAGAGAGGAACTGATGCATGAAATCCGCAAGTGTACGGTTTCGTCGTCAAGTAATAAAAAGATCGAATCCACAGGGACTGAGTTTATGAATACCAATTAATTAATTAATTCAATTAAATTAAACAAAAGAGAGTGTGATTGTTTATTAAGAATAACGTAGTAACAAAATAATTAAATAAAAATCAAGAAAACAGAATTTAGAACAAAAACAACAAGTTATCAAGAAGGGGGTTTTCAAATTTAAGAAAGCATCCAAGATTGGGGTACCACAATGATATAAGACAAATCCTAATTGACAACCCTTTTATTAAATCTGAAATTCAATTCAAGGTGAATTACCCAAAATTAGTTAATGTTCTCTTTCAAGATACAAGATCCGTGCCCAATTAAACCAATTCTTACTTTCGTGGTAATTGAATTTAAATTGAACCCATTACGCTTTGTGGTAATTCATTGATTCCTCGAAAGGCTAAAACTACTCTCGTGATTTAGACCTTAAGTTCAATTCTAATGGTTCCAACACTTAGGTTCACCTCTCAGTACGTCCCTAAATGCCTATGAGATGCAAATAAGTGGCCAACAAATTCACATGAATAAAAGTAATAAGAATTGAATCAATGAACAATCAAGATTAATAAAAGGGGAAAACAACGTCAATTAATCATTATCAATGTATCAAAGGGCATTGCCCAATCCTAGAAACAAAAGTAACTACTCAGACATAGAGAAGAAGGAAACAAAAATCAAACTTAAAAACATCCCAAACCCGTAACAATGGAAAAAGAAGAAGAATGATCAAGAACCCAAGCCTCATTCGTGCCTCCTTTAGAACTAGGTTTCAATCCAAGCTAGAATCCCCTAATAGCAATCAGAACATCTATTTATAGCCTAGGGCTTCTATGGGCTAAAAACCCCCAAAAGAAATAAAAACAGAAAAACTAAAATTCTACTGCGTTGTGAACCACCACTGTGGTGGCCACCACGACCAGATCGTGGTTGATTCTGAGTTGGAGATTTCACTGCTGGCTTCAAACCACGGCCGTGGTGTGCACCACGGCCAAGCCGTGGTTGAGTCTGCTTCAAATTTCTTCAATTTCCTGGTTCCCACGAACCATGGCCATGGTAGAGACCACCCCCAAGCCGTGGTGGGTCTGTTTGTCCTCTTTTTTAGCGCATTTACCCCTAATTCAATATCACTTCAGCTTAGCTCCATTTCAGCTCTTTAAACTTCAATTTGCCTCATTCCTGCATTGCAACACATGCCAAACCGCAGTTATCCGAACTAAAAGAAAAACGAATGATTGAATGAACAAATATGCATAAAAGACTATAAAAATGCATGCAAAACATATGCAAAATGTGATGTGGAATCACACACATCAAATTACCCCAAGCTTAAGATTTTGCTTGTCCTCAAGCAATCACTAAGACCAAATAAAGATCAAAACTTTGAAAATATGACTATGAATGTGGAACTCGGAGAACAACGAATCCAAGTAATAGGCATAAACATTCAACAAGTGTAGAGATGATCAATGTCCAGTTCAATTAGAAGCTTAAGTTGCCTAATTTCATGCTTCCCATCAATTGGGGTCACTCATCTAATCACTCTCAAAGTGTGTAAGGGTGAAGAAACATCACTCAAGCTCCTCAAAAAGCACTTTCATGAACTTGATAGGAAACTAAATCTTCACTAATAATCAGCATGCAAGCAAGAATCAGAAGGTCTTTCAAGGGTTGTAATGGGGCCATGGGAATGATTTTTGGTAGGATAAAGAAAGGAAAGTATGCACAAAGGGTTAGCAAAATTTCTAATACAAGAAACCCTCTAGAACATAAATGAAGCAAAGGTATTCTTCAATCAAGAGCATAGCTTCACATTTCCAAACAATTTTCTCCTTTCTTTTCCTTCTTTTTCAGGCTTTAATCTCAATTTTTTTCTCTTTTTTTTGTTTTTTTTGTTTTTTTTAGAAGACTCAAAAACATATAATTCTAAGCACAAGCTTCAAACCGAATTTTTGCTCCATTTAACATTCTAGATGGTTACCGACGGTGTATCATCATAGGTATCAAGGAAATCAATTATGCAATAGGCTCAAGATGGGCAACTAGTGGATGAAGATATGACAATAATTTCAGAAGGCCAGAAAAATACCTAAGATGCCTTAATCACATTCAAGCATGCAACCAAAAATTTTGTCTCAAAATGGTTTCAAATCAAGTTCTAAAGCACCAAATCCAAGAGTACAGAATTTCACTCAACAGAAAAGAGGGGTTAATATCAATGTAAAGCACATACCCCTTATTAGGCTCAATTCTCACCTTTAGTAGCAAAATCAATTAAAAGCACAAAAAAAGAGAACCTTACGCTAATCATTGCTATCAAAAGATCAACCCTTGCAAATAGCCTATCACAGGAATAATAATATGGGTTCCAAATTCACTTTTCTTTTAAATTAGCATGAAGTTCATACACGAGGATGCATGGGTAACAAGATGGTGTGATCATGCAAAAGAATGCAATATGCAATATGAAAAAGCATGAAAACCCTAAGTGCAACTAAGTATGCAGCATGAAAACATGAAAATAAATATCCCACCCCAAGCTGAAGATTCACATTGTCCCCAATGTAAATTAGCAAGTCAGAGAGAGAAGAAAAAGGAATGGACTCATTGCGGTGGAAAGTGGTGCTGGCTCATATGCCAGTCATACATGGCGCGGATCATGGTCTCTATGCTCTGTCCCTGTTGCTGGAGTTGCTCCATCAGCACTCTCTGCTGAGCCTGCTCTGACCGAATATGTGCCTGGTCGGCTCGGATGAGTGCCTGCTCAGCCTAAATAGCATCTAAGGAAGTGTAGATCCGAGCAAAAGCATCATCAGAAGTACCTACAAAAGAGGAAAAAGGCCTAGATGGCCGACCCTGTGGTGGTGGGCGAATAGGTTGCTGAACGTTAAGTGGTTCAGGCTTATCCACTACCGGCACACGCCAGTTTGCTGGGTTTCGGACGGTGATTGCATCAGAGTTAGGAAGCGGTAAAGGGTACAACCGGTCAAGAATAACTAAGCAGTAGGAATCGTCCTCTCTAACAATCATCTTCATAGCCATACAGGCTATAAGATCAATTCTATTTCGCCCTTCGGCTTCCACAAATCCGTCTAAGTCATACTCAAGATGGTGGGCTATTGCAGTGACAAGCCCACCAATGACTATGGAACCATCCCCCTTCCTAGCAACTTTTAGTAAGTGCCTAATCATGTGTGACCCTGTGTCCAGGTGTACACTGTGCAACATACCCCATAAGAAAAGGAGTTCGTCCTGACGGACAGCTCCATCGCTATCTCCACGACCGAATATGGTGTTAGCCATAATGCGGTGGAGATAGCGAAAACAGGGGTTGACTAAGGCTGTGGCCTTAGCTTTGGACGAATCATAGCTACCTCCACCCATACTTATTTGACTCCAGAATCTCCCAACATTAAACTCTCTAGGGAGCCGCCTTTCCCCACCCACAGGCAAGGAGAAAATAGAGTTAAACTCCTCTAAATTCATGACATGGTCAGCATTAAACAGCCGGAAAGTGATTCGGCCTTCGGCACACCCCTCCCCTTGTAAAATATTGGCCTCAAGAGAGCTCAAGAACTCCAATGTATGCCCAATAAGCGTAACATAAAGGGTACGAGCAAAGGTGCTCCACCCTATATTCTCCAGCATCCAGTTTATATCATCAGTCAGTCCTAAGGTGTCAAGAACTTGGTCATCTAGGTACCTAGTGTTCACTATTTTTCTTTTGACTAGCACATTATACCTATCCTTTTGTTCTCTATTCTTAAACTCAATACCGTAGGGGTTAGAGTTAGAAGAATTACCTCTTGAAGATGCTCCTCGTGCTCTGGAGGATGAAGATTGATCCCCTCTTTGCCTTTTGCTAGCCATAGGAACTCTGAATTGCAAGGTAAAACAAGGAATGCTGAAATTTTCAAAATTAGGGGGGTATGGTTTTCCAAAATTGGGGATTTTGGATTCTTATGAAAATTGGAGAGGCTGATGTGTGGGTTATGTTTAGGGAGGTTTGGAATGATGGAAAGATGAAGAAAATGGGTGTTTAAGGTAAGGAAAATGGTAATGTAGAAGAGGTGAGAGGTTTGAAGTTTTGGGCATGGAGGATGATGATGGAGAAGAATGAAGAAGAAGAAGTAAAAATGGAGTTGGTGGGTTGATTTTGGGGGTGGAATTTGAAAGGTGGAGGGTTATTTGTGAGAGAAAAAGTGAGAAATGGAGGTTGATGTGTATAGCAATGGAGGTGGGGGAAGGAGGAAGAAGAAGAAGTGGGAGGGAAATGAGGGAAAGATTGGTGCGTAAGTGTTAAAAAAATGCTCCAAACACGAACCACGGCCAGCATGGGGACCACGGCCGGTAGTGTGTCAATTCTGCTTTTTGCATCTTTCCATTTTTTTTCTTCGGACCAGAACCACGACCGTGGTAGACACCACGACCATGATGGGCACCACGGCCAGGCCGTGGTTGGTTCTGGAATTGGTTTTTTTTTTTTTGGTGGCAAGAGCTGAATTATGGGTGTGGTACATACCACATCCTAACCGTTGTTCCCTCTGGACTTGGAATTTGAAGCTTTGAAGTCCCCAAAGAGGTTCAACTTGAAATACACTCATCAATAAGTGTTCATTGCCCTGCAACTTTGTTAAATTTATCCAAATAACAAATGCAAAAACATAAAGAGAAAAAAATTTTGCAATGGAAGAGAACTTGGGTTCCCCCCTAAGAAGCGCTTATTTATGGTCTTAAGCTCGACCCCTGCCATTTTTAGTTTGAAGCACTTGGACAGAGAAGGTTGCGTGTCACCCCCTTCTCTATAGGTTCATCAACAAGATAAGACTTCAACCTTTGTCCATTTACTTTGAAGGACCCTGTGGCTTCGCTCCACACCTCTACAGCTCCATAAGGAAACACTTGGCGAACTTGAAATGGCCCAGACCATCTAGACTGAGCTTACACTGGAAATAGCTTCAATCTTGAGTTGAAGAGCAAGCACAAGATCTCCTTCTTTGAATTCTCTACGTAAGATGTGCTTGTCATGCCAACGCTTGGTCATTCCTTGTAAGTCTTGGCATGTTCATATGCATCAAGCCTCAATTCATCCAGCTCATGAAGTTGTAACTTCCTTTTCTCCCCAGCCATTTTCATATCAAAGTTCAATAGCTTGATGGGCCAAAATGCCTTGTGTTCTAGCTCAATTGGAAGATGACACGGCTTACCATAAATCAACCGGAATGGAGTCATACCAATGAGAGTCTTATAAGCTGTTCTGTATGCCCATAGAGCGTCATCAAGCTTCAGAGACCAATCCTTTCTCGATTTCGAAACAGTCTTCTCCAATATGCTCTTGATTTCTCTATTGGAAACCTCTACTTGTTCGCTGGTTTGGGGATGGTATGGTGTAGCAACTTTGTGAGTCACTCCATACTTCTTCAAGAGGTTTTCAAATTGCTTTTCGATGAAATGTGAACCTCCATCACTTATGACTGCTCTTGGAACTCCGAACCTTGGAAATATGATCTTTTTGAACAGCTTCATTACTGTTTGGGCATCATTTGTTGGGGATGGCACAGCTTCCACCCATTTTGAGACATAGTCCACTGCGACAAGAATATACTTGTTGTTACAAGACGGTGGAAATGGTCCCATGTAATCAACTCCCCAAACATCGAAGATTTCCACTTCAAGAATGTTGTTCAGAGGCATCTCATGCCGTTTGGATATATTTCCAGTTCTTTGACAACTGTCACAAGAAATCACAAAGTTACGAGCATCTCTGAAAATATGAGGCCAAAAGAAACCAGATTGAAGAACTTTGGCTGCTGTCTTTGAGGCACTAGCATGTCCTCCATAGGATAAAGAATGACAACAATTCAATATACTCTGAACTTCATCCTTTGAGACACATCTCTGATAGATACCATCAGCACATTTCCGGAAGATATATGGTTCATCCCACACAAAATGCTTCAGATCAGATAAAAATTTCTTTTTCTGTTGATAGTTAATTTCTGGTGGTAGAATTCTGCAAGCCAAGTAATTCACAAAGTCAGCATACCAAGGAGCATCCTCTTCTGAAATGGCAAGTAGTTGTTCATCGGGGAATGAATCATCAATAGGCAAGTTACCCTGCCCATTCACCGGTGGTTCAAGTCTAGATAAGTAATCCGCAACTAAGTTCTCTACCCCTTTTTTGTCCAGAATCTCCAAGTCGAATTCTTGCAAGAGAAGTATCCAACGGATAAGTCTAGGCTTTGCTTCCTTTTTGCTCATGAGATATTTAAGTGCGAAATGATCGGTGTACACAATCACCTTTGAACCCACAAGGTATGATCTGAACTTCTTAAAGGCAAATACCACCGCAAGCAATTCCTTCTCAGTAGTTGCATAATTAGCTTGGGCTCCATCAAGAGTTTTGCTTGCATAATAGATGGCATGCACCTTCTTGTCTTTCATTTGCCCCAAAACAGCTCCTATGGCATAGTCACTGGCGTCGCACATAATCTCAAATGGTAGATTCCAATCCGGTAACTGCAAAATGGGAGCGATAATCAAAGCTTCTTTTAATCTGCAAAAGGCTTTCAAACAATCATTATCAAAATCAAAGGGAACATCTTTCACTAAGAGATTAGACAATGGTTTAGCAATTTTTGAAAAATCTTTAATAAATCTCCGGTAAAAGCCAGCATGTCCTAAGAAACTCCGCACTCCTTTCATGTTCACTAGTGGAGGTAATTTTTCAATTACTTCAATCTTTGCTTTATCCACCTCAATCCCTTTTCCTGAAACTAAGTGTCCAAGCACTATTCCCTCTTGTACCATAAAATGGCACTTTTCCCAATTCAAGACGAGGTTAACCTCTTCACAGCGCTGCAAGATCTTAGACAAATTAGACAAACAATCATCAAAGTTAGTACCATATATAGAGAAATCATCCATAAAAACTTTCATGATGTTTTCAATAAAGTCAGAGAAAATTGCAGTCATGCATCTTTGAAAAGTAGCCTGAGCATTACACAAACCAAAAGGCATTCTCCTATAAGCAAAAGTGCCATAGGGACAAGTAAATTTGGTCTTTTCCTGGTCACTAGGATGAATGGGGATTTGATGGAATCCCGAATAACCGTCCAGGTAACAAAAATACGTATGCTCAGCTAATCTCTCAAGCATTTGGTCAATGAAGGGGAGGGGGAAGTGATCTTTCCTAGTAGCTTTATTCAACTTCCTATAATCGATGCACATTCTCCACCCTGTGACAGTCCTTGTGGGAATCAGTTCATTTTTCTCATTTTTGGTCACAGTTATTCCCCCTTTCTTAGGAACCACATGCACCGGACTAACCCATTCACTGTCTGAGATTGGGTAAATTATCCCAGCATCTAACAACTTAAGAATTTCTTTCTTAACCACCTCTTTCATATTAGGATTCAACCTACGTTGATGATCAATGGATGGTTTATGGTCAACTTCCATCAAAATCCTGTGCATGCAAAAGAAAGGATTTATGCCTTTAATGTCATCAATTGTGTATCCTATGGCATTTCTATACATTCTAAGTGCTCTAAGCAATTTCTCTGTTTCTAACTCATTCAAACTAGCACTTACAATGACAGGATAAGAAGAGTTGGGACCAAGAAATTCATACTTGAGAGTGGAAGGGAGGGGTTTGAGTTCTACCTTTGGAGCTTTTTCCTCTTTCCAATCTTCAAGTTTGGGTTTAGACTCAAGCTTCTCCATTTTGGCATTTTGAGGTGGAATCTCTGGATTCGCCTCTAACAAACAGGCATACTCAGCTACTTCACCTTCAAACTCTGATGAGTCTCTACCAACTAAGCACATTTCCAATGGATCTTCAAAGCTCATCTTGATGGTTTCTTCTTTCACTACCTGGTGCAATAATTCAATCCTACAACAAGAGTCCTCAAAAGAAGGTTGCTTCATGGATTTAGATATATCAAACTCAACCTTATCATCACCAATAGTCAAGGACAACTTACCATTTTTTACATCAATAATGGCACCTGCAGTAGCCAAGAAATGCCTACTAAGAATAATGGGAATTTGTGCATCCTCTTCCATTTCAAGTACCACAAAATCAGTAGGAATAAAGAACTTACCTACTCTAATAGGAACATCCTCCAAGATGCCTATTGGGTATTTGACGGATCGATTCGCCAATTGAAGGGAGATAGTTGTGAGTTTTAGTTCACCCACCTCCAACTTCTTACACACAGAAAGGGGCATAAGACTAACACTAGCCCCCAAATCACACAAAGCTTTATCAAAACTGGTATTCCCAATCAAGCAAGGAATAGAGAAGCTGCCAGGATCTTTGAGTTTAGGAGGCAACTTATTTTGGATTAAAGCGCTACACTCCTCAGTTAATGTTATTGTCTCATACTCCTCTAGCTTTCTCTTATTAGACAAAATGTCCTTAAGAAATTTAGCATAGGTAGGCATTTGTTGCAACGCCTTAGTGAAGGGTACATTAATGTACAACTTCTTAAGGACCTCAAGAAACTTCCCAAATTGCTTATCTAGCTTGGCCTTGGCCAATCTTTGAGGGAAGGGCACCGGGGGTTGGTAAGGTTTTGGGGGTACATACTTAGACACTTTCTCATTGGTCTCTTTTTCTTCTAAGGGTTGTGTCCTAGTTGTTTCTTTTTCTTCATCCCTCCCATCTTTGTCATTTTCCCCCTTTGCCTTGGAATATTCTAGTTGCTTTCCACTTCTTAAACTCACAGCCTTACAATGTTCATTAGGATTTATTTCAAGCTGTCTTAGAAATTTCCCGTGTGGTCTATATGAAGAGCTAGCTTGTTGGGCTATTTGAGTTTCTAACATCTTGTTATGAATAGCTAAATTATTGACCATGGTGCCTAAACTCTTCATTTTGCTTGGTTTGACTCTCTACAAAATTTTCAAGGAGAGTTTCGAGTTTAGATTTTTGTACCTGGGGGAATCCAATAGAAGGTTTAGCACCACTTTGCCCAACTTGATTTTGATTGTTCCGATAGGAGAAGTTGGGATGAGACCTCCAACCGGGATTGTAAGTCTGTGAATATGGATCATTGCGCCCCTTCGGTGGAATGTCATAGAAGTTGTGGCATGATTCCATTTGTTCCACCGAAGTGCCTTGTGAGGAACCATTTTCAGCTTGGCAGTCCGCACTCATATGTCCCTGTACTCCACAAATCTCACAAAAGATGTTAGCAGCACTTATGGCATTAGCACTAGCTTTTTCAAGCTTATCAAAACGTTTATTCAATGAGTCAAACTTAGCCATAATTAAACTAACACCATCTACCTCAAACTTACCTTCCGAGAGCTTTCTCGGGTTGTTACCTCTTTCACTGGCCCATTGGTGATGGTTTGCAGCAACATTCTCAATAATATCATAGGCTTCTGTAAGTCTTCGATTCATCAAAGCTCCGCCAGCTGCAGAATCAAGCGACACCTTTGAAGGATATTCCAATCCATTGTAGAAGGTGTGAATAATTAACCACTTTTCTAGTCCATGATGCGGGTAAGCTTCCAATAACCCCCTATATCTATCCCAAGCTTCTGATAATGATTCTCCGTCTCTTTGAACAAAGCTTGTTATTTGAGTTCTAAGATGTGCAGTCTTGGAAGGAGGAAAGAACTTATTCAAGAATGCTTGCTCCAATTGATTCCATGTGGTTAATGTATCGGTGGGTACCGATTTCAACCAAGCTTTAGCCTTGTCCCTTAATGATAATGGAAACAACCGGAGGCGAATGGCATCAACTGAGGCACCTTCAATTTTGAGAGTCTCACAGAATTCTAAGAACATCTCCACATGATCATTTGGGTCCTCTGAGGATAAACCTCCAAATTGGTTTTGCCTTATCATGGATAGTAAGGAAGGCGGTATAGTGAAGTTCTCAGCTTCAATGGCTGGCCTAGCAATCCCAGACCGCAAACCCCGAGCATTAGAGGCTGCATACTCCTTTAAAGGTTTATTATCTTCAGCGGCTGCCATGACAAGTGTTGGTTCAGATATGTCCTTTACTCCTTGCCATTGTTGTCTTCTCCTTCTAAGTAAAGTCCTTTCAATTTCAGGATCCGCTTCAATGAGAATCCCAGAACGTCTAGTACTTTGCATAAATAAGAGAAATTACCTGTAGAGAATCAAAGAGAAATCAAGAACGTAAGAACCAAATAAAAGAAAAAGGTTTAAAATAATCAAATTAAAAATTAAATTAATATTCAAGAAAAACACAGTCCCCGGCAACGGCGCCAAAAACTTGATGTGTGAAATCCGCAAGTGTACGGTTTCGTCGTCAAGTAATAAAAAGATCGAATCCACAGGGACTGAGTTTATGAATACCAATTAATTAATTAATTCAATTAAATTAAACAAAAGAGAGTGTGATTGTTTATTAAGAATAACGTAGTAACAAAACAATTAAATAAAAATCAAGAAAACAGAATTTAGAACAAAAACAGCAAGTTATCAAGAAGGGGGTTTTCAAATTTAAGAAAGCTTCCAAGATTAGGATACCACAATGATACAAGACAAATCCTAATTGACAACCCTTTTATTAAATCTGAAATTCAATTGAAGGTGAATTACCCAAAATTAGTTAATGTTCTCTTTCAAGATACAAGATCTATGCCCAATTAAACTAATTCCTACTTTCGTGGTAATTGAATTTAAATTGAACCCATTACGCTTTGTGGTAATTCATTGATTCCTCGAAATGCTAAAACTACTCTCGTGATTTAGACCTTAAGTTCAATTCTAATGGTTCCAACACTTAGGTTCACCTCTCAGTACGTCCCTAAATGCCTATGAGATGCAAATAAGTGGCCAATAAATTCACATGAATAAAAGCAATAAGAATTGAATCAATGAACAATCAAGATTAATAAAAGGGGAAAACAACGTCAATTAATCATTATCAATGTATCAAAGGGCATTGCCCAATCCTAGAAACAAAAGTAACTACTCAGACATAGAGAAGAAGGAAACAGAAATCAAACTTAAAAACATCCCAAACCCGTAACAATGGAAGAAGAAGAAGAAGGATCAAGAACCCAAGCCTCCTTCGTGCCTCCTTTAGAACTAGGTTTCAATCCAAGCTAGAATCCCCTAATAGCAATCAGAACATCTATTTATAGCCTAGGGCTTCTATGGGCTAAAAACCCCCAAAAGAAATAAAAATAGAAAAACTAAAATTCTGCTGCGCTGTGAACCACGGCCGTGGTGGCCACCACGGCCAGGCCGTGGTTGATTCTGAGTTGGAGGTTTCACTGCTGGCTTCAAACCATGGCCAGGCCGTGGTTGAGTCTGCTTCAAATTTCTTCAATTTCCTGGTTCCCACGAACCATGGCCGTGGTAGAGACCACCCCCAAGCCGTGGTTGGGTCTGTTTGTCCTCTTTTTTAGCGCATTTACCCCTAATTCAATATCACTTCAGCTTAGCTCCATTCCAGCTCTTTAAACTTCAATTTGCCTCATTCCTGCATTGCAACACATGCCAAACCGCAGTTATCCGAACTAAAAGAAAAATGAATGATTGAATGAACAAATATGCATAAAAGACTATAAAAATGCATGCAAAACATATGCAAAATGTGATGTGGAATCACACACATCAGGAACCAAGCCTATGGTAAGGTGTGTTTATGTTGTAAAGGAATGAAAATACAAGAGCCCAAACACTTGAGTGAAGAGAGCAAATTTGTTTAAAACTATTCACATGTGAATCTGTGTGCATGTAAAGTTACTCAGTTCTTGGTGTTGGTGATTGAGCAAAATGACCCTTCTAGTTATATCTTTCGGTGATCTGAACTCTGAATTCATGATTTGCAGCATAGAGTTTGTTTGGAAACACTTCATTTCTTTTACAATAAATAAATGGCTTCAGTTGCTCTATTTCTTATTGTTTTCTCTTTTTTAATTTTGTTTCTTTGCCAGAGGACGTGGCAAAGGTTAATAGGGGGATTTTGTTTAACTGAAGCCATTTATTTATTCTAAAAAAAATGAAGTGTTTCCAAAGAAACTCAGTGCTGCAAATCATGAATTCAGATAAACAAGTTCTTTATTTCTTTGTTTCTTTCTTCTTTTTTTGAAATATAGATAAAAATACAAACTTGCAATTAAATGAAACAGGAATTGACAAAAACAGGGAAAGGTCATATGAGCATTATTAATGACATGAATATAGAGTCTCCCTCAAACTTTCTCTCATGCTTGTCCCCAAGCACTTGAGAAGTGGATCCTAATGAAACTAGAAAAACACAAGCAAAAGTAAACAGAACAATAACAATAATAATGCAGAATAATAAAAACAAAACAAATGAAAATAACACAATAACAATGACAAGCCAAAATAATAAAAACAAAAGAAAATAAAAATAGGAACTCCCACTCTTAGGCCGCTATGGAGGAGGTACGCGCATGGACTCTCAAACATCGCTGCCTTCACCATCCTCTCCATCAGTGTCCGCTCCTCCATCCCTCTGCAATTCGTCCTTAGGAAGTGGAAGGCCACCTAGAGCATCGGGATCAACGTGTAGCTAGATGGCTAAGTTTTGCAGCGTCCCATCCAGCGCCTGGTTAGATTGCACTATATAGCACTCAAGATGCCAGATGCGTCTCTCTACTCCACTAGAGGATGTGTCCTGTCACTAACATGGTGGCCTGGCCGCACGAGCTCGAGGCACTGGACAGATTTGAGTGGGGTTGTCCACCTGGATATAGCGGTTAATCATGGCCACGTCCACGACAAGAGCTGACCTGATGGACACATCACTGCTGGTCTCTACCCCGGCTGCCCTGCATAAATGTGTATGATGAGGCAAGGGTACCATAATCGAGACCTCCGGGTCTGACTCTGCGCCAGAGTGTGGATGTTATAGACAATCAGTGATCCCATGTTCACTAACTTCCCCGCAATAATAGCAAAAAGAAGCAACGCCTGGTCCTTCATAACCTCCTGATGGTGAGAGTTCGGGAAGAGGCCAGTTTGGAGAAAGTGCACCAGGCCTTAGGAATCAAGAGCAAGTCAGACTTCTTCAAGTATTTGGGATAATTTTGGGCACCAAGCTCCCATTGGGCTCCCGATTTGCATAGATTCTGCACAACCTCATCTAGGTTTAGCGCCCCTCTCCTCAACCTCGTGTACCCACAATCGCCAACTTCGGTGGGTGTCTCTAGGAAGCGATCCAGAGCTCTCGAGTCAAATGGAATATGATGGCCCTGGACGTATGACACAAATTTGTCGTGTTCATCCCTATTCGGCCGTTACGCATTCATAAAAAAATTCTCGAACAATGGAGGAGGAACCTGCTTCCGACACCTGACATAACTTGGACCAATTTCGCTACAAGATCTGGTTAAAAATCACATCATAGGCACCGTCTCCCAAGATTATGCCTCGCTCTAGCATAAACCCCTAATTATAGAATATTTCATTGAGGTGCTTCTCATGCTCCTCAGAGAGAAATAGGTGGGCATTAAATGACGTATGTCGGCGAGCTCTCGGGCTGAGAAGTGTGTGCATGCTTAAGTGCCATTAGCCTGGATTGTAGAAAACCCAAGAGGATGCGAAACCCACACATGCACGAAAGGAGAATTGGAGTGAGAGTGAAGGAACGAGAGTGAAAACATTATGGGTGATGGCCAGAGTGAGTGGGTGGGTCTCAAAAGAGAGGAACGTAAGGGGAATGTGGGTGAGAAAGTAAGTTAGAAAATGGGGGAGATCGCGTTTTAAAACGTAGAACTGCTATGGGTGCCTAAGCATTATGTTTTGTAGCACCTAGGCGCTAGGTTCGAATTTCAAATTTTTTATTTTTATTTATTTATTTATTTATTTTTTGTGTGTGGTGCCTAGGTGCTTAATATTCAGTGCTTAGGCATTGAAGTGCTAGTGTTGCTGGTGAAAAGAGGTGCCACGGGCGCCTAAGTGCTCCGTGTCTAGTGCTTGGGCGCTAGACAGGTAGAATGGACATGGAGTTGAGCGCCTAGGCACTCAGTAGACAGTGCCTAGGCGTTGAAGTGGTAGTGCTGAAACTGCTGCAAACCTGTCTTCTCCTCTGAGTTCACAATAAAAGCTCCTCAACCAAGTCCTTCTTTACCTGATTTCCAATATGAACTAATCCAATAAACAAATATTAATAAAATAGATAAGAAAAAGAAAATATAATAAGAATGAAAGAAATACAAAACCGAGCTTCCCAAGAGCGCTTATTTAACGTCTTGAGCCTGACGTGTTATAGCAGTTTATGGATCTTTCAATTCGATAGAAACTTTGTAACAGTCTAATTCTCCTCCAAAATACAGCTTCAACCTTTGGCCATTCACCTTAAATCTCCTCCCAGACTTTAGCTCTGAAACTTCCACTGCTCCTAATGGGGAGATGATGCACAATTTTCAGTTTCAAACAAGTCTACAAACTTGATGCGGGATTAATTGTTGCATTGCGAACCCAAGTGCAGGTTATCTCAAGTAATAAATTTCTCGGGAGTCCAAGGTCGATCCACAGGGAATTGTTGAAGATTAATTAAGGTGAAGTAAATATTTTGTTACTACGATTAAAATTATTTACTTGGGTAAAAAGATTCACTCTTGGTAAATAAAATAAAGGTAAGATTAATTCCTTTTATAACTCAATTAGAATCCTCGCAACATGGAGGTTCCAATCGAAAAATACAATATTAAAAGTTCATTTAAAATAATATGCGTAATTATATTATGCGTCCTAAAAATATTACCACTACTTATAAATAGGTTAAAGCATTCATTGTGCTAATATTTTGTCTACAACAAATCAAGAACTCCTCTTTACAAAGATGGCTTCTAAATTATAAGAAACAAATTATAATACCTATAATGGTTACTAGAAATTATAAATCATTTAAGTACAAGAGAAGAATAAATATAACCTTACTTTATTACCAAGAGCTTCACCCTTTCACCCAAGTAAAATGAAACTTAGTTACTCATAGATAAGAAGAAAGAAAGAGAGAAGAAGAAGAAGAAGAACATGACTTTAATTTAGAACAAAGGAAAATTACTACAAGAAAACCTAGTAACAAAATGGTATCATTTTGGTAACTAACACCTAACTCCCTTCAATGATCTACCAAGGACCCCTTTTATAGAGGATTAGAGATACAAAATGATAAGTGGGCTGAGTCATTAGTGGGTGGATGAGTGGAAAATGCCAAATGACTTTTGATGAGTGGAAAATTATGGAGATTCCTTGTCTCCGAAATCATGCAGCTCTGAAGTTATTGCATTCATCATTTTTGAACCAAGTGGTCTTCATGAAAGTTGTAGGTCTGGATCTTAAATTTTAAATGGTGTTAGTTTGAGTCCAATATCATTTCTATAACTCCAGATACATTCAAATTACTGCACACTGCCTAGGCCCAGTCACAACTCCTCTATTCTGACTTCCAAGCCCAATATCACCTTCAAGGAGTCCGATTCTGGAAAGGTGTTCAACATAAAAGTTGTAGATATAGGTCTTAACTATTCAACATCCAAATTTCAGCCTATTTGACAACCACTAGCCCGAAAGCTATGATAAACAGTACACGTAGGTTAAGCTGTCAGGAAAAGCACTCTGGTTCTTGCTTCAACCCCAATTTGAGTTATCTACTCGTATGATTGGGCCTTTGAGGTCTTCATGAAAGTTATAGAACTCTCTCTTATCTTTCAAATGCTACTAGAATCACCTCCAAAGACTACCTACATCCCAAGATATAGTCCAAATACAGAAATAACGTAAGACGTAAATTATGCTGAAAAATTCAATTAAGTCCAATTTGAGTCCAAACTTACAAAACATAATCAAAATCAATCAATTAAGTACATGGAGAGTGTAAATGACTAAAAATGAAGGCTTATTAATGTATCAAATATGTGATCATCAAATTCTCCCACACTTAGCTTTTTGCACTCCTGGGCAAAACACAAGACCAAAACTAAAAAAAATGATACAGACTCAAAAGTTAAACACTCTAAAAGACTTAATTTAAAAATGAAGAGCGACCAATCATTCAAGTAATCAAAACATTCAAGAGGTAATATATCTTTACATCTCAAATCAACAAGCAAGGATATTTCAATTGAAAAGCATGAGTCAAGAATGATAGATTTTCACAAGATTCACTCTCGATCCCCCAAGTGTTTAAAAGATAGGTATTTCACTCGATTCAACCCATGAAAATTGCACTACCATAAGCTTGCTTTTCTTCTACTTTTCTACTACTCAGAACACATGCACACACAAATCATGAGGACTTTATTCAAGGTTGTAATGGGGTCAAGGTAAAGGAGGAGGTAATATGGATATGACAAGTTAAATACCAGAGAATAAAGAGCATAAGAGCTGAGTTCAATTAATAAGCATGAAAGTTCATCCCAACTCCACCTAATACAAATTCCCTTTACATATTCTTTTCCTTTCCTTTATTATCTTGTTGACCCTTTTTTTTTACATTTTTTTTATTGATTTTTTTTTTTTACAAAAAGAACATCATATATACATTTTTTTTAACCATTCTGCATACATACCCTCACACTTGTTCAAGAACTCATCGAATGACAAAACTAATGTTCTCTTATTCCCTAAGGTCAAGTAGGAACATGGTTTTTCATTTAAGGCACATAATGAATTCGAAACAAAGAATAGTCAAATAAGCTCAAAGGGGTTATGTAAGGGGAAATAGGTCATTTCTAATGCTTTATGTTGGCAGGAATCAGAGAATTTCCAAGAAGTCATAAGAGTGCTTGATATCATATTGAGACAACATGCTGCTAAACAAGGCTGGCTATTTGATTAAAGTAACTATTTCAAGAAAAATGTCTTAATCATATTTATGTATGCATATGAAAATGTAGTCTCAAAAAGAATCAAAGCAAGTTCTAGAGTAACAATTCCATGAGTGAAATTCACACAATAAAGAAAAGAATGGTACAAATGTTCAATCCATTCATCAATAGGCTCAAAATCTCACAAGGCATAATTCTATCATTCTCAGTCCACCAATTCAACACCCATAACCAAGCATGTGAATTTTAAGAAAGAAGACAATTTACTCAATCATGCAAATTTCCCTGAATTTGAATTGCTACTTCTACACAAACTAGTTACTACCTAAATTACTCCTTACTCTGCCACCAATTTTTGATGCGTCTCAAGAGTAAATAATTTACTCTTTACTCTGCTATCCCTAATTACTTTTGTTGTTAATAAATTGATGACAAACATAACAAACATATTAACAAACACACTCCTAATTTTTTTTTTTTTTTTCTAATATAAACACAACAAACATATTAACAAACACACTTCTTATTTTTTTTTTTGATTTCTTTTTCACAACTATCCTTCCCCCCAACCAGATCACAACATTGTCCTCAATGTCAAAACATAGATAGGTAAAGGATAGAATATATTACCTATTGCTACAATTACTGAAAAGAAAAATCTCACACAAATTTAAACAGAAACAAAGTATGATAAATAAAACCAAAGCTTGTAATTATTTAAATAGTTCGAGTGTCTTGGCTGGCTTTCTTTTCATTTTGCTTCCCTCACCGCTTTCTTCGGACCAATCTATCTGAGCTGTTGCTGGATCAGGTTCATAAACAAAAGCTTCTAATTTATCAATCAACTCATCAACAGTAGAAGCAGAGATAAGGAGCCATCTTACAGAAGGTGTGACAAATTTCTGTTCCACAGCATGATCAACAAAAGATAACAAATTATCAAAGAAATTATTAACATTCAACAAACCTATGGGTTTATGGTGGATGTTCAGTTGGGCCCAAGAGACAATTTGAAAGACTTCTTCCAAAGTACCAAAACCACCAAGTAAGACAATGAATGCATCAGAGTTTTCAATCATCGCCTTCATTCGTCCATGCATAGATGATACCTGAATTTCCAGTCCAATTGTCTTTCCAACGATGTTCCTTCGAGTTAAAGGTTCAGGAATGACACCTAAAACTTGATCACCTCTTATAAATGCAGAAAGTGATACAACCCCCATTAACCCAAGGCAACCTCCCGCATATACTACACGAATGTTCCTCGCAGCAAGTGTTCTACCAACAGTGCTTGCTGCATTTACAAACTCTAAACTCTTCCCATAACTTGTCCCACAAAATACACAGATACTGACAAATCTATAAATAGAAGAAGAAGCTCCCTCCATTTATACACTCACACTTTCTTTGAAGGATTATGAGTTGCAGGAAAGTGAAGAAAATGGAGTGTTTAAATAGGGAAGAGAATAGAAAAGGTAATAATAGCTCCTATACAAGTAGGTTGGCTGGTGTCAGAAAAGTTTGAAAATTTAAAAATAATAATAATAATAATAATTTTTTTTTTGTTTTTGTTTTGTTTTGTTTTTTTTTACTTCAAGAAAACCATCAGGGTAAAGAAGTCTAGAAACCCCCGAAGGATCCCATCCAAAGGATCATCTGTCCAAAACCAAAATTCAACAAAATCATACAAAGATAAAATAATAATAACAAATGATTACATACCTTTATGTACAGGTTTCATGGCAGATCTTTATACTTTGCCGTCATGAGTGCAGTAATACCAAGACGGCTCAGCCAATCTAGGCATTCTTCTCCCTCCCGCTTGTGGATATTTTGGATTGAGCTACGACGCCACTAATTAAAGTGCGTAAATCTGACAGCTACCACCAATGACCACAGCCAGTGAAAGGTCGCTGAAGAGCCTATGGCATTAAATCACAAGATCCAGCTCAGAGGCATTGTCACGCGAGAATGCAAACACGGGATGCTTCTTTCTGTCCATCAGCAAGCAGAGCCTTTGGTTAAAACCTGGGAATGCTTACGCGGCTCTCTACAAAGCATGGCACACGAACCTTATTTATCGACCGGCGTGCGAAGGTCCACCCGAGTCAATGATGGGTCTGCCACTCCACTGGCAGGGGCTCCTAATCTAATTAAAGACTAAGTACAACCGAAGTTTTGCCTTTTTTTATTTTATTTAATTTATTTAATTTATTTCTTTTATTTCTTTTTATTTCTTTTTTTTTCTTTTTTTTTTTTTTTTTTTTTTCTTTTTTTTCTTTTCTTTTCTCTTTTCTTTTTTTTTCTTTTGAAGATATACAAGATAGTATATACATGTTGTTGTGATTGTGACTCACATCTTCCTCTAGTTTCACGTCCAGAAATGGCTTAAACGCCTTCTATGAGTCGAGGATAAGCTTCCCATCCAATTTTCTTATAAATTGGCAAACAGGGTCTTTTTGAGTCAGATTCCCAAGACTATAATGCTTTTGCTCGTCCTTGAAGAAATTCCATAAACTAAGAAGTTCACGCTGCACAATTCCACAAGAATGCGTCTCAAGAGTCAATAAGATATTATCTAATGACTCCTTAATCAGTCCATTCTTAATGAAGAAAATTTTATCTTCTCTATTTACGAAAACCATTCCCAAAGAGCGACATCGCGTGTTGCAATTCCATCGTGCACACTTGTAGCAAACTTTCATTCTTTTTGCTCTTCTCCTTTTTGAAAATGAACTTTTACCGAGACCAGACATGTATGAGATAAATGAATCTGAAGATTCACCAGCTAAACAAACCTTTGCTTCGATTATCCAGCATATATCTTCTGGGATGCCTTTATACATTAACAATCTCAGTCTTTCACACCTAGCTTCATAGACTTTTGTTAGAGCATTTAGAGGGAGAGAAGGAAAATGTTTTCTTAGATTTGAGAGAATGACATCCATTTTAAAAGGAGAAGAATTCAGTTATTATGGGAAACTGAAAAACAAACCGACTTGAGAGTCACGGAGTACCGTTATCCACCATTTAATCGGGAACACAAAGAACTGCAAAAAGAAAGAAACAACATTAAAATAAATTCTACTCATAACATGGATTAGAAAGAGAAATGGATTCTACCTCAACAACTTGATGTTCCAGAAATGGTTTGAGTCTTTGTCCATTGACCTTAAATACAATATCATTCCTAGGATTCTCAATGTCTATGGCCCCACAAGAGTACACATGTTTGACAATATAAGGACCGATCCACCTAGATCTCAATTTTCCAGGGAATAGGTGAAGACGAGAATTATAAAGCAGAATTTTTTGACCAATTTCAAAAGTGTTTCTGAAAATTGATTTGTCATGAAAAGCTTTTGTTCTAGCTTTATAAATCTTTGAGTTTTCATATGCATCATTTCTTAATTCCTCAAGTTCATTCAATTGTAATTTGTGTAACTTGGAAGCATCATCAAGACTTAAGTTGAAAGCTTTAATGGCCCAAAATGCTTTATGCTCCAATTCTACAGGCAAATGACAAGGTTTTCCATAAACTAACCGATAGGGAGACATGCCTAAAGATGTTTTAAAAGCAGTACGATAAGCCCAAAGTGCATCGTTTAGTCTTAAAGACCAATCTTTACGATTTGGGTTAACTGTTTTTTTCAAAATTTGTTTAATCTCCCTATTTGCTAATTCAACTTGTCCACTTGTCTGAGGGTGATAAAGGGTAGTAATTTTGTGTGTGATGCAATATTTCTTCATTAAGGATTCAAATGGTTTATTGCAAAAATGTGTTCCCCCATCACTGATGATAGCTCGAGGGATTCCAAATCGACTCAAAACATTTTCTTTTAAAAATTTCAAAACAGTTTTGTGATCATTGTGTCGACATGGAATCGCCTCAATCCATTTTGAGACATAATCAACTGCAACCAAAATGTACACAAATCCAAAAGATAATGGAAATGGACCCATGAAATCAATTCCCCAATAATCAAAAATTTCAATGACAAGGATAGGGTTCAAAGGCATCATATTTCTTTTAGAAATGGACCCCAATTTTTGACAACTTTCACAACTTTTGCAAAAAGTATAACTGTCCTTGAATAAAGTGGGCCAATAAAATCCACACTGTAAGATTTTCGCAGCTGTTTTCTTTGAAGAAAAATGACCTCCACATGCTTCTGAATGACAAAATTTAATGACACTACTTACCTCATTGTCAGGTACACATCTCCGAAAGATTTGATCAGGACAATATTTGAACAAATATGGGTCATCCCAAAAGAAAATTTTCACCTCAATCAAAAACTTTTTTCTGTCTTGGTGTGTCCACTGATGCGGCATCTTACCTGTTACAAGAAAATTGACAATGTTAGCAAACCAAGGCATGGAATTGACAGAAAATAAAAATTCATCTGGAAAAGAATCATTGATAGGTGTGCTATCAAAAGATAAGCCTGTTGTCAGCCTTGACAAATGATCTGCAACAACATTTTCGGCTCCTTTCTTATCTTTTATTGTGATGTTGAATTCTTGAAGCAACAAGATCCATCGTATCAACCTAGGTTTGGCTTCCTGTTTAGACATTAAATATCTAACAGTAGCATGATCAGTGAAAACAACAGTGGACGAACTAATTAAATAAGCTCAAAATTTGTCCAATGCAAAAATTACAGCAAGTAGTTCTTTTTCAGTAGTGGTGTAATTCATTTGTGCACTATTCAAAGTTCGATTTGAGTAATAAATTACATGAGGCTTACTTTCCTTTCTTTGGCCTAAAACAGCGCTAATAGCAAAATCACTAGCATCATACATCAACTCAAAAGGCAAAGACCAGTCAGGAGATTGCATGATAGGAGCAGAAGTCAAAAGACCAATTAATTTTTCAAAAGATTTCTAACAATCTTAAGTCCAATCAAATGGTGTATCTTTTGTTAGAAGATTACATAAAGGTCTAGATATGGCACTAAAGTCCTTTACAAATCTTCTGTAAAATCCTGCATGTCCTAAAAAGGAATGAACTTCTGTGACTATTTTTGGGAAAGGCAAATGAGCAATTAATTCAACTTTGGCCTTATCAACTTCAATTCCTTTAGAAGATATCACATGACCTAACACTATTCCTGAGGTAACTATATAATGACATTTTTCCTAATTTAATACAAATCCTTTTTCTTCGCATCTTTTAAGAACTTTTTCCAAATTATCAATACAATTTTCAAAAGAATTCTCAAAAACTGTCAAATCATCCATGAAAACCTTTAAATAATGCTCAATCATGTCATTGAAAATACTTAGCATGCATCTTTGCAAAGTTGCCGGAGCATTACAAAGACCAAAAGGCATTCTTCTATATGCAAAAGTGCCAAAAGGACAAGTAAAAGTGGTCTTTTCTTGATCCTCCAATGCAATTGGTATTTGATTATACCCTGAATAACCATCAAGAAAATAATAGTAGGGATATCCTGCTACTCTTTCCAGAATCTGATCAAGAAATGGCAATGGAAAATGATCTTTCCTAGTGGCTGCATTCAATTTTCTGAAATCAATATACATACGCCAACTAGATGAGACTCGGGTAGGTATTAATTCTCCTTTTTCATTTTCAACCACTGTTATTCCAGATTTCTTAGGCACAACTTATGTAGGGCTTACCCACTGTCTATCAGAGATAGGATAGATAATTTCAACATCAAGTAATTTAAGAACTTCAGCTCTAACTACCTCTTTCATGTGTGGATTTAATCTTCTTTGAAGTTGTTGAGATGTTTTAGCATTATCCTCTAAATGTATTCTATGTGTACAGATTAATGGATTAATACCTTTTATATCCTTTAATGTCCATCCAATTGCACTTTTATGCCTTTTAAGCACTTCTATCAACTTACCTTCTGGTTCTTTGGTCAGGTATGAGGAAATTACCACTGGAGAGCTTTGTTCTTCTCCCAAAAATGTGTACTTCAACCCATCAGGTAATGACTTCAGTTCTAGTGTGGGTACTTCTTCATGGGTATCATCATTCATGGATTTTAGCTCTTCGAATCTTGGCTTCCTTCCTTTGTATTCCATTTCCTGTGTACAGTCAAGCAAAGAGCATATTTCAGAAACATCATCATCTAATTGTGTAGCTGAATTAAATGAATTAATTAAACAGATTTCTAATGGGTCAGAAGAACTCCTGATTTGAAGATGATCATCTATAATGGCCTCAATCCCTTCAATCTCTTCCTTTTCATCATAAACTTCATGTGGTTGCTTGCACATGTTGAAAACATTAAGCTTTAGTGTCATATTTCCAAAAGTTAGCGTCACCACTCCATTTCTGCAATTTATCAAAGCATTAGATGTTGCTAAAAATAGGCGACCCAAAATAACAGGAACTTAGAACTATTAACTATAGGTTCAGTTTCCAAGACAATAAAATCCACAGGATATATGAATTTATCAACTTGTACCAACACATCTTCTACTATTCCTTTTGGAATTTTAATTGATCTATCAGCAAGTAGAAGAGTTACAGAAGTTGGTTTTAACTCACCATGGTTGAGTTGCTGATAAACTGAATATGGAAGCAAATTAACACTAGCACCAAGATCAAGTAAAGCTCGTTCAATTTTATGTTCACTAATAATGCATGAAACTATAGGACAACCAGGGTCTTTGTATTTCAACTCATTATTGTTTTGAATAATAGAGCTTACCTGTTCAGTCAAAAATGCATTCTTTTTCACATTATGTTTCCTTTTAACAGTGCACAAGTCTTTCAAAAATTTGGCATAACAAGGAATCTGCTTGATAGCATCTAACAGAGGAATATTGACCTTCACTTGTTTAAAGATTTCAAAAATGTCACTGTTATGATTCACTTTACTTGAATTGTTTAATGCTTGAGGAAATGGGGGTGAAGATGAGGGTTTGATCTCCTTTTGACTAGGTGGCTTATCAACTCCTTCCTTATCTTTGGGAATTGACTCTTCATCTTTCTCAAAAAGTTCAGGAATTTGTTTTTCAACAACCTTTCCACTCCTAAGAGTTATCACTGAGTTGACTTGATCTATTTTTTGACTTTCTGAACTATCCTCATTTAGGCTAAACTGACCCTTGGGATTTGGTTGAGGTTGAGAGGAAAACTTTCCTTTTTCATGAATGGCAAGTGCAGAAGAAAGTTTAGCAAGAGTATCTTTTATGTCAATCATGGCTTGAGTATTGTGGTTATTGATGGCTTCTTATTTTTCCATGAATGCATGCAATGTTCCTTCAAGGTTTTTCCTATATGGTGGGACATAGGGTGCATATCTTTGAGGATTTTGAGAATCTTGTTGTGCCTGAGGAGGTGGTGGTTGCATGAATTGTGGCTGGTTGCTATTCCTCCAACTGAAGTTCAGGTGATTTCTCCATCCCGGATTGTATTTATCTGAAAAAAGAAGAAGTGAATGACTTTTTAAAATTGTTCATTGCATTTACTTGCTCATGTACAACTTCTTTAAAAACAGGAAATTTTGGACATTCATTTATTGAGTGTCCTAATTCATCACAAATGCCACAAATTTCTTCATTTTGCACAGATTTGATTTCTTTTACTTTCCCGGATTCCATGGCTTCAACCTTTCTAGCCAGACTAGCAAACCTAGCATTTAAATCTTCTTCTTGACTAAGATGATATTTTCCTTTACTAGCATTTGCAAGGTTATATCTAATTGAATTTTCAGAAGGATTGGTACTATGCCAAGATTGAGAATTTTCAGCCAAATGGTTTAAATAGTCTAAAGCTTCTTCAGGTTCTTTATCAAGAAATTCACCATTGCACATTGTTTCCACAAATTGTTTGGTTTCGGGTGTTAACCCTTCATAAAAGAAGCTTATAGTGCGCCATTTTTCAAAACCATGATGTGGGCAAGAATTCAACAAATCTTTAAAACATTCCCAACTTTGAAAATATGCTTCATTTGAATTTTGAGAAAAATTTTGGATTTGTCTTTTCAAAGCATTGGTTTTATGTGTTGGAAAAAATTTCTTCAAAAACTCACATTGCATTTCTTGTCATGTGCCAATTGATCTTGGTTTCAAAGTGTTAAACCAAGGTTTTGCTTTATCTTTCAAAGAAAAAGGAAACAATTTAAGCTTAACAACCTCTTCTGTGCAAGTTTGATCATGAAAAGCAGTACATACTTCCTCAAATTCTTTTAAATGTAAATATGGGCTTTCAGATTCTAAACCATAAAAATTAGGAAGTAAAGAAATCATACCTGGCTTGAATCTAAAATTGTTGGCATTGAGTGGAAAGATAAAACATGATGGATTAGAATTTCGAGATGGTTGCAAATACTCACGCATGGTTCACAACGGTTGATTTTCATGTTCATCATGCACACTTTCGTTTTCAGCCATTGTGCTTAATGTGTGTGATTGTGATTCAAACAAATCAATATGTAAAGTACCTAGATTAACTTTAACCAAACGACCAGAATTTAAATTACGATACCAATTAAGCATAAACAAGTAACTTACAGTAAAAAAATAAAATGTACAAGCTAGCAATATAAATTGTCCATTAAATATTAACAAAGGTGTGGTATAAACCAACCACCAAATAAGTTAATAAGTATAAAAATTAAAAAGTTAGTATACAGATAAATTAAAATGTTAGAAGCAGAAAAAGTAAAAAGTTAGATAGCTGATAAAGTAAAAAGTTAGATAGTTAGTAAGAGAGTTAGTAAACAAAAAAAATGACGAAAAATAAATAACAAAAAAACGTGACAAAAATACGAGAAAATAAAGTATAGAAAAAAATAAAAGGGAGAGTTACCCCCACTAAGTTAATATGTACAAGAAAATAAAATGGAGAATTACCCCAATTACGTATGCAAATTAAAATGCGAGAAAATAAAGTGCGAAAGTAAATTTAAAATATGAAAAGCGGAGAATCGGCAAGCCGATTTTTTGCTCCAGCGAGAGAGGAGAGAAGAAGAAAGATTATTTCATTAATGATTAAAGATTATAGAGAAATTAGGGAGAGTTTCCTCCACGAAGTTAGTATGCACAGAAATTAAAAAGGAGAGGTTCCCCACTAGTTAGTATGTTAGTATATATATAAAATTTTACACCAGAAATTCAGTCTTCAAATCAAGTCCCCGGCAACGGCACCAAAAACTTGATGCACAATTTTCAGTTTCAAACAAGTCTACAAACTTGATGCGGGATTAATTGTTGCATTGCGAACCCAAGTGCAAGTTATCTCAAGTAATAAATTTCTCGGGAGTCCGAAGTCGATCCACAGGGAATTGTTGAAGATTAATTAAGGTAAAGTAAATATTTTGTTACTACGATTAAAATTATTTACTTGGGTAAAAAGATTCACTCTTGGTAAATAAAATAAAGGTAAGATTAATTTCTTTTATAACTCAATTAGAATCCTCGCAACATGGAGGTTCCAATCAAAAAATACAACATTAAAAGTCCATTTAAAATAATATAAGTAATTATATTATGTTTCCTAAAAATATTACCACCACTTATTAATGGGTTAAAGCATTAATTGTGCCAATATTTTGTCTACAACAAATCAAGAACTCCTCTTTACAAAGATGGTTTCTAAATTATAAGAAACAAATTATAATACGTGTAATGGTTACTAGAAAATTATAAATCATTTAAGCACAAGAGAAGAATAAATCTAACCTTACTTTATTACCAAGAGTTTCACCCTTTCACCCAAGTAAAATGAAACTTAGTTACTCATAGATAAGAAGAAAGAAAGAGAGAAGAAGAAGAAGAAGAACATGACTTTAATTTAGAACAAAAGAAAATTACTACAAGAAAACCTAGTAATAAAATGGCATCATTTTAATAACTAACACCTAACCCCTTCAATGATCTGCCAAGGACCCCTTTTATAGAGGATTAGAGATACAAAATGATAAGTGGGCTGAGTCATTAGTGGGTGGATGAGTGGAAAATGAGTGGAAAATGCCAAATAACTTTTGGTGAGTGAAAAATTATGGAGATTCCTTGTCTCCGAAATCATGCAGCTCTGAAGTTATTGCATTCGTCATTTTTGAACCAAGTGGTTTCATAAAATTGTAGGTCTGGATCTTAGCTTTCAAATGGCTTTGGTTTGAGTCCAATATCATTTCTATAACTCCAGATACGTTCAAATTACTACACACTGCCCAGGCCCAGTCACAACTCCTCTATTCTGACTTCCAAGCCCAATATCACCTTCAAGGAGTCCGATTCTGGAAAAGTGTTCAACATGAAAGTTGTAGATATGGGTCTTAAATATTCAACATCTAAATTTCAGCCTATTTGACAATCTCTAGCCTACAAACTGTGATGAACAGTACACGTAGGTTAAGCTGTCAGGAAAAGCACTCTGGTTCTTACTTCAACCCCAATTTGAGTTATCTACTCGTGTGATTGGGCCTTTGAAGTCTTCATAAAAGTTATAGAACTCTATCTTATCTTTCAAATGCCACTAGAATCACCTCCAAAGACCACCTACATCCAAAGATATAGCCCAAATACAGAAACAACGTAAGACGTAAATTATGCTAAAAAATTCAATTAAGTCCAATTTGAGTCCAAACTTACAAAACATAATCAAAATCAATCAATTAAGTACATGGAGAGTGTAAATGACTAAAAATGAAGGCTTATTAATGTATCAAATATGTGATCATCAGGAGACTTCCTCAACCGTGAATGGTCCCGACCACATTGATTTCAATTTTCCAGGAAACAATTTCAACTTGGAATTGTAGAGCAAGACTAATTGCCCTTTCTCGAAGGTGAGCAGCATTAATTTTTTGTCATGCCACTTTTTCGTCCATTCCTTGTAGATCCGTGAATTCTCATAAGCCAAGTGACGGAAATCATCCATTTCATTCAGCTGCAACATGCATCTCTCTCCCGCAGTTGCCATGTCAAAATTTAGAAAGTTGATTACCCAGTACACCTTGTGCTCCAACTCCATTGGTAGATCGCAAGATTTACCGTAAACTAAGTAATAGGGGGACATACCTATGGGAGCCCTAAACACAGTTTGATATGCCTATAGAGCGTCATCTATTCTTCTTGCCCAATCTTTCCTTGAACTGCTCACAGTTTTCTCAAGAATTTTCTTCAATTCCCTGTTAGAGACTTCTACTTGGCCACTAGTTTAAGGATGGTATGGAGTAGTAATTTTGTGTCGTACTCCATTCTTGGCTAAGATATATTTGATCTGCTTATTGTAGAAGTGCGTACCACCATCACTGATAATTATACATAGTACTCCAAACCTAGAGAAGATATTTTTCTAAAGAAATTTTATTACCACGGCTGAGTCATTAGTAACAGTGGGGATAGCTTCGACCCATTTAGAAATATAGTCCACTGCTACTAAGATATATTTATTGGTCATAGATGGTGGGAAAGGTCCCATGAAGTCTATCCCCTAAATATAAAAAATTTCTACCTCTAAAATGCCTTAGACTGGCATTTCATTCCTCCTTGAGATGTTCCCCACATGTTGACACTAGTCACATCTCTCCACAAAGGCCATAGCATCCTTGCATAGTGTAGGCCAATAAAGGCCACTATGTAGCACCTTTGAGGCTATCTTCTCCCCCTTGTAATGGCCTCCGTAATCAGAACCATGACAATGCCACAGTACATCGTCAAACTCTTCCTTGGGGATGCATCATCGAAGTATGCCATCTGCATCTTTTGAACAGGTACCATTCATCCTAAACATAGAATTTGGCCTCATGAAGGAATTTCTTCTTTTGCTGCCATGAAAAATCTTTCGGAATCATGTTTCCAGCTTTGTAATTTACCATGTCTGCAAACCATGACAGTCCTTGGACACTCATGAGTCGTTCATCTGGAAACTCTTCCCTGATAGGAACCTGTCGCTTGTCTTGTTCTCCTTCAAGCGAAAATCTAGAGAGATGGTCACCTATGGCATTCTCTACACCTTTCTTATCTTTTATCTCGATGCCAAATTCTTGGAGTAGCAAGATCCATCTAACGAGCCTCGGCTTTGCTTCTTTCTTAGCTAAAAGGTACTTCTATGCTGCGTGATCTGTATAAATAATAACTTTTGAACCTATCAAATAAGAACAAAATTTATCAGAGGCAAAGACAATAGCAAGTAATTTTTTTCAGTGGTCACATAGTTAAGTTGTGCACCATTAAGAACACAACTAGCATAATAGATCACATGAAAAATCCTATTTCTTCTTTGGCCTAAGACAACATCTGTAACATAGTCACTGGCATCACACATAAGCTCAAATGACGCACTCCAATCAAGTCCAACAATGATAGGTGTAGAAACTAATTTCTCTTTTAGGAGATTAAAAACATGCAAACAGTTTTCATTAAAATTAAACAATGCATCCTTTTGTAACAAATTGTAAAGGGGATTTGAGATTTTAGAAAAATATTTTACGAATATTCGATAAAAACTGACATGACCTAAAAAGCTTCTCACCCCCTTTGCATTTGTTGGTGGAGGTAAATTCTCAATTACCAAAATCTTTACCTGATCCATCTCAGTACTCTTAGTAGATATCTTATGTCCGAAGACTATACCTTCTCTTACCATAAAGTGGCATTTCTCCCAATTTAGAACAAGGTTAGTCTCTTGACATCTCTGAAGCACCAAAGCAAGGTTGACATGCATCAAAGGATAAACCAAATATAGAAAAATCATCAATAAATACCTTTATGAATTTTTCAATCATATCAAAAAATATGGAAAGCATACACCTTTGAAATGTTGTTGGCGTATTGCACAATTTGAATGGCATCCTCCGATATGCGAAAACTTTATAAGGACAAGCAAAAGTTGTCTTCTGCTAGTCCTCTGGGTCAACTGGGATTTGATTATAACTTGAATATGTGTCCAGAAAGCAATAGTAGGCATGTCCAGCCAGCCTTTCAAGCATTTGATCCATGAATGAAAGTGGGAAGTGATCCTTACACGTGGCATTGTTTAACCTGTGATAATCAATACACATTCTCCACCCTGTAACTATCCTTGTAGGAATCAACTCATTATTTTCATTTTTCACGATTGTGATTCCTCCTTTCTTTGGGACCACCTATACTAGACTCACCCAATTACTGTCCGAAATAGGATAAATAATGTCAGCTTCTAGCAATTTCACCACTTCCTTTCGAACAACCTCTTTCATGGTTGGATTCAGTCGTCTTTGAGGTTGCACAACTGGCTTGAAATTTTCTTCCATAAGGATTTTATGCATGCAAAATGATGGACTAATACATTTTAAATCTGAAATGCTCCATGTTGGTGTATGCCCTAGAGGTCAATTTATTTTGATTGTACTTACATACATTGTATTATGCTATTTATTTAATACATGAGGCATTTCGTTCATTATATTATTTATTATAAACATAATAAAGTTCTTAGAATTGTAAGTTTAATGCCATAGGATATCAAGTGGATGACTTTATCGTGAGATCCTATTGGAATCAGAACACTATTCTTAAATGTCCCTAGTCAAGTATTATTATTAATTAGGACGACAATAATGCATTGAGACTAGTATGTGCGTAGACTGATGGCCACATCTCACGGGTCATGGATATGAGATATCAAGTCTTCACATGGATACATATTAGAGTAATGATGTATTGGACAGACCCACCATGAGAACGCTACGTGGATCGTTGCGTGAGTGTCATAAGTGATTCTGAAAGTGACAATGGCATATGTGGTCCTTTGACCTGAAATCATTATGATTCCTACATGAGGAGTTGTATGTTTTAATGCCATCAAACACCATCTGTAACAAGGTGATTATAAAGGTGGTTATTGGACATACCACGAATCATGCAGAGGGATGTGAGTGACCTAGATGAGATTTGTCCCTCCTACATAACAGGAGCAATATCTTTGGGTCCCCTAATTGAGTGAGACTATGAAATGCATGACTATGCTCAAATAAGTCAATATAAGATACTGATCTTGTTTGTTTTTACTAAGTCTACTCAAGGATTAGGAAACAGAAGATTGAACATTACAAGGGTGACACATTTAATGCCTTGTGTTCAATCTAGATATCTGGACAAAGGGACTAAAATATACGGAAACATTCGCCATGGAAAGGTTATGTCAAATCATTGACATTCTCATTACTTGGGTAGCAGTGATGTTTTACTAGATACCACTCCCTGCTTGTGATATTAAAATAGGATTTTAATATTACTGTCAACATCATGAGAACTTGCAGGGTCAAACACATAGAGCAGATTAAGTTAGAGCACTTAGAATCCAAGTTGAACTAGGGTTCAATTGTGGACCAGACTCATAACAGATGAACCCAAGGTTACACTGCTAAACCTACTGCTACTCTTATTCGCATAAGGTAGCCACTATTATAAATAGTACTACTAAAGGGCTGTCAAGGACATCAGTTGTAAACCCTAGCCACATCCTAACAAAAATAGTGAGTGAGAGAGTGACATGTTTCTTTTCTCTTCATAGCTAGCACTGTGCAAGAGACGTGAGACTCCAAGATCATAGACGTTAGACATTTGTGAGTCTGTTCGTGTGGACAACGAAGAGGCACCATCGTTACTTCGGTGCTTGTGATTTGTTTGATCATTTTTTCATCTATTTTCAAGAGGTAAATTCAAAAATTATAATACCCTTAGTAACATGGTTAGGCTTGTATATGGTTACAAAGGTAGCATATAACTTGCTTAACATGCCAGTGAAATTTTGTGACAATTTAAGTTCGTTTAGGCACTTAGTTACAACACAGAAGTTGAAAAGTAGCTTAAAATGACTCAAATAATAGCATAAGTTACTAAGTTGAGGGAAACAAGTATGAATTACTTGTTTCTAGGTCACAAATGAGCTAAGTAAGATATGTTGGTGTATGCCCTAGTGGCCAATACATTTTGTTTGTATTGACATACATTATATTATGCTATTTTTGATATATGAGGCATTTCATTTATTGTGTTCTTTTTGATAGACATAATAAAGTCCTTAGAATAGTAAGTTTGATACCATAGGACATCAAGTGGATGACTTGATGGTGAGATCCTATTGGATAAAATACTATTCTTAAATGTCCCTAGTCAAGTATTATTATTAATTAGGACAACAATAATGCATTGAGACTAGTATGTGCGTAGACTGATGACCACATCTCACGGGTCATGGATATGAGATATCAAGTCTACACATGGATACGTATTAGAGTAATGATGTATTGGACAGACCCGCCATGAGAACGCTACGTGGATCGTTACGTGAGTGTCATAAGCGATTCTCATAGTGATAATGGTGTATGTGGTTCTTTGACCTAAAATCACTACGATTCCTACATGAGGAGTTGTGTGTTTTAAATGCCATCAAACGTCATCTGTAACAAGATGATTATAAAGTTGGTTATTAGACATATTGCGATGCATGTGGAGGAATGTAAGTGACCTAGATGGGATTTGTCCTCCTACATAACAGAGTGATATCTTGAGGGCCCCCGATTGAGTGAGACTATGAAATGCATGGCCATGCTCAAATGAGTCAATATGAGATATTGATCTCATTTGTTATTACTATGTCTACTCGGGAATCGAAACGAAGATTGAATTAAACAAGGGTGACACGTTCCATGCCTTGTGTTCAATCTGGATATCTAGACAAAGGGACTAAACTACACGGAAACATTGATCACGGATAGGTTATGTCAAATCACTGACATTCTCATTACTTGGGTAGCAATGATGTGTTGCTAGATACCGCTCATCTTTGTTTGTAATATTAAAATGAGATTTTAATATTACTACCAACGTCATGAGAACCTGCAAGGTCGCACACTTAGAACGTACTAAATTGGAGCAATAAGGATCCAAGTTGGACTCGGATTCAATTGTGGGCCTAACTCATGACAGATGGGTTTTAGGGTTGCACTTACCTTGCTACTTGCTCACACTCACTTAAGGCGAGTATTATAAATAGTCTATTAAGGGGGCTGCTATAGATGTTACAGATCACAACCCTAGCCGCACCTAAGAAAGTACATGAAAGGTTCTTCTCTTCTATTCGCACTAGCAGTTGACAGAGGCGTGACTCCTTTTGCAAGTCTGCTCGTGTGGATACCGCAGAAACATCGTCGCTATTACGGTGTTGGTGATTCACCTCGCTTGTGTTTATCACGCTTCAAGAGGTAAATTTTAAAAACTCGGATTATGGACTTTTCGCATGGATCCTGTGTGGGAATCCTATTATTCCGCTGCGAGATATTTTGATCCGCAATTCCCAACAAGATACAATTAAAGTTTCAAGATAATCGGAGTTAATTTGGTATTTTTAGGCATATTGGTTATGCATTTAATATCGAATTGACTACCAGTAGATATGAAAAAAAAAAAGAATAAAGATAAAACAACAATTTAGATAAATCTTAATATTTATTCTAAAGTTTTTGAAAGCTGGAAAACTTAAATTAGTATAATTTGGGTATCCTTAGCAGATATGAGTTCCAGCACAAGAACTCGAGTTAGTTTCCTCTTCCTCATTTCTTTCATTTCTCTCGGCTGAGAAAAGAAACAGAGAAGAGAGAAAATGAAGAGAAGAAAGAAAGGGAGAGAAAGGAAGAAGGAAAAGGAGGAGAGGAAGAGCAAGAGCAAGAGGATCAAACTTCAAGATCTTTGTCTTCTTCAAAAGGTAAGTGGTTTCTATTCATCATTCTCCTCTTTGATTCTCATTGAATGAGGTTTAGGATTTTGGATAAAAATAAGGGTTTGAATAGCCAAATCCATGTTCTTGGCTTAGTTCTTGATTCCAAGGACTAGGTTAAGTTAGTTTAAGCTTAGTAAGTGTAAGATAGACATTTATGGCTCAAGATCAACTATTAGGATCCATAGATTTATGAATTGGACAATTGTTGGAGTTATATGATTTGGACCTAGATCTTTGCCTAAGAGAATCCATAGGTTATAATTGAGTTACAAGTTTAGAGGCATGGATGAGTGTTAGAAATCACCAAGAAAATAATCTTAGATGATTGGAAGAAAGATTTGAACCATGGAACAGTGCCACGGTTCCGTAGAACCTGGGTACTACCATGCACGCTGCAGCGTGAGAGGCATCGTGCCATGGCATAAAGATGAACTGGCTTTAAGTGCCGCGACATGAGAATATCACGCAGCAGGCACAACGTGAGGTCGGTTTTGCTGCGTGCACCGCGATGTGCCCTGGTTTGTGCCACGACGTGACCACCAGATAGGTTAAAAATGTCATTGATGATGTTTTGAAGCTATGGACTAGATGAGATCATTAGTATATGTTTTTTAAGATGTGTTAAGACACAAATGGGGATAGTTTATGAGGAGAATTATCATCTAGTATGTATGAGAAAGTATAAGGCCTTTGAACATCCAAAAGTGAAGAATTGCCCTAGGTAAGGATGTAGCACCTTAAGCAACTTAGTGTTGCATTAGATATCACTCAAGATGTCATTAGATGGTGCAATGGAGGCAAGTATACTAGGATGAATTATAGGGTTCACTCTAGTAAGGATAAGAAAGGTATGAGCCTTAGAATATCCAAGAGTAGTGGATTACCTTGGGAAGGTACCTAGAACTTTAAGCAACAAAGAGTTGCAAGTAAGAACCACTCTTGAGTTAGATTCACTTAGGTGGAGATGAGGTTGTGTATATAGTTTCGAAGAAGGGATATTATGTACTAAGTCTCTAGTTAAACAGGACCTTGTGCATTGTAGAATACACAATAGAATGAATGTTGGCTTGTAAGTTTGTTGCATTCATTAAGTATGCAAAGTTCTAGAGAAATGCTTATTTGTTTTCTTAAGCAAGGTTGAATGAGGCATTAGTTAAGATAAACTCTTTCACTAGGATGAGTTGAATCTATAGGAACGTTAAGGTGGTGTTTATGTAAGAGGTAAACATAACACTATACTTTTCACACACTAGTTAGTTAATCTAGCTTGTATGTGAAAGCTATGAGAATCTTAGTGCAACCAAAAGTAAGGGTTGACTATAGATACGTGTCTATCACCTATGGTAACTTATTTTTACTTAGCTTCACTAGAGATGTGATGATGAGGGGTGTTAGATATAAGTAACTAGGATAAGTTAGCATTGTCTACCTTTTAATGTGGCTTATATGACGCAAGGTCATTTAGCCAAGAAGGAAGGGAGTCAAGAAGTTCCTAAGGGGACAAGCATTCCTAACTAAGTGCTAGGGTTGCATGTAGTGTGGAGATTTCAATTTTCCTATATACAAGTACAAGGGGGTAAACATGAGAAGTCAAAATTTCCTAGTAGAATATGCTTAGATCTTAAATGAACTAGGTATATAAGTATGTATGTATGTCTATGAAAATGGTCTAGTAGTATTGATCTTAGTGAGTATCCTTTAATACCCATTCATGAAGGCCAGGGGGGATAGATGGGTGTCTGGAAGAATCTTTTGAGTAAGGATATAACTCTGATATCTCGATAGTGCCAAGGCCAAGGGAGATAAGTGGGGAGTCCGTAAGGTTCTTTTGAACAAGGATTCAGCCTGAACTTCTCAGTGTGCTAGGATACGTGTGATGTGAGGATAAGCTTCTCCTCTATTTACCACGGGATAATATACTGAACCAGTTCCTAATGAACTTCTTTGTTTTGAAAATAAAATTCTGCATGTATTTCAAAACAAAACATTTCACAGGCATATCTTTAGAATCTTCTTAGGCATAATCATATTGCATATCATTCGCATTGCATTTTAAGATAGTTGTATGGGCAATTGTCTATTACTGTTGATATCTACAATTGTATGGGCAGTTGTCTGACAGTATATAGGCTATTGATTTAGACCATGCTACTTGGTAGTGTGCAGTTATGAAAATTAGTGGAGGAAGCTCCTATGTTAGTAGTTATAGCAATTGTTATATTTGTTATACAATGTTATAGCTAGTTGGTATTGGAATTGATTTTACTGAGAATTGTAATTCTTACCCCTGTTGTTCTTCCATGTAAATCCAGGTACAGACCTTGTTAAGGGAATGAAGATGAAGTATGAAGACTAGTATAGCTTTTATATGCTTTAGTAGGCAAAGCTGATGTATAAAGTTTATATTTACTTTGTATATTTTAAGTAGTATGTATTACAATATGCCTTTTTGTGGCTAGTGTTGTTTATATACATATGTATGAGTTTAAGTTTTTCGCATTCTCTCAAGGCTTTCTATAATTACTCAGTTGTGATTATGGATATCTGTTAGTATGTAGTATGTAGAAGTGACGTCTCTAATCCTAGTTATTTTTATATATCTCTATAAATCTAGGATATATCTAGATATTTGTATTAGGATGTTACAAAAATCATGTTTCATGGCTCTTCTTTTCACATGGATCCTTGGTGGGAATCATTTTCCCACTGTGCTTTTGTTCACAAATTTCCCAACACTCCATCTTATGGCCATCTTGTGTTCCCGTAGAACCCTAAGTAATCTCTCTTCCTCCACCTTGTTCAATTCATTATTAATAATGACCGAGCATGCGTCCTTTTCATCAAGAAATGTATATTTAAGGTGGGAGGGGAGAGGCTTCAATTCTAGCTTTTTTGGCTTAACTGGCATTTCTTTCTCTTCCTTTCTCAAGTCCTCTATTTTTGGCTGCTCATTTTGGTCATGGAAAGGTTGTGCTTCAAGCAACCTCACAAGCTCTTGCCTTTCTTCTTCTAGCTCTTCCTCTTCTATGGACTCATCATGGGAGAATATTGTAGCTAATGGATCACCTAAAGTGTTTATGTTGAAGGTCTCCAACGTTAAAGCTTTAATAACATTCATTCTCATGCAAATTGCTTTTTCTATTGGATGTTTTACGGATTCAAATTCAAAGACATTGAAGGTAACTTTCTTGTCATGCACCCTTAACATAAGTTCACCTTGCTGTACATCAATGAGAGCTCTCTCTGTAGTTAAGAATGGTCTTCCAAGGATTAATGGAATGTTAACATCTTCCTCCATATCAAGCACCACAAAATATACAGGAAATATGAATTTATCAACTTCAACAAGCATATCTTCAACTACTCCATATGGATGCTTGATTGACCTGTCGGCTAATTGTAATGAAATCATTATTGGCTTCACTTGTCCAATGTCCAACTTTCTAAACATAGAAATAGGCATCAAATTTATAGTCGCCCCTAAGTCACACAAAGCTTTCCCAATCATCAAGTTCCCTATATGACAAGGAATGGTGAAGCTACCCAGATCTTTCAATTTCAGAGGAAGCTTCCTTTTGAAGTATAGTGCTGCACTCTTCTGTTAACATAACATTTTCATCATGCTTGAGCTTTTTTTTTTTGAAGATGAGCTCCTTTATGAACTTGACATATGTTAGCATTTGCTCCAAGGCTTCTACAAAAGGTATATTAATTTAGAGCCTTTTAAAAATGTCTAAGAACCTCTCAAATTGCTTCTCATTCTCTTGCTTCTTCAACCTTTAAGAATATGGAATCTTGAAATATAGATTGGTGGTCAGATCATATTCTTCAACTGGATTCTTCTTTTTTTCTATAGCCGTACTGTCCTTTTGCTTGACTCCTTATTCAGCCTTCTTATATTGCTTGTCTTCTTGTTCCTCTATCACTACCTCTTCTCTTACACTGGTATTATCCCCTTCTACCACCTTGTCGTTCCTCAAAATGATGGCTTTGTAGTGCTCTTTCGAATTTGTTACCGTGTCATTAGGTAGGCTGCCAGGTGGTCTTTCAAATAATTTTCTTAAGAGTTGTCCAATTTGTGCTTCCAAATTTCGAATACTTAACTCTTGTTTCTTGAAATTTGCTTTTGTTTCAGTCATGAAGTTCGTTGTTTGCTGCACAAAAGCGGATGTTTGTTGTGTAAGCTTCTCTAAAGGGACCTCCAACGGTGATGGTTTATCTTAAGTTGGTGGAATATGAGGTGGTTAATAAGGAGGCTATTGAGCTCTTTGTCCCCCTTGGCTATTCATGAAAAATTTGGGTGATTCTTCCAACCTAGATTATATGTATTGGAATATGGGTTGTGTTGATTCCTCTGTGCATTGCCCATAAAGTTAACCTACTCCTGTGAAATTGTTTGGTGTCCTTGCGGACCCTCGCACTCTCCATTAGGATGGTTAGCACCATAGAAATCATGAATTAAGGAAGGATTAGAAGAAGAAGTACTTACCAATGCACTAACTTGAACATTACTTAGCTTTTGAGTGATGGTTAGCTTAAGTGATGGTGGTGAGTTATTGAGAAATGAGCTTGTTTTGTGCTAAAATTGCATTAAGTGTGTCAAGCTCAAGTACTCTTTTCTTACCCATTGACTGCTCATTACTTGTTTGGTAACTGTTCATTGCCATGACCTCAATCAATTGTTGAGCTTTTTCAACTATTTTATTGTTTAATGAACCACTCGTGGTTGCATCTACCATTGCCCTTATTGAAAAGGTCAGTCTGTTGCAAAAAGTCTAAATTTGCAATCAATCAGGTAAGGCATGATGAGGACATCTTATTAGCAACTCCTTATATTGTTCCCATGCATCATAGAGCGATTCTCCATCTTGCTAAGCGAAATTTGTAATTTCACTCCTCAGTTTAGCAGATTTTGATGGAGAGAAGTATCTTGTCAAGAATTTCGATACCAAATCGTCCCATGTGGATATGCTCTCTTGTGGTTGAGATTGGAGTCAACACTTTGCCTTGTCCCGTAATAAGAAATGGAACAACCTTAGCCTAATGACATCTTCACTTGCACCATGGATTTTTATTGAATCACATAGTTGCAAGAAATTGGCAATATGCACATTAGGGTCATCAAGCGGTCCTTCCCCAAACTGATCTTTCTGCACCAAATGCAAGAGAGAAGGCTTTATCTCGAAGTTGTTTACTTGCACAGTCGGTCTGACTATACTTGTGGCACAGCTATCGGGACTTGGTACTATATAATCCCCAAGAGTTCTTCGAGGCTGCATGTTATTGTTGTCCTCCTCCATAATTATATTCACAATAACTTGTGAAGGATTATTTCTCTAAGCCTTTACTATCTTTCAATTCCTTCTTATGGTCTTCTCAATTTCAGGATCGAATAATAGTGTGCTCGGGTTAACGGCACCTCGCATAAACCATAATAGTCAACTAGTGAGTTTTGTAGTCAATTTAAGCACAATTAAATAAATAGAATAAATACAGAATGAAATAAAATGTAACCACAGTAATCTTATTAGCTACTCTTAAATATGCTAATAATTCAACTCCCCAGCAACAGCACCAAAATCTTGTTAACACTCCAGCAAGTGCACTGGTTTGTATAAGTAATATAGAGACTAGATATCATTCCTACAAGGATTGAAATTAACACGAAGTTCTTTGCCAATTCCCCTACTTGGCTACAATCAAACTTTCATAGAGTTTCTTTCAAAACAATAAGCGTAAATCGAATGAAATCTACTTGTAGGAAATAAAATCGCAATAATTATCATATTAGGGTTGTCAGAAAGATAAAAGTGGTAAAGGTTTGATTTCACTTAATCTCCCTATGAGTAATGACAATTTATTTGATTCAAATACTTCATTCATTTTGGTTTACGATTAAATCCTGAAAATTGGTTCACATTCAATTCCTTGAGATATGAACCCTTCGTAAACCCATATATATCAATTAATCCCTTAATTAAAATCTATGATAATAAGGATTATCGTATTATGGATGTTCTAAAATCGCATACTCATGAGATTCTATTCCTAGATATCCAAAAGTATAGCAATTAGACTAATAAGCTTAATCCATACTCCATCTCCCGATTTTGTATGGATTCTTCAAATAAATATGTGTTGTCACCCATTCCACATCAATATCAATAACATAAAACAGATCCAATTGCTAAACCATGAATGAAATATTTGAATTAATGTTAAAAAGTCATTACATCATAAGTTGAGAAAGATCCATCACCCTAACTCGAGAAACTTAGCAATTCATAGTGCAAATATAGGAAACAACAAGAAGGAAAGAAAACACCTTAGTCATCTTCTATGATTCGGAGAGATTCTCGTTCTTCTGTTAGTCGATAAGTCTTTTTCTCCTTTTTCAGAATTATTTCATACCCCTCTATCTCTGTTTTGACAGCAAAAAATAATAATTCCCTATGTCATAATTTGTGGGCCTTTTACTCTGATCTAGGCACCTAGGCACTGAGGTGATAGCACCTAGGCGCTAGGTAGGTCGAATGTAATCTTGATTTTCTGAGCAGAGTGCCTAGGCGCTGGGGTGATAGTGCCTGAGTGCTGACCTTCCAGAGAGCTTCCTCTGTTATGGGCTTAGGCGCCTAGACGCCCAGGGGATAGTGCCTAGGTGCTGAGTGAACATAATGAATTCCCTTGCTCTACCTCCAAAAATGTATGGGGTTGGTTTTTAGCTAAAAGGTCAAACAATGCCTCAATCTTACTTCATGTATGCGTACAAGCCAATAATTTCAAAGAGAGAGAAAACAAGTTCTGAAAAGTATTCCTATGAGTGAAATGCACACAATCAAGAAGAAATGAGTGGGTGCTTGTGTCCCCCCTTCATGCATTAAGGCTTAAAACTCACTTCGGGTTCTCACCTACATGTGAATAGCATACACTAAGTTACCCTACCCTCAAAACTGTGGTGAAGAGGAGCTTACTCAAAGCTATTCCCTCAGTTACCTTGCTCCTTCTTCTTGATTAACAATAATTCTGATTATTCTCTCTTTTTTTCTCTCTTAATTGGTTTGTGTAGCTGCTTGGTATCTAGCGTTTGAAGGGTGATGATGGCTAGGGTTCTTGGGGTGCAGCAGCAAGAATGGGAAAGAGATTGGGTCATGGGTTGACCCGTAACCCTCTTTTTTTATTTATTTATCAAAAACAAATTCATCCTATTTTTTTTTTTTGAAATCAAACTAAGGTGGGTCATATGTTTGGGCTTAAGGAAAATTTGAATTAATGCAAAAGATTAGACAAAATAAAATTCATAAAAAAATTTATTTTTTTAATAACCCGAACACCTTGATAAAGAAAATAATAAAAGAAAAAATTACAAACAAAATTGGGTATCAACAGCTGTCTCCCTTTACTTTACATTTAAATTAAATGGAAAGCAAAGGAATTGATTCAATTTTGTCCACGAAAAAATTTTCTGTGCGGATTGATGCAAAACGCAACAGGCATTACAATAAGGTAAAAATGTGGGGTATGAAGATGCTGAAAGGTAAAGACTACAGGTATATGGACCCAGAGACCTAAATGAAATGGGTATGGGGACTTGGAAACTTAAAGGCAATGGGTACAGAGACCCGTTGGAGTTTGATAGTAAGATAAAAAGCTTACGGAGTCAGGTATCTGTCGAAACTTGACAAGAATAAGGGTAAAAAGCTTGCGGAGTCAGGTATCCAACAAAGCTTAACAAAATGGCTAGGAAAGCTTGTGGAGTCGGGTATCCACCAAAGCTTGACAGGAACAAGGCAAGAAGCTAGTCGAGTATCTATTGAAGCTTAAAAAAAGGGTAGGAAAACTTGCAGAGCTGGGTATCTGCCAAAGCTTGACAAGAACAAGGTAAGAAGCTTACAGAGTTGGGTATCTGTTGAAGCTTAACAAAAGTAGGAAAGCTCGTGGAGCTGGGTATCCGCCAAAGCTTGACAAGAACAAGGAAAGAAGCTTGTAGAGTCAAGTATCTGCTGATGCTTAACAAAAAGGTAGGAAAGCTTGCGAAGCTAAGTATCCGTCAAAGCTTGACAAGAACAAGGTAAGAAGCTTATAGAGTCGGGTATCCATCGAAGCTTAACAAAAGGGTAAGAAAGCTTGTGGAGTTGGGTATCCGCTGAAACTTAACAAGAACAAGGTAATAAGCTTACGAAGTCGGGTATTTTCCGAAGCTTAACAAATGGGTAGGAAAGCTTGCGAAACTGAGTATCTGCCAAAGCTTGACAGGAACAAGGTAAGAAACTTGCAGAGTCGGATATCCATCGAAGCTTAACAGAATGATAAGAAAGCGTGCGGAGCTAGGTATCCGCCAAAACTTGACAGGAATAACGTAAGAAGCTTATGGAGTCGGGTATCTGTCGAAGCTTAACAAAAGGGTAGGAAAGCTTGCGAAGCTAAGTATTCACCAAAGCTTGACAGGAACAAGGTAAGAAGCTTATGGAGTCGGGTATCCACCAAAGCGTAAAGAAGGGTAAGAAAGCTCACGGAGCTGGGTATCTGCCAAAGCTTGACAAGAACAAGGTAAGAAGCTTACAGAGTTAGGTTTTCGCCAAAGCTTAATAGAAAACTTAAAGGCAATGGATGCAAGGACCCGAAAAAATTAAAGGCAATAGACATGATGCCCTAAGTTACTATGGAAAAGTAATAAGTGAAAGGCAAAGGGCATAAGGCCCAGGAAAAAAAGGCAATAAGCATAAGGCTTTGGCTTGCCATGGAAACTTAAAAGCAATAGGCATGATACCCTGAATTGTCATGGAAAAGTAATAAGTGAAAGGCAATGGGCATAAGGCCCAAGAAGGAAGGGCAATGAGCATAAGGCTCTGACTTTCTATAGAAACTTGAAAGCAATGGGTGCGGGAACCCATAAAGGAAAAAGCAACGGGCATAAGGCCATGGCTTGTCGTGGAAGCTAAAAGTAATGGGTGCGGGGACCCAAAAAAGTTAAAGGCAATGAGCATAAGACCTTGACTTGTCGTGGAAGCTAAAAGCGATGGGTGCGGGGGCTTGGAAATTAAAGGCAATGGGCATAAGGCCCTAGCTTATCGCGGAAGCTAAAAGCGATGGGTGCAGAGACCCAAAAATTAAAGGCAGGGAGCATAAGGCCCTGACTTGTCGTGGAAGCTAAAAGAAATGGGTGCAAGGACCCAGAAATTAAAAGCAATAGGCATAAGGCCCTAGCTTGTTACAGAAGCTAAAAGCAACGGGTGCGGGGACCCAAAAATTAAAGGCAATGGGCATAAGGCCCTGACTTACCGTGGAAGCTAAAACCAACGGGTACAGGGATGCAAAAAGAAAAAGGCAATGATTTGACCTTAGTAGGTTATGACTAAAAATAGTAAGTTGGACCTTTATAGGTCAAGCCTAGTAAATCAAAAAAATACGCTATGTAATGCATGCTTCAGATGTATGAAACTATGAAAAAAAATTAGTTTTTTTGTTATTATTTTTTTAATCTCTACGACCCCTGAGGACATGATCGTAATCATTTTCAAAGATGAACTGGAATAGGATCTGTGGGCAACTCTTCATTTGTCTATTCAGCCAAAGTTTAAATGTCCAATCGGGATGACCCTTGAGGCGTGCATTAGATATGATAGTGACCTGGTTATCCTTTCTTTTCTCATCAATACTCTTATCAAGAATTCATTGTGTTTCCCATTACCTTTCGAGATTGTTAAAGCAAATCTAATTGCTTTTGTAATATTGTCACATGTTTCACATCTCAATATAAATCTATCATGAGAAATACATATTAAGTCAACAATAGGTTGCAATGAAAAGGGGTTATCATTATGGAAAGGAAAAGTACATGAAAAGTAGTTCAAAGGGGATTAGAATTGAAAAGTACATGAAAAGAAATATTCGGGTGGAATTTTCTAACTCTTCCAGTGATGCTCTCTAGAGGGAAAAAGAAATCAAAACCCCTTTTACAGTGATTATGATCTTCAAGCCTTCAAAAATTGAATCCTCCCTTCGAAGCCATCCTCCAAGGATTCGTGGCAATTCTCTCTTCGGATCTGCCTCTCAAAGTCTGCCGTCACAAAAGTCTTTCTCTAGTTTAGGGATTTGCTTCTACTTATAATGTTTTGGGTGAAAAATTGTTGTTTTTATGCACAGGAGACCTCATATAGTCGTGTCTAAGCTCGACACGGCCGTGTGAGCAAGATTTGCATAACTCACATCGTAAGTGAGACACTACATGTGACAAAGAGACATGGCCGTATCTCCTATAAATAGTCACACAAAAGCACTCTTCATTAAAGTTGTAGCTCTTTTTCTTAGCTTTCCAATGCCACTGGAATCACCTCATTTCGACCTTCGTAGCTCAAGTTATGCTCATTTTATCACATAAAGGTCAAAAACTCTGCGAATCTTGGCCATATAAATTCTGAGCTCAACTCCATTGCAATGAATCCATCCAAAGCTTCATAAAACCATGTCAAAACACCTCTTTTGGACCTAAAAACATAGAGAAAGACTAATCATAAGATACCAAGGATAATTAGATTAAAAGTGATATAAATTCTAACATAAATAAATTAAAGCACACCTAAATCCACCTCAAATCAAACATAAGATGTGTGTATTTTATCTACACATCAATCACACTTAACATTTAGGTCAAATCCTCTTGGGTATGGGTGTTCCACCGACTTCATTAGGCAAGGGACCAATAAGGAGTTACATGAGTTGTGGTAACAGCTCAGTGTAGGTCATGGGAATTGGGTCAAATTAAACGAGTTTCTTTTTCTTAGTTGGTTAGCGGCCTTCCTTGGTTTGTATTTGGGTTTTGGGTCCATAGTTGGGTTAGTTGAGATGGTATGGTAAGGAGTGTTTGGTTTGGAATGAGAGGTTGCGTATGATAAAGGATCATTGGGTGGTAAGGTTGAAGGCATGGACCTTGGGAGGCATTAATAATGTATGGGTTGTAAGATATCTAGGGAGGTTGGAAAGATGGTCGAGGGTTAATAGATGCTTGGCTAGGTTTTCCTTGGGTAAAACTTCTTTGATCAAAAGTAACAGCATGGGCTTCTCCTTCTCTTTTCTTCCCTATTGGAGGCCTCTTGGTGCTAATCGTCCCTATTTCCCACTTCTCATTCCTTCCTCGACTCTTTCTCTGATGATGACCATGTCTGAGAAATTTAATGACACACTCCCTATCATCTTGTCATAGAATGGGTGATTGGAGAGTGTCAATGAACATGGCCACCATTTCTTTTTCTATCAGTGGGGGGTTCAACTTGAGCAGTAATTTCTCTCCATCACTGAGCATATTCCTTAAAGGTTTCAACTTCCTTCTTAACCATATTCTGCAACTGTAGCCTATTGGTACCATATCGATGTTGTATTTATATTACTTCAACAAAACATCGGCTAAGTCCTTGAAACATCATACATGGGCATGTTTAAGGTGTGTGTACTAGTTAGAAGTTATCCCAGCTAAATTGTCTTCGAAGAAATGGATCAACAGCTTGTCATCATGAGCATGTGAAGCCATCTTGCGGATGTACATGGTCAAATGGTTCTTTGGGCAAGTGATTCTCTTATATTTGTCGAAATCTAGGACTTTAAACTTCAAAGGAATCACCACATCTGGGACAAGCCAGAGTTCTAAGGCATCCAAAAGACCATAGCTACTTGCTCCTTCTATGGCTCGTAGTCTCTCTTCAAGAAACTCTAGTTTCTCCTTGGATTGAAGGCCTTCCGCTGAAGGGTTCAGTGGAGAATTACCAGAAAATCTTATTGGGGGAAAACTATGGCATGTAAAAAGGGGTTGAAAGCTGCATTGATGAGGTCCCATTAACACCAAGGTAATGAGGCTGGGCCAGAGTCAAGTTTTGTGGCCCTGAAGTAAGTATTACTAATGGTGTGTCACTCTCGTGAGGGTTGGTAATTTGTAATGACACAAAACTCAGAGGAAGACCATATGGTGGAATGAAAATAGGAAACTGAGGAATCTTGTTGGCATTTGGCTAAGATCCTTATATTTGGGTAGTGTTTGACAGGTTTGAAGTTATTGTCACTACCCACAGGGGTGCTAGTGGCTAATGGTGGTACGTAACCAGGTGGAAAGCCATATGGTGAGAATGGAGATGCATGTATTTTGTAATACCCTAAATGGCATGTTAGACTTGTTTATGTATTCAAAAGATAGCATATGACTTGCTTAACATGTATGTTTTTTTTTTGTGACAATCTGAGTTAGTTTAGGTACTTAATTGCAATCCGGACTATGAAAAGTAGCTTAAAATGGCTCAAATAATAACATTAATTGCTTAGAAGAGGAAAATAAATATATAAAATAAGTTATAATTAAAGTTTCAAGGTAAACTGAGTTAGTTTGGTATTTTTAGGCATACTGGTTGTCTAATTATAGCTGGTTTGATAAGTAGCAGATATCGAAATATCAGATAATGTCGAAATAAATTTTTATATGAATCTTAGTATTTATTTTAAAGTTATTGAAAGCTGAAAATATGGATTTAGCTAAATCTGAGTATTTTTAGCAGATCGAATTTTGTCAGTTATGGCCTAAGGGCCATATGAGTCTTTAGTTCCTCTTTTATAAGCTTCATTCACGGATGTTTTTGCTTAAAACCATAGAAATAGAAACTGTGAGAGGAGAAGAGAAAGAAGAGGAAAGAAAGACCAAGCAAGAGGAAAAGAGAAAGAAAAAAGTCAAGGCTTGAGGATCCAACCAAGTTTGATTCATCTTCACAGCTCCAAAGGTAGGGTTTTTAAATTCATCTTCACTTCTTTTCACTTTTTCTCCATTGATGCACTTAGGTGCTCAATAGGTTATTTTGTGTTCTTGAGGTATTTGATGAGTTTTATATGTATGATTAAGTTTCTTTGATCATTTATGACTTGTTCATAGCATTAATTGAAGTTAGAAACTTTGAATATCTCATTTGGATTGTAGATTCACAAAAGAGGGGTTAGGTCACCCTATAGATGATTTTGGTGTTTTAATCCAAATTAAGAAGTTTAAGTTAATGATTGATGATTCCTAAGTGTTTAAGAACTGATTAAGGACCTAAGATTACCTAGAAATTAGATTAGAATAGCCAAAATCCAAGAAAAGAACTAATAGAACAGTACCACGGTGTTGAAATTCGTGAACAATGTTCACAGAGCAAGACGCGGGGAGGGGGGATGTAATCAGACACAGCCCCTGTCCAAAGACACCGGGGGGCCTGTAATGAGACATGGCCAGTGTTTGAGGCTAGAATCTCCAAAATATGTCATTTTTGATATTTTTAAGTCTTGGCTAGATGGGATCATTAGTATATGTTTCTTAAATTGTGTTAAGGCATAAATTAGGATATTTTCAAGAGGAAAATTATCACATAGCATGTATGAGAAAGTATAAACCTTTGAGCATTTAAGAGTTATAATTTGCCTTAGGTAAGTATCTAGTACCTTAGGCCACTTTTGTGGTAAAGTATGTCACTTGAGAGTAATGAGTGATGAGTTAGTGTTTAGATATATGTATGATAGGAATAATTGGTAGTGTTATCTTTGTGAATATCCTTTGATAGCATTCATGAAGGCTAAAGGAAATTAAAGGGTGTGTGACAGACTCAATTGAGGAAGGACATAACCCTGATATTTCGATAGTGTCAAGGCCAAAGGAGATAAGTAGGGTCTATAAGGTTCTTTGGAATCATGACTTAAATCGAACTTCTCAGCATGTCAGGATATGTGTAATGTGAGAAGATACCTCTATTTACCGCAAAATAATACATTAAACTAGTAATTCCTAAGGTTTACATTTTGGTTCTAAGTTGGACTAGATGTATGTATGAGATGTATGCTATCTTGGTTTATCTAAATGCTATAGTTAGACATTGTAAATGCTTTAACATATTTTCTTTATAGTTATTGAGATTATGTTTATATATATTATGTATGTTTGGTTTTGATTACTCATACTGAGAATATAGTTTCTCACCCCGCTGTGTATCATGTAATTCTAGGTGAAACTTCTTCCAAGAATAAGAAGAAGAAAGAAGCTAAAGATTAGATTAGTTTACGTTTATGTTTCAATTATTGTACTTTTAGTATCTCTTTTGAAATGTAAAAAGTAATGTAATACTTCAAGCCTTTCCTAAGGCTAATGTTGTATATGTTTGTATTTCGCATTTCATATGGCTCTCTATAGTGTTTCCAATGAACATTATAGATATAAGTATATGACTAGTATGTATGTAGTGACATTGTAATGCTAAGTATCTCTTTGTATGATGTATATACTGAGATATTGGTATTAGGATGTTATATTATGGTATCAGAGCAGTTTATCCTGTTGAGTCGGGGTATGGACTGACTATGCTTAGGCATATAGGAGTTCCTTCTTAGAAATTGTGCTTTTCTTGTTTCATGTGTTAAATGTGATGATAAAATTGCATGATTTGCCTTAGTTTGGTTGTTACTAGATTATGTTACACGGGTACATAGTATTGAGACTACAGCTTAATATATGTTGTTTCTGTGTGTACTACAGGAAACTATGGAACCAAACAGGTGATCTAGAGAAGTAGAGAGCTCAACCCTACCGCATCCAGATATGGTTGAAGTCATTATGGTTATGGCCAGTGTTATGACTAGAATGCTTAAGAGAATGGAATCAAATCCATCTCAGCAGTCTACACCAGCTAATCGCCACTCGCAAGAGGCAACTCAAGTCGGAAGGAATTAGAATTTTTTGAACTTGACAGCTTTTCTTTAGATGAATCCTCCACCGTATAGAAGCGAGTATATCCTGCAAAGGCTGAGGAGTGGATCAGTGAGGTGGAGAAGATTTTTTATGCAATGGTTTGCTCAGAAGCGCAAAAAATGATCTTCACCTCATATATGTTGAAAGATGAGGCAGAGCATTAGTGGAAAGGTACCAAAAGAGTACTTGAATTAGCTGACACCCCGATGTCATGAGAAGTCTTCAAGATAGCTTTATTAGAGAAGTTTTTCCTTCAGACTCTACATGATGATAAGGAAGTGGAGTTTATGGAGTTAAAACAAGGAAACTTGTCTATCAGTCAGTATGTGGCCAAATATGATGAATTGGCAAAATTCTTTTCTTATTTTCGTTATCACCTGGACGAGAAATGGAGATGTTTGAAATTTGAATATAGTATGAAGAAGGAGATCAGAGCTATGGTGAGGCCAATGGAGATTAGAGACTTTTCTACTTTGGTTAACAAATGTAGAATTATGGAGTCGGAAGTCAATAGCTCTGTATTAGAAGAAATAGTGCAAGATGTCCCAAAAAGAAAAAGAGAAGACGACAGAAATAAACAGGGTGCTTCTAAGGCAAGCAAACCTAAAGGAAAAAGCAAGCAGTGGCCTAAGGCACCACCATGTGTTAAATGTGGGAAGGCACATAGAGGCAAGTGCCTTGCGGGCCAGTCTGTGTGTTTGACATGTGGGTAGTCAGGACATTTCTCCAGAGCTTGCCCTTAAAACAAGGAAGATGTGCCTACCCCAAAGCCGCCAGCCAAGGGACGAGTTTACACTCTAGGCAGAACAGAGGTGGCTCAGTCTTCTGACCTAATCCAAGGTAAAAGCATAATTCGTAATCATCTCTTAAATGTCATGTATGATTCAGGAGCATCACACTCTTTTGTTTCTAATGATTGTGTAAGGATGTTGGATTTACTTATGTCAGAGTTACCATATGATTTATTTGTTTTCACACCCACTGGTAAGCCAGTCATAACCTCAAAAGTGCGTCTTGACTGTTGTATAAGAATTGAGGATAGAGTTTTCCTTGTAAACCTTATTTGTTTATCCCTTGTGGACATAGATGTCATTCTTGGTATGGATTGGTTGTCATCTAATCATGTGGTTTTGAACTGTTTAGATAAAACTCTAGTTTTTCTGTCTGATGTTCCTACCAGAGTTATTTTTTTGGAGTCTGCCTATCTCAATGCTAATCAGGTCAATCACTGTTTGGTAAAAGGAGCTCTAGGATATGTTCTTCTTTTCTCTTTGGAGCCTGCCTATCTCAATGCTAATTAGGTCAATCACTGTTTGGTAGAAAGAGCTCTAGGATATGTTCTTCTTTTCTCTTCGGATGTACAAGTTGAGCAGAGCCTAAACAGTATACTTGTAGTAAGGGAATACCCTAAGGTGTTTCTGAGTGACATAGTTGAGTTGCCACAGGAGAGAAAAATAGAGTTTAGGATAAATTTAGTGTTGGGTACAGGACCTATATCTATAGCACCCTATAGGATGGCACCCTTAGAGTTGGCTAAACTCAAGAAACAGTTAGAAGAGTTGTTGGTTAAGGAATTCATTAGGCCTAGTGCTTCTCCATGGGGAGCACTAATGTTGCTAGCGAAGAAGAAAGACGGTACCATGTGGTTGTGTGTTGACTACAGACAGTTGAACAAGGTGACCATCAAGAATAAATATCTTTTGCTTAGAATAGATGATCTGATGGATTAGTTAAGATGAGCTTCAGTGTTTTATAAGATTGATCTTAGATCTGGGTATCATCAAATCGGGCTTAGGGGAGAGGATATCCCTAAGACCACTTTTAGAACTATGTATGGGCATTAGGAATATCGTGTGATGTCTTTTGGGTTGACGAATACTCCAGCAGTGTTTATGGACTACATGAACATAGTTTTTAGACTTTACCTAGACCAATTTATGGTAGTGTTTATTGATGACATCCTTATTGTTGGGAATATTTTTTGCAGATACAACATGCAGCGGAAAACAGGGATTCCCACCGAGGATCCATGCGAAAAAGCCATAATCCGAGTTTTTAAATGATTTACCTCTTGAAGCGTGAATCACTAACACCGTAATAGAAACGATGTCTCTGCGGTATCCACATGAACAGACTCACGAACGTCCAACGTCCGCAAAGAGGAGCCTTACGTCTCTCACACAGTGCTAGCTGCAAAGAGAAGAGAAAAAACCTATCGCTCTCTCACTCACTTTCTGTAGGTGCGGCTAAGGTTCTGAATTACATACGTTAACAGCCCCCTTAGTAGTACTATTTATAATAGTGACTACCTTAAGTGAGTGTGAGCAGCAGTAAGGTAAGCTATGCAACCCTAGACCCATCTGTTATGAGTCTGACCCATATTTGAATTCGAGTTCAACTTGGATCCATTGCTCCAATTTTAGTCTGCTCTATGTGTGTGACCCTGTAGGTTCTTATTACGTTGGCAATAATATTAAAATCTCATTTTAATATTACAAGCAGTGAGCGGTATCTAGCAACACATCGCTGCTACCCAAGTAATAAGAATGTCAATGATTTGACATAACCTTTCTGTGACCAATGTTTCCGTGTCGTTTAGTCCTTTTGTCAACATATCTAGATTGAACATAAGGCATGGAATGTGTCATCCTTGTATAGTCCAATCATTGGTTTCCTGATATTTGAGTAGACTTTGTAACAACAAATAAGATCAATATCTCATATTGACTCATTTGAGCATGGCCATGCATTTCACAGTCTCACTCAATCAGGGGGCCCGAAGATATCACTCCTGTTATGTAGGAGTGACAAATCCCATCTAGGTCACTCACATCCCTCTACATGATTCGCGGCATGTCCAATAACTAACTTTATAATCACCTTGTTACAGATGACGTTTGATGGCATTAAAACACACAACTCCTCATGTAGGAATCGTAGTGATTTCAGGTCAAAGGACCACAAACACCATTATCACTATGAGAATCGCTTATGACACTCACGTAACGATCCATGTAGCGTTCTCATGGTGGGTCAGTCCAGTACATCATTACTCTAATATGTACCTATGTGAAGACTTGATATCTCATGTCCATGACCCGTGAGATATGGTCATCAGTCTATGCACATACTAGTCTCAATGTATTATTGTTGTCCTAATTAACAATAATACTTGATTAGGGATATTTAAGAATAGTATTGTAACCAAAAGGATCTCACGATCAAGTCATCCACTTAATGTCCTATGACATCAAACTTACTATTCTAAGGACTTTATTATGTTTATCAAAAAAGAACACAATAAATGAAATGCCTCATATATAAAAATAGCATAATAGAATGTATGTAAATACAGAAAATATATTGGCCTCTAGGGCATACACCAACACTTATCTATTCAAAGACAAGGGAAGAGCATGAGCAACATGTGAGGATTGTTATAAATATCCTAAAGAAAAATAAGTTGTTTGCCAAATTGTCCAAGTATGAGTTTTGGCTAACGAAAATTCAGTTTTTGGGCCATGTTATTTCTAATGGAGGAATTGCAGTGGACCCTAGCAAGGTAGAAGCAGTGTTACAGTGGGAGAGACCCACCACTACGACTGAGATTAGGAGCTTTACAGGCCTAGCTAGGTACTATAGAAGGTTCATCAAGGGTTTTTCTCAATTAGCGCTACCTTTGACTAGGATGACTAGAAAAAGTAGTACTTTTGAGTGGACTCAAGACTGTGACAATAGCTTCCAAGAGTTAAAGAAGAGGTTGATTACTATGCCAGTGTTGATAATTCCATATCCCCATGAGAACTTTGAGGTCTTTTGTGATGCTTCAAAGATGGGACTAGGGTGTGTTCCTATGCAAAATAGGAGAGTAGTTGCCTATGCATCAAGGTAGTTAAGGTCACATGAGGAAAACTACCCTACGCATGATTTGGAGTTAGCAGCTATAGTGTTTGCCTTAAAGATTTGGAGGCATTGTCTCTATGGAGTCCAATTTGAGGTGTTTAGTGATCATAAGAGTTTAAAATACTTATTTGATCAGAAGGAATTGAACATGAGGCAGAGAAGATGGATGGAGTTCTTAAAGGATTATGACTTTAAGTTAAAGTACTATCCAGGTAAGGACAATCTAGTGGTTGATGCACTAAGTAGGAAATCCCTACATGTGTCCTAAATAATGATCCAGGAGAGTGAACTTCTTGAGAGTTTCAGAAATTTGAGTCTAGCGGTGACTGTGATGCCACAAGGTCTCTTTGTGAGTAGAGTGGACATAGTAAATGACTTAAGGGCTCAAATTTTTGAAGCTCAAAAGGAGGATGAAGCTTTAATGGATATTAATGAGCAGATCTTTTTAGGAACCTTAGAGGATTTTGATATGATTGATGATGGGATGGTAAAGTTTAGAGATAGACTTTGTGTTCCAAGAGAGTCAGAGGTCAAAAATAGGATTCTAGAAGAAGCTCATAGTAGTAAGTATATCATCCATCCCGGAACCACTAAGATGTACCAAGATCTGAAAAAGATGTTTTGGTGGTCTGGAATAAAAAGAGACAGCAGAGTATGTCACAAGGTGTTTAGTTTGTCAAAAGGTAAAGATTAAACACCAGAAGCTAGCAGGACCTTTACCATCTTTAGGAATCCCATAATGGAAATGAGAGAAGATTTCTATGGATTTTGTAGCGGGTTTACCCAAAACTCAACAAGGTTTTGATACTGTTTGGGTTATAGCCGATAGATTAACCAAATCTACTAACTTTCTGCTAATAAAAGCTAGTTATCCTCTAGAGAAATTAACTCAGCTTTATCTAAAAGAGATAGTTAGGTTGCACGGAGTTTCTGTAAGTATAGTTTTAGATAGAGATCCTAGATTTACATCTAGATTTTGGGGAGCCTTGCAAAAGGCTTTTGGAACTAAGTTAAGCCTTACTACAACTTATCACCCACAAATAGATGGGCAAACAGAGAGGACTATCCAAACCCTTGAAGATATGCTTAGAGCATGTGTTAGAACAACAGGGTAGTTGGGACCAGTTCTTACCATTAGTGGAGTTTGCTTATAATAATAGTTATCATTCCAACATAGGTATGATACCTTATGAGGCTTTGTATGGAAGAAAATGTAAATTACCTCTATGTTGGTATAAAGTAGGTGAAAGAACCATCCTAGGTCCAGAGTTGGTCCGGCAGACCACAGAGCAAATCAAGATGATTAAGGATAGGTTGGTTACTGCTCAGGGTCGGCAAAAGAGTTATGTTAACAAGAGAAAGAGGTCTCTTTAGTTTAGTGAGGAAGATCATGTATTCTTAAGAGTTACTCCTACAACAAGGATTGGTAGAGCATTGAAAACCCGAAAGTTAAATCCTCATTTTCTTGGTCCCTACCAAATTCTAAAGAAAGTTGGACTCGTAGCTTACCAGATAGCCCTTCCTCCCAGTTTGTCTAACCTTCATGATGTTTCTCATGTATCTCAATTGAGAAAGTATAATCCTGATCCCTTGCATATCATAGAACATGAATCGTACAATTAATAGATGATTTGTCTTATGCTATACATCCGGTAAGGATCGTGGACAGAGGGGTCAAAGAGTTTAGAGGTAAGCAGATTCCTTTGGTGAAGGTTATATAGGGTGGCAATGACACCGAGGAGGCTACTTAGGAGTTAGAGTCCCACATGTAGCAGGACTACCCAAATTTGTTCCTTTCAAGTGAGCAATTTTGGGGTCAAAATTTTAAAATGGATGGGAGAAATGTAATACCCTAAATGGCATATTAGACTTGTTTATGTGTTCAAAAGGTAGCATATGACTTGCTTAACATGTATGTTTTTTTTCTTTGTGACAATCTGAGTTAGTTTAGGTACGTAGATGCAATTTAGACTGTGAAAAGTACCTTAAAATGACTCAGATAATAGCATTAATTGCTTAGGAGAGGAAATAAATATGGATAATTTATTTCTAGGTCACAAATGTATAGAACAAGTTACAGTTAAAGTTTCAAGGTAAACTGAGCTAGTTTGATATTTTTAGGTATACTGGTTGTCTAATTATAGCTGGTTTGATTAGTAGCAGATATAAAAATATTAGATAGTGTCGAAACGACTTTTTATATGAATCTTAGTATTTATTTTAAAGTTGTTGAAAGCTGAAAATCTGGATTTTGCTAAATCTGAGTGTTTTTAGCTGATCAAATTTTAGTAGTTATGGTCTGAGGGCCATATGAGTCTTTAGTTCCTCTTTTATAAGCTTTATTCACGGCTGTTTTTGATTAAAAACACAGAAATAGAAACCGTGAGAGGAGAAGAGAAAGAAGAGGAAAGAAAGACCAAACAAGAGGAAGAAAGAAAGAGGAAAGCCAAGGGTAAAGCCAAGGCTTGAGGATCCAACCAAGTTTGATTCATCTTCACAGCTCCAAAGGTAGGGTTTTTAAATTCATCTTCACTTCTTTTCACTTTTTCTCCATTGATGCACTTGGGTGCTCTATAGGTTATTTTGTATTCTTGAGGTATTTGATGAGTTTTATGTGTATGATTGAGTTTCTTTGATCATTTATAACTTGTTCATAGCATTAATTGAAGTTAGAAGTTTTGAATATCTCATTTGGATCTTAAATTCACAAAAGAGGGGTTAAGTAACCCTATAGGTGATTTTGGTGTTTTAATCCAAATTAAGAAGTTTAAGCTGGTGATTAATGATTCCAAAGTGTTTAAGAACTGATTAAGGACCTAAGATTACCTAAAAATTAGATTGGAATGACCAAAATCTAAGAAAAGAACTAATGGAACAGTACCACAATTTTGCAAAAGTTTCTGGTTGAGAAATACGGCCCGTGTCTGAAGACACGGGTGGGGGATAGTGTCTCTCTCTGCCAATTGAAATTCGTGAACAATGTTCACAGAGCAAGACACGGGGGGGCCGTGTAATCAGACATGATCCATGTCTGAAGACACAGGGGGGCCTTGTAATCAGACATAGCCCGTGTCTTAGGCTAGAATCTAAAAAAAAATGTTATTTTTTATATTGTTAAGTTCTTAACTAAATAGGATCATTAGTATATGTTTCCTAAATTGTGTTAAGGCACAAATGAGGATATTTTCAAAAAAGAAATTATCACCTAGCATGTATGAGAAAGTATAAACCTTTGAGCATTCAAGAGTTATAGTTTGCCTTAGGTGAGTATCTAGGACCTTAGGCCACTTTTGTGGTAAAGTATGTCACTTGAGAGTAATGAGTGATGAGTTGGTGTTTAGATATATGTATGATAGGAATAATTGGTAGTGTTATCTTTGTGAATATCCTTTGACAGCATTCATAAAGGCCAAGAAAAATTGAAGGGTGTCTAACAGACTTAATTGAGGAAGGACATAACCCTAATATTTCGATAGTACCAAGGTCAAAGGAGATAAGTAGGGGTCCATAAGGTTCTTTAGAATCAGGACTTAGACCAAACTTCTCAGCGTGCCAGGATATGTGTAATATGAGGTGAAACATCTATTTACCACAAAATAATACATTAAACCAATAATTCCTAAGGTAATTTTGGTTCTAAGTTGGACTAGATATATGTATGAGATGTATGCTATCTTGGTTTATCTAAATGCTATAGTTAGACCTTGTAAATGCTTTAAACATATTTTCTTTATAGTTATTGAGATTATGTGTATATATATTATGTATGTCTGGTTTTGATTACTCATACTGAGAATATAGTTTCTCACCTCACTGTGTATCATATAATTCTAGGAGAAACTTCTTCTAAGAATAAGAAGAAGAAAGAAGTTAAAGATTAGATTAGTTTATGTTTATGTTTCAATTGTTGTACTTTTAGTATCTCTTTTGAAATGTAAAGTGAAATGTAATACTTCAAGCCTTTGCTAAGGCTAATGTTGTATATGTACTTTGATGCATTATGATATAAATATTGTATTCCGCATTTCATATGACTCTCTATAGTGTTTCCAATGAACATTATGGATATAAGTATATGACTAGTATGTATGTAGTGACATTGTAATGCTAAGTATCTCTTTGTATAACGTCTATACTGAGATATTGGTATTAGGATGTTACATGTTTCATATGCCTATTCAAAGACCAAAGGTCTCTCAAAGCAATACTACTTTGCCATCCATCTAAGCCTACAAGGTATTGAGCTCGAATATAGAGCTTATCTGTGCAAGTGTATATAAGGGAACGTGCAAGTAAATTTATTCACAACGCATAAGTACAACGCATGTAATGTAAAGAAAATTCACAACAATATGAAGCAGATAAACAAACAAAACAAAACGAACCAGCATAATCAAAGACCAAATAACATGATATTAAAAAAAGGCATAACCCTCCAATTTCCCCAGTGGAGTCGCTAGCTGTCGTAACCATCTCGAAGGACGTCGCAAAATTAAAAAGGAGGAGGAAAGGACCACAGGATGTTGGAAGTCGCCACCAATCGCTTTATCCATTAAATGGAATGGTGCAATTGGACACCTAAAAGATGGTCTACATTTCAGAGTTCGAGGTTCGGCAGTTGAATACAGATAGGGAAGGTATTAGCATCCTACACTGTCCGTTCTAAGAACGATTACCTATTTAATCTAATGTTATTTGTAAGATTAATTAAATTGGTCCTTAAAAAGACAATAATTGTTTTTATTTTTATTTTGACATGTCCCATTTTATCAAGCCTAATATCAAGAATGATAAATGATTAAGACATGGAATGGGTAAGGAATGGGTGGTTAAATAGTCATTATTTTAGAACAAATTCTAGGCCTGCAACATATTATACGAATGTGGTGAATTGAAATTATGTTAATTTTGCAATGAAAAGACTTTTTCAAATATTTATTTTTAATTTAAAATGATTTAAAAGGAATTTTACAAATAAAAAATTATTTTTGAAAAGTTACAAAAAGGGTTTTTGAATTCATCACAATCATAATGTTGAGACTATCTGAAATTGTTCACTTTTATTTGAGGATTTTATTTTACAAAAAAAAATATTTTGGTTTATAAAAAAGGTTATATTTTTAGTTATAATGTAGGGATTAAACTTCACTAACATTAAAATACAAGTAAAATTGGGTTATATTAATGTAGGGATTACCTATATTTTTAGTTTGAGTTTTATTTTGGCTTTAATTTAACACGTTGCAATTTTACTTTTATCGTGGCTGGGTTGATGAGTGCGTCGTGAGCAGCGGCGCTTTTGGGTTTGTGGATTCATGGGTCGCGGATCTGAGTGTGGGGGTGACGATCCATTGACTATGTGCGGAGGTTTAGGCATACTGGCTGGGCGTCAATGGCAACGTGATGGAGGTGTGGCAGCAAAGGCGAGGAAGGTTCTATTTTGGGGGTGGCAGAGGCTACAGTGGACTGCTATTCACAAGTTTAGGGAGGTTAGGGTCTGATCTGGTGGTTCTGTTTGGGCAAGGTTGGGACTGATGGTGGTCCGTGTGACGAAGACGCTGGGTTTGGTCGCGGGTTTGTGTGAAGGGTTACTATTTTGGATGGTTTGGCTCTAACGGGGGTGTGGACATTTTTGGATGATGAAGGATGTGTTTGATGGTTGAAAATGGTGACTACTGATGGTGAAGGTTGGAGGCAGAGTGATGGCTCTGTGTGAAGATTTTTGTGTGATTGATGGAATTTTCGTATGATTGATCTCTGTGCTTTGCTCTCTTTTCTGCTTGGGATTTATAGGATTAAATCTGTAAAAAATTCTCCTAGTTTGCAAAATTTTCTCCTTAATTCCTTAGTGATTGGAAGATAAATGGAGGAAGAAATCCTGTCAGAGATTTCAATCAAAACTGAAAAGGAAAGTGTCTAGGGTTTAGAGGGTGATGGTGGCTAGAGTTCTTGGGGTGCAGCAGCAAGAATGGAAAGGAGATTAGGTCATAGGTTGATCCGTAAACCCTCTTTTTAACAAAAAGTTTTAATGATCGTGACACCTTGATAAAAGTAAAAATTATGGACGAAATTGGGTATCAACATATGGTTGTCTGACTTAAGGCATCATGAACTATATTGTTTGTTTGCCCATTGGTCGGAAGTAATGTGTGTAACACATTCATTTGACTTATTCATTGGCAACCATATACCATGATGCGTGTTATGTTATAATTGTTCCAGTTTCGGTTGGGTGTTCACTTTGAAGATGGCATGCCTTGAGTCTTATATGTTTTTCTCTTGTGAAATATTTTGGGTTATTGTGCTTTTATTGTGCCCCTCATGTTGACAAGCATTTGCAAGACCTATGTCGTGTTAGTGTTAACATGCATCTCCCATATGTCCTTGATTCCTTCATGCAATATGTTGTGGTCTGTTGAATGCCTTTCACCATCCCTTCAATTACTTTCTGATGCTTCAATTTTCATTATTCTTATGTTCTTCATTGACAGCCTTAATGGCACCTAAACGTAATCGCTCCCAAGTGCAATCCTCTTTCGATCGCCATTGGTTTGTATCGGCCGAAGCTCAAGCATATCACGAATAATATTTGGTCACAAAGATCTTAATTCTGAAGTGGGGGTTTAATCTGCTTGAGCGAGTCCATGCCTTCCATGCTACTATTGCTCATCACCACTGGCAGACGTTCTGTGCTCACCCTCAAGTCGGTGTAATTCCCTTGGTTCGAGAGTTCTATGCTAATGTCGTCTTTCAAGAGGATAGCATTGTATATGGCGGCGAGTGTCTTTCCAGTCGGCTATTATCAGAGAAATCTATAACTTGCCTAATCCTCTTGTAATGTGTGATTATCTGCGTTTCGTTAGTGATGATGTTGATTAGAGGCTTTGACCATCCGACTCTATGTACCGAATACACAGTGGAAGATGACAGGTGATCGTCATGTGTTGACCATATGACTCTCAGTCCCTCGTGCATCTTTGCACTCTGGTGTCAAAGCTTATCATTTCATCACTTGTCACATCATCCCCACCTTGTCGAATGTTCCTATGGTGAGGGCTTTTGATCGATGTCGGTGTTGACACCTAGATCATTACGACTCTCCTCCACCATTGTCGTGCATCTTTGCACTCTTATATTTCTAACCTTGTTCTCTATTGTATATCAAAGGGTCATGTAAACGTGTGTTCCCAAAATGCTTATCATTTCATCACTTGTCATATCATCCCCACCTTGTCGAATGTTCCTATGGTGAGGGCTTTTCTTTTGTATGCTATTGTGGGGCACTTCCAGATTGATGTCTAACCTTGTTCTCTATTGTTATTCTAGGATTCACAATCATGTAAATGGAAATGTATTTACACATCACCTCAACACTAAGGCTCGTTTTCCCAAAATCATAGTTCCCTTCCTCAACATTCAACATTTATTTCACAGCTCCACATTAACATAGTTTCTTCATTGAAATACATGCATCAATGACATATCAAATATCTCAATTAGGCACACAAAACATGCATTAGTGCAACATAACAACCTCACAATGGTCCTTCCCAAAATGAACTTGAATAAGTTAATTCTGTCTCAATTTGCCACCTCTAATGAGGCACCAACTCCTCCTCCTCATAAAGAAACCCTCACAGTGCGCCCTTGCATGGTCGTAGATAACCATGCACAATTCTCCTCAAGGCGCGCCTCAAGGCGGTAGAGATAAAAACAGTATCTTCCTAAATTGAACCCGGCACAAAAGTCGGATGGTTGCACCATTATGCTCGACCATGGGTGTAAGCCCAATTTGATTACACTATGACAGCCATGCGCTTTCAGGATGAACACAGTGGGGTGCCTATGGATCAGTTCCCCATTTACATGCCATTGTCGATTGAAGCCAATCTTAAGGATGCAGCTGATTGATGTCTCGGCACTTGTTTAGGGCTATTTCTAACCTTGTTCTCTATTGTTATTCTAGGATTCACAATCATGTAAACGGAAATGTATTTACACATCAAAGAAACACTAAGGCTCAACTAAATTTCAAATGGCATGCATCATTTCCCAAAATCAACATTTGATCCATATGCAGACATATCATAAATCAAGTCATCCACATCAACATTTAACATTTATTTCACAGCTCCACATTAACATAGTTTCTTCATTGGAAATACATGCATCAATGACATATCAAATATCTCAATTAGGCACACAAAACATGCATTAGTGCAACATAACAACCTCAACTATGAAAAATTAATTGGAAAACAAAACGCAACACCCAAAACCTAAAGGTAACATTGTCCCAAATATTGGACATAACAAAAAGTAAAACGACCCTAAGCAAGTGTCAGAGACATTTTCGGGATTAGCTTCACCGGGGGAACTTCTATAGAAATTTGAAAGCACATAACTCTATCGCAAAGTAATCAAATTGGGCTTGCAAACAAGTGTAGATTGTAGTGTGTGTCTAGGGGCGCGACATCAATCAACTACATTTTCAGGATCAGCTTCAACCAGTGGTGGCATGTAAATAGGGAACTAATCTATAGGCGCCCCCATTTACGTGCCATTGTCGATTGAAGCCAATCTTAAGGATGCATTGATGTCTCGGCACTTGCTAAGCTATTTCTAACCTTGTTCTTGCATTCTAGGATTCACAATCATGTAGATAAAGAAACACTAAGGCTGCAAAATGGCATGCATCATTTCGAAAATCAACATTTGATCCATAGGCGGACGTCATCCACAGAACATTTATTTCATGAGGCTCAGATTAACATAGTTTCTTCATTAGAAATATATGCATCAATGACATATCAAATATCTCAATTAGGCACACAAAACATGCATTAGTGCAACATAACAACCTTAACTATGAAAAATTAATTGGAAAACAAAACGCAACACCCAAAACCTAAAGGTAACATTGTAAATATTGCAAATTAAATAGAGAACAGGGGTTAATTAACTCATTCAGGTCCACTTTAGGATGAATCAAGTCCTCAGTTGAGGACCATGCACACCGCCCCCTCGGCATGGCGGTGAGCAGCGTCGAGGTAGATGTGGTGTGTGTCTAGGGGGCGTTGATCCTCGGTAGGGTAGCAAATTAAGACAAAACTCATTCAGTCCACTTTAGGATGAAGTCCTCGCCATAGACCTCAGCCGGGCGTGATGTGGCAGTTGTAATGATCTGGGTGTTGAGCAATAGGCCGACATCAATCTGGAAGTGTCCCACAATGGCATATAGAAGAAAAGCCCTCACCGCAGGAACATTTGACAAATGAATGGTGGGGAGGAGGCGATAGGTGATGAAATGATACCAAGCTTTGACACTGGAGCGCAAAGATGCACGAGGGACTGAGACATGACGATCACCTGTCATCTTCCACTGCATACCCGGCACACAAAGTCAGATGGTCAAAGCCTCTATATCAACATTGCCACTGACAAAACGCAGATAGTCACACATTACAGGAGGATCAGGCAAGTTATAGATTTCTCTGATAGCAGCCAGTTGAAAAGACATTCACCGCACACGGACATATATAATGCTATCCTCATGAAAGGTGGCATGAGTGTAGAACTCTCGAACCAAGGGAATTACACTGGCTTGAGGGTGAGCACAGAATGTCTGCCAGTGGTGATGGGTAATAGTAGCATGGAAGGCATGGACTCGCTCAGGAAAATTAAACCCCTGCTCCGGAATTAAGATCTTCGTGACCAAAGATTATTCATGACACGTTTGAGCTTCGGCTGATACAAACCGGTGGTGTTCGAAAGAGGATTGCGCTTAGGAGCGACTATACTTAGTTGCCATTAAGCCTGCCAATGAAGAACATAAAAATAATGAAAATTGAAGCATCAAAAAGTAATTGAAGGGATGTCGAAAGGAATTCAATAGACCACAACACATTGCATGAAAGAATCAAGGACATGAAGATGGCAAATAGGTTATTACACAAATAGGAGATGTATGTTAACACCAACATGACATAGGTCTTGCAAATGCTTATCAACATGAGGGGCACAATAAAAGTTACCAAAATATTCCACAAGAGAGAAACTCATAAGACTCAAGGCATGTCATCTTCAAAGCGAACACCCAACCGAAATAGCTACAATCATAACATAACATGCATCATGGTATGTGGTTGCCAATGAATGTGTTACATGAGATATTCAAAAATCAACATTAAGAAACATCCAACACCCATACAAACCATAATATCACATTGAGCTATCTTATATAAAAAAAAATGTAATTGCCCCTATAGCATAAGGTATGTGGATGAGAGAGCCACAAAGAGGGAATAACATTTCAATAACTAAGCAATTGTGAATTTCTCAAAATACCAATGAAATGACATGGTTGCACTATAAACACATCATTTCAGTAAGAAATAGCTAAGAGGAGGAGCACTTACCAAGGAAAATATAAGAATGGAGGAATGAGGCACTATGAACACACAACCACAAGCTTACTTGCTTGCTTGCATATGCACACCTTTGCGTCACCTTAGAGAAATGGAGGAATGAATGAATGAAAAAGAAAGAAAGTGGGGGGTTGAAAGAAAGAAAATGAGAAAGAGGGGAGAAGGGAAAAGGGATAAAGGAAAGAGCAATATGAAAAAATAAGGGGGTGCAGGCGTGGTGTATATGGCAGCACACATGGGTGGAGCTATGACACATTCAAATTTAAAATTTGAGATTTTTTCTTGGTGGCACAAAATGAAATGGGAGCCGCGACATAACTTGCTTGGAAGTTGTGGCACAAATGCAAATAGAGCTGCGACACTAAACATATTAGAGAATAGGGCGATGATCACAGGAAAAGGCAGAAGGAGAGAAGGATAGAGAAAAGTAGGAGAGCAGACGGACTGCTTACTTGAATGCAGATGCAGAATACAGAAATTAAATTAAAACAAAAGAAAAGAAATCAGAGCAGCGGTAGTCCACATAACACTAGTGAGGGAGAAAAGAGAAGAAGAAAAGAAAAAAGAAAAAGATTGAAATCTTATTGAAAGAGAAGAAACTTACATAGACTCTCTCTCAAGATTCTCTCTCTAAAGTGGGTAATTTGAAGGGCACCTCATAACATGAAATGGCAAACCCTTAAATAGACTCAAAATTCTACTATTACAACAATATAGGTAACTTGACCAAAACTATTATAACAGTAAAGGTTGTTGAAATAGGTAACTTGACCAGAACTATTATAACAGTAAAGGTTGTCACATGGCAATTACTGCAATGACTTCTGCTACAGTGACTTACCAAAAGATTGTTTGTGTGTTTGCAATCATCAATCCTCATTCAGAATAAGCTCATTGAAAAAACTAGTTATTCGAATGTTTTATTGAATATACTAAAAAACCGAGTTTATCAAAGTGATCTTTACGAAAAAATCATTTTGAAAGAGATGTCGAAATAGTCATCTTTGTTCTAGTAAGATGACTCTGCTGATGATGAAGAAGAGGCAAAAAAATTTTACTTTGCTGAAGAACCAGCTTCGTCTTCTTGGAGTAGTTTAAGGATATTTTTCAAATATTTTGCAAAAATTTTCCTACTAATTGATACGGCTAGGGCTACTATGATATCAGCCCTTTGATTGAGAAACTGACATGTCTATGGATCAACAACTATCAACCATTTTGGATTTTTCCTGAACCAAAGTTTGATGCTATTTGGAGTGGCTCTAGAGGCGTCGAACTCTATCCACCACTTGACAAAGGCTTGTCTCTGAAGGATTGGCAACTGGTCAGGATGATCATGTCTTGTACTTGTACTGCCAAGAAAATATCGAAGTTAAAGACAATTTTGAGAAGAAATATAGATCGACTGGAAAAGGATCTTTAACTAGGTTGGTCTTCTTAGAAAATGTTTGGAATTCTTCTTTTACTACTGAAGGAAGGATCTGCTGGTTAGCCCAAAAAAAGTCCCACCATTGAAGAAACCACTGTGAAAAATTATATCAGACGTTATGTTTGAAGTAGATTAGCCATGAGTTGAAATACAGATTGACTGGAAAAGGATCTTTAACCAGGTTGATCTTATTGGAAAATGTTTGGAATCCTTCTTTTACTACTGAGGGAAGGATCTATTGGATTGGCTCAAAAAAGTCCCACCATTGAAGAAACCACTGTGGAAAATTATATCTGATGTTCTATTTGAAGTAGATTAGCCATGAGTGGTGGTTTGATTTATTCTAGAGCGAAAATGTATTACTCCAAGCTTAGATGTAACTAATTGGGTCAAAATTCTGGGAAACTTTTGTCAATATGTTAAATTTTTTTCCATATTTTGTAGGTATGACCTTTAGAATTTGGATGGTTGAATGAGTAACAATTTTATGGTTTTTTGGGTCACTATAATGCTTGATAGAGACTGAATCAAAGTCAACCAGGATGAACTCATAAAATTGTTGGGTTTTATTTGGAGTTATTAGTTTGAAATGAAAGTCTTTTGGAAAGATTTTTGAAAGGATTTTGTTTGGATTGGTATCCCAAAATTGAGGTTCCATCTGGATTACTAATAAGAATTTATTCTTGGGAATATAGTGAGTTGGAGGGTTTTGTGTGGAGATTGGGGTAGGTTGTTCTACCAATTCTTTATTTAGGGTATTGTCCTTGATAGATTTTCCTTTCAAGTTTTGGATGATGATGTCAAGGTCTTCATCTTCTTCTGAGGCAATTTCTGCCCAAGATTTTTTGGAAAGTTTGGTTAAGCCATGAATGTAAAGTTTGAAGTGTCTAGATAGGAATAACATAGTCTGCCTTGGGTTGTTTCTGGGTGGATGGCCCAGGTTGGTTAGATGACCCAGTTTGTTTGATTACTTGTTTGGCTAGTCCTACAAGGACTAGTTTGCCTTTTTCTCTTCCTCTCGAAGAGGTTGATGCTGCCGATTTCGGCATCCTGCTATTTTTCATGTAGATATTCATAGGTCAAGTAGTCAGGTATGGAGTTTGAGGTGCTTTTGAGATATTCAATATTGAAATAAAAAAACATTCAAGTTTGCTTGCAAAAATCTGTTTGGATGCTAAGTTTTTAACATCTTTTTGTAAGATGTCTTTCGCAGATTTGCAAAATACTCTTACTAAAAACTTTTGATTTAATAAATTAGATTAAAATTTTCAAATGCATAAAACAATTGTTAAAACTTCTTTTTTGACAGTAGAATATTTCTGTTGTGCAGGATTCTAATGCTTTGAAGTATATGCAATGATATGCTTTTTATCTGCGACTCTTTATTTGAGAATGCCACCATAACCTATGTCAGAGGCATCAGTTTCAACAATTTTGAAGGCTTGAGGATTTGGAAGATAAAGGCATGGAAGATCTTTTACCTAAGCTTTTACTTGTTTGACAATGTTTGTATGAACATCTAACTAAGGAGGAGGACTTTTTTTGAGACGATCATAGAGAAGGTTTGATAAGATTACTTAGTTGAAGGAAGAAGTCAGCGACATCATTTAAGCAGCAAGAAATCTTTGTAATTGATTTTTATCAATAATTTGATTTAGAAACTTATTCACGAATTCAAAGACTCTATTGATTGGATTTATTGTTCCCTGATGAATGTTATGACCAAGAAACCTAATTTTAGTTTGGAATAGATTTTATCTTTGTTTTGGAGACTGCGAGATCATTTCTCTTTATGACTCCTATAAAAATATTAATGCGTTTGAAATGTTGATCAATTGATTAAGAAAGGATTAAAACATCATCAATGTAGACAATAAGTTTGAATAAGAATTAAAGATTTCATTCATGATCCTTTGGAATTTCGAAGGAGCATTCTTTAATCTAAATGACATTACATTCCATTCGTATTGCCCAAAGGGACCAATGAACGCTGTCTTGTAACAATCATTTTCTTTGATTTGGATTTGCCAGAATCCTGATTTCATATCAAATTTGGAAAATATTTTGGCTAAATGTAGCCGTTTGAGAATGTCTTTTTCATTAGGAATTAGATACCGAATCCATTGAAGTTCTTGATTAAGTGGTTTGCAGTTGATAACTAATTAGAGAGTTCCCTTTTCAATTTTAGCTTGCTTATTGACATAAAAAGCAGAGCATGACCAAGGGCTCTTGCTTTTCCAGATTAGTCATTTTGCCAAGAGATCGTTGATCTCTTGCTAATAGTATTAAAGGAGTTTGTCATTCATTTGGATTGGTCTAGCCTTTGTAGGATTTGTCTTTCATGAAAATCCTTTTCATAGGGAAGGTCCCCTATGTGTTTTTTTTTCCTTTCCTAGAAAGCATTTAGAAGGTCAAAATAATTTGCTTCTTAAATCTGCTAAGGAAGAGTTTGAATTTTCTTTTGGACATAAGGTTGATTAAGCTGTGAATCTATATTCTTAAAAGAAATTTTTTCTTTAAGAAAATTAATTTGGTTTTGTTTGGGGGATGAACGCGCAGAAGGGCTAGCAAAAGGAGTGGGGAAGGGTTTGGTCGGCCATGGAGGTTTGGGTGTGGATGGGGTTCTATTTTTGCTGAAAGTTTGATCAAATATCACCCTTTGGACCATGAAACCAAAAAGCTCATAAGCAGATTGAGATACATATTCCAGAAATTTCATGAGAACTAAAGTTATCTATAGTATGCTGCCAAAATCCCACAGTTTCAGAGTCAAAGAAAGAATCCAAAGTCCAAACCAAACAAAAATAAAAACCCAAAGAAATGCATGTCATATGAAAAAGAAGAAACCAAGATCAGAAAATGGTTTAGAATGAGCATCAAAACAGGGCACCATACCTCTGGGTTGTTCCTGCAGAGTAACAGCAGCAACACCATAACCTCTCTCTCTCTCTTACTTCCGAACAGCACTGGCTAGGAGTTCTGACATCCTTATGAGAGAGCTACAACTGTCGAATCAATGTGGAATCCTTACCCTCCGATGTGTTGCCCATCCAACAGCTATCTCTGACTCTAAAATTTGAACCGTTTCATGATTTCATCTCACCCCCAAATCCAAATTTGTTGTCGTTTTCACCTTATATACCTTTGCTAAAATTCTTTTTTTTAAATAAATAAATTTCTTCTAAATCATCTTCTTTCCTCTGTTCAGAATAGACGGTGTCGTTTTAGTGTTTTGCGAGTGTAAACTTAAGTAAAAGACACACATTTTGCAGTGATGCCACTTGTTTTAACAATACCTGTGAACCTTTCCAATTGTATTTTATGTACATTTTCATGCCTTTGTGGGCACCCATTGATTTGGCCATCTCATTCTCAAACAGGTTCGTTGGTTGGCGGTTGCTATTATACTCCTTCTCTAGTTATGGTGTATAATGCACCGTGTATTTCACCTGTCATTTGAAGTTGTTTTTTTAACTTTTTGACCGGTTTCAAAGATTTAATAAAATACTCCCTTATTTTTTATTTTTGTACTTTACATTTTAATCCTTTTGACAAAAATCTTTCCCATAATTATTGTAGCATACTCTCATTCCAAAGTTTATATGAACTCAAAATTTTAAAGATTTATCTGTTCAAATGATGAAAAAATAACCCAAACTAAACAAAAAGAAAAAAAAGGAAAAATTGAGCAGTTGCCATCATTATTGCTGCCACCATTGCTTTAGCTGGTGAGATGGTGTTGGTTTGCTTTTCTTTTTTTTTTCTCAAAGATGGAAACTTTGGTGGCTAACCATGGTGCTCTAAAATTGGTGTTGGTCAGATCTGATAGTTAGGTTTTGGCTAAAAAAAGAAATTCTGACGAGGCCTAGCTTGTGAATCCTCATTTCTTTGAGTTATCAATGCCAGACGATTTTGTTGGAGATTCGACGAAAGTGGTGCTGGTAGTGGCCACATGGTGGTGGTGAGTGCGAGAGCATTTGGCCTTTTTGTTGCAGCTGCCGCCAACAGGGATGTCACAGAGGGTGCCGCAGTGGGTCCAGTAGCGACAGCATGATTTGCAGAAAATGGCGGGGCTGAGAGTAGCAAAACGTGTTAGTCGAATCGCCCATTGGGCCTTTGGCGAGAATAGGTACGGCGTCAGTTCTCCAGCTCACAGGGGATGTCGTCTCCGGCAAGGCCATGGTGGAAGGCTTGAGAGATGGCCAATGAGGGACAAATGGAGGGGCACGAGCTTCCTGTCGGAGAATAGCTCATTGATGGGGAGCATCGGGGACGAAGAATTTTGCAAAGCAGACTAAAAGATGGACTTAATGGACTTTTTATAAATACTTAAATGTAATTTATAAACCTTTTCAATTAATTTTAATGTTATACATTTACCTATTCTACAAGTGGCCAGTAAGTGTTTGGAACTGTTGATGAGTTTTAAGTGAAAATTCATGGCTGATATTTAAGGTGTATCATACACCTTTAAGTTGCAAGGTGCATATTAGACGTCGCCCGGTTGTGCTTATGAATGAAACAAGATTGAGTTTGTCTCTCATAAAAGACACTATTTATTTATTGAAGTTAACTTTTTAAATCCAATTGAGTTACTGAACATGCTAGACTTATATGTAGCCCTGGATTACTAGGAAACGTTTACGTGCTCCTAAATTTTTTGAGAATTTTTTAGAGCATCAATGCTGAATGACGATACGTAATTGATTTATTATTAAAATAAATTAATAATATTGATTTATTACTTATAACTTAATTAACAAGTAACATATATAATACTTATAGTATATATAAAAAAATTTATAAATTTTAACTATTAATATTTGCATACATATAGAAGACTTGGACTAAACTTATTTTTTTATTGTAAATAATTGTACATATAAATTTTTATAAATTTTAACTAATAATATTTACACACATAATAATAAAATTTTAAAAAAACTAATTAACCAATTATAGAAAATAAATTTAGTTGGAGCAGTGATCCAAAAGTTTTAAAGGCTGCCTTCTGAATGACTCTTCTTGTTCTTGATAGTAAGTTTGTAGTTAAATTGTTCTAATTTGTTGTCCATTAGTAATCCTTTTTCTAAACACAAAACTACCAGATTTGTCAAATGATGTACATTGAGATTATGTAACTTACTTCATTTTAAGAGTATGGTTAACACGGATTTTATCATTAATTGTACCAACAATTTTTTTAAAAAAAAAATAAACATTTTTTACTATTCATCATGTGTTGGTAATTTTTACTTTAATTTTTGTACGAAATTTAATATATTATAATAATTATTTTTTCATAAGTTTGAAACTTGAAACTTATAATTCTAGATTATAAATTATTTTAAAAATTTTAAAATATAAATATCATTTTATCCTTAATCAAATAATTTTTTAATTATTTTATATTTTTTAATAATTTAATGCATAAAAATAATTTTTTTATATTATTCAAACAAAACAAATTATTTTAAATTTTTTTAACTAATATATTCAAACATAAAATTAAATTTATTATAATTAATTATACAATAATTAATTATTAAAATAATTAAAATTTTCACAACTAAATCAACCACAGGCTAAATGTAAAGTAAAATAGCATCTACAATGTTGTACATTTTTTTTTTACTACATTTTTTTTCCCGGAGCATTCCTGTAATGTGACCTTAGCTGATTCGAGGTCATAAAAATTGTTCATAGGTAGCTTTGCCTTTTCCATTTGCATAGCTCTGTAGCATTCTTGTAAATCCATTTCCGAATTCTCATCGAACATGCTCCAGTGTTAGTAAGCTTGATTTGAGATGGCAAAGTCTGTCTAGTTTACAAACTACTCAATATCAAAATGCAGTTTTTCTTTGTGACAAGACCTATTAGTATTTCTCTTTTGATAGTTTGGGGTATATAGGTAGAATTTGCAGTTTGGGTTTCTGTTACAGTTTGATATTAAAATTAAATATCATTAATATGTCATTAAGAAAAACATGAGATTGACTAAGAATGATAAATTCCAATATGATCTCTCTCTCTATATAGTATATATGTGTGTGTTGTGTGGTTACAGCCTAATTGTTCATATATGTATATACAAATAGGCTTTATTATATAATAATACAAGTAATTTTTTCCGATTTGATGATGGTATTGGTTATTAGTTAACAAGAACTAATAATCAATTAATTGTGATAAAGAAAAGTGTTAAGAATACACTTTTTATTATACTTCTTTCAACATATTTTTTATTTAGTCATATCACATATTAAAGTATAAATTTAAATTTAATTATATGTTAATTGAGTTAATTATACATTAATTAAAATTAAGTATATATTTTAGTATATGATGTAATTTAATAAAAAAATTATGATAAAAATATGTTCTTAACATTTATATGTGACAAATTTATGTGACTGTGAAAAGCGGTTCTGACAGAAATGGTGGAAATTGTTAAAGGTGAAATTGCAAAGCCCTATATGATGCCACCACATTGTTGACAACCGTCCAAGTCCAAGTAATTTTGGCTCAAAAACAAAAAGATAAGGGGGGGGGGGGGGGGGGTGTTGCGGTGCATTCAAGTTGGGAAAAACTAAGCTGGCCCAAAGTACTTACAGCAAGGATCTCTTAATCCTAATTGATTGAGCCCATTATTAGAAGGCTTGGGTTATGTTACTAGACTCATGGCTGGCTCACGGTTTAGAGATCAATATAGTAGGACCAGAGATCAAAATTTTTAAAACTACGTTAACCGAAGAACTTAAAAAAAAAAACGGTTTATGATTTAATCAGTTCAATTAATTCACTTAGTGATTGAACTTGATAACATTATAAATATATTTATTATAGATTAGATTAGATTTAATTACACATAGTTATGCATATAAATATATTTATATATTAACAATTAAATAAAGGATAAATTATATAATAAAAAACCAATCAAAGTTAAAGCTTTTTTTTTTTTTGATCACGAGATATCTCTACTGACCTATTTGAAATGTCAATGAGAATATAAAAGTTATATGATCTCTTTATAAAAATTATTTTTTTGAAATTTAAATTTGTGTCGTTATCTCAAGAGATCAAGGTTACTTATCATTTTGACTCACTATTTGTTGATCAAAGCTATTAAACCGTCATGCTATTGTTTAAAATAATTAATCAATCGGCTAACTCATCAGCTAATGCATCATGTTATTATTTAAATAATATATACATGCAAATAGAAATGACATATGTAAAAAGAAAAAAAAATTGAGGTGGGTTGTCACATTATTATAAAGGCTATGGTTATTGTACCGACATATGACCAGAATACATCGAATGGCCCAACAATGGACCAAGCTAATCAGCCTAACCCAATGATAAATAGATTAGAATCTTTATACCTAATTCTTGCACATAATCACGTGGACATTTCCAATTGATAACTGATAAACCGTCACCACCGCCTGTGCATTCATTTCCCATTATACCACCAGCAAATCATGTAAGGACAAAATTTAACTCAAATTTTTTATATTTTTTATTTAATTCTTAAATCAAATAATAATATATAAAAAAAATTTAATTCAATAATACACACTTAACTTAGTAATAATTTTTTTAATTATATATTATTACTTGATTTGAGAACTAAATAAAAAAAATATAAGAACTTGAAATAAGTTTTGTCTATCATTTAATTGCCAAGCCGTTTAGGCCACCTCAACTTTAATACGTCCTAATGGTCCAATCTACAATTTGTATATAAAACATGTGAACCATTCTCACCAGGCATGTGTTAAATTTTGGCGTGCATTAAGTCAACAATTTGAAAGTTATTTTCATTTCGTTAAGAGTGTTTTTAGGTAAATGTTTGAAAGTAAATAATTGGCTGTTGGAGACCAATCATTTCATTGAAGAGATCTCTATAAATAAAGACCAAATTCCTTCATTTAAAAAAATCAACAAGCAGATGCTAAGAAGCAAAATTAAGAGCCTCTTGTACTGAGATAAATTAGAGAGTGCAATATGAGAAAATTTCATAAGTGTGTTGTGATTTTATACACTTGAGATTTTAGATATATTCTCTAGTACTCTGTAATACTACATGTGTAGTAGGAGAGAATCTCATTGAAAATAATTGTAATTATCCTTTGATATAGTATGAAATTTTCTTTGAGCTTATTTTGCTAGTGTATGCACTTCCTGTGTAGCCCATAGTAATAGTACTATTTATGCGCTCTGCATTTTTTATCTTTTATATTTTAAAAATCTAAACACGCTTCATCTCACATCCATAAAGTGTTTAAGACACTTGGAGTGTATCTATCTTTGATTTCCTAACAAGTTGTATCAGAACTAAAAGCTCTAGTCTTATCTCAGAACCAAGATGTTGGTGCAAAGATTTGATGTGGAGAAGTTCGATGGTTCCAACAACTTCAGTTTATGGAAACTGAAGTTGTAGGTTTTGCTAGATCAGTAAGGTCTGTCATAGGCATTGGATGACATAGACAAATTACCCAAAACCTAGAATCCTAATAAAAGGAGGAGATTGTGGCCAAAGCTCATAGTAGAATACAACTAAGTTTGGCAGACAACGTGCTGCGTGAGGTTATGAGTGAAAAGACTACGAATAGGCTATGGAAGGCTCTGAAAGAAAAGCACTCAATAAAAAACTTTGTTAAACTAGCTATATCAAAGAAAAAAAGGTTGTACACATTCAAGTTCGTGTGAGAAAAACCAATTTGAGACCATATAGATGACTTCAATTGAATGATTTTTGATATGGAGACAGATGGAATAAAAGTGGAAGATATTGATCAAGTGATGATCTTATTGACTTCTTTGCTCCTGTCGTATGATAAAGGAGTAGTAGAAATTGACAACCAGATTTAGTACTGATAAACCGGCAGAAGGATTGTTTATGGCGAGGGGGCATAGTCAAGAAAAAGGATCATGAAGTAAAAGTAGGAGAAGATCAAAGTCCAAAAGTCAAAAGTCCTTGAAATATTTTCATTGTTACCAGACAAGGCATATTCGTAAAAATTGCCCTAAGAGGAAAGAGAAAATAGGAAACTTTGTTAACATAATAGTTGAAAGTTCTAAAGATAATGATATTGAGTTAGTCTTAATAGTCTCCATTAGTGACTCAGGAAGTGAGTGGATCCTAGATTCTGACACATCGTTCCATATGACACCCCATAGGAACCTTTTCTCTTCATATGAGAAACAAGAGGGAAATGTCAGATTAGGATATAATAGGATAATTACTGTAGTAGGTGGAGGAGAGGTGTAGGTCAGAATGGATGATGGAACTACAAGAACATTTCAGGCATGACATATACCAAAACTGGAAAGGAACTTGATCTCTTTAAGTGTCCTAGACAATCAAGGGTACAAGTTCTCTAGAGATGGTGGTTTGTTAAAAGTAACTAAAGGCTCTATGATGGTGATGAAAGGAAAGTTGCAGGAAAGGATCTATCTTTTGTTAGGAAGCACAGTCAATGAGACAACTATTGTTCTATCCTTTGAAAGATTGTGTAATGTTGTTATACAATTGTGGTATATGCGGCTTGGTCACATGAGCGAGAAAGGAATGTCAATACTTGATGGTAAAGGATTATTAAAAGGCATAAAGAATTGTAAAGGTTTTTGTGAGAATTGTGTATTCAAAAAGTAAAATTGAGTGAAATTTAGTACTGCAAAGCATGCAAGCAAGGGCATTCTACAGTACATTCACTTAGATGTTTGGGGGTCCTGCCCTTGTTAACTCACTGGATGGAGCTTATTATTTTCTTAGTCTGATTAATGATTATTCTAGGAAAGTCTGGGTCTATTTTTTGAAACATAAGGATGAAGTGTTCGATAAATTCAAGTAGTGGAAAGTCATAGTCAAGAAGCAAACTGGGTGGTCAGTCAAGAGACCGAGAACTGACAATGGCGATGAGTTCTATAGGAAAGAATTTGAGGAGTTTTGGAGGAAGGCAGGTATAGTGAGACAACATACTATACTTGGAACACCACAATAAAATGGAGTTATAGAACATATGAATAGAACACTTCTGGAGGGTGCATGATGCATGTAGATTAATGCTAAGAATATGTATGTTTCTAAGGTATGCACGATGGGTGAAGGGTTATAGGCTATGGTGCATAGAAAACGCAAAGTTCACCTAAGTTCATTATCAACAGATATGTCATATTTGATGAGATGACAATGTTAAATCAAAAGCGGGAATTTATAGGAGGCCAAGCAGAGACAAATCATGGTGCTAGAAAACAAATGGAGCTGGAGATAGACTCAGGGAAGCAAAAATGTGAAGATAAAGCAAATCATTCGAGCACTTCAGGTACTACTCAACCTGAAGAAGAACAACAAGAATGGTGATAGCATGGATAAAGATGCTGACACCAGAGAAGCAGAGCCATATAATACTGCTACAGGTAGAGAGAGGCAGCAAATTCAAAGGCCTCATAGATATTTAACTTCTGTCACATGCGCACTTGACTCGTTAGATGCAGATCTTATAGCCTTTGCATTGGCTATGACTAATGATTCAGTGGGAGATGAACCTCTTACCTATAGTGATGCAATAGAAAGTGAGCAGTCACAACATTGGCTAGTGGCAATGCATGGGGAGATTGAATCTCTTCAGAAAAACCAAACAAGAGAACTGATACAACTTCCAATCGGGAAAAGAGTAGTTAGTTGCAAATGGGTCTTCAAAAGGAAAGAATGAATTCCTAGCATTGAACCTCCAAGGTTCAAGGCAATACTGGTAGTTAAGGGCTATACTCAGAAGGAGGGTATTGATTTTCATGAAGTATTCTCTTTTGTGATAAAGCATAGCTCTATTCAGATCCTTTAAGCCATTGTGAGTACATATGACTTGGAGCTGGAACAGCTTGATGTGAAGACAACATTCTTGTATGCAGAGCTAGAGGAGTAGATTTACAAGAGTTAACTAGAGGAGTCCCTGATAAGAAGGACTGTGTATGCTTGTTGAAGGAGTCATTATACTGGTTAAAGCAATCCCTGAGGCAGTGGTACAAAAGGTTTGATGCATTTATGATTGGAAACGGATACAACAGGAACCAATATGATAATTGTGTCTACTCCAAAAGGTTTCTAGATGGTTCCCAAATTTATCTATTGTTGTACATAGATGATATGCAAATTGCATCCCATAACATGGCCAAAATTAGTATCTTGAAAACTCAGTTGGGAAAGGAATTTGAGATGAAAGACTTAAGTGCAGTAAAAAGAATTCTTGGAAAGGATATTCATAGAGAGAGGTAATGTGGCAGGTTGTGTTTATCACAACAAAGCTACATTATGAATGTGCTACAACACTTCAATATGAATCAGTCCAAACTAGTTGGAACTCTTTTAGTTGCAAATTTTAAGTTATCTTTAAAGCAATGTCTAAAAACTAAGGAGGAGGTGGAGTGTATTTCTCATATACCATATTATAGTGCTATAGGCAATTTTATGTATGCTACGGTATGCACTAAGCCTGATCTTTCATATGTTGTTAAGTGTAGTGAGTAGATAAATGAGCAAACCTAGAAAGCCTCACTGGGAAGCTTTAAAATGGATCACGTGATACTTGAAAGGTTCCATCGATGTTTTCCTGGTGTTTGATGGTTAGCAGACTCAATGAGTAGTAGGCTACGTAGATTCTAACTATGTAGGAGATTTAGACAAGAAGAAGTCATTGACTAACTATATCTTTTATAGTCTTTGGACGTACTATTAGCTAGAAGGTGACATTGCAGTCTACAGTTGTGTTGTCAACTACTGAAGCTGAATATATGGTATTGACAGAGGCTTAGAGCTGTCAAAATAGGCCAAGTCCGATGGGCTGACTCGAATAACCCGACAAAATACGCGGGCTGGGCTAGCAAATGCCATATAGAAATTAAAAATAGCTTGATCTGGCTCAACCTGAATGGGCTGACCTATTTACATTAAAAAGAGGTGGGCTGGGCTAACAAAAATGCTAGCCCGAAACTTACATAGCCCGATCTAGCCCGGCCCGACCTGTTTTGACAGCTCTATAGAGGCTATTAAAGAGAACATATGGGTGCACGGTCATTTGGGTAGTTTTAGGTTGACCCAACAGGTACCAGTTATATACTGTGATAGTCAAAGTGCAATACATTTGGCTAGAAATCCAGTATACCATAAAAGGACAAAGCATATTGATGTCAGACTCCACTTTGTTAGAGAAAGTTTTAGTAATGGCACAATTGCAGTTCAGAAGATAGCCACAACTAAGAACCTAGTAGACATGATGACTAAACCATTGCCAAATGATAAGTTCAAGCATTGCTTGAATTCGGTTAATATTTGTAAAGGTTGAGATTCCTTGAGACAAATAAAATACAAGCCAAGGTGGAGAATTGTTAAATTGTGGCTTATATTAAGTCAACAATTTGGAAGTTATTTTCATTTGGTTAAAAGTGCTTTTAGGTATATGTTTGAAAGGAAATAATTGGCTATTGGAGACCAATCATTTCATGCAAGAGGTCTCTATAAATAAAGACCAAATTCCTTCATTTTAAAAAAGCAATAAGCAGATGATAAGAAGCAAAATTAAGAGCTTCTTGTAGTGAGATAAATTAGAGAGTGCAGTGTGAGAGAACTCCATGAGTGTGTTGTGATTTTATACACTGGGGATTTTAGATATACTCTCTAGTACTCTGTAATGCTACAATTGTAGTAGGAGAAAATCTTATTGAAAATAATTGTAATTATCCTTTGATATAGTATGGGATTTTCTTTAAGCTTATTCTGCTGGTGTATGCATTGCTTGTGTACCCTACAGTAATAATATTATTTATGTGCTATATATCTTTCATCATTTATTCTTCATAAATCTGAATATGCTTCAGCTCGCATCTATAAAGTGTTTAAGATACTTAGGGTGTATCTATCTCTAATATTCTAATAGTATGTTGATCTAAGCCTTACCTTTCATACCACCATTCTACTCTTGTTGACTTAGGTGTTGAAGTGTCATAGCCAGTACACCCCCTCACGTTCTCGCTTGGATCAATCTCACTTCCATGTCTAGATCAATCCAGATCCATACTTACCACTCATGTCATCACCCAAAGTTAAGGTAAGAACATCTAGCACCATTTGTAGGAAAGGTAAAACTTTTCCTACCTCCATCAAAGCTCTTTCCACAAATCATAATATCCTTGCTAATGGCCAAAGATCAATTGCACAATGCCATCAGCAATGATCCTACCATCAACACCCTTCTTTCCACCAACAAAAGCCTTTGAACTGAAAATCAGGAAATGCAAAATCAAAATCAGTAGATCCAGGAACAACTAAATAAAGTTCTTAGGAGAAACAATGTTGATGATGAAAGAGAAAAAGAAGATATCACAAGCAGCAGCCCAAAATTTCCTAAGCAGCCACTTCAGGAAGGAATAACTAAACCATTCCCAAACTTTATATACACCTAATCACCCCTTTACATAATATATCATGGCAACCCCATTACCTGAGCATTTCAAGTTTCCTACCATGGATCACTATGATGAAACCACAAACCCACAAGAACATATTGACATGTTCAATTTAGCCTTGCGGATATCCGGGGCCTCCAACCTAATCATGTGTAGAACCTTTCCTAATACCTTGAAAGAATTTGGTATGCTATGGTATTCAATGCTAGAGCCAAATTCAGTCAAAGAATTTCAAAACTAGCTACAAAATTCTTGACTCCTTTTTCCACTAGTCGGTCTCACAAGAAAACCTTAGTAATCCTGATTAATTTGTGACAAGGAGAAAGGGAAACTCTGAGAAAATATATGAAGCAATTCAATCAAGAGGCGATCTAGATTAGAAATTTTAATCCCGCTATTTCTATCCATGCAATTCTGGCTGGATCAAAGCTCGAAACCTGTGCAAACTCTTTGGCCAGGAAACCTCCTATAAATTTAGATGAATTAAGATCTTGGTCAACATGTTATATCAACATGAAAGAAATAGTTTTAGAGAAGCAAATAGTTGATCTCCTTGATGAACCTTTAAAAATTCATATTTTAATGGTTCAACATATTAGATTTTCATCATCTTTTAATCTCTTTGATAGAGTTTTGTTCTCAAGTTTTATTATATGTTTATTATTTTAAATGAATTCCTTATTATGTGTTTATGTGTTTTTATAAGTAATTGCATATGAAAAAAACTGGACATTTGAAGAAACAAGAAAAAGAGGAAATTCCATTTTAGAAGTCCAGCGCTTGAGCGCTGGACACTCAACGCTTAGAAAAATTTATCTTTAGTGTCCTAGCGCTTGAAAGCTGGGAGTGGAGCACTTGAGCACTGGGAGTGGAGCACTTGAGCACTGAAAGCGTATACAGTCATGTTAGTTTGATTAAGCTAGCGCTCATACGTTGGAAAGCAAGCGCTCAGGCACTGGACGCGTAAACAACAATGTTAACTTTTCTATTAATAGAAAAGTTATGCCAAATTGAACACACACCTGGACACTGCAACAGTCATCAAGAGACACAAACTCTAAAATGGTGTGGGCGCAATTAAGCTTGAAGATTAGGAATTCTCTTCAACCTTTCCACCTTTCTATAATGAAGTTTGTTGTATTCTTCCCTTTATATTCTTTTTTTTCCATGTGTAACTAATTTCTCCTTGTTAGGGGGAAGATAAATCTTGAACTTTGATGATGTAACTTCTTTTATGGGTTTAATTTATGTTTCTATTTCATGGTTTACGTATTTATCTCTATTTTTAATATTTTTCTAAACCTGATCAATTTGGGAATATGATCTTTTGGGTTGATGTATGATTTGAGAAAATTTGCATGAACCTAAAACATGTGATAAATACCATAATTTTTGCAATCGCTAAGAATAAATGTTGTGGGTTGTGTGCTCTTTCTCTTAATTCCCTAGTTTTTGATAAAGCCTTCTCTATTTGGAGTTAGATTAAGGGATTAGTTAATTCTAAATAGCGTAAAGAGGATTAATATACTAAGAGATTAAGTATTAATTAAATTTAAGAATTGACCATAAATCATTGAAATAGAATATAGTTAAACTAATATTTGAATGTGCATTTAAAGAGTTCAAGTGAAGTCAGAGCCCTAGCGCTTTAATACCATTGTATTTCACCCTTTTGTTTTATTGATTTGTTTATCTACTTTATTTCTTTAATAATTTTTTATTTGAACTTTCTTTTTAATTATATTTGCAACAACTCTCTTTTTCGTTAGCTTAGATAGTGTCATTTTGAGCAAACTTAATAATTAGTAACTTAATCCTCGTGGGATGATACTCTTACTCACTTTTTATTACTTTTGCGATTCGGTACACTTGTCGATTTCACAACACTCCTCGACTTTGCAAATATCAAAGGAAGTTCAAGAAAGTCAAAAATAGAGGAAAAGACACAACTCCAAGAACCCATAAAATAGGACTAAAAATAAGAGTTGAGGTAAAATCAAATACCTAGCCAAATTAGTAATGGCAGGCACCACAAGAAACAATTTCAACTCATGCCAAGAGAGCACATCCCAAAGTACAAAGAATATACACTACTCAATACTTGAAGGGAAAAAATCTTGCAGGAGGCATACAACACTTGTTTGATTCAATTCCCAAAGCCATCGAGATTGCAAGGTCCAAACGTATATCAAAGTAGGTGGTGCAATTTCCACAAGGCATTTGGACACAATGCAGAAGAGTATGCTACCCTAAAAAATCAAATTAAACTTCTTATAAGGTGGGGACATTTGTTGCAATATATTCTCAGCCCAAGAAAAAAGACATGGAGAACCAATTGGAAGGATAATAAAGAAGAATGTAGCGATGCTCATGATGCTAAAGAAACTGAACGGAAAAAAGGAAGAGAAGATAGGCGAAACATTATTAGAGGAGTTATTGACATGATCTCCGAAGGTTTTTCCAAGGGCGGAGAATCCAACATTGCACAGAAACGCCATTTCCGAGCAGTAATGATGATCGACAATCGTCCATTTAAAGGTTGGAAGCTTGAGAGTTTAAGTTGACTCCCCCCACCACATTCATAGATGATGATTTTTAGGGAACAAATGAAAACTTGGATGACTCCATGGTGAGCTCCATCTTTATGCTTCATTTTGAAGTAAAAAAAGTATTCATAGATCAAGGAAGCTTGGTTAATATCATGTATTATGACACTTTTAAATGGCTCCAAATTCCAAAATCCAAGATAAAGTCATTCATAGGGCAGCTAGTAGGTTTTGTGGAAATAAGTTTACCCCAAATGATTTAATATGTTAAGTTTTGATGATGACAAATACAAGACAAAAAGAACATTTTGCCTATGTTCTTTGTTGCATCCTATATAGAGCATATCCATTAATAATTGATAAATATCTTATTTGGATGTGTTTATGAAAGTCTTATATGCATGTTAAACTAACTAGAGTTAGACATTTATGAATCATGCATATGAAGATATTGAATTATGAATTTGGACTAAATATGCTTGTTTAAGTGAGCAATACTTTGTAGGATAGTCCAAGTATCAAGAGTGAGCATTGCAACAAGAAAGCAAAATATCTCAATTAAGCTCAATACAAGGAGGATGTGAATGCCTATTTCATGAAGGTATTGATAAACATCAAAGTCATGTCAAATACCAAGTCCAAAGGAAGATTAAATGGTATAACTTTTAGGACATAGGGTCTTTATGTAAGAAGCCTTATGGATATCTCAAATATGTTTTTACAAATGGTTTTCCTATGCTAAAATACCCAACAAACAAGTTTTGAAAAGTTATTTATGGTGGTAGTTCAAATTTATGAAAAATAGCCAAGTTTAGGTTTTGCAAAACTGACCTTTGATCACTCTTTTAATCATATCTTTCAAAATATTTTGAGTTTTGTTTTGAAACTTCTTTCATTTGAAAATAGACTCAAAGATCTTTCCAATGACTGGTCATTTGATTTAAACGGATAAGAAATGAAGAAGTTATGACCATTGAAAGTCAGTTTTCGAAATCTGAGTGGTTTATTCGAATAAAGCAAATGTTATTCGAATAACACACCACAAAAATCATACCAGAACGAGTTTTAAATGGTTTATTCGAATAACCAAAGGGTTATTCGAATAACATGACCCAAAAAATGTTACTGAACGTGTTTTTAACGTTTTATTCGAATAACTAAACGTTTATTCGAATAATCAAATGTTTATTCGAATAAATGGACTTCCAGAAAGATTTCTCTCAAATGAATTATTCGAATAACTCAGTAGTTATTCGAATAATCCTAGTTTTTCAGAACTCTGTTTGTTAAAGAGTTATTCGAATAAATTTAAGGTTATTCGAATAACCCATGTCAGTTTACTTTTTACGATAGTTTTATGAACAGTGTTATTCGAATAATGGTTTATGCTATTCGAATAACCTCGGGCTTTTACGAATACTGATATAGAAAATAACGGACATTTTCTCATAATAATCACGAATTTAATTACACCCAACGACTATTTTCTATCTGGCTCTATAAATAGAGACCGTGGGTCTCATCTGAAATACCTCAGCTATTTGTTTAATTTGCGCTTGCTATGAAAAATGTGATTTATATTTTACGCTTATTTTCTGTGCTCTTTTTGCTAAAACTTTGAGATATCCTGTGAGAGCCTCTTAGCACTTCAAATTGTATAATTTGCTCTGAGTGAGAGTTTCTATCCATCTATAATTTCTATTCTTCTCGTATTGAGGGTGAGGCATCCTTCAAGGTTTGTAAAGGGGGTGAGGTATCCCTCTAAGGTTTGTATAAGGGTGAGGTATCCTTACAGGCTGAGACTTTAGCACAAGGGTAGAGTTTCTCTGTGTGTGAAAAGTGCTCTTTTATGTAACGGTTGCAAGCACCTATTGAAGCTTGTACATATAGTGGAAAATCTCGAACGTGCTTCTGGGATCGGACGTAGACCACAAGTGGTTGGTGGTTGAATCCAGGATAAATATCGTGCTCGCTTTTTCTTCTCTTTATCTCTTTATTTTATGCAATCTTTATTTCACGTAATTTTATATTATTACACATTTATTTATTTTCTATTCTTAAAGCTTTTATTCTTCATCTTGCAATTCTTTCTCTTTTATTTAATAACTTAAATATTTGTATTTATTTTAAGAGTTTTTGTGAAAAGTTTTTAATACCCAATTCACCCCCCCTCTTGGGTAATGGTTGTCATGACTAACAGGTTTTGTAGGTGAACTTGTAGATGTCAGAGGATATGTGGAAGCAATAACTCCTTACAATATCATTCTTAGAAGATCTTTTCTCAACAAACTCCAAGCAATTGTATCAACGCAACATCTAGCGATAAATTTTTAGGCTGAAAATAGGAGAATAAGAGTTATACATGCAGATCAGATATCTGTTCACCAATGCTATAACGACAATCTCTAACCAAAACAAATGAAGCAACATATTCCATACACCCCAACAGAACATCGAAACTACCATATTGAGATAATTGATCTTGATTTCAGGCAAGATTTCGATGAGAGAATAACAAAACTCGAAGGAGAACTGATTGTTGTTCAACTGGAAGAAACCTAAAAACAAGTTACACAAATGGAGCTCATCTACCCCAAAAAGATCAAAACAAATTGATTGCTCTGCTAAAGGAAAATTCTGATCTCTTTGCATGGTCACAGTCTAACATGCTTGGAATATATCCAAATTTCATCTGTCATAAACTCTTAGTTAATTCAAAGGCTAATCCAATGGCACAAAAAAAAAACTTGGACTGGAAAAGAAAGAGGCAGCCACCAAAGAAGCAAAATAGTTGTTAAAGGCGGGCTTCATCAAAGAAATACACTATACAACTTGGCTCTCAAATGTAGTAATGGTTAAAAAAATCCAATGACAAGTGGCTAATGTGTGTTGATTTTACATATTTGAACAAGGCATGCCCCAATGATTCTCATCCTCCCCCAAGCATTGACAAGCTCGTGGATGGAGCATTAAGATACCAATATCTGAGCTTTATGGATGCTTACTCCAGTTATAATCAAATCAGAATACATCCGGATGATTAGGACAAGATTTCTTTCATAATTGATCAAGCCAACTACTATTACATAGTAATGCTATTCAATCTGAAGAATGTTAGGGCAACTTATCAACGTTTAATGGATAAAGTGTTTGAATTACAGATCTGGCAAAATCTTGAAACTTGTATAAAAGATATGGTAGTAAAAACCCTTGTAGGAAAGAACCATTACAAAGATCTTCAAGAAAATTTTGCCCATTTGCATATACACAATATGTGGTTGAATTCGAGAAAATGTGCATTTGGTGTTCAGGCCAGAAAATTTCTTGGATTCATGTTGACTAATAAAGGAATTGAGGTTAATCCATATAAATGTAGAGTGATATTGGAAATGAAGAGTCTAAGCAAAATCAAGGAAGTACAAAGACTAATGGGACATATTGCCACCCTGTCTCAATTCTTATCTTGATCAACAAATAAGTTATTTCCATTCTTCAAATGCCTAAAAAAGTAATAATTTTTTTTTACAGAAGAATACGAAGAGTCATTCAAGAACTTGAAGAATTTTTTATCTTTTCCTCCAGTCTTGACTCGCCCAAATCATAATGAACCTCTATTTATATACCTATCAGTAAGTGATCAAGCAGTCATCTCAGCATTGGTTAAAGATGATAGAAAAGAACAGAAGCCTATTTACTTAGTTAGTAGAGTACTCTAGGGGCCGGAGAAGAACTACCAAAAAATTGTAAAAGGTAGCACTATCGCTTTTAAATTCCACTAAAAAACTAAGACCTTATTTTCAAAGCAACCAGGTCATAGTATGGACTGACCAGCCAATCAAATAAGTTCTTAGTAAACCTGAATTGGTCGGATAAATGATTATAGGCTTGATCAAACTATCAGAATTTGGAATACAATTCCAACCCAAGGGAGCAATAAAATCACAAGTCCGATCTGATGTTCTGGTAGGACTTACAGGTCTAGAAGCACTAGTTGATGAAAAGATGTGGATCCTCAATGTTGATGGAGCGTCAATCGCAAAAGGAAGTGGTGCTTGGAGTTTTTTAGAAGCTCCAAAAGGGCTAATCATTAAGCAATCTTTAAAATTCAAGTTCAAATAAAGTAATAACCAAGTTAAATATGAAGCATTCATTGCTGGGAAGAATTTAGCATGGGAAATGGGTGCAACCGTCTTGACAGCTAAGAGCATTTGATAGTTAATATCAAGTCAAGTGAATGGAGAATACAAAGCAAAGGGCCCATTATTGTCAAAATACTTAGGCAAAGTCCAAGGCATGGCAAGGGAGTTTAATAAGTTTTTGGTTGAGCACATTCCAAGAAGCCCGAACTCTTGCGTGGATGTCTTGTTAAAGTCGGCTAGCACCAAGAGACTAGATAACAACAGATTGTAATCCAAGAAATGCTGGAATTCCCAAGTATCAACATTAACACCAATGAGACAATGGCCATAAATATAAGTCTGACTTCTTGGCAATATCTAATCATCAAATTCTTATAAGAGGGATCCTTTCTAGAAGATAAAAAGTGATGCAATAAAAGTACATAGATTGGCTAGCTACTATACCCTCATAAAAGCCTAGTTGTTCCAAAGAGGGCTCTATCAACCTTTACTCAAATGTGTTGATGACAATTAGGCCCACTATATTATGTCAAAAATTCATGAAAGTGTATGTGGAAGCCATATAGAGGGAAGATCGCTCACTACTAAAATCATGCGGGCTTGCTTGGAATATGTGTAAAAATATGACAAATGTCAAAGGTTTTCAAATCTACATCTAGCCCCACTAGAAGAATAATGCATCTTAAATACACCCTGGCCGTTCTGCCAATAGGAAACTAACATCCTTGGACCTTTTCCTCCAGTACCAGGTCAAGTAAAATTCTTTTTATTACAATCGAATACTTTACAAAATGGATTGAAGTAGAACCTTTGGCTTGGATCATGATAGTTGTCAAGACAATTAAATTAATAAATATATAAATTGATTTACTAAAATACTTGTAGTATAAGGCATAACCGGGTCGAGTCCTTGGATCACTCTAATCAAGCAATCAAATTAAGAGGTTAATAAGGGAAAAGATGGTTATAAAATTAATTAACAAAAAATACTTAAAAATTATAAACAGAATTAAGTAAACAACTAATCCAAGGAAAATCAACAAATCTTGAATTTAATTCATCATTGATCACTAAGAATCTATTCAATTGCTAATTAAATTCTTGGTCTTAAATCACATCAAGAAGCCTTAAGATAATCCATGAATTCTCTACTAGATAAGCATCTAGAATTTAATTAATCAAGGTTAAATAAATTAAGTACCCATCTAATCTTAAATTAATTTAAAACTCATAATTCAACTAAGCTTAACAAATAACATCGAAGAAGTCTTTGATGCATTGTTTAGTCTCTATAATCCTCATTAAACACGTGGTAATTATGCAATTATCACATCAGTATCCAAATCAAATTAAGAAATTTAATTCAGATTTAACAAAATCAAAGAGGAACTTGATTTACAAGTAAAAGAGAAACTTGACTAACAAGTAAAATATAAACTTGATTAACAAGTAAAAGAGAAACTTGACTAGCAATTAAATGTAAAATAATCAAAACAAAATTTTAGAATTAAACACTAAGATTGTCAATCCCTAGGATTGATTTAAAAGGGTTTAACCCTCCATGGATGGAAGGGAAAAATAGAAAAGAATGAAAACTAGAGAGAAAAGAGAAGAAGAAAGATGAAGAGAGGAAGTGCAAGCAAGAGTGGCTAGGAGAAAATTAGGGTTTTCTTTTGCGATTGCAACAACTGCTTAAATAACTATCTCTAAAATAAAAAATTCAAGTTTGTCATTAGCTTAGGGTTAATCTTCTTCTTTTTAGTTTTAATTGGACACCTAATTCGCATAATTTAGGCTTGGGATAAGAAAGTTATGCCCAAAACATTCTTAACAACTCTCTGAACCTGTTAGCTGATTTCAAAGGATGAAAACACTATCAAAACGTCATATTTTGGATAAGTGGTCTTCATAAGAATTTAATATATATGCCTTAGATTTCAAATGCCACTGGTTTCAGGTCTATAGCACACCTACAGCCTGAATTATGGTCTAAACTTTGCACATCATCCAGGTTCTTGTGATAGCATCTCTGTTATGACTTTGTGGCCCAATCTGACCTATTAGACATTTGATTCAGTCTTTGAGTTCTCATTAAAGTTATAGATATTCTTCTCAGCTTTTCTACAAGGTAAAATTCATAATTTTTAGATGTCTAGAACTCAAGTTATGTCTAAAATACAGAAATAGTGTAAAATTTCCAATAATGCTAAAAAATATAATTAAGTCCAATTTGAATCCAAACTTATAAAATGTGCTCAAAACTAATCAATTAAGCATATAAGAGGTCTAAGAGACTAAATATGAGGGTAAACTAATATATGAAAATGGCGTTTATTAGATCACTAGAGACAAAATCTAAAATATTGTGTCGAGAAATATTGTTTGTAGGTTTTGTTTACCTTTCGCCATTGTATCAAAAAATGGAACCTAATTTACTGACCAAGCTTTTCAAATTTTCTATATTGATGTTGGAATCAAGCAATTTTTCTCTTCAGTAGAGCATCCACAGGTGAATGATTAGGCAAAAGTAGCAAACAAAATCATCCTCACAAGACTAAAGAAAAGGTTGAACCAAGCAAAAGGCAAATGGGTTAAAGAGTCAGAACATGTCATCTAGGCATACTACACAACCCCACAATCAACCACCCAAGAGACTCCTTTCAGATTGACATATGGAGCCAAAGTGACGATATTAGTCAAGATTGGAGAATTAAGCCTGCGAAGAAAATATTTTAAACTAGAGAGCAATAATGACAACCTCGAATATGAACTTGACTTACTGGAAGAAACAAGGGAAATTGCTTACATACGGGAGGAAGAGGTAAAAAAGAGAGTGGCACAAAGATAGAATTCTAAAATAGCACTAAGGAAATTCTAAGAAGGAGACCTGGTGTTAAGGAAGGCTGACGTATCTATAAAACTGCCTAATGAAGGAAAATTAACAACCAATTAGGAGGAATTGCTTAGAATCCAAAACAAGATTAGAAGTGGTGTATACAAACTCACTAAGCTAAATGGACCATAGATCCTGCGACCATGGAGCGCCACTAATCTAAGGCGATATTATAGTTGAAATTGATTTTGGGTATTGTACTCTTTTGTCATTTGTTGAGATTTTTCCTAATGGGATTTTTCTCAGCAATGGTTTTTAATGAGGCATGCCCATGTAATACAATTTCTCTCAATTCCTCTAATAAAAGACTATTTCCAATAAAAAGGAAGCAGAAATATTCATTCAAAATTTTAAAAGCCCTACGTAGTTAGGCACATATGATCTATTTGAAAATATAATTAAAAAAGTCCTACTTAGCCAGACATGTCCAATTTGTTCAGAAATATAATTAAAAAAGCCCTGCTTAGCTAGCCATGTCCGATCTATTCTAAAATATAATAAAAATAGTCCTGCTTAGCAAAGCATATCCGATTTATTCAAAAAATATAATTAAAAAAGCCTTCCTTAGGCGAGCATGTATGATCTACCCGAAAAAATATAATTAAAAAAGTCCTTCTTAGTCAACCATGTCAGATCTATTCGAAAATAATAATAAAAAGCCCTGCCCAACCAGGCATGTCCAACCTAGCCCATTTAACAAAGGTGTTTGCAACAATAGAAACCACAAAGCTTGATCAGAACACGAAGAAGTATAAAGAATCAATATACCCTAGATTTGATTAATTAAACTTCATTATATTTTTAATTAAACTACATTAGATTGTCTTCTTTTTTAGAGAGTTTGCATATTTATATAAACCACACATATATGCTTTATTGCATAATCAAAACCTTATGATACAATTTAAAAACTTAGTTGAACATATATATTGAACAAGTTCCTAGTGAATAATCAAAGTTAAAAAAAATCCTCATACATAATTCTTAAAAAACAAACAGGAAAATGCCCTAATCTAAAATTCAAACAAGATTCTTAAGTTATGTTGCAGGAGCATCCTATTGAAGCCTCTCAGCATGGTTCCCCGTGGTATCTTCATCACTTTCTGTTTCTTCATCAGCATCCAGGGGAGTGAAGATTTTCTCATCCTTCACTTCTTTGAAGGCTCCCAGTTTTGAGTAATCAAAAAGAGGATAGAGGATCTTCATCTAAGCAGTGCAATTGTCAAAGGAGCTTATCAGTTGTCTCCTAGCCTCAGTCTTCAACTCATTCTCCTTATGCTCCCAAGATTATTACTTATCTTGCCATTCCCGAAGAGAAAGCTTATTCATCTCCTGCTCAGATTGAAGTTTTTCCCAAGCCAAGCTGAGCTTTCCTTCCAAATCTTTTATTTTCTTTGCAACTTCATTAACTTTGTCCTGCAATCCTTCAGTCTTGCTAAGCTTTTCTGCTAAATTTTTTACCTTGGCTTCCAGTTCATTCTTCCCTTCTTCCAGAAAAGCCTTCAAAGCATTCTTTTCAGCCTGATGGAGTTCTAGTTTTCTCTCCATCCTTTCAACCTCAAGCTCAATGGCTTGAGCCATGGTAGCAGTGTGAAAGGATTAGGCGCCAACCCAACAAGCCAAAGGTTGTTCTCTAACCTACTTCATCCTTTCTTTGTTATAAGGTGTGGTTAAATGCTTGTCAATATGAACATTGTGACAACATCTTTTATCCTATAGTGAACTTAATGATACATCTTTAAGAGCATTAAACTCTTTGAAAACCTCCAGAACCAGTCTAGGATCAGATAAAGGAGAGGAAATAGTCTGACCTCCTTTAGAAGATAAAAGAGGTTGAACCCAATTGGAAATAATGCCAACATCCGTATGTTTTGTTTATTTTTCTAAGACCTTTCTTTCTCTTCGACCTTTAAGCTCAGTATGGTTAACTGCAGTAGGACCTTCTGATGGTGGCACGGTGGTTCCTATTATCTTCTTCCTTTTCTTTTGGCTAGCATCCGCGATAATAGAACTAGCAAGGCACGAAGTTCGCTAGGTACCAAGCTGGCCGATTTCTTTCATATGCTTCCTAAGTTCCTGGGTTGAAAGTTTGGAAGCCATTTCACCTAAAATCCTTAGAAAGATAAAGTGATAAATAACCAAAAAATAACACTTACAAAAATAATCTTCCAAACCATTTGTATCCCCTCCTAAAAGCAAAAATTGGACATAAGATATTAGAGGAATTTGACAAAGAACATCAACACCTTTCTTGTCAATTAGAGGCAATGAGTTATACACAACAGTCTGGATAACAGTAGGATTCTCACACCAATATAAGGAAAAAAATTTCTTACCTCTCGCATCAAGAAAAAAGGGCTATATATTCGATCAGAAACAAACTTTGAAAGACTTATCTTTAAAACCTTTATAAGAGTTGTCCAATGCAGTCAACATCTCCACTAAGGGAAACTTGATAAGGAAATCCATTTTCCTTGGCTCTCAGATAGGGCATAAAAAAATGAAAGAATTTTCTGGTGCAAGGTTCCATGCTCAGAAAAACACATAATACTTCAAATTCATGAATAAAACCCTAACTATTCGAATGTAGTTGAGAAGGGTCGATGTTCATATAATTCATTACTTTACACTCGAAATTAGTAAATGGTAACCTCACTCTTGCCCTTATAAAAAAGGTTTCGTACATATAGCAAAAGTCTCCCTCAATATATATGGGTTTAATATAACAAACCTGATCTGATGGAAGGCAAGGGAAACCTACATATTGCTCCTATTCACTCTTATTCCAGGCTATGTGGATATATTTATAAAGGACTTCCAAATGAAAATATGAAGTATAACTGGATCCAAACTTCCTCACATTCTTATCTACCCATTTGTAAAGATCCCCTGATCTGTCTAAAGCTTCACTAGTAGACATATCACCTACACTATCCGAAGAAGAATCTGAAGAAAAAAAATTGCACTAGGCCCTCAAACCCTCATCTACGCTATTAAATATACCTTCCAAATATCCCTAAAATTCACTCTCTCAATCCTCCTCATAGACTAATTCTCCTAAATCTATTTTTTTCTTATAGAATCCTCAAAAGGCTTCTTAAAAATAAAATGAACACTCATCCCAATGTTACAAAACCTATCCTGTTTAAAAAAATCAATCATGTCATTAATTCTCCACTTAAATCTAAACCTTGATTCGAGGTTCCGAGGAGGAAAATATCGTATAATCTCAACAGAATCCTCACTCGAATTCGCCATTTAAAACAACCTTCATAAAAATGAAAAGGATAAGAAAAAGAATATGAAATTAACCAACAAATCCAAAACCAATGGATTATCCAAAAATATAAGAAAATAACTTTAAAACCTAAAAAGAGTAGTTAAAGTAAGCGGAAAAGAAAAATACCCAAGAGAAAGGTTTTTGGGTCGCATTGGAATAGATGCACCAAGAAAAAAAGGAGGATATGAATTCACATAATGAGAAGAAGATAAGTTGAGGAAGGAAGAGGGAGACACGACGAAGGTAAAGAAGAAAACGAAGAATGAAAGGGAGGGAAGAGGTAAAGTAATATGGAAGTTAAAAGTCTCCCATATTCAATGATAAAGATTTAAACTTTCAAAAAATAACTAAATCTTATGGTATATAAAGATCATCAAGTCTCACCATTGATTCGAAAAGTTTCCAAATCCAACACTTATTAAACACTTACCAGTCAATAGTCACTTCATTTGTCATGTGCATTAAATGAAGCATCACACATCCCCTTAAAATTGATATGTGTACCTTTGAAAACCTCTAGTTATCATTCTAAGTAAAAAAATCTTGAATACTTAAAACACTTCTAGCCCATTAAGTTTAAACTACGCTTAAACTTATGAGCTGGGGGGCTTATTTACTAACATATAACTAGAACCCACCGAACGGACCAACAACGAACTAGACTAATTAGCCCAACCCAATGATAAACAGATTAGAATCCTTAGACCTAATTCTCGCACATAACTAGATGGGTATTTTCGATTGGAAACTGATAAACCATCACCGCTACTCGGACATTCATTTCCCATTATGACACTAACAAATCATTTAATAGCCAACCCGTAAGGTTGCCTCAACGTTAATAGGTCCTAATGGTCCAATCTACAATTTATATATATGAATTGCAAGCCATTCTCGTCATGTATGTTAATCTAAGCCTTACCTTTCTTACCACCATTCTATTATTGCTGATTTAGGCGTTAAAGTGTCATTGCAAGTACACCCCTATGCATTCCTGCTCGGATCAATATTACTTCCACATCCATATCCATGTTTATTGCCTGTGTTATCATCTAAAGTCATGGCAAGAACAGTTATCAAGCCCAATCAGTTTACACCATTAAAATATGCTTGCTGCCACTAGGCACATTGTAAATAAAAGAATGCCATTAGGTCAAGGATAAATTCTTGGGTGGGAAGTTCCCATCTTAGGTATGCAAATCATCTTTTGACATGTGTAAAGTTATGTGAACTATGTTAAAAATACACATATATCTATCAATATAACTTTACATATGTTAAAAAGTAATTTGCATACCTAAGATGGGAACCTCCCACCCTAGAATTACTCTAGGTCAAGAGCTTTCCTTTGTTTCCCTTGTGCGGTTCAGTGCATCTTTCTTTCTTCTTTCTTCTTGTGTGGTTGTGTGAGTGGCAGATAATTTTCGTGAAGTGGAAGGAATGAGTATAGAGGGAAATGATTGGGACTGCAACAAATCAACTTGCACCACGACAAGAAGGACTTGTACTACCTTTGGAACAACCAGCACCAGCCAATGGTCTCGCACAACTGTGGTACGTTCAAAGGCAATCAGGAAGTGACTGGTTGTTCTAAACTAGTTTGGTTCTCTAATTTTTCAGGTTTTGTCAATTTTTTCTGATTGAACCCTCAAAATTGTTTTGACATCCTGATCGAACTAAAATAAGCTTTAAGCTATGCTCTGACCGGTCTAACTAGTTTTTAAAATAATGTTAGAGATATAAAAATTAGACACATAGCACAAGACAGAGAAGAAAAAAGCATTGCATTCATTTTTCAATCAATTAATTATGGTTTTCTCATTTCATCTTGTGTTTGATACTCTTTCTATGAGTAGCAAATTTAATTTTTTATGACTTGGATGTAGCATTAACCTTGTAATAGATGATTTAATTTTGTTTGGAATATTCTTCTTTGTTCTATAATTGTACAATGATGTTGATTATTGATTTTTTATTGTTATTCAATTCATTTTTATTTATTGTTTTGTAGTCAATTAATAAATTTAAGATGTTTTAATCACATGTCATAGTCTTAGGTGGGTTGTGCAATAGTATTTATGGTATTTGTAATATGATGGTTTATGTGGTAATTTGAATAGGTCATGTTTCTTAGATGAATTATATCATTAATTATATTACAATATAATTTTTTAAAGTGATTAAAGCTTGTAGTCATATTCACTACGTAGAACTTGATTAAATCCCATTCAAATTAAACATATCTTCGCAATGGTTAGTAGTGGATTTGAGGTCCTAAAGTTCTTCTTTGATTGTTCTTGCATTTAGTTTGAGCCGTGTCATTTAGATTAACTTTTGATTTGAATTTTAGTTTAGTGTATAATTTAAATTCTTATATAAATTAGAATGATTAATATCTCCTTCTTTTCTAATATTAATTTAGGTAAACATTAAATTTTAGTTAAACTTGTCATCCCCTATGGGTATGACATCTTTATATTTGCTTAATACTATGTTGATTTTGTACACTTGCAAGTAAGGGATGATTTTCTTACTTGAAAATCTCTATAAAGTTTTTGACACCTTTGTCGGAGAGTTGATTGTGAGATTGCTTTTTTTTTTTTTATTTGCCGATTTTAGTTCTTAGTTTAGGATTTTTTCTCTATTAATTATAATTTTTTTATTTACTTTAATTACCATTTTCTACTTGTGTGATTTTAGTTTTTATTATTACTGTTATTCTTTTTTTTTTTGGAGAAGGTTAGGGTACTAGTTCTACTTAGACTTGTAACTCCAAGTGCTTTTGTCTCATTTTAGTTTTTATTCTAATTGGTTTATGTTTAGTAGATGCTCTTTGTCATTAGATTTAAAAGAGTATGACTCAGAGATAGAGTATACACTTAGAGCACAAAACTAAACTGCATTTATTGATACTAATTTAGAAATGGCAAATAATAATGAACGTCAAGCACTAAGGGAGTATTTTATTCCAAATGCATAAAATTCCCCTGCAAGTATCCATTTAACAGAGGTTAAGGTTAACAAATTCAAAATTAAACCTAGCATAATTCAAATGTTACCATTATTTCATAGGTTTGAATATGAAAATCCTTATAAGCATATAGATGCATTTTTAGAGGCATTCAGCAGCTTTAAACTCCTCTAATGTTATTAATTATGCGATTCGTCTATGTGTTTTCCTTTTCTCTTTAAAGGACGAGGTTAAATATTGGTTATCTACACATGATAACATTACCAATTGGGATAGGTTGTTAGGAGTATTTTTAAGGAAATATTCCCTAATACGTAAACTCACTACAATGAGACGTGTTATCGCTACTTTCTCTAAGGGTAATAATAAGCAATTTCATGAGAGTTGGGAAACATTTAGGGATCCCTTGCATAATCCACACCATGAATGAATTTCATAAGCACTTGAATGATAGTTTCCAATTGCATGCCACATCTTCATATTCACACACATAAGGCTAATTAGGGAACAAAGGATGAATTTATGAGATTCCACACACATTTGATATTGCATATAAGATGGAATCTCTATCAAAGAGAATGGACCAGGTGGATGCCTTTTCTAAAAAGATAATCAGTTGTTATCTTTGAGTTAAAATCATACTAATTCTTTTAATGTGCATAATGTGGATACCGTTTTTTTCTAAGCTTACTCATACTACATATTATTGTCTTTTTGCCCCACAATTTTATGAATTTTCACAGGGGCATGCCAATGCAAAATTCCCCCATTGTTCCCTAATTTCCTTGCTATGCTTGAATATGAAGATCTAGCACAGAATTATGAATTCTAATTCAAGTGCTCAAATAACTCATATGCCTCATTAGAGGTTTTGTGCAAGAAGGTATCCCCACATGAAGCGTCAACCATTATTTAGTCCAGAATAGAAACTTTGGAGAAGTTGTCATTCTGGAATTTAAAATTGTGGACATCAATGCAAGGGATCTCTAAATCTTTCCCAACTCTTATGAAATTGTTCATTATTAGCTTGAGAGAAAGTAGTGATATCATGTCTCATTGCAATGAATTTACCTATTTGAAGATATTCCTTTAAGAATTCTCCTAACAACATATCTCAAGTGGTAATGTTATTAGTAGATAACCAATCTTTAGCCATATCTTTTAAAGAGAAAATGAAAAAAAAAAGAAGGAAAGAAATGTAGACGAATCACATCATCAATAATATTAGGGAGTTTAAAGGTTAAGCATACCTCTAAAAATGCATCAATATGCTTATAAGGATTTTTATATTCAAACCCATGAAATGATTGTAAAATTTGAATTATGTTGGGCTTAATTTCAAATTGGTTGGTTAGCCCCATTCTCTAGCAAACGGATACTTGCAAGGGAATCATATGCATTTAGAGTAAAATACTCCCTCAATGCTTAAGGTTCGTTATTTTTTACCATTTGTAAATCAACATCAGTAGGTGCAGTTCAGTTTTGTGCTCTATCTCATAGTTATACTCTTTTAAATCTAATGACAAAGAGCATCTACAAACAAAAACCAAATATAATAAAAACTAAGGAGTAAGAGTTGGAACAAAAGTACTTGGAGTCACAAGTTTGATTAGAATTGGCCGCTTCCAACCTTCTCAAAACAATAAAGAATAACACTAATGATAAAAACTAAAATCACATGCATAAAAAAAAATCAATTAAAGCAAACAAAAAATAAAAAATTAATAAAGAAAACAAAAAATCCTAGACTGAGAATTAAAATAGGTAAAAAGCAAATTAAAGCAATCACATAATTGACTCTTCAACAACAGACACCACAAAAACTTGATAGAAATCTTTAAGTAATAAAATCATTCATTACTTGCAAGTGCACAAGGTCAACATAATATTATACAAATATAAAAGTATTGTATCCAGAGAGAATGATAGGATTATCTAAAATTTAATGTCTACCTAAATTAATTTTGTAAAGAAAGATATGTTAATTTTTTTAATTAATCTAAGAATTTAAATTACTCACTAAAATAAACTTCAAATTAAATAATTAATCTAAATGACACGACTCAAACTAAATGTAAGAACAATAAGAGAATAATTCTAGGACCTTGAATCTACCCCTAATCATTGCAAAGATTTATTTAATTTGAATGTGAATTAATCTAGTTCTATGTAGTGAAAATGATTACAAGCTTTAATCACTATTGAAAATTATATTACAACCTAATTATTGACATAGTTAATCTAAGTAACATGACTTATTCAAATTATGATATAAACAGTTTACCAAAGCATAAAGTACTCAACTTTTAAATTACAAAAACCAGTACTGGAAGAGCTTTACACATTTGTGATTTGATCCGACTCTACTCGACTCCAGATTAGTCAAGGCCCAATGTGACTTCCGGATACCAGGAGATTTACACCAAAAAAATACCTTAAATATTATTTCACAACCCACACCCAATACTATGACATAAGATTAAAATATCAATTTACATTTGTTAATTGACTACAAGATAATTAATAAAAATAAATTTGATAACAATTAAAAATTGATAATCATTACCATTGTGCAATTATAAAATAAAGAAAATATTCTAAACAAAATTAAATCATATATTATAATATTAGAGTTTTATCTAAGTCCTAAAAAATTAAATTAACTACTCAGAGTACTAAGCATAAGATAGAAGGAGAAAACCTTGAACAATTGAATGAAAAATGAATGCACTGCTCTTGCATTCTCTCTTTTGTGCAACGTCTCGTCTCTATTCTCCTAAATGTGGCGCTGTGATCTTCAAATTTGCATTCGGTGTTGTGTGCCCAGTTTTTATATCTCTAGTTCTACTTTGTTGTTGTCTTATTATTAGGTAGAATTGCACACATGTTTGAGTTGACTCGATGATCCAATTAACACGACTCAACTCAATATAAAATTTTCAGATTAGTTCAAATCACTGAGTTAATTCAGGTAAAAATCAAACAATCCATCTAAAAGTTAGTTTGAATGGTAGGTTCAAAGACGTAACCCGATGACCTATGTCAAAAACGACGTCATTTCACCTCTTATACTAAACTTTTCAGCATTTTTGCATTTTGCGATCCTATTCCAATTTCTAAATTCTACCCCCTCTCAGCCTTATCTCTGCTCTTACTCTCAGCCCTCTTTCTCGACTCCCAATGCCCTAGCCTTCTCCATCCTTGCAATTACCCAGCACCCCAGCCACCAAGTCGACGGCAGCCCAGCCACCGCGATTGACTAATGATGTCTTCCGCCCTTAGCTAGCGACAACAATAGTGCATGCAACAACGGCCCTTCTGTTGACACTCGAATCCCTTCTTGTTGAAAATATCGACATTAATGGTGACTCATGCCCTTATGTTGGCATGGTGTTGTTCTTGTCACGAATCTTAACACCGACAACAACCGATGTCCCTCTCCATCCTTGATTTGATTTCCTCTATGTGATGGTACTTGTTTTGCACAAAGACTCAAACTTTATGCTGTAATGGGGTGGATGATGCATATTTTGGGTGAGTGTGGGTGATGAAGGTGATCTGTGAAGTGTGATTGTGTTTATGTGAAGTGATGGAATCACTCATCACTCATGAGATGTTTGATTTTTTTTTTAAGAAAGTAGATTTTTTTCCTTTTTTTATGAGAAATGTTTTATCCTCCTACTAATCCTCCTAATTACTAAATGAAGAAAGTATTGAATGTTTTTATGTTCCTAAGACATTGGATGCATTTACTTTTTCATTTAATACTTTCTTCAGTTAGTATTAAGAGGATTATTATGAGGAACTTGTAGGAGGAGCTCTTTTTTTATTCATGTTGAAAAAAAAAAGCTTAGAATCCGATGAACCGAACAGATCTAACCTGATGTTGGTCGGTTTGGTTCAGTTCAGATTGGCTTAGAAAAATTAGTCAAATTCGAACCAACCCAACCTAAACTTAGATGATTGATTTAAACTTGGTTTAAGCCAAAACCCAACCCAACTTGACTTAACCTGTGTGCAACCCTTAGGTTTCTCAATTTTCAATTGACTGCACCATTTTCCTCTTTCTTTCTGTTGCCTCTAAACTATGGGCTAACCACTAGTAAAGTAACCCAAGCCTTAAATGGGCTCAATCAATTAGGAATAAGAGATCCTTGCCCTTGGGCCAACTTGGTCATCAACAACTTGAATGCACCGTGGGCACCATTTATCTTAACATTACTTGGATGGTTGTCATGAAGGTGGCATCATATAAGGCTTTGCAATTTCACCTTTAACAATTTCCACCATTTCCATCAAAGCCTGCTTTTCACATCCACATAGTTTTATTACAATTAATTGACCCTATTAACTAGGGGTGTCCAGCGAGTCGGGTCGACCCACGAACTAGCAAGTTTCGACCTAACCTAACTCATAAAATATGGATTTGGTTGGGTTCACGAGTTGGGTCGGGTTGAAAATTGCTTCAACCCATAATGTGTGGGTCGAGTAGCGGGTTGGAACACTTCTAACCTAACCTAACCCAACCCACCCACCCTATTTTTTTTTAAAGTGGCCTAGACAAAGTGTGTGTTTTGCTTGAAAAATGTCTTTAAGGTTCGTAAATATCCTCTTTGATATAGCTAGGAACAACGTTAAACCATATAAATACGCTAACAAATAGAGGCCAAAGTGGGAAGAGAAAAAAACATCAAAACCCTATATATCTACTCTTTCTTCACTGGCCCCAGGTAGTTCTCTCTTCTCCGCAACTAGTCTCTGCAACTAGTTCTTTGTAGTGCTGCCGTTTGCCCAAGCTCTCAGCGTTTGCGCCATAAGTCAGTGACCATTGCTTCTTCTCCCACGCGATCTCCCAATCCCAGCGATTACGCTATCGCTGTGAGTCTGTGACTATTGCTTCTTCTCCCACCCGATCTCCCAGTCATTCTCTCCATCTAGTCATGCCACCCCACAGCCACACGTCTCTCTTCCCTCTTGTGACTTTTTCAATTTTCTACACATGCAACCCCAACAGGTAAGCCTTCTTCCTCTGCTCTTTTCATGTAAATCTGGAATATAAGAGGGCATGCAGCTGCACTGTACGGGCAAGGAAGCTACAGGGGGTAGAGTGGGCAGCAAAGCTATAGGTACGAGCAGAATGGGCAGGCGATGAATGTAGTATCGCTGGAGAAGAAGAATAACAAGCTTGGAGTATAGGATTGCACTTGCTAAAATAATTATCATTGATGAGCTTCTATTTAAATTTGTTGAAAATAAAGGCTTTAAAAGTTTTGCTCAAGTTATGCAACCTTAATTCTAAGTTCCTTCTAGACAAATTGTTAGTAGAGATATTATACAATTGTATGTGTTTGAGACTAATTTGTTATTTGAGTTATGACTAACTTTATTTAATTTATTCCACACTTAGTAAGACTTGTTAGTTGTTAGTTTGTTATGCACTTATTGACTTATAGTATTTAGTTTATTTAAGATTGAGACTTATGATATTAATTTGTTAGATTTTGTATTTTGACTCTTTTTTTCAAGAAATTAAAAAAAAACATGTCGGACCCACGGGTTCGACCCAACCTAACCCACTCTTGAGCAGGTTGGGTTGGGTCTGGTTAAGCGAAAAAAAATCTCCTCGACCCAACCCAACTCATTACTCTAGTGAGCGGGTCGAGTCCAAAAACACTGCTAAACTCACTCAACCCAACCCAGGGACACCCCTACTATTAACAAATAACCAATAATATCATCAAATTGGGAACATGTAATATCATTATATAATAAAGCCTATATATATATATATATATTATATATCACATATGAGCAAGCTAAAGAGTTTTTTGGTTTGATAACATTGGGCTATTAGGCCATTCTCATTGTGTGTCTTTCATCGGTTCATTTTAAGTTCTAATTTATCAAATTTTTAATTTTGGTTATTAAAAAAAAGAAAAAAAAATTGTATATGTGTCTTCTCAAATTTCCTTGCTTTTATGCTATTACTATTCTGTTGTTATGGCATGGGGGAGGATGGATATTAAATATATTAGAGAAAAGCTAGAGGTCTCAAATGTTTATCTCGGTGGAGCTTGACTCAAAGTGAAGTTTGCTAAACTTTTTATTTTAAATAAAATAAAATAAAAATTATGGAACCCACATAAAATTTTACATTATCTGGTCTTCTTCCGTCTTTATACACCCCGAGCTATTAAACATTTTCCAATATATTATGGCAGTGTATGCTAAATTTGTTAACCGTTCATCAAGTTTATGGATAACAATTTCATTATGTTTTAAATGGATTTCAGAGGATCACCTGAATAATGTTTTAAATGTCTTCATACACCCCGAGCTATTAAATCGGGTTGCTCCTAATCTGCTAACCTAGAACCCGGTCCAACATAGTTATCCTCAGCTTGACGCTCAAATGTGATAATTGAGTGTCAAGATATCCTACATTATTAGGAGCAATCAGTGCATATGAACAAAAAGATCCAAATCATAATCTAAATCTCAGATCTCGTGACGTCTTTTCTGAAATGCTGCAGTCCGTGATGCTAAACAAATACGCAGGGCAAAGTTGGCCCCTACATTAGTGAGATTTATCCAAGATTTGGCTTGAATCACTATGCTTTAGTATTGTTACACCATTGTCTGGGATTCACACTATTTTCTCCATGTCAATTTTGACTATCAAGTCTAATCATTAAGTTCTGAAATTGAAATTTGTTCTCCAGATTATGTACCTTGACTGAATGTGTGCCTTTGATTTGAGGTTCGGCATAAGTGCCATCACTCTCAAGTATGTGAAATTCGACATAAGTGCCATCATTCTAAGCATGCGTCCTTTCATATTTGACTGATGTCCTTTCATTTTTATGTCAATTTCGTAATGACATATGACAAAAGCTGAATGGTAGCCGTCGTTTGATCTTTGCACTACAATGATTGCCTCGATTTGAATTTAATGCAAAAGGACATTTTTACCCCCTGCGCGTGGTGGCAGTTGGGTGTTGCTTCTGCGCCTATAAATTTGAACGGAGGTTACTTCTTCTATTTCCACCACTTTCTTCTTCTTCTCCCTATTTCTCTTTTATTTTCTAATGGCGTTTTACGATTTTCGACAAGCATTCATGGTGGTTTATGGCAGTTTTTGCAGTATTTTCAACTTTTTAACCCTTTTTTTTCTTCAAACTGAAAGGCACTCCCTCTTTTCCTCCCTTTTTTTTTGCATAATAGCCATAGTGAGAGTGAGAGAGTGAAATAGTGATGACGAGGAGGGAAGTTCTGTAGAAATTTTGAGTACACTACCATCTTCGTGGCCTCAAATGCGGTGGAGATGATCCCCTCATGATGAAAATAGTGGTAGGGGTAGAGGCCGTTGTCCGGGGTAACCATCCTAGAGATGATACGAAGGGTGGATAGGGCCAGAGAGATAGCAAGGTCAAGGCCATCTCGTCCACTCTTTCTACTCATGGGAGCGTTAGAGAGTCGTAATGAAACCTCTTCTAATTCTGACAAGAGTACGACTTCTATAGGTAATTGCAGTAATATGGAGATGGGGCAATGGAAAGCAACTATGTCCGAACCTAGAGAACAAATCTCCCCTCGAGACGTTAGTCTATACTGGTGGGTTGATAGAGAGATGTTGGGGACACCATCAAACATAAGGACCCCGGAAGACACTAAGGATAAACAAGAGTTTCTGCAATTAATAGAAAAGGGCCGCAGAGATCATGAGTTTGTAATTTGGGCTTCAACCGATCAAGAGAGAGCTCGCTCAACCAGGACGGAGGGTAGCCATTTTATTTACCTGTATGAGGTGATACTTACTCACATCAGGGTCTGGCTACCATTTACCGACTTCAAAATAGGCGTTTTGAACCATCTATGGGTGGCACCAATGCAAATTCATATGAATGAATAGGGCTATATACGGATATACGAGCTTATGAGCGGAGTTTTCAAATGGTGGTACTCCGTGGAGGCCTTTTTCTTCATTTTCACCTGATTCTCACCTTTCGAAAACAACTTTCAAAAAGGGTAGGTCAAATTGCAAGCTCAGGTTGGACGCTGAGTCTTTAAACCATACCAAGAGTCCTTCAAGAACTTTAAGAAGGACTTCTTCCGTTTGGAGGATGCTCTGGGTACAACATCTTTTTTCGTTACCTCGGAAGGCGCCCCATAGATATGTTTATACTTGACGCAAGCTCCTTAGGAGCAGAGTTAAGAAGAATTGGAGACTCTGATATCCTTTCAAATTGAATATAAAGCCGATGCCCTTAACTTTCTTATTAGGTGGACCGATGAAAAAGGGACATGATCTATTGTAAAGATGTGCTAGATGAGCCTCTCTACTCTTTAAGATCTTTATTGGGTATGTCGGTCAATCGTTTCTTTGTATGCTTTACTTAAACTGCTCATAAATTTCTCTAAGTGTTCCAATGTTTTTTCTTCCTTTTGTAGAGAGCATGGCACTGGCTGGTGAGGTTGAGGCATTGGCTAGGCTCTTAGCCATGAGGAAACAGGGAGCTTTGGGTTCTAGATCCTAGCCTCTGACTCACTCTTCTCAACCACAAATTCCTCTTCCACTAACAACCTAGGGGGTGGATCTTGAATCACCTGTGGCATCCCTCAGACTGCGTAAAAGAAAAGGTGAATGGCAAAAGGGGCAAAAGGGGAAAAGGCTGGCATCCGAGGTGGTCCACATTGATTTTACTGCTAGTCGGGAGCATGAGATCCCGGAAGGCGCTCTTCTCTAATTTGATGCCAGGTCTGTCTAAGGCTTAGGGGTTGACCCTGGTTGAATCATCGAAAACTCCTTACTAACCTTAGTAGATTAGGACGTCTTAATCGAGCAAGACTTGATCGAGCTGATCCAGGATACTGAAGTTTAGGCCTTGCACAATGCCTCTATGTTCCATTATCTAGAGTCAATATTTGAACAGGTTTTCCAGGGTCGAGAGCTAGAGAAAGAGCTTGAAGCCCTCCGAAGTGAAAAAATAAAGCTAGAGTTGAAGGTGGCCCAAAGGACAGGCAGTTGAAGCAAGCGAATAAGGAGATCAGTCTACGGAAGCCCAAAATAACCGAGCTCTAGAAGAAGATTGAGGAAAGTGAAGCCTGAGAAAAGGTCCTCAAGGATCATATTGTAGCTTCCGAGACTTCTCCAACTGCGTTCTAGGTTTAGAAAAGCTTATTAGATAAACTGAGGCCAACCCAAAGGTCAAGGTTTTTCAATTAAAAAATGTGTGGGTGGCCTCAATCGACTTTTCTTTTGAAAATGCTTTGAGCTAACTTCGACTTCTGAACTTGGGTCTCGTTGAAAAGGATGCCAAATCATGGAAGGTGATCAAGGATGGCATCATTGTTGACGTTGTTGTTGAAGCTACCCCTGTTGCCTATGTTCTTGCTGAAGATATTGGTGCTAGAGAAGAAGAAGGCAAAAAGAGCGAAGAATCTGGGCAAGAAAATGAGGTTGAGGTCGAATAACTCAACACTGGAGATTGCAACCTAGATGCTTGATCATTTCTTGCTTCTGTTTTTACCCACTGCAAGGGGTTTTTAATATTTGTATGGACAAGTCCCATCATTTTTTGAGCAATTTTGAGACAAGTCTTGGGCTTAGGGCATTCTTTCTTTTTTATACTTAGACTTTTATTTTTTGCTCCTACTTGTGCATTTCTGCTGTTGTTTCTTTTGCTTCTTTAACCGTGATGGGTCCAACAACCGATCTCGGTAATTTTTTGACAAACACTTAGCAAATATTTTTCAACTTTTAACTTTTGTCTCATAATCCGTATTCTGAGGTCAGACCTCGTAATAGGATTTAGGTGAATACTTATATGCATACTTGTTTAGAAATAGAAGTTGCGTATCCCGATCTTCACCATTTAAAATGTGATGATGAATCTCAAGGAACAGATAAAAGAATTTTGATATTTGACTTTTTACTAAGGTTTTTTGCCACTTAGTTTATTAGTGTAAAGGTGACACGAGAGCCTTTAAGGGTGGTATCGTTATTTTGAATATCGACAATCATTATTGTTGTAACCTAAGCAATGATTTAATACTCTTAACTACTTTAAATTTGCTTTAAATTTATGGGTTAAGGTCAGACTCGTTTGGGTATGGGTAAAGACTCATATGCTTGCTTCGAGACCGCGGAGGACAGTTAAGTGTGCTGCCCTCTTTGGCCTTATTTGCATCGAAATATATGATCCAATGGGGAAATCGTATTCTACGGACCTCTTTAAGGAACTTTGACCTTGTGGGTTACGGTAATTGCAAGTTGAATAGAATAACTAAGTGCTGGAAATTCATAATTGTTTTATTCATGTTGAAATACTTAATTACATGAAAAAAAAATGAAAATATAGTACTTAAAGAGATAAAATTGTAAAGGTAAAATTTATTAGCTATAACATTTCCTAAGTTTATCAATGTTCCAAAAGTTCTTGATACTTTTTACAATGAGGGTCTCCAGGGTATAGGCTCTTGTATTTGTCTTGGAAGTGATATGGTATGGTCCCTCCCAATTCAGAGATAGCTTTCCTTTTCTCACATTCTTGCCTTCGATATCTGCTCTATGCAAAACAAGGTCGTCAGACATAAACCTCTGTGGTATCAATTTGGAATTATATCCAGTTGCAGTCCTTTGTTTGACAGTGACTTCGTGAGTTTGGGCAATGCAACGATGTTCTTTCAACAAGTCCAAGTTATGGCAGATGAGGTTTGGGTTGGCTTTCTCAGAGAAACTCTGCCTTCTCCAACTTGGTTCTCCTATCTCGACCGGGCCAAGACATTCGAGGTGGGGAAAAATAATCTATGGCGATATAACTGGTTATCAAGGATGGTGTACTATGCCCCTATCCGTACTAGGCCTTCTTTTGATCTTCAGGTAAAGCACCATCTTGGAGATAGGCAGCAATAGGTGTGATCCAAGTTTCATTTTCTTCTAGTAGGAGGACCTCGTGAATACTGGGTTCAAACAACGTCTCCTGGATCACAGACCTGTTGTTACTAAGACTTTTAGTACTGGCAAGCTTTGACAAGATATCGGCTCTTGACTTTTATTCCCTGGGGAAGTGCTTTATCTTAATGCTATCTAAATTCTCTAAGAGCTTTTTTTACCTTAGCTAAGTATTTTTGCAATAGGGGTTCCTTAGCCTGGTAATCACTTTAGATTTGGGATGGCGCTAGTTGTGAGTCACTGCAGAGCACCATATCTATGGCTCCCATTTCCTTAGCCATGGTGATGCCCATGATACACGCTTCGTATTCCACTTGGTTATTAGAGGTTGGAAACTCAAACCTTAAAGAATGTTCCATCACGAGCCTGACCCCATTTTCTAGGATGATTCTAGTGCCACTCCTTTTAGGATTCGAGGAACCATCTACATAAATGGTCTGAGAATTCACTTTGGGATGGTTGAAATCCAGTGTAAGCTCTATCGAAAAGTCAAATAACACATGAGCCTTTATGGCTTGTCTTGGCTCATAGGTAATGCCGAATTCAAAAAGCTCCACAGACCACACGATCATTCTTCTAGTGAGGTCCGACTTATGCAACACCTGACAGATTGGCTTATCTGTCCTCATGATCACAGAAGTATTGTCGCAATCGTCTAGTTGTGGTTAGTAGTGCTAAAGCTAGTTTCTCAATTTTCTAGTACTAGAGTTCAGGACCTTGCAAAACCTTACTCACAAAATAAATCATTTTTTGACCATGATTAGTTTTTTTTTATCAGAACTGAGTTGATTGCTTCATTGTTAATTGAGAGATAGGCATATAAGGTTTCTTCGGCCTTCGGCCTTGTGAGGATTGGAGGTGTTGCAAACATGTTCTTCAACTCTTGGAATGCAGTCTCGCACTTTGAGGTCCATCCAAAGTCTTTCCCTTTTTTTAGAAGATTGAAAAAGGGAAGAGACTTGTGAGCAACCTTAGCTAGGAAACGAGTGAGGGTTGCTATCCATCCTGTTAGTTGTTGCACTTCTTTGACGAACTGCGGATTATGCATATCAAGAATTGCCTAGCATTTTTACCGAGTTCACCTCAATGTCACGATTTGTTAACAAAAATAAAAAAAAATTACTGGCTTGTACCCCAAAGTACACTTTTCAATCTCATATTATGCTTCTTGATTTAGGCAAATACTTCTTTGAAGTCGTCTACATGGTTACTAGACCCCAACGTCTTGACAATCATGTCGTCAATGTAAACCTCAAACGTTTTACCAATTTGTTCCTCGAAGACTTTGTTTATCATCCTTTAGTAAGTTACCCCCACATTCTTTAACTCGAATGACATAACCCGGTAGTAATAACTTCCCATTTTGGTTATAAACACAATCTTTTCTTCGTCCTCTGGGTGCATAGGGATCTTATTGTAACTAAAATAGGAATCTATGAAAGAAAGGAGTCAGAATCCACATGAATTGTCCACTAGCTTGTCTATGTTGGGGAGCAGTTAAGGGTCCTTCGGACACACTTTGTTTAAATCTGTATAGCCAACACACATACGCTACTTCCCATTGGCTTTTGTAACTAAGACTACATTGGAAAGCCAAGTTGTATAAGAAACTTCTCTAATGAACCCAGTGTCTAAGAGCTCTTTTACTTGCTTTTGTATTACCTCTTGCCTCTCCGATCCGACTTTCCTTTTTCACTGTCCCACTGGCTTAGCGTCTTTCATTATGGAAAGTCGGTGGGAGATGAATTCGAGATCCAACTCAGGCATATCAGATGACGTCCATGCGAAGAGATCCTCGTTCTTCTCAAGGAATTCAATTAGCCTGGATTTCTCCTCAAGATTAAGTTGTCCTTCGATCTTAGTAACTTGATCAAGCTTGGTACTAAGTTAGGGGGATTCTAGTTCTTATTCAGGTTAGGGACGGGTATCACGGATCTCTTCACGTACATCCAGCCTAGTCAAAAGGACAGTGATGGGATCCGTAGTGACCGACGCGAATTTACCATGTTGGTCCGTATTCCATGGTCTCTTAGCAATTTTTAGGCTTTCGTTATAGCACCTTTATGTCGTATCCTGGTCTCCTTTGACCGTAACAACCTTATCATGTTGGTCAAGGAACTTCATGGCCAAGTTGAGGGTGGAAATCATGGCCCTAAAGGCATTGAGGGAAGGTCAACCCAGGATTATATTGTATGCAGAAGGACAATCTACCACAAGGAACTTGACCTTGAGTGTCTTGAATAGAGGATCTTTTCCCAAGGTCAAGTGGGTTTCAATGTATCATACGGGGTGATCTTATCTCCTGTAAAGTCGATTAGCTCTTCGGTGTACAGGATCAAATCTTTCTTCGAGAGTCCTAACTTTTCAAAAAGATCCATAAACATGATGTCATCTGAGCTTCCTTGATCAACAAATATATGCTGCACCTCAACATTGGTGATTATCCCGAATATCACCATAGGGTCATCGTGGTCCAAGATAATGCTTCCATAGTCTTCATCTGAACAAGAGATTAGTGGTGTCTTCCAAGATTCATTTTCCAACTTTGAAAACGAATGGGAAGCCACGCTCAGCATAGCCTGGTGAGCTTTCTTCCTTGCATTGCTGGATACACCACCACCAGTGAAGCCCCCCAAAGTAGTGTTGATTGTCTGGGTTATTTCTGCATGGTGGCGATCATTATCTTGGGGGGTGAATCTCGAGGTTGTGCCCTTTCTTGGTTTTGGGCATTATCCTAAGATGGACTCTCTCTAGGAATTTCATTTCTGGATGGAGACCACCTGCTATGATATAGGGATAGGCATCTCCGGGGACTGTAACTTCTTTTCATGTAGTTCCTGCCTGCCTCCCTTTTGATTATCATTCTGGGACTGGCATACATATTGGCCTAAATATCCATCCTGGATCAAGGATTCAATAGCATCCTGAAGATGTATGTAGTCTTCAGTGGTATGTCCATAGCCTTCATGAAACATAGAATGCTTGGACTTGTCTTTTTATGCATGTTTTCTCAGTATAGGAGGCTTCTGAATATTTTGAACTCCCTGTTCATGAACTCTTAATAAATTTGGGCTTAAGATGTGTTAAGGGGGGTGTAGTCTTGGTATTTCCCTTTTGGTGGTGGTTTCAAGTTCTGGGGTTGTGAAAGAGCTTGGGCCGACTTTGGTTTTGCTTCATCTTCTTTATTTACATGTTTCTTGACATGGATAATGTCTTTCGTGTTAATGTATTTGTCTGCTCTATCTTGGAACTCGTCCATCTTTGGGGTTCTTTCTTAGTGAGTGAGAGGGAGAAAGCACTAGAACAAAGGTCTTCCCTCATGAAGTGTAGGCCAAGCCTCTCATCCCAATCACGAATGTTCATAATTTCTTTGTTGAACTGGGCCATGTAATCTCAAAGTGACTCCTCTTTTCCATGTTAGAAATAGGAAAGACATGAAATTGATTTCGGCTACACCTTACTAGTGGTAAAATTCAACAAAAATCTCGAGGATAAGTCATCCCAGTTATCAACAGATTTTAAAATTAGGGTGGGTGGTGAACTATCTCAAGGCAACTTTCTTTAGGGAGATAGGGAAAGCACAACACATGAGTGAGTCATCCCTCCTAGCAAACACCAAGGCTGATACATAAGCATCTAAGTGTTCTTGGGGGTTTGAGGTCCCATCATAGCCTTCAATATTAGTTGGATATTTGAAGCGCTTAAGGATCTCATAAGTCATCAACTTATCAGAGAAAGTTTGATTTTGTGTAACTAATCTCCTTCGTCTGGGTTCCTGCTCTCTGTAATTTTCTTTCCCCGAGTTATCAATCCTTTGTTCGTGTTCCGCTACCCTACAATTTTCTAGATCACGGCCTCCGTCATGGATTGGTTCCCTTCTGTTGTTGCGATTCTTGTGGGTAACTCGATTTTCGTCCTCTCTTTCTAGGTTAATGACTTTTTCTAGCTCATGTATGCATTCATTTTGGAGTCTAACTAGAGAGATAAACTCTTCTCATGATAGTTCAGGGAAGCATCATTTGCTTTGCAAGGACTGAACCCCCTCGTTATTCTCCCTAGCGCCTAGATGCTACAATTCTGATATCCTCAATTTGGCTTCACCTGAAGGAGCTCCACATGATCCAAGTAGCTATGTGGTCGAAACGCGTCGCGGTGGAGGAGAAGAGTTCTTACTGGAGAAAGAAGATTATACTCCATCGCACATGGGATCTGGTTGAGAAGCAGGGTTTTGGGCGACTACGGAACTAGGATGGCGGCTGGTTGATGGTTGATTTTGCGCAATGGAGGCGCAATTCTGTCTAGTGGTTAGCATGATAGTGGTGGTGGGATTCAAAATTTATCATCTCTCACAGACGACACCAATGTTCTGAATGGGTTTCAGATGATCGCTTGAATGAGGTTGATGAAGGTGGCTTCCTCCGTAGCACGGTGGCAGCAACGGTAATGCCAGGGGTGGATACTTGCAAAAGGCATTCCAACGATCAAGTTAGACCATGCACAAGGTGGGTAGTGTTTAAGGGTTTGATGCGTACTTTTGCTACCTTGTGTAATATTTATAAAAGAGTCATGATAGATAAGAATCATGTTTAAATCTATATTAATGGATAATAAATGCGATTAATATAGATAAAGATCTATTATGATAGTTATCTCTTATAACTATATCCTCTATTTATGTGAGATTCTTAATGAGATTTACTTTTCATAAATAGGCACATTTATTAATCTAAAGGAACTTAATGTTAGCTGGGACCCATCCTTGATGGGTCAGTTTGTTTTTAATTTGTTAACTCAGAACTCGGTTCAGAACACATTCAAGCAACAACTAAGGGTGTTATTGGGACCAAATTACAACAGAAAAATGTAGTTGGTGTGCCTTTGTCCTCTCCAAATTCTTGCCTTTTTTAATGTATCATATGCTTCACCTTCATTTGCAGTTAAAACTTCGTGTTTCAGAAACTTCTGATGGCCACACACAGAGGGAGCATGATCCTTTTTAAGGTTTTTCCATTATCCTTTGGCCTAGAGTTCCATTATTTCACTTTAGACATAACTATTGGGTACCACTTCAACATGCATGACCCAAAACTAACAAGTATATTGTTTTTGATAGACTAGCATTTTACCCGATGCATTTCACTGGTGTATAAATTGTCACTTATTATTCTATTGAAGAATATAATTCTAAATAACCACAATATATTTAATATTTATACTGAATAACAACATTTTTTTATGAGTATACTGAATAATAACATTGATTAAACTTGAAACATATATAATAGTTTAATATAATTTGGCATACTTTCTTAGGTGATGTGGTAAAATATTTTTCCAAATAATACATTAATTTTAATATAGAAAAACGCTAGCAACACACTCTTTTGAACACTCTTTTCAACACTTACTTTATTATTGGTCCAAAAGCAAGTGTTGCAATCATTCCTCCCATAATAATCATTGCAAGTGTATGAAGTAGACCAATAATAAAACAAGTGTTAAAAGGAGTGTCTAAAAGACTGTGTTACTAACATTTTTCTTTAACATATTACTGATTGTTGTTCCATGTTACAAATTAATATCTTTTATCCATTGAGTCTTTACTCTAAAGGTAATAACATAAAGTTTGTAATATTATCTCTAATCTAATATATTTAATCAGGTTATAGAAGCTTAATAAAAATTGGTATAAGCTACTTGAAAATTTTGGGAATTATTTGGATTGAATTGAGCATAAATCTATAACACTGATGCTTAAAATACTAATACTAAAGTATAATTAAATTGGTGGAATGATAATATGGAGAATAGATGGAAACTCTAGAATTTTCTACAATGTCTACGAAGACCAGAAAATTTATTTATGAGAAATTAAAGTATTCCTAACAAATAAAAGGATATCAGTTAGATTTTAAATTTTGAAACTCATCTCACGTTCTTTATTGTTGCACTCTGTTGCATCTTCACCTAATACTTGACATTTTGACTATTTGTCCTCACTTTCTCCACTCATTCATGCTGCCATTGTCTTATTCTCACGTTTCCTCTCTTCTCATTCCTTGCTCTTTCATTTCTCACTCTTATTCTCTGCATTCTCTCAACTTCACGCATCAGCAGGAGTAGGAAAGAAGAATAAGAAAGATAAGGAAGAAACAAGGAAGGAGGAAGGAGGGAGCAACCAAGAAAGGAAAGCCAAGAAAGGGAAGAAGTTAGTAACTACAAGCTAGGTTAGGGTGTTTTCTAAATCTTTTCATACGAAACTTGTTTTCTTATGGATTTGGAAGAAAGCTTGTTTTAATGATGGATCTAAACCATGATTTTCATAAGAAATGATTTTGAAACCAAGTTTGATCTTGAACTTGAAATGATGAACATTTTGAGCTTTGAAAAAGTTGTAAACTTATGGATTAAAGATTACTCATGCTTGTTATATTATTCTATGATCGTTTGATTCTATGTTTGATGAGTTTTGATTTGATTTTGATATGAGAATGGATGGTTGTTGGGGTTCCCTCTCTTGTGCTCTCTTCTCACGTCCTGAATGGGCCAGATAAACAGTTATGGCTAACCAATAATCGATTATTGGTTATAGTAGAAAATGCTCCAGCCTACAATAATCGATTAGGCTAAATGCCTAATTGGTTATTGGAGCTTAACAAAGAGAACAAATAAGCAATAACCGGTTAGAAGTGATGCCTAACCAGTTATTTCTTTTTGATAGAGAGCTTAAATATGCTCATAACTGATTACCCAAAGGAGGATAACCAGTTATTGACTTATGAAGAATGACTTGTGGGAAGTCCATAACCGATTACCCAAAGAGGATAACCAGTTATAGGACATAAAATTTGGCTTGTTAGCCATTGATAACTGGTTGGTACCTTGTGCAAACCAATTATCTTGTTCAAAAACATGAATCCAAGACTAGTTATTATTGTGAATTTCGGCAAGTGCACCGAATCGCAAAAGTAATAAAAAGTAAGTAAGAGTATCGTCCCACAAGGATTAAGTTACTAATTATTAAGTTCCCTAAAATTGACACTATCTAAGCTAACAAAAAATAAAGTTGTTGCAAATATAATTAAAAAGAAAATTCAAAGCAGAAATTATTAAAAGAAATCAAGTAAGTAAATAAATCAACAAAACAAAGGGGTGAAAAACAATGGTATTTAAGCTTTAGGATTCTGACTTCATTTGAACTGTTTAAATGTACATTCAAAAATTAGTTTAACTATTTCTATTTCAATGATTCATGGTAAATTCTCAAAATTAATTAATACTCAATCCATTGGTATATTAATCCTCTTTACACTATTTAAAATTAACTAATCCCTTAGTCCAACCCTAAATAGAAAATACTTTATAAAAAATGAGAGAATTAAAAGAAAGACCACAAAACCCACAACGTCTTTTCCTGGCGATTATAGAAATTATGGTATTTATCACAAGTTCTAGGCTTATACAAATTTTTTCAAATCATACATTAACTTAAAAATCATGTCCAAATTGATCAGGTTTAGAAAAGCATTAAGAATAGAGATAAATACGTAAATTATGCAATATAAACATAAATTAAACTCATAAATGAAGTTACATCATCAAAGTTCAAGATCCATCATCCCCCTAACAAAGGAAAATTAGTTACACATGGATGAAGAATAAAATAGAGAGAATAATTTGACAAACTCTATATGAGACAAATGGAAAGGATGAAGAAAATCTCTAATCTTCAAGTCTAATTGTGCCCACACCACTTTAGAGTTTGTGTCGTCGCTTCTCTCTTTGACGGTTGCTGAAGTGTATCTCCAATTTGGCGTAACTTTTCTTTTTGTAGAGAATTAACGTGCTCTGTTACACGTTCAGTGCTCAAGAGCTGGCTTTCCAGCGCTCAAGCCCTGGACGTCTTTTCTGGATTTCCTAATACGTGATGCACACTCAAGCACTACCTTCCCAGCGCCTAGGCGCTGGGGCACTAGTTTGGAATGTTGCGCGCTCAAGCGTTGAGCACCCAGCGCTCAAGCACTGGTCTTCTGAATAGAATTTTCTTCTTCTTCTTTTTTGCTTTTTCAAATGTTCAGTCTTCTTCATGTGTAATTTCCTATCAACAACAAATAAAACACGTAATAAGAACACAATTTAAAATACTAAAAATATAATAAAACTTGAGAACAAAACTCAATTAAAGAGATTAAAAGAGCATGAAAATCTAGAATTTGAACCGTAAAAATATGACTTTTTGAAGGTTCATCAGTTATAATATGAATGATTGGTTATAATATGCTTGATGTATGATATGAAAGATGACATGATGAGTTATCATATTGCATACATGATGAAATAATGAGGCTTGTGTCATGTTATGAGAATATGAGATGAAGATCTTGATGCATAATTGATTTGATATTTAAGCTTGACATTGTAACATGAGAATGATGATTGAGTTAATGATTGATCTTATGGGTAACCCATTATCTAGGATATCCTTGGTCCTTGGGGGCATATGATGTATTTAATTTATTTTGATATACGTTGACGCGCCAATTGTATTTTGATATTGTTCTACAATTATGTATTATGTACTTCCGCTTCAAGCTCATATTTTCAATATTATGTATGTGTCTTTTTCAGAAAAATATGATAATGATCTAAGTGACATACGCTAATATGATTATTAATATATAATTCTGGATATGTCATTAGGTTAAGTATTAGGATGTTACAAAGTTGACCATAACTAAAAATTGAATAAGGCAAATTTAATTTAATGTGAGAAAGAGAATGTCATTGGCCGTTGTTGATCGATATAACAAAAAAGATAAGAGATAGTAGTTAAAAATGAGATTGTCCAAACTTTATGAGTTTAGGTTCTTCATTGGAATAAAAGTTTAATTTTCATATATATTTATATATATACTTGTTAGGTAAGCCTAAGCGTCTACTTTTATTGGCTCAATAAATTCTAGTACTTTAACTTTACTACTATATATTTTAGTTGTTTCATAAATAAGTTTATTATTTTATTTAATAAAATAAGTCAACATTAATTAAAATCATTTTTCACTATCTTTACAACTTCTAGAGTCGAAAATTAAAATACTCTAAAAACTATAGCATTGTAAAAGAATAATATCTAAAAGGTATTTTATTAAGGTGCAGTATTTTTTTTATTTCACTTAAGGAATTTAAAATTATGTATTTTTTCATTTTTGTGTGAATTTAAATGTTATAACCAAAATAATAAAATTTTAAAATGTAAATACATTCTATGAATGAAAACCCAAAAAAAATTATGAATTAATTGTAAAACAAAGGTCAACCAGGATTTTTGGTGAAAATATATATGGGTCCTGCTTTATTTTTTAAAAAAACTAATTCATAATTTTTTTTATGTTGGGTTTTCATTATTAAAGAGTATTTGTATTTTAAAAGTTTATAATTTAAATTTAAAATAGAAAAAAATTAAAAGGTGGAGAAGATGAAAAGTTTGGGAAGATGAGAGAGTAAGAAATTAAAACACAAAGAAATGGATAATTACATAAGTTACTTACATGGAAATTGAAATGCAAGAAGTAGCATTTGAAGATGACATATACTCTAAAAATTATAGTATTGTAAAAGAATAATATATAAAAGGTATTTTATTAAGGTGCAATTTTTTTTTTTTTAGCAGTTAGGTGTCGTTTGGTGTATGGAATTAGGTTTGAAATTGAGATTTGGAATTGGAATTGGACCTCCCAATTCTAATTATCTTGTTTGACCTGCACACTAGAATTGGAATTCCAACTCTAAGTCTAATTCTATTTTATGCTATTTTCAATTATTACTCTAGACCTTAAGAATTACAATTCGAAGCACAAAAGTTATAAAAATAATATGTTATAATTATTATTCTTATCTTTGTCGCATACTCTGGCAACCATTAGTGCCGACGAAGGCCCAAGTCACCGGCGGCGCCATCCTATCACTGTTGCCAGCAACGTCCTTCGACCATTATCGCCAGTTACATCCTCCGATCATCGTCGCCCATAGCATCCATCAACCACCTTTGTTAGCGACATCCTTTGAGCCTTCCAGCCACCTTTGCTGATGGTGTCCACTGACTATCATCACTGGTGGTGTCCTCCAACCACTATCACCTCAGTGTTCACGAACCATTGTCATCGATGGCGTCCTTCGTTCATCATCGCCAGCAGTGTCCTCCAACCACCATCGCTAGTGACACACTCTGACCATCATTGTCAATGGCGTCTATTGATTGTAACATCTCAATACTAGTACTAATAACATGACCGGAATCATGCATTAGTAGTTAAAATTAGGTATGTCACTTATAAATATCATTAATCTTTATAGAAAACAAATTAAAGATATACAAAAATATGAGTCTGTCTCGAAAATATGATATACATATCCAAAGTTCTCAATATACATAATTGTACCTTATATACAAGAATGTACATCAAAGTATAGTAATTACTATGTCTCTGAGTAACTAAACATATATACAATCCAAAAACAAAATTCTTCTACATAAAGAAATCATTCCATTCCATGCCCAAAAGTCTTCATCTTCTAGCTTCTAAACCTTTTCCTGAAAATATTATGGAAATACAATAAAATAGGAGTGAGAATTTTAGGAATTCTCAGTAATACTATTAAAAACTATGTTATCATAATACCTCCAGTTGTTTCGAGAAAAAATCATGTTTAAAAACTCAAATTTTAAAGTAGAAATGTGATGAAAGTCAAATTAAGTAATTTTTCTTCCCGAAATAGAATCCTAATTATTAACTTTACTTAAAAATTCATAATTATAGTGACCAAAAGGTCACAATTATGAACACAATTATAATCATCGATGTTACATTATCTTCTAAGCTACTGTCCTTTGTAATTCGGACTGTTAAACACATATCTTGTGTTATTAAAAATGTTCAACTTGCTCAGATAATTCTTCAAAATTCACCATAGCTTATTCTAATAATTTGTGGTCCATAAATAAAATTTTCTTATTTAATTCTTAAAACTATTCGGTCGGAGAAGATGTTACACCGATCACCATTACCGACGACGTCCTCCAACTCAATTCTAAATTGTAATTTTATACCTAAATTATTTATTTGCTCCAAACATAAAAATTAAGATTTTTATCCAATTCTAATTCCAACTTCCAAACAAACCCTTAAGAAATTTAAAATTATGTATTTTGTCAGTGTTGTGTGAATTTAAAGGTTATAACCTAAATAATAAACTTTTAAAATGCAAATATTCTTCATGAATGAAAACCCAAAATAAAAAAAATGATTTTTATGAATTAATTGTAAAACAAAAATCAAGCAAGATTTTTGGTGAAAATATATATGGGTCCTGCTTGATTTTTGTTTTAAAACTAATTCATAAAAGTTTTTTTTTAGTTTTGGGTTTTCATTAATAAAAAGTATTTGTATTTTAAAATCTTAGAATTCAAATTTAAAAAAGAAAAAAAATTAAAGGGTGGAGAAGATGAAGAGTTTGGGAGTAAGAAATCAAAACCCAAGAAATGGATAATTAAATAAGTTGCTTACATGGAAATTGAAGTGCAAGAAGTAGAATTTGAAGATGAAATATAGCAAGGGATAAAAGCGGAAGAACCTTTACATCATATTATAGATAGACATGATAGATAGATAGATAAACAGATAAATTAATTATTGTTTTCTTATTTGCTGTCAAGAAATGCATATTAATAAAATTAACGGTGTGTTTTACGACAATGAAAATTTTAACATTAAGAATTTGTACTAAAATTTTGAGATAAAAAATTTACCACCAAGATGTTTTGTTTAAGTAAATTTCTATTTTACATGTTGAATATGTACTAATAATTTAAGTTAATGCTTTAAAAATCAAATTGAATATTTAACTGGCAAGACTTTCGGGTTAGAGTTCAGTTAGTTCAACTAGTTAAATTTGTAGTTGAACCAGATAATACTCAAACCGAAAATATAATCGGTTCATCGTCCAACCGGTTTAATCGACTAATCTAGTCTGATTTTTAAGACATTAATTTAAATAAAAAAGAGCTAAACACGCAATTTCCCTCAATATATTGGCAATCTGAGCTATTATTTGGACAGACTTTATCTACAATGGAGTAACCTGAATGAAGATTAGTCCTGTATTGGAAGGGTGTGAGAACACTTTTTAGAAACCAAAAATAAGGAAATTGGAAATAGCTACTACTAAATGCATTGGTGACCTCCCACATTTTGCTTATTTAGAACAATTTTTATTTAAATTGCTTTTAGTAGATATTAACTCACTCTATTAATATATATATATAGCTAAATATCAGCACTAAAATTTTGAACACGTTCAAAAACTCAAACTTGCCTTCAATTATTCAGTCAATTATTTACTTATGTCTTGATTCTTATACATTGTAGTTATCTTGAATATACAAATTTTAGTCAGTCCAACATGGTAATTTCAATTTTTGAATGTTAAAATAAAATTGAGAATGACACATTTGTTTTCTTTCCATTAGGGGTGGAAATAAGTTAGGCAGCTCGTTAGAGACTTATGACCTAACTCACATTAAGCCTGACCTGACCTGTTTGCTAAACAAGTTAGGTTAAGACTTTTTTAAAAGCCTACTTAACTTAAAAGACCAAGTTTTAGGTCATCCAAAAGGCCTTTAGTCCTAACAGGTTGGCCTTCTCACAAACAACGCCAATGTTATGTCTAGTTGTAAAAAGTGGTGGCAAGCTCCTTGGACCAAATGGTCCTCACTGCAATAGCTTCCTTCATGTGTTAGAGTATAAGGGTTGAGTACCTACAAGACATTCCAACACTCAAGTAAGTTAGGGTGCAACTTAGTAGAAAAGTGTAGGAAAAGATCATTATCCTAAAGCTGCTATAGCTATTCATAGGAGTGAGGGTGTCTTAGGGACCAAGTAGAGTGTTTGGGTGGATTAAGTCATACTAGGTGCCTATGGGAAACTTCCTAAAAACCTTCCTTGACTTGTGTGCTAACCAATAATTAGTCCTCTTAAGTGGAACATACCTTTATAAGATACGAGTGATCTTGTCTCATATGTAATTGGGTTTGACCTTATGAAGCCCAAAATCCCAAATAAATCAGTCTCTTTCTTTTACATACATACATAATAACATTCAATTTTAGAATTTTGGTTTACATCTATTATATTACAGTCTTATTAAACTAGTCAATGAATCATATTTGTTTTATTTTCCTGTAAATTAATATTAATATAAATTACACATGGGCTTTTATCTAACGAATGTATGGGTGAATTAATTTTTTTTTGGACGGTCATTTTGTGACATACATTTACTTTTGACAAGGAAGATTATCAATAATGTATATTGCAACATGTGATTTATACTTTACAAAGTCCCCAAAAATTATTGTACCGTTTTCTGTAAAAGAAGATATAGTGGAACTCTTTGAGGTGCACAAGAAAATGGACCAATTGGAGCTTAAGCTATACATGTTTGGCTTGGATGTAGGTAATGATTGTTGTCCATCAAAATCCCACAATTAAACTTTTTTTTCTCGTCATTCATATGTTGTTATTCTATGGTATACACTTGCATGAAATGAGCTTCATTTAAAAAATGTTGAGGAATCTCTTCATATATGTAAATTTTTTTGCTACAGGAGTATAAGGTTAAGGAGTAAAGGTAAGAAAGAAAGTTCTCAATGCAATTGATGAATATGAGCAATGAGCAGTTAAGCGTTAAAATTTGGTACCTTACGACATTAATCAACTTTCTTCTCTTTCTGTGGAAGATTTGCTACCTTTTGAAGTAGGAATGGGCATGAAAGGCAAAGACTCAGTTTCCTCCCTTTATTATGTTGAAGTTGTGTTAATATAGATTTGGTTTTGTTGCCTAAAATTTGGTTTGGAACATGGAAGAAAATGAAAATTAACAAGGAAGGGACTAGAAGCTTTGACTCTATATATGTTATAGTTTATTTGTAGCTTATTTGAGTATAAACTTGATTATCTTTAATTCAATGGAATTTTAGTAAGCTCTTGAGTAAGTAGTTATTTTAGAAGGATGTGAATATGTAAAACACGGTATATTCATACACAAAGGAGAATGATTTCTATAGCAAAGCTCTGCTAAGGTTAAACATTTCCTAGAATTTATTGAGTAAGTAGTTTATTTCTTCTTATGAAATTTTATTAATGTTTATTTTATTGAAACTTTTCTTTATAGATTAATAAAGAGTATGAAGAAATGATTATATGCTTTAAGCAATGAAAGAGAGCAATTAATCAAATAGATAGATGATGCAATCCAGGAGGTAAATATGGGGCATTCTAACTTGGCTTAAGCTGGAGAGCACATGATATAATCTTAGAAGCAACTGTTGTAACAATAGAAAAAAGGAGTAGTTGCAGAGGTTAAGGTAAATGTTGAAGCTATATTAAAGGAGATTATACAAGGAGAATCAAAGATAGTAAAGAAAAAGTAGGAGTTTCTTGTATATGTGAACATACTTAAAACATAACTACAAAGTTCCATCACTTTATCTTCTTCCGTTTCCTTGTATGAAATGAGTACTACTTAGATTTGTCAATGAGTAAAACATGTATGAAGGAAAATTTGGGCGGATTATTTTTATTATTGATCGAGTTCATTGAGTTGGGTATGTATATCATATGAAATGCAAAATTGTCATGAAAATATTGAGAAATGTGATATTTTTGTTTAAATTTATCTTTGCTTAACAAATTTTGCATGCAATCACTATTTTTACTGTCAACTAAATTTTTTATTTTATCAAAAAAACTTCATAAATAAATTTTTTTACTAAATGAAACTTAATAAATTATATTTAAATAACTATATTTCACATAATGAAAACTTTACAAGAAATTATAATGTACATCTACAGGGGGTAAAAATTTGACATAAATATGTTATTAAATTATTAAAATATAATTTACTATAAGAAATTAGATTAGTTTGTTATGTTTTTAAGTCAGGAATAATAGTTAAGTAAAGTTCTCTTAAAGTAACGACTCTTGTATTCAAACTCCTAATATTGTACTAACCACTATTGGATTGTTATGTTTATTAAAGATAATTATTTTTATTCTGATATATGTATTATTTTTTAATATTTTAACATTTTAATATCTGCATTTCATTGAATGAAAATTTTATCTGTGCATTTTCAGAAGCTTTATGTACGTAAGTCTGCAAATTTAGAAAATAACGTACTAAAAATAGAATAAAATGAAAAATCTGTTTTTTTTATTATTAGCATATTGACTAGCATGTAGTACTAGCCAATTCACATTTTTCTATTCTTTATTAAGATAAAAATAAATAATAATAAAGAGGATTTGAAGTGAGTTATAACTATATTTTGAGATTATAAACAAAAAAGAACTAGATAACGAGAAGTTTAAAAGCACTTTTGAAAACAATTATATTTGAATAGTAACAAATATTTATAATTTTATCTCTTTTATGTTTATATTTAAATTTAAAGTTTTAAATGATTAATAAAATGTATTTACCATTTTATTCTTTTTATTTTTTAAATCATTAAATGAGTAATTAATAATGATAAATCACTAAATTTATAATTCCTTCAAATGAGTAATTAATAATAAAGAGAACTTAAAGTGAATTATAACTATATAGTGAGATGATTATTAAAAAAGAAAACTATATAATGAGAGCTTTAGAAGTACTTGAAAATTATATATTTAAATAGTAACAAATATTTATAATTTTTTCTCTTTTATGTTTATCTTTAAATTTGAAAATTTAAAGCATTAATCCATATAAAAAATTGAAACATTAGTAAAATTTATTTAATATTTTATTCTTTTTATTTTTTAAAGTTATTAAATGAGTAATTAATCATGCTTAATCATTAAATGTTTAAATTTCGTTTTTTATATTTATCCATAAATCATTAAACAAATAATAAGATATATTTACAGTTTATCTATTTTTATATTTATATTTAAATATTTAAATTATTAATTAATAATAATAATTTTTGAAAAGTAAAAATTAGACACTAAAGTGGGAAATATCCCTTAAAATAGTAAGTATAGATAGTATAGATTATTATTAGGTTAAATTAAACAGTAGTTCTTATAGTTTTCACTCATTTTCAATTTAATCATATAATTTTTTTCTTTTCAAATAAGTCCTTATATTTATAAATGTTTTCAGAATAGTTCCTATCGTTAATTTTCGTTATAACTCAATTTAGTCACTACTAAACATTTTACAAATATAAGAAGAACATTTAAAGAGCACATATTTAAAAAATGAGTACATATTCACTGGAATAGAAGAGTACTTATTGGACATTTTATAGAAAAATAAGCTTCTAAAGGTACACGTATTGTACAAAAGATCACTTACTAGATTAGTCATTTGATGGTGCTATAATGATATTATAATAAAAATTAATGATATAGATTATTTTGAAAACGTTTGTAAGTATAAAGATTGATTTGAGAAGTAAAAAATTATAAAGATTAAATTAAAAATGAGTTAAAAATGTAGAAGCAAAATTCTAATTTACCTTATTATTATTATTATTATTATTATTATTATTAAAAGTATAGAACACCTTATAGAAGTTAAAAACAAGACAAAACAAAAAGGCAATGAAAATTGTACACTTGTTACTTGTATATAATGAAAAGATTCACACAATTAAGTTACGTGATGAAACAAACAAAATATCCTATCGTTGCAATTTCACTGCCTGGAAGGCAAACTCAAAGTGACCAATATTGCAAGGTGAAACCAGAAATCAGCCAATAAGAGACGCACAGCAAATAACGCTGTACTTGAAAAAGCATAGCAATATGACAACAGAAAAAAACGAGAAATGTACTACTTATCTAATTACAGACAAAAGTGGCAGTCACCCAATCTCTTATAATCATTCGACTCGGAGAAACAACACACAGTGGAATAGCAATATGAACGAAAGATTGCCAACATGAAATCTGTTTTGACTATAGTTGTAAGAGTCATTATTGTACGAAACTCAATAATTTCTACCCCAACAATCGAAAGAAAAAAAAACACCATGAAGCGAACCACATGTATGTCACCGTCCAACTGAAAATCATTTGTTGAATGACAGATAAACTACCCTACAATTTGACACCAATAATATGTTGGACGATGAATGGGGAAAGATGAAATTGTTCAAGTTAAGATTGAATTCATCTTTAATACCTCTGACAAGCTTCAAAATTGATTGAATTCATCTATTGATTTGCTAGGAATGACAAGAGGATAAGAATATGAGAAAGGGTCATAGCAATTATATGCTCTTGTCTGTTGGATTTGAACTCTGAAATATGCACGTTTGATAACATTGGTTCTTAGATTGTGAAGTTATTTGACGCCAACCAATATAGTTTTCTAAAGAGACGCATGTATAATTCCGTATAAGAGCGAAGAGATGAGACAAGTTTGAGTTTATTTGATCATATGGTAACGTGTCAAAACAGGAAGAATCAGGATGAGAAGCCACTAACATTATCTTCTGGCACTATCTTTGATTGAACCAAAGACTTGAAAGAATTAATGATTCACGCATTTGAAAATAAGAAATCCCATTATCAACACCCCCCACCCAAAAATAATAAAATAAAATAAAATAGATAAAATCTTATAATGAGCACAGTATCTCAACCAATAACTTTGAGAGAAATATAGTTTGGAGGTATCTGATGAAAATGTTCATAAAGAGATATATTACCAAAAACAGAGGAAGGGAGTGTAACAGTAGTAATCACTATAACAATGATAGTAGCAGAACTCACAAGCAATAAACAGAAGGGTACTGTTCTATTAATTTGATAAGAAAATGTGTGCTCAATAGTCACAGTGGACTATTAGAGAAATACACTGTGATAGAAGGGAATTGATCAGAGAAAAGAAGAATTCGAGGGAGATAGAGATAGAGAGAGAGAGAGAGAGAGAGGACAGTTAGAAGGAGAGAGGGAAAGTTACATCATACATTTCTCAACACCTCACTCTTTCCCAATTCCACTACTTATTATTATTCCATCACATAGCCTCCTAGCCTAGTATTGGCTAACCTGATCCGATTCCCTCTCCTCACACCCATGTTCTCATGATTCTTTGTAACTAACTCTGCTGACTCAGCAATTCCACCTGGTGGCTCCATTTCATTGCCTTTCCCTTTAAAATGAATCTTGTCCTCAAGATTAAGCTGAGGGTAATTAGCCTTGATATCTTCCAAGTCTTCCTATGTAGCTGCTGATGTATCATTATCATCCCACACCACTAAGATTTGTTGAACCTGTGAAGACCCTTTCAGCACCACCCGAGTCTTCAACACTGCTTTAGGTGACATAATAGGTCCCAACGCAGTAGTAGTCAGTGGCAATGGCAGATATGGCTCAATAGCACCCCCTTTAAAAGGTTTCAACTGAGAAATATGAAACACTGAGTGTATCTTTGCAGTCTCAGGTAGCTTAAGCTTGTAAGCTACAGCCCCTACCTTGCCAATCACCTCAAAAGGCCCAAAGTACCTCATAGATAGTTTATGACTCTTCCTTAATGCCACTGAGTGTTGCCGATATGGTTGCAATTTAACCAACACTAAATCCCCTATTTCCAATTGCAAATCTCTCCTCTTTTTATCAGCTTGAGTCTTCATCCGCTGCTGAGCTTTGTTTAAGTTCCCCTTGAGTTGCTGTAGTAATAATTCTCTGCGGCCAACTGTTCCACTACCTCTGCAGGGTCAACACTGCTGTAATTTGGCCTTAATAAGGTAGGAGCCTCCCTGCCATATAATGCTTTGAAAGGGGTCATGCCTAGGCTAGTATGAAAAGCAGAATTATACCAATATTCTGCCCAAGCCAGCACCTTGAACTAGGACTTAGGATTGTCAAATGTAAAACATCTCAAATACATCTCTAAACACTTGTTAAGAATTTCGGATTGACCATCGACTGTGGATGGTATGCAGAAGTCATAGCCAAAGTAGTGCCTTGAAGCTTGAAAAGATGTTGCCAAAAAGCACTAGTGAACACTTTATCTCTGTCAGAAACAATGGATTTTGGAATGCCATGCAATTTGACAATGTGAGTCATGAATGCCTCAGCCACACTCTTACTAGTATAGTCAGATTTCATTGCCACAAAATGAGCATATTTTGATAGCCTATCAATAACTACCATAAGGACAGTGAAGCCAAAAGAATTAGGGAGACCTGTTATGAAATCCATGGCCACATCCTCCCAAACTTGAGCTGGTATAGGCAACGGTTGGAGAAATCTTGCAGGTAATGAGGGGGAAGTCTTTGCGTGTTGGCAAATGGTACAGTTTTGCACAAACTCTTTCACATCGTCTTTCAATCTTGGCCAGTAAAATTGAGCAGTGATCCTAGCAATAGTTCTAGCAATGCCAGCATGCCCTCCAATTAGTGAGCTATGATATTCCCTCAAAACTTCCTTAATCAACGGGCTTTGTCCAGGTATAACCAATCTATCTTTCTAATACAATAATCCATCTTTCGCACTGTATGGTTTGTTTTCCTGTGAATGGTTCAAACATTGCTGCATTAATGTCTGCACTTCACTGTCAGCCAACACTTCTTTCCTCAAATCCTGCACAAATTTGGATTGTGGCTCGGACCAAGCCATGAAAAATACTCTAGATAAAGCATCAACTGCCAAATTATCCTTGCCTGGCTTGTATTCTATTTTGAAGTCATAACCCATAAACTTGTGAAGCCATGCTTGTTGTTCTGGAGTTTGCAAAGACTGGTCTAACAAGCTTTTCAAACTCTTCTGATCAGTTTTAATAATAAACTTGTGACCGAGCAAATAATGTCAAAATTTGGCCAAAGCCTCAGTGATGGCAAACAACTCCCTTGTATATGTTGATTGCTTCTGCATCCTTGGTACCATTTTCTTAGAAAAGTAAGCAATAGGGTGTCCATTTTGACTCAGCACTGCTTCAACTCCAATGCCGGAAGCATCAGTTTCTAAGGTAAAAGGCTGAGTAAAATTGGGTAGAGCCAACACAGGAGCAGAAGTAATAGCCTCTTTCAACTGAACAAAGGCAGTTTCTGCACTATCAGTCCATATGAAACCCTCTTTTTTAAGCAAATCCGTCAATGGTCTAGCAATTGAGGCATAGGACTTAATAAATCGTCTATAGTATCCAGTAAGGCCAAGGAACCCTCTCACGTGCTTCACATGAGTTGGTATAGTCCAGTCCTTAATAGCTTGAACTTTACATTCATCCATAGCCACTCCTGCGCCAGAGACTTTGTGGCCTAAGTAATCCACTTCAAGCAATCCAAAAGAGCATTTAGATAGTCTGCCAAACAATTGATGCTTCTGTAATGTCTGCAAAACCAATTCTAAGTGTTCCAAATGGGCTGCCCAAGAAGCACTATAAACTAATATATCATCAAAGAAAACTAGTACAAATCTTCTCAATTCCTTTTAAAAAATCTAATTCATCAAACTTTGGAACGTGGCAGGAGCATTAGTAAGGCCGAATGGCATCACAAGCCACTCATAATGCCCATGATGTGTTCTAAATGCAGTCTTATGTCTATCCTCAGGCTGCAGCAAGATTTGGTGGTAGCCTGACCTCAAATCTAACTTGGAAAAATACTTGGCACCAAACAATTCATCTAGCAATTCATCTCCAGTTGACATGGGGAAACTATCTTTAATAGTGATTGCATTCAAGGCTCTATAATCAGTACAAAACCTCCATTTGCCATCTTTCTTCTTGACCAAGACAATAGGTGAAGAAAATGGACTTGTACTAGGTTGAATGATCCCTTGGTCTAACATTTCTTGCACCATTACTTCAATTTGTTCCTTCTGACTGTGAGGATACCTGTAAGGCCTCACCTTTACAGGTTTGGCACCCTCTTGAAGGGTGATGGCATGGTGCTGGTCCCTACTAGGTGGCAAGCCAGTAGGAGTTTGGAAAATAACCCTGTAAGTGTGCAGTAATGTAGCTAATTCAGGCTCCATATTATCTGGTAGTTCTAATAGCTCATCACTAGGGACATCCGGAGAAAGCATTTGGATAGCAAAACATTCACAAATGGCAGCAGTTGAGTGCATTCTCCTCAATTGATGGAAATGTGCCTGAGCTGGTTCTAGACTCTGATTCCCTTGTAATGTAATGAGTTTCCCTTGCTGGAAGAACTTGATAACAGAAGCTGCATAATCAGCCACATGTGCCCCCAAAGTAGCTAACCAAGCGGAGCCTAATATTAGATTAGCTCCCACGACCGGTAGTAAATAAACAGGAACCAAGAAATCCTCATTCTGGATATTAACTGTCAATTTCTCAATCCAGCCTTCTGTTTGCATAGTCTGCCCATTGCCAATCAAAACTCTAAAGCTTGGCAAGGGCTCCATTGGTAATTTCAGAAACTGGGCTATTCGAGGTTGTAAGAAACTCTCCGAACTGGCACCATCTAATAGAATCTGCACAGGAATATGGCCAATCTATCCTGAAAATCGTATTGTTCCCACACTAATGCCTCCCTTCATGGCATTGAAAGACAAATGGTGATCCCCTGGGTTGCTGAGACTAAAGGTTTGGTCATTATCAGGAGGCTTAGGGTCTAATTCAGCATCATCATCATCAGTTAATTGGAGCATCAACATTTGGTGTTTGTTTGGACATTTGTGAGTGTAGGAAAATTTGTCATCACAAAAGTAACATAAACCCTTGTCCCGCCTTAATTGTATCTCAATGAAAGCACCAATGTAACAGTAGTAATCACTATAACAATGATAGTAGCAGAACTCACAAGTAATGAACAGAAGGGTACTGTTCTATTAATTTGATAAGAAAATGTGTGCTCAATAGTCACAGTGGACTATTAGAGAAATACACTGTGATAGAAGGGAATTGATCAGAGAAAAGAAGAATTCGAGGGAGATAGAGATAGAGAGAGAGAGAGAGAAAGAGGACAGTTAGAAGGAGAGAGGGAAAGTTACATCATACATTTCTCAACCCCTCACTCTTTCCCAATTCCACTACTTATTATTATTCCATCACATAGCCTCCTAGCCTAGTATTGGCTAACCTGATCCGATTCCCTCTCCTCACACCCATGTTCTCATGATTCTTTGTAACTAACTCTGCTGACTCAGCAATTCCACCTGGTGGCTCCATTTCAGGGAGACGATTGATAACACATACAATAGTTAGAACAGCTTCACTCCACATACGTTCAGGATAAGATGAAGAAATGAATATAACTCAAATGGAGTTCAGAATGTGTTGATGCTTCCTTTCAGCACGACCATTTTGCTGAGATGTACTAGGGCATGAAAACTCAAAAAGAATTCCCTGTTCAGTAAGAAAAGTGAGTAGTTTTGAATTATGATATTCTGAGGCGTTATCAGGATGAAAAATCTTAATTGTTTTTAAAAATTAAGTTTTAATCATAGTAGCAAAAGTAATATAAATTTGAGGAAGTTTAGAACAGTTTTTCATTAAATATATTTAGGTGAAACGTGAATAGTTATCAATGAAAATCACAACATATTGACAACCTCCCACAGTGGGTGTAGGAGCTGGACCCTAAACATCAAAATGCATAAGATCAAAAGAGGAAACAAAAATGGAAGTACTTTTTATTAAAAGATAAGGCAAGTTGTTTAACTGTTTGACAAGATATACAATGCAAAGATTCTTCTTTAACAGGCCTTAAAACACCCTGAGAAATAAGAAGATGTAATTTACTACGAGAACTGTGACAAAGACGTTGATGCCACAACGAAAGAAGAGAGGAAGTAGAAGCAGCACAAATAGTTGACACAGGAGTGTGAGATTCCAACCTAAAACCAATTAATATTAAGTGGAGTGGCCCAACAGATATAAAAATCGCACCCGAAATATTGAGGCAGGTAATGTGAGACTCTTAACACCCCCTCCACAGATGCCTGGACGAAACAGGCGGAAACAAGCCTAGCGAAGTAGGCAGAAACAAGCCTAGCAAAGTAGGCGACAAAGATAGGTGGCTCTGATACCATGTGAGATTCCAACCTAAAATCAATTGGCATTAAGTGGAGTGACCAAACAGATATATAAACCGTACCCAAAATATTGAGGTAGGCGATGTTGGACTCTAAACAAGGAGATAAAGGAACATGGAGGGTAGTGAGCTTAAACAATCGTCCAACTTTATGAGCATTCCCAATAATCTGCCCCCATCCATGGATCCTGCACAAAACAACCAGTAGAAGAAAAAGTAAGTATATAACCAAGGTCACATAATTGGCCAACAGAGATGAGATTAAATTTTAATTTGGGAATAAGGTAAGTGTTTGATAGGGTAAAAGTAGGTAAGGAGATGAGACCCTTATGACTTACTTCCATAAGAGACCCATCAGTGGTATGAATAGAATGAATGATATCTCTAGAAGAAAGGGAAGAAAATGCATGGGATGAGGAAGTCATATGATTACAACATGTTGAATCAAAATACCAATGATTATTACCTAGGGTAGTTGCTAAGGTAGTAGGAGTATTACCAGATTAAGAAAGGACTTACTTAAGAAAAGAATCAAGATCAGTAGTGGAAAGATAGATTTGGGAATTAGAGGCATCGTCAACAGCTGAAGCTGCAAGCACAGGCTTGGAGGAGGAACTGGTACGAGTTGAAACTTACTCTGATCATACCTTTGTGGACGAGTATAGTACTGTGGACAAGTAAGGCACTACTCAATCAAATGTCCTGGAAGTTTGTAGTATATGCATATCAAAGAAGGGAGGTTATGAGCAATATGACCCTTCTTCTTACAAGTGCGACATTCTATGGTGGGACATTCAGCAAAAAAATAACCAAGTTTGTGGCAGCGACTATAGAATTTTCCTCTCTGATGAGTAACTGCAAAGGCCAAATCTGCTTTAGGTGGAAGAAGACCCAATCTAGTTTCTTCTGATTTCAGATGAGGAAGGACATCCTTAAGCGTGGACAAGGGATCCTGATGTAGTAGAGAAGCTCGAACAAGCTCATAGTCATCAGAGAGAGCCATCAGAAACTGGATGAGTCTTGTGTGATCAAACTCCTTATATAGCTAATTAGCATCACTTTTATGTTTCAAGGTTGGCTCACACAAAATTAGTTGATCCTAGATAGCTTCCATTCGAGCCAAGAACTCATATATAGCTTGTCCTGGTTCTTATTTCAGATTGCTGAGTTCCTTCAACAGTTGATATTGATGAGACAAATCAGAAATTGCATATCGACTCTTGAGATGATCCCATACATCTTTGGCAATGTCAAAGCGTCCAAACTACAAATGAATGCTGGGAGTGGAGGTGTTTCAGAACTAGGTGATAATTTGATGATTTTTGCTATCCCAATCTTCTAATTTGTCAGCAAACTTCTCATCAATGTCATCTTCAACTTTGATAGGGCAAGTAATATCACTTGTGACATATCACCAAAGTTTTTGACCTTTCAGAAATCCACGCATGGCCTCAACCCAGTGGGTGTAATTCGAATCATTGAGTAAAATTGGAATGGGTTGAATAACATCAAACTTTTCCATGGTAGTAGAGAACAATAATAGAAAAGGTGCACTTTTGAGGCTGAATTGACAGAAAATGACCTAAAAAATGGAAAGGTCTCACCTAAAAACCTTAAAAAAGGGTCTGGTGCCACGTTAGCCACATAAACCAAGTCAGCAGGCCACGTCAGTGCCTTCGTTACATCAACAGGTCAACTGGTCAGCAGTGACGCGAACCAGGTTGTGGAGTGGATCGCGGGTCGCTGCTGGATCTGGCACATGAGACACACTCGCAGAGGGGAGGGCAGTGCGTGACGGAACATGTTGCGGAGGATGGCGATGAGATTTTTGTGGCTGGAAGATCGGCGAACGACGGTTCCAACAGTGCCGACGGTGTCGAAAACGGTGGTTCAGGGAGTGATGAACTGAAAACAACAGCAGTGACAAATTTTGGAGCAACGACAGCGAACCAGCAGAAGGACAGACGGCGTGCGCATAGTGACAGAGCGGCAGGAAACAGTGGTCTAGAACAGTATCTAAATGGAATGGATAGAGGTGGTTTAAAGCAGCGTCTGAATGGAGCAGACAATGGTAGTCTGGACCGAGAGCCTAAGCTCTCTGATACTAAGTTAGAAACAAAAAAGGAAGACAAACACTAATAAATTTGTGTTTATACTGAATTAATGTATACAAGCGAATTAATTTCTATTTATATAAGAAGACTAATATACAGAAAAGGAAAATAATAAAGTATAGTTATGTACTAAATCAATTATAATTATTCTTAAAATCAATCATAATCTCAATCATAATTAATCACGTTTACAATTATAATGATAAATCCACATTTGTTTAGGGACCACAATTTCTCATCAATCGGACCTAGTTACTTAGGTTTTAGCTTCCTTACAATCAACTTATAATTGAACTCAAACATGAACATAACTAAGATCAGTAATGATATTTTTATTATAAATAATGTATATATATTTTTTTACATTATTTTTATATTATTTATTATATATTTTTTTTATTATTATTTTTTACTTAATCACATCCACTTAAAAAAAATATAAAAAATAATATTGGAGCAAAAATGATGTAAGAGCATCATTTTTGAACTAAGATACATCATGCTGCAAAATTCAATCGCAAGATACCCTACGGCTGTTTCAACCTCAGTCACATCAAACATTTGATTTAAGCATGCGTATCTTAACGAACCTAAACAATATCCTATAAGATATATCACAATGGTCATATATTAACTAATTTTGTTGAAAATTGTATAGCCATCAGATGCGACACAAAACTCTCATATGCACTCTAATAAGATTTATGCAGAAAATAAAAATATTATTTTTGTCATGCCGTCACCTCGTTTTAAAAATAATCTTTATGGTATCATGATCAATCTTTGAATTATGTTATCTGACTCTGCAATTCATACATATATATTTTTTTATGAAATTATCAAATAGTCCAATTAGTTTCACAAAAAAAAAAGGGAAAGGGTGGAGAGCGGATGAACTGAACTTCCAGCAAGGAATTGAAAAGTGCAAAATTGTGGATATTGTAATATATATTTGTTAACCCACCGGCCACCACCGTGTATCTCAAAATTTTGGCAAAATTAGTAGCATTGCAAATGAGGAAAATAGTTATTTTGCACTTGTCTCAACTTTTATCGTCTTTCTGACACGAAATATGTCTTTAAAAAGACTTGGTGAAATTTGTTGTACATGTCAAGAATTTCTATTTGAAATGTCCCCTTAGTCTGATACAGTTAAATTTACTGAAGAAATAAATAAATAAAAAACAAGAAAGGAAGGAAAAAGAAAGCAAAGCGGGGAATATTAAAAGTGCCTATGATTCTATAAAGATAAACCAATCATAGCGTGAAGTTATAGGTGAGGTGCATATATAGGTGCTCATCTAATTATGAGTGTGACAACTGACAAATTGCAAAACAAAAGCCACACTTTAAATATGAACCAAACTATATAAAGGCTACGTTTTCAATCGAAACTTATCAATAAATCGAAGCTGACGTGATTGAGATCTTTTATGAATCTGAAACATGCCTCAAGACCACATCATAAGTCAATAATCTGAACGCATGAAATAAGAAAACTGGTCCAGCAGTGCCTAACTGCGTAATTGAGCGTGCAAGATAACAACAATACTGATGAAAAAAATGTGAACCTGCTTCCAATCAGACAGAGGTTAAACGTCAGCATTATACTTTTGTTGGTATATAAATAATACTTTTTGATCTTTTGTTGATATAAAAATAACTCTTTTCAATTTAAGATAATTTTAAAAATGTATTATAAAGTTTAGTATGAATGAAATTCACTATCACTAACATGCACATATTCTAACTTTATTAGATTCGAAATTGTAGTGAAGACTTGAAGTTATTGAAATGATAATTTTGATTTGACATCAAAAATAGTAATTTCAATTTCATATCAGAAGTGATAATTTCGAGTTGGTCTCAAAAATTAAGATTTAAGAAGTAACTACACTTGAAAATTTCTAAAGATAGAAGGAAGGGGTCTCGACTAGAAGCCAGTAACTGTTTGAAGATTCAAATTTGAATTCATAAGGATTTGAATTTAAAACAGAAGTTAACAACAGTTATAAGAGTAAAATCAAGATAATACAAGGATTGTTGACAAAGATAATACAAGGATTGCTGACAAAGATTAGACAGTTACTTGTAGCACGATGATTACTAATAAACATCGACAGTTACTTAATAAGGATCATTGATAATCATTAGGAAGTTTTCTTTATTTTGGATACATGTCAAGATCTTATAGAAATTGTAGTTACTTAAGAATTTTATAAATACCAAAAGGATGGAAACATTTAGGGATTGAAAATTCAATACTCACAAGCACTTGTAATCGTGCTCTCACATCACTCTGACATTCTCGAGCAAAGCACCTAAGTCTAGTCAAGTATGTTTCCATCTTGTTTCATTTCTGTATCATTTACACTTTCAATGCAAGTTTAAATCTAATCCCATTTATACTTTCAAGTGATTCTACTCCTGATCAAGTGATTATTCCGAGATCATTTGAGTTCTTTTATTGCTTTCCTTTACTTGTTTTCTTTACTTTTTCTACAAATTTACATTCTTGTTCTCTTACATATCTGTAACTTTACTTTTATTGATTTTATATTGCTTTCTTTCAATTCTTGTTTTTTATCTTTTTGCATTTTACATTGTCTGTTGAGTTTGCTTTGTTACACTTTACTGCCCTGTTCTTTACATTTGATGCTAGTTAATTGTTTTCTTTCAACTGTTTTCTTTACTTTAAAGCAATCTTTAAACTTTCAAAGCAAGTTATTTTCTTTACACTTTCATTGCTCCACTTATTTTCTATATTTTTTACTAAGTCTATTATAACACTGCAATACTTATATTTTCGATTCACATATCTCTGTGAGATACTCAAAATCATTTAGTTTTATTAAATAAAACTCAGTCTAAGTACTAGAGAATTCCTAGAGCAAGTGATTCCCTTCCTTGAATCGAGATCCGAAATCAAATTTATCCTTTGACAATAGCAAATTGGCACGCTTGGTGGGACCTAGTTGAATGACTGGTGTTTAGAAGAACCTTTTAGTCATTTATGCAATTAAGAAGTGGAAAAATAGTGCTAAAAATGTCTGACAATACATCACTCAATGCTCAAAGCCCTCAGATAGGGAACAATGGAGCAAATGGTAGTAGAGACACCATAGTGTCTGCAATTTTGCCATAAGCCATGGATCCTATGGTCAGTGAAATCACAGGGATCCCTATTTCCAACTTGGAAAATATAACTCTTGGGATGAATAGGATAGCACCGTTGTATGGGTTACCTCCTGGTTTTACACCCCAAAACATTACACAAAACATAGGTACTACCCAGGCCTCATACATAAGTTCAATACCTAATGTTTCACCAAGAAACCAAATGGTAAGTGCTAATGGCCAAGAAGCAGGGACTAGTGTAACTCAAACTGATAGGCTCAATGAGGGAAGACCAGTTTTCCTTAATTTATCTAGGGATATGTCTTCGATTCCTTCAATGAATACGAATATAGCCCTGAATAATATCAGACAACAAATTAATGAAAGCAACTATGAGATAGTCCATATGCTAACTCAACAAATGACCACTATTATAACCCCACTCATAGAGTCAACTAATAATACATATACAACATTGGCTAGGCAAATGAGTAGGATTGCTGATGTCTTTGGCAACCCAGAAGAGTCTATGGGCAATCAAAGCGAAAACAATCAGCCAATCAAACAGAGTAATACTCAATTGGTGAACAATCCAAATATTAATAATCCAGTTGAGAGAATCAATTAAGAGAAAACCTACTTGGCCCCAATGAAGGTCTTCAATTGGTCAATCAAAACCAAAATGATGATAACCTCCTAGAGAGGATTAGGCTAAATAATCTTGGGGGCCATCAAAATATTAACCAAGCGATTGAATAAGTGCAAAATAGTTATAGTTTCAATATGGGATATGTAAACCAACCTTACTTTGTATCAGCCTTCCCTGAATTCATCCAATAGGTAGAATTGCCTGGAGGGTGCAAAGTCCCTAAAATTTTAACTAAGTTTGCTGGTGAAAGTGGAGAATCCATAGTAGAACAAAATGCTCAGTACACAATCGAACCAGGGGATATAGTTACTAATGAACACTTAAAAATGAAGTATTTCCCCAGTTCTTTAACCGAGAATGCCTTTACTTAGTTTACAACTCTCCCACCAAATTCCATTCACTCTTGAAACCAACTTGAAAGAAATTTTCATGATCAATTCTTTAAAGGAAAGACTAAGGTAAGTCTCGTGGATTTATTTAACATTAAGAGAGACAATGGAGAATCCATTGATGACTACTTAGCAAGATTCAGGCAAATGCAAGCTAGGTTTATACAGTTATTCCAAAATTTGAAGTGGTCAAAATGGCTACTGGTGGTTTAGACTACTCCATTTGAAAGAAATTAATAAATCAACAGTTATTAGACATATCTCAACTTGCTAATAAGGTAAGACAGATTGAGCAATTGAAACTCGAGAAAGAGAGAGTCAAGAAACATCTCTGAAGAGATAAAATTGCTTATGTCGAAACCTCTGATAGGCAAGAGAAATATTTTACACAGTTGAAAGATGACAAAATAGCCTTCGTCGAAATTGATGAGACTGAAGATTATGAAAAAAATGAGGTTAATATTATAAAGTTAAAATTTGGTCCTTCCTGTACTTGTTCATCTTTAATGCCTAATTGAACTAAAGATAAAGTAAAGTCTCATAATAGGTCATCATATGCTTTCAACATAATTAAGGTTGATTAAATCTTTGATGTATTATTGAAAAATAAGCAAATCAAACTTCTTGATGGTCATAAAATCCCTTCTGTCGAAGAGATAAAAGGTCAAAAATACTGTAAATACCATAATAGGTATGGTCATTTAACTAATAATTGTATTCATTTAGGGATTTTATACAAAAAAGCATCAAAGAGGGGAGATTGAAGTTTGATCACAAACAGAAAGATATGAAGATTGGTGTAGATCCATATGAAGTTAATGCTAGCTACATAGAGCCAGTGAGCTTTGCCCAAATAAACATGGTTAAGGTAGTGGAAGAAACTATCCCTATTGCCAGCATTGAGTGTGACCTCGATGCCTTTGAGGCTAACAAGGCAGAAGTCTACCCCAACGCTGGGGAGACTTTAGTGGAATTCCTTCTAAGGAAAAAGGAAGAAGAGAGGGAGGTATCCCTGTGTCCCAAGTGCAGTGATGTTTTTGATAAATTGACTGCTAGTCTTACCAAACTGCCATGAAGCAGAGGCAGAGACAGAAAGCTCTCATGGGAGGCTCTATTCAGATCAACAACCAACCCACAAATCATAACTCTTTCGTGATGGGTGAAACTTCTGACAAAGTTAGAAAAGGAAAAATGAGCCTGCCACCTACCAACGTGGCTCCTAATCAATGGTTTAGGAATAGTCCTTAAGCCCAGAAATCTTCTCAAACCAAACCAATTTGGCACAAGTTTGAGTTAGGGATGCAATATCCCATTGCTATTAATATAAAGTCCAATACTTGGGTGCGGAGCGCATGAGAGTCTTCGACCCAGGGCTTAAGCCTATATATGTCAAAGACCTAGTGGCTCAAAGCCCAGAGGATAAGACAGCAATAACAATAGGCAATGGCACAATTATAGATGTAGTAAAAGCCATACTCTGAGGCGGTGAAAGGACCACCAGTTAAGACAGTAAGAAAAAGCAAAATCTCTAAGTCCTATGGACGAGGATGTAATTACAGACTCGTTCGAATCTAGCTTCAAGGATGATCTCGATTCTATCTTTGGAGTGAATGTGGTAGTCTTGCTCCCTTATAACTTCGCTACCATAGGAAATGAAGATGTGGACTCTGAAGAAGATTTTGAGGATGACTTTGAGGAGTCAGGATGGTATTTAGTCAAAGAGGATATTATTGAAGTTAGGGAGAATTTGGTAGTCTTCAATGTTCCCAATACAGAGATGAAAAACCACTTACGCCCGCTCTCTTCATTAAGGCAGTAATGAATGGGAAGCTGGTAAGGAAAGTCTTGGTTGATGGGGGTGCAACTATAAACATCATGCCAAAGAGTTCGCTAAAGAAATTTAGCAAGATAGACTCGGATTTGCTGCCACACAACATGGTGGTCATAGATTTTACTGGAAAATCTTTGACCTCTGAGGGAGCAATAGTGCTGGATATTAAGGTGGCCTTAGTTACAAGGTCCACCTTGTTCATTGTAGTGCCCTCGAAAGCCAGCTACAATTTACTGGTTTGAAGGGCGTGGATCAATGCGGTAGGCGTTGTCTTTTCAATTGTCCACCAAAAGATGTTCTTATGGAATCAACTAGGGGAGTTAGAGATGGTCGAAGCTAATGAAACTGTGTTAGGCCCAACAGAACCATGCAGACCTATAGATTTATGTTCTAAATGTCAAGCCTTCTGTATTTGGGATTCTATAGCTCTGGACAGCAAATGAGTTGAGATGGTGGCCCTGACTCCTACAGGCTATAGGCTCCAAGTATGTAATACTGATGTTAGGGCCAATAGGCACCTATTTAATGTTTTAGGCCGAGTTGATTCGACCTTAAGTTATAATTTAAATGACACTTGAGAGCCAGTTGGCTCGTCTGTCAGCCTATATGGCTGACAATTGACTACTGAAAGTGCAATTTTGAGTCAATTGGCTCGAATTTCAGCCTATATAGCTAAAAAATTTGGTACCATAAAAGGTACCAACTTGGAATGTATATATGATGATTCTTCCTTGGGCTTCGATCGAACAGGCCCCTCTAACTTCTAAAATTAAAAAGATAGAGGTATAAGATCCCTTGGAAGATATCAATTTAGGGAATGATATAATAATTAGACCTACTTTCATTAGTAGATTATTAAATAAAGACTACAAGTTCAAGTTAATTCAATTGCTCAAAGAATACAAAGACTATTTTGCATGGGGATATAAAGAAATGCCCGAACTCAGTTGAGATTTGGTAGAACACAAACTACCAATTCGAGCAGGACAAAGACTAGTGAAATAGGCTCCAAGAAGGTTTGCTCCTGAAGTGGTTCTCAAGATGAAAGAGGAAATCAAAAGGTTACTAAAGGCTAAGTTCATTCAAACTGCCTAGCATGTAAACTGGATTTCTAATGTTATTCATGTTATGAAAAAGGATGGTAAGTTAAGAATATGCATAGATTTTTTAGATTCAAATTTTAATACTCCTAAAGATGAATATCCTATGCCAATCGTTGACATGTTAGTTGACTTAATTAGCATCAGGCCATGAAATCCTAAGTTTTATGAATGGTTATTCTGTGTATAATAAGACTTATATTGCAGAAGAGGATGTATCGAAGACAGCTTTTTGATGTTCAAGAGCAATTGACACTTATGAATGGTTAGTCATGTCATTCAGTTTGAAGAATGCTGGAGCCACATATCAAAAGGCCATAAATACTATCTTTCATGATATTATTGGTAAATTCATGAAGGTTTACATTGATAATGTGGTGGTTAAAATGAAGTCAAAGCATGAACATTTGTTGAACTTGAGACAGTCATTCGAAAGAATAGCCTTTGCTTTAATTATACTCAAAGTGTAATATAAACTAGAGTAAAATACTAAGTAATCTTTATAAGACAATTCTCTTACCCTAATCAATAACCATAGAGGTACTCAATATTTCATCATTTACAATCTCAATATGATATCCATCTCACCCTACTTCTAGTGGGATAATGTTTAGAGTAACATATTTGATTATGCCCACACTCACAATTATTAAATGTTGTTACATTCACTTATGAGATAGGAATAGAATTAGTTGGGAAATATTCATGGATAAATGTACAGCAAGTACGTCTCTAATGTATTTTCATACCAAAATTACAGTATGTATTATCTTCTTACTTCTTATGGTATGTATTCTTATTGGAAGATATGGAACCACCATAGTCACATTTGTTTTTCCAAACCTTTGCCATGTCTATAGCTCTAACCACAACATCTACTATGCATTCCCAAAATTATATATCTAAAATTATAAATTATCACATTCACTTAAGAGAATGGAATAAAACTAGTTTGGCAAGTTCATAATTTTTCCGTTAATAAATCATTATTTTTGTCTTCTGTATGAAGGCATGAAATTAATTCAAAGATTTCTTAAAATCCTTTTCTCAATGTTGCAGTAAGAGCATATTTGAGGTATTAAAAGTAGAGAATGTTTTATCTCACATATCATTCTTTGAAATTATCCCATAGGTCAACAGGACTTTTTTGGATTACAATCTTAGTCTAAAGGTTTAGTTCTTGAAGAACCATACCACAATTTTTCATATAAATAAAGACTAAGGAAAATCACTAAATTTGTGCAATCCTACTTAAGTTTCTTCTTTTGTGCAATTTCAAAATTAATGAGACACAAAACGTAATTTCTCTCATAATTATCAAGAGCAATAAATTTAATATTAGACAAAATATGTTAATGAAGAATATTTAACAATTACATATTAATAAATGAAGCACAAAAAATATTTCATATTAAAAAAGTGAAAAGAAGATGTAAATGTTTAATAGAACCTTCAAGTTGATTAAGTCATTACTTATATAGTAGAGACAAGTGCTAATAATGTGTTATAAAAATAATAATACATAGCACAAGTGATAGAGAAGAATAAATAGAATAATGAAATTCATTAATATCAAAGGTGTGTATTATATTTGGCACCCAAAGGAATATTTAAAAGGAGAAAACTTAGGTAAAGTACTATAAGTACTTGTTGTGCTATTTTCCAATTATAATATGACATGTAGAGTAGTTTGTACACATCATTATTATTAAATTATCTATTTAGTATTTTAATTTAATGTTGTTAACCTTAACGCTAACTCTCTTCATTTCTTCCATACCACCTCTGTCTCTCTTCATTTCTTCCACCACAGTAAATCTCTCGCCGAATCTCTGAGATCGCTGCCCAAATCACTGGTGACTTTCTTGGCGCTTCTCCGTCGCCCGTGGTCGTTGGCCTGGCCACTAGCGCATTCCTCTTCTTGGCTGACCTCGTTCGCAAAATCGACCTTCCCATCACCGTAAAATCTGAATCCTACAGTTCCGGAACCCAGTCCAATGGAGCACCCACCATTTCCTTCGATTTGAAGGTTGACATCAAGGGACGCCACGTCATCTTAGTATTCCTCTCTCAAATTCTTCTCATTTTCCCCCTTTACCATTTTATTGATTTATTTTTATTTTTTAAGAGCATTATCAAATTGCTGTAAATTTTATTTTATCGAAAATGATTTTTTTTAATTTTTAAAATTAAATTAAGTATATTTTTGGAATTTAAATGCATAAATGCATGCTCTAACTAGTCTCACCTATCGGATAGGATACTATATGAAACCAAAAAAATAAGACAACATTGCTAGGAAGTTAATGCTGAAGTTTACTTGTAATATAGCTATTTGTTTTATTAAAAAAAAGTGACAATTTGCTTCATTTGGTATTTCAAATTGAAATCACAATTGGAATTGTATCAGCTTCTTTCTCCAAACAAGCGTAGAGAGGAAAATTGGTATACTATAAGTAAAAGATACTTTTTTTTTGGGTCTGTTACTGCATTTAGTTAGAGAGATTTATGCTATTAGTTGGGTCAAAAACATGTACTTGAAATCAAAGGTAATGTACTTACTGTCTGCACTTCCTTATAATTAGGAAGAAATGCTTTGGTTGTCATCAGTAGTTGTAACATTATTATGATCTAAAAAATAGTCAATTTAAGGGAAAAAAATCATAATTTTATTTTTCTTTTCAATTGCATTTGTATTTTGAATCTCTGATAAACTCATTTGTCGATATCTTTTTTTCTCTTCTGTTATTAGTTTGTTTTCTCCCTCTCTTCTTTCCTAGTCATATATATGTATTTATATATGCTTATGTTATAAACCTTTTAAATCTTTAAGTTTCGATTGATAATTAGGTTGAAGACATTGTAGATATAGGACATACTTTGTCTACAGTCATTGCACACTTGAAATCAAAAGGAGTGTCCTCTGTCTTTGTGTGCACTTTCCTTGATAAACAAGCAAGGAGAAAAGTTAATTTTTAGCTACTGGGTGAAGGGAAATTCTACCAGGAATTTGAGGTATAATGCTCTCTCTGCTTGGGTTTGATTGACATGAAGTGCTATAATCTGACTACTAAGTAGCGTGAGTTGGAGTGATACCTGCTGATTCTGTTTACATAATTTTTCTTATGCAGTGTCTAGACTATTTTGTTGTTGGTTATGGATTGGATTTTGCCGAACTATATAGGAACTTGCCTTACGTTGGTGTCTTGAAGCCTGAACATTACAAGTGATGTTACATGTCAGTTGCCACTTGCCACTTGCCACGAGTGGAATCACAAAGCATTAAACATGGCTTTCTAAGTTTTTCTGGCATTCTTCCTATTACACTTGATTCTACAGAATGAAACAACAATATCATATGGAAACTTGAAGAAAAAGAAAAAGATGGATTTGTTGTGCCCTTTTCATGGCTATCATGAAATTATAAATTGTTCTGCAAAACTGTACAGTGACAATGTATTACTTGGTGGACTAAACAACACTACTAAAATTATCTTATTTGAGCAATGTGACAATGTGTTACTTGGTGGACAAACAGACAACAATGGTAAAATTAACGTAAAATAAATAAGGAGGACTTTGATGTGACTTTAATATGCTTCTTTTTGCCATTTATGTTTTGGTAAATTTCTGTGTCTTTTTAATCTATATGACATATAGCTCTTGAAGATAAAATATGTTTACTTCTTGGTTGCTAAGGAAAGATATGCCAAATAATTCATTTGACTTTTGAGCAGGTTCTATAGGCCTAAGTTGGGAAATGTAATGTCAATATCAAGTCCTCTCTGGTGATCCCCAAATCCGAAACGTATTTTTAGTTCTTATCATCAGTGTGCACGGTGTAGCTAGAAAAGATCAATTGCTTGTGATCCAATTAGATAATTATATATTCTAGCCTAATAATTTTGTAACATTGCGTTCTACATGTGGTGAAAGATTGTTAACAAGGGAAGCTAACATATAAATGGGGCTTAAAACTCAAGGTATGAAACATGCACGGGAATCTCTCCTTGAGTGCACTAAATTTGCAGGGCCTGAAGATAGCTGAGACGCCAATGATATGGTTAGCTATAACCATACACTAAATAGTTGAGATGGGAATTAAATTTTACGCATTGGGGTCACCAGAGAGGATGAGCTTGTGCCTGTGACATTGACATTGCTCGATCCACCCATTCTCAAGATCTTCACCACCATTACTTCTTTGCTCTGATATGAGAATATTATCCAACTAGAGACAAAATTATATTCATAATGGGAGCAGGTCAGCCCCTTGACCTGCTCTGATACCATATCAGAAATGCTCAAAAATTTGTGTATTACTGAATTGAATGATTTACAAATATCTATACACCTATTAGAAAATTTGATCCAAAAAAAGTCATGTCCAAAATACTGACATAAGAATGCTTACTACTATGTTTTATAACTAACAATAAGTCAATTGAACAACAAATAGGTAAATACAAAAACTAATAAAAACCAAGGTAAAAGTTCTGCAATTCACAATATCTTGAGAATTCCCACTGCAATGCCATATAATGTCCAACTTCAGTCCTCAGTAATAAAATTTGATGTCTTGGCTTGATCAAAATTATTTGCCTGTGTTGTCAAATAGGAAAAAGAAAAGAGAACAAAAAATAATTCAGTATATAAGTACAAAAATATGACAACAATATGAAGTGCATAATGAATAATCTAACCTGAGTTATACTAATATCAATTGTTGTCGGAACTTGACATCCCTGTAAAAATGGCACATTCTGTGCATACAACATGAAAAAATAAATTAAAATACATGTAAGACTGCACTTGGCTTGATATAATGAGGAAAAAGTTTGAAAAAGTCAGAAATTTAAGTTAGTATTGTACTATACCTGTAAAGTTGGAGTTGACATGGTGGAAAAAAAGTTTCTCTCGATGGACTGCACTTGTGAGTGTCTTTGTTTTTTTGATTTTTTCTCCACACAACTTTTTGGTCTACCTTTTACATGAGAGACACCATCTTTGTTTTTTATACCCTTAGCTTGAGATACATTAGTGCTTGTGTCATCTATTCTAACTTGATTAGTTTGACAATTTACATCAACAAAATCTGTACTTGGTATGGAAGATCTTTTATTTAAGATCTTATCAACTTCGATGCCAACTTCCACCAATTTTCTTGCAAAAAATGTTGAAGCATCTTCACATTCACCAGCCTTGGTTGATATTTCTATTGCATTGCAACACAAATCCTTAAAGCGATTTGAGACTACCAACTTTGGATCTTCTTTGATAATTTGTCCCTTGTTATCTAGAACACATCCACTTCGAGCATGCTTACTCCACCTCTTAAGGATGTATTTTGAAGGAACAACGATTATGTTCAAATGATTAAGTACTCAAAGAGCATGGCTACAAAGGATACCAATAAATTGAAAAAGTTGATAACTACACACAACACTTTGATCTTCAGAATTGAAGGTAACTCTATGCTGCCTTATGTCCCCAAACAAACACACTTTATATTCAAATAATTGTAAGTTTTGAGTGCAGCATTTCAAAAGAAGATTACAAGATTTTTCATATTCCCCATGAACAAAATTAAAAATTGTTGGGGTGTAGACATCTCTTGCATTTTTCAACAACATGATATCCATATTCAATGATGGCATCTTCTGGCTCATTTCATAGTTAGACTCTATCTCCTTATAATCCATGTCTTCTAACAACCTTTCAAAGTTCTTGAAAAATTCTAGAACATTAAAGGTAGACTTCATGTATAGCCTTAAACGACCATTAAAACTCTCACTTAATTGTGTTGTTGTAGCACCGGCTGAAAAAGTATGTCGCCCATATACTAAAGCCCATTTTTCTTTCTTCTTAAAGAATTCTTGCATCCATTTATTCTGACGAAGATGGTGCTTGTCCAATAATGACTCCCAAGCATTAAGAAAGTCATCCTCATACTCAAAGTCATAAATGCAGCTCCTCAACTCTCTAGCAAAAGAATTTGATTTTTTAAAGGAATTATTAACATTCTTAAGTGCATTTTGGAATAAATGCCACAAACATAAACGATGATATGATTCAGGAAAAACCTCGGCAATTGCTTTCGCCATTGCAGCATCTTGATCTGTAAGAATTGTCTTCGGTTTCTTTCCACACATAGCCTTAAGAAAAGTCTTAAACAACTATTCAAATGATTCAGCAGTTTCATCATATAATAATGCAGCACCAAATAACACAGTTTCTCTATAATGGTTGAATCCAATGAAGGGAGCAAATGGCCGAAAATTCTTATTGGTGTGATAAGTGGTATCAAAACATACCACATCTCCAAAATAAGCATAATCTACAACCATTTTAGCATCCGCCCAAAAAATGTTTGTTATTTGATTATCAACATCAAGTTGAATTTCATAAAAGAATGATGGATTCTCTGTTTGCTTTGATTTAAAATAATGAAGTAAAGTGTATGCCTCACCTTCTTCCATTTCCTGCATCCTCTTAGAATTCAAATGATTGCTAATATCTTTAGCAGTACAACTAACATTCTCTCTCCCTCCAACCCGTCTACTAATAAACTCAAAAACTAATTTTTGTTGTATGCCAGAACGATTCGCCAATTCAACTTGGGCAGCTTGAGCATCAGAAATCCTCCTTTGTGATGGTAATTTATGTTTACTCCGTGGGGTTGCAAGCTCATGATTATGTTCTTTTACAAAAGATGTAACAACATATTTTCCATCTGATTGTCGACCAATGACCATTTGTGCTAAACATCCAATTCTAATATCTTTGCGGGTCATTTTCCCTTCATAATCTTTGTTCTTTTTGAAGCCTTCTTTAAAACAAACAAATCTTTGGGATATCACAATCTCCTTATCTAACTTGCTTTTATTCCTCCAGTCTTTTCTAACGCTAAAACCAACGAAGCCAGCTGATGATCACATATTTGATACATTAATAAGCTTTCGTTCTTAGCCATTTACATTCTCTATGTACTTAATTGATTGAGTTTTATTATGTTTTGTAAATTTGGACTCAAATTGAATTTAATTGAATTTTTTAGCATGATTCATATCTTACACTGTTTCTGTATTTGGGCCATATCTTGGGCTGTAGGTGGTATTTAGAGGTGATTCTAGTGGCATTTGAAAGATAAGAGAGATCTCTATAACTTTCATGAAGACCTCAAAGGCCCAATCACACGAGTAGATAACGCAAATTGGGATTGAAGCAAGAACTAGAGTGCTGTTCCTGACAACTTGACCTATGTATACTGTTCATGCCATTGTTCGGGCTAGAAGTTGTAAAATGAGCTGAAATTTGGATGTTGAATAGCTACCCATATCTACAACTTTTATGTTGAACACTTTTCCAGAATCGGACTCCTTGAATGTGATATTGGGCTTGGAAGTCAGAATAGAGGAGCTGTGACTGGGCCTGGGTAGTGTGCAGTAATTTGAACGTATCTGGAGTTATAGAAATGATATTGGACTCAAACCAAAGCCATTTGAAAGCTAAGATCCAGGCCTAAAACTTTCATGAAGACCACTTGGTTCAAAAATGACGAATGCAATGACTTTAGAGCTGCATGATTTCGGAGACAAGGAATCTCCATAATTTCCCACTCACCTAAAAGTCATTTGGCATTTTCCACTCATTTTCCACTCATCCAACCACTAATGACTCAGCCCCCTTGTCATTTTGTATCTCTAATCCTCTATAAAAGGAGGCCTTGGCAGATCATTGAGGGTGTTAGGTGTTAGTTACCAAAATGATGCCATTTTGTTACTAGGTTTTCTTGTAGTAATTTTCCTTTGTTCTAAATTAAAGTCATGTTCTTCTTCTTCTTCTTCTCTCTTTCTTTCTTCTTATCTATGAGTAACTAAGTTTCATTTTACTTGGGTGAAAGGGTGAAGCTCTTGGTAATAAAGTAAGGTTAGATTTATTTTTCTCTTGTGCTTAAATGATTTATATTTTCTAGTAACCATTATACGTATTATAATTTGTTTCTTATAATTTAGAAACCATCTTTGTAAATAGGAGTTCTTGATTTGTTGTAGACAAAATATTGGTACAATGAATGCTTTAACCCATTTATAAGTGGTGGTAATATTTTTAGGAAACATAATATAATTACGTATATTATTTTAAATGGACTTTTAATGTTGTATTTTCCGATTGGAACCTCCATGTTGCGAGGATTCTAATTGAGTTATAAAAGAAATTAATCTTACCTTTATTTTATTTACCAAGAGTGGATCTTTTAACCCAAGTAAATAATTTTTACCATAGTAACAAAATATTTACTTCACCTTAATTAATCTTCAACAATTCCCTGTGGATCGACCTCGGACTCCCGAGAAATTTATTACTTGAGACAACCTGCACTTGGGTTCGCAAAGCAACAATTAATCCCGCATCAAGTTTGTAGACTTGTTTGAAACTAAAAATTGTGCATCAAGTTTTTGGCGCCGTTGCTGGGGACTTGATTTGAAGACTGAATTTCTGGTGTAAAAAAAAAAAATTTGTATATATACTAACATACTAACTAGTGGGGGAACCTCTCCCTTTTTAATTTCTGTGCATACTAACTTAGTGGGGGAACCTCTCCCTTTTATTTTACGCACTAACTTAGTGGGGGAATCTCTCCCTTTTACTTATTTTATTTTTTTGTAATTTACTTTCTGCACTTTATTTTCTGCATTTTAATTTCTGTACAGTGGGGGTAATTCTCCATTTTATTTTCTTGTACATTTTAACTTAGTGGGGGTAACTCTCCCTTTTATTTTTTTTTTTTGTACTTTATTTTTTGTATTTATTTTTTATTTTTTTTTGTTATTTATTTTCTGTCATTTTTTTTTTTGTTTACTAACTTACTAACTCTCTTACTAACTATCTAACTTTTTACTTTATCGCCTATCTAACTTTTTACTTTTTCTCGCTTCTAACATTTTAATTTATCTCGTATACTAACTTTTTAATTTTTATGCTTATTAACTTATTTGGTGGTTAGTTTATATCACACCTTTGTTAATATTTAATGGACGCTTTATATTACTATCTTGTACATTTTATTTTATACTTTGTAAGTTACTTGTTTATGCTTAATTAGTATCGTGATTTAAATTCTCGTCGTTTGGTTAGAGTTAATCCAGGTACTTTACATATTGATTTGTTTGAATCACAATCACACACATTAAGCACAATGGCTGAAAACGAAAGTGTGCATGATGAACATGAAAATCAACCGCGAAACCATGCGTGAGTATTTGCAACCATCCCGAAATTCTAGTCCATCATGTTTTATCTTTCTAGTCAATGCCAACAATTTTAGATTCAAGCCAGGTATGATTTCTTTACTTCTTAATTTTCATGGTTTAGAATCTGAAAGCCCATATTTACATTTAAAAGAATTTGAGGAAGTATGTACTGCTTTTCATGATCAAACTTGCACTGAAGAGGTTGTTAAGCTTAAATTGTTTCCTTTTTCTTTGAAAGATAAAGCAAAATCTTGGCTTAACACTTTGAAACCAAGATCAATTGGCACATGGCAAGAAATGCAATGTGAGTTTTTGAAGAAATTTTTTCCAACAAATAAAACCAATGCTTTGAAAAGACAAATCCAAAATTTTTTCCAAAATTCAAATGAAGCATATTTTCAAAGTTGGGAACGTTTTAAAGATTTGTTGAATTCTTGCCCACATCATGGTTTTGAAAAATGGCGCACTTTAAGCTTCTTTTATGAAGGGTTAACACCTGAAACTAAGCAATTTGTGGAAACAATGTGCAATGGTGAATTTCTTGATAAAGAACCTGATGAAGCTTTAGACTATTTAGACCATTTGGCTGAAAATTCTCAATCTTGGCATGGTACTAATCCTTCTGAAAATTCAATTAGATCAAACCTTGCAAATGCTAGTAAAGGAAAATATCATCTTAGTCAAGAAGAAGATCTGAATGCTAGGTTTGCTAGTTTGACTAGAAAGGTTGAAGCCATGGAATCTGGGAAAGTAAAAGAAATCAAATCTGTGTAAAATGAAAAAATTTGTGGCATTTGTGATGAATTAGGACACTCAACAAATGAATGTCCCAAAATTCCTGTTTTTAAAGAAGTTGTGCATGAGCAAGTAAATGCAATGAATAATTTTAAAAAGCCATTTACTTCTTCTTTTTTAGATACATACAATCTGGGATGGAGAAATCACCCGAATTTCAGTTGGAGGAATAGCAACCAGCCACAATTCATGCAACCACCACCTCCTCAGGCACAACAAGATTCTCAAAATCCTCAAGGATATGCACCCTATGTCCCACCATATAGAAAAAACCTTGAAGGAACATTGCATGCATTCATGGAAAAACAAGAGGCCATCAATAGTCAAAACACTCAAGCCATGATTGACATAAAAGACACTCTTGCTAAACTTTCTTCTGCACTTGCCATTCATGAGAAAGGAAAGTTTCCCTTTCAACCTCAACCAAATCCTAATGGTCAGTTTAGCCTAAATGATGGTAGTTTAGAAAGTCAAAAAATAGATCAAGTCAACTCAGTGATAACTCTTAGGAGTGGAAAGGTTGTTGAAAAACAAATTCCTGAACTTTTTGAGAAAGATGATGAGTCAATTCCCAAAGATGAGGAAGGAGTTGATAAGCCACCTAGCCAAAAGGAGATCAAACCCTCGTCTTCACCCCCATTTCCTCAAGCATTAAACAATTCAAGTAAAGTGAATCATAACAGTGACATTTTTGAAATCTTTAAACAAGTGAAGGTCAATATTCCTCTGTTAGATGCTATCAAACAGATTCCTTCTTATGCCAAATATTTGAAAGACTTGTGCACTGTTAAAAGAAAACATAATGTGAAAAAGAATACCTTTTTGACTGAACAGGTAAGCTCCATTATTCAAAACAATAATGAGTTGAAATATAAAGACCCTGGTTGTCCTACAGTTTCATGCATTATTGGTGAATATAAAATTGAACGAGCTTTACTTGATCTTGGTGCTAGTGTTAATTTACTTCCATATTCAATTTATCAGCAACTCAATCTTGGTGAGTTAAAACCAACTTCTGTAACTCTTCTACTTGCTGATAGATCAATTAAAATTCCAAAAGGAATAGTAGAAGATGTGTTGGTACAAGTTGATAAATTCATATATCCTGTGGATTTTATTGTCTTGGGAACTGAACCTATGGTTGATAGTTCTAAGTCAGTTCCTGTTATTTTGGGTCACCCATTTTTAGCAACATCTAATGCTTTGATAAATTGTAGAAATGGAGTGGTGAAGCTAACTTTTGGAAATATGACACTGGAGCTTAATGTTTTCAACATGTGCAAGCAACCACAAGAAGTTTATGATGAAAAGGAAGAGATTGAAGGGATTGAAGCCATTATAGATGATCATCTTCAAATCAGGAGTTCTTCTGACCCATTAGAAATCTGTTTAATTAATTCATTTGATTCAGCTACACAATTAGATGATGATGTTTCTGAAATATGCTATTTGCTTGACTGTACACAGGAAATGGAATACAAAGGATGGAAGCCAAGATTCGAAGAGCTAAAATCCATGAATGATGATACCCATGAAGAAGTACCCACACTGGAACTGAAGCCATTACCTGATGGGTTGAAGTACACTTTTTTGGGAGAAGAACAAAGCTCTCCAGTGGTAATTTCCTCATCCTTGACCAAAGAACAAGAAGGTAAGTTGATAGAAGTACTTAAAAGGCATAAAAGTACAATTGAATGGACATTAAAGGATAGAAAAGGCATTAATCCATTAATCTGTACACATAGAATATATTTAGAGGATAATGCTAAAACATCTCAACAACCTCAAAGAAGATTAAATCCACACATGAAAGAGGTTGTTAGAGCTGAAGTTCTTAAATTACTTGATGTTGGAATTATCTATCCTATCTCTGATAGCCAGTGGGTAAGCCCTACACAAGTTGTGCCTAAGAAATCTGGAATAACAGTGGTTGAAAATGAAAAAGGAGAATTAATACCTACCCGAGTCTCATCTAGTTGGCGTATGTGTATTGATTTCAGAAAATTGAATGCAGTCACTAGGAAAGACCATTTTTCATTGCCATTTCTTGATCAGATTCTAGAAAGAGTAGCAGGGACATCCCTACTATTGTTTTCTTGATGGTTATTCAGATATAATCAAATACCAATTGCATTAGAGGACCAAAAAAGACCACTTTTACTTGTCCCTTTGGCACTTTTGCATATAGAAGAATGCCTTTTGGTCTTTGTAATGCTCCAAAGAACTTTTCAAAGATGCATGCTAAGTATTTTCAAGTGACATGATTGAGCATTATTTAGAGGTTTTCATGGATGATCTGACAGTTTTGGAAATTCTTTTGAAAATTGTCTTGATAATTTGGAAAAAGTTCTTAAAAGATGCGAAGAAAAAGGATTTGTGTTAAATTGGGAAAAATGTCATTACATGGTTACCTCAGGAATAGTGTTAGGTCATGTGATATCTTCTAAGGGAATTGAAGTTGATAAGGCCAAAGTTGAATTAATTGCTCATTTGCCTTTCCCAAAAATAGTCAGAGAAGTTCGTTCCTTTTTAGGACATGCAGGATTTTACAAAAGATTTGTAAAGGACTTTAGTGCTATATCTAGACCTTTATGTAATCTTCTAACAAAAGATACACCATTTGATTGGACTCAAGATTGTCAAAAATCTTTTGAAAAATTAATCGGTCTTTTGACTTCTGCTCCTATCATGCAATCTCCTGACTGGTCTTTGCCTTTTGAGTTGATGTGTGATGCTAGTGATTTTGCTTTGTTTTTTTTAGGCCAAAGAAAGGAAGGTAAGCCTCATGTAATTTATTACGTAAGTCGAACTTTGAATAGTGCACAAATGAATTATACCACTACTGAAAAAGAACTACTTGCTGTAATTTTTGCATTGGACAAATTTCAAGCTTATTTAATTGGTTCATCCACTTTGTTGTTTTCACCGATCATGTCTTCTTGTTAGATATTTAATGTCTAAACAGGATGCCAAACCTAGGTTGATACGGTGGATCTTGTTGCTTCAAGAATTTAACATCACAATAAAAGACAAGAAAGGAGCCGAAAATGTTGTTGCAGATCATTTGTCAAGGTGACAACAAAGCTCATCTTTTGATAGCACACCTATCAATGATTCTTTCCTCGATGAATTTTTATTTTCATCAATTCTATGCCTTGGTTTGCTAACATTGTCAATTTTCTTGTAACAGTAAGATGCCGCCTCGGTGGACACACCAAGACAGAAAAAAGTTTTTGATTGAGGTGAAAATTTTCTTTTAGGATGTCCCATATTTGTTCAAATATTGTCCGATCAAATCTTTCGGAGATGTGTACCACAATGAGGTAAGTAGTGTCATTAAATTTTGTCATTCAAAGAATGTGGAGGTCATTTTTCTTCAAAGAAAACAATGCGAAAATCTTACAAAGTGGATTTTATTGGCCCACTTTATTCAAGGACAGTTATGCTTTTTGCAAAAGTTATGAAAGTTGTCAAAAAATGGGGTCCATTTCTAAAAGAAATATGATGCCTTTGAACCCTATCCTTGTCATTGAAATTTTTGATTGTTGGGGAATTGATTTCATGGGTCCATTTCCATCATCTTTTGGATTTGTGTACATTTTGGTTGCAGTTGATTATCACTACAAGAATTTTGGAAAATTGCTACGAAAAAATCCGTAGTAAATCCGTAGCTAACTATGTTAGCTACGGATTAGCTACGGATTTGCTACGGATTCATCTGTAGCAAATTTCTCGTAGCTAATTAGCTACCAAAAAATTCCGTAGCTAATCTGAAGCTATTTTTTAAATTTTCGTAGCTAATCCGAAGCTAAATTGTAGCTAATTTTCGTTTAGATTCTTCTTCATTTCCATAGCTAATTCGCTACGAAAATTTTTGTAGCAATTTCGTAGGTAATCCGTAGCTACTTTAAAAAATTCCTAGTAATTCCGTAGCTATTTTCTAGCTATTATGCTGCTAAATCCGTAGCAATTCCGTAGCTAACCTATAGCAATTATTCATAGTTAAATCTAGCTATATATTTCTATTTTTGTAGCAATTCCGCAGCTAATTTGTAGCAATTATCCGTAGCAATTACGTAGTTAATCCATAGCAATTATTCGTAGCAATTTCGTAGCTAATCCGTAGCTATTTATGTTATGAAATCCATAGCAAGTTCGTAGCTAACCCGTAGCTATTTATGTTATGAAATCGAGTAGCACCAATTCGTAGTTAAACCGTAGCTATTTATGTTATGAAATCCGTAGCTATTCCGTAGCTATTACGTAGCTATTTATGTTATGAAATCTGTAGCGATTCAGCAATTATTCGTAGCAATTTCGTAGCTAATCCGTAGCTATTTATGTTATGAAATCCGTAGCAAGTTCGTAGCTAATCCGCAGCTATTTATGTTATGAAATCCGTAGCTATTCCGTAGCTAATCCGTAGCTATTTATGTTATGAAATCCATAGCGATTCCATAGCTAATCCGTAGCTATTTAACAATTTTGTTACTAATCCAATATTTATATTTTGCAACAATTCTATAACTAATCTATAACAATTATACCTGTACAAATTATATTTCAATACAAACAGGAAAAATTCAACAAATAAGTACAAAACAACTGAAAATATCATATTTCCATTAATAAGTTCCAAAACATATTCTACAAAGAAAGGATTACTAATTAAATTTATGTTAATACATATAGTTCTAAATAAATTAGTACTCTCATCAATAAAACAACTAATCAGTTAGTCGCATGATCATCCCCAACTGCATCGCCTTGTGAACCAGCCTGCGGCACACCATTATGTGCTTGGGAGCCTGTTATGTCACGGAGGATGGGCATCAACTAATGCGGACAAAAGAAGTCATCGCTTCATTAACAGCTTCCTTTATGGCTTGTGTCGGAATAGTGCAGGAGGAACCACCAACCTGTGAGGATGAACTAGATCCATAAATGCCAATACCTAAACTATGACTCATGCCATGGACCCGTCCCTTCTTGTTAGGACCCGTCACTTCCATCCAGACCTCCTGATCTACCACAGGATGCAGTGAAGAGTCTTCTCCATACTTGTCTAACATCGATGTGTCATAAGAGTCCTGAAACAGAAAATATAGAAAACTTTATCAAAACAATCCACAACTTAACAAATATGATTAATTTAAATTTGAAAGACACTTACAATGAAATCCTTTGAGCGTTGAGTGACATATTCTCCATTTTTCCTCTTATGAACACTTTCATATAAATCTCTGAAAGGGACTGGACGATTCAACTCTGCTTCCTGTAATCAACATCTATTAGAATATACAACAATAACAACAACCAACTATTTTCTCACTATGTGAATTCAAAGATGGATCAAACAATGTCATTATGTCATATCATAAAAAATAGTTACGCAAATAATGCACCAAAAACACATATTTTAGCATCTTCAGTAATTATGAAATGTGAAGAACTTGGTCAAAACCAAATGTTCTGCCATTTCATTTAGTCAAGGGATATTTTATGAAATGTGACATCAAACAAACCCTTATAATCATGTTTCTAGTTTTAACACCATAATACCCCAATTTGTCAAAAATGATAGTTTTGCATGGGAAACAAAAACCGATATACTCATAATAAATATCCAAAAACAAATAAGAGCCAAGATCAGAGATCCTAAGTTTCAAACAACAAGGGCAGTCATCCAGAACTAGCTCAGTTTAGAGAATCAATAACACAGTAGCTCAGCTTCAAAAACAATTCTCTGAATAATTATGGAAGGAAGTTTAAGACAAGGGTTAAAGTTTTCTTCACATGTTAATAGAATTATTAAAGGCATAATAATTTTATACAAAAGAGAAGTCAATGCAAGTCTCAATCAGAAAAACCAAACCAAAAATAACCACATCTTGTCTCTTGACAAGAGCCCAACAAACTTAAAAAAATAGGAAAGACTTGGTAATAGGTTTTCTCATGATATCAAGAAGGGTATATTAGATGAGTCACAAATTTAATTAGAAGTTCTAAAAATGAAAGTTTTATAGTTATAAGCACAAAGGGTCAGCATTACTATCCATACTGGTTAATTTTTATCAATACCACTACTACTGCTCAATACTGTTTGGTATCCATTATATTGAAGGTCAGCATACAAGTTTACAATAGGTTCAATGAAAAGGCCAATTTCCTTTCACTTTTACGAAGTTACAGGACCCCAACTTGGTTGGATCCAGAGAATGTAAGATACCTTATATAAGAGCTTTAGACAAAGACACTGGAAAATTCGTCCCATCTAACTACCAAAATAAGAGCATATTTTAGGTGATGACAAGCTCTACATTATATCAATTATTGCTGTTTTCCATTATATTGAAGGTCAGCATACAAGTTTACAATAGGTTCAATGAAACGGCCAATTTCCTTTCACTTTTACGAAAGTTACAGGACCCCAACTTGGTTGGATCCAAAGAATATAAGATACCTTATATAAGAGCTTTAGACAAAGACACAGGAAAATTCGTCTCCTCTAACTACCAAAATAAGAGCATATTTCAGGTGATGACAAGCTCTACATTATATCAATTATTGCTGCTTTTCATAGTTTGGCAAATTTTCATTATTTTAGTAGTTCTTTCTTTATGTAATCATCATATCAATTACATTATATCCCCCAAAAAACCAGAAAAGAGTATTCATATATGGAAGAATTTCAGTTATGTTTCCTATGATTAGAACCAAAGACTTGTCAGGATTGGAGACATTTGAATGCTACTTTCCCATTCTAGACATGAAAGCTGAGGAAATCAAGTAAGCAAGTCATTTTAGAGGGATTAAAAACCATTGTAAACATTCAACTTTATCTAATAACATGATGTTTGTTCTTCATACAACTCAAAGGATCAGTTGGAACGTTAAATGCAGCAGTGAAGCATATTCCTATTATCCTATATAATTGCTCTCTTCATTATCACCTCTTAGTCCTTAAGATTCTCTTTTAGTAACGTCAAAGCTACAAATCCAGATGATATATGTAAGTTACAGACTCACTAAATTTCTTACAGATACAGAACAATGCACATTGCACAGTAAAAGAGAGAAGGGATTGGTTGCAGAAACCCCCAAAAGCTAGCAAAGTCATCTCATTTCAGATGCAATTTCAGTTCTATTTTAGAATTTGTTCCACATTTGGGTGAAAAACTAGAAATTGGTTTTACTTGTACATGTCCAACTGATAATCTGAAAGGGTGCAACAGCTATATACGGAAGATTCTAATTCATGCAAAAGAAAAAAAAAATTTACTTCAATGAACACCAAGAAAGAGGGGAAAAAAAAGACTCAAAAAGAGGTAATACCTTGTGACTTCAACAGATTATTAAGAGCATATTCTATATTTAATAGTAGAATTGATGGAGTGCTATGTATGAGGTATTTTGTTGAGAATTTCGAATAATGGAAATTAACTTGTTAACATAGCAAAGTATAGAAGGAAATGCATGCAAATTCAATAATATCAGGCTCACTACTACTATAATTATACAATAGTATAAGATAGAATTATTACAATGTTATACCAAGTAGAGAAGAAATTATATATTACCATATTCTTTTTATGTTGACCGAAACTTATTGAGCTGCAGTGTGCAACATAGCATCGCACGGCCGCTCATGTTGTTTCCGACCAAAGAATGACTTCTTTTGCCACTGGTGTCAACCAAATGTCAACTAAGCCATCCCACACTTCGACTTCAAAGTCAGGGGCCATGGCCCTTAAGGTCACTATGTTTGATGTCCTCAACTTTTTCATGATTGTCTTTCTATAATTCTTTAAATCATCTGAATAGCGATCCATGCATGTTCTTTCCCAAACAGTTCTTGCTATGCAACGATCATAATCTGACGCAAATCGATATTTATTCTAAAACAAAGTCATGTTAGTATATTTCTCTATCTAGATAAATGTATAATACAATGAGGCTAGAAACATAATTACTTACCATAAAATCCTGAAACAATTCATCTTTCATGTACACAGGATAATTTTTCCATTTTTCAGCTGGAATGGGCATCCGTGTGATCACAGTGGCCATAATCTCACGGTCACAGATTGTGGGACAAACCTCCTCCTAAAAGATCAAGGAATTGTTAATAATCTAAAAATAAAATAAATGTAATAAAACATGACATTCATTATTACTCACGGTTGAGATATGTCCTCCACGATATAACTCGGTCTTCTATCAGTTTCTGTTTGGGATGCTCCACTTGAAGGCATCGAAATTGGGTCGCTAGTTGGAGGCACAAAGTGGGGGTGGGACGAGACAGCGACACAATGGCGGGGGTGGGTCGGGGACAATAGTGGAGGGTGGAACAATGGCGCTTGATGGATCACCAATGGTCAATGGGCTAGTAGCTGAAATAATACCCGACATAATTATAGGCAATCTGAATTCATAAATACAAATCAAGAGTTAACAATAAACAGATTATTACATAGTTATACCTGGGGAGCGCGGAGAAGGTCAGTGGTGGTGAACTAGTGTGCGATTGAGAAAACTCGGGTGGATTGTTGCGGCCTCTCCCTCGACCACGTCCATTGCCCCTACCTCGAATTACCATAATAAATGTCTGCAATAATAAAACACATTATAAAACAAACTACATACATAAATATTGTCAAGAATCTCATAAAATATAAAAATGACATTTTAGTGTAAATACCATAAACAAAGTTCAACTGCTACTACTTGAGCTTGAATCATATAGTTCCTCATCTTCATCTATGAACTCGGTATTGTCATCTTCTTCGTTGTCATCAATGAATTGGTCGACAAACAAAAGATTATTTGGATTATGAATTTCATTTATGTCCACTTCTTCCACTGGGGCATGTGCATCAAATAAGGAAATAACTCCTTCATCTGTGATGATATTAGGTGTTCTCAAGGAACCATCATCTTGGTAGTAATCGATAGCAGCTAGCTCATTTGATCCATCACGTTCATCATTGAATGTTTCATCCGCAAAGAGTCTTGCTCTAACCTTACAAGCTGCCCACCATTCCCCACTAGCTCGACCCCCGCATTGTGGGTATACTGTATAGTATACTTGTTGTGCTTGTTCAGCTAATACAAATGGCTCATTTGAGTGAAGCCTCGATTTGTACTTCACATCAATCAATCCATATCTCTCATCAACATTGACTCCATTAATTGGGTCAAACCACTGGCACCGTAAAAGAAATACTTTGTTCTGACCTAGATATGACAATTCCAATATCTCTTCAACGATGCCATAATAGTCTAATTCATTTTTGCCATATATACTTCCTCTAACGCAAACCCCACTGTTCATGGTAGCTTTATTTTGTCCGTACTCCTTAGTATGAAACCTATACCCATTAACTATTAAGCCATTGTAAGAAGTAACAGACTTGGATGGACCATAACTCATCTGTCGAATTATTCTATCCTCAATTTGACCTATATTTACCTGTGAATCATTACAAAGAGAACAAATAGTCACCGCATTTAGTATTGGTATAACAAACATTATTTTGTATGTGATATATATGATTATGGATGAAAGGACTCACTAGATGTTTAAGCCACCTACTGAAGTCCTTATCCCGAAGTTCCAAAATTTGATCTTCAGAGATACTAGAATTTGTCTCCCTTAGCGAATCCTCAAATTGTCTAATCAATACAATAATTAGTATTGAACATAATGTAATTGGAAATTTATTAAATAGCTAAGTTAGTGAGTACACTTACTGAAGATAGGGTTCTACTTCTCTGCAATTTACAAGCACATAAGTCTCAGCAATTTGAAGCTCCACATCCGACAAGAACCTATTACGACCTCTCCCGATAGGGCGGCATGGATGTTTAAAAATAGACAAGCAATCATTAGTCATATCTTCCCCACCATCATCGTTTCGAGGAACTTGAGTGCGCCTTGTCTGTATTTGTGGATCAAAATACATAGAAGCAAAATTGGAAATTTCTTCTAGATTATATGCTTCACAGATAGATCCTTCAACTCTAGCCTTATTTCGAACCTTCCTTTTTAAGTACAACATACACCTCTCAAATGGATACATCCATCTATATTGCACGGGTCCTCCAACCTTAGCTTCGTAGGGGAGATGCACAACTAGATGTTCCATCACGTCAAAGAATGCTGGAGGAAAAATCTTCTCTAACTTGCAAACTGTTTCAATAATGGAAAGCTCCGCATTCTCCATAATGGAAGTACGTAATGCAGTTGCACAAATTTCTTTAAAGAACAAGCTAAGCTCTGTTAATGCTCCCCATATAGGCTTTGGTAACATATGACGAAACGCCAGAGGAATTAACCTTTGCATAAAAACATGACAATCGTGACTTTTCATTCCATATATCTTCCCATCATCTAAATTGATGCAACGTGCAATGTTTGATGCATACCCATCAGGAAATTTCAATTGTTTTATCCATTCACACACTGTCCTTCTTTGATTGGCATTTAACACATAAGTTGCCTTTGGTTTTTTATACTTGCCATTCTCAACAATCAATTCTAAGGTGGGACGTTTGCATATCATCTTCAAATCTTCTCTTGCATTTGCATTGTCTTTTGTCTTTCCCTTTATGTCCATAACAGTGTTGAAGATATTCTCAAACACATTCTTCTCAACATGCATGACATCCAAATTATGTCGTATTAGATTGGTGGACCAATAAGGCAATTCCCAAAATATGCTCTTCTTTACCCAGTTGTGAAACTGACCAAAGCCACGTTGTTTTTGGTTACGTGAATTCAAGCCAAAAGTGACTTGATCAAGCTGAGTAACTCTATTCAAGATATTTGACCCACTCAATCGTTGTGGCGGTAGAACATTTTGCACTGTTGAATTCTTCTTAAAAGAGTACCGATCACGACGAAACGGATGTTCAGGAGGCAGATATTGACGATGACAATCAAACCAGCAACACTTCCTACCATGCTTCAATACAAATGACGTGTTGTTCTCCATACAGTAAGGACAAGCAAGTTTTCCATGAGTACTCCATCCACTTAGCATTCCATAAGCTGGAAAGTCACTAATTGTCCACAACAAAGTCAGCTTTCATATTAAAATTTTGCTTATTCCACGCATCAAAAGTGTTCACCCCATTATCCCACAAATTCTTTAAGTCATCAATCAAGGGTCTAAGATAGACATCTAAACTTTTACCCTATGACTTTGGTCCAAGGATCACAAGAGTAAGGAATATGTATTCCCTTTTCAAACACATACTTGGGGAAAATTATAAGGTGTGACAAAAACAGGCCAACATGAGTATGGGGTAGATGAACCACTTGAATGGATTAAAACCGTCTGTGCAAAGGCCAAGCCTAACATTTCGAGTTTCTAGCGCAAATGTCGAATGGATGGCGTCAAAACTTTTCCAAGCCTCGGCATCACCGGATGCATGATCACTGATTTATCTTGACGCACTCCATCCGCATGCCGCATATATATTGTGCAGTATTTTTGGACATAAACAGACGTTGGAGTCTCGGAATAATGGGAAAATATCGCAACACTGAGAATGGCACATCCTTTTGATTTTTAGAACGTCCCACCTTCGGTTTGAATCGTGGATGTCCGCATACTAAGCACACTGAGTAAACACTCTTGTCCATGTACTCTCCATAATACAACATGCAATGATTAGGACATGCATCTATCTTCTCATATCCTAATCCCAAATCATTAACCATTCTCTTCGATCTGTAATAGTTTTCGGGTAACCTTTCTGATTCTGGAAGCATGCTCTTAATTATGACAATCATTCGGTTATAACAACTTTCACTCATGTTGAACTCTGACTTCAAATTCAAGAGTTGAGTTACAGCTGACAATTTCGTGTGCTTATGACAATCATCCCATAAAGGTTCGTCAGCGTCTCTCAATAAATCATAAAACTTTGAAGCTAACGGATTCGGATCCTCTTCCAAATCTTGAACTTCTGGATTTAATATATCACCCGCAGCGTCCATAACCATATCCACATATGGATTCCTAGTCTCCACTTCATTATCATGGACAATGGATCTTGAACCACTTTCCCCCATCTCGTCCTCACCATGAATGGTCCAATTTACATAACCCTCCACAAATCCGTACTTGTATAAATGGTTCTCTACGAAAATGACTCCATCCAAACATGGTTCTTACATTTTGCACATGGGCAAGGAATGCGACTTAATGCATCGAAACCATTGGGTGTCCTTTGGCGACCTTAATGAAATCATCAACTCCATTCTTGAATTCTTCACTTACAAGGCCAGTGTGATCCTTTCTTCGCAACATCCAACTTCGATCAGGTTTCATGATTGCTGAAGTTGAGTTAACACATTAGTACTACTATTCTCGAACTCCTCATCTCTCTTAAAAAGGTATGGCCCTATCCCATTCGAGAAGACCCTTTTTCAACACTTGGTTGATAGTACTCATAAAAATCACACATCGTATACTTGACAAAATTTCGAAGACTTCCCATTGGTCTCCAAGTACACGACTAGAAAGTGGAACATCTACCACGATCAAGTGTGCACCCAGAGAACAAAAGGAAATGTTACACAACAAAATTTTGACAAGTATATGATGTGAGATTTAAGGAGTAACTATAATCAAGTGAAGGAAAAGTTTCTTCCCAAACTGTCCAACTTGGACAATTCAAGATTCAATACAATGAGCAGTACCTTCAAAAGTACATGTGCTCACTAATATTGAATCTCAAACGGGAAACTAAGGCTTCGCTCACCAAAATGATTATATACGACAAAGAATGCTTCAAAAAATAATATTGACTCAATTATAAGAACTATATAGTATAAACAGATATTACATATTCAGGTATAGTCTAAAAAGTTTCTTCCACAAGTTCATCAGCTGAAAATGCACTTGGATTTTAAACACTAGAATCCAAACTAACAGATGATATGTAATTGCAAATGATGCTCAACCTCAGTGTCATCAGGAGCTAAAGAAAAATACATGCAGGCACATCAATTTTGGTATAGGGAAATCTAAGCCAACTTTTGAAATGTTAAAGTTCCAAGTACCAATTATGAGATTAAATTATGAGAAAGTGATGGTTGTAATCTGTTAGCAGGCCTATTATTGTTAAATGATGGCAACATTATTGTTGATATCTAGTTTATATTTAGATAGATTGGGAGATTGTTATTTCTCATGTTCTACACAAACTTAGAAGGCAACCACTGTGCTGATTGTCTTGGGAGGAGTATTGTTAGCAAGCCTATCATAAAAAAGGTGTACTCTATGAAGAATAGACAAGTAGTAGTGGATCAGAAAATGAGTTTATTCTGTTTTCTGTTAGAATAATAATTAGTTAGTTATTCTAACATAATAATAGTTAGTCAGTTGGTAATAAATAGAGAAAGGGGGTCTTTTGGAAGTTAACCTATTTCAGAGTTGGAAAGGATGGTTAGGAGAGAAAAAGAACCTCTCGAATTGTCATTGGGAATTCAGATTGGTATATGTTTACCATATCTGTTCATCTTTTGTAGCACTACTATTTCTATTTCTTTCTCCCTCTGATTGTTATAAAGAAGAGAGTTTCTCAACAAAGAACTATTCTTTTTTTCTCATATTTCAGGTCCAGTTCTATCATAATCATTAAGAGCAGGTATTCTGGTCTGTTTACTTTTCCTTTAAGGTCTTTATTATTCATATTATTCAAATCATCACTGTTTTGATTACAATACCATCCCCTCGTATTATTCATATTATTTTATTATTTTTCAAATGTTTGTATAATTTCACTGTTTTTGTTTTTTATACCAAAAATATACTAATGACTTTGTGCAAACTGCAAACCACCTTGTTACTTGTGCTGTAGTTAGTCACTTTGTTATTATAGTAAAATATAAATAGTTCTCATACAGTTCTCTTTATGTTTATATAGAAAAATGAAATATCCTAAAGGATTTGTCATTAGCGCTTCACTTTCTACTTCTTTTCACATTTTTGAAAGGTTTAGAGAGCAATCATAGCTTTCGCTTTCTCTTTTAAAATTATTATCAAGAACTTTATGTGAGAGGTAGAACCTCAAGCGGTGCAAGAATTGCCAGCCCAGGTTAAGTTACTCTCGTGGCCTCAGCCCAAATCAGAATTTTCATATATATATATATATATATATATATATATCACACAAAATTATCATATCTACCTCAGATTGATGATCATATATTTTAAAAACGTGGTGTGTAACAGATATGCTTTAAGTAACATAAAAGCAGGTTAAGAAAATATAAATATTGCATTCATATACAAGCTTATTATTTTGTATTCATCTACCTATATTCATCCCTATCATCCAGTCCTTTGTCCACACACTAGAAGGCAACAAATTAATATAAAGTAGATCATTTGAGCCATGTCCAAGTGTCTTAAAATAAGATATTATACTGTATTTTAGTTTTATCTCTATGTATCTTATACATTTCAAAACATTCACAAAGATCTAACCAAGTGCACATGTTTTGACAACCAGTTGAAAGAGAAACAGACAAAAAATTATCATATTACCTATATTAGAGCTTTCACTTGGAATAGAATATTTTCCAAGAAGAGCCAGGTACCTAGAGTAAAGCCAAGAAGAGCCAGATGTTAGTATTTCCAGCATCATGATTTATTGTCCCCACAAAGTTGTGGTCATTAATATCACAAAGTTGTTGCATTAATATCTCATGATTGTCAAACCATGAAGGCATAACAGTACCACTACAAGAAGATGGGAAAGCATATGGCATTTTCATGGCATTGTCTCTACAAATATTTGCATTACAGGGCCAAATTACCTCTAGACAGTTTCCCTATTGGGCTATGGTATGCTTATAATAGATCCTGATCCATCCACAACAGAAATAGAAATTCCAAAGCACATTTTTTTTGGGATCAAATTAGGCTCAATTTCGAAGAGAAAGAAAGGCAACCATTTCATTATGTACTCATCTAATAATTAAGTTCTACATCACATCAATTCACTAAAGAAATGGTGGAAGCTTTAAACCAGTCCTCACACAAAATTAGTTTCCACCCAAAACCATAATGTACAAAAAAAAAAAAAATCGGGTCAAACATTCTAGAATGTGGGAATGATTTACACATCAAATTGAAGATGCAGGACTGGCAAAGGGCACAAAATCACTTCTACTTAACCCGAAACTATGTGATAGAATCAAGCACATAATTCTTGTTCAGTTTGTTTTTTGTCCCTTTCTTCTTATAATAAGATACAAAAGTGAAAATTTTACATATTTCATTTATATCTAATCAAAATGCACGAACACAAGATAGAAGAAACCATAGTAATCTTGCAAAAAATTCTAGTTCATATTAAAATATAACTTCCATGATTCACTACAAATGCATAACTACTACAAACCGATCAAGGAATAAATTACAAATTTTTACACATCAAATTTTATACTAGATGTAAGACTTTCCGCACAATCACTTCAACTTTTCCTAAAATTACTTGATACCATCAAGCACAAAACTTCTCATGCAGTTTTTTTTAACATATAAAAATGAAAAATTTACACATTACATATGTAGTATAAAGACAAGTAGTCATGCACAGAAACACTTAAACTTTGTCATGCGATAGAAGAATGGAACAAAATTCACCTTCTCAAACTTGTAACAATATATTTGTTTTTGCACTTTGATTAAGCAGCTGCTCTAGGTACTTTCATGCCAAATCCATGCTTCAATTTCTCCACTCTGTTAAATTGTCAAGAAAGCGAGGCTTAAAAATTATTCCAACTGAATGCTCTTAAAGATTAATTAAAAATTATGTAATGACAACAATCATATATGAAGTCAAATACTGGGATCATATTGAAAAATGGAGTAAACACACATTTGAAGCAGAATTATGTAGAAGAATTTAGCCAATAAACCTGAGTATGCAAATTCAGTTGATCTTTTCTGTCAATAACAATTCTCAAAGTGGATTTACTTAAATGGTTTCATATATGGTTGCGATAGATTTCACTTTCAAAAGCATAGTTATATACTTATTTTTGTAGTAGAAAACACAGAAATTGTTTATTACATGCTGGAAAATAATAAACGCATTTAGTTTCTTGTTCTCATTGACAAGTTGTACTTTTAAGAATATGCATATCAAGTAACCATGTATTACATTGGATCATGTCCAATTTAGTATAAACAAAGCTTGATATAATGGATAACTGGATATTGACTAGGTTCTAAATGGATATAAAAAATGTAAAACATAACACTGTCCAATAGGGTAAATATTTGGACATCCATTACAGTCTTTGTTTTTTGTTCTTTTTATATTATTGATGTTGAAAAGGAACTTTCACCTGAGAGGCAAGGCTATAGACTCATTAAGATTGATAAATGGTTCTGTATACAAATGGTTCTGTCTATATGTCTAGCTAGCAAAATGGTTCTGTATACAAATATCTTGGAGAATGGGGATTGACCCTTCTAAGTTTTAACCATAAATAATTAGTTGGAAGTTGGGACAAACATTAATATATACCATCTTTTGAAAAGGGCTGCTGGAGAAAGCTTAGTTGGGGAAAGTGAACTAAAAGGCAAAAAGAAAATTGAACCAACAACAACCATATCATTCCCTCTCTCAATGCAATCCCTACGTCCTGCTATATATATATTATATATATATATATATATATATATATATATATATATATATATATATATATATATATATATATATATATAGATCCACTATTCTCTTACCTTCCTAATAAAAGCTCTGATTATTTGGAATCAATAATCAGATCTAATTTAACATGAGCAAGTGATCATATTTATTTCTGCCACATTTGAGCTAGGGGCATGCTTGATCATATTTAACATTCTCTTACCTTCTATGCGGTTCTAACAACTTAAGGGGATATGGGCTGTTATACACGCATGGAAAGAACATGTATTAATTAAAATTAAACCAGAGCAGCAGCAATTATCAGAAACAAGCAAAGACTCAAAATTCTCATCAAATATCATCAATACAAAAAGCAGCATACAGGTTACGTTCAAAAACTCAAATGATTAGATAGATTAGTCATTGGCAATTGCTAATTGCAATAACAGTAGCTCATCCTCTGGGATAATTCTAATCTAACGTGAACAAGCCATAATGCCTAAGCTAAGTTCTGTATATGATCATTTTATATATAGCTAGGGGCATGCTTGATCATATTATATATAGATCAACCACATTTGAGCTAGGGGCATGCTTTTTTAGATCATCCTTACAATGTTTAAACACAGATTTATTGGTACCTAGTAAAGTTAAAACTTATGATTAGTTTGGTAAAGGGAATTCAAAGAATCAGAAATAATGTGAATTAGTCTAGGTAGCCTATTGGAAATACATATAAAGGTAGGTTATAGGTTTAAGTTTTCAGGGAATTTAATTGTTGTGTAACAGTGAGTTAGTTATGGTTTGAAGATGTTTTTCTAGATAAGTAAATTATCAAATAAAGTCAATGGTGGCAAGAAAGGTGTTGTGAAGTATGTTCCTAGAAAAGATGCTACAAAGGAAGCTGGTGTTTTGAATTTGCACTCGAAAGAGGATGTTGTTATCAGTAAACCTAGTAATGGAGAACAAGCTGCTCGGTTGCAGAATGTTGTGATGCAGGATCTGAATTTTCAAGCAAAAGAGGATTTAGCAGCTCTTTTAGGAAAACAGGCTGTGGTTCATAACTCTCCAGTAAGGAGGACTTCTCCTGGGGGTGGCTCAAGTTTTCTGGATCAAGATGTGGTGAATCAAAATGTTGTGGTTCAGGATCCTGTTTTTAGAGTTCCTGACATGGTAATTGATGTGGAACTTAGAAAATCTAGTAAAGCTCCTATTATTCATCAATTTAATGATGATGATAGGCATTTGGTTGGTGCTGGTAATGCTAGTGATTCTGAATCAGTGGAAACTATCTTTGATGAATCTTCCCCTTCAATTTTTTCCAAAGGCATTGCTGATATGGATCTGGGAGGGCTTGCTGCTGTTCCTAATTCTCTGAATTCTGAAGAAAGACCAGTTACTCCAGTTTATACTCCTTTTAATCAGGCTGTCCAAAATGATTTAGACCTAGTTACAAAATTTTGGCACCTAATGGAAAAGAAGAGATTGTTTCGAATCTCGGTCCTTGGCGATGTTTTTTCTCAAGGTTTAAAGGGTAATGTTAATCCAGATGTGGCAGATAATGGCTTTACAAAGGTCCTGTCCAAATCATAGAAGAAGAAAAGCAAAAGAAAAAAAGCAGATTGCTTCAAAATCAAATGCCTATGTTACCCATTCAAGGGCAGTTCAAAGCAATGTTGATTATGAAGATCGTCTACTGGAATTGTAGGGGTATTGCCAATCTAGATACTAGATTGGTTCTTAAAAGGCTATGCTCAAAGCATAAGCCTGATATTCTGTTTATTTCTGAACCCTAGATCTTGGTTAATCAGCTTCCTGATAGTTTTTGGTGTGAGATCAAAATGAAGGTTTTTGATGTTAATGATAGACAATCCTTGAAGCCAAACTTATGGGGAGCTTGTTCTTTAGACTTGAATCCTTTAGTTATCTCCAATTCCTCCCAGCAGATATCTATTTCCCTCATGCTTAATTCTTCTTGGGTGAATATTGGTGCTGTGTATGCTAGCACATCTGCTCAAAAGAGAAAAGATTTGTGGACTGATTTGAATAAGCTGCAGCATGATTTTCCTGGTCCTTGGCTTTTCTTGGGTGATTTTAATGCTGTCCTTGGTGCTCATGAGGTTAGAGGCTGCAAATTACCCTCTAATAGTTCTTGTTTTGACTTTCAAAATTGGACAAATTCCTTCCATTTGCATCATATTATCACTCGGGGTGCATCTTTTACATGGTCAAATGGTAGGAAAGCAAAATATCACATTGAAAAGAGGCTTGATAGATCTATATGTAATGATGAGTTCATGTCTTTTTGGAAATCTATTTCTTGCCGTACTTTGACTCGTAGTAAGTCAGATCACTTCCCCTTGCTAGTTTCTCTTCAAAATGCTATTAGTTCTGCTCCATCTTCCTTCAAGTTTTTCAGCATGTGGGCAGAACACCATGACTGTAGAAGATTGGTAGAGGAAGTCTGGCATAGGGATTTCTTTGGTTGTCCTATGGTCATTTTATCTCAGAAGCTTAGAGCCTTAAAGAAAGAATTAAAAGTTTGGAACAAAGACGTATTTGGAGATGTCAATAATAATGTCCAAGTTGCTTAGGCTGAGGTTGATCACATCCAACGTATAATAGATAGCTCAGGCTATGATGATCTTATGCATTCTGAAGAATTGCAGGCTCAATGCAAGTTGCAGCAAGCACTTTCTTTTCAAGAAGACTTCAGTTGCACAAAAAGCAAAGTTTAACTGGTTTTCTAATGGGGATAGAAATACTTCTTTCTTCCACAAACTAGCCAGGATTAGACAAGTTTCAAAATCCATGTCTCTGCTTAAGGATGGAGATAGAATTCTGGATAGTAAAGAAGTAATTGAGGATCATGTGCCTTCCTATTTTTCTACACTTTATGCTGCTGATAATAATTGTGTTCAGTCTGGTTTATTCAATAGAGTTATTCCAAACTCAGTTTCAGCTGAAGACAATTCTATCTTGACAAACCTCCCTTCAATGGAGGAGGTTAAAGCTGCTGTCTTCTCAATGAATGCAGCAGGTGCCCCGGGTCCAGATGGCTATGGTGGAGTTTTTTACCAACAATTTTGGGACATCATTGGTCATGATGTATTCAAGTCAGTTTTTCTGTTTTTTCAACAGTCTTGGCTTCTTCCAAATCTCAATTCCAACTTGGTAGTGCTCATTCCTAAATTTGATGGAGCAAAGCAAATTGAAGATTATAGGCCAATTGCCTTAGCAAATTTCCAATTCAAAATTATTTCAAAGGTCCTAGCTGATAGGCTTGCCACTTTGGCTCCATCCATCATCTCAGAACAGCAGAGAGGCTTCATTAAAGGTAGACAAATTTCAGATTGTATTTGCATAGCATCAGAGGCCATAAACCTCTTGGATTCAAAGTCTTTTGGTGGAAACATTGCTTTGAAATTTGACATCAGGAAGGCTTTTGATACTCTAGATTGGAACTTCCTTGTTCAGGTTCTAAAGGCTTTTGGTTTTAGTCCTATTTTTTGTAAATGGATTGAAGTTATCCTAAAATCAACAAAGCTTTCTTTTTCAGTTAATGGAAAGGCCATTGGTTTCATTTCTTGTAAAAGGGGTGTGAGGTAGGGTGACCCTCTCTCACCACTGTTATTTTGCCTTGCTGAAGAGGTTTTAAGCAGAGGTTTAATCAACCTTGTGCAATACTGAACTCTTAAACCTATGGCTAGCCCAAGATCTTTTTCCACTCCATCTCATGTCCTCTATGCAGATGATATCCTAGTCTTCTGTAAAGGTTCAAAAGCTAACTTGAGAGTTTTAATGAATCTGTTTTCTGATTATGGTAATGCTTCTGGTCAATATCTAAGTTTGAGCAAATGTAGATTCTACACTGGTTCATTTGCTCTTAGCAGATTGGAAGGCATCAGAAATCTACTAGGATTTCCTACAGGATCTCTTCCTTTTAATTACTTAGGAGTACCTCTCTTTAAAGGTAAGCCTAGGGCTACCCATCTCCATCCTATTGCTGATAAAATCAAGTGTAAATTAGCTTCTTGGAAAGGTAAATTGCTCTCTATAATGGGCAGGGTGCAGTTAGTGAATTCGGTGATACAGGGCATGATTTTATACAGCTTCCATGTTTATTCTTGGCCAATCTCTTTACTAAAAACAGTGGACTCTTGGATAAGGAATTTTGTTTGGTCTAGAGATGTAAATGTCAGGAAGTTGGTGACTGTGGCTTGGAAAAAGGTGTGTAGACCTGTTTCTGAGGGAGGGCTTGGGATTAGGTCCTTAAGAGCCATTAATGAGGCTGCTATGTTAAAACTCAGTTGGAATTTAATGACTTCTGATAGTCAATGGTCCAAATTCCTGAGATCAAAGTTCTTTAGACAGAACAAGCCTATTACTAGGTACATTAAATCCTCAATCTGGCCTGCTCTAAAACAGATTTGGCATCATATCAGGGATAAGGTTTTTGGCTGGTTGGTGACGGGAAAACTATTAACTTTTGGAGGGATCATTGGCTCCCTTCTCCTATAGTTGAAGTACTGAATTTTCCAACTAATATTTGGAACTCTTTGAATGCCACTGTAAGTGACTTTTTATTAGACAATACATGGATTTTACCTCAGCCTATAGAAGATTCTTCTCCTTATCTGGCTCAGGAAATCAGAAGCTATTGCATTCCTTTGAAGCCTTGCTCAGATAGCTTGATTTGGAAGTTCTCTTCGAATGGATGTCTGTCTTTTAAGGATGCTTACAATCATGTTGCTACAGAAGGTCAGAATGTGTCCTGGGGTGCTGGAGAAAGCTTAGTTGGGGAAAGTGAACTAAAAGGCAAAAAGAAAATTGAACCAACAACAACCATATCATTCCCTCTCTCAATGCAATCCCTACGTGTCCTGCTATATATATTTATATGTATACATCCACTATTCTCTACCCTTCCCTAATAAAAGCTTTGATTATTTGGAATCACTAATCAGATCTAATTTAACATGAGCAAGTGATCATATTTATTTCAGCCACATTTGAGCTAGGGGCATGCTTTTTTAGTTGCCAGTGTCTATTGTTATATGCGATGGATAATTGGCTATTTTACACACAAGGATGATGGATGAAGCACCTTCTATGAGGTTCTAGCAACTTAATGGGGATATGGGCTGTTTTACACACATGGAAAGAACATGTATTAATTAAAATTAAACTAGAGCAACAGCAGCAGCAATTATCAGAAACAAGCAAAGACTCAAAATTCTTATCAAATATCATCAATACAAAAAGCAGCATACAGGTTACATTCAAAAACTCAAATGATTAGATAGATTAGTCATTGGCAGTTGCTAATTGCAATGACAGTAGCTCATCCTCTGGGATAATTCTAATCTAACGTGAACAAGCCATAGTGCCTAAACTAAGTTCTGTATATGATCTTCTTATATATTAGATATTCTTTCTCAAAGCACAAGCATCTTATTACTTCTCTAATCTATCTTTTCACCAAATCATAATTTAAAATTTGGTGGATTATATAAGATATGTTTGAGAAGATTAATTTCTCAATGCCCAAGTGAAGATTAATCTCATACTCATAGTATAGAGAATACCTCATAAGAATATAAAAAATACACTTACAAATAACCTTTTTTTTTTTTTGTCTTGATACAAATAACCTATTGGTGTATGCAGAATATTCCTTATAGAATAAGATTAGACCATAAAACAATGAGTAAATCACATACCTAAACAAATATGCCTGTTGCTATAGATATGGGGATGCACCAGAGCCGGATGCAAAAATATGACCTGACTTAAAAAGCATCCATAACAGAAGTCAAAACAAAATAGCATCAGTGAACATCAGAACTAGCTAAAAAAATGGTGAATTTACATATGTTAAAGAGAATCCTACGGCTTATGAATAATAACCTGTGGAGCTTCTATTGGGTAATGCTCCAGAAAATCCACCTGAAGCTGGAAGGTCTCATTAGCATAAAGTGTCCCAGGAGCTCCAGTCACTTTAATAACTCAACTTTCGAAAGAAAATACCAAAATAAATAAAAACAAAAATAAAAGTCCACCTTTAATAAAAAAAAAATCAACAAAGCTAATTGAAAGAACAAATCTTTAAGGGAAAACTCACACCAATTAGAATAAAAAGAAGTAACACGTCAATGAACATTAAAAAAAAAAAAAAGAGGAAAGGTAAAAAAACTACGCTTTTTCTGTGCATGCATTTCGCAGTAGGAGCAAAGATTGATAAGGAAGGAAATACTAATAAGTTATTTTTCTAATCATTAGCAGGTATATATATAACAACATTTACTAATGCTAATAAGTTATTCTCTAATCACAAGTTTTAAAAAATAAGCTCATCAAATGAATCCTATAAATATAAACTCATAAAAAATATCTTAGAAATTCTATAATTAGATGATAATTATTATCCCAGTGTAAGGAAAATCATTTATATTGAGAAAAAACTAAGAATTTCTCACTTTAGAAGCTATGGCCCTACGAGAAGGATTTTAGCAAGCAATGTTGGGGGTGAGAAAGTTCTCTTTGAATAGCAATAGGTACAAACCTGTAGAGAGGGCAACCCGAATGGGAAAATTAGAGTCGTGGTCGAGGATACCCAGATGTATAAGTTGTAGTTCCAATGTTGTGGAAATTCGTTGATGAGAGATGAGAATGAGAGAGAGGAAGGGAGGGCAGGAGGGAGCGGGCAACGAGAGAGAGAGTAGCAAGTAGCTTCGTTGATGAGAGATGAGAATGAGAGAGAGGGAGGGAGGGCAGGACAAGACAGGGAACGGGCAACCAGAGAGAGATTAAAGTGAAATGGAAATTGGGAAAGCGAGGAGGAGGGAAGGGCTGGCGCCATAAAATTAGCATTATTAATAATTTTTTTTGTATCTAATAAAAAATTAGCTACGAATACATTTTTGTAGTTAATCCGTAGCTAATTTAGCTACGGATTAGCTATAGATTAGCTACAAAATAAGTACATTTCATACCTATATATGAAATTTAGCTAGGGATTTTTATACTGTAGCTAATCTGTAGCTAATTAGCTACGGATTAGCTACCATAATTTCTGTAGCTAAATTTTGTAGCTAAATTGTAGCTATTCAGTAGCTATTTACTTGATAAATATTTTCTTTCCATTCATCCAAAATTTAGCTACGGATAATTTTTTCGTAGCTAATCCGTAGCTAATTAGCTACGGATTAGCTACCAAAAAATTTCGTAGCTAATTTTGGTAGCAAATTTTTAAAATTCTTGTAGTGTATGTCTCAAAATGGATTGAGGCAATTCCATGTCGGCACAATGATCATAAAACTGTTCTAAAATTTTTAAAAGAAAATGTTTTGAGTTGATTTCGAATTCCTCGAGCTATCATCAGTGATGGGGGAACACATTTTTGCAATAAACCATTTGAATCTTTAATGAAAAAATATTGCATTACCCACAAAATTGCAACCCCTTATCATCCTCAGACAAGTGGACAAGTTGAATTAGCAAATAGGGAGATTAAACAAATTTTAGAAAAAATGGTTAACCCAAATCGTAAAGATTGGTCTTTAAGACTAAACGATGCACTTTGGGCTTACCGTACTGCTTTTAAAACATCTTTGGGCATGTCTCCCTATCGGTTAGTTTATGGAAAACCTTGTCATTTGCCTGTAGAATTGGAGCATAAAGCATTTTGGGCCATTAAAGCTTTCAACTTAAGTCTTGATGATGCTTCCAAGTTACGCAAATTACAATTGAATAAACTTGAGGAATTAAGAAATGATGCATATGAAAACTCAAAGATTTATAAAGCTAGAACAAAAGCTTTTCATGACAAATCAATTTTCAGAAAAACTTTTGAAATTGGTCAAAAAGTTCTGCTTTATAATTCTCGCCTTCACTTATTCCCTGAAAAATTGAGATCTAGGTGGATTGGTTCTTATATTGTCAAACATGTGTATTCTTATGGGGCCATAGACATTGAGAATCCTAGGAATGGTATTGTATTTAAGGTTAATGGACAAAGACTCAAACCATTTCTAGAACATGAAGTTGTTGAGGTAGAATCCATTTCTCTTTCTAATCATTGTTATGAGTAGAATTTATTTTAATGTTGTTTTTTTCTTTTTGCAGTTCTTTGTGTTCCCGGTTAAATGGCGGATAACGGTACTCCGTGACTCTCAAGTCGGTTTGTTTTTCAGTTTCCCATAATAACTGATTTCTTCTCCTTTTAAAATGGATGTCATTCTCTCAAATCTAAGAAAACATTTTCCTTCTCTCCCTCTAAATGCTCTAACAAAAGTCTATGAAGTTAGGTGTGAAAGACTGAGATTGTTAATGTATAAGGGCATCCCAGAAGATATACGCTGGATAATCAAAGCAAAAGTTCGTTTAGCTAGTGAATCTTTAGATTCATTTGTCCCATACATGCCTAGTCTCGGTAAAAGTTCATTTTCAAAAAGGAGAAGAGCAAAAAGAATGAAAGTTTGTTACAAGTATGCACGATGGAATTACAACACGCGATGTCGCTCTTTGGGGATGGTTTCCGTAAACAGAGAAGATAAAATATTCTTCATTAAGAATAGACTGAGTAAGGAGTCATTAGATAATATCTTATTGACTCTTGAGACGCATTCTTGTGGAGTTGTGCAGCGTGAACTTCTTAGTTTGTGGAATCTCTTCAGGGACGAGCAAGAGCGTTACAGTCTTGGGAATCTGACTCAAAAAGACCCTGTTTGCCAATTTATAAGAAAATTGGATGGGAAGCTTATCCTCGACTCATAGAAGGCGTTTAAGCCGTTTACGGACGTGAAACCGAGAGGAAGATGTGAGCCACAATCACAACAACATGTATATATTATCTTGTACATTTTCCAAAAAAAAAAAAAAAAAAAGAAAAAAAAGAAAAAAAAAAAATGAAAAAAAATGAAATAAAAAAAAAAAAAATAAAAAAGGGCGAAACTTCGGTTGTACTTGGTTTTTAATTAGATTAGGAGCCCCACGCCAGGTGGAGTGGCGGACCGTCATTGACTCGGGTGGACCTTCGCACGCCGGTCAAAATAAGGTTCGTGTGCCATGCTCAGAGAGCCGCGCAAGCATTCCTGTGTTTTAACCAAAGGCTCGCTTGTTGATGGACGAGAAAGAAGCATCCCGTGTTTGCATTCTCGCGTGACAATGCCTCCGAGCCGGATCCCGTGATTTAATGCCATGGGCTCTTCGGCGACCTCTCACCGGGCCGTGGTCGTTGGTGGTAGTCATTTGATTTACGCACTTTAATTAGTGGCGTCGTAGCTCAATCCAAAATATCCCATGGCGGGAGGGAGAAGAATGCCCAGATTAGCCGAGCCGTCTTGGTATTATTGCACTCATGACGCTTGATATAAAGATCTGCCATGAAACCTCAGTACATAAAGGTATGTAATCATTTGTTATTATTATTTTATCTTTGTATGATTTTGTTGAATTTTGGTTTTGGACATGACGATCCTTTGGATAGGATCCTTCTGGGGTTTCTAGACTTCTTTACCCCGATGGTTTTCTTGAAGTAAAAAAAAAAAAAAAAACAAAACAAAAAAAAAAAAAAAAAAAAAAAAAAATAAAAAACAAAAAAACAAAAAACAAAAAAACAAAAAAAAATTATTATTATTATTATTTCAAACTTTTTTCGACACCACCAACCTACTCAGTATAGGAGCTATTATTAATTTTTCTATTCTCTTCCCTATTTAAACACTCCATTTTCTTTACTTTTCTGCAACTCTTAATCATTCAAAGAGAGTAAGTGTAAAATGGAGGGAGCTTCTTCTTCTGTTCGTAGACTTACCAATATCTGTGTATTTTGTGGGTCAACTTATGGGAAGGGTTTAGAGTATGTAGATGCAGCAATCACTCTTGGTCGAACACTTGCTGCGAGAAAAATTCATTTAGTATGTGGGGGAGGCAGCATTGGGTTAATGAAGGCTGTATCACTTGCTGCTCATTTAAAAGGCAGTCAGGTTTTAGGTATCATTCCTAGACCTTTAGCTCAACAAAATATCACTGGAAAAACAACTGGGGAGGAGCTTCAAGTATCATCTATGGATGAACGAATGAGGACAATGCTTGCAAATTCTGATGCATTCATAGCCTTACCAGGTGGTTTTGGTACTTTGGAAGAAATTTTTCAAATTGTCTCTTGGGCCCAACTGAACATCCACCATAAACCCATAGGTTTGCTGAATGTTAATAATTTCTTTGATCTTTTGTTATATTTTCTTGACCATGCTGTGGAACAGAAATTCATCACACTTTCGGCAAGACGACTCCTTATTTTTGCTTCCACTGTTGATGAGTTGATTGATAAATTAGAAATTTTTGTTTATGAACCGATCCAAGAATGTTTCGATAGATTGGTCAAAAGGTAGCGAAAGAAGAGAAGCAACAAGCAAGGAGGCGGTAGACAAGAGAGGCAACAGCAAAGGAGGCAGCAAAGAACAAAAGTGTGATCTGTCACTTCATCTATAACTATCCTTTATCTTTAGTTTTATTTATCGTATTTTTTTTTAAAATTTGTGTGAGATTTTTCTTTTCATTAATTACAACAACAGGTACTATCTTTTATCCTTTACCTATCTATCTTTGACATTGAAGACAATGTTATGATCTGGTTGGGGGGAAGGATAGTTGTGTAAAAAAAAAAATTAGGAAGTGTGTTTGTTAATATGTTTATTGTGTTTATCATTAAAAAAAACCAAAAAAAAAATTTCAAAAGTGTGTTTGTGAATATGTTTGTTGTGTTTGTCATCAATTCATTAACAACAAAAGTAATTAGGGTAGTAACTAATTTATGTGGAAGTAGCAATTCAAATTCAGGAAAATTTGCATGATTGAGTAAATTGTCTTCTTTCTTAAAATTCACATGCTTGGTTATGGATGTTGAATTGGTGGACTGAGAATGATAGAATTATGCCTTGTGAGATTTTAAGCTTATTGATGAATAGATTGAACATTTGTACCATTCTTTTCTTTCTTGTGTGAATTTCACTCATGGAATTGTTGCTCTAGAACTTGCTTTGATTCTTTTTGAGACTACATTTTCATATGCATACATAAATATGATTGAGGCATTTTTCTTGAAATAGCTACTTTAATCAAATAGCCAGCCTTGTTTAGCAGTATGTTGTTTCAATATGATATCAAGCACTCTTATGACTTCTTGGAAATTCTCTCGATTCTGTCAACATAAAGCATTAGAAATGACCTATTTTCCCTTGCTTAACCCCTTTGAGCTTATTTGACTATTCTTTGTTTCGAACTCATTATGTGCCTTAAATGAAAAACCATATTCTTACTTGACCTTAGGGAATAAGAGAACATTAGTTTGTCATTCGATAAGTTCTTGAACAAGTGTGGGGGTGTGTGTGCAGAATATTTAAAAAAAATGTGTATATATGATGTTCTTCTTCTTCAAAAATAAAAATAAAAAAAAATGTAAAAAGAAGAAGGTCAACAAGGTAATAAAGGAAAGGAAAAGAATAAGTAAAGGAAATTTGTATTAAGTGGAGTTGGGATGAACTTTCATACTTGTTAATTGAACTCAGCTCTCATGCTCTTTTATTCTCTGGTATTTAACTTGTCATATCCATATTACCTCCTCCTTTACCTTGACCTCATTACAACCTTGAATAAAGTCCTCATGATTTGTGTGTGCATATGTTTTGAGTAGTGGAGAAGTAGAAGAGAAGCAAGCTTATGGTAGTGCAATTTTCATGGGTTGAATTGAGCGAAATACCTACCTTTTAAACACTTGAGGGATTGAGAGTGAATATTGTGAAAATCTATCATTCTTGACTCATGCTTTTCAATTGAAATATCCTTACTTGTTAATTTGAGATGTGAAGATATATTACCTCATGAATGTTTTGATTACTTGAATGATTGATTGCTCTACATTTTTTTTAAATATTATTAGAAATTGAGTCTTTTAGAGTGTTTAGCTTTTGAGTCTGTTTCGTTTTTTTTTTTTTAGTGATCTTGTGTGTTTTGCTCAGGAGTGCAAAAAGTTAAGTGTGGGGGAATTTGATGATCACATATTTGATACATTAATAAGCTTTCATTCTTAGTCATTTACACTCTCTATGTACTTAATTGATTGAGTTTTATTATGTTTTGTAAGTTTGGGCTTAAATTGGATTTAATTGAATTTTTTAGCATGATTCATATCTTACACTGTTTCTGTATTTGGCCCATATCTTGGGCTGTAGGTGGTATTTGGAGGTGATTCTAGTGGCATTTGAAAGATAAGAGGGATCTCTATAACTTTCATGAAGACCTCAAAGGCCCAATCACACGAGTAGATAACTCAAATTGGGATTGAAACAAGAACTAGAGTGTTGTTCCTGACAACTTGACCTATGTATACTGTTCATGCCATTGTTAGGGCTAGAAGTTGTAAAATGAGCCGAAATTTGGATGTTGAATAGCTAAGACCTATATCTACAACTTTCATGTTGAACACTTTTCCAGAATCGGACTCCTTGGAGGTGATATTGGGCTTGGAAGTCAGAACAGAGGAGCTGTGACTGGGCCTGGGTAGTGTGCAGTAATTTGAACGTATCTGGAGTTATAGAAATGATATTGGACTCAAACCAAAGCCATTTGAAATCTAAGATCCAGGCCTAAAACTTTTATGAAGACCACTTGGTTCAAAAATGACGAATGCAATGACTTCAGAGCTGCATGATTTCAGAGACAAGGAATCTCCATAATTTCCCACTCACCTAAAAGTCATTTGGCATTTTCCACTCATTTTCCACTCATCCAACCACTAATGACTCAGCCCCCTTGTCATTTTGTATCTCTAATCCTCTATAAAAGGAGGCCTTGGCAGATCATTGAGGGTGTTAGGTGTTAGTTACCAAAATGATGTCATTTTGTTACTAGGTTTTCTTGTAGTAATTTTCCTTTGTTCTAAATTAAAGTCATGTTCTTCTTCTTCTTCTTCTCTCTTTCTTTCTTCTTATCTATGAGTAACTAAGTTTCATTTTACTTGGTGAAAGGGTGAAGCTCTTGGTAATAAAGTAAGGTTAGATTTATTCTTCTCTTGTGCTTAAATGATTTATATTTTCTAGTAACCATTATACGTATTATAATTTGTTTCTTATAATTTAGAAACCATCTTTGTAAATAGGAGTTCTTGATTTGTTGTAGACAAAATATTGGCACAATGAATGCTTTAACCCATTTATAAGTGGTGGTAATATTTTTAGGAAACATAATATAATTACGTATATTATTTTAAATGGACTTTTAATGTTGTATTTTTCGATTGGAACCTCCATGTTGCGAGGATTCTAATTGAGTTATAAAAGAAATTAATCTTACCTTTACTTTATTTACCAAGAGTGGATCTTTTAACCCAAGTAAATAATTTTTACCATAGTAACAAAATATTTACTTCATCTTAATTAATCTTCAACAATTCCCTGTGGATCGACCTCGGACTCCTGAGAAATTTATTACTTGAGACAACCTGCACTTGGGTTCGCAAAGCAACAATTAATCCCGCATCAAGTTTGTAGACTTGTTTGAAACTAAAAATTGTGCATCACCAACATACATGTTATAAAACCTATATGCATGATCTTCTGTCTCAAACTCTATTGCAACATATGGGATTAAATCTTTCTCAGTCACTTCATGCTCAATGTTATCCATCAATTTCACTTGAAGAAAGAGAATATATTAAATATTAATATGTTTAATACTTATATTCTTGAGCCAATATTCTATAAGCAAAGCAATTAACAAGTAGATAATACTAAAAAAGTTGGACATTCTAGTAAAATCTATTTTTAAAAAATCACATAAAACAACTGCTATAAGTAAAAGCACATCCACCTATAAAGAAAAGAGAAAAGGATATAATTAAAAAATGTTTAAGTTTTAGAATGGTGTTATTAACCACAAAGTTGTATATTGGGCTCACTAACCACAAAGACTTTATATGAATCCAAACTAGGAGGCTACACTATCTAACTTCTTTTGTTATCTATTATGTTCTTTAAGTATGCCAAAAATAGAGATAAAATTTACTTCATATATTCATTCATATGCTCCAAAAATGAAAACCCTCTATCCCCATTCCTAAAGCCACTTTCTGAACCTCATCAGACAAAATGCTAGCTGGACAAGATGGATTTCTAAGCCAACCAAAGGTAGAATGGACACTCACTCGTGATGCATACTTGGTTGAACTTCTTATCAAGCAACACAAGAGTGGAAGAACAGCTTTCAATGAATTAAAAAATGAAGTCATTAAATCTATCACATGGGATTTCAACAAAAAGTTTGGCTTGAACTTGGAAGAGAATCAAATAAAGAATCGCTATAATGTTATGAAGAAAGATTATGGTGTTGTCAAAACACTGCTTAGTCACAAGGAATTTGGCTGGGATGAAACTCGGCATATGGTTGTGGCTGATGATAAAGTTTGGGACAGTTACATTATGCTAAGTAACTATCTACAGAGCATGTTAAGTTGGATATAAAATTTAGAAAATAGTAAAACAAGGTCACTCAGACATTCTATCAAACACTTAGAATGCAAAAAATAATGTCGCTAAAACAAGGTTTTTTGATTTCAGTTCCTGTAGAATAGAAAAACATAGCCTAAAATTAATAGAAGCAAAACTTACCATTGGAGTCCAAACCAGTAGGAGCACCATTATCAACCTTTGGCTCATTAGCATCGAGGGGAAGAGCTTCATGAAAGGGATGAGCAATGACCACTTGAGCACGTTGATTGCTAAGCTCGATTCCACTAGTTGTTGGAGGAACAGTTTGGGAAGATGATGGAGATGCCATAGAGTTGGAGAAACCAGTGGTAGGACACGGCAAAGAGAACATTGATACCGACGTGAGGCTGCTGGAAAAAAATTGTCTATCTCGAACTTGACGTCCCAAAAATAAATATATAAATACATAAAAATTAAACTTTGAACATACCCAAATAAAAAAACCTCTCTATAAAAGTCAAAGAATGTGTTTGGCAACTCAGAAAAATTGAAAAGAGAGAAACCCAACCTGAATTCGTAAAGGAATTTGGCAGAAGAAGAAAAAGTGGGGAAAGGGCTTTTGAGGGTGATGAGCGTCTGAGGGATTTGGGCCAGGCCAACGACCACGGGTGACGGAGGAGCGCCGAGAAAGTCGCCGATGATTTGGGCAGCGAGCTCAGAGATTCGGCGAGAGATTTGGTGTGGTGGAAGAAATGAAGAAAGACAGAGGTGGTATGGAAGAAATGAAGAGAGTTAACATTAAGGTTAACAACGTTAAATTAAAATACTAAATAGATAATTTAATAATAATGATGTGTAAAAACTAATCTACATGTCATATTATAATTGAAAAACAGCACAACAAATATTTATGGTACTTTACCTAAGTTTTCTCCTATTTAAAATCCAATGGTAAAGTATCTAAAGCCATATCAAATCCTAATCGGATACAAATTTCTATATAACCAAATTACATTCAATTACAAATTTCCTTATAATCAAATCCTGAAAAATCAAGATCAGATAATGATAATTTCTTGTAATATTTTTTAGACGCTTACTTTTCAATAATATTTCATAACAAAGCCGCTATTATGACAAATGTAATTTTTGGCTGTTTATACAAGCGACACAAATATATTGGTTCCTGGTGGTTTTTTGAAACCACCATTAAGAAATTGCCATAGAATGCCTATTTTTTCAGTAATTTTTACAAAAGGCATTGTTATTTAAGTAAATTAAATATACGGTGATAAAAATAGAAATATTTAGAGAAAAAATAAACTCATTTATCGATTGTTTAATGTAGTTTAAAATATTAAATATTGAGATTAAATTATTATATTTATGTGTTAATTAAATTATTATATTTATATCTTAAATATTAGTCACAAATTGTTAAAAATTTCGTACCCTTATAAAAATAAAGGACACTGAAGAAATTTCCTTAAATAATTAAAAAAAAACTAGTATAAAATCACCAAACTTACAGAATTTTTAAACGGCCTCCATCATATATACGTAAGTTATTTATTGCTGTTGTAGTTCAGAAACTTCAACTTAGAAATTTTTAATATGATCCAATTATCAATTGGAAAAGAAACTTATTTGCGTAAGTAAATATTGTTGCTTGCTTTTTTTGGTGCAATAGAATCCCTATTTTGCATTATTGGATGAGTTAGTTTTACACATATTTTGCATTTAACCAAAAGCCGTCCGTAAGCTGCTTTTGTAAACCACAAATTCTGCATGCTATTTTGGTTTTTGATAACCATACGGTGAGGGAATAACAAAACTAATGCAACTCAAATCATGTCACCTATATATATTATATTTATAAATTTGTCTAGCATTGAAATATCCATCCAACAGCATGGCATCATTTAGCAAACAAGTCTTGTTTCTGCTACTTGTCCTTGTGTTCCTTGATCCTACTTACACAGATCCTATCAAACCCCAATCAGAAGGACTAGAAGTCTATGTTAGAGGAATTCGCAACAGCACATGTACGCATTTTCAACCATCTAGAGGGTAAAGATGGAAACCCAAGTCTTACCGTTTATGGTTGTTAGCGTGATTAATCATAATTGAGATTATAATTGATCACGATTAATTTTATAAATGATTATAATTAATTTAGTACAGAATTAGATTGATTTAGTACATAATTATATTTTTGTTTTGGACCAAGTTATGGGTTCACAATAACCCGACCTAATACCCAGATATTATTACGCGCTATCTTGATAAGTACATCTACCTATTTATTAAGCATAAATCTCTTAGAGAATCTTAGATGGATATGAATACTAATTACATCCCACATAAATAGAGAAATTAGTTAAAAGATATCACAATCCCTATTCAATTCTAATCCTAAATAACTGCATTCAATATAGATTGCATTCCATTCTAAAACGCTCTTATAAATGTCATGCAAGGTCTCAAAGGTATGCATCTTATCTGATATAAAGACAATCTTCCTTCTATACAGTCTAACTTGAACGTCAGAGTGCCTTTGCAAATATTCACCCCTTCGCACCACCGCTACAATTGTCGTGCCACGAAGGAGTCCACCTTCAACCACCTATTAAGGTAATGCTTAGTATCCACTGCTAAACAAATTTATTATTTTACTTTTCTGTACAGCAACCTTCTTGTATAAATAGAGGCTAATCCTCCTGTATTCATTCATTCAGAAATATACACAAATTATCAATATTTGTTTCCCTTGTTTTTGTTTCTAACATGGTATCAGAGTTATGATATCCACCTTGAGGAGAGTTTCTCCTTTTTCGCTATGTAAAGTTTGTTGAACTCATTAGTATTGTTACCAATCACCATCAAATCTAGATTTAGTTTTGTTATTCTCCTCCTCTTTGTCCACTCCTGTCCAATCCTTCCGCTCATCGTCATCATTTTTTCGTCACTCCATTCTAGCCATAGCCACTATCCAAGATTCCAGACACCATTCCAAACTCCGATTACTGTCCTAGATTCTAGACTCCATTCTAGACTCCAATTTCGTCCTAGATTCCATACTTTATTCTAATGCTAGACTTCATTCGGACGCCAAACTCTATCCTAGATTTCAGACTCCGTTTTAGACTCCGTTTTAGACTCCAAACTCTATTTTGATGGAAGACTCCGTTTCAGACTTCGTTCCCATTATGAATTTTTGTAGATACAGATGGTTCCTCGGTGGAAAGATGTAAGAACTATCATCTACCAGTGTGGAAGATTTCCAGATGGTCCTAACTCCAAACTCCAGACTCAATCATCATCCTAGCCGATTCTGCACTCTGGTTTCCAAACTCAAGTTGGTTTCTTCTATACCCACTTGAGTTTGAAGGGGGGTGTTAGCGTGATTAATTATAATTGAAATTATGATTGTTCATAGTTGATTTTAGGAATGATTGTAATTGATTTAGTATAGAAGCAGATTGATTTAGTACATAATTATATTTTATTATTTTCCTTTTCTGTATAGCAGCTTTCTTGTATAAATAGAATAGTTAGAATCGTTACTAATTACCATCAAATTCAAATTTAATTTTGTTGTTCTCCTCATCTTTGTCCATTCCAGTCCAATCCTTTTGCTCACTATCACCATTTTTCTGTCACTTCGTTCCAGACTTAGTTGCCACAACCACTGTCCTAAATTTTAGACTCCATTCTAGACTTCGATTACTATCCTAGATTCTAAACTCCATTCCAAACTCCGATTTTTGTCCTAGATTCCAGACTCTGCTTTGGTACTAGATTCCATTTCAGACACTATCCTAGATTTCAAACTCCATCCTAGAATCCAGACTCTATTCTGATGACCTCGTTCCATTGTGGATTTTCCCATATGCAGATGGTTCCTCGGTGGGAGGATGTAAGAACTATCATCTACCAGTGTGGAAGATTTTCATATGGTCCAGACTCCATACTCAATCATCATTCTAGCCGATTCCTCACTCTGGTTTCCAAACTTAATTTAGTTTCTTTTATACCCACTTGAGTTTGAGGGGGGATTTTAGCATGATTAATTATAATTGAGATTATGATTGATCACGATTGATTTTAGGAATGATTGTAATTAATTTAGTATAGAAGTAGATTGATTTAGTACATAATTATATTTTATTATTTTTCTTTTCTATATAGCAGCCTTTTTGTATAAATAGAGGCTAGTCCTCCTGTATTCATTCATTCAGAAATATACACAAATTATCAATATTTGTTTCCTTGTTTCTTTTTCTAAAATGGTATCAGAGCCATGGTATCTATCTTGAGGAGAGTTTCTCCTTTTTCACTATGTAGAGTTCGTGGAACTAGTTAGAATCGTTACTAATCACTATCAAATCCAGATTTAGTTTTGTTCTTCTACTCATCTTTGTCCACTCCAGTCCAATCCTTCGGCTCACTGTCACCATATTTCCATCACTCCATTCCAGACTCGGTTGCCACAGCCACTGTCCTAGATTTTAGACTCCGTTCCAGACTCCAATTACTGTCCTAGATTCCAAACTCTGTTCCAGACTTTGATTTTTGTCCTACATTCTAGAATTTGTTCTAATGCCAGACTCTGTTTTAGGCTCTGTCCTAGATTCCAGACTCCATTCTGATGCCAAATTTCATTTTAGACTATGCCCTAGATTTTAGACTCCATTGTAGACTTCATCCTAGATTTCAAACTTTGTTCTGATGGCAGACTCTGTTTCAGACTCCGTTCCCATTGTGGATTTTCCCAGATGCAGATGGTTTCTTAGTGGGAAGATGTAGGAACTATCATATACCAATGTGGAAGATTTCCAGATGGTCCAGACTCCAAACTCTAGACTCAATCATCATCCTAGCTGATTCCGCACTCTAGTTTCTAAACTCAAGTTGGTTTCTTCTATACCCACTTAAGTTTGAGGGGGGATGTTAGTGTAATTAATTATAATTAAGATTATGATTGATCATGATTAATTTTAGGAATGATTGTAATTGATTTAGTACAGAATTAGATTGATTTAGTACATAAATATATTTTGTTATTTTCCTTTTCCGTACAATAACCTTCTTATATAAATAAATGCTAACCTTCTTGTATTCATTCATTCAGAAATATATATAAATTATCAATATTTGTTTCCCTATTTTTGTTTCTATCAATTACAAATCCAGAGATAATAATCTAGGAACTCATGTGATTCATAGTGGTGACTGTTTTGAATAGAAATTCCATCCTAATCTCTGTTGTACAACATTATTCTTTTGTCATTTATCATGGAAGGGAGGAGCCAGGACGTATAATATCTATAAACAAACTAGGGATTATTATAGGTGCCCACGTCATTGTGATTGGTACGCCACCAAAGATGGTATAGAAAGGTAGAAGAATGAGGGTGAAGGAAAACTAGTGGAGCAAGATATATTTATTAAGTGGGAATCATGAGCAATAAACCAATTAGAAGTGATAAAGAAGCTGTAATGGGTGTTTTTTTAACTTAGACTTTATGATACTATATCCTGGCATGTTTATGTGTATGCCGATAATATTATGCTATAGGTAAAATAGGTATTTTGATATTTTATCTTTATTTTATTTTTTAATTTAGTCCTCTATATTTTATTTTTGTCAGGTTCCTTACTTTGCAAATAGTCATTTAATATGGCCCTCTATTATTTTCATTACAAGTCCTAACAGAAGTGATGATGTGTCACTAACGATGATGATATGTTATTAATAATGATGACATGACTATGGTGTGGCGATGATGTGGATATCACATGGCGATGATGTGTCTATCACCGATTAGTGACATGTCATCACTTTTGTTAAGGGGTGACAGAATTGTGACAAAGGACCACATTTAATGACAATTTGCAAAATAAGAGACCAAATTAACATAAATAAAATATAGGGGACCAAATTGAGAAAATAAATAAAGATAAGAGATTAAAGTACCTATTTTACCTATGCTATAATTATTAATTTAATAATTAATCATTATTAGTCTTTATAATCCACCATTATTAGTGCCATATTTTCTACTAATATCATATTTTCACCTTTTCTTACAGCAATATGTGTGAATAACGAAAACATTTAAAATAACAATGGTAAAAAAAGAAATAAGGATAATATGAAAGTTGAAAGGAGAATTAATTAAGTATTTTGGAATAGATTTGAGAGGATAGCAAGACAACAAAATTATGGGTTCGTAAACTAGTGAGGTGTGTGGATGGTTGGGGGAACTCCGATATGTGTGGCTTAGTAAAGAACTAGTGATGCAATCATGGTTTCCTGTAGGAAGATGCAATGGGAGAATCTCATGAGGATGCCTAAATACTTTGTATTTCATGCAGTGGCCCATATATGAATTTATGGAGAATCATGGTTAGATTAAGACAAAAGCCATTATTTGGTGAAGTTGACTTGACATCCTTTTGGTAATAAGAGCCCGTAAGTTTATGAGATGTTAAGGTAAAGAATCTTAGGCTATATTTCTAAATTTGGGTGTGGCATTTGGTTAAGGCATTCAACGCTTAGGAGACATAGGCATTATTTTCGTGTTAATCATTTAAGGAGCATGATATGGTAGGGTGACGCAAAGCATCCTTCACCGTTGTTATGCTCTAGGTGTCATGAGACTTATGTTCCTATCCAATAGTTATCATGAAGTCTCCAATCTTGAGGCCTGAGACGTTTTCGAAAAACTCTTCACCCAAAGCCTTCAAAGCCACAGAGCGAATCAGAGTTACCAACCAGTGAAGCCCCCATGTTCAATTTAGGCGTCATCCTCTACGCCTTGACCAGACATGACATCTGTCTTTTTTTTATTTCCTTTCTATTTTTTTCCTTTAATCTGTCACTAACTGCATTAGTTTGAATGGAACTAGGTCCCAAGCATTAGCCTCCTGCACTCAAGGGAAAAGTTCATATCTTTCCTTGAATGCATATACTTCGCTTGTTGCCACTCCTTGCTTATCTTGTCACCCTTTATAAAGATCTTTGAAAAGGGCATCATGTGTGCCTCTTATTTCATGTGGGGCAGTTTCCCCATAAATTCTATTTGCTTCATCATTATCCTTTAGGTGGCAGTTGTGACTTCTTCCTTTTTAAATTGGTTCTTCTCCCTCTTTTATTTTTTTTCTCATTGCCTGTATTTCTTTCTTGCCTCTTCTTAAACCTTGACCATAGCCATGGTACTTTCGAAACCAGTCCTCATAAACCCTACTCTAGTGCAGTCTTCCCCTTCTGAGTCAAATTTCGAGGACTTTCAGTTGGCTGATTCTCAATAAGAATTAGAGGATGCACTACAAGAGCTCGTTCCTTGGTTTATTTCTTTTGGTTTGTAGCCAATCCTTCCTTCCCCTTGTGTGGATCTTGTTAGAGGAAAGGTTCGCAAATGGATAACCAATGTTCCTTTCCCTAAATGGGATTTTTCCTTTTCACTTCATTCTGGTAGTCTTCTATTTACCACTGGCACCCTTTTTAAACCCACTTCATCAAAACTTCTTCATTTGCATTACGAGGAGCTTGATCATCCAAATTTTTGCATAGGTCCCTCGCTTCTGTGTAGTCATTTCCTTAGGCAAGAACTCCCCTGGTCTCCCTCACTTCAACGTTGGGGCCATGTTAGCCACACCTTTGTCACCTCCTACGGTCAATTTAAGCCTACTTTAGAAGATGTTGTCGTGCTCATAAAACTTCATATGTTTGGGGTTGTGGATGTTTCAAGCATCATCATCAGTGCTCACATTATTGACATGGTAAAGCATTTGAAGGTGAGTATTAACGAGGGTGCCAAGCACTCACAAGAGCTATTTGCCAAGCACAAGGCTATTAATGAGCAATTGGTTGCTCAGGAAGGAGCAAAAAAGAAGCCTTTACGGAAGGTCAGGGGTACCGATAACGTTCTTCTTGCTAATTAGTAAAAGTATAAGCGAGAATCACTCAAGTACACTTTCACCACATGGTTCCATTACTTCTTTGGGGACTTTTCAGATAAGGGAGTCCTTGAATCCGGTCTATTTCTTCCTCAACCTATGAAAAAAGTTGTGTTAATTACTTTCTGGTTAAGTAGGTATATGTTCCTAGGTCTACCCTAGGAGTCGGTGAGCCCTTCTACCTTTATTTTTGCTTGTCTACTTGCTAAAGGCACTTATTTACCCCTAGCATCTTTCTTTCATGATGGCTTTTAAGCTCATCTTAACCAAATCCAAGAGCAAATGTGTATTTCCCTCGGTTGCTTTGCTGTCAACATTTTTTTGGATTATTTTTTTCTTCAATATTTCATGTTTAAGCATTTTCTAGAATATAGTCCCATTCGAGAGGTTTTGAAGGCTTGCCCAAGGGAGGCTATTGACTCTCAACTATGCGCTTGAGGTTAGCCTATAAGACGTCCTCGTCATTCCTTGTTTGATCTTATTGATGATGAAAATGCCTTTACTTTTCGTCCTTATATTGGTTCTTTTTATAAGGGTGTTAAAGGTCTTGAATGTATTTATCTTGAAGTGGAGTTTGGTTTCCCACAACAATAGGGCTACTTGCAAAGAAGGTATCTTCAATTTCTAGCTATTATGCTTGACCCCTCAAATCTTGCCAAACTTTGTGTTGACGAACATGGTGATCACGTTTGAGGGTGCTTTCTAGCCCTTTATATATCGGCCTGATCGTGTTTGTTGTCAATTTAGGTGGGACCAGCCACCTACTTCCATAGATTTTGGTTTTTCTGATGTGAGTAAGGCTATAAGGTTTGTTCTTTTTCAAGCTATTGAGAACCAAGAAGCTATAGATTTCTTGCTTTTTATTCCTACCACCCATAAGGGCACCATGACAGCAAGTTGGTTAGCTTATCACCATGCCTTCCAGATTTTTATTCAATATTTTATGGTAGAGAAAAGTGCCTAATAAGGGTGCTCATGTGTTGGGTTAGGTCGGGTTTAACATGGCCTGGACTCAACCCGATATTTTCATCTGGTCAAACTTTAAGACCTAGACCTGACCGATTATAGCCCGATTAGTAATTTGGCCAACCCAACATTTAGATAAAATTTATAATTTGAATATTGTGTATATCTAAGTCATAAAATTTTAAAAGTATGAAACAGAAATTATGAGATATTTTAAAATATATTTTGAAATAAATTATAACAATGCAGAAAGCATTAATTTAAGTCAAGAAGTCTTAAAATTTGTTACTAATTTTCATAAAATTAGAAGTTTTAATATATTAAGTAACATTGAGCCGAGTTGGGCTGACCCGAAGTGTGGTCAAAACCCAACTTGAAAATTACATCGGGGCAAATTTCAAGAACCTAACCCGGCCAAATTAGTTTCAGGTTGGATCGGGATATCAGGCCAGGCCAAACCATGAGCACCCCTAGTGCTCAAGATCCTCTGAATGTGCACATTATGTGCAAGGATCCATACTATGTTACCTCCTTCTCCAAAGAAGTTGAGAAGCAAGGTTGATCCCTTCTTTCTTTTTCTTCCTAAGCTTGTTTTAACCTCTTTGTTTTCTTTCTTTCAGCTCGTTGAGCTTTATCTATGAAGCAAAAGAAGCACAAGTTGTCTTCAGCTCAACAGGCACTCACTGATTGATTGAAGAAAGAAAGGAATGCTTCTAGTTGAGTGTCTTCCCAAGAGCCCCTTGCCAAAAAGCCCGCTAGAAAGCTTTCTAAAAAACTTGCTCCTGTTCGAAAGAAAGCACCAGTTTCCCCTCGTTGTCGCTCTTCTTAGCACCTCAAGTTTTTAATTGTCAAGAAACCAGTTTTAACTAGCTCACCCATTGAGTTAATGAGGGAGAAGACTCTAGCGGTTCAACTGAAGGTAACAGTTCACCAAATTTAGTTAAGCAGGAAGTGTCTTTCTTTGGGAGTATACCTGATGCGCCTCCTGGTACGGGTTCCTCTACTCCATCTCCTCTTAATGACCAAGTATTTTCTTCACATTCTAAGGAAGGTTTAGATCACGATTTTTCTCCTAGTGACCCCATTCACCATTCTAAAGGTGCCTTGAATAAGCCTTTGTTAGAAAAAGATCTTGAAGACACCATGTCCATTCGAGACTTGTTAAATTCTGATGGTAAGTATACTTTCCCTTTCCTACCATTTTCCTTTAGTTAACTAATGACAATTTGAATTTTTTGTTGTTTTGGGAGATACATAATGACCCTGTGGCTCAAGAACCCTATCATGGTGGATACTTCTATGGGAGAAAGCACTTTTCTTGTTGAGGAGATTATTCTTGAAACTCCATCTTCCAAGACTCTAACTCCGAAAATGCCAATCCTTGGCTCATCAGTTCTTTATGAAACACATGTAAGGATGACCACTGTTGAGACCATTCCCGCTATCATCGTTGAAGGGGCCGTTCATGCCACGACTTTTTCTAACTCCATTATCCCAATTTTGAATCCCAGTTTAATAGGTTAGTGATTCAGTTTTTGTTTTGGTCACCTTTTCTTGTAATGTTCTTAATGCATTTTTCTTTTGAAAAATCCTGCACAAGTCTTGCTTCATTCCAGTTTTGCTCCATTATCTTCTTTGTTGTTCGTCAAAGATGTCACTCTTCTTTCCAGTTTTGCTTCAAACTGCCCTATGTTCATCCTTTCATAAGCAACTTATCTTGCCTCTTTTAGATGTATGGCTTATAAGAGTTTTGCTTCATTCTTAAAGATGCTTCATTCCTACACTAACCTGGAATTGTTGGCCCTAGTCAGTGAGTCTATTTTTTAGCAATTTAGGGTTATTCATTGCTTTGCTTTCCATGTTGAATAGCTTCAAGAACTTCTATATTGTCTTAATTATCATGTTCTTAATTCCACTTTTCATAATTTATTAGAACTCGCTGATGCTGTGACAGCTCATGCTTAGCATAATGATGTTTTGCAACAAAAGACTATTCATCTTTCAGGCTACCTTGAGACTTTGAAATTGGGACTTGTTAAAGGGGAGTCAAAACTTATGCTATTATTGAAGAGGAAGGAAGAGGTTATACAAGTTAGAACATCCCTGAACATTACCTTTTCTATCTAGATTTTCATTATACTTTGTTTAGCCTAAGTTTACTTAGTAACCTTCACATTTTGCTTGTGTTTTTGCTTGTCTTGGGCACTTGGTCTTTTGCTCGGACTATTTATTTGTATTTCGTTTGAATATAACCACTTGTATGTTTCGATTATTGGAATGTAAGCTCCAAGATTGCATACTTCTGAGTTTTATTTTGAGAAATACTTTCTTATGAATTTCCTTGTGTTCTCCCATGTGTATAAGTTTCTAAGGTTTACTCAATAGCTAAACACGCTTCTATTTTTTGAACGTCAAGGTGATAGGCGTGCATTTGGGGAAACTTCTCGTTCAAAGTTTTTCCTAAGACTTGAGCATGCCTACATTTTTCTTATATTAGATTGCTACGCCTGAGCGTGCTTGGGGAGATCCGAACCCTAGTCTAATCGCACCTAGGCTTCTCTTGTATCAGAGTGTTAGCCATGCATTTAGTTAAAACTTCCTATTCTGTTTTTTTTCTTCCAAAAATCAAGTGCGCCTACGCTTTTCTTGTATCAAATTGCTAGGCCTAAGCATGCATGGGGAAATCTGAACCCAAGTATAACTGCCACTAGATTTTTCTTGTATCAGAGTGCTAGGCATGCACTAGGGGAAAGCTTCACATTCTAAGTTTTTCCAAGGTTTGAGCGCACCTATGCTTTTCTCGTATTAGATTACTAGGCCTGAGCATGCATGGGGAAATTTGAACCCAAAGTCTAACCTCCCCTTGATTTTTCTTATATTAGAGCACTAGGCGTCCACTTAGGGAAAACTTCTCATTTTAAGTTTTTTCAAGGCTCAAGCTCGCCTACACTTTTCTTATGTTAGTTTGCTAGGCCTAAGCATGCTTGGGGAAATTTGAACCCAAACCCGACTGTGCCTATATTTTTCTTATGTGATATAGATAATTAAATAAATGGGATTTAGGAAAAAGAGACATATTTCATTACTGTGTTCAAAATATACTTTAGACTAATATTTCTTTACATACTTGAAATTGAGGAGTCTTACTTTCTTCTGTGTTTTTGGGTTGATCAAAGTGCAATATCTATTGGGATGCACCTCTTGTACTATAATAGGTCCTTCCCATTTTGGGGCCCACTTTGAAGTGTGCTAGATTGTCATCGCAGCGTCAATGGCTTTAAGGACCAATTCGCCTTCAATAAACATTCTTAGTTGAACTTGTTTGTCATATGCCAACATTAAGCGTATATGGTTCTTCAGAAACTCCTCGTTGGCCTTCTCTTTCTTTCCCTCCAGTAGTTTTTGCTTCCTACCTTTGCTCTTTTGCTCCTTTTCCATCTAGAGTCATCCTTGTGGAAGGCACAACTATTTTGGCAGGTAATATTGCTTCTGCTCCATATACTAATGAGAATAGAGTCACCCTCGTTGTTCTATGTCTGGTTGTCCTATATGTCCAAAGTGCCAAAGGTAGATATTCACTCTACTTTCTTAGGGTGTCATCTACCATCTTGGCCAAAATCCTGATCAATGATTTGTTGGTGGATTCTGCTTGTCCATTAGATAATAAGGTGTGGACTTGTCATGCTCAATCTGATATTGCTATAGGATCTCGCCAACCTTCTTATTGATGAAACGTGTTCCATTGTTAGAGATTATTCTCTTAGGTAGCCCAAAATGACGAATTAAGTTTTCTTTGATGAACGCCACCATGATTCTGCCTTGGCTTCCTTTATAGCGACCACTTCCACCCATTAAGTGAAGTGTTCTATTGCTAATAAGATCTATTTTTTCCTCTAGAAGGTGGGTTGACGGGTCCAATGTAGTCCACCACCCAAGTGTGAAAGGGATAGGGTGACCTAATTCCTTTCATGCTCACAATAGAGGTGATAACTCTGTGAAATAGAGTTTTTACACAAGCTTTTTCTAATGCATTCATAGGCTAAATCCTTGAGTTTTATCTTGTTTTCTATAAATATTTGACTAATTTAATTTTTTCTTACTTCCAAGAGCTTGCAAAGAAGCAAGAGGGAGCTTATGGGAATAAGAAGGATGAAGAAATATCCCTTCAAAAGTAGGGTACCTTGGCTTCACATTTCATTTATGCCTAGGCTCCATTTTCATTTGTGACTAGGCACTTCCTAAAATAATGCCACGGCACCTCCAAATTAAGTGCCACAGCTTCATAAATTTTGTGTCTAGGCATTTCCTAAATTTAGTGTCGTGGCACTTTCACAAAATTTGTGCCTAGGCACGTCCAAAATTTAGTGTCGCAGCACTTCCACAATATGTGTCACGGCTCCTGCTTCTTGGTGAACCGTTTCCTGATTTTCTAGAGACCAAGGTGTCGCGGCACTTCTTCAATATGTGCTGTGACATTTCTTTTGTGCATGACAAGTTGCGTATTTAATTGTTCCTGATGCAATTGGATGGGATCCTTTTCATTCTGAAACTCAATTTTCAGAGGTTTTGGGGACGCAACGCAAGGAGAGCAATTTGGGGATAGGAGCAAAGTGTAGATGAAGATTTAGAGAGCTGGACACAGCACTTTACATCCATCGCAACACCTAGTTCTTTCTTCATCTTCTCTTTAATTTTCATGATGTCTTTGTTACTCTTTTCGGAGATTGTTTATTTTGTAAATATGATGTTGTAATTTCCTTTTCTGGGGTCTAATGAATCTTATTATGTAACTTGAATTGATTGTAACTCTTCCCTGCTATTGTGATAATTTTTGTTATGATTTTCTAATTCTACGCTTAATGCGCACACTTGACTGGCCATTATTTGTGTTGTCTTGGTGGATCCATTGAACTAGACATAGGAATTTGGATGTTGGACTATGGAATTAGAAAATGCATGTTCAATTTAATTCAATTGTATGAATGAATTGATTTTCCAATAGGATAGAAATATACATATCGGTCATGCATAGCAAGTGTTTGATATTTTTTCTCAATGCATAGAATTTTGTCATTTCACATAGATATATAGTGTTTTCATTAAGTTCCATAGTTTTCCAAGGTCATCGAAAGAAGTTTGTAAATGCATAAACACATTGGCTAGCATAACCAAATTATGATCAAGAGTAGTGAAAGGATTGCATGAAATAAAATAAAATAATAAGTGAAATTAGACCCTAGATTCTCAACCCGCTATTTCTTCTCTGTTTATTTTTATCCTATTTTAAAATTGTTAATTTATTTTGTTTTATCATTTAATCACCAAAGTCAATTTGATTTCCTAGAATAGAGAGCAAGTAGCAATTGGTTAATAATTAGCATAATTTTTAATACAGTCCTCGTGAGAATAATACTTGAATACTTATTTATATTACTTGTCGACACGTGCGCTTACGTAGTCTTGCTAAACAGGCAACAAGAGGCGTGCACTAGGTTACCATGTTTTTGACATTGCTTGCACATCCTGACAAATTTTGCAGTGTCTTCCTTCATGCTAGGACAAAAATATTTTATCCTGATGAGTTCTACCTCGAGTGACCTATCATCTTGATGCCTTCCACACTCACCATGATGCATTTCTCCTGGCACTTTGCTTTTATCTGCTTCCCTTATGCATCTGAGTATTTCCCTTGTAAAACTTCATTTGAATACCTCCCCACCTTCAAAAAAGTATCGAGCCGCTTTTCTTTGGAGTTTATTAGTTTCCACCTTGTCAAGTGGCAATATCCTAGCTTCTAAGTATTTTAGAATAAGACGTTTCCATTCTACTCCCATCATGTCCACTTCGCTCAATTCCTCCCCCCCAATCATGGCAGCAGCACGATGCACTTTGAACAGGTTCATAATGAATCATCATTGATGGCCATAAGACGTCTATACGCTATAATCGTCTGTAAAGACTTGGGCTACTCTGCCCATAAACGACGTCATGTAAACTTTTCATTTTTTTACTCCATTCCCTTTCAGATACATATTTCATTAAAAGTCCTTCAGTATTCTTCTTGTATAGTTATCTATTCAACATATAGAAATCTTTCGTAGTTTTTGTCATCACTCGTTCCTTAAGCTAGGTTAATATCAACGCTCTCTAGTCCGTTTCATCGCCCTTGGTATGTGCGTGGGTTCTTTCTTTAGTTGGCTCCTTAATCACTCTACATCCCATTATTTTCTCCCTATGTTCTTTGGCCACTCTTCCTCTTATGGTAGCCAAGGCATCTACTTGTTTATTTTATGCTCTTAGCACATGCAAGTACTTTACTTCTTCAAATTCTTCTAGTATACTTAGTGTCATTTCCCTGTATTTTTCCAAGGATACCTCTTTTACTCCATACTCTCCTTTCAATTACTTGACCACCAAATTTGAGTATCCCTTTATCACTTGCTTTTTCACCTTCAACTCTTGGGCCATTAACATCCCTAAGATGAAAGCTTCATACTCAGCTTCATTAATAAGGAATATTCCTTCTCCACCTTACAAAGTTGAGGACGATCTGTCAAACATTAAAGACCACACTCCTGTGTCAGGCATACAACTGACTTCCATCATATCTCTAGGGATCTCTTCCTCAATATCTTCTCCATATGGGGTAGAACAAACTACTAAAATATCCGCTAAGGACTAACTTTTTAATGCAGTGAGTGTCACTAGGGTGGTATCATATTCACTCAATATGGGCACCCATCTACTCGTTCTTCAAAGACAGGTTTGCAACATATACTTTAACTTTTCTGATTTGGACATCAAATGTATGTTGTGCGCTTGAAAGTAATGCTTGAACTTTTTTAGCGGCATATACTAGGGTGAGGCAATTTTTCTCCTTCTTTGAGTATCTTGTTTCTATATCCTTCAAGATTCTGCTCAAGTAAGATATGGGTTACTGATAAACATAATTTTCATATATTATTTAACCCTCATATTTAGTTTCTTAGGCCTCTTATATACTTAATTGATTAATTTTGATCATATTTTATAAGTTTAAGTTCAAATTTGGCTTAATTGTATTTTTCAGCATTATTGAGAATTTTATATTGTTTCTGTATTTTGGGCATAAGCTGAGTTCTAAATATCTAAAGATTATGAATTTTACCTTACAAGAAAGATGAGAGAAATCTTTACAACTTTGATGAAGAGTTCGAAAGCTGAATTAGATGTCTAGTGGGTCATATTGGGCCACAAAGTTAAAATAGAGATGTCATCACTGGAACCTAGATGATGTGAAAAGATTAGAACATAATTTGGGTTGTAGGTGTCATATGGAGCTTAACTCTATCCCATTTGAAAATTGAGACACAGATATTCAATTCTTATGAAGAACACTAATAAAAAATGTGATGTTTTGATGGTGTTTTCACCTTTTGAAGTTGGCTGACTGGTTCAGAGAGGTATTAAGAATGTTTTGGGCGTCAGTCTCTCATCCTAAGCCCAAATTATGCAAATTAGGTGTCAAATTAAATTTAAGAGGAAGAGGATTAATCCCAAGATGAGGCAAAACTTATATTTTTACTTTTAGAGATAGTTATTTAAGCAGGAGCAGCAAACATGAAACTTAACCCTAATTTTCTCCTAGCCGCTCTTGGTTGCATATTCTCTTTTCATCTTTTTTATTTTTCCTTCTCTCTAGGTTTCTTTCTTTTATGCTTCTCTTCCCTCTTATCCATGGATGGGAGGGAAGAACCTTTTAATCAATCCTAGGGATTGACAATCTTGATGTTTAGTTCTGAGATATTGTTTTGATTATTTTACATTTAATCATTAATCAATTTTCTCTTTTACTTGTTAATCAAGTTCCTCCTTGATTTTGATTAAATCTGAATTGAATTACATAATTTGATTTGGATGTTAATGTGATAATTGCATAATTACCACGTGTTTAATGAGAATTATAAAGACTAAACAATACATCAAAGGCTTCTTGATGTTGTGTGTTAAGCTTGGTTGAATTCTAGGTTTTAAATTAATTTAGGATTAGATAGGTGCTTAATTCATTTAATCTTGATTAATTAAATTCTAGATGCTTATCTAATAAAGAATTCATTTATCATCATAAGGCTTCTTGATGTGATCTAAGGCCAAGAACTTGGTTAGCAATTGAATAGATTCTTAGTGATCAAGGATGGATTAAGCTCAAGATTAGTTGATCTCCTTGGATTAGTTATTTACTTAATTCTATTTATAGTTTTTAATTACTTTAGTTTAATCAATTTTGAAAATGTTACCCCCTGTTAATCTCTTAATATGACTACTTAATTAGATTATACAACAAGTATTTTGGTCAATTGATTTAAAAATTGAATAATTTGATAGTCTCGACAACTATCAAATTTTGACGCCATTGTCGAGAATCATTCTAAGTCTAATTAATAATATTAAGAGTATAATTAACTACTAACCATTCACTAACCCCTGTCTCCCTTATTTCAAGTAGTTTTCAACACAATTGTGGTCTTCAAGTGCAAGAACTAGCGACCATTTACATCACTTAGTAAGGATGTTTCTTCTCTTTCTCCTTTATTTTACTTGTCTTTGTAACACCTCCTTTAGGGCATCACATTTGCGGATTACAAGTTACCAAATTTTAACCAAGTTATAATTTCTAATAATATTGAACGTATGTTTTTCAAATATTTTTCTTTGCGGATAATTAAAAACTAACAAATTAAATAAAATACAGAATATTCTAAACCAAAATAATTTACATCATTTACATGCCAAGTTTTAATACTTAAAAACATCTAGTTTTATCCTCAAAATAATTATACAGGTGCTATAGCCCAAACATAAACTAACCTAGTACCCAACGTCTAGTCAGAAGGGTACTCATCTAGATCCTCTTCTGGATCTTCCTCAAACTCCTCAGATGACAACAACCCCGGATGGGTCACAGGACTACGGACTGGAGTCTGTGCAGATGAAACTACTGAGTTCTCCCAAGGAGTAACACGACGACTACCCCAAAGAAACTCAATAGGCAAAACAAAACTCAAAAGCAAATAAACATTAAAAGTAAAAACAGAATCCTCATCATAAGTCCTTCTCAGAGTTATAGTTATATTCCCAATATAACTAACACGATTAGTGTCCACATCAATTTGCCAAGTGTCAGTATCTCCTAAAAACTGAATCCTCGTGAAACCAAGGAAACCAGACCTTGATGCCATCACAAAATATAGATAAACTAACACAAACAGAAGTGAGGCGATCCTTCCTCCTCCTCTTCCTCTTCACACTCTTTATCAAACATACAAGTAAATAGAATAATATAATAAAGAGGTGAGATCCTCTACATCAATACCATCATGGTAGTATAAATACAATAAAATAACATACTATTCATACACAATATTTAACAGATATATTCATAGCATCATATAATCATTGCATTAAATAGTAAATAATTACTACAACACACACACACACACACACACACACACACATATATATATTACAATAACATGATGACTGACTATGCACATATGCAATGAACTAATTTCTTACTCCATGTAGCTAAACTCAATTTCGGAGTGAATGATCCAGAAGATATGTCTGTATATCAGCTGCCTTAGACCAAGTGCTATAATTTTCAATGTGCACATCATGCATTATACAAGACATTTTATGCCAAATTGTGAATAGGAATAGTGTATTATCGAGATCGTCAGAGCATTGCTCAGTTACCACGGTCCAGTGGAGTTACCTACTGTCCACTTGTGGAATACCCGTGCTCCTACGCCTTCAAGTTCAACACGTCAACTACACTACGCAATTTGCATCCGCACTTAGTGTAATTCAACTCCTAGGTAACAATAGTCATAACAGACATCGTCTATTAAACAATACATGTCAAATGACTTTATGCACATTATAAGTCATTACCGACCACAAACACATAGTAATATTACCGGGTCTAGTATATCGGTCTGACAGCAAAACTTGTTATTCCTCTCAATCGCGTAATATTTTTATCACGTTTTCATAATCGCGTAACAATTTTTTAACATTTTCTCAATTGTGTAGAGATTTTAAAATGTTTTCGTAATCACATAGCTAAAATCACCATTTTTAAATTGAGTAAGAGTTTTTTTGCGTATTTTCAATCGCGTAAAATATTTTCTCAATATTCTAAACTCAAATTAAAACTTTTCTCATTTAATATAAAAATTTGACTTTGTTTCTATTATTTCCCTATTAAATCACCTTTAAATAATATTTCTAACATTTTTCTCAAAATCTACCTCATTTAATTCTTAAATAAAAATCCTTTTCCATTTAACTTATTTATATTATCATAAATAAAATATTTTAAATCTTTAAATTACTTAGTAATCCTAATTTCACTATAATAGCCAAAAATCACATCTTAATTAGTTATAAAAATGTATTCATTTCCATTTTTGTTGTGTAATTCTTTGATTAAATTCATTACCACTAATCCTCTAAGTTTTCATTTAATAAAACATTTTGCATTGGATTCCCCTCTGGAGGGCTTGGAGGCCGTGAGCCTCAATGGCCATTGGAGCCAAATTTTGTTTCCTCACAAGCATAATTTATGACATACAACATACTTTAAGCATCAAAATTCTACTCTAACAAGTTCATACATAATATCAAAGTAATAAATCACATAAAACAAATAATTACAACCTACACAATCATACCAAAATTTTGTGTCCCTCACCACCATAAGTGGTTGATGAGGTTAATCTCCCTCTTACCTCAGATGTAGCCTCCTTACTCCTAGTAGGTTCCTTTGTATCAACTTCCTCCACCAAGTAACTCTTAGAATCAAGATAAACACAAATATATTAACATCTAATGCTAGAGTAAGACAACCATAGATCAAATATGGTCCTAGAATTTCAAGAATCAAATAAGAAATCAAGTTTCAAGAACTTTACCTTAAAACCCTAGAACTTGAACTCAAAAATCAAGCTTGAAAATGGTTGAACTAAGGCTTGATCACAACACCGAAGATGCTTAGGATGATGTTAGAGTCAAGTGGTATGGTTGGTTTAAATTATAAAAGATTGGAAGGTGAATTTGGGTAGCTTGGTCGTGAGATAAGGAAGAGAAAATGAGAGAAAATGGTAAGTGTAAAAATGTGATTTTTGGTCTCCCAAGGCCCTCATGGCCGTGGGCTTCTATGAGAGAGAGGAGTGATCAATTTGCTCACTACAACTCCTCTCATCCATTGATTAGATCAATAGTTGATATCCAAAGCTTCTCATCCAAGCTTGTTTCTAATTGGTTGTTCAAAAAGATGTCATAGCCATCATCTTTGACCACTTAGATATTTTCCAAAAGCTACTACCCAATGGATAATAGCTATTGCTATTTATTGTCCAATGGATAATAATATTACACAATGAATAATAGCTTTACCCAATGGATAATAACTTTATCCAATGGACAATAAAAACTCAGATAAAGAAAATTTTCGTCAACTATTTCTGGTTTCGGGTTTAGTAAATTCCCCCGGCCCTGCATTAATAGTCCAAAACTCTCTGGTCCAGGAAATTTTTTTATTTTTCGGGGTCCGCCTCAAACACACATACAGTCTAAAATAATATTAAAATAATCAAAATAAATTAAAAATTCTCAAAAATTAACAAATATTCATAAATATTATAAAACTCATAAATATCAAGAAAAATAAAAAATCAGAGTATTACAATCTTAGATTTGTTGATGATATTTATGAGATATTGATGATTTGATGATTTTTAAGTTTTACATTGAGGACAATGTAGAATATAAGTATGGGGAGGAATTTACATTTTGTTTCTTGTTTCTATTTTAAATTCTATTTTTCTATTTTACTATTTCTATTTTAATTTTATTGTTTTTGTTTTAAATTTTATTGTTTTTATTTATATTTTTATTTCGTTGTTATTTTTTGTTTCTACATTCTATTCTATTTTACTATTATTCTTTGCTAAATTTTGTTTGTTATTTCTATTTTCAAATTCTGTTTTTGTTTTTGTTTTATTCTTATTTTTGTTTTTACCTTTTTTAAAATTATGTTTTTCTGTTTTGAAAAAAAATATAAGAAAGTTTGTTTTTAATTGCTTTCCAATGAAATTTTGAGATTTGTGAAAGTTGTGAGCATGTATCAATTAAAGTTAAAGGTTTATAATATAAGTAAATAAATTCTCTTTTATTTTGATATTAACTAGTTTGGCAATGAAAATTAAATTAACAGATTGAGTTTGATAGAAGCATACCTTGTGAAACTTTGAGTCTTTTAATGAATGGATTGAGCATTTGTATCATTTTCTTCTTTTTTGTGTGATTTTCACTCATGAAATTTGTTATTCTAGAACTTGCTTTGATTCCTTTTTAGGCTACAATTTCACATGCATACATGAACATGATTGAGACATTTTTCTTGAGTTAGCTACTTTAGCCAAATAGCCAACCTTGCATATTTTTCCTTGATTAACCCCCTTAAGTTTATTTGATCATTCCTTATTTTTAGCTCATTACATGCCTTAAATGAAAAATCATGTTTTTACCTAACCTTAGGGAATAGGAGAGCATTGGCTTCATCATTAGAAGAGCTCTTGGACAAGTGTTGGGGTGTGCTAATTAGTGTGCAAAATGTTTAGTGAAAAAGGAAAGAGTGACCAATTGAAATAAAAAATAGAATAAAAAATTGAAAATTTCTAAAAGAAAGAAAAAAAAAGGAAAAGAATATGTAAAGAGAATTTGTATTACATGGATTTAGGTTAAACTTTCATGCTTGTTATCTGAACTCATCCTCAATGTTCTTTTATTCTCTTAAGTATTTAACTTGTCATCTCTATATTATTATTCCCCTTCCTTACCTTGACCCCATTACATCCTTGTATAAAGTCCTCTTGATTTGTGTGTGTATGTGTTTTGAGTAGTGGAGAAGTAGATGATAAGCAAGCTTATGGTAGTTCAAGTTTTCATGAGTTGAATTGAGTGAAACACTTACCTTTTAAACACTTGAAGGATTGAGAGTGTATTTTGTGAGGTTCTATCATTCTTTATTTATGTTTTTCAATTAATGTTACTTTCCTTGTTAGTTTGAGATGTAGAGAAATGCTACTTTATGAATGTTTTAATTCCTTGAAGCTTTGATTGTTCTTCTTGCTCATAGACTTTTGCATTCTTGAACATCATTGGAAAGTGAGTCTTTTATAGTTTTAAACTTTTGAATATGTGTTGTTGTTCCTTGTTCCCTAGTGTTGAATTTCTAGTTTTGCCCTAGAGTGCAAAAGCTAAGTGTGAGAAAATTTGATAAACACAATTTTTATATATTAGTTAACCCTCATATTTAATCTCTTAGACCTCTTAAATGCCTAATTGATTAGTTTTGGTCACATTTTATAAGTTTATATTCAAATTGGGCTTAATTGTATTTTTCAGCATTATTGAGAATTTTACACTATTTCTATATTTTGGCCATAACTTGAGTTCTAGGCATATAAAAATTATGAATTTTACCTTGTAGGAAAATTGAGAGAAAGCTCTACTACTTTGATGAATAGCTCAAAGGATGAATCAAATGTCTAGTGGGTTAGATTGGGCTATGAAGTTAGAATAGAGATGTTGTCGCTAGAACCTAGATGATGTGCAAAGATTGGGCCATAATTTGGGCTGTAGATGTCATATGGAGCTTAAACTAATTTCATTTGAAATCTAAGATACAAATCTTCAATTCTTATGAAGGCCACTAGTCAAAACTGTGATGTTTTGATAGTGTTTTCACCCTTTGAAGTCAGTTGATAGGTTCAGAGAGCTGTTAAGAATATTTTGGGCATAACTCTCTCATTCTAAGCTCAAATTATACAAATTAAGTGTCCAATTAAAGCTAAAGAGGAAGAGGATAAACCCTAAGTTGAGTGAAAACTTGGATTTTTAATTTTATAGATAGTTATTTAAGTAGCAATAGCAACCACAAAACTTAACTTGAATTTTTTACTAGCCACTCTTGCTTTCACTTTCTCTTTTCATCTTTCTTCTACTCTTTTTTCTCTAAGTTTCTTTTTTTTATGCTTCTGGATGAGAAGGAAGAACCTTTTAATCAATCTTAATGATTAACAATCTTGAATTTAATTTTGAGATCTTGTTTTGATTAATTTACATTTAATTGTTAATCAAGTTTCTCTTTTACTTGTTAATCAAGTTCCTTTTTAATTTTGATTAAATCTGAATTGAATTGCTTAATTTGATTTGGATGTTGATGTGACAATTATAATTACCACGTGTTTAATAAGGATTATAGAGTCTAAACAATACATCAAAGGCTTCTTGGATGTTGTTTGTTAAGCTTGGTTGAATTCTGGGTTTTAGATTAATTTAGGATTAGATAGGTGCTTAATTCATTTAAGCTTGATTAATTAAATTCTGGATGCTTATCTAGTAGAGAATTCATTTATCAACTTAAGGCTTCTTGGTGTGATCTAAGGCCAAGAACTTGGTTAGCAATTGAATGGAGTCTTAGTGATCAAGGATGAATTAAACTCCAAATTAGTTTATTTCCTTGGATTAGTTGTTTACATAATTCTATTTATCGTTTTTAATTACTTTAGTTTAATTAATTCTGCAACCTTTTCCCCTATTAATCTCCTAATCTAACTTCTTAATTAGAAATATCCAAGAGCTCGACCTTGTTATGCTTTAAACTACAAATATTGTAATGAATCAGTTTATAAATTGAATAATTTGATAGTCTTGACAGCTATTAGTTTCTCTACTCCCTCCACATCTTGTGCAATCAGATTACATATGGGGTTTTTTTTTTGTTGTCAAATAAAACCTTTTGGGTAGCTATTTTGATGGAAGCAACATTACATGGAGGAGGTTAGGACCTCCTTTATCTTCTCAAATGTTGCTTGATGTGTTGCCTCAAACACAAAGGTCTATCCTCCCTTAAGCAATCCTCTTCAGGGATCTAAGAGTTCGGTAAGCATTGGGACAAACCTGTAATATAGCCTAACTTTCCTTCCAACTTCTATAACTATTGCTTGTTAGAGGGCAGCCATACTTCTTGTATTGCTCTAGTCTTTTTATGTTTGTTGATACGCCTCCTTTGTGCACCTTGAACCTCATAAATTTCCCTTTTGATACTCTGAAGGCACATTTCATAGGCTTTATCCATAGATGGTATCTTCTGCACCAATGAAACACTACTTTTAAGTGGCTTAGGTGTTGATTCTTCTTCTTGGATTTAACTACCAGATCATCCATATAATCTTCCATGAAATCATGCAACATGTCATGAAAGATAGCTGTCATCGCCCGCTGGTAGGTTGCTTTGGCATTCTTTAGTCCGAATGGCATCACAACATAATAGAAGATTTTAAACAACGTTCTAAAGGCTATCTTGATCCCTGGACGCTATTTTGATTTGGTTGTACCCACTAAACCCATCCATGAATAAGAATCGCTCATGGCAAATTGTTGCATCTACAATTCTATCAATGTTAGGAAGCAAAAAATCATCCTTGGGACAAGCCATGTTAAGATCCCTGAAGTCAACACAACACCTGATTTGCTCGCTCTTCTTCTTAACAAGTTTGTCAACCATGTTGGGTGTTGTATTAGCTTAATAAATTATACTTTTAGTAGCTTTTCCAGCTCCCTTTTGATCTACAATTCAATCTCTGACCTGAATTTTCGTGGTGGCTAATTCACTAGGCTTGCTTCTGAGCACACAGCTAGTGTGTTATAAAGGTGGGACTCAGTCCGAGCATTTCTTCATATTACCAGGAAAACATATTCTTATACTCTTTCAACAGCTCAATCTGCTTTTCTTTTTCTTTTGCACCCATAGAGGCTTCAATGAGCAAAGGCCAATGTTTTCCTTGGCCTGTCTCGATATTCACTTCTTGCAAATCTCCTTCTTGCTGCTTAGGCGTGTCCTACAACTCCTAGGGTGCATCCTTTATCTGGGTGTCATCAAATACCCCTTCTCGCTCATTCTCTTCAATGACGCCCTTTAGTGTGGGACCAACGGAGTAGACATATAGTGTCCCCACTAGTCCCCGCTTCCTTATAAGATTCTCCACCTCACCTCCCTATTCTTAAGGCGTTCTCTTTCTACTATCATTCTTGCCCACTCATCTACTTCATACACTTCTTTCCCCTTGCTTCTAATAGTTTCCTGAGCATCCCTAGTACACGGATGCTTGAAGACTTAGGCAAGATGCAAGGCCTTTGGCAAGTCTTGCCTTCTCTCGCTTCTTGACTCCTTTATCCTGATTCCCTCGTCTTTCCTTATACGTTTGATACCTGGAGGAGTTGTCTCATTAAAGAGTGCAGCATCAACAAGATAAGCCTTCATGGCAGGTATCTCTATGTTTTTTCCCCTAAAATTGGTTTTCACAAATTAGTGCAGGGTGAATGGTACACACTAGAGAAAATGGATCTAAGGGAGCCTTAGGAGAATGTGATAGTTGGAATCTCCATCCACTACTTAAAAGGTGTTGGTTGTTTTAGTTGGCCCATCTCAAGGATCACCATTATACACCCTCTAGTTACAACAGGCATCCCTTGGAAGGTGTTCAACAAGACATCTAATCTTCTTAACTGCTCTTTGGAGATTCCCAAAGCCTTGAACACAAGAGTTGGGATTACATTTACCTCGAACCCATTGTCAACCAAGGCTCTCTATACCTTCTATCCTTTTATGATGGCTTCCACAAACAATGGGTGGTTGTGGCAGAATTCTTAGTTAATAATGGTTGGTTCTCTAAACACAATCTTTGTCGCATACAATTGTGCTAACCTAGTTAGTAGGGCATTCATTGCACATAAATCTCTTCTTTTCTTTTTAATGACATTGACTAAGGTGTTTGTAACCTCCACTTTGGCCTTGATGCCCAGGCAAAAAAGAATTCTGAACCCTCGAGTTTTTGCTAGTCCATTATTGAGTACTACATCTAAAAGTTCCTTGATATTCTGCATTGGTACATTATCTCGTGCTCCATCCCCTAAAATAATGGAGTTCATGCCATGATTTGGCAAAGGACACCTATGTGTGTCTCCTTTAGTATTAATTCCTTCACGCAACAATATCTTCCTCTCCTGTAGTTTCTTGGTAAATAGTTTTTCTATCACCCAACATTCTACACTTGGATGGCCATTTGTTTTGTGAAGGATGCAAAATGTTGGGTAATTGTATTCTTCATATGTTAGACTTGGTTTCTCCACCATTAGTCTCAAGATCACATCCTTCAGTCATTCCTTGACTAGTTGGCACTCCTGTTACTTAGAAATTGGAAGAAGGAGAGGTATATCCTTTAGCTTTCTAAGCGTATAATCCTTTGGGGGAGGTACTGCCTTATAATTCCTTTTTTTGGCCCATTCCTTCAAGGCGTAGATATCTAAGACAGAATCTGCTTTATTGGTCCTTTCTCCATGACGCATCATTGCTTCAAACACATCAGTCGCCCATTTAAGTAACTCTAAAAAAGTAGTAAGGCCTCCTAGGGACAAGAATATTTGTGACCCAACCTCCATATTCTTAATGCACTTGTACACCAAGTCTGCTTTAGGGAGTGTCTCTTTACATTGTAAAATGCAGTCCTGATATCCCTTTATGAAAGCGTCTAGCTCTTCTTCACCTCTTTCCTTCATGTGCCTTAAGTCTAGTATGTGTAAGGAACCTTCTTCTTCTAAGAATTTATTTCAAAACTTCGCTTCCATTTCCTCCCATATCTGAACAGAGTTTGGGTGTAGTTTTGTATACCAAGTAAAGGCTCTTCTAGCGAGGGACTTGGAAAATTCCACTAACTGCAGGTCTATGTGTAACATCGTGACTAAGGGAATTGAGTTCCTAGTCTCTTAGAGGAATTCTTTAAGAATATATTGTATTTCAGCTTTTTTTGTTCCCCAATACTCCTAACCATGTTATTATGTGGAAACATTTTCTTAAAATTTCTAACTTATTTTTACCATAAAAATCTTGGTTAGCTTGGAAACATCATAATTAGTTTTAAACTACAAACAGATAAATATGAAACTTAGCCAAAATATTTAACAAGGAATAATATTAATTCTAGTCAAAAAATACCATATAAGGTTCATGAGTTCATACAAAGCATCTAAATATGAGCTTCCTAGGCCTAAGAACCATGTTATGACTCAATCAACATGTTAAGTCATTAAGTACAAAACTATGGCCTCTTATGTCCACTAGTGCATTACAAAATATCAAAATTGGCTAGGCAAGCTACATACCAGCTACATCTATTGGTCATGAACTGAAGTGGCAGTAGAAACCACGGCCCGAACAAAGCCCTCCGCCCCTAGGACATAGACCCAAACATAGCGGATCTCGATCAAGATGTACAAGGTGTTCATGTTTGTTCCTGAGACTCTGAAAGTACCACAAAAGGGTGAGAAATAATTCTTAGTAGGAAAGTAAACATAGTCAATTCATGCATTTTCAATTTCCTTCTTATTAAGTCATTTCCAAGCAATTTAATCATGCACTCACCTTGAACACAAACACAAATGAAATCATGTGAACTATATGCCTACACCTAAGATCCTACATTGGATCTAAATTCTCTTTTTTGATCACATGTGCAATATATCGTGAGCTCACTTTATCAATTGCATCCTCTCGACTTCTTTTTTTCTTTCTTTCTTTAGGTAAAACCCTTCTTGGCACATGGACAAAGTGTGGTAAACTACTTACACGTGAGTAGCCACTTCTAGTTGGATCACCTCCCTTACCATGGATCCTTTCCTTCTTTCTTATTCCACTTAAGGAATATCAAACACAAATAAGAATGCATTACCTTCATAGCTTGGTCGAATGGCCATTATTCTTAGTATTGGTTTTCTTTCACATTTCTCATCACTGGAGCAAAATCTTGCATTCTTCATTTCTTTCTAGGCTTGATCGGATGCTACATGCTAAACATCTCTAGGAAAACATTTCAATTAATCAAGCATTTGGCACACAAAGCATTCATTCATTGATAATCAATCACATCAATCATATTATCAAGGCCTATGGCCAAATCATGTATTTCAAACATAACCAATTCATGCAAGCATTATTAACACTACTTAAGTTCTCATTTTGGCATTCTTCAATATCCATTTATTCAAGTCATTATCTCATATATTTCAAGAAACAAAGCATCACATTCATTCTATCAAAACTTGGCTTCACACCTTTGAACAAGTCCAAGAACTCCAAAAAGAAAGCAAAAAACATTCTTAGGTATTTTACATACCTTGGTCGAGACCAACACCACAATTCACAATCCCTTCTTCTATCAAATAATTCAAATCATAAGCAACTAAGATTATCAAATCATTAGCCCTTAACAATCAAAGTATCATTTTTTTCAAAGTTACTCATAGTCCCTATGCTAGTCTAACCATGAGCTTTAACTCTCTAAGTTAGATTACTCACACTTTTCATTCTTCAAATTAAGAGTATAACTTTATTTAGATGTAAATCCATTACTTAATCTAAGAATAAAACTATTACCTATTCCTATACCCCTAATTTACTAATTACTTAATTATCAATCAATCTAGCCAAGATATCATGTGGATTAGTACTACAGTTCAAATCAAGTATCAATTCAATTTTAATAAGCTTCTACCCTCATTACTTAGTCATGGTCAAAATTATCAACTAACCACACAATCAATCAACTAACTTGCAAGTTTGTACTAGAGTTCAATTCAGGTATCCAATCTAGTTTAACAAGCTCCTACCTTAATTACCTAGTCATGGTTGAATTCAACATGTTCATCAAATATCACTCATTTATCAAATTCATATATAAACGCATTCAAGATAACAAGGCTTCAATTTACCAATTCATTTAGTCATACAAATGATCCTATAATCTAGCTAGGGTATCAATGCAACTTAACAAAAAAATTTTCCCTAACTAATAAATCATGGTCGAATTCAACAAGCTTCCAAGAATCAAACATCTATCAAATTCTCTAGTTCCAATTTACATGCAATCAATCAATACAATCTATCAAATTAGATTTCTTCCCAATTTACCTAGTCATGCCTGAATTCAACATACTTCCAAGCATCAAACATGTATCCAATTTACTAATTCCAACTCATATACAATCAACCAAAGCAATCTATCAAACTAGTCTTCTTCCTAAATTGACAAGTCATGGTTGAATTTACTACATCATCAAGAGTCAATGAGTTACCAATAAATTAATTAAACCATTGATCAATTACGAATCCTAGCACTAGTCTCAACAACAAAAGAATATTAGAGTCCAGGTCCAAATAATTACAAATGATGAATCTAAAATTAAAATACATGGGAATAGGTTATTAAAAGGAACAACTACAAATTCCCTCCTACCTCTAGTGGTGTGAAATCTCTAAGGAAAAGAGGTGACCAAGCTTGCTTGATGATGGTTCCAAACTCCCAGCTTCTCCACCAGGTTTCTTTTTCTCTCCCTTGCTCTCCACTCTCGGCCTCACTCTCCTCTCTAAGGTCTTCAAGTGAATTGTGAGAAAATGCTTTAGCATATGCTTGGGGAGCTTGGCTGAATGGCCTATTTTTATAAGAGAAGGGGTGAGTTTGTTTCTTGATCAAAATACTAATCCTTCATTTATGGTGCCACCCATATCCACCAATCATGGGCTTTAACTTCCACTAGACCTTCTTTCATACTAATGATTAATCTAGGCATTACTCTATCTCTCTCTCCTATTCCTAAAAGCAAAGCCTCTTATTGGTCAAGTCTAGATATTCTTTTAAAAGTAATATTATTTTATTATTCCACCCACGTGGATGTTTAAACATATTAATATTTTATTAGAAGAGGATTCTAGTCCTAATGAAGAGCAAGTCTCTTTATTTTCTTAATTATTTTAATTCTTCAAGAACATGCAAATACCATATTTAATATAATAATTTCTATTTAATTATTCTAAGGTATACACATACATATAAGTCCAAGTAATTCACATGATCTTAATTTAGTCACATGATAGGGCGCATATTTAGTGAGATGAGTTTTTATTGTGAGAGAGTGAGAGGAGTGAATCTTGATCATATAACCAGGTATCAAAGCTTCATGTAATGCACACATACACACACACTCACTCACTCACACTCACATACATATTTTTAGAATTTTTTATTAATTACTTTTAAGCATGAATTCTAAGTGATAATTTTATAGGTATTACACTATGTCTCCTCAATGCATGCCCAGGTCATCTAGGAACAAGATTATGTGTTCCCTAGTGCTCCTTCTGCCGTCAAACTTCCTAAACGTGGGCAGTCGGTACCGAGGAGGATAAGACTTCACAGATACTTTTGCAAAAAAAGGGTGACTCCAAGTATAAAATCATGGTGTGTCCCTCTTTGTGAATTTGGAGAAGGCATCTAAGTCCTTCTTTGGTTATTGAGGGGTCGTTAGCCATTGGCACCATAATGTCACCTCTCTCATTGCCACGGGTTCAGGAACAGCCTCCCCTGCAGGCGCTGCCCTACTGTTGTTGACTTATGAGTTCGCCCTTAGATTTGTCTTCATGTTTGTTAGGTTGTTCTAACTTGCAACAATGGAGTTCAATACAGTTGTCGACACCACCATATGAGGTAAGTTAGGTCCAACATTGGGGAAGGAAGTGGCTAAGTTGCTTAGGAGATCTCTTGCAAGATTTCTAGAACTCACCTCATCTTTGTTCCTCGTGCCTCCTCCTCCTTGGGTCTGAGGGGTTTCTTCTTCTTTTTTTGGAAATTCCTCCATGTTGAAGGATAGTCTCCTTATCATTACCAGTAAGGTCACAGTTGTGTTTAGGGTGGCTTGGGTCAAGCCCATTTCTTGCACACCTCCCTAGCGAAGTCGCAATTGTTTTGAAATGGATTTGAGAGGATTACAAGACAACGCAATTATGGGTTTGTAAAATTGTGAGGTACGTGGATGGTTGGGGGAACTTTGGTTTGTGTGGCTTAACAGAAAACTAGTGAAGTAGTCATGGTGTCTTGTAGGAGGATGTAATGGGAGAATCTCATGAGGACTGCCAGGGTAATATGTGTGTCATGCAGTGGCACGTATCTGAATTTAAGGATAATCTTGGTTAAATTAAGACAAAAAGCCATTTATTTGGAGAAGTTGACTTGGGATCTTTCTAGGAATAGAAGCTCGTAGGATTCTGAGATGTTAAGGTAAGGACTTTCAGCCTATATTTCTAGATTTAGGGGAGACAGATGGTTAGGGTGCTCAATGCTTAGGGGACATAGGTATTATTTTTGTGTTAGTCATTTAAGGGGTAGGATAGGGTAGGTGACGCGAGGCATCCTTCCTCATTGTTGTATCCTAGGTGTCATGAGATTCGTATTCCCATCCAATGATTACCATGAAGTCTCCAATCTTGAGGCCTGAGATAACTCTGGAGAACTCTTCACCCAAAGCCTTCCAAGCCACAGAGTGAATCAGAGTTCCCAACCAACGAAGCTCGCATGTTTAGTTTAGTGATCATCCTCTATGCCTTGACCAAATACATGACAATTGTCTTTCTTTTATTGCCTTTCCATTTTTGTCATTTTGTCCGTTTCTGACTACTTTAATTCGAATCGAACTAGGTCCCAAACACTAAGGTTAGATGACATTTTACTTTTTCTCTCCAACTAAATCCCATCCCATTTAAACTAAAGTAATTCCAAATTTATCTATCAAATCTTTATGTGTGTTTTAGTTTAATTCAAACTATTTATGTTTATGTCATTTATTTAATTATTTTTTGGTGATTATCTTTTAAATGCAAACAATTTATTTAATCATTTATTCAATTTATTTTAGTTAAATACTATTATTTCATTATTGACTAACTGGGCTTGTTTTCAAAGACTCCGTGATATATCTTTTATTTATTTATTTATTTTGTTGAAGCATGTCATTATCTTTTTACTTTTGATAAAGGTTTTTCTGGTTAATCTATTATTTTTACGACTACTTTTGCTGGTTGATCTGAGTCACAATTATGAGCAATTTGGCATAACACCGGATTTTGATTTAAATGTGGTCCAAATTCAATATAAAAGTTATGAATGATTAAGCTTTAAATACTCTTTAAGTTTTCAACTTCAAAACTTAAGAGAACAGAGATCCTTTCTGTTTTGTACCCAAAAAAAGAAGAACAAGAAGAAGAAGAAGAAAAAGAAAAAGAGATCCTTTGTGTTGGATTCATGTAGCCGATCAACGCTTCTCCATCCACTTTCCTAACAGAAAGCCCAGTAAGCCATGCGCATAGCCGCCGAAACCAACACATTCTCTTGTCTCCGCCCTTTAAATCCTAAAAAGAAGTAAAAGTTAATACTTTGTGCTAAAAAATTAGTCAAAATTGATTCTTATTAGATTGCCAAAATTTTCTTTTTTGTTCATTGAGATTTTTAGAGTGCTCGAATTGGGATTGAGTTTTTTAAAATTGACCGTCCAACTAAATGACTCTACCATGTTTAACTTTAAGTAACTTAAAAGAACCTCATTTTTTGCCATTAGTTATGGACAAAAGGCCAATATTTTTTATTTTATACGTTGGAACTATGTCTTTTTAATTTTAGGTAAAGCTAATTTGATTGGGAACTGGATAAGGTCTAAGGGACTTTTTAGATATCGCTTTCACTAAGTTAATAGTGCGACCTTTTCTTTTCTTTCCTAAGCTGTGAGCAACTAAGTATTTGTCCTAGTTTATCAATAAAAAATTTGTACTTTTATATCTTTTCTCTTATTAACTAATGTTATCCAAAATCTTGATGTTTTTCTCTCTTGGATTTTTTCCTGCTTTTAAGGTGTGACATTGGCCTCGGATTCTCATATGAATGCCTCTTTACCTGATTACGGTAGCCATCAAATACAAGTTGGCTGTTTATATATCATAACGGAACTACGTGTGGGGAGAAATTCTTTTGTACATGCAAGTAATGCAACAACTCACTTGGATTTATTAGTATATATATGAGGTTCCCTAAATTGTGCCATACACGTAACAGTTTCTGTGTACAACAAGTTTAAAGTTACGAATGTTGCTGTTTTATGGCTGTTTGGATCCGAAGAATTTTCCACTTTCATATACATATATCCTAAAAAGAATCAAGTCTAGAAGGATACATTTGATTATTTTATTTTATTTTATTTTTTTAATTAATAGACGTTCATGACTTAAATTTAAAAGTTTTGTCAAAGTTCTTTTTCATTTCAACTTTTTTTTTACGGGCATTTCAACCGTTTAAGCAACACTTATTAGAAAGCCAATTTTGACAAAGGTGGTTCATGTTGGCTATTCTTAATTTCTGTTACTAGTACTATCATCTTATTTTTATTTCAAACAATTTTTTCAAATAAAAACTAAATAACCTTGAAATTTGTAACTCTTATTGGAATTTTACTTTGAAGATAAAATTATTTTGGGATTAAACAATTTCAAAAAGCCTCACAAAAGATAACTCAAATAGTAAGTAAGCTTGAGCTTAGCATTGACAGGCTTTGTAATGCACAAGGGCTTGAGTCCATGAAAAATACTCATGAGAGGGGCAACCTCAGTGCCCTGAGAAAGAATTAATTAGTCTCACACAGTGTACACTAACCTCATAAGATTAAAAAAATCATTTTAAAAATAATTTCAAAACATTTCACAAGAATCATTGTGTAAAGAATATTTTCATATTAATTTTCTTAAGTACCAAAAAATAAATCTTTTTTATACTTTTAAAGTTTTGCCTAGGTAGAATATTTGAAAAATAATTATTCACAGAAAAGTTGTGAATACTTCTAACATCACATGCTTGGTTTGAAGAAATATTCTCTATTTTTTTTTCCATTGTTATTTCTTAAAAATGATTTTTAATTTCAGTTCTTTCAATTTTAAAAAATATGCTTAGCTGATATAGTTTTTAATTATTATAAAGATAATTCTTTGGTGCCACAATCAAGTTGACCGTCCAATCATATTACTTAGTCTATTATGGAACTATATGCTTTGACTTTAATTGAGTACGTTTAGAGCCAAAAACGGCAGGTTAACTCATGCCAACCGCTCAACCCGTCTGTTTTTTTTTGCGGGTTGGATTGAATTGATATATTCTTCCAACCAGATAACTACGCTTCATTGGTTAAGCGATGCGGCGACATTAAGTCTGGTTGATAAATGAAAAACTCTTTGATATTATATAATTTATGTTTGAATATTTAATTAGACTATTTTAAAAATTATATTTTAGATATGTGGTTTGAAATTTTTTATCATTATTATTTATTATTTTTTATAGTATTTATTGATTTTTTATATTTATTTTTTTATTTTTTAGTAGGTTATGGAACCATTTACCCATCAACTCATCTATTTTTTTTTTCATTTTATTTTTATGCGCCAACCCGCTTTAACCCGCCAACCCACCTTAGGGTGGGTTATTTCTTCCAACCCATTTTTTAAAACGGCCACTCCACCCTTACTGCCGCATTTTAGCGGGTTGACGCTTGTCGAAAATGATTGACGGGTTGGCCCATTTTGCCAGCTATAAGTACGTTCTTGATTTTACCACTTGGTTGCGGCATATGTGCTACTTGTGTCACCAAAAAATTATCCTTATATAATTAGAAAGTCGTCACTGCATTTTCAACTCCTTGTCCCCGTTTTTGAAATTTTGTGAAGGAAAGAATAAAACAACTATTTGTCATTCTCATATTTGGTTAGGTGATTGGAATAATGGGCATTCCCATGGGAGTGAACATTCATGCAATTGTAAAAATAAGTATTTCACCACAAAAGTAAAAGAATATTCATTTCATCAAAATATAGGCGTGAAAAATGGCCCAGCTCATCCAACCCACCATTTAGCCAGAAAAAAAAAAATTATTGGGACGAGCTGTATTTTCTTAGATCCAAACAAATCAACTTAGACTGACCTAACCAGAAAATTTAATTGACCCAAATCTAACCGAACCTGATTAACCACGGAAATCATAAATCTTTTTATTGTGTTTTATTTTTATCAATTATAGTATACCAAACATAAAAATAGAATGGAGTTATCATTCCATTCTTATATACCAAACAAAACATAGGAATAAGTATTTCATTTCTTTCCATTCCCACTCTCATTCGTATTCATATTTACATTCCCTAAAAATCATCCCATATAACCAAACATGACCTAAGTCCTTTCTTGGGCGATCTTAAGGGCATACCCTCTCATCAGCATGATATATTTAATGGAATATACCTCTCTTGATGGGTTGATGGACATCCAAAGTGATTATGGATTTGCGAATGAAACTTTGAGTTCCTCTGATAGCAGAGAGGCCAGAATCCTTTACTAGTCTAATCTTTTCACATAGTTTCTTCCCATTGGGTGGGAATAAGTCAAGCAGCCCATCGAAGGTCGATGGCCTATATATATTAGCCTCACCTATTTAATAAAACAGTAAAGCCAAAGTTTTTTAAAAAGTCTATTTAGTTAAACAAATTAATTATCTAGTCTTCGAAAAAGTTTTTTAGACTTAACGAGCCGACATGTTTAATTATATATTATTACTTTATATATATAATAATTTAATATTTTAATATAATTAATTCTATAAATAATATATCATTTTTTAATATAAAATATATCAAAGTTTCTAAAAGTAACCCAAACCCCTAATTTTCCTAGCTTTCACATGGCATAGTCGCAGCCACCCTTAGACTTTCATCGTCAAGTGACAACCACAACCCACCAGACACACCCATCCTTCTCGGCATCAGTAAAGAGTACGCAGGACGAGATGGTGGCACACCCATTCCTCCCAATGGTAACCCCTCGTCAGTTCGCTAGCTACTTGCCCACCCTTCACAGTTTGTTAGCTTGTCCCAGTGACACACCCATCCTTCCCGACATCAAGCCCCTGTTCACGGTTCGTCAAGTCATCAATTCATCAATTTGCAAGACCAAGTTCACATTGTCTCAGGTTCATCATTTCTTTAGTGATTTTTATTTCTTTTCTTAGATAGTGAATCAAATTATGTAATATAGCTAAGTGTTTAGTTAAGCTTCTACACAGATTTCATATTTGTGTTGTTCATTTTCATATTATGCATATTAGATGAGTGTATTGTTAAGTTAATTAGATTCTATTTAGCATGAATATTATTTTCTTAATTTAGTTTGGACCTAGTTTCCCACATTTTGTCATGGTTTAAATGAGTGTACTGTTGAGCGGTGATATATAGTTGTTTAATGAGTTTGGACCTACTATATTACTAATTTGCTGATATAGGACCTATTGTTTAATAAGTTCGAATAAGTATTTTCATTAACCTTCTTCTTCTTTTGTAAAAGTTGCTAGGTGTGTGTCCCCTATAAGAATGTGACTTGTGCTTATAAATGCATGATTACACTTTGAGCTTCAAGGCTAGTTTGTGAAAGGAAATAGGAAACTTTCTCCATATGCATAGTATTAAGTGAAGTTTATTATAGGTTCTAAGTTAAGCTTATACTCATAATTAAATTCTTAATTTAGTATGCATAATTAGTTTTTTTTTTAATTTCACTCCCTTCAAATTTCTCTATTTTAAGCTTATTGTCATTGTGTAATGAAACATGCCTACCTAATGTGTTCTCTATTTGAGAGCAATGAAACAATTTTATCAATTCGTGTTTCTCTTAATGGTAAATGAATATGTCCCAACATATTTAAGTCAAATTGAAGATAACATACATGAGAGTGAAAAAATATAGATCAAGTAGATGAGGATTGTGTCATTAAGAAGAAGAGGCAGAAAACATCAATTGTTTGGAAGGATTTTTATGAAGTTGAAGATAATGTATGAGCAACGAAAGTTGTATGCAAATATTAATGTAAAGATAAACTATCTACTTGTAGGAGGAATTCTAGCACTTGCCATCTAAGGAGACATGCAAATGTTCGGAACGATGTTGATCAAGTTAAAGATACTGGAGGAGCAAAGAAAGTTGTATGCAAATATTAATGTGGAGATAAACTATGTACTAGTGGGAGGGGTTCTAGCACTAGCCATCAAAGTAGACATGCAGAACATTGCTTGCAAAAGAGGTTGTACATGGCTATAGAAAATAAGCAAGCCATCATTCCATTTCATCCTTTTTAATTCAACTAATCCATTTGTGAGTCCTAATGTTAGGTATTCTAATGAGATGATGGAAATAGTTACCACTGCTATTATGATACATGAGCAACCTTTAAGCATTGTTGAGTATGAGGTTTGGATGTGGGCCTTCCAATATACAAATTTAAATTTTTAGAATGTTACTCATAAAATAGCAAGAAATGATTGTTTAGTACTAAATAAGGCAGAGAAGAAAAAATTGAAGGCATTGTTGAAAAGTATAAGTAAGATTAGTTTAACTATGGATATGTGGAAATTAAGTCACCAAGTAGTTGAATATATGGTTATCACTTGCCATTTCATTGATGTGGGGAGGAAACTTCAAAATAAAGTTTTTAGTTTTGTGAAGTACCTACTTCAAGGCGTGGAATTGATGTGGCTGATATGATTTTCAAGTGTTCAAAAGCTCTGGGGGATTGAAAGCAAAGTGTTTCTAGTATTTGTTGATAATGGTACTTATAATGACTTGTACCAAAGGAATCTTAAGCACAACTTATCATTGACAAAGTATATTCATGAAAGTGTGAATTATATTAACTACAATGATTAAAGATTAAAGGCTTTTTGTGATGTTGTTGAATAGAAGCGCTTGGAAGATAGGAGGCTTATTATTGATTGTCCAACAAGATGGAATTCTTCATTTGAGATGTTGTCCATTGCTTTGAAATTTAAGATTGCCTTTCCAGGTTACAAGGAATAAGAGCCACATTATGATTATGCACCTTCACATGAAAATTGGGAGAAAGTTGAGAAGGTTTGTCAACTTCTAAAAGTGTTCAATTTAGCCAATCATATAATCTCAGGAAAATAAGTATCCTATTGCTAATTTGTATCTCGTAAGAGTTTGAAGGGAGAAACAAGTAAATGATGATGCGACAAAGGATAAAGATCTCTTCATATGAGAAACGGCAGCTCTAGTGAAAGTAAAGTTTGACAAATATTGGAGGAATGCAATTGGTTGAGGGCCATTGCTAGTGTTTTGTATCTTAAGTGCAAATTTTATATTGTTGATATATGTTTTCCCTTTGTATATGAACCAAAAGAAGTTGCTACAAAGAATATAAAGAAGGTGTGGACTTCATTGCAAGAATCAAATGATGAGTATACGTCTTTTAGTGTGAAAGAGTCATCCTCTAGTGAAGTGAATATTAGTGGTAATAACTCCATCTTCCACTACACCTAAATCTTCAATAATCACTGCATTTGACCAAATCATGAGAATTTTCTATGAAAAAGAAGTATTTACCCTAATGAAAGTAGAATTAGATGCTTATCTTGAAGAAAATGTTTATATTATTGATGGTGATAACAACTCCATTAGTGTCATGGAGTGGTGGAAGAACAATAGCTTAAAATATAAGATACAGTCAAAGATAAATGTTGATATACTAGTTATTCCAATCTCAGTAGTGGCATTAGAGTCCACATTTAGTGTTGGAAGTAGACTTGTTGATAGATTTCGTTCTAAGTTGAATGAGGAATCGATTGAAGCACTCATTTATGGTAGGGATTGGCTGTCATAAGTATGGTTTGAAGAGAATGCCAAAGGTTCAAACTTTTTCTTTTGAAATGATTCTTTTTCTTATATTTGTTAAGATGATTGTTGTCAAATTATTTTGTAGTCTAATAACATAAATTATTTTCTTATATTGAAGGTGCCTTAACAAAAAGAAGAGATCACCTTGAAGATTTGATGTCTTGTTTGCTGGTTGTTGCACTTTATTTGCTGCCTTCTAGGAGGTTTTGATGTCTTGTTTGTTGCCATTTATGCTATTATGTGACTTGATATTGTTATTTGTGATTTTTACATTATTACTGTACTATTATTTGTAGATTTGAGATGATGTGTTGTAGTACTATATCATTATTGACTTAATGGATAATTTGAGGCTTGAGGCCTGTTGGGTTTGTGTTAGTATTAAAAAAACCAGGCTCAGGCCTTGTGTTTATGAAACTAGCTAGACTCATTTAAAGTAAAGTCTGGGGTAACCCGTTTCCATGCTTACTTCCCATACTCTTTGGTATGGCACTTTCTAAGAATCCCCCAACATTAAACCGTAAAAAAAATGAGATGGAAGTCATACGACTCCAAAACACAGCCTTGTCATCATCACCTTAACATCAAGAGTTAGTTCTAGTTTGTTCGTGTTTGATTCTTGAGCATCCTACGCATTTTGATTTTTCTTCACATCATAATCAAAGAAAAGAATGTTTTCTTCCTCACCTACTAGCAGCACAGGTTGGGACAACAATGCCATGGGTCAATGAAAGCTAGAGTCACAAGCTAACTAGCCGATGATAGAGGGCAGCGCAAATAGTAGGATGATAACCAAAGGTGGCACAAACACTAGCAAAGTTAAATTAATGGTTCAAATATTTCATCTTTTCCTTCTCTAAATATGATGGTAAGATCTGGATTGACTTTTACTATGAAAAACTTCCTATTTTTGTTATTATTATTGAGTATTAGGTCATGAGCATCATCATTGTTCTTTATTGATTAAAGACGAATTACAAAATACATTAAAAGATAAGAAATTTGGTCCATGTCTTCGTGCTAACCAAGTTAACTATAGGATTGACTCTTCCTTCAGCCTTAGGAACTAAACAACAACCACTCAGAGATCCTTCCATTAAGAAGCAAACACAACAATTGTGGATGAGGTGTCTAGTAACATCTTATCCCTATCCATGAAATAAAAAGTGTCCTATCACGGGCCTAGTTTTTGTTCCACTCCTAAGGAAGCACTTATCGCAGACAAAGAAGTTTCAAAACTCAAGGAATTAGAACCCAATGAAAACATTACTTTCTATAATAACTAGAGTAAAGAAGAGGTACAAATTAGAGCTAGAGATATGGACAAAATAGGTTTAGGTGTTAGAATATCTCTAGTTTGCTCAAAGAATTCTAATCTTAATTTGGATTAGAATTTGTCTTATTCTACTGCTGATTTATAGCTTTCCCTCTTTAAGGATCTTGTACTGCTACCTCCTTTTATCATGCAATTCCTAGTTGTGAAGTCCACGAATTCAGTGCCTTGGAAACCAAAAAAACACTAGAAGTTTACTAGTAAACCTACGTATAAAGAGACAAAGAAAAGATAGACATCTACTGAAAACCATATATCTTGAATACACCATAGACTATGTATTTATACTAATGAATGGAATAATTACAAATATACAATTTGACCTAATTGCCATATTTACATGACACAATGAACCTAGACATACAATGAGTCTAGACAATTACATAATAATACATAATTTCCAACACTCCCCCTCAAGTTGGGGCATATAGGTCATATTTGCCTTGCTTGTTGCAAAGGTAATTTATCCAAGGACCTCTCATTGACTTAGTAAAAACAACATCTAGTTGATCATTCGAATTAACAAAATTAGTGGTGATGTCTTCAGATAAGATCTTCTCTCCGATAAAGTGACAATATACCTTAATATGTTCACTCCTCTCATGGAATACTGAATTGGAAGTGATATGCAATGTAGCTTGATTATCACAAACGAGTGTCATTTGCTTAATCTCCTTGAATTGAAGTTATTTAAGTAGTTGTTTTAATCAAATGAGTTCAAAAGTGGTTGAGGACATGACTCGATATTCTGCTTTAGAACTTGATCTTGAAAGCATATTTTACTTCTTTTTCTTCTAAGATATCAGATTACCTCCAATGAATTCACAATACCCAGAAGTGGATCTTCTATCAATAAGAGAGCCCGCCCAATTAGTATCTGAATATCCAACAATCTGAGCATAATCCTTACCTTCATAGATGAGTTCTTTTCTTGAATCTCTTTTAATATACTTCAATATATGGATCACTGCACCCCAGTGATCCTCACATGGGGAATTTAAGAACTAACTGATCATACTAACTGCAAAGGAGATGTCTGGACACATAATTATGAGGTAGTTTAGTTTCCCAACTTATCTTCTGTATCTTCCTGGATCCGAAAGTGGCTCCCCCTGATTTGGTAAGAATTTGACATTTGAAACCATAAGAGTGTCAACAGGCTTTGCATTCAACAAACATGTTTCCTTAAGAATGTCCAGAGCATACTTCCTCTGCGAAATAACTATATCATCCCTAGACTGTGCCACTTTTGTTCCCAAGAAGTATTAGAATTCGCCAAGATATTTGTTTTGAAAGTGATGATAGAGATGTTGTTTTAACTGAATTATGACATGGTGATTGCTGTTAGTGATAATAATGTTGAAATATATAATAAAATAAATGAACCCTTGAGTAGTATGGCGATAGAAGACAAAATGTTCAACCTCGCTCTGTATCATACCGAACTATTGAGCTACAGTGCTAAATCGGTCAAACCAAGCCTAAGAGAATGTTTGAGGTCATACAGAGATTTGTGAAGATGAAAAATAAGTCTAGAAGACTCCCCCTAAGTAAAAGAACCCTAGTGATTGCTCTATATAAACTTCTTCTTCTAGATCACCATGGAGGAAAGCATTCATGATATCTTGGTACTGAAGTGGGCCAATGGCAAATAACAGTTATAGATAGAAAAATCCGAACAGAGACCATCTTCACCATCGAAAAGAAAGCTTCTCCGTAATCTAAGCCAAAGATCTAGGAACACATTTTTGCCACCAAACGAGCCTGAGATAATCAATCTTGCCATCATAGTCAACCTTGACTATATAAATCGCCCAATAGCCTACAACAAACTTCCTTGGAGGAAAATGAACCAGCTCCAAAGTACTACTATTCTGAAGGGTACATAGCTCATTAATCAGAGCTTGTCTCCACCCAGGATAGGATAAAGCATCACCTGTAGATATAGGAATAGATAATAAAGACAAGGAAGAAAAATAAACCTAATACAAAGAAGATAAGCAATGATAACTCAAAGTACCATAGTGAGGAGAAGAGTTACGGGTAGACTGTACACTTTTTCTTAGAACAATGAGAAGGTCAAACTCTGGAGTAATGCTAAGAAAATTGGACCGAACCGGTCTGTCAGACCAGTTCAACCGTGAACCGAACTGCTGGCCGGTCCAGTCATGCTTGTGAAATCGGTATTTTAAAACCTGACTTAAGAACTGGTAAACTGGTTTAGAACCGGAAAACTGCTCGAACTAGTTACAGTTCAATGGCTATACTGGTGCTACTTACTACTAAAAATTGTCAAAGTTCCTAAATTGATGCTACTTACTATAATAATTTGATTTTTTACAATGATTTTTAAAAAATTACACTAGTTATTTTAATTTTTTTTAATTTTTTATTAATTTAATACTTTATTTTTATATTAATACTTACCAACATTATTCATATTATTAGAATTATGTGTTAGTTTTAAATAAATAAAAAAGGAATTTAAAATATTAAATTTATATTTATAAACACTAATGATACAAATATTAAAAAAAATAACATGGTAACTTTTATAATTATATATATTATACAAATATTTATATATATTAAAATTATGTTCTAGTTTGTCCATGGTTGATCATTGAACCATGAATTAGTTCCTTCACCAGTTCAATGACTAGTTCGGTTTTCAAAACGTTGCTCAAGAGGCAGTTCTGAAGTTTGTAAAGGAGTCGGTTCTGGTGAAGAGTCCAAAGTGACCTCATCAATGGTAAGAGGAGGTAAAGGATCCAAAGGTGGAGGTGGCCGACCATGATATACCTAGAAGGCACCAATGGTAGTGGTGGGTTCCTTGACATAGGTGTTTAACTTGTATTTGACTCGACTGAGACAAGAGGAAGAAGAATAGGTAAGAATGCAAAGATGGACTCAAGAGTGGAGGAATGAGACTAGAAGAATGAAACAGACTCAAAAAGGTAACATCAACCAAGATAAGGTAATGTTGGAGGTCAAGGGAAAGACAATGATAACCATTTTGGGATCGAGTGTAACCAAGAAAGACACACTTAATAAACCAAGCCAAAAGTTTTTCAAGACTAGGAATGAGATTATGGACAAAATAGGTAGAGTAGAATACACGATGTGTGGGGAATGTAAAAGTTGGTGGGAAAACAACACAAAGTGAGGTACTTGATTATCAAGCACAAATAAGGGCATATGCTTAATAAGTAGTAGGCAGTAAGAATAGCATCACCCCAAAACGAAAAGGAACATGACCATGACGTAAGAGTTTCCAAGTTATTTCAAGTGTCTATTTTTACGTTCGGTAACCCCATTTTACTGAAGGGTATAGGCACAAGATGTTTTGTAAAGAATGCAATGAGAAGTCATAAAGTTTTGAAAAGGCTAAGATAAGTATTCACGGGCATTATCATTAAGCAAAGTACAAATTAAAACACCAAATTGAGTTTTTATTTCTTAATAAAAATTTTGAAATATGGAAAACAACCCATACCTGTTTTGCATTAAAAATAACCAAGCATAACGAGAATAGTCATCAATGAAAGTAACAAAATATTTGGACCCTAAAGTAGACACAGTATAATTAAGACCCCAAACATCATAATGAATTAAAGCAAATGGAGATATAGCTCAACTACAGACTCTAGGACTATAGGTATGTTTCCCAAGTTGACACGACTCATGAGGTAAATTGAAAAACTTGGATAGGCTCAACACCATTCTCTGTAGTTTGGCAAGGCTAGGATGACTCAAATGAGCATGGAAAGTGAGAGGGGAGTACGTGATAGAGAAAACATGAGAAGGGTTGGACAACTAGTAAAGGCCATTGGACTCACATCCAGCACCAATCATCTATCCCAAACTCTGGCCCTACAAAATTACTGAATCTTTAATTAAAGAAATCATACAATTAAGAGAACAAGTCAAACGACTAATTGAAAGGAAATTAAAAGAAGAACAAGGAGCATTAAGCATAGTCAACTTATAGGGAAAGGAAGGGATGGACAGTGGCAATCCTTTAGGACTGTATTTTGGAGCCATTAGCTAATAAATGATCTCCTCGGGTTTCTTTAGTCAACAAAAAATGTTCTTATGTGTTGAATTTAGTCCTTCATGTGATGAATCAATAGAAAGACTTCATATAAAACAAGTTAATTCATTCAAAAAGCTAAGAGTAATAATACATAATTTTCAACATAGTTTAGTTGTCACCAAAACATAATAGACACTATTAACCATAGAAGGTGTTGGAGCTTACATTCTCTCCCTTTTTTTATGATGACAAACTATTTGGAATTTTTAAAATAGCTTTTAAGGATTGAGAGAATTTACCATTTTTGTATAAAGTTTAATAAGCACTAGAGCACTTAATCATGAAAGGATTCTGAGAACGATCAATGACTCCCTCTTAACTTGATACTCAATTCAAATAATTAGCAAATAATAGTAAAGACAAAATGAATATTTTAAAAATTGTTAATCATAAGATCATTAATCAAATTGAGTGAAGACAAACATATTATTCATCATTCATTCATTTAAAACTCCTCCTCAAAACATACATAAATTTGAATAAAATTTTAATTTTTCTATCTCCCCCTTTTGGCATCATACAAAAAGCATTATAGAATATAATAGTAGAGAAAGCAATCCATCATAGATCCTAGGATTGATGAGTTCCACTAGGAGTTAAGGCGGCATATGTTGATGAAAATGGAGAAAAATCAGGAATGGGACGCTAAGGATGATAAGGGTAGTGCTCTCTACAAGGGGTTCCAAGAATAACTTCATTTTCAATTTTATCACCAACCACTATTCAAGCATGATATATCTATCCATGTGAGCATGTAGGATTAAGTGCATCTCCTTTTGCCCAGCATTCAGTTTCCTCAGTCTTCTCATTTTATTGTTATCAGCTCTTAATTTCTTCATTTTAGGCTTAGTTGATTTGTAAGTCCTCCTCACTACTGGTTTGGAAGGAGTAGGTTCTGTATGGGTTGAACTTTGATGGGTCTCACTACCTCTCACACTGGTTCCTTGGCCAAAATCCTATTTATCTTCACCTTATTCTACTTCCAAGACATTTAAGTATGATCCTAGGGACACTGGCTTTCCCAAGGATTCAGGATGTTCTACCCGCATCTCTAGAAGAACATATGTGTAAGGACTAGTCTACTTTTCTTCTCTTGGTGTAATAGCATCATAGATTAGTGAAAATAACTATAATGACTTGAACTAAATAGGGGAATGAGGTGTTTTTTCTTCTCTTCTCTCAAAGACACTCCTCTCAGAATCAAACGAGGGCTCTTCATCATGTTTCTCAAGTTCAGAGAATTCAGTAGTAGTTTCAAAAAGATCCTCATACTAAGAAGATTCAGGTGCTACAACTTTCTCAGCAAGGTGAGAAGGTTACCTTCTCAATGGCTTTCTATAGAGATATTTCTTTAGTAGCTTCTTTTTATTCTTTTTCTCTTCCTTGTTCTTCCTCTTCTTTATCCTTTTTTCTACTTGAGCTTCCTCAACCATTGGAGAGATTAATGGACTATGTAAATTCAAGTTACCTTCTCAAGATAACTGAGTGAGAATATTGGCCACAGCAACATTTGGATCAATATGAGAATAAGTCAGGGTAGGATCCACTTTTGGGTTTCTCAATATCTTCATCTTCTTACTCAAATGGAGTGGCACAAACATATTTTGTAGATATATATACTTATTAATCAAGGATGTTTTCCACAAAAGATTCGTTCTCATGTGTCTAGGAAAGTTCCTCCAGACTCTAAGAAGGTCCCTCTTTAGGGTGAGAACTGTTAGGTAAAGGATAAGAAGCTTTAGGCTCGGGGTGAGAAAGTTCATCAGTAATCTTCTCAGTTTCCTTACTCTTCATCTTCTCCTTCTTTTCCTTTTTTTCTTCTTTTTTGTTTTCTTCTTTTTCTCCTCTTCTTTTTTTTTTTTTCTTTCTTTTTTGATTTTCTATTTCTCTTCTTTTCTTTCACTTTTTCTCTTTCTTCTTCCTTTTCTTTTTAACCTTGACAGTAACATCTTCTTCTAGTTCTTGCTCAAGCTGCACTATCTCAATGATAACTTGTTCTTCTTCCCTATTTCCTTAAAGTTCTTCTACTTTCTCAAGCTCAACTTCTGGTTTTTTGGGCCTAGATGGGTGATCATTTCATATCTTGCTCCTTAATTCAGAACCCTTGTCTTTTGGTTCCCTCTTATCAAGATGCATTTATCTCAAGTTCTTCCTTGAGAAGATAGGTTCTTCTTTCTTAGTTTTCTCTTTATAGACCCACCCCAAAGTGCTTAAACATTTTGGTCAACAACATACCATATGGAAGGCTAGCACTCATCTTAATGATCTCTATAGTAGAGATCATGTGCTTTAGCATATGGAAGGCTAGCACTCATCTTAATGATCTCTATGGTAAAGATCATGTGCTTTAGCATGATGTAGTACAAATTCAATGGTCCTCTTTCCTTGATATGGTATATCACTACCATATCAGTATCATGGATCTTCTCAGTGCTTCCCGCTTTTAGCATGACAAAAAGTGAAGAAACTTCGCAGTGGAGTTAAGTTTGGTGGCCAGTTTTGACTCTTCTCCATCCAAGAACTGTGTATCAACCACTTCATTCCCTTAGCCATATCCTACATACCAACCACCTTGGTCATAGGCCTCTTTGGCGCAATAGTGATGGTAGCAACAAAGTTCATATCTAGATTGAATTAAACTCCTTTGATGTTGGAGAAGATAGACGAGGGATCTTTTACCACCGAGGCACCAACATAGAATTTTTAATAAAGTGTTGGGTAAAATTTCTTAGAAATACTAAAAAGAATTAGCCTATTCAAGAGTTTTGATGTGTACTCTGAGATGTATTCCTTATTTGGCCATCTTTTCGAAGGAAATACTTCTTCTGAGAACTAACTTCTTGAATCTGAACTATTGAAATAGAGACATATGAAGAAAATTGTGTGTCTAAATTATACAACGGGTGCTGAATTATATAGAGTTATTGTAATAAATACAAAGATTACAAAAGATTCTAATTACCATAATTACATGATTTGATTATAATTTAGTTAGCCTATACAACAAATCTAAACACTATTTACATAGTTTTCAACACTCCCACTCAAGCTAGAGCATATAGGTCATATACACCAAGTTTATTACAAATATAACTTATCTGAGGACCTATTAAAGACTTAGTGAAAACATCAGCCAATAGATCAATTGAATTAACGAAGCTAGTGGTGATGTCTCATGTAGGATCTTCTCTCTAATAAAATGACAATTTATCTCCATGTGTTTGGTCTTATCATGAAACATTAGATTGAAGGAGATATGCAATCTAGCTTAGTTATCACAAATGAGCGTCATTTGCATAATATTCCTAAATTAAAGCTCCTTAGGCAGTTATTTTAACTAAATAAGTTCATAAGTAGCTAAAGTCATTACTCGATATTTTGTTCGGCACTTGATCTTGCGATCACATTTTGTTTCTTACTTTTCCAAGATATCAAATTACCCCCGATGAATACATAATACCCATAAGTGGGTCTTCTATCCATAGGAGAGTATGCCGAATCAACATTTGAATAGGTTTTGCATTCAACCAACCTATTTCCTTAAGAATGTTCATAGTGTACTTCCTTTATGAGATAACTATATCATCCTGGGTGCCACTTCGATTCTCAAGAAATAATGAAGTTTGCTAAGATCTTTGGTCTAAAAGTGATGAGAAAGGTGTTATTTTATCTTAGTTAAGCTTTGGTGATCGCTGCAAGTGATAATAATGTCGTCCGCATACAGAATCAAATAGATGCAACCTCGGGTTGTATGGCGATAGAAGACAAAGTGGTCTGCCTCACTTCGAATCATACCAAATTGTTGAACTACAGTACTAAATCGACTAAACCAAGCCCAAAGAGATTGTTTGAGACTATACAAGGACTTGTGAAGATGTCAAACGAGGCCAGAAGACTCCTCCTAAGCAGCAAACCCTGGTGGTTGCTCTATATAAACCTCTTCTTCTAGACCACCATGGAGAAAAGCATTTTTGATATCCAACTTATGAAAGGGCCAATGGCGAATAACGGCCATAGATAGGAAGAGCCAAATAGAAGCCATCTTCGTCACCGGCGAGAAAGTATCTCCATAATCCAAGCCAAAAATCTATGCATACCCTTTTGTTGCCAGATGCACATTGAGATAATCAAGTTTGCCATCTGGGCCAACCTTAACTGTATCGATCCACCGACAACCTACAACAGACTTCCCTGAAAGAAGAGGAACAAGTTCCTAAGTACCATTATTCTGAAGGGCACACATTTCATCAATCATAGTTTATCTATACCTAAGATAGGATAAGGCATCATCAGGAGGTTCAGGAATAGACACAATAGACAAGGAAAAAAATATGCAAAATGTGAAGAAGATAAGCGATGATAACTTAAAGTAACATAGTGAGGACAAGGGTTACGAGTAGACCGTATACCTTTTCAGATAGCAATGGGAAGGTCAGGCTCAGGAGGCAGTGTAGAAGCTGGTAAAGGAGTTAGTTTCAGAGGAGAGTTCGTAGTGACCTCTACAACGTTTGGTGGAGGTAGTGGTGGTGGAGATGGCTGGGGCTGGCGATGATAGACTTGAAAAGGGTGTATGATCGGTGGGGGTCCTCAAATAGGAGGTGGTTGAGGGGTATCGTATTCAGTTGAGACAAGAAGAAGAGGAACAAAGAAAACCTCAGTAATAGGTACAATAGTCAAACTAGAAGAGTTAAAGAAGGGAATAGAATCAAAAAATATAACATTGACAGAGACCAAGTAACAGTGGAGAGTAAGTGAAAAACAACGATAACCCTTTGAGACCGATTATAACTAATAAAAACACATTTGATGGAGTAGGAAGAAAGTTTGTTAAGAATGGGAGTGAGATTATAGACAAAACATGTCGACTTGAAGACACGAGGTAGAAGAGAATGGAGGGGTTGATGAGGAAACAATACAGAGTGGGATACCTGGTTATCAAGCACATAAGAGGGCTTGTGGTTAATCAAGTAGCAAGCAGTAAGAACTTCATAGTCCCAAAAATGGAAATGGATACGACCATGAAGCAAGATTATTCAATTTGTTTCAGTTAGGTGTCTATTTTTGCACTCAGTAACCCTATTTTGTTGAGGGGAATAGGCACAATATGCTAGGTGAAAAATGTTATTAGATGCCATAAAATGTTGAAAAGGTTGAGATAAAAATTCAAGAGCATTGTCACTACGTAAAGTACAAATTAAAACACCAAATTGAGTATTTATTTCATTATAAAATTTCTGAAAAGTAGAAAATAACTCAGACCTATTTTGCATTAAAAATAATTAAGTACATCGAGAGTAGTCATCAATGAAAGTAACAAAATATTTGGAACTCAAATTAGACTCGATACGACTAGGACCCCAAACATCAGAATGGACTAAAGTAAAGGGAGATGCGGCTTGACAACAGACTCTATCGGGAAACGGACTACGGGTGTGTTTCTCAAGTTGACACGACTCACAAAGTAAACTAGATAACTTAGATAAGCTCGGCACATTCATTGTAGTTTGGCAAGGCTCAGATGACCCAACTAAGCATGGATGGTGATAGGGGAATCTGTGACAGAGCAAACATGAGACATGGCAGAGAGTTGGTAGAGGTCATTAGACTCACATCCAGGGCCAATCATCTGTCCTGAACTCCGGTCCTGCAAAATGACAGAGTCTTTAGTGAATGTAATATTACAATCTAAAGAACAGGTGAAACGACTAATAGACAGTAAATTAAAAAGACTCCAAAGAATATAAAGCACAAAATCAACAGATAGGAAAGGGAGGGGATAGACAATACTAATTCATTGTGACCATGTTTGTGAACCATTTGCTAAAGTGATTATAGGTAAATAACCAAAATTAGAAATTTTGGAGAAAAAGTGCTTATTACTAGAGACATGATCAGAGGCACTAGAATCAATGACCCAAAGATGGTGAGTGAGAGAGACAAGCAACCGCATTACTAGTGTGCTCAACAAATGTAGTGGAACTAGAGGTCTAGAGTTGCTCATCCCACTTCAAAAAATTTACATAGGCAATGAGAAAAGTAGTTGGTTGGGCAGAGGGCTCAAATGGATTCGAGGCAACAGTCTGTGCAACATTGGCAGCTCGTGGAGGACAGCCATATAAAATCTAATACTTATCAATGATATGACCCAGCTTATTGCAATGATCACATTTTGGACGGGGTCTTCTCGAGTTGCCAAAATGAGAAAGACCACGATTATTGCTCTAGGAGATAAAGATAAAGGTATCAACCGAAGTTGGAGCAACGATAGAATCAGAGAGCTACTTGGCCTGGACCCAGAGCAAAGTGGACCCGGTCGTGCTCAGAGAAGAGATAATGGGAGAACCCAAAATCTGATCACGATTGGCAGAATATTCCGAAGGAAAATGATACAAGGCCATGAGCATGAAGAAGCTACTATATTGCTCGAATTCCTTCACTAGGGTATTAGCAGAGGGCAACAACTCATTGAAATCATGGAGAACACCATGGACCGTCCCCAAATACAATGACATAGGACCATCAAACTTCCAAGGAGCAACAACACTTTTAAATTATGACATACCCCATATAATCATCGAGTGTCATTAGTACAAAGAACCTTGGCTTGCTCCCAAATAGCCTCACATGTAATATGAACACGAAAAATCTTCTTGAGAGATAGATGAATAGTAGATTTGATGATACTGCATAATTGGCATTAATCTTTTTCCACCTTGATTTGTCAGCCTCAAGCACAGACTTAAGCTTCGTGGTGAGGTGTTTTTTATAGCCTTGGCTGTTGACCTACAGTTTGATGTTTGAAGCCCAAGTATCATAGTTACTGCCATCCAATTTGTCAGCCGAGAGAGGGGCACTGACGTAATTGGTGAAAATAGGAGGCACAACCTTCGAGAGGTCTTTAGAGTCAGCTGAGGAGGTAGAACTAGCCATAGGTCAGAACACAAGTGGTTAAAAATCAAAACCACAAGTACCTGAATAGCTTTGCGCAAGTGTATAAGGCCACACAGAGGTCAGTTGATAGAGGTGAGCTCAGATCCATGTAGAGGAGGCCAGGGTGAGTTGAATGAGATTGGCGGTTGCCGGAGAGGTGGTTGGATGCGCTGTCATGCGCCAGAGAAAAAGGTGGTGCATGGGCTGCACATAGAGAGAAGAAGCCGAGCTTGGGAGCGCGTTGGACGGCTACCGGAGCTACGCCTTCAAGGGTTGCCTGAACTCAGGCTAGCGGTGCGACTAGTGAGGTCGCAGGCCAGAAACAACAATGGTGGATAGCGGTAAGGGACTGTGGCAGTGACGAGAAGATGGTGTTTATCAGCAAATCGTAGTCGAAACATAGTTGACCGAAAAAACATTTTCACTAGAGAGCAGTGGGCTCACAGAGCATGCGCGGTTCTAGGATTGTCTCTCTTTAGGCTGTAGATACCATGTTGAAAGAGTAAAAAGAGAAACATAAAGAAAATCATGTGTTTGAATTACACAACAGAGGCTGAATTATGTAGAGTTATTATAATAAATACAAAGATTACAAAAGATCCTAATTACTGTAATTACATGATTTGATTATGATTTTGTTTGCCTATACAATGAATTTAGACACTATTTACATAGTTTTCAACATGAACCATTCATCAAATCTCTGTTTTTCCTGCTTTACATACACAAGCATTGCTTTGGTCTAAGAAGGTTCAGGTTGCACATGTACTTGAGTTCCTTCTTCTTCTTTTCCTTCTAAGACCAGTGCTTCCTCGATTCTGCCCTTCTTCTTGGGTGCAGTAGATTTTGCTACCCTTAACATTACTCTTAGACTCCTCATTCACTTTGCAGCAACAACATTTTCTTTTGCTTTAGGAAGAGAGGATTTGGGTTTTGGTGAGGATTCTTATGGAGTTGGAGAAGAAGGGTTCGACATTTCTTCTTCAATTGATTTTTCTACTAAAAAGTTAGGAGAAATCTTTATTTTTTGAACCATATGTTTAACTTTCATAGTCAAAACATAGAAATCAAAGAGGGGTGAAAGAGATAAGGATTGTGATACAGAGAAAATTGGGTTTTCATAATAGACAACACAATAAGAGAGAGAAAAAGTGTGTGTGAGACTGGTTTTTCGCAATTGACTGATGAGAATGAGTTGTACAATGAATAAGTGAAAGGTTGGATTTATAGGAGATGAAAATATTAATGTTGCTAGCATTTTTTACCATTGTAGGTAGAGGTGTCAAAACGAAATAGCCTGCATCGGGCCAACAATATTTGGAGCTGGGCTAGAAATGATGCATTAGTAAATTATAAGCCCAGTCCAGTCTTATGCGGGCTACTGGTTAGGCTGGGCCGACCCGCCGGCCAGTATTATATGGTTTTTTTTAAAAAAATTTCTTTAGTTTGCAACACTTAAAAAATTTTATTCTAATGTTTCAACATTTTTTTCTTTTGTATAGTTTAAATCCCATCAAGTATCAAATAAAAATTATTTTTATAAAAAAATATTAATTTATATTTAACAAATTAAGAGCAAGATCTTTATATATCATATAAATTATACAATAATACCCTAATTAAAAATCAAACTTCGGGAATGCGGCTCAAACTGGCCCATTACGGGTTGAGCTGGCCCAATTGGGCCAAAATTCTTTTTTGCATCAAATTATTTGGCCTAATCTGCCCATTTTATCAGGCCAACCCATTTTGACATCCCTAGGTGTAGGTTAGTATTTTGGATTTATAAAGAAAGAGAATGTTTAAGTAAAAACTATTTATTGGAATAACTGTCATAGGATAGTTAAGCACCAAGTGATTATGAGAAGGATTAGGTGACAAGGTTTGCTTAGTGAACATTTTCATTAACTCTCTCACAACTTTCTCACCTCCTAATGCTCAACTTTCTCATGTTGTTCAACATTATCCAAAGCTCTCAGTAGCCTTTCTCAAGCCCATTCATACAATCTTATGCAATCAATCACATTCAATTCATCTAAAAAATAATCAATATACATGTGTAACAACACAGAAATTAGGATCAATCCCTTGATAGCCATCATTTTGAGATTTTTTTTCTTATAAAAAGAATTTTCCCTACTAAGGGGTTTGGAAAAAATATCTACCCATTGATGGTTAGTATAAACAATTTTAGTTCAAAATCACCCTTTTGGACATGATCACAAATAAAATGATGCTTGGTCTCAATATGTTTTGATCTTGAGTGATGTATTAGATTTTTAGAAAAATTAATAGCATTTGTATTATCACATATAATAAGGATATGATCATACCTTATGGAGTAATCCTCCAATTGGTGTTTGATCCATAAGAGTTGTGAGCAGTAGCTAAAGGTTGACACATAATCAGCTTCTATTGTAGAGAGGGAAATTGAATTTTGCTTTCTACATGACCATTGAAAGTGGCAAAAACACGAGAAAGGGAGGTTGAATCATGCTTTTAAAATATAAAGGAATCCTACAAAAATTTACAACTTTTCAAGTTTCGCAACTTGAATGTATTAGAGTATAAATCAGAAGTTTATGAGAACATAAGAGTTACCTGAGAGGAATGAACTTGATTCAATTTTAACTTAAAACTTAGTCCTTGTTGAAGTGAATAACTAGTTTTAATATAAACTTAAGTGATAAAATCAACAACTAAGTAGTCAGAAAGATAAGAGTTTAGACTTCAGAAGATTCACACTCAGAAGCTTATACTGGTTTGGCTAATCTACTTGCCTACATCTAGTCTCCAATTAGAAACCAGGATTTTATATTACCATGAGTATTCTTTCATCAACCCTAGCTTCTCCATGCTAGATTACAAGTAGTATTTGTTCCACACTAGCCTCTTCAAGCTAGATACTCACAAAGATCACTAACGCATCAAGAAACAAGAGAAAGTTAGGTTTGGGTATCTCTCAACACTTAAAGAGTGAATTCAAGCAAATGATTACAAAGATAGGAATGATGTTCTAACTCTCTAACACTCAAGGAATGGATATATACAAATACAAACTTGAGCGAATGAGTTTCTCTTTTTAGAATATTGAACAGAAGCAGGTTTCAGCAGAGAAACTTGATCAGAAGCTTGTTTTGGCCATTCAGAAGTTTGATCAAAAGTTTGGCAAAATGACAGTTAGCTTCATGTCTTCTAACTTATAGGCCTTTTCAATTTATAGGCATTCAGAAACTAGCTGTTTGAAGTTCCAATGGTTACTGTTCATAGTGCAATTATCGTTTTCTTGTCCTATAGTGTGATCAGTCAACCTTTTTATAAATGTTTTTGTCTTTTTCCAGTGATAGATAGAAGTTTCAAACTTCTGATTCTTTCTAACTTAGACTTTGCTATTTTTGTACATGATTCATCATCTGAACTTAGATGCTTCTGAAAAGATTCATTCTTCTGATGCTTGATGTTTCTAATAGGTCTATCTTCTGATGGTGTTCCTTTTTTATTGTAGTTTTTTGATTGACTTTACTTCTTAAGACTTTTCTTCTAATGAACTTGGTTTCTGAGGCTTGTCTTCTTATGAACTTGGACTTTAGAAACATAACTTCTGAGGAATTTTTCTTTTAGAACATTTACCTTTGAAGAGTTTTTTGTGACTTTATCATGAAAATAATTCTTTACTTAGTCTTTTTTCTGAAAATCTTTGAAGACAACTTTTGGATTTAACAAGACTCTCAACAGGCGATGCTTGGATAACTTGATTTATGAAAAACGAGTTTGAGGTTCTTCTCAATCTATTCTATTAAGCACTTAAGATAGAAGGTTATAAGAAAATATTCTAAGGCTAAGTTTGCTGATCATCAAAACTCAGCAGCTACTAAAGAACTTCAACAAGTGAATGCTTCTTAAGGGCTTTGGAGCTTACAGCCATGTCACCAAGGCATTCCTAGGAAGCGACATGCACCACTTGTGCTCTTTCTCTCAATTCTATCTCCAGCAAAGTTAGCATCACAATGCCCTACTCGATCAAAACTAGAACCTTTCTTATACTACAAATCATAGTGTTGATACCCAATTTTGCCTATTTTCTTTTATTTTCATTTTATTTAATTTAAATTTCTTTCTTTTAAAAAGAAAAATAAAAAAAAGGAAAAAATAAAAAAAATCACTAACTTTGTTCTTATGGGTCAACCCATGGCCCAATTTCCATCTCAACCGTAACCCAATTTCGTTTTTAACCCATGACCCAATTTCATTTTCAACCATTCCTTCTTCCTGTTGCTGCAACCCTAGCCTCCACAAACAGCTACATTGAATTGGATTAAAGGTTTCTGGCTGTTTTCTTTTCTATTTGCTTTCCAATCATGATTGAGAAATAAATTTTGACAGTTTTTCTTTTCCTTTGGCATTCTAATCATTATTCAGAAACGAAAGGTTTGGCTATGGAATATTATAAATCTCAAGCAGACAAATCAGAAGGGTGATTAATCATTCGGGGAGGAAAAATACAAGCAGAGAGCAATCACAGAATCACATAGACGGATTGAGCAAAAAGAAATTCTCACGCATAGAAATTCCCCAGACAGATATCAAAAATAGAGAGAAAATTCCCACATAAGCATTCACCTCCTGCCACGCCTAAAGCCCCTGCTTCCACCTTCATAGCAACCCCCAATTTAGCAACCCAATAACTACCTGCAACCTTCACCCAACTTCTCTTCTAAATCATTTTCAATTTGAAACCACCCATAATCACCATCACCTTCTTCCATCTTCCTCTGCCCTCTCCATTTTCATCCCTCCAAACCTCCAACACCACCCGTAAAAATAGCCCCAAACCTCCATCACCATCTTCAACTTTCATCATTTTTCTCATCATTAACAAACATCAATAACCACCCATCCTAAACCACCACCAACACCCATACACAATATTTCATCTTCAACCTCTCCCCACACACAGAAGAAAACAATAGCACCATCCTCTCGGCCAACACCGGCTCCGCCTAGTCGCGAACCCTGCACTGTTCGCACCTCACCCAGCTGCGCCACTGGCTTGCTACATCATAGTCGTTCCGACCGCACCTGTCCCCTGCGTCGTCGGCCTGCAACGCCCGTTCTAGATCGACCGCTCCCCAGCCGTGAACTGCCGAATCTGCGCAGTCCGGAGCCCCTAGATCCCGCGCCGGTGAACCCGTTCCAGCCGGCGTCGACCAATGGCGCCACTCCCTCCTCTGCCGCCACAGCTGCATGAACGAACCAGTCCAGTACCCCGTTGCCGCCGCACCCCCTACGAGCCCAGATCCGACCGGATCTAAACCGTCCACCACCGCGACTCAGGCCGCACGAACTCGTCTCTGCACCACCGTGAGCTCCCCACAGTGAGTTCTCCCTCTCCCCCTCTTCTTCTTTCTTTTCAATTTCGTTTGATGTTTTTGAGACTAAAAGTCTCTTTTATTTTGCTGTGCATTTCACTTCTTTTTTTTTTGGCCTGGATCGTTAGTTTTTATTTTTTAAAACCTGCTTTCATTTTTTTTCTTCTAATGGGCTTACAGCCCATTTCCCTTTTAAAAAGTTTTTTTTACTAAAATATAAAAAATGTGTGAAATAAAAAAGATCCAAATATGTTTTGAATTTTAAGATTTAGTACTTGTTTGACCATATTTATTTTACTTAATGATATGTTTTATATTGTGTTTTGTGATTAATAAAAAATAAATAAATAAAATAAAAATGCATAAAAAATAAAAAAAATCATAAATAAAAAAATGTAATGAAAGTGAACTTGTGATTTGATTTGATTTGATTATAGTTTGTCTGTCTCTTTATAACTTGTGAATTTATTTTATTGATTAAAACTAGCCGATGACGGAAAATTGGGAGAGGATCAGAGCGCCAATCAAATACATTCTTTCCGATAATCTTGAGGCTTTATATTGGATTTTTCCAAGAGCGTTGGCCAGGTCTAATCCCCACATAAAAATTAAAATAATTATGTAAACTAAAATATAACTTTTTTTTATAAACCAAAATAAACTTTTCTTTTTTGTAAAATAAAATATTCAAATAAAAGTGAACAATTTCATACAGTTTCAACATCATGATTGTGGTGAATTAAAGTTTTATTTTTCATGAAGACTTTTTAAAAAAAAATTACTACAAAAATCTCATTGTGCCTAAAAATATTCTTTTTTCTTAATTATAAATGAGATTTTATTTGGCCATTTTATTTTGAAAAATACTTCTCTTCAAAAACATAAAATTTTAATTCACTACTTTTATATAATATGTTGTAAACTTAGAATTTATTCCAAAATAATAGCTATTTAACCACCCATTCCATGTCTTAGTCATTTATCATCTTTGATAACATGCATGACAAAATGGGACATATCAAAATAAAAACAAAAATAATTCTTTTTAAAAAGGACCAATTTAATTAACCTTGCGAATAATATTAGATTAAATAGGTAACCGCTCTTAGAACGGACGGTGTAGGGTGCTAACACCTTCCCTACCCGTAATCAACCCCTGAACCACGAACTCTTAAATGCAGACCATCTTTTAGGTATCCAATTGCACCATTTTATTTAATGGATAAAGCGATTGATGGTGACTCGCAATACCCCGAGGTCTTTTCCTCCCTTTTCTTTTTATTTTCGTGGCGCCCTTCGAGACGGTTGCGACAGCTGGTGACTCCACTGGGGATAGTTAAAGGGTTAAATCTTATTTTAATCTCATGTGATTTGCTCCTTAATTATGTTGGTCTATTTTTGTTTTATTTGTTTATTTGTTATTTGTTTCATATTATTATACATTTTGTTTACATTATATGTATTATATTTCTGCTTTGTAAATAAATTCTCTCATGTACACCTGCACACACAAGCTCTATACCCGAGCTCAGTACCTTGTAGGCTTAGACAGAGGGTGAAGTAGTGTTGCTTTGTGAGACCGTTGGTCTCCGATTAGGCACATGAAAACCCCTCACTCAAATTGAACTCTTTCCGCTTGTAACCTATCATGGGTGAGGGTGGAGAACTCTTACTAGCCAAAGTGTTAGTGACAGCAAGGGGCAATTTGGAGACCTTTTGTTTGATAAGGGTCTAGAACCAAAGCTATCACTTGTAGATATAACCTTAGAGCTACCATCGTTCATAGAACCTACCCTGCTGGACGAGTACCAAGATTAGGTACCCCTTTTCCTCTAACACATGAGGAATTTCTGTTTGTCTTTTATTTTGTAGTTGCTAACTCTCTTTTTGTTGTTTTCTTTTATCTTGCATTTGCATATATAGTCCAATCCTGTAAAGATATCGGTAAACCTCGAACATGAATAAGGGGAAAATGGCTCTAATGTCTGAGGTGGCAGAGAGTATCTGGGCTGTCGGTGAAGAGTCTGCAAGAATTCAAGCCAAGGAAGGAAATAGTTTGCATCATGAGGATGCTCCTTTACCTCTCTTAAAGGGGAGCTGTGACTTTGAGCAAAATGACCTAAGGAGGCTCCGTAATGTGTGGTGTAGTATGAGAATACAAGAAGAGTTCAATGACAAGTATGGAGATATTGCAGCTCTCATGTTCATCACCCCTGACCTCCAAATGTTGAAAGCTATGCTTCATTTTTGGGACCCCTCATATCGGTGTTATACTTTCTAACAATTTGACTTGGTGCCAATGATTGAGGAGTATGTTAGGCTTCTTAATAGAGATGACATGCCGAAGGACAAAGTATACTTACATGACCTTAAGAAGACGCCAAGAAGGATGCTGTCCAAATTAATAGGTATTCAAGCCAATGAATTGGACAAGTACATAATGGATAGAGGATGAAGTCTAGATTCAGAGTTCTTGCTTAGGATGATTAAAGCTCAAGTTAATCAAAGTTTTGGTTTGGTAGCACTAGCCCTCGCTACTTATGGGTTAGTAATTTTCCCAAAATGAAAAAATCAAATAGATGGATATGTGATTTATTTGGTCGAGCAGATCGAGCATGGGGTACACCCAGCCCCACCAATTTTAGCCGAGACAATTCGATCCCTGAATTATTATCGAGTCCATTAGAACGGAAGATTTTGGGGATGTGCACCATTGCTTGCAGTATGGACTTGTGTTTCAATCTTAAATCTAACACTCTTAAAAGGATTTATGTTTAATCAAGTGTCTTGAGGTGTTAGAAATGACTTACAAGCTTTATTGGACTTGAAAAATATGTTCAAAGGCCAATGTAATCGATTACATGATGTTTGTAATCGATTACATAGCAAACAGAAGCCATGTAATCGATTACATGATCAATGTAATCGATTACAAGCAAGACAGAGGCCATGTAATCGATTACATAATATATGTAATCGATTACATCAAGCCCAGAAAGGCAAGAACACGTTCAAAAAGTCATGTAATCGATTACATATATTATGTAATCGATTACACAGCAAGTCAGAAGTCATGTAATCGATTACATGGATATTGTAATCGATTACAAGCAAAGTCAGAAGTCATGTAATCAATTACACCAATAATGTAATCGATTACACAGAGCCCAGAAAGCCAAGAACACGTTGGAACAACAATGTAATCGATTACATAAGTTGTGTAATCGATTACACGAATCCTGACAACGTCTAATGGCTATATTAAATGCATTAAATGCATACCCAAACCACCCCAACGGCTCTATTAATTGAGAAACTTATAAATACCAAAGTTGGGTCTTCATTTGAGGTTGACCTTGAATCAAAAACTGATCACCAATACTTCCAAACGTGAATCAATCCTCAAATCCACTTCTTACTCTGTTTTTCGTTAAAAATGTGAAAAATCTTTGAGAGCATATTAGAGCTTCAATTTGTAATCATCTGCTCTAGTGAGAACTTCATTCAATCTATCATTATTGCTTTGTAAAGAGGGTGAGGCATCCCTCCAAAAGTGTAAAGGGTGAGGTATCCCTTAGTTGAAGAGACTCAAGCTCCAAGGGTGAGGTATCCCAAAGTGTTGAGTGCTCAAGGTTGTAGTGGTTGTCAAGCACCCATTGAAGCTTGAAGATATAGTGGAAAATCTCAAGTTGTTGCTTGGGGACTGGACGTAGATCACAAGTGGATTGGTGATCGAACCAGGATAAATTATTGTGTTTGTTTTCTCTAAACCATTCTCTTCACATTAAGTACTGTTTTATTGATTTACTTGAATATTGGTACCTTTGGCTATTGCATTTATAAGTGAAAGTGTTTATATTTTATATCCATTCATCTCTAATCATCAATTAACTTCAACGAAAATTATTTATCAAACGATTTGTGAAAGATTTACGAACTTAGCTTTCATACTCAATTCACCCCCCCTCTTGAGTATTGAGGCCACTTGGTAACAAGTGGTATCAGAGCTAGACTCTTATATAAAGAGCTTAGCAGCTTCAAGAGAAGTGATGGCTTCAAATGGTTTTTCAAATGAAGGTTTTTCTATAAACAGACCACCTTATTTCAATGGGGATAGTTATGCCTATTGGAAAGAAAGGATGAAAATTTTCATTGAAGCTATTGACTTAGATGTGTGGGACGCCGTTGAAAATGGTGCTTTTGTCCCAACACAAACTAAAGATGGTGTGAAAATTAATACACCTAGAAATGAATGGACCAATGATGATAAAAAGAAGGTTCAATACAACTTGAGAGCCAAGAACATCATCACCATATCTTTGGGGTATGATGAATTCTTTAGGGTGTCAAATTGTAAAACCACAAAAGAAATGTGGGATACTCTACAAGTAACTCATGAAGGTACTAGTGAGGTAAAACGATCTCGAATAAACACTCTTACTCATGAATATGAATTGTTTAGAATGAACCAAGGTAAGAGTATTCAAGATATGCAAAAGAGGTTTACTCATATTGTTAATCATCTTATCTCATTGGGAAAGACATTTCCTAATGAGGATCTTATTAACAAAGTCTTGAGATGTCTAAGCAGGAATTGGCAACCCAAAGTGACAGCGATTGAGGAATCAAGAGATTTATCAACAATGTCTCTAGCCACCTTATTTGGAAAGCTTCAAGAACATGAGCTGGAACTAAATAGGCTCAACCAAAATGAAGAGCATGACAAAAAGAAGAAGGGAATTGCTCTCAAAGCTACTTCCTCTACAATTGAAGATGATGATGAAGATGGTGAAGAGGATGGTGAAAGTGCTGAGCTAAGTGAGGAGAATCTTAGTCTCCTTGTGAGAAAATTTAGAAGATTCCTAAAGAACAAGGGATTTCAAAGAAGACCACCCTTTCCTCAAAAGAAATCGTATCACGAAGGAGAAGGATCCTCTACTCCTCCAAAATGCTATGAATGTGGAAAATCGGGACACATGAAAATGGAGTGTCCTATGTATCTCAAGAAGACAGAGAAGTTTGAGAAAAGGCCTTCTAAGGAAATGAAAGAAAGAAGAGCATATATAGCTTGGGAGGACAATGACTTAAGCTCTTCCGACGATTCAGAGAATGAAGAAGCCCATCTTTGCCTCATGGCTCAAGGAGAAGAAAGTGAAAAAAACGACACCGAGGTAACCTCTTCTAACCTAGAACCTTCACCTTCTTATGATGAATTGTAAGATGCCTTTCAAGAATTGCATGATGCATCTTTAAGGCTCACAAAAATGGTTTTGTCTTCCAAAAAAACAATATCCTTATTGGCAAACAAAGTTTCTATTTTAACTAAGGAGATAAATGAGCTTAAAATTGAAAATGAGACTTTAGGACTCATTGATGCTAATTCATTATGCATGACTTGTTCCTCACATGATAATACATCCATATCATTACCTTGTTTATCATGCAAAGTTTTTGAAAAAGAAATTGAAGATTTGAATAACACTCTTGCAAAATTCACTTTTGGAAGAGACAACTTGAATGTATTGTTAGGGAGACAAAAATATATTTTTCAAAAAGCTGGTTTGGGATTTAATCCAAACAATCATCAAAAGTCTTATAAGAACTTCTTTGTTTCCTCAAATACCTCAAGTAGTCCCTTTGTCAAATGTTTTCATTGTGGTAAGAAAGGGCATAGTGCATCAACTTGCAATGTTAGAAAGAACATAAACACTAAGGTTGGAATAAAAAGAGTTTGGGTTCCTAAAGGTACCATGCTTAACTCTAACACACAAGGACCTAAGACAATTTGGGTACCAAAGGTTAAAACTTGAATGTGTGTTATAGGTGTGCTTAAAGACCAAGAGCTCAAGTTGGTATCTTGATAGTGGTTGCTCTAAGCACATGACCGGTGATGGCTCCAAGTTCTCCTCCCTTACACACAAGAAACATGGTCATGTCACATATGGTGATAACAACAAAGGGAAGATTCTTGGAATTGGCAAAGTTGGTAAGATCCCTTCATCATCTATTGATAATGTTTTGCTTGTTGAAGGACTTAAACATAATTTGCTTAGTATTAGTCAATTATGTGATAAAGGCAATAGAGTTATATTTGATTCCTCCTGTTGCATAATTGAGGGAAATGATGATAAGCAAGTTAAGTTTGTTGGTCATAGAGTTAATAATATATATATGATTAGTCTCGATGATATCTCCTCAAATGATACTAAATACTTTATGAGTAAAGAAAATGATTCATGGTTATGGCATAGAAGAATTGCTCACATTCACATGGATCACTTAAACAAATTGATTTCTAAAGAACTAGTAATTGGTCTTCCAAGGCTCAAATTTGAAAAAGACAAACTTTGTGATGCATGTCAAAAGGGAAAACAAGTAAATGTCTCTTTTAAAGCTAAAAACATAATTTCAACTTCTAGACCTTTACAACTCTTACATATGGATCTTTTTGGTCCTTCTAGAACTATGAGCTTTGGTGAGAATTACTATGCATTAGTGATTGTGGATGATTTTTCTAGGTTTACATGGACATTATTCTTGGCCCACAAAAATGATACTTTTCAATTATTTAGAAAACTTGCCAAAGTTATCCAAAACGAAAAAGGTTTTTGTATTGCATCCATAATAAGTGATCATGGTGGTGAATTTGAAAATCATGAATTTGAAGCTTTTTGTGATGAACATGGCATTGAGCATAATTTTTCTGCCCCTAGAACACCACAACAAAATGGTGTTGTAGAAAGGAAAAATTGATCTTTAGAGGAAATGGCAAGAACTATACTCAATGAGGCCAACCTTCCTAAGTAATTTTGGGCGGATACGGTTAACACCGCTTGTTATGTTATGAATAGAGCCCTAATAAGGCCAATTTTAAAGAAAACCCTATATGAATTGTACAAAGGAAGGAAACCTAATGTGTCACATTTTCATGTCTTTGGATGTAAATGCTTTGTTTTGAATAATAGAAAGGATAACTTGGGGAAGTTTGATGCAAAATCTGATGAGGGAATATTCATTGGTTATTCTATTCATAGTAAGGCCTTTAGAGTCTATAATAAACGAACTATGACCATAGAAGAGTCTATACATGTTACATTTAATGAAACTAACCCAAATGAGCTGAGAAAGGAGCTTGTTGATGATGTTGCAGAAATCTTAGCAAAAACACATTTGGAAAATCAAGAGAAAGAGTCCAAGAAGTAAGAAGAGAAACTCTTTGATCACTCACCGCAAAAAGATTCAGAAATCTTGGATTTACCCAAGGAATGGAGGACTTCAAGATATCATCCTCTTGACAAGGTGATAGGTGATGTATCAAAAGGGGTAATCACTCGAAACTCACTTAGAGATGCATGTAATCACCTAGCCTTTGTCTCTCAAGTTGAACCTAAAGACATAAATGAGACCATTAATGATGAGCATTGGATCTTGGCCATGCAAGAAGAACTAAACCAATTTGAGAGAAATCAAGTTTGGGAATTAGTTCTAAGGCCCAATGATCATCCTATAATTGGCACCAAATGGGTCTTTAGGAACAAACTTGATGAAACGGGCTTAATAATAAGAAATAAAGCTAGGATTGTAGCTAAGGGATATAATCAAAAAGAAGGCATAGACTATGAAGAAACTTATGCTCCCGTAGTTAGGTTAGAGGCCATTAGAATGCTACTTGCATATGCTTGTATCATGGATTTCAAACTCTATCAAATGGATGTCAAAAGTGCATTTTTAAATGGTTTTATACAAGAAGAAGTGTATGTAGGACAACCTCCTGGTTTTGAGGATTTTGAAATGCTCAACCATATTTTTAAACTGAAAAAGGCCTTGTATGACTTAAAACAAGCTCCTAGAGCATGGTATGAAAGGTTGAGCAAATTCCTTTTAGAAAAAGGTTTTTCTAGAGGCAAAGTTGACACTACCCTTTTCATAAAACATAAAATGCATGACATACTTCTAGTTCAAATCTATGTTGATGACATTATATTTGGAGCTACTAACAACTCTCTTTGTAAAGAATTTTCAAATATTATGCAAAGTGAGTTTGAGATGTCTATGATGGGTGAGCTCAATTTCTTCCTTGGTCTCCAAATCAAGCAAACAAGAGAAGGAACTTTCATAAGCTAATCCAAGTATTGCAAGGAGCTACTCAAGACGTTTGGAATGGACAATGCCAAGCATATGGCTACTCCTATGGGCACCTCTTGCTATTTGGACAAGGATGAAGGAGATAAATCGGTAGAAATTACGAAATATAGAGATATGATTGGCTCACTCCTTTATCTTACTGCAAGTAGGCCTGATATAATGTTTAGTGTATGCATGTGTGCTAGATATCAAGCTAATCCTAAAGAATCACACCTAAGTGCTATTAAAAGAATAATGAAATATCTAATAGGCACATCACAAATGGGTTTATGGTACCCTAAAGGTGCCTCATGTAGTCTTATTGGGTATTCCGATTCTGATTTTGCTGGGTGCAAAATGGATAGAAAGAGCACTAGTGGGACATGCCACTTGCTTGGAAGCTCACTAGTTTCTTGGCATAGCAAGAAGCAAAATAGTATGGCATTGTCTACAGCTGAAGCTGAATATATTGCAGCTGGGAGTTGTTGTTCTCAAATCCTTTGGATGAAACAACAACTCTTGAACTATGGTCTTGAGCTTGATCACATCCCCATAAGATGTGATAATACTAGTGCAATCAATTTGTCCAAAAATCTCATTTTGCATTCTAGGACTAAACATATTGAAATAAGACATCATTTCATTAGAGATCATGTTCAAAAGGGTGATTGTATGCTTGAGTTTGTAGAAACCACTAAGCAACTAGCTGACATTTTCACTAAACCCCTAGCAAAAGAAGCATTTTTCTATATAAGAAATGAACTTGGCATATTGGATCAATCATGCATAAGTTAAATATTTGCTGCATAATCCTAAAACTAATGCATAAACTTGTGTTTTTCTGCATAATTATGCCACACTGCTGCATAATCTCTGAATTTTTCATCATATTTGAATCCAATACTGACTTGAGCGTCGGAGATTTCCCCTAAGTTGTTTTGCAGGTGCTCCCTCATGCCCAAGACTCCCAAGCAACTCAACATCCTCAAATTTTCACCAAAAATGGTGAAATTCTTGGTAAAAATGGTAATTTTGATCAATTATGTGAGTTGAATCATAATATGATTAGATTATATGTTTGAATAATGATTTGAATTGATCTAAGTTGCTTTGGAACTGATTTGGATGGATTAAAGTTGATTATATGCTGTTTGAAATGTAAAATCTGAGTTAAAGAGTGCTGGTAATCGATTACAATGCCTTTGTAATCGATTACACAGGTTCTGTCACGCATGTAATCGATTACACACCTTTTGTAATCGATTACAATCAACTCAGAACTCAGGTAATTGATTACATCAACTATGTAATCGATTACAAGGTTCCCAGAAAACATGTAATCGATTACACCAAAAATGTAATCGATTACATATCCACCAGAATGCATGTAATCGATTACACACTCAATGTAATCGATTACACAAGGTTTTTTAAAAGGTTTCTGACGCACGTAGAGCTCATTTTTCAGAAGCTATTCATCTTTTTCATCCTCCTCCTCTGCTCCCATGCACCCCAAACCTCGCAAACCTCAAAATCTCTCATTTCTCACTCAAATCTCCATCAAAATCCCTCATTTCACCTCTCTCAATCTCGGAAAACCCCTCTCCACATAACCCATCTCTCCAAATCTCCTCACATCCCTCACCCAAATCTCCCCATCTTCTCTCACGAACCCCATTTCTCCATTTCTCTGCCCTAACCTCGTCCCTCTCTCTCTCCTCACTCATCCCCAACCATTTACCACTCATCCCACTCTACTTCTTCTTATCAATGGTTGAATCCTCTCATCGCTCGAAGCGCCCAAGAACAGAGGCTGCCATTGGAGGGTCTTCTGGTGGTTCTTCACGTAACATATCTGGCCTGGACCTCACGACACACTTCTCCACAGTGAAGCGAGCTGAGTTATTCTGGAAGAACTTCCAGCTTCGCAAGATCATCTCTCCCAGGTATCTTCCCATCACCTTCTGCGAGAGTGAACCTTTAGCGAGCTTTAGAACCATACAAAATTTAGGCTTGCTAGGTTTCCTAAGCATAGAGAAAGCTATCTACCCTAACCTTGTGCGAGTCTTTTATGCGAACCTGAAGGTTGAGGATAATTGCATAATCTCTGAAGTGAAAAAGCAACAAATAAGGTTAACAATGGCTGAATGGTATAGGCTAACGAAGCTCACTCCTGATGGAGCTCACTTTTGTGGGAATGCCAATGTTTGGGGGCATGAGTTTGAGTATAAGGCTGCTCTTCTCTCTTTGATTAGGATTGGCTACTCCCCCCTAGTGATCCTAAACGAAGAATCATGGCCACTGGCCTCACTATGGAGACAGTGTTCTCCATTACCTTTTGGTCTGAGGATTGATTCCCAGGGGAGGGAATTACTCCCAAGTCCTCAAGGATGATGTGGTGGCCTTATGGGCAATGACTATCGGGTGGCCAATTAACTGGGGTTATTACATTTTAGAGCATATGCTGGATGTCAAGAAAAAGAAGAACTCTGCTCTCCCGTTCGCCATGTTGGTAACCACAATCCTAGAGCACTGTCACATTTCGCTGGCTGAGGAATCCAAGGATACCAGCTCGAAGGGACCACAATCCATTGGCCTGCATACCCTGAAGAAGCTCCAACTCTATAAGGTGGATAATAGGTGGCATTACATCGCTCATGGCACTTTTGGTCATATCTATCACGATCCAGATAGTGACGATGATAAGGAGGCTCAGCATCCTGCCCCTGCTCCTACTCCCACTCCTACTACTCTTGATCTCCTGCTCCAAGAAATGCGCAACCTGAGCGCTAATGTAAACACACACATGGATCATATAGAGCAGAAGATTGACCATCTTGAGCTGAGGATGGACTGCTCAGATCAGGAGCTTGCCTCCATTCGATCTTTCCTGGGTGGTCCTCCTATTTCTCAGAATGCTGCTGCTGCACCTCCCACATCCTCTGCCTCTCCGGTTCCCCTGTCCTTCGTTGGTCCATCTGGAGTCCCTGCTGATGATGAGGAGCTTCTGGACTCTGACGACGATCTTGAGCCCAGTGATGTTAACGATGATCTAGGAGACACTGTTGCGGATCCAGAAGGTGATGTCTTTTGTGACAGTGAGGCCACTGATAGTGATCATGGCTCATTGCCTTGATGCCTTTTGTTTTGATAACTACCTTGTATTTATTTTGTTTTGACTCTGATTATATTACATTGGTATACATTTATGGTTTTTTTTTTTTGGTTATTGGCTACTAGTTGTGATAAGTTCCCTTATACATGCTGATTAATAATATCTGAACTTGTTTCCGCTTTGAATGTTTAGTTGTTTGATAATATTGATTGGACTGATTAATCGTTGGATCTCTTGTTCTGGCAAAATTTGGGGAATCATGAAATATAACTGTTATGCTGTCCATTTTTTCTTTAAATGCTTATGTCTTTTTGATAATGCCAACGGGGGAGAAAATAAGGAAAAATGAAATGAAATCTAATTAAAGGTTGCATGAGTACGGGGGAGTCATTGAGCTTTTGAGCTCTTAAGCTTTTCATATGCAAAATCTAACCCAATATCATGCATAAACTCTGGGGGAACATTACGCTTAAATGTCTATTATATACAAATGCAAAAACTCTTTCTTTTTCCTATGATCAGTTTGTCATCATCAAAAAGGGGGAGAATGTGAATGCTTATGTCCCTAAAGCATGTCAAATGGTTTTTGATGATAACAAAGGCCAAAATGAAGATCAAGTGCAAAAGAGAAGATCAAGCGCAAAAGGAAAAATCAAGATCAAAGAAAGAAGTCAAGAGGTTTATTTAGTTATAAGACTTAGAACATTAATGTTAAATGCTCTCAAGATTTCTCAAATGGTTTTTCAATATATCATTTCAAAATAAGTGAGAAATTTCAAAGTTAAACATGGCTTTCAAGAAAACTTGTATTTCAATCTTAAATCTAACACTCTTAAAAGGATTTATGTTTAATCAAGTGTCTTGAGGTGTTAGAAATGACTTACAAGCTTTATTGGACTTGAAAAATGTGTTTAAAGGCCAATGTAATCGATTACATGATGTTTGTAGTAGAAATCCGAAAGCTATTCTTTGTGGTTATAATGCCAAAATCTCAAGTCGGCTCACTCGTCTTTATCTTGATCGTTACAGGCCTCTTGAATATTCTATTTACTTCATTTTTTCTTTTATTTGTGTTATTTTTTATTTGTGTGTGTAATGCGACTTTACTGCTGTCTTCTTTATTATTTGATAGGAATTCTCTTGTTAAGACCCTATGAATCAATTAAAAAAAACCTCAGATTCATACCAGAACCACGATGATTACACAATATATGTAATCGATTACATCAAGCCCAGAAAGGCAAGAACACGTTCAAAGAGTCATGTAATCGATTACATGGATATTGTAATCGATTACACAGCAAGTCAGAAGTCATGTAATCGATTACATGGATATTGTAATCGATTACAAGCAAAGTCAAAAGCCATGTAATCGATTACACCAATAATGTAATCGATTACACAGAGCCCAGAAAGCCAAGAACACGTTGGAACAACAATATAATCGATTACATAAGTTGTGTAATCGATTACACGAACCCTGACAATGTCCAACGGCTATATTAAATGCATTAAATACATGCCCAAACCACCCCAACGGCTCTATTAATTGAGAAACTTATAAATACCAAAGTTGGGTCTTCATTTGAGGTTGACCTTGAATCAAAAACTGAACACCAATACTTCCAAACGTGAATCAATCCTCAAATCCACTTCTTGCTCTATTTTTCGTTAAAAACGTGAAAAATCTTTGAGAGCATATTAGAGCTTCAATTTATAATCATCTACTCTAGTGAGAGCTTCATTCAATCTATCATTATTGCTTTGTAAAGAGGGTGAGGCATCCCTCCAATGTGATTACCATGCAACATTGATGATGAGTTTTGATGATAACAAATATGGAGATGATGAGATGATGAGAAGATCAAGTCCAAGTTGTTCAAATTTAGCTTTAGGACTTAGGATCTCTCTTGTACAGAGCTCTCATAGGATATCTCAGGTTTAACTCAAAAAATCTAAGAACTTGTTTTTTTTTCTACAAACCAAATTAAAGTTCTAATAGGCCTTTGATAATCAAAGAGATTGTGGTTTTTCTAATATTACATAATCTTGTTCATAGAAGCGTTTTTCATGTTTTTTTAAACAGAGGCATTCGAATACTTCCAAAGGCATTCGAATAAAACCCTTCTGAAAATGCCTCTACAAAACGTGTTTTTAACAGAGGTATTCGAATACTCATTAGAGGCATTCGAATACAACCCTCTTAAAAAGGCTTTTACAAACGTATTTCAAACAGTGGCATTCGAATACCTTGGTATGGTATTCGAATAACGTGGGTCTGATCTGGTTTTTATATGCTTGATATCAGAGGTATTCGAATACCTCATAATGGTATTCGAATAACCCAAGCTTGAACTGTTTTTTATATATTGATATCAGTGGTATTCGAATACCACAATAAAGTATTCGAATAACCCACGAGTTTTCAGCTTCTGGTTTTTTGAATTTGATACGCAAACGGATTTTGCATTTATTATGCATTCAATTTACCCAGCGACATTTTCTAATCAAAGGCTCTATAAATAGAGACCTTCCCTCACGGCTGAAAAATACAAATCCTTGAATTTATTTTTTGGCTGTGCTAAAATACTGTTTGCATAATTTCTCTCTTTCTCTCTGTGCTCTTTTGGTAAAATTCTGAGATATTGTTAGAGAGCTCTATAGTGCTTCAATTTGTATTACTTACTCTGAGTGAGAGTTTCTCTTCATCTATTTTTTTTTATATTTTGTATCGAGGGTGAGGTATCCCTCAAGGGTTGTACAAGGGTGAGGTATCCCTGCAGGCTGAGACTTTAGCACAAGGGTAGAGTGTCCCTGTGTGTGAAAAGTGCTCTATTTTGTAACGGTAGCAAGCACCTATTGAAGCTTGTATACTTAGTGAAAAATCTCGCTTTCGAGGATCTGGATGTAGACCACAAGTGGGTTAGTGGTCGAACCAGGATAAATACTTTATTACCGCTTCTTTTTCCCTAATCTCTTTATTTTATGCAATTTATTTTACTGCACATTTATTTTTCGCTGTTCTTTATTGTTTCTCTTCTTCTTCTCATTCCTTTTGTGCATTTATTTATTAAGCTTTTGATATTCGTTTTAATTAAAAAGAGATTTTGCGAAAAAAAATTATACTCAATTCACCCCCCCTCTTGAGTACTGGAAGCCACTTGGTAACATCCAAAAGTGTAAAGGGTGAGGTATCCCTTAGTTGAAGAAACTCAAGCTCCAAGGGTGAGGTATCCCAAAGTGTTGAGTGTTCAAGGTTGTAGTGGTTGTCAAGCACCCATTGAAGCTTGAAGATATAGTGGAAAATCTCAAGTTGTTGCTTGGGGACTGGACGTAGATCACAAGTGGATTGGTGATCGAACCAGGATAAATTATTGTGTTTGTTTTCTCTAAACCCTTTTCTTCACATTAAGTATTGTTTTATTGATTTGCTTGAATATTGGTACCTTTGGCTATTGCATTTATAAGTGAAAGTGTTTATCTTTTATATCTAATCATCTCTAATCATCAATTAACTTCAACGAAAATTGTTTATCAAACGATTTGTGAAAGATTTGTGAACTTAGCTTTCATACTCAATTCACCCCCCTCTTGAGTATTGAGGTCACTTGGTAACAGAAACGACAAGGTGCCATAAGACTTTTTCAACCCTTGGAAAACAAAGGTAGATTTGGGCTGGGGTACAAACCCACCAAGGCTGATAAGAGGAGAATCATAGAAGAGAAAAAAGAGAAGAGATTGGCTCGCATGGAAAATCGAGAACCTAAAGTGAAAGGAGTCCCCATCTGTGATATACGACAAAGCTTTCGGAGCGCGGAAGTTGTGTTCGTAGACCAAGTGACCATAGTTGAAGATGATGACTTTTTCAGTTTTGCGGACCTAGTATATGCATGTTCTTCAGATACAAGACTCGACAATTGGGAGATCTTGTAGCTTCCCATAACCTTAGAGTCTCTTTCAAAGTAATTCTGTAGTGCTATTCCTTTAGCTCTGCCTAAGGCTTTAGGATTTCTATTTGTAAAATGGGCTCACATGTTTCCTTTTCAATAATTGTTATTAATAAAATGCATTTTTGAGTTCTCTCATTTTTCATTCCATTAAGCTTTCATCCCACCATTATCATGACCTTCTATTCATTTCATTTTTCTTGTGTCAACATCACTTATTGCAGATCTGAAAATGACTCTCTTGAAAGTGACAGTGTCAATATCTCATCATATAATTTTGAACACCCTGTTAATCATGCTGATGAGGATAATGAGGATGATTGGGAAACTTCACCTGAGTTAATGAGATTACTTGAACAAGAAGCTAAAGAAATCCAACCCCATGAGGAACCAATTGAAGTAATTAATTTGGGGACTGAAAATGATAAGAAAGAAATCAAAATTGGTACCTCGATGAAATAAGATGAACGTAACATGTTGATTAAACTCTTGTTTGATTATAGTGATGTCTTTGCATGGTCATACCAAGATATGCCTGGGCTAGACACTGACATAGTTGAGCATAAATTACCACTAAAACCTGGGTACCCTCCGGTTAAGCAAAAGTTAAGACGAATGAAAGCTGAGATATCCTTAAAAATCAGAGATGAAGTAAAAAGACAGTTTGATGCAGGATTTCTTGCAGTTGCAAAATACCCACAATGGGTTGCCAACATTGTTCTTGTCCCAAAGAAAGATGGGAAAGTCTGAATGTGTGTAGACTATCGGACTTAAATAGGGCCAGCCCTAAAGACGACTTCCCATTACCTCACATTGATGTTTTGGTGGACAACACTGCTCAACATTCATTTTTTTTCCTTTATGGATGGTTTCTCGGGATACAATCAGACCAAGATGGCACCGGAAGACATGGAAAAGACCACATTCATCACTTTATAGGGAATCTTCTGCTACAAAGTGATGCCTTTTGGTTTAAAAAATATTGGGGCAACGTATCAGAGAGCTATGGTGACATTGTTCCATGACATGATGCACAAAGAAATAGAAGTTTATGTGGATGATATGATTGCGAAGTCAAAAACAGAAGAAGACCATATAATCAATCTGCAAAAGCTTTTTGAGCGATTGAGGAAGTTCAAACTCAGACTGAATCCTGCAAAATGCACTTTTAGTGTCAAATCAGGCAAACTATTGGGGTTTGTGGTGAGCCAGAAAGGAATAGAAGTTAATCCTAACAAGGTTCGAGCAATACTAGACATGCCAGTCCCTCGCATTGAAAAGGAAGTTCGGGGATTTTTAGGAAGGTTGAATTACATCGCTCGATTCATATTCCAGCTCACAGCAATATGCGAGCCACTCTTCAAGTTGTTACGCAAGAATCAGCCAGTCAAGTGGAATGATGATTGCCAAAGAGCCTTTAAAAAAATCAAGCAGTATTTATAAGAACCCCTAGTTTTGGTGCCTCCAGTGCCAGGGAGACCTCTCATTATATATTTGACGGTTCTTAATGAGTCTATGGGTTGCATACTGGGGCAGCATGATGAATCTGGTAGGAAAGAACGCGCCATCTATTATTTAAGTAAAAAGTTCACCAATTATGAGGCAAAGTACTTATTGTTAGAGCAAACTTGTTGCGCTTTGGCATGGGCTGCCCATCAATTGAGGCAATACATATTGTGTTACACTACTTGGTTGGTGTCCAAAATGGATCCTATCAAGTATATCTTTGAGAAACCCGCTCTCACTGGGAGAATCGCGCGATGGCAAGTTTTATTATCGGAGTATGGAATTGTTTATGTCACCCAAAAGGTAATTAAGGGAAGTGCCCTTGCAGATTATCTGGCTAGCCAACCTATAGAAGATTATGGATCGGTGCAATGTGAGTTCCTTGATGAAGATATAATGGCTCTGTTTAAAAATGAAGAATCATCTGAAAAAGAAAAATGGACTATGTGGTTTGATGGAGCCTCTAATGCACCGGGGCACAGCATTGGAGCCATCTTGATCTCCCCTGAAGATAAATTCATCCCAATCACGAGAAGGTTGTTTTTTGATTGTACAAACAATATAGAGAATACGAAGCATGTGCTTTGGGTATTCAGCAAAGATAATAGAATCAAAAGCGAAGATCTTGGAAGTATATGGGGACTCTGCCTTGGTCATTCATCAACTAAAAGGAGAATGGGAAACCTGTGATGCCAAACTGATCCCATACCATGTTTACATCAAAGAATTGATTAAGCAATTTGATGAAGTCACTTTTCATCATGTTCCTCGAGAAGAGAACTAGTTGGCTGATGTTTTGGCCACACTATCATCAATGTTCCAAGTAAGTCATGAAAGAGACCTACCACTTATAAAAATGGAAAGTCGTGACTGTCCTGTATATTGTCAAGTGGTTGAAGATGAGCCTGATGGGAAGCCGTGGTACTATGACATCAAATGTTTCATCAAGAATAGGGAGTACCCTGCAGGTGCTTTAGAAAATGACAAGAGGACCCTGAGGAGGCTCGCAATGGGTTATTTTCTGAATGGGGAAATACTTTACAAAAGAAACCATGATATGATGCTTCTAAGATGTATTGATGCAAGGGAAGCAGAAAAGATTATTGAAGAAATACATGAAGGTTCCTTTGGAACTCACTCCAATGGACATGCAATGGTAAGAAAAATCTTAAGATCTAGTTAGTATTGGTTAACCATGGAAACTAACTGCTTCAATCATGTGAGGAAGTGCCATAAATGCCAAACATATGCTGATAAGATCAATGCACCGCCAGTTCCCTTGAATGTCCTAGCAGCACCCTGGCCATTCTCCATGTGGGGTATGGATGTCATAGGACCTATTGAACCTAAGGCCTCAAATGGGCATCACTTTATCCTAGTCGCGATAGACTACTTCACCAAATGGGTTGAAGCTGCTTCTTATGCCAATGTGACCAGGAATGTGGTGATCAAATTCATCAAAAGAGAGTTGATATGTCATTATGGTATACCAAATAAGATCATCACTGACAATGCAACCAACTTGAATAACAAAATGATGAAGAAAATGTGCGAGAATTTCAAGATCCAACATCATAACTCCTCGCCATATCGCCCAAAGATGAATGGGGCTGTTGAGGCAGCAAACAAAAACATCAAGAAGATCATCCGAAAAATGGTCATGACATACAAAGATTGGCATGAGATGTTTTCCTTTGCTCTGCATGGTTATCGCATGTCTGTCTTTACCTCAACTAGGGCAACTCATTTCTCTTTAGTTTACGGAATGGAAGTCGTACTCCCTATTGAGGTAGAGATCCCCTCATTAAGAGTACTGATGGAGACAAAATTAGAAGAGGTCGAATGGGTCCAAGCCCGACTAGATCAATTGAATTTTATTGAAGGTAAAAGGTTAACTGCATTGTGTCATGGTCATTTATATCAAAGAAGGCTTATGAAAGCCTATGGGAAAAAAATGCGCCCTGAACAATTTCAAGAAGGAGACTTAGTGCTCAAAAAGATCCTGCCAATTCAAAAAGATCACCGGGGAAAATGGGCTCCAAATTATGAAGGACCTTATGTCGTGAAGAAGGCTTTTTCTGGAGGGTCCTTGATTCTCACAAAAACATGGCTCGCTAGGTGGAAAACTTGAAAAGGCTACCTAGGCAAAAGTTAGAGCAACCTGGTAGGTTGAAAACTCAAAAGAGCGACCTAGGCAAAAGTTAAGGTCCGAAATAAAATGACAATAGTGCTTGATATGACAAAGTAAGTGAGACCTGAACGGTTGAGTCTCCATGCTAGGGAGGAGCAAATCTCTACTTTATGGCTAACTAAGTTTTCCATGTTGGAGCAGGCCAAATGATCCCAACTCGGGCAGTCCACAGGTCTTCATAGGTCAAGGTTAATCCAACATCGGTGGATGAGTCATGCTGGCACTTAAAATTATTGAAGATACGAATAGGTTTGGGCGTTCGAAATCGGGTATGCAGAAGATTGACACTGATTACGATAAAGGATTTCACTGGAAGAACTAAAGACCTTTGCCCTTATCATCACTCTGTAAATTTTATATTGATGACTGCAATATTACTTTCTTTTCACCATTACCATTTCAATACAATATTGTCATGTTTTTACCTTTGTCTCTTCTTTGACTCAATATGCATTTTTCTAATAATCATATATTGGAATGTGAAATGTGTGACATTACTATCAGAGCATTGAGAATTGCTAATGATTTGAAAGGTATGGGAAACACAATGATTACTGATAAGAGTGTTGATAAAAAGAAAAGACAACCAGGTCACCTCAAGGGTCATCTAAAGGGTTTTTCCATTGCTCTTATGCGTCATATCTAATGCACACCTCAAGGGTCATCCCGGCTGGACATTTCAACCATCGGCTAAATAAACAAATGAAAGGATACCAATAAATCCCATTCTAATTCATATTTGAAAATGATTGCAATCATATCCTCAGGGGTTATGGAGACAAAAAAAAAGACAAAAAAGTAAAAAAAAAAAAGAGTTTTCGTACTCTCATACATCTGAACCATGCATAGTGCACTATTTCATTTTGCTAGCCTTCGCCTACAAAGGTCCAACTTGCTATTTTCAGTCAAATTAGAGCCTTATGTCCATTACTTTTTGGGCCCCCGTACCCGTTGTTTTTGGGTCCTCGTACCCATTGCCTTTAAGTTTTCTGTTAAGCTTCAATGGATACCCGACTCTGTAAGCTTCTTACCTTATTTTTCTTAAGCTTCAGCGGATACCTGACTCCACAAATTTTTTACCTTTTGGGTCCTCGTACCCATTGTTTTATGTTTTCGGGTCCCCGTACCCATTGCTTTTAAGTTTTTGTTAAGCTTCAACAGATACCTGACTCCGCAAGTTTTTTACCTTTTCGGGTCCCCGCACCCCTTGTTTTACATTTTCGGGTCCCCATACCCATTGCTTTTAAGTTTTTTGTTAAGTTTCAGGCAGGATACCATAGATGATATAATTTCATAGGTGTCTTTCCACGAAGTTCCTTAAGTTAAAGCATTAGAATGACACCTAAAACATTTTACCTCTTAAAAATGACTCATTAAGCTTTTTACCTTTTTGGGCCCCCGCACCCATTGTTTTATGTTTTCGGGTCCCCGTACCCATTGCTTTTAAGTTTCTTGTTAAGCTTCAATAGATACCCGACTCCGTAAGCTTCTTACCTTGTTTTTTTTAAGTTTCAGCGGATATCTGACTCCGTAATCTATTTACCTTTTTGGGTCTCCATACCCCTTGTTTTATGTTTTCGGGTCCCCATACCCATTGCCTTTAAGTTTTCTATTAAGTTTCAATGGATACCCGACTCCATAAGCTTCTTACCTTGTTTTTGTTAAGCTTCAGCGGATACCTGACTCTGCAAGTTTTTTACCTTTTGGGTCCTCGTACCCATTGTTTTATGTTTTCGGGTCCCCGTACCCATTGCTTTTAAGTTTTTGTTAAGTTTCAGCAGATACCTGACTCCGCAAACTTTTTACCTTTTTGGGTTCCCGCACCCTTGTTTTATGTTTTCATGTTCCCGTACCCATTGCTTTTAAGTTTTTTGTTAAGCTTCACGGATACGACTCCGCAAGCTTTTTACCTTTTCGGGTCCCCGCACCCCTTGTTTTATGTTTTCGGGTCCCCGTACCCATTTGCTTTTAAGTTTTTTGTTAAGCTTCAGTGGATACCTAACTCCGCAAGCTTTTTACCTTTTCGGGTCCCCGCACCCATTGTTTTATGTTTTCGGGTCCCCATACCCATTGCTTTTAAGTTTCTTGTTAAGTTTTAACAGATACCCGACTCCGTAAGCTTCTTACTTTGCTTTTTTAAGCTTCAGCGGATATTTGACTCCATAAGCTTTTTACCTTTTTGGGTCTCCATACCCCTTGTTTTATGTTTTTGGGTCCCCGTACCCAATACTTTTAAGTTTTTTGTTAAGCTTCAGCGGATGCCTGATTCCGCAAGCTTTTTACCTTTTTGGGTCTCCATACCCCTTGTTTTATGTTTTTGGGTCCCTGTACTCATTGCTTTTAAGTTTTTTGTTAAGCTTTAGCGGATACCTAATTCCACAAGCTTTTTACCTTTTCGGGTCTCCGAACCCATTGTTTTATGTTTTCGGATCCCCGTACCCATTGCCTTTAAGTTTTTGTAAGATTCAATGGATACCTGACTCCATAAGCTTCTTACCTTATTTTTTGTTAAACTTCAGCGGACACCTGAATCTGCAGGTTTTTACCTTTTCATAGACAAAATTGAATCAATTCCTTTGTTTTTCATTTATTCTAAATGTAAAACAAATGAGGGCAACTGTTGATACCCAATTTTGCCCATTTTCTTTTCTTTTCGTTTTATTTCATTTAATTTTCTTTCTTTTAAAAAGAAAAAAGAAAAAAAAAGAAAAAAAAAAGAAAAAAAGAAAAATCACTAACTTTGTTCTTACGGGTCAACCCATGGCCCAATTTCCATCTCAACCCGTAACCCAATTTCGTTTTTAACCCATGACCCAATTTCATTTTCAACCCTTCATTCTTCCTGCTGTTGCAACCCTGGCCTCCACAAATAGCTACATTGAATTGGATTAAAGGCTTCTAGCTGTTTTCTTTTCCGTTTGCTTTCCAATCATGATTGAGAAATAAATTTCGACAGTTTTTCTTTTCCTTTGGCATTCTAATCATTATTCAGATACGAAAGGTTTGGCTATGGAATATTATAAATCTCAAGCAGACAAATCAGAAGGAGGATTAATCATTCGGGGAAGAAAAATACACGCAGAGAGCAATCACAGAATCACACAGACGGATTGAGCAAAAAGAAATTCTCACGCACAGAAATTCCCCAGACAGATATCAAAAGCAAAGAGAAAATTCCCACATAAGCATTCACCTCCTGCCACGCCTAAAGACCCTGCTTCCACCTTCATAGCAACCCCCAATTTAGCAACCCAGTAACTACCTGCAACCTTCACCCAACTTCTCTTCTAAATCATTTTCAATCTGAAACCACCCATAATCACCATCACCTTCTTCCATCTTCCTCTCGCCTCTCTCCATTTTCATCCCTCCAAACCTCCGACAGTCACCCAGAAAAATAGCCCCAAACCTCTATCACCATATTCAACTTTCATCATTTTTCTCATCATTAACAAACATCAATAACCACCCATCCTAAACCACCACCAACAACCCATACTACAATATTTCATCTTCAACCTCTCCCCACACACAGAAGAAAACAGTAGCACCATCCTCTCAGCCAACACCGGCTCCGCCTAGCCGCGAACCCCGCACCGTTCGCGCCTCACCCAGCTGCGCCTCTGGCTTGCTACGTCATGGTCGTTCCGACCGCACCTGTCCCCTGCGCCGTCGGACTGCAACGCCCGTTCTAGATCGACCACTCCCCAGCCGTGAACTGCCAAATCTGCGCAATCCGAAACCCCTAGATCCCGCGCCGGTGAACCCATTCTAGCCGGCATCGACCAACGGCGCCGCTCACTCCTCTGCCGCCACAGCTGCATGAATGAACCAGTCCGGTACCCCGTTGTCGCCGCACCCCTTGCGAGCCCAAATCTGGCCGGATCTAAACCGTCCACCACCGCGACTCAGGCTGCACGAACTCGTCTCTGCACCACCGTGAGCTCCCCACAATGAGTTCTCCCTCTCCCCCTCTTCTTCTTTCTTTTCAATTTCGTTTGATGTTTCTGAGACTAAAAATCTCTTTTATTTTGTTGTGCATTTCACTTCTTTTTTTTTGGCCTGGATCGTTAGTTTTTATTTTTTAAAACCTGCTTTCATTTTTTTTCTTCTAATGGGCTTACAGCCCATTTCCCTTTTAAAAAGTTTTTTTTACTAAAATATAAAAAATGTGTGAAATAAAAAAGATCCAAATATGTTTTGAATTTTAGGATTTAGTACTTGTTTGACCATATTTATTTTACTTAATGATATGTTTTATATTGTGTTTTGTGATTAATAAAAAATAAATAAATAAAATAAAAATGCATAAAAAATAAAAAAAATCATAAATAAAAAAATGTAATGAAAGTGAACTTGTGATTTGATTTGATTTGATTATAGTTTGTCTGTCTCTTTATAACTTGTGAATTTATTTTATTGATTAAATTTGGCCGACGACGGAAAAATTGGGAGAGGATCAGAGCGCCGATCAAATACACTCTTTTCGATAATCTTGAGGCTTTATATTAGATTTTGCCAAGAACGCTGGCGAGGTCTAATCCCCACATAAAAATTAAAATAATTATGTAAACTAAAATACAACTTTTTTTTATAAACCAAAATAAAACTTTTCTATTTTGTAAAATAAAATATTCAAATAAAAGTGAACAATTTCATACAGTTTCAACATCATGATTGTGGTGAATTAAAGTTTTATTTTTCATGAAGACTTTTTTTTTAAAAAATTACTACAAAAATCTCATTGTGCCTAAAAATATTTTTTTTCTTGATTATAAATGAGATTTTATTTGGCCATTTTATTTTGAAAATTACTTCTCTTCAAAAACATAAAATTTTAATTCACTTCTTTTATATAATATGTTGTAAACTTAGAATTTGTTCCAAAATAATGGCTATTTAGCCACTCATTCCATGTCTTAGTCATTTATCATCTTTGATAACATGCATGACAAAATGGGACATATCAAAATAAAAACAAAAATAATTCTTTTTAAAAAGGACCAATTTAATTAACCTTGTGAATAATATTAGATTAAATAGGTAACCATTCTTAGAACGGACGGTATAGGGTGCTAACACCTTCCTTACCCGTAATCAACCCCCGAACCACGAACTCTTAAACGCAAACCATCTTTTAGGTATCCGATTGCACCATTCCATTTAATGGATAAAGCGATTGGTGGTGACTCCCAATACCCCGAGGTCTTTTCCTCCCTTTTCTTTTTATTTTTGTGGCGCCCTTCGGGACGGTTGCGACACATAGTTAGGTATTCTAAGTAAGTATGTAAAGATTCTCTTCATAGCTTTGAGATGAGATTCTTTAGGATATGCTTAGAATCTTGCACATAATCCCACACTAAACACAATATCAAGTCTACTTGTTGTTAGATATAGTAAGAATCCAATGATACCTTTATAGAGCTTATCACTTACTGTTTTACCTTTCTTATCTTTGTCAATAACAGCAGAGGGATGCATTGGAGTTTTCATTGGCATGCCATTCTCCATGTTGAAATCTCTCAGCAAGTCCTTAGTATATTTCTCTTGATAGATGAAGATTTCATACTTGTCTTGGTTGATTTGCAAGCTAAGGAAAAACTTCAACTCTCCCATCATGCTTATTTCAAACACACTTTTCATTAAATCAGAGAATTCTTTGCATAACTTTCATTAATAAAGCAAAATGTAATATCATCAACATACATTGGATAATTAGTAGTTCATTCTCTAAATGTTTCCCAAATAAAGTTGTGTCCATTTTCCCATATGTAAAACCATTTTCTAAAACAAAATTGTTCAATCTTTCATACCAAGCTCTTAGAGCTTGCTTTAAACCATAAAGGGATTTTGAGAGCTTAAAAACATAATTTGGATGTTCAACATCCTCAAATCTAGGTGGTTGGTGGACATATGCTTCTTCATTTATGAAATTATTCAAAAATGCACCTTTAACATCCATTTAGAACAATTTAAAAACTTTTAAATGCAACATTGGCAAGAAGTATTCTAATTGCTTCTAATTTGGCTACAAGGGCAAAAGTTTCATTATAATCAATACATCCCTGTTGGTTATACCCATGAGCTACTAACCTTGCTTTGTTCCTTACCACATTTCCACTTTCATCCAACTTGTTCTAGAAAGCCCATCTTGTTCCAATCAAGAAGTAATCCTTAGATTCAAGAACAAGTGACCAGACTTTATTTCTCATAAATATTTAAGTTCTTCTTGCATGGCTTTAATCTTAGATTCCTCTTGCAGTGCCTCATCAATACTCTTAGGCTTAATATGAGACAGTAATGGAAAGTGATTGTTGTGCTCAAGTCTCCTAAAAGATGATCTTGTCTTAACTCCTACTGATATCTCTCCAATGATCAACTCCTTTGGGTGAGAAGGATGTTGTTTCCGTTCTTTATGGAGTCAAGAAGATTTATGAGATGATTGATGAGAGTGTTAGTGAGAAGATTCATGAACTTTCTTAGCGTCTAACACAACTTTCTCATATATCGATTCAACTTTCTTATCATTTGACTAATCCTTTTCACTGTTCTTATCTTTCCTATCCATCTTCGTATCTTCATTTTTACTTTTCTCATTCAAAGAAAGTTTCTCGATCTCTTCATCCAAGTCTACATACTTATCCTTCATTGAAGGAGTTAGTCTCATTAAATACCACATGCATACTTTTTTCTATAGTTAATGTTCTCAGTTTATATACCCTATATGTGTTGGATGACAATGAGTAACCAAGAAAGATTCCCTTGTTAGATTTTGAATCAAAATGAAATATTAACATCCAAATTGCAAGAAAAATGATGTGTTGGGTTTTCTTCCTTTCCACAATTCATGGAGGGTCTTCTTTATGATTGGCCTTATGGGAAACTTTATTCAAAATATAGCATGAGCTGTTGATTGTCTCAGCCAAAAACTGTTTTGGAAGATCAGTATTACATACAAGAATTTCTAGTCATTTCTTGCAATGTTCTATTTTAATTCTACACAACTTCATTCTATTGAGAAGTTATTGGACTAGAGAAATTATGAACAATTTCATTTTCATTACAAAAGCTTTTAAAATCAACATTCTCAAACTCTCCTCCATGTTCACTTTTTATAGCAGTTATGCAAAAATATTTTTTTTTTTATTTTTAACTTGTTTACAAAAGGTTTTGAAGGCCTTAAAAGAATCTCCTTGTGTTTTAGGAATACAACCTATGTAAATCTAGCAAAATCATCAACTATGACATAGTCATACCTCTTTCCACCTAAGCTAGCAGTTTTAGTAAGACCAAAGAGAACAATATGTATTAGTTCTAAAGGTTTGTGAGTTAACCAAATTCTTAGGTTGAAAACTTAACTTTGTTTACTTGCCCTTTTGTCATGCTTAGCATACCATGTCCTATTCAAATCTAATTTTTGGCAAGCCCTTTCACAAGGTCATGTTTCCGTAGTTTTGAAATAGTTTTTATATTCACATGACCAACTTTCTTATGCCACAATCACTTTTCGTCATTTAATGAAACAAGGCACTCAACATTTTGATCACTTAATCCTCTAATTTAATGTTATGGATATATCTTATCTCTATTTCCTGAAAAGAAGAGTTTTACATTGTTGGCTTCTCTCACAATGCATTTTGTTAGTTCAAACACAACTTCATAGCCATTGTCACAAAATTGACTTATGCTAAGAAGATTATGCTTTAACCCTTTTACATAATAAATATGGAAAACTCCAAAAAAAAACCCTAAAGTATACGCGATGTGTACTTTGGTTTTGTTACTTTCAAAACGTGCAAAATAGACCCATTACTTTTTGAGTTATGTACTTCACTACAAAATACTAACAGACATTAAAAATTGGATGGAAAATTGTATGTGCCTCTCACGTGCACAATTAAAGGTTTAATACCCAAAGGAGGTGCAATTGAAATGAGGGTAATTTGGGAATAAAATTCATTAAAGAGATGCACATGATGTGCACGTGTTCTTCTTCTTCCTCTTAGCCACTTCTTTGCTCAAGCATATGAGAAAATAAAACAAAAATTTGGTCTTTAAGGTTTCTTTTTTTCCCTAATTTTTTTAGCAATGAGAAAATGATGATAATTGACAAGAAATAATGGACCCAAGGTGATTTTGGGAGTGGGGCCAATGTGGTGAAGAGAGCATTGGCTTCTTGGAGGAGCTGTTGAACCAGAGAGAGCTGAGACGATACTTTGTTGGCACCAACATCTGAGGAAGCGCATTAAGTTACAGTGAAGGCAGTGGCAGAGCACGAGCGTGGTAATTGAAGAACAACATTTCCATAAGGTGAGAGCAAAAGACAAAGAGAAGGAAAAGGAAAGGTGAAACAAATGTGCAACATCTCCTTCACCAACACTCTAGTGGTGGTGGTAGCCATAAATGAACAAAGTATGATATGAATCACAACCAGGATATCCAAAACTTGAACCATTAAACCACTTCCCTTTTTGTTTTGCCTTTTTCTAGTTTTCTTATTTCATTTTTTTCTTTCATTTTTTTTCTTTTTCCTGATTGCTCTTGAATTCCCATTTCCTGGTTGTTCTTTTTAGAATTGGCTGAGAGGAAGAAGAAGAACTCCTTATGTGCACATCATGTACATCTCCTTAATGAGTTTTATCCCCAAATTAACCTCATCTTAGATGCACCTCCTTTAAGTATCAGACTTTTAAACATGCATATGAGTGGCACATGCGATTTTCCATCCAATTTTTAACATTTGTTAGCATTTTGTAGTGAAGTGTATGACTGAAAAAGTAACAGCTCCATTTGTTTTGAAAGTAATTGAACCAAAGTGCACATTGCGTATAGTTCAGGGGTTTTTTTGGAGTTTAACCTAATAAATATTATCAACAGTGAGTTTGTCTAACCAATTTTGCCTATCCCTTTGATTCTGGCCTTATTGTTATCAATAAATGTGACATCACCTCTATCTTTAGCTTTGAGAGATAGAAACTTGCTCTTGTCTCCTATCATATGCCTGGAGCAGGCACTGTCTAGGTACCATCTGTGCTTCTTTTTTTTGGTTACCAAGCATATTTGCATGATAAGTAATCATAGATTTAGGTACCAAAACTTTCTTGGGTCCTTTCATGTTAGAGGGGTTAGCCTTGGGAGATTTGTTTCTGAGGTAACAATTAGAAGCTTTGTGCCCAAACTTGTTACATAAAAAATATATCATTTCTAGTTTCTTTATAGGCACAAATAATTTCTTATAACATTTCTGTTTTGATGATCTTGTGTACCCTAAACCAACCATGTCAAAGGTATACTTTTTACTTCCTAGAATCATTTCAAGGTTCTTAGTACCATTAAAAAAACTTGGCTAGGTCATTGGACAAATCATCCACCTTCTTTTTCAACACCTTATTCTCATTACACATATAATAAGGTTATTAAGAAGGTTAGTAAGAAGGTTCAACACCCTTTAACCTAGTTTAGGTTGTCAACTCATGACTCTTTTTTTATTAAGGAATTAACCTTATTACTCAAGGATGCATTTTCAATCTTCAGAGAGTCATTTTCTTTTTGTAACTTAGATAACTTTGCTTTTAAAACTATGCATCTTTCAGGAAAAATGTTGGAATTAAACAAAAGATTATCAAATGTAGATTCGAGTTCATTATAAAAAGGGTGAAAAGGTTGAGCATCTAACACAATCACTTTCACGATCTTTGGAAATTAGGCAAAGGTTTGCAATTTCTTCTTGCTCTTCATCACTTGAACAATTACATTTCAAATCTTCTTAGGTTGCCATCGATCCCTTCTTTTTGGAGAACTTCTTTTAAAACTTCTTCAATAATAGACATTTAGACCTTCTGTGGCCTGTTTTTCTGTACTCATAACATGTCAGTTGCCCTTTGTTGATGTTGTTTGAGTCTTCTTTTTTAAAATCCTTCTTAGGTTGAAATCTTTTTCCCTTCCTTCCGCTTTTCTTCCACAATTTTTTAATCTTTATGGAAATGAAGGAAAGCTTAACTTTATTGAATGCATCATCATCATTTTCTTCTTCATTGTCATCATCAGAGTCAGCTCTTGAGCTAAGAGAGTTATTTGAAGATTGGTGAGAAGATTACATGTGAACTTTCTCAGTGGATTTAAGAGCAATGAATTTTCCTTTATTGGGAACATCTTCATCCATCTCAGCTAATTCCTGCTCATGTGCTTTCAAGGAGCCCAGAAGTTTATCCAATCTTAAGGATGATAGATTATTGACTTCTTGAATAGCTATCACTTTTGGTATCCAAACTTTAAGCAAGCTTCTTAGCAACTGTCTCACATGCTCCTTATTGGTAAAGGTTTTCCCAATAAACTTCAGATCATTCACAATGATTGTGAATGCTGATGGACCAGCATGCTTACCTTTGATTGGTTCCTTTATATGCTACGACAAGAGTGTCATATATCTCCTTTATTGTTTGGCAACTAGAAATCTTGTCATACCCACTTTTGCTCGTAGGTAAGACATAACTTTGCCTTCAAGTTTAGGATGTATTTATTTTTCTCTTCCTTTATCTAGTTTTCTCTAAGGTTCTTTACCTCTCTTCCACCATCAAATCAGATTATTGGAATGTTTGGACCATTTTCAATTATTCCCCATAAGTCTACATGCTGGGATTCAATTAACAAATTCATCCTGTCCTTCCAGTAGTAGCAGTCTTTTCCATCAAAAACTAGTGATTTGTTGGTGGAGGATCCTTTAGGTAGATAGATTCCACCTCCTTGTTTGTGTTCCATTTTTTCTTGAAAATGTTAACCTTCTCACAATTTTCTCAAGTCTTTCACATCTGGAATAAGAAACTTTGAATCTTAAGCAAGTTGTTAGTGAGAAGGTTCAGATATTCAAGATTGAAACTAGTGAGAGAATTCTGAGAATGTTTGAAAGGTTGAGCTAAAATGAACTTTCTCACTTAATCCAAATGCTTCAAGAGCAGTTTATGAAACTTTACTCACTCTTAAACCTTTACAAATACTTAGTTTGAGTCAATAACAAGCTTTAAGCTCCTAAAGAGATATTTTTCAATTGATTTACTGAATAATCTTTTTCTTAAAAGACATGTGACTAAGTTTGTTAAAAAGTATTCTTCAACGCAAAATATCTTAATAATTTTTAAGTAATTATCAAAATGAAGTGAGTATAAAGTGTCTCAATGTTAGTTTAGTTTATAGTTTGAGAAAAACAATTGATGAGAGCTCAAAAACCAAGTGATTTAACACTTGCTAAGAAGAATAAGACTAGAGGAAAGTTGAACACCAGAATTTGTACTAGTTTACTTGAAAACCGCATGGGCTATGTCTAGTACCTAGCTTTCATCAAGATTTTCACTATGATGAGTGTTATTTGAAATCCCAGCCTCTCCAGGCTAAATACAAGTATTCTTTGCACTATAGACTCTTCAGGCTAACACACAAACTTCAAGGGACTTGCACAACCTACAAGTTCACTTTCACAAACTCAAGAATCAAAACAGAATGATAGGAGTTTTTAATAGTTGGATAACTCTCGAAAACATTCAAGGAGTGGATTCATAATGATTTATAGAGCTAAAAACACACCTACTACAAATTAATATAAGTTAGGTACAGGTAGGCAAAGATAAGAACATTCAGTTTGTACAAGCATTGTAGTATTGGCGTTCAAGGTTCATAACCTTCAAATCTTCAGACTTAGATCCTTTTATAAGCTTCGAAAATATAGTTGTTGTAACTCTACAATAGTAACTGTACTTGTTTTTACAGGTATTCCTTAGAGTTGTCCTCTTTAGATGAGTCAACATTTGTACTTTAAGTGTCAATCAATGAGAAGGCTAGCCTCGAACTTTCTCATGACCAGTCTTCTCATTCAACTTTCTCAGCTAACTGTCTCATTACATGTTATGCTTCAATCTTCTCATCTTCATTGATGACACCACATAATGAAATTCCTTTATGAATCAAGTGGTTGAACTGCTTCTTAATAAATGATTTGATCATGAATCTTGTTGTAAGAGAGGTCTTCATTTTTCTGGTCTTCTATTAAAATTAGAGCTGTCAAAAAGGCCCAGCCCACCCCATTAAGCCCTAACCCATGTGGGTTAGGGCCAAAAAGCCCACGGGGCCAAAAAGCCCACAAGATAAAAAAAGTCCACAGGGCCAAAAGCCCATAGGGCCAAATGGGCTAAGGCTAGCCTATGGGCTGGCCCACAACAAAAAAAAATTAATTTGGCCCACTTATTTAATGAGCTAACCCTGATCCACTCATGGGCTGGCCCACTAAAAAAAATATTGACACGTATTTTAAACAGTCATATTAATCATGGATGAGATAGAGGCACGTTAACTAGTGTAGTTATAATAAATAATAATTAAATTATTTATGATGCCCTAAATTAAAAAAAAAGTCCAACCTAATTTATCATTGCTAAAAATGAATGATTACAAAATTAATTATCTTCCTACAGGCACATGCTAACAAAAGACTTATTCAACTATTACTATGTGATCTTGATTTAAGACATTTTATCTTTTGTACCATACATAGATAATTATGTAGTAATACAAATCACACAAGCTTGTACTAAACACAAAAGTAACCATAAAAAACCTTTAGAAGCTGTTATTTGAAAACGATGCAGCAATTAAATCCCAAATTAGAAAATCTTCATTTACAACAGATCCAGCTTACTTAAACCATGCAAGCATTGGCAAGAGCCTTTGACACAAACACATCTGTGCAACATATCAATTCAATCACCACACACTAGGGCCTAGGCAAAAATCAAAGTTAGTGGGGTTTTACATTAGCTTCTTCCTATGGTTAAATCAGCAATTTTCTTCCAGCTTCATAGGTGCTCACTAATGAACAATGGCAAGTGCCATCCTTGACTTGTAATTCCATGTAAAACAAATCTCTGAAACAATCCTTAGTCCTACTCCTAAGTAAATCAATGTCATTCATAAGTTTTGTTAGCAATATTTTTTGAACTTTGAATCTCAACAGTATATGACTTGGCTCAGGCTCCTAAAACTTACTCAATATAAAAGATTGTTAGTCACTTGGGCAGTGGATCTTGAGTAAAGGCCGAAACTACAAGGGTAAAGGTCTATATAAGTCTGATACTTATCATTTTTCTGTCTCCTATAATACAAGACATCGGCCTAAACTGAATAAATCTCACCAACATATGACACTTGTATATCAATAAATCTCACCAAAGCCACAACCCCATGTCTATTTGAAATTTTTTGATACAATAACAAAAATGATTAAAAAATTGTATTGGGTCAAGGAAATAAAAATATGATCCAAACCTGAATATGAATGATTTAAAATTAAAAAAATGGAAAATGGAAAAAATCCTAGTAATTCGTTGTGATAGAGCAAATACAAGAGCAATTGAGGAACAGAAGTGAACAATGACAAATGCCATCCTTGACTTGTAATTCCACGTAAAACAAATCTCTGAAACAATCACTAGTGAAAAAGAGAAGTTGACTCAAACATTTCATCAAACAACTTATGCACAATTATCAAGAACACCACATAGGATTAAATCAATGAAACAAAATCAGTCAAAGTAAATCGTAATCATACACAGATGGAGATGGATACACAATAACCAAGCAACTCATACCATTTTTCAATCCACCAAAGCTAAAATTGGCAAGTCTGGAAAAGCTCGATTGATTCGATGAAGAAGAAATCTGCATTTAAATTTCAGAATTTTAGACACTAAAGCACCCATATCAGTAGATTAAAACCACCATATATGCTAGGGTTCGATCCGAATCCAGAAACGATAGAGAAAGTAACCGCACACGACACAATGTCTAAACGGCAGCAGCACCATTGTATGAATGGGGGCTGACCCATCGTAAAGCCTTACCCTAACCCACTCACGGGTGGGGCTTTGTGGGTTAAGGGCTAAAAAGCCCTATTAGTGAATGGGCTAATAAAATAAATGGCCCCTTACAAGATTTAGTGGGTTGTCCCATGGGCTTCAACCCAAATTGACAGCTCTAATTAAAATTTCTCAAAACCTTCTTATGACCTTCTCAAAGTAAACTTTCTCATGTTCATGAGGAACTTTCTCATGTGGTTCTTGAACTTTCTCTAAACTTACCCAAGTTGACAAATGATCTTCTTAGGTTTCTTCAATCAACTGGAAATGTTCTTAAGTGTTGAATTTAATCCTACATGTGGTGAATTAACTTAAAGACTTCATAGAAAATAAGTTAATCCATTCAAAGAGCTAAGAGTAATAATTAACGATTTTCAACATAATTAGTTATCATCAAAACATAATAGACATCATTAACTACAATAGGGCTTTGGAGCTTACACCTTATTTCTTTCCTATCTTGTAAGAAGTGATCTAAGGTATTACCATTGTTTTGTGTCTTTGAAATTTATATTCCATTCTTTTTAAATAATAAATATTTGTTTTTAATTTGGCAAAAAACAATTTGCTAGCCAAATGTTTAAACCCGAATAATCAAGGCATAAAACAAACTTCCTTACAATTTGTCAATCACTTTAACTTCAATCTATCTCTTTCTCTTAACATATAGGATTTAATATTGATATTTGTCAGCAAATTTTATTTTATTATAATGCCTAATTATCTATTTCTACATTAATGAAATGCTTTAACGATAATAATAACTAAATGAAAGAATAATCTATTTTAATGATATAATAATAAATAATTAAATGATAATATAAAAAAATTATACATTAACAATGAATTAAAATTAAATTCTTACTTGCATGATTGGAAAAATAATATTATAAAACTTTTACACCCCATTTAACACTTGAAATTGAGCATATAATTAGAGCTTAATATTGAAATTGAACCACTTAATTTTAATTTTTAGACAAAAAGGCTTTTTTGGTCCATTATCTTGATTTTTTTATTAATTTGGTCTCTTATCTTACAAATCGTCATTTAATGTGGTCTTCCATTACGATTCTGTCACGCCACTAACAGAAGTGATGGTGTGTCACTAAAGTGTTATGCTATGTCATTGTCATTTCATAGTCATATCATCTTCACATCATATATATATCATTACAGTTAGTAACATGTCATCATTGTTAGTGCCTCATTAGCATATTCCGTTAGTGCATTGATGGAATTGTGATGCAAGACCACATTGATTGATGATTATAAATATAAGGAATCAAATTAACCAAAATATATATATAGGAACCAAATTGGAAAAAAAATAAAAATAAGGGACTAAAAGATTCAATTTGTCTAATTTTATGTTAGATTAGATTTGTAACTAATAAAAATTCATAAGGGAAGAAAATAATGAGAAGAAATAGGAAGTAAGAATTCTGTTGGTAGCCAACAAGAAGGAAAAATGGTAAATTGAGGAAGAGTGTATGCAAATAGATAATCTTATTCTCAAAGTAATCGTGGTTAAAGGAGGAACAAATGAAATTATTTTATGAATACTCTATTTTATTATATAAAGGTAAGTAAAATTCATTAAATTATGTATTGAGCATGGCATGCTTTACAGGCAATGCACGAAATTTGACGTGGACAAAATAAAAGGGCAAACTAGCCATATATGAGGTTGTAATTAATTAATAGAAAAAAAATTGTACTACTAAATTTAAAATTTCGTATAGATATTATATATCGATGTAAATATAAATAGATATTAAAATATATTATATTTTAAAATGAAATAAAGATGTTGTATGTTGGTTTGAGAAAAATATAAATTAGGTGTCAAATTTTGAGTGTACAATCATTGAGATTGTTAATTAATAATAGATTCGGATATTGATAGTCGTTGGATGGATCTCAGTCTCATAGCACAAGTACACCGAGGAATGTTAGAAAGCACATTCTTTATTGCACTTTTATTAATATATTTTATTTTATTGAATTACGTCTTATATTAAAATATAAATTTAAATTTAATTATATATTAATTAAATTGATTATATATTAATTAAATTAATTATATGTTAATTAAAATTAAATATATATTTTAATATATAATGTAGTCTAATAAAAAAATATAAAAATATATATAAAAAAATGTACTTCTAATATTTCTCACGACACCGTGGCTACAATTGCCAACAACCTTACGTTACTGAACACTATTGGAGCCAATAATGTGGTAATGCTGCCGTATTTGAATCTGCATGATTAAGTTCAAAATAAATTTTAAAAAGCAACACACACAATCATTTTGAAAATTCTGTCAATTGTTATATAAATGTAAGACTATGACTCTCTGCAGCAATATTCTAATTTTATGTCAAAGGTAATGGCCGCTAAAAGTCCTTATCCAAATTCCATACACTGTCTGACTATTGGCAAAGTCAAAACTCAAAATATATACATACTGATCATGAGTAACACCAATAAATATAAATGTGAATATTTCATATTCTGACTCAAATTGTTTTATCGGAAAACAAAATAGAAAAAAAGACGGGAGGTGGAGAGGAGGAGAAATTTATATCCGTGCAAACGCTAAATGCAGAGAAACTTATATCGAAGATTGTGCTCCTACGAATATTTAATTGAGTGTTCCACATCTATGTTGAGTGGGTTTGGGTTTGTTTTATGAGTAGTGGACCACAATGTCCTATATTATAATTAAAAAATTTATAAAAGATATTTTTTATAATTTAATTCTAAAAAATTAGTATATATAAAATTTAAATCCATAATCATATGTTTATTTACATATTACATATTCATTTATTATTAAGTGAATCCCTTAAAGTTTCTAACATTGTTATATATACCTGTATATTTTAGAGGCTATGTTTTGACTGTTGACTTGTTTTCTATTTTTTAATATTGACTATTTGTTATAAGAAAATCAAGAGAAATGCTTAACTGCTAAGCTAATCACGCGCCGACAAATTTATATGTTATTCTTATATTACCAAAGTCTATAGTAGGGTGCGCTCACAATTTGCATCATCTTATTATTGTAAATAATTCTAAAAGATTGGTATATATAAAATTTAAATCCATAATCATATGTTTATTTACATATTACATATTCATTTATTATTAAGTGAGTCCCTTAAAGTTTCTAACATTGTTATATATACCTGTATATTTTAGAGGCTATGTTTTGACTGCTGACTTGTTTTCTATTTTTTAATATTGACTATTTGTTTTAAGAAAATCAAGAGAAATGCTTAACTGCTAAGCTAATCACGCGCCGACAAATTTATATGTTATTCTTATATTACCAAAGTCTACAGTAGGGTGCGCTCACAATTTGCATCATCTTATTATTGTAAATAAATATAAAATTTTGTTAAGTGTTTTTTAAAATATTTGTTAAGAAATTAAAAATAAAAATTCTAAATAAAAAATAAATATTTTTGAATTCTCAATATATTAAATATATCATTTTTTAATTAAAATTTTCAATTTTAATTTCTTAACAAGCACCTAACTAAACACATAAATATATTGTTGAATTAATGCAAGAGCCTCTTTTAACTCAAATGTTATATATGGTCCTTTCTTTGATTTGTTTAATAATTAGAATTAGAATTCAAAGTGATAGTAATATATTTTATCCATTTAATAATCTTTTCAGTGGGCCGCTTAAGGTTTAATTAAGCTTAGTTAAGTTAATTTTATCAAATTTTATGATATTGAGCCTAATAAGATCAAAGAATGAATTATTGCATGAATTAGTCTTAATTTGTCTATTTGGCAGGGTTCAGTAAATTAGTTATAATTTAAGTTGCAAATATTTGATTGATGTGATTCTTATCTTGTAGGAAAATTAAGACAATTCTCTACAAGTTTCATGAGATCTCAAGAGCTAAATCACACGTTTGGATAATTTAAATTGGAGTTGAAGCAAGAACTAGAGTGCTGATCCTGACAGCTTGATCTCTGCGCATTCATTAGCCCATTTCTTAAGCTACAGGAGCACAATTGATACCAAACTAAGCCCAAATGAAAGTTAAGACCTAAATCTATAATTTTCATGAGAACAGAAGAGTTGGATCGGATGTTTAGTAGGTCATATTGGACCTAGAAGTTAGAATAGAGGTACTGTTGTTAGACCCCTAATACTATACGATTCTTGGGCCATATCTTGGGTTGTAGGGGTCAGATTGTGCTAAAACTGGTGACATTTGAAAGCTGAGACAAAACTCTTCAACTTCCATGAAGACCACTTATACAATAGGTGACGTTATGATAGAGTTATAGTCATGTGAAGACAGCTGAATTGGTTAAGTAGAAAGACAAGCATGACAATAATTTTTCACTCATTCACATACTCATTAAACAACTCTATTATCATTTTTCACTCATCTACTCACTCATCCACCCACTCATTAAACAAATCAATTGTCATTGTGTGCCCTTCATGCACTATAAAAGGGCACCATTGGTTGTTCATTAGAATCATCCTGGTTTAGAGATCAAGATCTTGTTCTTGTATTATTTGTTTCTCATGTTATATTATTCCTTTGTTCTAAATAGAAATTATGTTCATCTTCTTCTTCTTCTCTCTTTCTTTCTTCTTGATTCATGAGTAACTATTTTGCTTGGGTGAAATGGTGAAGCTCTTGGTAATGAAATAAGATTAGATTAATTTCTTTCTTGTACTTGAATGTTGTAACACCCCTTTTTGGGAGAGAACATCACATCATTAATTACAATGCGAAAAATAAAAATTTAAATTAAGACCCGATTCATTATATTATAATTAAACTTGTTTGATTATAATTGTATAAATAAAATGGTGACTATTTTTTTTATTATAATTAATAAAATATAGTGATAAGACATAATTGTAATAAAGAGTAAGATAGAAGTAAAGCATACATTCGATCAACATACATATACATATATATATATATATATATATATATATATATCAAATTTATTTAGTTACAATGCCCGATATACAAAAAGAAAAATTATGCCTACCTACAGGATCATACATGTACAGCCCACCAAAAAGATAAGTCATCAGGCCCCAAAATGAACATTGATAGCCATCAGTAGCTAACTACAGTATCAGCCCCTATGAAGAAAGAGAAGGAATTGTGTCAGGATCCTCCTCAAGGTCTTCCTCATCAGAGGAAACCCTCATTGGAGCCACCGAATTTCGGGCCGAGGCTCGAGCAGTGGAGAGGAATAAATCCTCCTATGCAGTCGATTACCCCATATGTCCCTAATGAGCATGTAAAATTCTAAATGTAAACGAACATTACAGGTGAAAATAGGCGGATCATAACGCCCCCAAGCTAGTGACACTAACACGTCTCCCAAGTAGACACAGTGATCCGAACTAAAGTAAACATACCAACAGTCTGGGCCTTCGAGAAATGTCAGGCGCACGTATCCCAAAAATTCCTGTGGACAGACCATCATGGTCAAAAGCAAGTACTAGTCGCAGTTAGGTCAGAAACCGGGAAATTCGTGAACTTCCCCTTCTTCACCACCATCTTCAGAGAATCATATATATATGTATATATATTTATAGAGATAGTAGAGATACAGAAAAGAAGTGAGACATCCTACTTTCATTACCAATTATGGCAGTAAGAAACAAAACGGTATAGGACGCCCACATAGCATTATAAGAGTAATAAGCAGTAATCAAGAGGTAAATCTTAAATAATTTAACAATTCCAGATAATTATACATTAGTAAGGCATCAGTTTCAATTATCATAAAAATTAAATGCCAGATAATATATGGACTCACTATGCACATGTATACAACATCAAAATCCTACTCCATGGAGCTAGACATAAACAGTCGGAGAGAAAGATCAGAAGACATGTCTGCAACTTGGTTGTCACAGCCAAAGTGCTATAACTCATTAGTTTATCCACATGCACATCAAGGCATTGTACAAACATTCTTCACTAGATCGCGATATAGGACAGTGTCTCAGTCCGGATCATCGGTGCTTTTGCATCGATCTGCCCCACGGACAGAAGAGCTACCAACTGTCCATTGCGAGGTACCTGCACCCCGATGCCCCTAAGGTCAACATCATGACCTACACTAGTCTACTCGCACCTGCACTAAGGTGTGTTCAATCTCCTAGGCAACCTGACCTTAACAACAGTCCATCGGACTTTCACAATGCATAATGACTCAATGCATATATCATGTATTTTCAATAGCAATATACTTTCCATGTCATGCCACAATTCGACTAAGATAAGCATCAATACATTCTTGGTCTCACTCATGGACCCACAATAAATATTATTAAGTCCTTAAAATAATATATTACACTTTTAGGGTGCATTATGAAATTATTTAACATTCTTGCTTACACTCATGGTCTTACTTTAATTGAAAATTATTCTAAGTCTTTGGATAAAACTTCATTATTGGTTCTTTCCATTTTATGAAATCCTAATTAATTCCTAATTATCCAATTAATTAAGTTTTACTTTAATTTAATATTTGTTATGAAATTCTTCTCTAGATGAATTCTCTTGATGGTTAAGTTCCCTACTTTAAGTTTATTCAAAACTCACTTAGAGAATTATTCTAAGTTTTCCAAGTCTCACACACTCTCATTCTTATCTTAGGTTTAAAGAATCACTTTAGGTTATCAAATTAGTTTCTATCCATTACATTATTAGTCATTTAATCACTTGATTATTCAAATCCCAAGGTTACACGATATTACACAATTTAATCCTAAATTGGCCCTGGAGGCCGTGGCCTCCCAAGAGAGAAATCATAAGTTTTTCTTAACTCCGTTACACTTTAATCACTTGATTAGATATGTTGTCAACTTGATACAAATTTTTAAATCATGAACACCCTACTTCAAGGGTGTGGTCGTGAGCCTCATGAAGGGGGACAAGGGACTCTTGCCTCCATTCCATTTTTTCAATCTATCCAAATCAATCCAAGATCATTAATATACATATATAATCAACCAAATAAATTAAACAAAACAAAATCAACACACAATCACAAAATCACACAATCAAAGAGAGTAACCCTAACAAGGGTCTCTCACAACCAACACAAAATCAAGTTTCCTACTACCAAGAGAGATTGAAAAGGATCATCTCCCTTTTACCTAAGAGAAGAACAAGAAAAGAAATCTCATTGCTTGCTCCTTAACAATTTCGGCCTCACCCTTCAAAACCCTAGAAATTCCAACTTCAACCAATCAACACCAATGCTTGAAAAGAGAATATAAATGGTCATAAAGATGACCTTGAAAATGAAAATGGAGAGGAGAAGGTGAGGAACCAAGAATCTTACCCTAAAGCTTCAAACTTGAAGCTTGAAGAAGATGACGAAGATGGAAGCTTTTTAGGAAATCTTCAACTAGAAAGGTGTTTAGAATGTAGTGAAAATTAAGAAAATGTGGTTGTTTGAAAATTTTGTGATGGTGGAGGGCATGGAGGAGGGGCAGCCGTGAGGTGTGGTGTAGAGAGAAGGAGGAGAACTTGAGAGAAGAGAAAAGGTAGAGAGAGAAGTTGATAGTAGAAATAAAGATGATGACTTTTGATTTTTGAAATTAGAATGGTTAACTTAATTAAGTGAAGCACAAATTTTTGGGCTGCAAAGAGAGCATGCAGTCGTGAGTGAGGGAAGAGGAGAGAGGGAGTGTGTGTGGCTTCTTTGAGAAGCTTGGTAGCTTTTTCAAAAAAAGGATTTGATTAAACATAAAGTAGATTATATTTGGATAGGATAATTAGGTGATAAATTAATTAAAATAATAAAGTAATTAGAATTTTAACTACAAGCTATTAACCAATGAATAATTGTTACAGTGCACAAAGTCAATATTAATTATCCAACAGATAATAGAGTGTATCCCAAAATTTTATTTAACAATACGCACAGAGATTTTATTTATCAGATAAAATCTCAAAAAATGTAAATCTCGTAAATTGTGTCTAACCTCGGGTTTAGTAAGATCCCCTGTCGACGCTTTCATAATTCAAGATTTACCAGCCTCAGGGTAAATATTTCGTTTTCTCGGCTTCGCTCAGCGCGCACGCAAAACGAAAAATATACTAAAATATTCGACATTTTCAGAAAAATTCACAAAATTTCTTTAAAATTATAAATATTAGAAAATAACTATTCATTAAGAAATAAATAATTTTTGAGGTGTTTTACTGACTCTACTCAATGTGCACGTAAAACGAAAAATATATTAAAATATTCAACTTTTTGAAAAATTCTAAAAAAATTTCAAAAATCATAAATATTATAAAATAATTATTTATGATGAAACAATTAATTTTTGGGGTGTTACAACTCTCCCCTTCTAAAAAGAAATTTCAAAATTTTCATACCTTAGAACAGTTGTGGGTGTTGCTCCCTCATCTTGTCTTTCAATTCCCACGTTGCATCTCAGGTCTTTTTGTTCTAGATCACTTTCACCAATGAGATTTCCTTTCTTCTGAGTTATTTTACTCTCCTATCTTCAATCTTTATAAGAGATGCCTCATAGATTAAGTTCTCTTTCAATTGTACTGTGTCCGGTGCTATGACATGGTTCGGGTCAGGAATATATTTTCGTAGTTGTGACACATGAAAGACATTGTGAAGGTTTGAAAGAAAAGGTGGTAAGGCTATCTGGTAAGCTACTAGACCTATCCGGTGAAGAATTTGGTAAGGTCTAAGGAATTTGGGAGTGAGTTTTCTACTCAGCCGACCCCAGTCATTGGCGTGACTTTCAAAAATACATGCTCACCTTCCTCAAACTCAAGAGGCTTTCTTCTTTTGTTCGCATAGCTTTTCTGTCGACTTTGAGCCATCCTCATCCTTTCCTGAATCATCTTGACATTCTTATTCGTCTACTATATAATATCAGGTCCAATAGTAAGGCGCTCTCCATCTTGGTACTAACACAGAGATGTTCGGTACCGTCATCCATACAGAGCTTCATAGGGTGCCATCCCTATGCTTGAATGAAAACTATTGTTGTAGGTGAACTTTACCAATGGTAAAACTTCATCCCAACTTCCAGTCTGTTCTAAAGTGCATGCCTTGACCAAATCCTCCAACAATTTGATCGTCCTTTCCGATTACCCATTAGTTTGTGGATGGTAAGCAGAACTTAATCGTAGCTTTGTTCCTAATGCTTCTTGCAAACTTTGCCTAAACTTGGAAGTAAACCTTGGATCCCTGTCAGAAACAATACTGGTAGGTACACTATGTAGCCTAACAATCTCACCGATATACAACTGGGTCAGCTTTTCCATGTTGTATCTTATGTTGATCGGTAGGAAGTGTGCTGACTTCGTGAGTCGATCAACGATTACCCATATCAAGTCATAACCTTTTCTGGTTTTCGGTAATCCAACCACAAAATTCATTGCAATGCTATCCCATTTCCATTCGGGAATAGATAGAGGTTGCAACAGTCATGACAGTCTTTGATGTTCAACCTTCACCTTCTAGTAAACCAGACAAGAAGACACACATCTAGTAATATCACTCTTCATTCCATGCCACCAAAATAACTTCTTCAGATCTTGGTACATTTTAGTTATTCCCAGGTGCATATTCAACTTGCTTGTGTGAGCATGTTCGAGAATATACTCTCTAAGCTCTTGATCCCTGGGTATACAAACTCTACCTTGGAATCTTAGAATTCCATTAGTTCCTTCCTCGAATATTGTCGAATTGCCTTGCCTCATTAGCTCTCTTTCCTCTTGTAAGAACTTATCAATTTTTTGTTTTTCTCGGATGTCTTCCATTAATTCGCTTGAGATAGTAACCATGTTCATGCAAATTTTTTCTGATTTTAATTCCATGAAAGACCATACATCCTTGAACAGCTCTATCAGATCTTTTTCCTTAATCATCATGGCTGATATACTGAGCATCTTCCTACTCAATGCGTCTGCCATGACATTTGCCTTTCCAGGGTGATACAAAAGTCAAAAATCATAATCCTTCACAAATTTCAACCACTTGCGCTGTCTCATATTCAACTCATTTTGATCGTACAGGTACTTCAAGCTCTTGTGGTCACTAAAGATGTTGAACGTCGCTCCATACAGGAAGTGCCTCTATATCTTCAAGGCAAAAACTATAGTTGCTAACTCTAAGTCATGTGTTGGATAGTTCTTCTCGTGCACTCGTAACTGTCTCGAAGCATAAGTCACCACTTTTTCATTCGGCATAAGCACAACTCCCAATCCTTAATATGAAGCATCGCAGTACACTTCGAATGGTTCATTCGGATCGGGTAGGACTAACACTAGTGAAGTAGTTAGTCGTCTCTTCAATTCTTTGAAACCTTCTTCACAAGCATCAGTCCATTCAAAGGTTTAGTTCTTTCTTGTGAGTTGAGTGAGAGGTCCTACAATTTTGGAGAATCCTTCAATGAACCTCCGATAGTATCCAGCCAAACCCACAAAGCTTCAGATTTCTGTCACTGTCTTCGGCCGTTCCCATTGTAGAACCGCTTCCACCTTTGACGGATCCACTACAATCCCTTCCTTCGAGATTACATGGCCCAAAAACTTGACTTCGTCCAGCTAAATTTCACACTTCGACAATTTCGCATATAACTTCTTCTCTTTCAGAATCTAGAGAACTATACTGAGGTGTTCAACATGATCCTCCTGATTTTGAGAGTAGATCAGGATGTCGTCAATGAAGACAACAACAAATCTGTCCAAGTAAGGACGAAAGATCCTGTTCATGTAGTCCATGAAGATGGTAGGTACATTCGTTACACCAAACGGCATCACAAGATATTCGTAATGATCGTATCGGGTACGAAAAGCCATCTTGGGTATGTCCTCCGCCTTTACTCGAATCTGGTGGAAGCCCGATCGCAGATCGATCTTAGAGAACACTACTGCTCCTTTCAGTTAATCCATTAGGTTGTCTATCCTCGGAAGTGGATACTTATTCTTAATCGTGACCTTATACAGTTGGTGATAGTTCACACACAATCGCGAAGTACCATCCTTCTTCTGGACTAGCAGCACTGGTGCTCCCCAGGGTGACACACTGGGTCTAACGAACTGCTTTTCCAAAAGCTCTTCCAACTGCTTCTTAAGCTCTGCTAACTCCGATGGTGACATTCTGTAAGGCGCTATAGACAAGGGACCAGATCCTGGTACAAGATCAATAGCGAACTTTATTTCTTGTTTTGGCGGTAAACTAGGTATACCATTAGGAAAGACTTCGGGAAACTCGTTGACCACGGGAATTGCATTCACATCAGTCTTGCTCTCGACCTTCAAGGAAGACAATAGCATGTATCCCTGAGCTCCTTCTTTCAAGAAAGCTTGAACTTGGTTGGCCGTCCAAAATCTAGAATCCTCATCTATGGGAAAAACTATGGTTTTACTAGAGCAATCCAAAGGGATATGGTTGGAAGACAACCAATCCATTCCTAAAATTACATCTAACTGAGAAAGGGGTAAACAGATCAAATCAATAGAAAAGATTCGACTCTCAATAATCAATGGACAATTCAAACAGACTTTGGTAGTAACAACAGGTTTATCAGTGGGAGTAGAAACAGTCAAGTCAAAAGGTAAGGAAGACACAGGTAAACCAAGTCGTCACACACAGTCATAGGAAATGAAAGAGTGGGTTGCCCTAGAGTCATACAGTACAGTTAAAAGATTACCTCATATGACACCTTCTCCCTGTATCAGATCTTCGAATTTGGAGGCTTCTTCTCCGCTCATGGTGTACACTCTGCCTCTTGCTTGCCCGTGCAGCGTTGACTGAAGGCTCAGCCTTAGCTTGGTTGCAATCTCTGGAGACATGTTCAGGCTTCCCACATCGAAAACAGATGATCCCCTTGATGGTGCAGTCTCTAGTTGTGTGATCCTTCCCGCACTTCAAGCATTTCGAAGAAAATGTCACATTCTACCAGGTTCGATTCTCACCAGAACCTCCACTAGAACCTCCACCTGATGTCTGTTGTTGATTTCCCGGTGGTCGGGAATAAGGCTTCTTTTGGAAATGATTTGCGTTATCACTGCCTCCTCTTTGGAACTTGGTAGGTCCAAAGTTTTGGTTTCTCGAGTCTCGAGCTTGATCTAGAGCTTCCACTTGGCAACACGTATCTAACAACTCCAAAAACTGGTTGATCTTCAAGGTGATAACTGCTCTCTTCACTTCATGCCTCAGTCCTTCCTCAAATTTTTGACATTTTCACATCTCGTCTGGATGGTGCTGGAAACACGTCGAAAACTTGGATAAGCTTTCAAACTTTGTGGCGTATTCACTGACAGACAAGTTTCCTTATCTCAAGCTGAGGAACTCCATTTCTTTTGCTTGTCTGGCACTTGAGGGGAAATATTTATCCAAGAACTTATTCTTGAATACCTCCCAATTGATTGCGCAACCTTCAGCTTCTAACACCCTTTGTGCTTCGTTCCACCAGTCTTCAGCATCTCCAATCAGCATAAAAGCGGCGTAAGTTACTTTCTTATCGTTGGCACAGTTCATGCCTCTGAAGATTTTCTCCATCTCCTTGATCCACAAACTAGCTTTCTCCAGATCGAATTCTCCTTTAAATTGAGGAGGGTTATGGCGATAGAACTCCACCAAATTTTGCACATCAGTTATAGCTTCGAGTTGTTGAGCAACCCTCTCCTGTTGTTGGGCAGCCCTTTCAATTTGTTGTGCGATAACTTCAGTCATTCGTTGCATCGCCTTTATCGCTGCAGCCATATCTCCACCTCGTGCCATATCGTTCTTTCAAGTGAGACTAACTAAAAAAAACACAAGAAAAGATTAGATGCATCTTTTCGGAGTACTAATCACAGAGAATCACACAGCACAAACAAGTCAGACTAAACCACAAAGACCCAAAGAAAACATAAACTAGGGCTTTGATACCAACTTAATGTAACGCCCCTTTTTGGGAGGGAACGTCATATCATTAATTACAATGCGAAAAACAAAAATATAAATTAAGACCTCGGTTCATTATATCACAATTAAACTTGTTTGATTATAGTTGTATAAATAAAATGGTGACTATTTTTTGTTATAATTAATAAAATATAGTGACAAGACATAATTGCAATAAAGAGTAAGATAGAAGTAAAGCATATATTCGATCAACATACATATATATATATATATATATATATATATATATATATATATATATATATATATAATTATATCAAATTTGTTTAGTTACAACGTTCGATATACAAAAAGCAAAATTATGCCTGCCTAAAGGATCATACATGTACAGCCCACCAAAAAGATAAGTCATCAGGCCCCAAAATGAACACTGATAGCCATCAGTAGCTATCTACAGTATCAGCCCCTATAAAGAAAGAGAAGGAACCGTGTCAGGATCCTCCTTAGGGTCTTCCTCGTCGGAGGAAACCCTCATTGGAGCCACTGAATTACGGGATGGGGCTCGAGCAGTGGAGAGGAATGAATCCTCCTATGGAGTGTAATAATGATCACCCCACATATCCCTAATGGGCATGTAAAATTCTAAATGTAAATGAACGCTGCAGGTGAAAATAGGCAGATCATAACGCCTCCAAGCTAGTGACACTGACACGTCTCCCAAGTAGACACAGCGATCCGAACTAAAGTTAACATGCCAACAGTCTGGGCCTCCAAGAAATGTCCGGCGCACGTATCCCAAAAATCTCTGTGGACGGGCCATCATGATCAAAAGCAAGTACTAGTCGCAGTCAGGCCAGAAACCGGGGAACTCGTGAACTTCCCCTTCTTCACCATCGTGTTCAGAGAATCATATATATATATACAGAGATAGTAGAGATACAGAAAAGAGGTGAGACATCCTACTTTCATTACCAATTATGGCAGTAAAAAACAAAATGGCGTAGGACGCCCACATAGCATTATAAGAGTAATAAGCAGTAATCAAGAGGTAAATCTTAAATAATTTAACAATTCCAGGCAATTATACATCAGTAAGGCATTAGTTCTAATTATCATAAAAATTAAATGTCAGATAATATATGGACTCACTATGCACATGCATACAACATCAAAATCTTACTTCATGGAGCTAGACACAAACAGTAAGAGAGAAAGATCAGGAGACCTGTCTGTAACTCGGCTGCCGCGGCCAAATTGTTATAACTCATCAGTTTATCCACGTACACATCAAGGCATTGTATAGACATTCTTCACTAAATCGCGATATAGGACAATGTCTTGGTCCGGATCGTCGATGCGTTTGCATCGGTCTGCCCCACAGACAGAAGAGCTACCAACTGTCCATTGCGAGGTACCCGCACCCTGATGCCCCCAAGGTCAACATCATGACCTACACTAATCTACTCGCACTTGCACTAAGGTGTGTTCAATCTCCTAGGTAACCTGGCCTTAACAACAGTCCATCAGACTTTCACAATGCATGATGACTCAATGCATATATCATGTATATTCAATAGTAATATATTTTTCATGTCATGCCACAATTCGGCTAAGATAAGCATCAGTACATTCTTGGTCTCACTCATGGACCAACAATAAATATTATTAAGTCCTTAAAATAATACATTACACTTTTAGGATATATTATGGAATTATTTAACATTCTTACTTACACTCATGGTCTTACTTTAATTGAAAATTATTCTAAGTCTTTGGATAAAACTTCATTCTTGGTTCTTTCCATTTTATGAAATCCTAATTAATTCCTAATTATCCAATTAATTAAGTTTCACTTCAATTTAATATTTCTTATGAAATTCTTCTCTAGAGGAATTCTCTTGATGGTTAACTACTTTAAGTTTATTCAAAACTCACTTAGAGAATTATTCTAAGTTTTTCAACTCTCACACACTCTCATTCTTGTCTTAGGTTTAAAGAATCACTTTAGGTTATCAAATTGATTTCTGTCCATTACATTATTAGTCATTTAATCACTTAATTATTCAAATCCCAATGTTACATGATATTACACAATTTGATCCTAAATTGGCCCTCGAGGCCATGGTGTGTGTCCCAGGGCCGACGAGTGCGGGAAATGATCGCTGATGCAATGAAGCACAGACAAGGAGTGGCTTTTGGCAGGCATCTAAGTGAAGGGTCGCATGAATGAACTGAATACGCACCGGAATGAGAGGGATTTAGAGATTGTGCAGGTATGGAACTGTATAGTTGAGGATGGCTTAAAGGAATTGATTTGGCATAGCCATATCAACAAGTTACAACTTCTTTTCGGGAGCCTAGAACATAAGAACTCCATGGTTAAGCGTGCTTAACCTGGAGCAATTGTGAGATGAGTGACCTCCTGGGAAGTTTCTTAGGATGCATGTGAGTGAGGACAAAAGCATTCTGAAAAGACCTGTGTTAGTTTGTGGAGACACTCGTCAATCCTGCAGGCAGTCCCGGGACGTTACAAATAGTATCAGAGACGGGACCTCTAACTAACCAAGCAGAAGTTGGTGGGCAAGTCCCGGGGCCGACGAGGGCGGGAAATGATCGTCTGTGCAATAAAGCACGGACAAAAGGAGCGATTTTTAGCAGGCTTCTAGGTGAAAGGTCGCATGAATGAACTGAATACGCACCGGAATGAGAGGGATTTAGAGACTGTGCAGGTATGACACTGCATAGTTGAGGATAGCTTAAAGGAATTGATTTGACATAGCCATATCAACAAGTTGCAACTTCTTTTTGGAAGCTTAGAACATAAGAACTCCATGGTTAAGCGTGTTTAACCTGGAGCAATTGTGAGATGGGTGACCTCCTGGGAAGTTTCGTAGGATGCGTGTGAGTGAAGATAAAAGCATGCTGAAAAGACTCGTGTTGGTTTGTGGAGACACTCGTCAATCCTGTAGGCAGTCCCGGGGCATTACAAATGTTATATTATCAAGTGGACATTATATGTGTTGTATTTTGTTTCCAATCAATTTAGAAACCCTCCTTGTAAAGTGAAGATCTTGATTTGTTGTAGACAAGAGATTGACACAATGAATGTTTGAACCCATTTATAAGTGTTGGTGTTATTAACCCTCCTTGTAAAGTGGAGATCTTGATTTGTTGTAGACAAGAGATTGACACAATGAATGTTTGAACTCATTTACAAGTGTTGGCGTTAGTAGATAATTAAAAGAACCATAATATTAAGGATATGCACCTTATGTCTCGCCATACAGGAAAAATCTTGAAGGAACATTGCATGCATTCATGGCAAAGTAAGAGGCCAATAATAACCAAAACACTCAAGCCATGATTGACATAAAAGATACTCTTTCTAAATTTGCTTATGCACTCACCATTCACAAGAAATGAAAATTTTATTCTCAACCTCAACTGAATCCCAAGGGTCAGTACAGTCTAAATTAGAGTAGTTCAGAAAACTAACAAATAGATTAAGTCAAGTCAGTAATAACTCTTAGGAGTAGAAAAGTTGTTAAAAAATAAATTTCTAAACCTTGTGAGAAAGATGATGAGTCAATTCCCCAAGATAAGGAAGGAGTCAATAAGCCACCTGTCTAAAAGGAGACCAAACTCTTGCCTTCACCTCTATTTCCTCAACCATTAAACAATTCAATGAAATTGAATCGCAACACTGAAATTTTTGAAATTTTTAAACAAGTGAAGGTCAATATTCCTCTGTTAGATGCTATCAAACAAATTCCTTCTTATGCCAAATTTTTGAAGGATTTGTGTACTGTTAAAAGGAAACTAAATGTAAAAAAGAAAGCTTTTTTAGCTGAATAGGTAAGCTTCATTCTTTAGAATAATAATGCATTGAAATACAAAAACCCTGGTTGTCCTACAGTTTCATGCATTATTGGAGAACATAAAATTGAATAAGCTTTACTTGATCTTGGTGCTAATGTTAATTTGTTTCCATATTCAATTCATCAGGAACTCAACCAGGGTGAGTTAAAACTAACTTTTGTAACTCTTCTACTTGCCAATAGATTAATTAAAATTCTAAAAGAAATAGTAGAAGATGCCTCAGTACAAGTTGATAATTTCATATATCTTGTGAATTTTATTGTCTTGGAAACTGAACTTATGGTTAATAATTGTAAGTTAATTCATGTTATTTTAGGTCGCTCATTTTTAGAAACATCTAATACTTTAATAAATTACAGAAATAGGGTGATGAAGCTAACATTTGAAAATATGACACTGGAGCTTAATGTTTTCAACATGTGCAAACAACCACAAGAAGTCCATAACGAAAAGAAGGAAGTTGACGGGATTGAGGTCATTATAGATGATCATCTTCAAACTAGGAGTTCTTCTGACCCATTAGAAATTTGTTTAATCAATTCATTTGACTCAAGTATGTAATTAGATGATGATATTTCTGAAATAAGCTTTTTGCTTGATTGTACACAGGTGATGGAATACAAAGGATGGAAGCCGAGATTCAAAAAGTTAAAACCCATGAATGATAATACCCATGAAGAAGTACCTACACTAGAACTAAAGTCATTACCTACTGGATTGAAATACACATTTTTGGGAGAATAACAAAGCTTTCCAGTGGTAATTTCTTCGACCCTTACCAGAGAATAAAAATATATATTAATAGAAGTACTTAAAAGGAATAAAAGTGTAATTGAATGGACATTAAAGAACATAAAAGACATTAATCCATTAATTTGTACACATAAAATACATTTAGAGGATAATGCCAAAACATCTCAATAACCTCAAAGAAGATTAAATCCACATATAAAAAAGGTAGTTAGAACTGAAGTTCTCAAATTACTTGATATTAGAATTATCTACCCTATCTCTGATAGCCAGTGGGTAAGCCCTACACAAGTTGTGCCTAAAAAATCTAGAATAACAGTGCTTGAAAATGAAAAGGTGAATTAATACCTACGCAAGTCTCATCTAGTTGGCATATGTGTATTAATTTTAGAAAATTAAATGCTGCCACTAGGAAAGATCATTTCCTCTTGCCATTTGTTGATCAAATTCTGGAAAGGGTAGCAGGACATCCCTACTATTATTTTCTTGATGGTTATTCAGGCTATTATCAAATACCCATTGTATTAGAGGATCAAGAAAAGACCACTTTTACATGTTCATTTGGTACTTTGGCACAGAGAAGAATGTCTTTCGACTTTTGTAATCCTCCAGCAACATTTCAAAGATGCATGCTAAGTATTTTTAGTGACATGGTTGAGCATTATTTAGAGGTTTTCATGGATGACTTAACAGTTTATAGAAATTCATTTGAAATTTGTTTTGATAATTTGAAAAAAATTCTTAAAAGATGCGAAGAAAAAAGACTTGTGTTAAACTGGGAAAAATGTCATTACATGGTTACCTTAAGAATAGTGTTAGGTCATGTGATATCTTCTAAAGGAATTGAAGTTGATAAGGCCAAAGTTGAATTAATTACCCATTTGCCTTCACCAAAAATAGTCAGGGTAGTTTGCTCATTTTTAGGACATGCAGGATTCTACAGAAGATTCATTAAGGACTTTAGTGTCATATCTAGACCGTTATGTAATCTTCCAATAAAAGATGCACCATTTGATTGGACTCAAGAATGTCAAAAATATTTTGAAAAATTAATTAGTCTTCTGACATCTGCTTCTATCATGTAAACCCCTGACTAGTCTTTGCCTTTTGATTTGATGTGTGATGTTAGTGATTTTGCTGTTAGTGCTATTTTAGGCCAAAGAAAGGAAGGTAAGCCTCATGTAATTTATTATGCAAGTCGAACTTTGAATAGTCCACAAATGAATTACACCACTATTGTAAAAGAACGACTTGCTGTAATTTTTGCATTGGATAAATTTTAACCTTATTTAATTGGTTCTTCTACTATTATTTTCACCAATCATGTTACTATTAGATATTTAATGTCTAAGCAGGATGCCAAACTTAGGTTGATACGGTGGATTTTGTTGCTTCAAGAATTTAACATCACAATAAAAGATAAGAAAGGAGCTGAAAATGTTGTTGCAGATCATTTGTCCAGACTTACAATAGACTCACTTTTTTATATCACACCTATCAATGGTTCTTTTCCCGGTGAATTTTTATTTTCTATCAATTTCATGCCTTAGTTTGCTAACATTGTCAATTTTCTTGTAACATGAAAGATGCTGCTTCAATGGACGCACCAAGACAGAAGGAAAATTTTGACTGAGGTGAAAAAAATTTATTGAGATGACCTATATTTGTTCAAATATTGTCCAGATCAAATCATTCGGAGATGTGTACCCAACAGTGAGGTAGGTAATGTCATTAAATTTTGTCACTCAAAAGCATGTGGAGGTCACTTTTCTTCAAAGAAAACAACTGCGAAAATCTTGCAGTGCGGATTTTATTGGCCCATTTTATTTAAGGACAACTATACATTTTCCAAAAGTTATGAAAATTATCAAAAATTGTGTTTCATTTCTAAATGAGACATGATGCCTCTGAACCTTATCCTTGTCACTGAAATTTTTTATTGTTAGGGAATTGATTTCATGGGTCCATTTCCACCATCATTTGGATTTGTGTATATTTTTATTGTAGTTGATTATGTATCAAAATGGATTGAGGCGATTCCATATCGACACAATGATCATAAAACTGTTCTTAAATTTTTAAAAGAAAATATCTTGAGTCGATTTGGAATCCATCGAGCTATCATCAGTGATGGGGAAACACATTTTTGCAATAAACCATTTGAATCCTTAATGAAAAAATATAGCATTATATACAAAATTGTCACCCCTTATCACCCTCAAACAGGTGAATAGGTAGAGTTAGCAAATAGGGAGATTAAACAAATTTTAAAAAAAATGATAATCTAAATAGTAAAGATTAGTCTTTAAGACTAAACAATGCACTTTGAGCTTACTGTATTGCTTTCAAAACATCTTTAGGCATGTCACCTTATTGGTTAGTCTATGGAAAACCTTGTCACTTGCCTGTAGAACTTGAACATAAAGCATTTTGGGTCATTAAAGCTTTTAACCTAAACCTTGATGATGCTTGCAAGATACGCAAATTGTAATGAAATGAACTTAAGGAATTAAGAAATGATGCATGTAAACATTCAAAGATTTATAAAGTTAGAGCAAAAGCTTTTCAAGACAAATTAATTTTAAGAAAATCTTTTGAAATTGGTCAAAAAGTTTTACTTTATAATTCTCGTCTTCACATATTCCTTGAAAAATTGATATCTAGGTGAAGTGGCCCCTTTGTTATCAAACAAGTGTATCCTCATGGGGCCATAGACATTGAGAACCCTAGGAATGGTAATGTGTTTAAGGTCAATAGACAAATACTCAAACCATTTCTGGAAACCCAAGTTATTGAAGTAGAATCCATGTCTCTTTCTAATCCTTATTATGAGAAAAATTTATTTTAACTTTGTTGCTTTCTTTTTGCAGTTCTTTGTGACACCAGTTAAGTGCGGATAACGGTACTCCGTGACTCTCAAGTCAGTTTATTTTCAGTTTCTTATAATAACTTATTCTTTCTCCTTTAAAATGGATGTCATTCTCTCGAATTTAAGAAAATATTTTCCTTCTCTTCCTCAAAATGCTCTAACAAAAATCCATAAAGTTAGGTGTGAAAAATTGAGAATGTTAATGCACAAGGGCATCCCGGAAGATACGCTGGATAATCGAAATAAAGGTCCGTTTAGCAGGTGAGTCCTCAAATTCATTTGCCTCATACATGTCAAGTCTCGGTAAAAGTTCATATTCTAAAAAGAGAAGAGTGAAAAGAATGCAAGTTTGTCACAAATGTATGCGATGGAATTGTAACAAGCAATGTCATTCTTTAGGGATGGTTTCTGTAAATCGAGAAAATAAAATATACTTTATTAAGAATGAACTGAGTAAAGAGTTATTAAATGATATTTTATTGACTCTTGAGACACATTCTTGTGAAGTTGTGCATCGTGAACTTCTTAATTTGTAGAATCTCTTCAGGGATGAACATAAGCATTACAGTCTTGGGAATCTGACTCAAAAATACATTGTTTGCCAATTTATAAGAAAATTGGATGGGAAGCTTATCCTCGACTCATAGAAGGCGTTTAAGCCGTTACTGAATGTAAAACTAGATGAAGATGTGAGCCACAATCATAACAATATGTATGCTATTATCTTGTTCATCTAAAAAAAATAGAAAAAAAGGAAGGCGAAATTTTGGTTGTACCTGGTCTTTAATTAGATCAAGAGCCCCAGGCGGATGCCTGTCCTGTCATAGACTCAGGAGGAGACCTTCACACACCAGTCTATAAATAAGGTTCATGTGCTACATTCCCAATTCTTGGAACCTAGGTTCTGTAGCGTTGTTGGACCGGAAAAGGAGTCCCGTCTTTGCTGTGAACGTAAACAGCTACTGAGCATTATCTTGTACTTAACTGTATGAGCTCTAATGTGCCAGGTCATGCCGAGGGTGTCGAGCACTCACGAATGCCAGATTATGTGCTCTAACAAGTACACGACTTCCTAGGGTGTAATTCTAGCCTAGGTAGAGATCTGAAGCCATGCCTTGAGAGGATGGACTATACTCATGATGCGCAGTATAAAGATACGTCATGACAACTATACTGGTGACACACAGTATAAAGATATATCATCTTTGTTGAATAAACATGCGTGAGGGCCTAGCCTCCAATTTTGGAGTGGTTCCAGCTCTCGTTTTCTTTCAAAGAAATAAAATAATAATAATAATAATAATAATAATAATAATAATAATAATAATAATAATAATAATAATAATAATAATAATAATAATAATAATGATGATAATGATAATAATAATAATAATAATAATAATAATAATAATAATAATAATAATAATAATAATAATAATAATAATAATAATAATCGTTGTTTCTTATTTTTAAACTTTTTTGACAATAGCCAACCTACCTATATAGGTGCTATCATTACATTTTTCATTTTTTTCCTTATTTAAATGCTTCATTTTCTTCATTTTCACCCAACTCATAATCATTCAAAGGGAAGGTGAGTATAGAAATGGAGGGAGCTTCTGTTCGTCGATTTACAAATATCTGTGTATTTTGTGGGTAAAGTTTTGGGAAGAGTACAGAGTTTGTAAACGTAGCAAGCACTCTTGGTCGAACACATACTACAAGTAGGGATGGCAATTTTACTTGCAAGACCATGAGTAATACCGTGACAGGCGCGGTAATACCCGTCAAATTCCCCATGGATATAAATACCGTTTAGTATTATCCCGTTTAATAAACGGTGGGCGAGGTGATTCTCCCCGTGCACGTAATGCCAGTAAAAATTTTATATAAATAATTTATATAAAATTATTAAAAAACTTAATTATATAAATTAAAATATTATAAAGTTATATAAATTAAAAGTATTTTAGGTGTTTGACATTATTTTTAAATTAAGTTGTGTTGGACAAATTTTAAAAAATTATAGTATTATACTTTTTTTTCATTTTTCATTTAATTTTTTTGATTTTTTTGAATTTTTTTATAATTTATTGGGTACCCGCGGATATCCGCGGATACCCGTTTACCCGCGGAGAAAAAATAAACATTCATGGAGGCGGGGCGGGGCGGATATTATTCGCGGGGCGGGGACGGGGGCTACTACTGCCCCCGCCCCCCCCGTGCCATCCCTAACTACAAGAAACATTCATGCAGTATATGGGGGAGGTAGCATTGGGTTAGTGGGGACTGTATCAATCTCTGCATATTTAAGAGGCGGTCAAGTTTTAGATATCATTCCTAAAGTTTTAACTCAAAAGAACATCACTGGAAAGACAATTGGGGAGAAACTACGAGTATCAACTATGCATGGACGAATGGCTAAAGTGCTTGACAATTCTAATGCATTCATTGCCTTACCAGGTGGCTATAGTACTTTGATGAAAGTTTTTCAAATTGTCTCTTAGGCCTAATTGAACATCCATCATAAACTCTTAGATTTTTTGAATGTTAATAATTTCTTGGATGGTTTGTTATCTTTTCATAACCATGTTGTGGAACAGACCTTTATCTCACATTCGGCTAGGCAAATCCTTGTCTCTGCTTCCACTATCGATGAGTTAATTGATAAATTATAAACTTTTGTTTATGAACCTGATCCAGTAATAGCTCAGATAGATTAGTCAGAGGGAAGCAACAAGGAACGCGAAACTAATCTAACACTCCATCTATAACTTACCTTTACCTTTGATTTTATTCATCGTACTTTATTTCTGTTTAAATTTGTGTCAGGTTTCTCTTTTCAATAATTGTCACATCAGGTAATATCTTCTATCATTTACGCATTTATATTTAGACATTGGGGACAATGTTATGATCTGGTTGGAGAGAATGATAGTTGACATAAAAAAAATTGGGAAGTATGTTTATTGGTATAGTTGTCAACAACTTACTAACAGCAAAACCAATTAAGGATGACAGAGTAAGGAATAAATTATGCCCTTGAGGTAAATTTACTCTTAAGATACATCTAAATTGGGGAAGTAACTATTTTGTGTAGAACTAACAATTGAAATTCAGAGATCATAGCATGATTGAATAAATTATCTTCTTTCTTAAATTTCACATGCTTTGTTATGGATGTTGAATTAGTGGATTAAGAATGATATATGTATGCCTTGTGAGATTTTGAGGCTATTGATGAATAGATTAAACATTTGTATCATTCTCTTCTTTCTTGTGTGATTTTCACTCATGGAATTGTTACTCTAGAACTTGGTTTGACTCTATTTGAGGCTACATTTTCACATGCATACATAAACATGATTGAGGCATTTTTCTTGAAATAACTACTTTAACCAAATAATCAACCTTGTATATTTTCCCTTGTTTAACCCCCTTTAAGCTTATTTGACTATTCCTTATTTTTAACTCATTACATGCCTTAAAAAAAACATAAGTTCTTACCCAACCTTAGGAAATAAGAGAGCATTGACATTGTTATTGGATGAGTTCTTGAACAAGTGTGGAGGTGTGTGTGCAAAATGGTTGATGAAAAAAGAAAGAGTAGCCATCTTCAAATAAAAAAAACAAAGTGTAAAGAAAGGTCAACAAAGTAAAAAGGGAAAACGAAAAGAATATGTAAAAGGAATTTGCATTAGGTAGAGTTGGGATAAACTTTCATGCTTGTTATTTGAACTCAACCCTAATGCACTTTTATTCTCTTTAGTATTTAACATGTCATATCCATATTACTCCCCCTCCTTTACCTTAACCCCATTACAACCTTGAATAAAGTCTTCTTGATTTGTGTGTGCGTGTGTTTTGAGTAATAGAGAAGTAAAAGATAAGCAAGTTTGTAGTACTGTAATTTTTCATGGGCTTAGTTAATTGAAATACTTACCTTTCAAACACATAAGGGATTGAGAGTGTATCTTATGAGGATCTATCATTCTTGACTCATGCTTTTCAATTGAAGTTTCCTTGCGTGTTGATTTGAGATGTGAAGAAACATTACCTCATAAATATTTTGATCCCTTGAATCTTTAGTTACTCTTCTTACTTATAAACTTTTGCATATCATTGGAAATTGAGTTTTTTAGAGATTTTATCTTTTGAGTTTTTGTTATTTTTCCTTGTTTCCTAATTTTGGTCTTATGTGTTTTGTCCGGGAGTGCAAAAGTTAAGTGTAGGGGAATTTGATAGCAATATATTTTATCCATTTAATAATCCTCTCAGTGGGCTTCTTAAGGTTCAGTTAGGCTTAATTAAGTTAGTTTTGTCACATTCTATGATATTGGGCCTAATTGGATCATTGAAGGAATTATTGCATGAATTAGCCTTAATTTGTCTATTTGGCAGCATTTAGTAAATTGGCTATAATCTAGTTGCAAATATTTGATTGATGTGATTTTCGTCTTATAAGAAATTTAAGACAATTCTCTACAAGTTTCATGAGATCTCAAGAGCTAAATCACACGTTTGGATAATTTAAATTGGAATTAAAACAAGAATTAGAGTGTTGATCCTAACAGATTGACTTCTGCACATTCATCAGCTTATTTCTTGAGCTATAGGAGTACAATTGACACTAAACTAAGCCCAAATGAAATCTAAGACCCAAATCTACAACTTTTATGAAGAACACAAGAGTTGGATCGAATGTTTAGTAGGTCATATTAGACCTAGAAGTCAGAATAGAAGTGCTGTTGCTAGAACCCAAACACTGTACAAAGATTAGGTCATATCTTGGGCTATAGGGGTCAGATTGTGCTGGACCGGTGGCATTGCAAAGCTGAGACAAAATCATTCAACTTTCATGAAGACCACTTATGTAATAGGTGACATTATGGCAGAGTTATAGTTGTGTGAAGACAGTTGAATTGATTGAGCGGGGAGACAAGCATGACAATAATTTTTCACTCATTCACTCACTCATTAAACAACTCTATTGTCATTTTTCACTCATCCACCCACTTATTAAACAACTCTCTTGTCATTATGTGCCCTTTATGCTCTATAAAAGGGTACCATTGGTTGCTCATTAGAATTATCTTGGTTTAGAGATCAAGATCTTGTTCCTGTATTATTTGTTTCTCTTGTTGTAGTATTCTTTTGTTCTAAATAGAAATTATGTTCATCTTTTTCTTCTTCTCGCTTTCTTTCTTCTTGATTCATGAGTAACTAATTCTCATTTTGTTTGGGTGAAAGGATGAAGCTCTTGGTAATGAAATAAGGTTAGATTAATTTCTTTCTTGTGCTTAAATGTTATATTATCAAATGGACATTATATGTGTTATATTTTGTTTCCAATCAATTTAGAAACTCTCCTTGTAAAGTGGAGATCTTGATTTGTTGTAGACAAGAGATTGACACAATAAATGCTTGAATTCATTTATAAGTGTTGGCGTTATTAACCATCCTTGTAAAGTGAAGATCTTGATGACTTAATTTGTTATAGATAAGAGATTGACACAATGAATGTTTGAACTCATTTATAAGTGTTAGCGTTAGTAAATAATTAAAGGAACCATAATATAATTACATATATAATCTTAAATGAACTTTGAATGTTGTATTTTTTGATTAGAATCTCTGTTATGCGTGAATTTTAATTAAGTTATGAAAAGAATTAACATTGTCCTTAATTTACTTACAAAGAGTGGATCTCCTAATCTAAGTAAATTCTTTTTAATTGTGAATAAGTTTTATTACATTTATTATTGTGATAAATCTTTTCCTTACTTAAAAAAAAATTTATCAATATTTTGTAAATCAATTTCAAATTTCTAAGAATTTATTACTTAAGATAACATGCACTTAGATTTGCAGCAATACAAATTTCGCATAAGGAAGGTTTTCACAAGTTATAGAAATATTCTAAAATGAAGTCATAATAGTGTATTAATATGAATAAATAATAAAATAGTGGGTAAAACAATATTTCACCAACTTTTTTTATTATTACCAACATCCAAGATTCGTTACTAATGTCACCTCTTTTGAACACAGACACCGTAATTCTGCTGTGGTTTTGTTGTTTTTCAAATTACGCGGATTTCAATGACACAACTATAATAAATAAACAAAAGAAGTATAACGCATATCTCAAAATAAGTTGCTAAATTTGTTCATTTGGTTCTGGTTAGACGATTATTTTATATTGTTTTAATAATGTGCTATGGAATATAAAATATATTTTAATTTTTTTATAAAATTAAATTTCAAAATTTTGTGTCCATTGCAAGATAAAAACTTCTTCAATTGAATTAATGAATAGCTTCAAATAATTATTGTATGTTTGAATTCTATTATTTTGATAAAATAATAGCTTATGTTTAAACTTATCTTATAAATTTTTTAATTATAAATTATTTTAAATAGAAAATAAGATAATTCAAACATTAGTTTAATCTATTCTCCAATTAAAAATGCAGTTCATTGGAGAATGTTTTTTGACGGCCTTTAAAGGCTTTTTGAGTTTTGAAGCAACATTAATTAGTTAAGTTAAAAGATTTGTTATATTTTTTAAAACATTTTTTTAATAATTTTTTTATTTTTTAATAAAAAAATAGTAAATAAAAAATTAAATATAAATAATATCTTAAGAATATAAAAAGTATTTAATATCTTTTTTATTTAATAATTAAGAAGATTATAAAAATGAGTTAAAAAATTAATCATTTTCCTTAAGTTATTAAGCCAATTCCGTACGTTAAGGTGAATTAAACTCGTTGGTACTGTATATAGTAAAATAATTAGTGATAGTTGTCACATTTTGTAGCCTAATCAATGACTTAAACTCCTTGGTGGTGTTGACATTTACAAAACAAACTATTTATTAAAAGTTTTTTTTTTTGACAGTATTTATTAAAAGTTTTTAAAAATTACTGCATTATGTGTGGTTATCATTCGCTAGTACCCAATATTAATTTTTTGCGTGCGACAAGCCATTTCAGCTAACTATAGGAAAATCAATTGTGGAATCGACAGTAATAATTAATGTTTCTCTTCTATAAGATTATTTTTTTTTACGTGCTCTTCTATAAGATTAGAATGTCAAATAGTTCCATTTCTTATAAATTGACGCAATCTAATTAATTACATGACGTCCAATCACTTTCCTAACCTTAATAAATCATCATAATGACAAAGCAATAAGAAGATTAATGCCTTCTTGTCAACGTTTGGAAATAAAACGGACAATTCGTCAGCGGATAGAGAAGTCTCAACAAGGTTTTGTGGATTAATTAATAAAGTGATATTAACAAACCTGCTTGCGCCACTAACTGCATGATTTGCAGGTTTGTTCATATCGTTTGCAAAAATAAACTACAAGTCCACCGTCTTTCATTTTAATTTAAGAATTTTATTATATCTTTTTAATTTTTTTAATAACTCTCCTAATATTTAATAAAAAATATTAAATAAAAAATAAATATATTTAATGTCTTAAGAATATAAAAATATTTAATACTTTATTCATTTAATAGTTAAACAAATTAATAAAAAATTAGTTTGAAGAATTTAGAATTATTCTTAATTTATGACTAATAATAATTGTAATTATTATTAACTGGATTGGTTCAACTTATAAGGATGGAAACACTTCCTTTAAGACGCATAAGTTTGATTTTCAAATCTCTTTTCTTTAAATATTAGTTTAATAATAAAGATTTAATTTGAAAATATTTGCAGTTTAAAATTTTTTATACATTATCATATTATTAAAATTATTTGACACTTACAATAATTATTCAAAAGTTACACATATAATAATACATGATTAATTAATAGTATAAAAAAATTTATACTTACAATGTATCATAATTAAATTCTCTAATAATAATAATAATAATAATAATAATAATAATAATAATAATAATAATAAAACACTGCTATTGAGTTAGGATTTTACTGCCCGCATGTTGCCCGAGTCACTAAATAATTCAACTTTTTTTTTTTACAATAACTCAACTTTCTTTTATTTTAATCAATATATATATATATATATATATATATCCTAATGCGAGTTCATTTGGAAATTCATCAGGCTTCACAATCTAGTTTATAAAGTATTTCTAATAATAATAATAATACATTCTCATGTTTACATAATTTTTAAGACCATTAAACAATGCTTTAATTATTTTTTCACATATTGTAAACTATCCATTATATTTGCATTTTTTTAATTCAAATATAATAAAGAAACGGAATGTATAATGTATGCAAGTAAATATATGAAATTTATCAACTCAATTTGGTTCAATTGATAATTCTTGAGGAAATATGTTTATCAAGCTTAGCCTTTGAAGTTTGATTCTCATATTATCCCTCATCTGATAAGTGAGAAATAATTTTTTTAAAATACAGTTAAATATATAAAAGGAGATCTCTCTTAATAATATTATTTTTATTTTCATATACATAAATCTTAAAATTAAATATAAGATCACATGCTTAATAGATTCGAACTCCTTCTACTTGAACAAATATACATTATTCACTACTAGTAATATTTTAATAGTAGGTAATTTATGAATATCACTTATGTTCTTATGAGGCTTGTGACATGCTTGGAGTATAATAACTTCTTTTTCCTTAATTCTTAGTTTAAAAAACATATTTCAAATCTCAAACTAAGAAATAAAAATGAAAATATGAAAAGGAAGATATGTTAGTCTCTAATTATAGTTATTATATCAATAGAGCATTAATTATATCAACAATTCAAACACGACAACATGCATGTAAATAAGTGTTAATAACAATAAAATTACTATATTATGCAATTCATATTATTATAACAGAAGGCTATTATATATTCTTTATTTCTCTTAATAGTTTGAAGTCATCATTTTTGTCTGCAAAATTTGTCACACACTACCTCTTATTTAATTAATTAATTATTGATGTCATTCTAATTTTCACTTTCTATAATTTCATTTTATATTATAATTATTTATATTTTATTATAATTATAATATTATAATTATAATTTTTATACAATTTGAAACTCAATAACTGATCGTCTTATATATTTGTTATTCCTCTTAATTTAAAGCTATCATTTGACTATAAGATTTGACAAATTGTCTTATGTCTCCAACACATGTGTATACATTGTACACTTGACAGTTAGACATACATTTTTTAAATTTATCATTCTTATGTAATTAATTAATTATTTATTTAATTAATTATATATAATTCATATTTTTACTTTTTTAAATTTGTTGTTATATTATATTATTATATATACTTTATTAATTTATTAAAATTAAAATTAATATTAATTAATAATTATTTTAATTTAATATATAAACTATTAAATTAATTAATTAAACTAAATAATCTATCAACCACTTTTCTTAAAATTTTAAATATTTAATATTCATATTAATATTTTATCACAATTTTTTAATTTTAAAATTAACACATTAACCTATAATAATAATAATAATAATAATAATAATAATATTATTATTATTATTATTATTATTATTATTATCTTTTACAATATAAAGTTAGTAATCAAATCTTATAACATCATAATAAAGAATTATCTATTATGCTAGCATACAAACACTAATAAATAACAGTATACCATACATATAAATATACATTCAAACATACACATAAACATATATATATATATACATATATTATTAAGGAATATAACATTCAAAATAAAAATAAATAAACAAAACAAACATATTGGTGAAAAGCCATGCACCCACTGTCTCTCATGCATCGTCCATTCCTCCCTTGCACCATCCACGTCCGGAGAAGAAGCTAGAAGAAGTCATCAACGTGGTAAACAATTTGGTAGAGGATATGATAAAGCTGAAGAGGGAATTAATTAAGGTTACCTTCTCTCACGATTCATGGGTTCTCTCATGTCATCGTCACACTGGGCCACATTGAGGACGCAGAAATGATCTCGGTGGTGGAGGGGGAGACAAGGGAGACGAGGGAGAAGAAGGAGGAAACAGTCATAGAAATGATGAGAAGTCAACCTCACATGGCTCTTAATAAAGCATTTTTTATGAGTTTTTTTTTCAAATTTTTGGTGGATCCGTAAACCTCAAAATACGTAACAAACTCGTTATTCGAATATCCCATATATATCTTATTTCTGGAAGAAAATTGACCAAAAATTAGTCGACACTCTTCCTCAGAAGTTAGAAGAAATTTTTGACAGAATTAATCCACCGAAAAATCTCAAGTAAAGAAATCGATATAATTACCAATGGATGATTTGTCAGAAATGTAAAAAAAATTGTGAAGGTTTATTTTTCCAGAGGATTATTATGCCGGAAATTTAAATTGTTTTTTTTTCTTGATGATGAGTTTTTTGGTGGATATTTCTACTATAAATCACCAAGATTACCGACGTGGACGGATCCACCGGAAATCGCCACTGCTAAATGCCAAATTTCTTGTAGTGTTAATTCAAGACCACCAGGAATTCCAATTTCCCCTAATTCCTTCTTCGAACCCCTTCATTTCATGCCCTAGCAAAGGGAAAACCCATCACCATTCATTCCTATCGTGCCCTTCTAGTAGTCCTTGACGTTCCACCACCAGCAGCCATGTCGTTCGGTCATCCCTGTTTGTGATGCAAATCCTAACTGATTTCGAGTCTTCATGAGTTCATCTCTGTTTAATGAGTTTGTCCTTGTCTGGTGTCCCTGTTCATCAATATTTGTCCTTGCGACTAAGAAGCTTGTTAAACTGCTAGTGCTCTTGCTTGTTTCAGTGCGAAGAAAACCTGTGACTCAGTGGCTTTGTCTTATGCTCTATGATTTACTCATCCAAGTAAACTCAATAAGTGCTATGTCTGAGATTGCGTTGTGTTTATGTGTATATGTTACTCTTGTTGTAGGATGTGTTGCCTTTAAAGTTAAAGAGATTATTATCTCTGTATCTGGATTATTGTATATGATTATGAAATAGAGTTATATCGCCATTAGCTAGAAGTATGTGGAATTAAATTTTTTTGTCATAAGTAAAGACAAATATTGAATCTAATAACCCAAATTGAACCAACCTATTCAACGTCAGATTGGTCTGGTTTGAGATTTGATAGTCAGGAAATGCAAAATATGAATCAAAACCAATCAATTTCATTTGATCCATGTAGATTCTTTTTTTCTTTTCCAAACTCAATCCAAATCGACCCATTAACACCCGTAATAATTGATTACCACTTGTTAATTGGAGTGAGACCTGGTTTCTTACCTAGATGTGCAGATTTTTTTTATTTTTTTAAGAAGGAAACTTTTGATGGGTTCTTACAACACCTAAAACCATATCAAACAATAAATTAATGTCACCATCGCTTTGAATGCAAATAGTTCCACTTGATAATAAGGTATCATGATTTTCTAATTATAGTGCATTAGTTAATTGAGATGTCCATCATTACATTTGGTAACAAATGTTAATTATTAAAAAAGACGTCATAATATCATTTTCTTTTTTATTAATTTTTTTTGTTTTATTGGGATACAATTCCTTTACCACACATGTGGTTAGCGCACAGAATAATATAACTAGGAATTGGTCAAATAGTTAGGGAGATGTCCATCATGTCGTGTGATTATTATTTAGATTTAAACTTTAGATCAGTATTGAGATGAATTAATTATTCTAAATATACTGACCAATATGAAAGATATCCTTTAAGATCAGTTTGGAAGAAATTTATCCTCTATTACATAAGGCTAGCTCAATAATACCCTTACCTTCAACAAAAAACGAAATCACATGAAAGAATTTGTCAGCTTTTTACTTGGTACGGATAAAATGTTTCACTTATATATAAGACTTATGTTCAATTAATTTTAGTTAAAAAATATTTAATATTTTATTCTTTAAATAATTAAGATGATTTAATTAAAAGTATTAAATATTTATTAATTAATATATTTAAGACACTGATTAACAAAACCTATAATTTTTTAATAAAAAAGTACTTAAGGATAGGAATACTCTTAAGGGTGAAATATAAACATCCCAAAAGAAAAAAAGTGGAGAAATTTTTGTTTAAGAAATACAGATCTTGAGCAATATATAAAAGGAAATATTCTTTTATGTTTTATTACATCATCTCATATTATTCTTTTAATATGAATTGTTCAATGTACAGTACATTATATGTGATTTCCTCGCCTTTCAATTGAAATTGAATAACTTTTGTGTAGACAAAAAAGAAATTGAATATCTTTTATCCTACAATTTGAGAACAATAAGTTAATAATATAACACTGTAATTACATACAAAAGGTTAATTCTTATGCAACCTCTTATACCTGCGAAAGAGAATTTTTTGAAAAATTAAAATAGTGTAAAGAGCTGAAATTTTTCCTAAAACAAGAAATCGGAGAAAAGCTCACGGGAACAGCATGAGGCTGCATTCGCATGAACATCGTTAGGAATATTAATATACACACAAAAAAAGAATTTAGTCCTGCCAAAGAAATTTTTTTTTAATATATTATCAATGTAAAACAAATTTTATATTTACATTTATTATTAGAATAATTGAATCTAATTCTACTTTAAAAACTAATTTAATTTAAAAGAGTGTTAAAGTCAATATAAAAAATACTTTACTCATATACTTATCTAATGTAAAAGATAACATTTAGTTATGTGTTGTACGATTGTTTAATAAGTTTGATTTTTTGTTAACATATTTAAATTCATTAAATAAGATATTTAATATTTATACAAAATTCAGATCAAAAAATATATTTATATAAAATTTAATAATAATGTAAAAAAAAATTATATTAATAAAATTACTAAAATTAAAATTAAAAAAGAAAGAAAAAAAAAAAAGTACAAGTGGCGGACAGTTTATGTCGAAAGGATCATACCGTCAACAGAACCCGAAAAAAACGATTGTACATGATATATAATATTATATGTGAGAGTAATTTATTATTCATTTATTTTTGGTGTATTATATGAATAACTTCTTATCATATATACATATGAAAAGAATATTATATTTTAAATATTTAAATAACGGAATTCTAATTTTATCTGAATCTCTATAATTCCAACTAGCTTTTTTTATTACAACAAAATTCCAAATAAATCCAAATCAGCTGCTATTTAAACCCAAACTCTACCTCCAGCAAAGCACACACACCCCTCTGAACTCAGGCTCAAACGCTACTTTAAACCCACAAGAGAGGGAAAACAAAAACAAAAACCACCACCGTTCACGGTTCACCGGTTACCGGCAAACATGATAGCTTACTTGGAGCACTTCGTGCACGGAAACGACACCGAATCGAGGTCAGAAGACGACGTCTCTGTCGCTGGCCTCGAAGGCAATTTCAACTTGGGTGCCATAGACATAGCCAGTAAAGACTTCGGTGGCCTGAAATCCTTGAAACCCCTGGCCCTCATCAGGCCCGCCACCGCCGGCGACGTCGCCCGGGCGGTGAAAGCGACGGCGCGAACCTCCAACCTGATGGTGGCGGCCAGAGGGAACGGCCACTCCATTAACGGCCAGGCTATGACCGATAAGGGTCTGGTCCTAGACATGCGCGCCATGGAGGACCAATATTTTCAGGTCCTGTGGCTCGATGGCTCCCCATACGTCGACGTTTCGGGAGGGGCATTATGGGAAGACGTGCTTAAACGCTGCGTTCTGCAGTTCGGGCTGGCACCCAGGTCGTGGACCGATTATCTCAGTTTAACGGTGGGAGGAACGCTGTCTAACGCCGGCGTCAGCGGTCAAGCCTTCCGTTACGGCCCGCAAACGTCCAACGTAACGGAATTGGAGGTCGTTACCGGGAAAGGCGATACCTTGGTTTGTAACGAAACACAAAATTCAGAGCTTTTCCTTGCAGCGCTTGGTGGCCTCGGCCAGTTCGGTATCATTACCAGAGCCAGGGTCGTGCTTCAAGAAGCCCCGGATATGGTGAATATTTTTCTTTAATTTTGATTAATTAAAATATTAATTAATAAAAGAGAGTTGCTATAGTTTTAATTTAAAAAGTTAAGTGGTGAAATGAAATGAAATGTTTGACAAACTAAATCTAAATATTCATTTAAGATAAAAAGATGAGTACGAGAATAATGTCTAATATTACATGAATGGCGCGTTTATGGAACCTAATTGTGTTTTTAATTTTTATTTTTGTGTGTGTATGATTAGGTGAGGTGGATAAGGGTGGTTTACTCAGAATTTGAGGATTTCAGTAGGGATGCAGAGTGGCTGGTGACTCTGCGAGAAGGTGATGGTTTTGACTACGTGGAAGGGTTCGTTTTTGTGAACAGTGATGACCCTAGCAACGGGTGGCCCACGGTGTCAGTGAACCCGAAACAAAGTTTCCAGCCAGTTCATGTCCCTTCCACTGCTGGCCCCGTCCTCTATTGCTTAGAACTCGCTCTTCACTATCGTAACACAGACCACCCTTCCAATGTTGATATGGTAACTAAATGTGTAAATTTATTGACTTTTTCTGTCTGTTTTCAGCATAATACTCACTAGGCTATTATCTGGCTATTAACCGTTTCTAGCTGGTTTTTGGGTTCTTGATCTCTCCTCTTATGGGTCATACGGGTCGGCCATGTCGTGCCTTGACCTAGGCAGTTGCTAAGTAAGTTTGCTTACTTTAATAAAAGACTTTTAATTAACCAATAGACAAACAAAAATAAAAATTTTGTTAACTTGTTTGAGGTCAAGAAGATAGAAAATAATATTTATTATTTTTTAAAATATTAAATATTTTTAAAAAAATTTATAAAAAAATTATTTAATAATTTTTTATTTTAAATTTTTTAAACCTGTGTTTTAAGCACAGGTTATCAAAATCCCAAAAATAAATCATGAAAACTTGACCGTAGTTTCGTAGAGAACCATTTTACGTTGGACCTTAGTACAAAGTCATTATACGTTGAGTTCACCTACACGTGTACGAAGTTGAGCTATGGAGGATGGCTTGCCTTATTTAATTCTTGTCTGGGATAATAACATAACGTCACACAGATCATTTGTGTACAAGTGTCTGTTTTTGGTTTTGGGCTTTTTTTGGAACATTTAAAATACAATATGTATTTAAGACATTATATCGAATGTAAATATAATTCATTACTTTTATATATCTTATATTAAATTATAATAAATATATCATATATAAATATGAATAAAATATTCTTTACATACATAAGTGTTCAAATAAGAATTTTTTTTTCTGCTCCTTTTTCTTGGTCATACTTTTCTCCCTCCAGGCTAGTTGAAATGCCAATGGATCGTGACCTAAAAACTGACTACACGGTCATAATGTAATCTTCCATTGGATTTTCTGACACATCACTTTTCCTAAAAAGCTTATGTTTTCCGGTTTAAATTACAGAAGGGGACTGTACTTTTCTTGGTTGATACCTTAGCAATTAGCATAAAAGGGTAATATAAAGTTTCTTTGTGGTTAAGGTTAAAATGGTCATGTAACATCAGTGGGTGCTCCATTGCTCTGATCATTGAGATCTCGCTGACGTTACGGTCCCCACAGTTCCGGAAATGGCCAAAAAGGCATCATTTTCTGGAATCTGTCGCAGTAGAATATATTAGTTCCAATGACGTAAATACCCTTCGTTTGAGCAAATACAATAGTATTACCTAGACAGTACTCACAAATAATGTTATATATATATGGACAAGGAGAGGAATTTTTATTCTAACGGGCGAGAAGTAAATTTTGATCATATAATTTTATATAGATGATTAAAATTAAAAGTTATTTAAATATCATGTAACTATTTAAAAAAGTTATATGAATTTATCTTTTAATCTTGACCATTCATAAAAGATCTAATAGTCAAGATTACTCTTCTCACTTCTCACAATAAATACTCATCTTATTATATACACTTTCTATATATATATCAGTCCTTTATTTTATATTTATATGATTTTTATTATTTAATTACAATTAAATTTACTTAATTTTTGTATATTTGAACTTTAGTTCTGTAATTTAAACATATGAGAGATGTAAAAGTGTGAATGATGTGTGATTATCATTGCTTCTCACTAACTGACTGGCTTATTTTCTTTCCTCACAGGTAGTGCATAGATTGCTTGAACGGCTACGATTCGTTGAGGATTTGAAGTTCGAGGTGGATGTGAAATACATGGAGTTCTTGCTACGTGTAAAGCGTGCAGAGGAGAATGCAAGAGCCAACGGCTGCTGGGATGCACCTCACCCTTGGTTGAACCTGTTCGTGTCCAAGTCTAATATTGTTGATTTTGATCGCGAAGTGTTCAAGAAGATCCTCAAGAATGGGGTTGGTGGCCCTATTTTAGTGTACCCGCTCTTGCGAAGCAAGTAAGTACTTCTTTCCCCGTCATCAGCTACAAATATTATTTATAAATTCCAAAATCCAGATTTAGCAAAATCTTTTCTTACCCTTTAGCGGAGGAAGCTACATTCTCTAATTGTTGGGTTGGCCATTGTGTATGAAATTTGGAAAAATTCTTATATGCTCTAATATTATAGGCAGTCTACCAAAATTATAACATATGCAAAGTATAACAATCTCAAATGTTGACAGAATAACGTAGGTGTAATACTCTAGTACGTAGTGTATAAAATTTTTCCTATTCTTTTCTCCTTCTCCAAGCCACATTAGGGGCTATCTAACAGCCTCATTTGGGACTCTCTCGCCTCGTCCACATGATGAGTCTTAACCTTACAAGAAAAAAAAAAAAATCTTGTGAGCTTGGCATCAACTTGGCTAAGACGAGGTTAAAAACCTCAGCAATGACAATGTCTGAGCATGACACGCAAGAGGGATATGGACGAGAGGTCCCACCAAGCACCCATTGTGACCTGTAGGCCACGTATATGAAATTATGAATCACCTGAGCCCTTTGCTCCTTTTCACCACGATATGCTTAATGAGCTTGCTGGACCACCAATTCAATCCGGGTGGTTAAGATTTTGAAGGTGGGTCTAATATTTTCTACCATTGAGCTCAAGCCAAAATGGGACCGGTAGCCATAGACTAGAGCATCTTTTGGACGTAACGTAACCTCAGCTGTATCATCATACTGATGGTTATACCTTCTTCCTCTGAGCTTGTCCGTACAGTTGACACCCATACGAATATTGCTTCACATCTCATATAGTTTGTGATTAATTAACTATCATACTTATTTAATTACAAATTTAACTACAAATTTAATATGTTTAACTACTAATTTCATTCTTCTGTTTATTTTATAAAAACCTTAAAGATTACTGATAAGTTTTTTCAGATAATGATAATTACTTTAAAGTAATTGATTATCACAATCTCTTTTAAATAGTGATTAATTATACCTAAGTTTTTTATTAAGTATGTTTAATACTAGTTAGTTAATCACAAAAGATGTGATAAGATATGAGATAAACTGTGTGTTGCTAGCATTATTCCACCCATATTTCTGTTCCTATTCACTCCTTGCCCGCGGTTGGCGTATAAGCTAACATGGAACGTGTTCTTTTGCATTCGGACAAAGTCACAAAGAAAGAGTTAGTAATAAAATTGAACAATGGTAATAAGTCATAGAAGTGGGAAATTCTCTCTGGATCTGGAAAATGAGATTTTCTGTTAAATTCCATCCCAGCAACGTATCTTTCATGGTCAGTGTTGCCAATTAAGAATCGACAAGTATATTTATTAGCCAACCGGATTACAGCGACACCGGATTTTGTATGGGCTCTAGAAACGAGATTTGATTTCATACAGACAAAACAAAATCACCCTTCTGGTTCCACTTACACAGGAATTTTGATGGTGCTTTTCTGGGGATTGGAATTTGGTTCTTTTAAGGGTCCCCTCCCCCTCCCCACACCTTGGCCAATCTGTAACTGATTCAAGTCATGCGCGTTGAATTGACCTCATGCATTGATTAAACATGAAAATTATTAGTATGAGATTATATGGATGTACAATTCTTGCTATGTTACTTATATATCCTTAATCATGATTGGGAAATTTTTAAATAAAAAAGTCATTGCAGTTATATACATGTAGCCTAATTGAATAATTGATTCTACTTTCTTTCTTTTTTTTTTTTTTTGGGTTAATCAGGTGGGATAGTCGTCACTCGGTAGTGGTGCCTGACAGTAACATCTTCTACATAGTAGCCTTGCTCCGATTTATTCCACCACCACCAAAGGGACCACCTGCTGAATTGTTGGTGGCACAAAACCATGCGATTATTCAGTTATGCTACAATAGAGGATTTGATTTCAAGTTATATCTTCCTCACTACCTGTCACAGGAGAACTGGATGCGACATTATGGAGATAAGTGGACTAGATTCGTCGAGAGAAAGGCCAATTTTGATCCCTTGGCTATTCTTGCACCTGGACAGAAAATTTTTTCTCGAATCCCTCAACCTTTATCTATCACATAATTATTACTTAGATTAATAGATTGCTTCTCAACCGTTGTAATTTTGTTTTCATTTTTTTTCCTCCCCTATCCTTTTGTTGTTTCTGTCCCCAACCGCTCCAACCAATTACTATAATGTTGATTGTAAATGAATATTTTTAGGGCGAAATTAATATGAATTTTGGTCCTTTGCGCTGTCAATTGAGGATTTGATGGTCATACATCTATATCTAAATCAAACCTTATATTATGGCTATGGCCAATATCAGAGCAGTTCAAACTATAATGCTTCGTGATGCATGACACGTCAATATGTACAAACTTACTAATTGGATCACGTCACTTTCATCCTATCAAGCAAACTAGCTAGTGCTTGTCAACCAATCCTTTTCCCTTTGTCTCTTTGGATTTTAATCTTTAAGAACCTACGTGCCAATCATCAATTTGGACCGCGCACTACATGTATATATGTCTTATCCGAGACAATATTAACTGGCCTTGATGTTTCAGTTGAAGTTTGTTTCGTCCTTAGCTAGCTCGATCGATGCTTGACAGTAATATTCCTACTTTTAAATTTTTTTTTCAATTATTTTCAGTTCAAACTTGAAAGCTGAAAAAAGTAAAACATATATAAATCCGAAAGTGAAGCCAATTGTGTTTGGAGTACGGTATATCGGATTCTTTATTGCTTTTTTGTAGCTTTTTCATGTAGAAAGATCAAATATAACCCAATAAAAGAAGCTAAAATCTCAAGGAAAGCTTTCGCTTTTTTTCTTCTCCTATGAACGATCTGGTTTCCACAAATCCTCGGGCTCCGCTGCTTGTTTGACGCGAAAATCAAACAAAATCTACTTGGTTTCTTCATTCGCCACTTTCATATTCTTTCTTTTGGTAACTTTTGTTTCCTTTCGTCTTGCTCTTTTTCTCTCATCTGTGGCTTCCTTTTACTCTTATTAAAAGTAGAGAAAAGTAGAAAATACTTGAGGTCCCCTACGTGGCTTTAGAAGGCAATAATAAGATCATGATTTCTTGTAAGAAGCACCACCCAATCAAACAGCGTTTACTCGATTAGACTCATGCAAAAGTGGCATCTACGTCCTTTGGTAAACGTGTCATGCACGGACGTGGTTATTTTCCCATACATCTTCAGCCTAATGCGGACGCGTAAGCGATGCGCGTGCAATCTTATAGCTTCAACTTCTGCCAAGTTTAATTACCCTCACCTACTGTCTGCCTTTTGAAAAAAAAAAAAAAAAAGAGAACCATAATGTTTTGTTGATCTTCATAAGTGGATTATGAGAATTACCTAAATAGGTAAGTGATGATTGACTATTTTTTGATGCAGCAGCAATTACTATAAAAAAATCACAAATTAGCGAGCAAAATTTCAACCGTTAATTTGTCGTTAATCTCTCATAAATTTTAAATACAAAAACTCATGTATTCTCTTGCAAATTAGCGAGAGAAATTCCGTCGTTATGATTTAAAAATTTGTACTAATTATAGATATAGTACAATTAAAAATCTTTCATTAATTCTTTGTTAATTTCTTTTGCAATTCTTTCACAAATTTTTCGCTAATTTCTTTTGCTAGTCCCTCATAAATCTTTCATTAACTTCTCTCGTTATTTTCTCACAAATTTCTCGCTAATATCTTTGTTATAATTCCCTCGCCATTCCTCACTAATCCTTCCCTAATCTCATTTTTTTGTGTCAATTTTATCAGTAAAAAAATATCATTATAGGTATAGACTTCGGTTACACTGGAATATGCAGAAGTAATATAAATACTAAGTACAACACAACAAATATCATTGGACAAAAAAATATTAAATATGAACTTAAGTTACAAAAACCAAAGTCTAACAATATACATTTATATAAGATAATATAAAACCGATATCTATATCAAGGTTCAGATACTTAACTTCATTCCTAAACCAAAAAGCAATATGCTTAAACAGTAGCCAAAATGAAAAGATTTCCTAAGTTCAACGATTTTGTTTCAAAATTACGTAGTCACAATTAGAACTCAGATTCCAGTAGGGATTCAAGATCAACGGATATGAGCCCTAAGCAATTTCTTCTTTGCATCATCAACTTCAAAAGTTATAATATTTGTTGCTTTCAACTTCAAATCAGTGCAAAAAGCCTTCCATCCTCTATTGATCCTTGCCTCACATGCTCTCCTCATGGGGTGGTACAATCCATATTTCCACTTCCTGCCATTCTTTGTCATGATGGTAACAGACTTCAGCTTAAGATTGATGAACATATCAACAAATCCTGTAGGAAGATGTTACCAACAGCAATAAAACAAAATAATAAGAATTCATTTACAAAGAATAAAACAATAATAAAAGTAATATATCTATACATACATAGTAGTATACCTGCTGGTCATGACAAACAGAATAAGGAGTTTATGTTATTTGCTGCATCATATTACGGGATTTTGGAAGTTTAGATGATTTCTCCATTTCATTCCCATGAGAGTTATTGTTTTGTTCATAGCCAGAATCAGATTCAGCCTTTACTTTTACTTGAAGTTCATTGTATAGCTTATCCTGCTGTTCATAAGTCATTGCGAAATAGGATTCCCCAAAGTACTGCAGTTTGACCTTAGGATTTGGTTGTAGATTATTAACATAAACAAACTTGCAAAACCAGTGGGTGAAAATGAGATTCATCTTTTCCTTCCATTGAATGGGTGGAAGACACTCCAACGCTCAAGTCAATGACTACTTGAGAAGGATATGATGTAATGAAATTAATGCATACCTTTGTCCTCTTTGTTAAGTCTTTATATAGAGACGTATGAGCGTGTAAAAAGTATAGGAGTCTGAGCGTATTAGTGCATATTGCGCTCTGCCCCCTTATAGTATAGAAAATCACTGTTCCATATGATCTGTCCTCTCTTTTTGAGTGGAGTGATGTCTCCTTTTTCTATCGGGGGGAACACGCTTAGTGGGCGAGTAACTCTCTATGCATTGCATGTTTAAGGACCAATTTGGCGGGTCTGGTTGCTCTAGTCTTCTGGGCCTATACCCGGTCCATATCAGTGGCCTCTAGTTTAGCGTTTGGATAAGACAGCTAAGTGTCAGGATACATGTTCAAATGGAGCACACGGCACGCAATGGACAAAGGGGTCTGGGGAAGATAGTTTGTTGCCCCCATGCTGTGTGGGGTTTGCTGTGGTTCAATCTTAGACCTATATTCGGGGTGTCAAATCACCGCAGGATTTGTTGAAGGTTTGGTGTTCGACTTACGTGTCCCTTCATGGCGTCACGCGTTGCTTTAGTTTTGAACATTCTTAGCCTTGTTCTTTCAGTTGCCTTCCCTCAGAAGCGACGTGACACATGGTTGAAGTGTATTGCTTAAGCTTCATATCGTCATAATGGGCAACTTTGAAATGATGTATCTGTAGAGCAACGAAGTATATGCCTTCTTTAATGGCAACGATTCGTAACAGATTGCACTTGCTCAGGAACTGCTGCTTAGCATTTACAGGAAATTAAGTCATTTTGATAACAATAGCAACTTCGCGTAGCTTCCCATCTGTTCACTGTCCTCATGGCCAATTAATCACAGGGAGGAAGCATTAAAATGTGGCTTTGAGAATGTGACTAACTCATTTTTCTGGGAGCCAATAAGAATGTCTCATTCCCTCTATAATTTGGGAATGTTTGCGATAAGGCTGTCATCTATTCCTCTCATTCTTTGATCTTGCTCGAAAGTTATTCTTTTCCAGAGAATGGTCATTTTTGTGCCTCTTGTGTAAGTGTGGAGGGTCGTGTCTTCTTCTGAAGCCATCTTCTTGTTTTTTCTAAAATTCTTAAAGGTGTTTCTTTTTTCCTCACATGTTCCTCTAATGGAGGCCTTTCTTTCTAGGTGTAATGACTCGATGGGGACCAAGTAACTATTTTATGTGGCTTGGTCGAAATGTCTCTGGGTGGCAGAAGCTTTTCTTTCCGGTGTACGCAAGAGTGTGCAACCTTTCTGCGCTTACCAAAAAAGTTCATTGTTTCTGCCGTAATTCTTATGAGGCGTGGAGGTGATTTACTCATGTCCCTCCTTTGCTCCCCTGACTATCTTCTGTGGTGCTCGCTACATCGTCGGTGTGTAGTCGTTTGTGCAAGAGGTTCTTGGGGTGGAACAATATCTTGGAGTGAAACATTCTCCTCATGTTGGCCGAGAGGAAAAGCGTGCGTACTGGTTTTTGGAAGAACCGTGTAGGTGGTCGTTGTTAGTGTTCAATCATCATTATCATCACATCTAGCTTCCTTTCCAGATTCCTCCAATGGACATCTTAGCCTTAAAGTAGTTTTGTAGGGTCTTTTTGTAAAGTTCCTTGTAAATTAAGTAATGTTTAGAATAAGAATAAAGATTTGCTACTATATGGTTAAATTGTCACTGTCTTGTGCAGTTGTTTTCGTATTTATGATATTGGTCCAATTGCCATGTCTCGATGTACGCTTGTATAATGAACGCTCGCTTCACCAGATCGAGGTGAGTGCAAAACTTGATCTCGGTGGTAGGGTTCATTTGATTAGACGAACATTCATTTCACCATCCGAAATGAATACGAAACTCGACCTCGGTGGTAGGGTTCATTTAATTGGACGAACATTCACTTCACCATCTGAGATTAATACAAAACTCGATATCGGTGGTAAGGTTCGTTTGATTGGACGAACATTCACTTCACCATCTGAGATGAATACAAAACTCGACCTCGATGGTAGGGTTGGTTTGATTGGACGAACATTCACTTCACCATCCGAGATAAATACAAAACTTGATCTCGGTGGTAGGGTTTCTTTGATTGAACGCGGTAACCCTATGGCATGGAGTCCACTGTCTCGGGCTATGGTCACTTATCCTTAATCACTGCAAACCACATCGATTGGTGGCTACGGTGCGGCTCAAATGGGCATCTTGATCCTGGAGGGTGTTTAAGTGGCTCTCCCTAGTTTGGCCGTCTTACGTAGATGTTGGAATAACTGATCCTTTTGGACCTTGTATTCCTTAGACCTAATCAAGGCGTGGTGGTCTTGTAAGACATAGCGTGCTGAGGTATTCATGGACTTGCGGCTGAAGTTCCGGCTTCAAATGGGATAGCAGTTGGAGAAAGCTGGTTTATTGATATCAAGAGCAATTTACATAACCAAAGTGTTCAATTATAGTACTTTTTCAATTTGTTTGCAATTCAGAAATTTTTAATTGGCTTATTCAAGAGGGTTTCCAGGGTGTATGCCACCTTATTGGTTGTGGACGTAATCCTGTACCATCCTTCCCAGTTAGGTGCTAGTTTCTCCTCTCTTGCATTTGAACTTTTATGCTTGTTATTTGAACTCAGCTCTCATTTGCTTTTATTCCCTTTGGTATTTATCTTCTCATATCCATTTTATCCTCTTCTGTTACCTTAACCTCACTACAACCTTGAATAAAGTCCTCATGATTTGTGTGTGCATGTGTTTTGAGTAGTGGAGAAGTAGAAGATAAGCAAGCTTATGGTAGTACAATTTTCATGGGTTGAATTGAGTGAAATACCTACCTTTAAAACACTTGAGAGATTGAGAGGGAATCTTGTGAAGATCTATCATTCTCGATTCATGTTGAAGATACCTTACTTGTTGGTTTGAGATGTGGAGAATTGTTAACTCATGAATGTTTTGATCCCTTGAACCTTTGGTTGTTCTTCTTGATTATAAAATTTTGGGCTCTTGAATGTCGTTGGAATTTAAATTTTTGTTAATCTCTTATGTCTTTATTTTGGTCTTGAGTTTTGCCCAGGAGTGCAAAAAGCTAAGTGTGGAGGAATTTGATAATCACATATTTTATTCATTAAGAAACCCTTATTTTTAGTCATTTGCACTCTCCATATTCTTAATTGATTGAGTTTGGTATGATTTTGTGAGTTTGAGCTCAAATTGGTCCTAATTGAATATTTTCAGCATTATTGAGATTTGACACTGTTTTTGTATTTTGGCCATAACTTGAGTTCTTGATATCTGATAATCATGAATTTTACCTTGTAGGAAAGCTAAGAGGAAGCTCTACAACTTTGATGAAGAGCTCGAAGTCCTAAACAGATGTCTAAGGGACCTAAGTTTACATGGAAGTCAGAATACGGACTCTGTCACTAGAATCCGAACGGTGTGCACTCATAAAATCATATCTCAAGCTGTAATAGTGGAGATGGGCTGAAATTTGGATAATTGATAGTTAAGATCCAAATAAACAACTTTCATGAAGAACACTTTTTGAAAAAATGAAGTCTAATGGGTTAGTTTGAGATTGCAAGTTGGAACAGAGGTGCTGAAGTTGGGTTTGAGCAACCTGCGGTATTTGGGTCATATCTTGGGCTGTAGGAAGCCAAATTGGATGATCCAGATATGTATGTTATAGCCAAGACAAAGATCTACAACTTTCACGAAGAGTACTTTTCATGGATCTGAAGTATAGTTGGTCGTGTTTGGCTTCCAAGTCAGACAAGAAATTTTCGTCCTCCACTAACCCACTCAACCACTCCACTCCACCAACCCACTCAACCACTCCACTCAACCACTCCACTCCACCAACCCACTCATCCACCCACTCGCCTTTGTCCTTTTGTTACCCTAGACTTCTATAAAAGGCACCATTGGTTATCATGAATAACAAGTTGTATTCTCCTTCATTTCTCTCATAGTTTCTTCTTGTTTCTTCATAGTTTCTCATAACTTTTGTATATTTTGATGCTCCCCTTCATGGTAATGGAGGGCTAAGCTACTTTCGGTCAATTTAGAACTCTTGAAGAGATTGTGGTTAGGATTCTTGAGACCTTGGTTATGTATTGTATTTGATTTGTAATTGAATTTCTCTTTTCTTCTTCTTTTTTTTCTTCTTCTTGATCTTGAATGCATGAATGGTGATTCTATTTATGTTGATCTGATTTGATCTTGCTTTAAGATTGAGATTTATGATGAAACTTAGAACTGATTGATCTAAACTAATCACATAAATGAAGATTGAGATTTGTGATGAAACTTAGAATTGATTGATCTAAATTAATCACAGAATTGAAAAGGTTAGGTTACTGATTTGTGCCTAAGTTAATTGAATTTGGTACTTGAAATTAACATAGATCTTCATGAATGGTGTGATTGCGGATTTGTGTTTATCACTTGTTAATTGAATTTTAGACGATCGTCTAGTATGTATTCTGGATTTGATGCAGAGATCTCGGTTAGATCCAAATTAATAATTCAATTGCGCTTCAAGTGTTCTATGAAGGGTTTATGATTGAATCCACCCAATCTTGAATAGGTTTCTAAATTGACTGCTCTTTAATTGTTATTTCTTCCTTTAATTTTGTTAAGTACGATCTTAAACTGTCAAACCCCCCTTTGCTAAACTTTCACTTGATTTGATTAAATTGCATCTACAATCCTCGTGGAGATGATCCTGTTGTCACTGTGCTACAAGCTTAGGTAATAACTTCGGTTATAATTTTGATCGAGTTCTACGTCAAAATTTTGGCGCCGTGTCTTGGGAATAGTAAGTGTAATCTTTTCATTTTAAGTATTTTTACTAACTTTTGCTTTTTATTAACTTTTCTAACATTTTTATCCATTGTCTAGTGTATTTTGCTTATTTATTTGTTTTTGTGTGATGCATGACTAGGTCCGAGCCGATTACTTGGTTGACTTTGATCCCGAGGTTGATAGAACCTTGCATAGGTTGATTCGAGCTCGTAGGCTAAGTGCAAGAATTGCTTCTGATTTGATCTTAATATTGGGAGTGAACTTGAGATCTTGAATAATTCTCAAACCATGGCTAATAACATACGTAATAGAACTCTTAAGGAACTTGTCGCTCTCCCGATATAACTAACCGCCTTTTGTGTATTCAATACCCAGATCTTGATGCCGATTTTGAGTTAAAATCAATTGATACATTTGTTGCCCAAGTTTCACGGTTTTGCAGGTGAGGATCCCCATAAACATCTAAAGGAGTTCCATGTGGTTTGTTCAACCATGAAGCCACATGGGATCTCAGAAGAGCACATCAAGCTGAGGACATTTCCTTTCTCACTTGCTGATACAGCCAAGGATTGGTTATTTTATCTTTCACCAGGTTCAGTAACAAGTTGGACTGACATGAAGTGGTTGTTCTTAGAGAAATTTTTCCCTGCCTCTAGAGCTGCTGCCATTAGAAAAGATATATGTGACATAAGACAAATGACAGAAGAGACCCTGCATGAATATTGGGAAAGATTCAAGAAGCTGTGCTCGAGCTGTCCCTACCACCAAATCACCGATCAACTCTTAATTCAATATTTCTATGAAGGCTTGCTGCCAAATGACACAAGCATGGTGGATGCTACCTCTGGAGGAGCCCTAGTAGACAAGACCCCTGTAGCAGCGAGAGATTTGATAGCAAACATGGCAGCCAACACCCAACAATTTGGCACACGAATTATTACTTCAACCAGAAGAGTCAATGAGATTCAATCATCTCATGTAGACCAACAGAGAATGGAACACAGACTTGATGAATTAACTTCTTTGGTGAGGCAATTAGCAGTGGGATAACAAGTACCAATGCAGATGGCTGCAACTGTGTGTGGCATTTGCTCTTATTCATCTCATCCTACTGATGCATGTCCCACACTTCAGGATGGTGGTTCTATTTTTCCAGAGCAATATGTTGCAGCAGCTAGTATTTTTCCTGGTAGACCCCAATATCAGCAATCTCAAGAAGAAATTTCGGATATGATCCATTTTCTAATACCTATAACCCCGGGCCGGAGGGACAATCCCAACCCGAGATATGGAAATTCGGTCAACAACAACAACAATTACCTACCAACAACAGAGAATCAGCTTTAGATACCAAGCTACAAGCCCTAGCAACAAGTACCAATCACCTGCATTTAGGCAAGCACAACCTGTGCCACCACCCATGCAAAGAAATTTCTCCAAATAACTGCTCCGGCCAGCCATTCCAAATGAGCCACCTTTCGAAGACTTGATGAAACAAGCCAAAGGAGAATGTCAATGCCACCATCCGAATTTACAAACTCAAATTGGGCGGATGGCAACCACTGAGCGAGTGAGCCGAAAAGTCAAGGGTCGAACCAATTGCCTTCACAAACAGTCAACAACCTAAGAGGCAATGTAAGTGCCATTAACTTAAGAAGTGGCAGAGAAGTTGACGGTCCTACTCCACCACAACCTGAACTACAAGTGCAGCAACCAGAAGGTGACCAAAAATAGAAGAAAGTGGATAGCTCCAAAAATCTGACACGAAAGAAATGTGCGAGAGAATTCAAATCCGCCATTCCACTACCTTTTCCAAACAGTCACACACAAATTCAAGCATACTTCGCAAAACGTAAATAGAAAGAGAAGTCATGGACACATTCGGAAGGTGGAAATTAATATTCCCTCCTTGATACAATCGCATTCCCAAGTATGCCAAATTCCTCAAAGAGTTGTGTACTCACAAGAGAAGACTTAAGGGTACTGAGAAAATAAGCATGGGCAGAAATGTTTCTACAATGATTCTACCAAGTATGCCATAAAAATGCAAAGATCCTGGAACTTTCACAATTCCTTGCACGATAGGTAACTCCAAATTTGAACATGCAATGCTAGACTTGGGTGCTTCGATTAATGTCATGCCTATGTCAATATATTAGTCCTTGAACATTGGCACTTTGCAACCTACTGGTATAGTGATTCAGTTGGCAAATAGGACCACTGCTCATCCTGTAGGAGTGCTAGAAGATGTGTTAGTTCGGGTGAATAAGCTAATTTTTTCAGCGGACTTCTATATTCTAAACATGGAAGATGAGTCTTCAACAAACCATGCTCCATTGATCCTAGGCAGACCTTTCCTCAAGACAGCCAGGACCAAGATAGATGTGCATTCTGGCACCCTTTCCATAGAATTTGGCGACGATGTGGTCTTAGGACACTTTCCCGATTTGAACATAGGATGTTATCATTACAATTTAACATTTTTGAGGCCATGAGACATCCCCTAGAGGAGCATTCTATTTTTCATGTTGATGTGATTGATATGCTAGTTGACGATGCTTATGCTTTATGATATTTATCTTTGAATTTCCGATATTGCGATTTTCTCGGATTCTCATTACACCGTGAAACATGTCTTGGGGTTGTGATATTGTACCATGTCTTTGAGATTTATGCAGCTATGAGTGGTGATGTAGTCACTTGACTTGAATGATGCAAAGATGTGAAAATGAGAGTCGGGAGTATGTTGAATTTAATGTTCTTTGAGTTAGTTGTTTCAAACACTTGCTACCCTCCATTGTACACCTCCATCCTTAGAATTAAATATTTTGCCGACCATCTTAAATATGCATATTTGGAAGATGGTGAGAAGTTTCTTTGTGATTGTTGCTAAAAATTTACAACCCGATCAAGAAGAAAAATTACTGCAGTTTTGAGGCGGAATAAACAAGTCATCGGATGGACACTTGCAGATCTTCCTGGTATTAGTCCCTCCACATGCATGCATAGGATTTTGTTGGAGGAAGATACTAAACCAGTACGGCAGCCCCAAAGGAGACTCTGGATGTGGTAAAAAAGGAAGTTACCAAGCTACGCGTGTTTGGCATTATTTATCCCATATCCGATAGTAAATGGGTGAGCCCCGTGCAGTTGTTCCAAAGAAATCTGGGGTCACAGTAGTTGAAAATCAAAACAATGAGCTACTACCCACAAGAATTCAAAACAGCTGGAGGGTTTGCATTGATTACAGACGACTTAACCAAGCCACCAGGAAAGATCATTTCCCATTACCTTTCATTGATCGATGTTAGAGAGACTAGTGGCAAGTCGCATTATCTTGTTTCTTGGATGGATATTCGGGTTATTTTCAGATCCATATAGCCCCGTGAAGACCAAGATAAAACTACTTTCACTTGCTCATTTGGCACATTTGCATACGAATGATGCCTTTTGGTCCGTAACGCTCTGGCACCTTTCAAAGGTGTATGGTAAGTATATTTTCTCGACCTTTTAGAAAATTACATGGATGTATTCATGGATGACTTTACTTGTCTATGGCTCTTCCTTTGATGCATGTTTGGATAGTTTGACTCAGGTTTTGCATAAATGCATTAAGGCTAACCTTGTTCTGAATTTTGAGAAATGTCATTTCATGGTAGAGCAAGGCATAGTTTTAGGGCATATAATATCTAGCAAGGGTATTGAGGTAGATCTTACAAAAATAGATGTTATTTCATGCCTATCTTACCCCACATGAGTGCGGGAGGTTCGTTCTTTCTTTAGTCATGCAGGTTTCTATAGGCGATTCATAAAAGATTTTAGCAAAATTGCTCTTCCACTATCCAACTTGCTACAAAAAGAAGTGGAGTTCCATTTTGACCAGAAATGCAAGGATGCTTTCAATCACTTGAAGCAAGCATTGACCAGTACACCTATCATCCAGCCACCAGATTGGACACTCCCATTTGAGCTCATGTGTGATGCCTCTAATTATGCTTTGGGAGCTGTTCTTGCACAAAGGGTTGGAAAAATATCTCATGTCATCTCCTATGCTTCAAGAACTTTAGATCCTGCACAAGTCAACTACACCACCACTGAAAAGGAACTTTTAACAATTGTTTTTGCTTTAGACAAATTTCGATCATATTTGCTTGGTTCTAGAGTGGTCGTGTTTTCAGATCATACAGCTCTTAAGTTTCTCCTGAAGAAGCTTGATGCAAAGCCTAGGTTGATTAGGTGGATTTTGCTCCTCCAAGAGTTCGATATTGAAATCCGTGATAAAAGTGGAGCGGAGAATTTAGTGGCTAATCACCTAAGCCGAATTGAAAGGGAGGCAGATACTTTTCCTATCCATGATGTCTTCCCTGATGAGCAGCTTTTCAAGCTGCAAGGTAACACTCCTTGGTTTGTTGATTTGATAAATTTCTTAGTTGCTGGTGTTTTCCCTGCACATTTTATTAGGGCTCAGATTGATAAATTGAAGAGTGAGTCAAAATATTATGTGTGGGACGACCCTTATCTGTGAAAATTTTGTAGTAACCAAGTCATTAGGAGATGCGTGCCTGATAATGAATTTCATTCTATTCTTAGCTTTTGTCATACACTTACATGTGGCGGTCATTTTGGTCCCCAAAGGACTGCTAGGAAAGTTTTAGAATCTGGATTATATTGGCTCACTCTATTTCATGATGCATATGTGTTTTGTAAATCTTGTGATCAATGTCAAAGAACAGGAAACACTTCTCGAAGGAATGAGATGCCCCAGAAATCCTTATTGTTCTGTGAGATTTTTGATGTATGGGGTATTGATTTTATGGGGACCATTTCCTGTTTCTTTTGGTTTTGTTTACATTTTGCTAGCTGTTGATTATGTATCCAAGTGGGTGGAGGAGAAAGTTACTCGGACTGATGATTCCATAGTTGTTGTGGATTTTGTTAGATCATGATTTTCTGCAGTTTGGAGTTCAAAGGCCATCATCAGTGATCAGGGTTCACATTTTTGTAATCGAAGCATGGAAGCTTTGATGAAAAAGTATTGGATCTTGCACAGAGTTTCTACACCTTACCATCCTCAAACTAATGGGTAAGCCGAGATTTTCAACAGGGAGATCAAGTAGATACTCCAGAAGACAGTTCAACCTAACGAGAAGGACCGTGAGCAAGAGGCTTGAGGATGCTTTATGGGCTTACCGGATCGCTTATAAGACACCAATCGGGATGTCTCCGTATCGGATTATTTTTGGAAAAGCTTGCCACACCTTCCGGTGAAAATTGAGCATCATGTATTCTGGCGGTGAAAAGGTGCAACTTGGACCCAGATCAAGCGGTATGGAGAGGAAGTCAAGATGCAAATTTAGGTGCAAAGAATTGGAGGAGATCCGCTTGGAGGCTTATGAAAGTTCCAAACTTTATAAGGAGAAGACCAAAGCCTTCCATGATAAGTTGATTCTGAGGAAAACATTTGAGATTGGTCAAAAAGTTCTCCTCTATAACTCCCGCCTCCGACTTATGCCTGGCAAATTAAGGTCTAGAAGGGATGGACCATTTATTGTTACTATGGTTTTTCCTTCTAGTGCTGTTCAGATTAAAAGTGAGGTCACTGCCAAAGCTTTCATCGTAAATGGACACCGCCTCAAACAGTATCATGAACTTCCAGAGAATGCAGAAGTAGAGGTGATGAACCTTCTCCATCCGCATTATGAATAATAAAAAAAAAACAAAAACAAAAACAAAAAAATAATTAAAAAAAAAAAAAAAGAAAGAAAGAAAGAAAAGATTATGTGTTTCTTAATTTCAACATTTTTTGACAACAGCCAACCTACCCTTATAGGTGCAATTATTCCCCTTTCCATTCTTTTTCTTATTTAAACACTTCATTTTCTCTATTTTCCTTCAACTCAGAAACACTCAAAGAGAGGAAGAGTATAGAATGGGGCCTTCTATTCGTAACCTCAAAAATGTCTGTGTTTTTTGTGGGTCGAGTTATGGGAAGGGATTAGAGTTTGTAAACGCAGCTAGCATTCTTGGTCGATCACTTGCTGCGAGGAATATTCATCTTGTATATGGGGGAGGTTGTCGTGGGTTAATGGGGGCTGTATCACTTGCTGCTTTTATAGGAGGCAGTCAGGTTTTAGGTGTTATTCCTAAACCTTTAGCTGAAAATAACATCACTGGAAAGACAGTTGGAGAAGAAATTCAGGTAACATCTATGCATGGACGAATGAAAACAATGGTTGACAATTCTGATGCATTTCTTGTCTTACCAGGTGGTTTTGGTACTTTGGAAGAAATTTTTCAAATTGTCTCTTGGGCGTTAATCCGAACATCCACCATAAACCCATTGGTTTGTTGAATGTTAATAATTTCTTTGATCTTTTGTTATCTTTTCTTGACAAAGCTGTGAAATAGAAATTTATCACTCATTCGGCAAGACAACTTCTTATCTCTGCCTCCGCTATTGATGAGCTCATTGATAAATTAGAAGCTTTTGAGTATGTACCTGATAAGGTATTAGCTCAGATAGATTGGTCAACAGGAAGCAGCGAAGGAAGTAACAAGAAAAGAAAGCCAGATCTGAAACTTTCTCTTTAATGGGTTTGATTTTATTGTACTTTATTTCTGTTTAAATTTGTGTTAGCTTTCTCCAACAGGTAATATCTTCTATCATTTACTCATCTATATTTTAACATTGAGGACAATGTTGTGATCTAGTTGGGGGGAAAGGATAGTTGACCCAAAAAAAAAAATTATTGTTGTTTTGTTTGGAAAGCATGATATAATTGTCATGGACTTATTAAACTAATTAGTGATTGCAGAGTAAGGAGTAATTTTACTCTTGAGACGCATCTTAATTGGTGGCAGAGTAAGGAGTTTTTTTTTTAGGTAGTAATTAATTAGTATTAAATTGTAAAAGTACTAAAGTTTTATTATTTGATTTCTTTTCAGGGTCTGATGCGGCACTGACAGTGTGCTTCTTTTCTGCTTGGCGTTGATTCACTTCTTATCCGGTTATGTTGCTCTTTTCTATATCTCTCTTTCACATTGAGGGCAATGTTATATTAAGTGTGGGGGAGAGATTTTAGCATTTTTTTGTTTAAAAAAAAATAAAAAAAAAGGTTCATTGCATGATTGAATAACTTTTCTCCTTTCTTGAACTGATATGGTTGGTGATGGATGATTGAATTGATGAATTGAGTTTGATGGATGCATACCTTGTGAGATTTTGAGCCTAATGGATGGATTCAACATTTATGTCATTCTCTTCTTTCTTGTGTGATTTTCACTCATGTTAATGACCACTCTAGAACTTGCTTTGATTCTTTTTGAGGCTACATTTCACTTGCATGCATGAACATGATTGAGGCCCTCTTTCTTAATTAGCTAGTTTAATCGAATAGCCAACCTTGTTTTCAATATGATATCAAGCACTCTTTTGACTTCTTGAAAATTCTCTGATTCCTGCCAACCTTGTATATTTTCCTTTACTTAACCCCTTTGAGCTTATTTGACCATTCCTTGTTTCTAGCTCATTATGTGCCTTAAATGAAAAATCGTGTTCTTACTTTACCTTAGGGAATAAAAGAACATTAGCTTGATTAATGGATGAGTTTTTGAACAAGTGTGGGGGTGTGTGTACAAAATGGTTGTTGAAAAAGGAAAGAGTGCCTAAAAAAAAAAAAGAGGAAAAATGTATGTATATAATTATGTTCATATATATATAAAAAAAAAAGAAAAGGATTGGGAAATGAATATGTAAAAGGATATACATTAGAGTTGGGATGAACTTTTATGCTTGTTATTTGAACTCAGCTCTCATTTGCTTTTATTCCCTTTGGTATTTATCTTCTCATATCCATTTTATCCTCTTCTGTTACCTTGACCTCACTACAACCTTGAATAAAGTCCTCATGATTTGTGTGTGCATGTGTTTTGAGTAGTGGAGAAGTAGAAGATAAGCAAGCTTGGTAGTGCAATTTTCATGGGTTGAATTGAGTGAAATACCTACCTTTAAAACACTTGAGAGATTGAGAGGGAATCTTGTGAAGATCTATCATTCTCGATTCATGTTGAAGATACCTTACTTGTTGGTTTGAGATGTGGAGAATTGTTAACTCATGAATGTTTTGATCCCTTGAACCTTTGGTTGTTCTTCTTGATTGTAAAATTTTGGGCTCTTGAATGTCGTTGGAATTTAAATTTTTGTTAATCTCTTATGTCCTTGTTTTGGTCTTGAGTTTTGCCCAAGAGTGCAAAAAGCTAAATGTGGGGGAATTTGATAATCACATATTTTATTCATTAAGAAACCCTTATTTTTAGTCATTTACACTCTCCATATTCTTAATTGATTGAGTTTGGTATGATTTTGTGAGTTTGAGCTCAAATTGGTCCTAATTGAATATTTTCAGCATTATTGAGATTTGACACTGTTTCTATATTTTGGCCATAACTTGAGTTCCTGATATCTGATAATCATGAATTTTACCTTGTAGGAAAGCTAAGAGGAAGCTCTACAACTTTGATGAAGAGCTCGAAGTCCTAAACAGATGTCGAAGGGACCTAAGTTTACATGAAAGTCAGAATACGGGCTCTGTCACTAGAATCCGAACGGTGTGCACTCATAAAATCTTATCTCAAGCTGTAGTAATGGAGATGGGCTGAAATTTGGTTAGTTGATAGTTAAGATCCAAATAAACAATTTTCATGAAGAACACTTTTTGAAAAAATGAAGTCTAATGGGTCAGTTTGAGCTTGCAAGTCGGAACAGAGGTGTTGAAGTTGGGTTTGAGTAACCTGCGGTATTTGGGTCATATCTTGGGCTGTAGGAAGCCAAATTGGACGATCCAGATATGCATGTTATAGCCAAGACAAAGATCTACAACTTTCACGAAGAGTACTTTTCATGGATCTGAAGTATAGTTGGTCGTTTTTGGCTTCCAAGTCAGACAAGAAATTTTCGTCCTCCACCAACCCACTCAACCACTCCACTCCACCAACCCACTCAACCACTCCACTCAACCACTCTACTCCACCAACCCACTCATCCACCCACTCCCCTTTGTCCTTTTGTTACCCTAGACTTCTATAAAAGGCATCATTGGTTATCATGAATAACAAGTTGTATTCTCCTTCATTTCTCTCATAGTTTCTTCTTGTTTCTTCATAGTTTCTCATAGCTTTTGTATATTTTGATGCTCCCCTTCATAGTAATGGAGGGCTAGGCTACTTTCGGTAAATTTAGAACTCTTGAAGAGATTGTGGTTAGGATTCTTGAGACCTTGGTTATGTATTGTATTTGATTTGTAATTGAATTTCTCTTTTTTTCTTCTTCTTGATCTTGAATGCATGAATGGTGATTCTATTTATGTTGATCTGATTTGATCTTGGTTTAAGATTGAGATTTGTGATGAAACTTAGAACTGATTGATCTAAACTAATCACATAAATGAAGATTGAGATTTGTGATGAAACTTAGAACTGATTGATCTAAATTAATCACATAATTGAAAAGGTTAGGTTACTGATTTGTGCCTAAGTTAATTGAATTTGGTACTTGAAATTAACATAGATCTTCATGAATGGTGTGATTGCGGATTTGTGTTTATCACTTGTTAATTGAATTCTAGACGATTGTCTAGTATGAATTCCGGATTTGATGCAGAGATCTCGGTTAGATCCAAATTAACAATTCAATTGCGCTTCAAGTGTTCTATGAAGGGTCTATGATTGAATCCACCCAATCTTGGATAGGTTTCTAAATTGACTGCTCTTTAATTGTTATTTCTTCCTTTAATTTTGTTAAGTGCGATCTTAAACTATCAAACCCCCCTTTGCTAAACTTTCACTTGATTTGATTAAATTGCATCTACAATCCTTGTGGAGATTATCCGGTGTTGTCACTGTGCTACAAGCTTAGGTAATAACTTCGGTTATAATTTTGACTGAGTTCGGCGCTCGTCAGTTACCTACCAAGAAGCGCTCGCTTATAGTCCTTTGCTTGACTTTGTCTAGTGATATGATGAAGGTGGTCGAAATTGAAAGGAATGTGATAGCTTTTTTTCTTCATCGAAGTATGGAGTCATGTGCATGATAAATGTCCTTAGGTGTGCCTCTAGGACCATGTTGTGTCCCAAATATGGTTTGTGGACCATGCCCCCCTAAGAAGGCCCTTCTCTTTTGCAATAACTTGAGTCTTAGGATGGTCAACATCAATATTATATAATGGTGGGGGGTCCTTGATAGCCAAAGCTTTATGCTTCTTAGCTTGAATGAAATTGATAGTGGCATAGAGATTTGACATTGGGGAAGATTTAGCATCCCCAAAGACATTGATGGTCACAGAGTCTTCATCCACTCTCAAGATGAGTTCACCCCTAGGTACATCAATTAAAGCTCCCGAAGTTACCAAAAATGGTTTTCCAAGAATAAAAGGGATGTCAGCATCTTCTTCTATATATAACACTACAAAGTCAGGCAAAAAAATGAATTTATCTACCTTTACTGGCACATCCTCCACAATACTATATGGGTATCTAATAATCCAGTCTACAAGTTGAAGCGATATCATAGTCGACTTGACTTCTCCAATGCCAAGCTTCTTGAAGATTGACAATGACATCAAGTTTATACTAGCACCAAGGTCACATAAGGCCTTCTCACTAGTCATCTTCCCAATAGTACAGGGAATATTGAAGATGCTGGGATCTTTCAATTTTGGAGGCAACTTCTTTTGGATGATGGCACTACACTCTTCATTCAACATTACTATTTCATCTTATTTTAAATTCTTCTTCTTTGATAGGAGATCTTCCATAAACTTAGCATAGGAAGGCATTTGCTCCAAGAGTTTTGCAAAAGAGATATTGATTTGTAATTTCTTGAAGACATAAAAAAAACTTGTAAAGTTCGTTTCCTGTTCTTGCTTCTTCAACCTTTGAAGATGTAGGACCTTATCATAAGGTGATGGACTATAGTGCTTATCCCAGTCAAGCTCCTTCTTTTTCTTTCGCCTCTTAGTCTGTTCTTCTTATTGGACAATCTTGCTTGAACCTTGACATAACGGAAACTCTTCTTCTACTTGCTCATGAATAACCTCCTCTATAGGCTTCTCAACTTTCTCGTCAAGCTTTCTACTACTTCGAAGGGTGATGGTCATGCATTGTTCTTTGAGGTTATCTTTTGGGTTAGTGATGGTATCACTAGGAAATGAATCGGGTTGCCTACTACTCAATATTTGGGCTAGTTGCCCCACTTGAGTTTCTAAACTCCAAATAGACGTTTCTTGGTTTTTTAAATTGGATATAGTCTCTTGCATGAAGTTTTTGGTACTAAGAGCAAGTTGCTCAATAATACTTTCAAGATTAGATGGCTTTTCTTGTTAAGATTGTGAAGAGGATGACGAGGATGTTTGTTGGTATGAAGGTGGTGGTGGTCTTGGCATATTTTGATTGGTCCATGAAAAGTTTGGATGATTCCTCCACCCCGGATTGTATATATTAGCACAAAGATTATATTAGGGCTTAGAAGGGCTTCCTATATAATTAACATGCTCTTGAATTGAAATACCCCCCACACAAGCTTAACTCATATGGCCTCCTCCACAAAATTACAAATTAGAGGTGGAGAGTTTATAGAATTCACTTGCATCCCCCAATTTGTTTTGCAATGCTAGCCATTTGTTGAGAGAGTAACTTGTTCTGAGCCAAAAGAGCATCCAAAGTTTCTAATTTCATAACGTCATGTCTTCCCATTGACCTTCCACTTGACCTTTGATATTCATTGGCCGCTATGATTCCAATCAATTCCCTTGCTTCTTCGAGAGTCTTTCTATTAAGGGAAGCTCCAGCTGATGCATCCACCATGTATCTTGTCATTGGACTTAGATTGTTGTAGAAGATATGCATATGTCAGAACTCATCAAACCCATGATTTGGGCACTTCTTGAGCATTTCCTTAAACCTTCCTAAGCTTTATGCAATGTTTATTTGTCCTTATGAGCAAAGTCAACAATTTCCCTTCTCAACTTCATAAATCTCACTGGTAGGTAGAAACGGGCTAAGAACTGGTTGGGCAACTCATCCCATGTGGTGACATTAGTAACTGACTATAACCAATTTTTTGCTTTATCTCAGTGAGTATCTAAACAGTCTTAGCTTGATTGTATCTTCACTTTCCCTATTTATCTTAATGGTCTCACATGTGTGTAGGAAATTGGCAATGTAGAGATTGGGGTCTTCATCATCATTCCCTTCGAACTGGTCCTACTGCACTAGATTGATAAGAGAAGTTTTCAGTTCAAAATTGTTAACTTCTATTAGAGGAAGAGTAACACCTAACAAATTCCCATCAGCTATGGGGGTTGAATAATCCCCAATAGTTCTTCTAGTAGGTGCACGATTTCTCTTAGCCATACTTGTTCCCACCTCTGGTTGTTTTTTCTATTTTGTCTTTTTTCTATTTTCTCTTGCTATCTTTTCTATTTTTGAGTCAAAAAACAACGACTTCGGATTAATAGTACCTTAGATAAACAAAAGAAAGAAAAGTAAAATAAAGAGAAATCATCTGAAAAAATTAAACAAGGGAAATAAATACCTAAATTAGTGTCTTTCTAGCTACTTTTTGATATTTACAAACAAATAATTCCCAACAACGACACCAAAAACTTGTTGCTCAATTGGCAAGTATACCAAATCACAAAAGTAATATAATGATGAGTGAGTATCGTCTCACAGAGATTACGAAGTACCAAAATCACCAAATCAACACTATCTACGCTATAGGAAATTGAGATTACAAAAAGTTCAAAGGAAAACAAGTAATTGAAGGGAAAACAAAACAAGGTAAAACATATAAATTAAAAATAGTAAGAGAGCATGATAAAAAAAATTAAGGTATAAACAAGCAATGGTAAAGATGCTAGGGATCCAACTTCACTTAATTCAACAATCTATCATAGACAATAGAGTAGCTTTTAGATTTTCATTCTAATTAATTTCTAGTCATTCAATTGATAGGGAGAACCCCTTAATTAATTAAAACTCAATTCCTTGGTGGATTATTTCTCTTTAATTATCAAAGGCTAATCAATTTTTTGATCTAAACCCTAACTCTTAAAGGTAAGACATTCACTCTATGGATTCTCATGAAAAATATCATAATTTGCTAACACAACCTATAATCTTCATTCCTAAATGATTATAAACCATGAAACTTATTATTTATGGTCTAAGTTATATACAAACCTTTCGATCCTACACACATCTCATCATGAATAAAATCCTAGAAGAGAAATATCTTGAAAGTATTCAATGGTGAACTCCTCTAAGTCTCCAAAGTGAATTCTTTGCATTCGCTACTGCTGCCACACTCCAAATCCTTAGCCTTACCCTTTATTTTATAATAAATTCAAGGAATTTAGGGTAAAATAGGTCAAGCCTTGCTTTGCTACTACTTGGGGCATAAGTCTCACATTAATGACAGTTTAATTAAGGAAAATTGTCAACGTGAGATTTGTAGATCTCTTTCTTAGCTTTCAAGCGCTATTAAAATCAGGTAAATTGCACACTTACAGATAAAGTTATCCCTAATTTATCAAGACATGTTTGATAGCAACACTTTCCTTAATTAATCTTTGACTAAATCTCTTATTTTCTATGTTCTTCTTGTTGAATCCATATAAATTAGGAAACAAATATCTCACTCAAATTAGGAAACTCCTCGAGATCCTTTAGTGTGACTGCTGGGTTATGAATAAAATAAGATTAAAATAAGTTGTCAAGTTCCACCAAAAATATAAAAACCTTATAACCAGTTATAGTTAGTAAAGGTCGATCCACAGAGAACCAATTCAATTGACACTATATATTGATTCCTAATTTAAACTCTGATGAACAATAAATAGTAAAAAGGGGTTTTGTTTGTCAAAACTAAGAAAAGAAATTAAATCTAAAGCAACAACAATAAACATGATTTGAATTACCAATTTAAAGAGATTGGTTAAGAGATGGAATCCACTATTAGATTTACATGATAATGCTAACCTACATATCCTTTATCCCAACATTATCAATTATGTCTTTATGCAATTGTGAGATTAATTCTCTGTTTTCCTTAGGTTTTGGTTAATTTAGTAACTGCTCAAATTAATCTCTAATCACTAGTTAGCTATAAAGGAAATGCTCTTATATCTACCTAATGACAGTATTAAGATTTAGAAAACCAATCACACTAAGGTTCAATCACACATTGGGATTGAATTACTTAGATCATATGTCTCACTAGTCTTACTACCACAATCACGCATTGCAATCCTAGTTTTATCACTTTCGTAATTGGCAAAGAATACAAAGACCTTTATATTAAATTAAGATAAAAAATATATGAATAAAAACACAACTGTATTAAAATAAAGAAGTATGTAGGATTCACAAAATCAAAACTAAGGTTTGATCTTTCCTTAACCAAATAAGAAACTTAGTCACACATGACAAATTCAAATTCAAAAGAAAAACAAAAGAAAAACATTGTCAAGAATATAAGTGCGAAAGAAAACTAAAGATCAAACTAGTTTCTAATGATTGAGGTTGATTGATTGTTGATGGTTCGAACCCGAATCTCCAATCTTTGATTGAATCCCCCTCTCTCTTGTTCTTCGTATTCTCCTCAGTTCTTTGGAAGCTTCTATATCAGACTCTCCTTCTTTGAACCCTAAGCAATCTTATTTATAACCTTGGATACCTAGCTCCTCATTCAAACCCAAAACTAATTTCTTGATATACAGGGCCGTGTCTGATTACACGCCCCCCCCCCCCCGTGTTTGAGTCTTCCAGCGTAAGTTCCATAGGATTGAAAATTAGAGAGAAACACGGCTTACACCGTGTCTTAAGACAAGGGCCGTGTCATCGGGCAAACTCAGAACTGGATCCAATTTGTGATTCCAGAGAAGGACACAGCCCCCTTGTGTCGGGGACACGGGCCATGTCACTTAATTTATTTCATATTCAGCCCTAATTCTTCATATATTGTTTCTCCCTTTACTTCTAAGAGTGATATTGATCTCCTTGAGTCTTTAGCTCTCTACTAAAGTGCATACCAAGCTTGGTTTGATGCTAATGGACTCTGTCAATCAAAGATCTCCTGAAAAATACAATGCAATTATGAGTGCTTATAAACACACTTAAGCATAGTTTCACAATAAGGATCCAATTAATCTTCATATTTAGGAACTTAGATAAAAGTCGACAATTAAGCATATATGGAGTCCAATTAGATCAAAGACAAGGCATTCAAGATATAGAAATAATCAACAGATTAAATACCCTCACACTTAGCCTTTTGCACCCCTGGACAAAAATATAAAATGAAGCACATGTATCCCAACAAGCAATGAAAATGCAGAACAATGAGCAAAGACCTACACATCTTAATCTTTTCAAGGGATCTGAACCAGCAAGTAAAGTCAATCAAATTCCAAGGTTAAATCAACATGATAAATCCTCACTGAAATGCTCTTTCACTCAAGTGTTTTGGGCTTGTGTTTACTCTCAACCTACTCATGAAAACATACCCTACCATAGGCTTGGCAAGCCTCTACTTCTCTACCATCTAGGCCACATGCACACAAAGATCAGAAGGTCTTTAATTAGGTTGTAATGAGGTTAGGGTTAAGGTAGGATACATCAAGGATAAGCAAAGTTAGACCATAGGAATTAGAAGAGCAAAGGGGAATATATTCAATCATTACAATAAAAATCACTCAAGCACTCTTCAACCTCAATTTTCTTTTTGTATCTTTTCCTTTTTCTTGCCTTTCTCCATACAATAGTTAAATTTTTTTCCCTTTCTTCTTCATTTTTTTCTTTTTCACTTTTGAGCTCTTTTTTTAAAATAAAAACATATACACCTTGCACTACATTGTTAAATTCTCCCCACACTTATTCAAAACTAATTTCCAACACAACTAAGCTCTTCTACTCCTTAAGGTAGGGTAGCATAATGGTTTTCTGCTTTTAGGCTTGTATTGAGCTATAAATGAAGAAAAGTCAATTAGGCTTAAAGGGGGTAAATAATGGATAAAATACAAGGACGAATGTATGGCCAGTAGCTATTTAAAAGAAATGACTTTTTCATTTCAAATGTGTAGTGGTCATTTGTAACTTAAAAGAGAGTCAATACAAGTTCTGAAGAACACATAGTCAAGAGTAGAATCACACAACCAAGAACCAAAATGGGCTAATATTAGTCTTTCACATCAAGGCCCAAAATCTCACTAGGTCTCAATTTATCACATTCAAATTAACTCCTCAATTTTTCAAAACCTCACTTGACAGATTTGAAAGCAAGAAAATCTACTCCTTCAAATTTTTTTTTAAATGGATCTTTTGCTCACCATTCAAATCACTCTAAAACCCATTAGAGAGACATGTACCATAAATTCAACATGATCATTACTCCCCCCCACACTTAAAGCAGACATTGTCCCTAATATCAAGGCATACACACATCAGAGAATATAAACTCAAGGAAACCAACAGTGCATATTCAAAGACATTAAGAAGGGAATTGAATCCATAACCAGTAATTATCATTCATATCCAAAATAAGATCTAATACAATGCCAAAATATCAATTCAAATTCAAATCAGAATCCCAATACAAAGGTAATACATCAAGATGGGGTAGGGGATAAGGCGTTCTCTGAAGCAAAGCATCAAATTTGCTATTAATAGTATCCATATTCTTAGCAATGAAGTCTTCCAGCTGCTAGAATCGGTCGTCCAAATGCTAGAATCGGGAGGCATGATCCAACTCCAGTCCGTCAATGCGGGCCATGACTTCCTCATATGAAACAGCTCGAGTGGAAGGCCCTGCATCTGCTGTAAAATAGGGAGCATGCTCCGGAGGGGCTGATGCATCATCGTCCTCCTGTGGCTCAAGCATTGGAGCTCTCCCGGGGAAGATATGACCATCTGCTCTGATCAAGTGGAGGGTACCATTCTGGTTCACACATATGCCCATGGCAACCAGAATGGACCCATCAATAGCACTAGGACCCCTTACAGGGTCCTCATCCAGCAAAAAGTCCGTATCAATTCCACAATGCTCCGCAATGGCAGTAATGTAACCTTCCAGCAAGATACATCCAGCTCGAGTATACTTGACATGTTTGAAATGGTTACATAGCCAGTAACCGCCATTCACAAGTTCCCCATTGACTATGCAGTGAAGGAAAAATAATTCGGGCCTACTAAGGGTCGCTTGGCTTTCCCCTAGCACAAATGGTATTTGCTAACCACTTTGGGAGGTATCGGTGGGTAGGGGATCGGAGTTTGGAGGCCTTAGAGGATTTGGGCTCATAACGATAACACTCAGTAATAGTTAAATTAGACTAAACACGCTCTTGCTGAAACTCACGAGGAATGCAATTGTGCCCCATAGGAAAATCAAAAATTGCACTAAAATGATGAATGTCTAATGTATGAGGTGTTTCTAATAGTTTAAAAGTAATCTCACCAGGCCACTCAGTTTGGTCACTCAGAGGGTATAGTTTACAAGTAAAAGTAGAAAGGAACTCCCTAGTTAAATCAACATAGGTAGGCCTACGCATGGTGGCAAACTCAACCCATCCTATTCTACCCAATAAATTATAGACCTCCCCATGTAAATCAATGACTCTTAGTGTATCCTTATTTAGATACGTAGTGGGTATTATTTCCTTCCTATCAAGAGGATTCATAGGTACCTGTAGAGATGGCTCTGCAGGTGGAGGTGCGGAAGGTGCCCTTCCCCTCCTGGCCGGGTGTTTCATTTGCTTCCTTGGAGGCATTGGAGGTGAAACCTAAAGAAATAGAGATGGGTAGTAAGGAGAAGATGAAAGCAAAAGAGTTGGAGGCTTTTGGGCATGGATTTGGAAGAAAAGGGAAGTGTGTGGTGCTTCGGAATGGATGGAAGGAGGAAATAGGAGCTTGATTGATGTTTAAATGGAAGAAACTTGGGAAAGAAGCTGGTGGATATGTGGAACGGCGCAAAAGATGGAGAAATTGGGGCTGAAAGTGGCAAATAAAACCCTAAGTGAAGGTTTTAATTAAACTGTCACATAAACACGGGCCGTGTCTTTTGACATGGCCCCCTCCGTGTAAGGCTCTGAGAGAGAAATGGCCGCCTTTGCGCACAAAAACACGGGTCATGTCACTGTGTTTGGCTTTGGGAGTAGCAGTGGCTCCCTCATTCGAAGACACGGGTCCTGTCTTATTACACAGCCTCCCCCGTGTAAGCTTCTGTGGCTAGCTAGGGTTTTCTATCATAAGAACATGGGCTATGTCAGATGACACGCCCCCTCCCGTGTATTGCTCTGTGAGCAATTGGAGCTTCTGTTAGCTGGGGATATGGGGTGTGTCTTGAAACACACCCCCCATGTTTTCCTATAACTTGGTAACTCAGAAAACCATACTAATATCCCACGAAATTACCAATTTCCAAGGTTTCTCATCCACCTAAAACTCTTATAATGACTCCATGCACTCATCAAACAATCAAATAATGCATTCAATCACAAATCCATCATTCCAAAACACAAAGATCTCTAGAAATTCCTAGGCAATCATTCAGGAGACATACCAAGATCTACTTTACCTAAGAAACTAATCAAGAAAACAATAAAGAAGTAGAAAATAAAAAAGGATAAAGAAAGCAAATCTGATTTTTTGGGTGATGGGTTGCCTCCCACTAAGCGCTTGGTTTATTGTCCTCAGCCTGACATTGTGACACTCCTTAGTGTTCTTCATAATATGGATAGAGTAGGGTCATCTCTTCCACTTCTTCATTATCAGGAAGCTTATAGTACGGCTTAAGACAGTGTCCATTAACTTTGAATGTTTTTCTAGATGTCTCATTCACGATCTCCAATCTTTGAAATGTCTCTGGTGCATTGCAAAGTCCAATAGCCATTCGTTTGCTGTCAAAAATGGGGTAAATTACCCTCGTACTTTGGAGCTTCAGTGCCTCTTTCTTCACGACTTCCCTCATAGGAGGATTCAACCTCCTTTGGGGATCTCTCACTAGTTTAGTCCCGTCCTCTATTAAGATTCTATGCATGCAAATGGAGGGGCTAATACCCTTAATGTCTGCTATGGTCCAACCAATGGCCATCTTGTGCTCCTTCAAAATAGCCACTGACTTCTCTTCTTGTTCTTGGGTGAGTGACTTAGCAATTATCACTAGAAGTGTGTCCTTCTCTCCAAAAAAAATATATTTTATATGATTAGGTAATTCCTTCAGTTCCAACTCCGGTGCCTGCACAATAGAAGGTTTAGATGCATCATTAGTAATTGGTAGCTCAACATAAGAAACCTCATGTCCTTCTGAAGTGGAAGAGAGCTCATGCATGGCTACTACTACATTGTGAATATCTTCACTCCATGACTCTCTTTCATCATCTCTCTTCTCTTCCTGTAAATCTAAGCTATGAGTCAATACTGTATCAAGAGCATCAAAATGATTAAACTCAAAAGTTACAGGAATTAAAGAATCAAAAGTATCAAAGGAGCTAATTAAACAGGAAGAGTGCACATCACTTGGGTATCTCATAGCCTCAAAAATGTTGAATCGAATCATTTCCCCATCAAATTCAATGGTTAACATCCCTGAATGAATATCAATCTTTGTTCGTGCAGTCTTCAAGAATGGTCTCCCCAACAAAATAGGAGCAGAGTTAGGGGATTTATCCTCCTCTATGTCCAGTACATAGAATTCTACTAGAAATACTAATTCATTCACTTGGGCCAATACATCCTTAACAACACCCTTTGGGTATGCGTTAGATCTATCAACCAATTGAATAGTAACACCAATAAGAAAGATGAAGTAGATAAAGAGATCTTAGAGACCTTTAGGAGAGTGGAAGTCAACATTCCTTTGTTAGATGTCATTAAGCAAGTGTCTAGGTATGTCAAGTTCTTAAAGGAATTATTCACTAACAAGAGAAAGTTAAAAGTTAATGAGAGGGTTCAAGTGGGAGCGAATGTTTCAGTAGTAATTAAAAAGAAACTCGCAACAAAGTGTAAGGATCCTGACACATTTACCATACTATGCACTATAGGTAACACAAGATTTGAGAGGGTAATGCTAGATTTAGGTGCATCCATAAATGTCATGTCTTATTCCATTTAAGCATCTTTATGTCTAGGTCCTTTAGAGCCATTCTTAACCAACCTACTAGGAAAAGGGGCCTTAGTGACATACTTAGGAAGTGGTTCAAGAATACTTACCTTAGGGGCCTTAGAGTTTTTCCTTTCTTCATTTACCTCTTTAGGCTCTAGATCTTTCTCTTTAGTGACTTGTGGATGAGATGTAGATTGATCTAACACCTTCCCACTTCACAAGGTGATAGAGCTAGCATTTTCCCTCGGATTCATTTCTGGTTGTGAGGGAAGTCTCCCAGAAAGTTAGCTCTAAACCTTATTAAAGTCTATGGCTAACTGCCTACTTGGTTTTGTAGATTACTGATAGCGGCCCTTGTTTCTTGTTGGAAACTTTGTATAGTGGCCTTTTGCTCCTACTGAAATTGAATGCTACTAGTGGCCATTTGCCTCATTAACTCCTCTAGTAAAGGCTCAAGTTGCCTAGGAGCTTGAGCATGTTGTTGTCTCTGAGGGAAATATGCTTGCCTTTGTTGAAATCCTGGAGGTCCATAGGCTTGAAGTTGATTCTAGGTTAGTTTCCATAGCTTAAATTAGGATGATCCCTCCATCCCGGATTATATGTATTAGAGTAGGGATTGTAGTTTGTGGAAGGTCCAAAATATCTCCCTACAACTTTTACCTCCTTAATTTTGTCCTCTTGTAAAGTGGGACACATATCAGTAGGATGTCTAGGAGAACAACAGATCCCACAAGCTTTTATTGGTGCTTTCCTATTATCCAATAACCGTTGAACCATAGTAGTCAACTAGGCCACTTATTACTGCAAACTAGTCTTTTCTGCCTCTTTAACTGTTCCCATTCTAGTGTAATTCCTAGTGAAGAATTGTTGAGTATTTGCAGCCATCCTTGATATCAAGTTCCTAGCTTCTTGAAGAGTCTTATCAGCCAAAGCTCCTCCACTAGCAGCATCAATCATGTTACAGTCCATCACTAGCAATCCTTCATAAAAATACTGAATCAGAAGTTACTCACTAATTTGATGTTGAGGGCAGCTAGCACATAATTTCTTAAACCTCTCCCAGTAGTCATGAAATGATTCCCCATACCTTTATTGGATGTCGCAAATTTCTTTTTTAATGGTTACAACCTTTGAGGCAGGGAAGTATATATCCAGGAAAGCTCGAACCATGTCCTACCATGAATTGATGGATCCGGGTGGCAAATACTATAGCCACTCATTTGCAGAATCTTTCAGTGAGAATGGAAAAGCTCTCAGCTTAACTTGTTCTACTAGAATTCCCATTGGCTTCATTCTAGAACAGACCACATGGATCTCCTTCAAATGCTTATTGGGATCCTTCCCGGCTAATCCATTGAAAGATGGCAGAAGATGGATTAGATCGAACTTTAATTCAAACGCCTCTTCATTTTCTAGAATTTCTATGCATAGAAGTTGTTGGGCCAAGTTTGGAGCACCCAATGCCCTTAGAGTATTTTTTGTCATCGCTTCCTCTTCAAATGTCTCAGAACTTGATAATCTATATGGCAGACAGCTTTAACGTCAGCATGTGTGACTTGGAAATTAGATGGATATAAGGGAAACTGAGGATATGAGCTGATTTGATCAATGTAGTGCCTTAAATCCCTTACTTTCTCTTCCAATTCTTCAATGGACATAGACACCTGCAAAACAGTAAAAAAAGAACTAATTAAAGTAAAAAAAAAACAAAAACAGAGTGAAAAATAGGCAACAAATTAATAGTGCAATTGGAAAATTAGTTCCCCGGCAACGATGCCAAAATTTGGTGTGACTGCTGGGTTGTGAATAAAATAAGATTAAAATCAGTTGTCAAGTTCCACAAAAAATATAAAAACCTTACAACCAGTTGTAACTAGTAAGGGTCGACCCACAGAGAACTAATTCAATTAACACTATGAATTGATTCCTAATTTAAACTTTGATGAACAGTAAACAATAAAATGGGGTTTTGTTTGTCAAAACTAAGAAAAGAAATTAAATCTAAAGCAACAGCAATAAACACGATTTGAATTACCAATTTAAAGAGATTGGTTAAGAGATGAAATCCACCATTAAATTTACATGATAATGCTAACCTACATATTCTTTATCCCAACATGATTAATTATGTCTTTATGCAATTGTGAGATTAATTCTCTGTTTTCCTTAGGTTTTGGTTAATTTACCAACCACTCAAATTAATCCATAATCACTAATTATCTATAAAGCAACTGCTCTTATATCTACCTAATGACAGCATTAAGATTTAGAAAATCAATCACACTAAGGTCCAATTACACACCGAAATTGAATTACTTAGATCATATGTTTCACTAGTCCTACCACCGCAACCTCGTATAGCAATCCTAGTTTTACCACTTTCATAATTGGAAAAGAATATAAAGACCTTTATATTAAATTAAGATCAGAAACATATGAATAAAAACACAACTGTATTGAAATAAAGAAGTATGTAGGATTCACAAAATCAAAACTAAAGTTTCATCTTCCCTTAACCAAATAAGAAACTTAACCGCACATGACAAATTTAAATTCAAAAGAAAAACGAAAGAAAAACATTGTCAAGAATACAAATGCGAAAGAAAACTGAAGATCAAACTAGTTTCTAATGATTGAGGTTGATTGATCGTTGATGGTTCGAACCCGAATCTCCAATCTTTGATCGAATGCCCCTCTCTTTTGTTCTTCGTATTCTCCTCAGTTCTTTGGCGGCTTCTATCTCAGATTCTCCCTCTATGAACCCGAAGCAATCCTATTTATAACCTTAGATACCTAGCTCCTCGTCCAAACCCAAAACTAATTTCCTGATATGCAGACACGGGTCGCGTCTGATTACACGCCCCCACCTATGTTTGAGTCTACTAGCGTAAGTTCCACATGATTGAAAATCAGAGAGAAATACGGCCTACCGTGTCATTGGGCAAACTCAGAAATGGATCCAATTTGTGATGCCAGAGAAGGACACGGCCCCCATGTGTCTTGGGACATGGGCCGTGTCACTTAATTTCTTCATATTCAAACCTGATTCTTCACATATTATTTCTCCCTTTGCTTCTAAGGGTGATATTGATCTCCTTGAGTCTTTAGCTCTCTATTAAAGTGCATAGCAAGCTTGGTTTGATGCTAATGGACTCCGTTACTCAAAGATCTCCTGAAAAACACAATGCAATTATAAGTGCTTATAAACATACTTAAGCATAGTTTCACAATAAGGATCCAATTAATCTTCATATTTAGAAACTTAGTTAAAAGTCGACAATTAAGCATATATGGAGTCCAATTAGATCAAAGACAAAACATTCAAGATATAGAAATAATCAACAGATCATTCTTGTATTAAAAGCAGAGATACTTGGTCACCAAATAGAGATTACTTACACTCCAATTAAGAATCTAACTTAATCCTTAAAATTTATGAATGCTAGTTAACTTAGTTAAATTTTGTCAACCACTTTGGACACAGTTTTTCACCTTTTTAATGCGTGAACTAGGCTTCAAGGTCTCATGAAAGTTGTAGAAAATTTTCTCATCTTTTCATAAACACCAAAACTAGCTTAATCCGAGCTCTGTAGCAAAATTTATGCTCAAAATATCATAAAAGTCCTTAAATTTCTACAAAACACAATAAAAACATATTTAATTCAATGAGTCTAAAATTCATTCACATAATTATTATCTCAAAGCATTTAAATCTATGTTTGAACAAGTATAAAATATGTGAATTTTATATAAGCATCACAATCCTAACTCAATTATTGGTTGGGTTATGACTTGACTAAGTTAGAATTTGAAAGAATAGCCCAATCCAAATATCATGTTAAATTCGAATCAGGTTAAACCTAGCTCAACCGATACCTTGAAGACCCCTCACCATATTCCCTCCTACATAGAATTGCTTCTATTTGTACAGTGGGGATTGCCGGATTAGGGAAATTCTGTGGGTGACGATTTATAAGTGTAGAGGAATTCACCATTTGGTTTTTATATTTTTTTAATTGGTTCCTGTTGAAGCACATGATTTTTTTTTTCAAAGATAAAAAAAAAAATCATTATTAAGAATGAAGAAAAAACTAAGGTTTCAAGATATATAAAATAATGGACGTCCATCTAAGATCTCTTCTTAACCCTCATTAAATCCTAACAAAGATAAGGGATGATAAATAAACAAAATTAAAAGTTACATTTGTTTTTTTATTGAACTTAAAGTGTCTTGATCTTACTCTAAAAAAGATTTTTTTTCTGTGTTAAGGTTTCGCTTATTTTGTCACACTTACATGATTCATAGTTTTGTTCATTAAATATAAAGGTCTTATTATTTCGTAAGTCAAAATACGGGACAGATTTAAGAAACTAAGATTAGAAGTTTTATATCTGTCATAATAGAAAACATTTTTAAAAAATTCAAAACCAAACTCTTATAAATTTATTCACAAAAAATAAAATAAAGAGAAGGAAAAAAACTATTGTCGAAGGATACTACATCAACCCCGTGAAAAAAACTCAACAAAAAGAAACTAAAGCACCACGAATAGAAAGAAAGTACCACAAAAGGAGAAAAAACACACAAAAAGAGAGAAAGCTCAACCCACGTGATTTATCTTCTTTTGTTGGAAGAACAATATTTACCAATTTGAATGCTTTGAGTGACAAAATATACTTCGAAAGCAGAGCTTCTGTTTCATCCATGCAAGACTAGGCACCAATTCCGATTTTCTTCATTTGGCAATATATTGTACGACACTCAAAATTTGATAAGATTGTGTTTCATATGCCATATGAGATTTAGCTTTACTATACTCTGCTCGCTTCATGTTCTCCCCAATGAAGAATATTCCACTTTTTGTGCTGAATAAAAAAACACGAGGAAAATTTGACTTAAATAGTGGATATCCATGCATATTGAAGGAAATAATTGATGCTTTGGTTTGTACCGTGTGAACAAGTGGTTAGCACTTGTTTATCAACTGGAAAAAAAAGGGACATGGTAGGAGGGACAAACGTCGAGTTCGAGGCTCATCAATCACGTGTAGTACTCAAGTTACATACGCTAATTATTTTTAAATTTTAAATCCAATCACGTTTAATTATATGCTTTGTAATTAAGATGACATAAGGAATTTTCCGCATAAAACTTTTATGAGAAATAATATTTATCACGAAACGGTTTTCGTGATAAGTATCACGAATGAGATACGTACGCGAATTCATTTTTTTCAATATAAATTTATTATATTTAATAGGAGATTGATGGTGTGATACGACACCCCATTTGTTAGCGGATTCATATGAAATCTCGTATGAAATAGCATAGCTCAACTTTTATTTATACCTCAATATATTTTTGGTTGTAACCATAATTGGGATTCTATAACTTTGAATATTTTAATTAATATTATATAAAACAATTCGTAATTTTTTTTATTAAACTATATATAACTTATCAATTTTTCTTTTTATCAATGTTTATCACGAATGAGAGATACGTACGTGAATTCATTTTTTTCAATGTAAATTTATTATATTTAATAGGAGATTGATGGTGTGATACGACACCTCATTCGTTAGCGAATTCATATGAAATCTCTCGTATGAAATAGCAAAGCTCAACTTCTATTCATACCTCAATATATTTTTGGTTGTAACCATAATTGGGATTCTATAACTTTGACTATTTTAATTAATATTATATATTGGGGAGGGATCAAATTATATCAGTGTAAGTCAAAATCATTCTTACATTATTGAATATATTTTTATTGAATAATTTTTTTATTAAATCTACATTGGATTGAAAGTTTCTATCATACAAATTATATTTATAAAATTTTACATTAATTCAAAATCGTTTAGATCTTCATTGATATACGTTATATTTCAAAAGTATATATTACGTTAATCTTGACGTATATCAATGAAATACTTAACAATTTTTTATTAATATAAAATTTTATAGATATGATTTATATAATAAGAATTTTAAATTCAATGGTAGATTTAGTAAGAAAATTATTCAATAAAAAGATATTCAATTGTATAAGAATAACTTTAACTTACATCGATATAATTTGATCCTCTCCTTATATATTTATATAACTTTCTCGTCAAATAATTAATATTATATAGAACAATTCGTAATATTTTTTATTAAACTATATATAACTTATCAATTTTTCTTTTCATCAAGTTTATCGCGACTGAGATACGTACATGAATTCATTTTTTTCAATATAATTTTATTATATTTAATAGGAGATTGATAGTGTGATACGACACCTCATTCGTTAGCGAATTCATATGAAATCTCTCGTATGAAATAGCAAAGCTCAACTTTTATTTATACCTCAATATATTTTTGGTTGTAACCATAATTGGGATTCTATAACTTTGACTGTTTTAATTAATATTATATATTTATATAGCTTTCTCGTCAAAAAATTAATATTATATAGAACAATTCGTAATTTTTTTTATTAAACTATATATAACTTATCAATTTTTCTTTTTATTAATGTTTTAGAAATCAAGTTAAACTAATTGGTTGAATCAGTTGGACTATGAATCAATTATGTCTCCGATTCGAGTATTTTTTAATTTGATAATAATTTAATAATAATTTAATTATAAATTTGATAAGTTAAACTAATCAAATTATGATCTTAAAATTTTGTCGATTTAATCTCAAATTTAATTTTTAAAATATTACTGCTTTTCACTATATCTATGTGAGTGATTACTCTGGTCGTAAGAACCGCCCCACCAAAAAGGTGGAGGCTATGGGTTTGATCACCAACTACGGAAATTTCATTAGTTGGGTAGTCCGTACGCCATACTCCATAATCAGCTTCGCTTCGCCTGCATGTTTAAAAAATAAAAGATAAAAACTAATATATTTTTTAGTAATAGATGGACTTAAGTTTAGGGCCTCTGCAAGTAGAAGAAGAGCAGCTTAGGGCCTGGTGTAACTCTCTCTTTTATAGAGCCCAACTTTCTCTGACCCATAAAGATAGAGCCCAACTTTATTTTGTTTTTGTCTGAGATCAAGCCAAGAGAATATACAGAAACCAAAGTTACGAGTTTTGGCCCAACAATTTGGAAGTTTAAACTTAAAATATACAACTGTGAGCTAATATACAACTGTGACCCAAATAAAAAAAGCTCAGACCTAAATTAAAAGGACAAGAAAAGTATATTCCTCTCTTTTTTTGCAGGTAAGATATGTAAATTTTCTCTATACTTATTATAATATACAAATTTGATTTAGTACATTTTTATTTTAAAATCAACACTATGAAAGTCAACAAAAATGAGTGTCTATTTGAGTGATTTGAAAAAAAAAAAACGATTGTGTCACGAAAATGTTTTTTGAATTGTCAATTTATCAAAAGGACATTAATATAACAATATAAATATAAACATTTTTTCTTTTTTATAATTTACTGTCAACCTTCTTTTTCTTAGTACTTCATCTCTCTTCCACTTGTTTTCTCCCTTTTCTTTTGATAAAAAAATGTCAAATTGTTCTTATGAACGCGGGCTGGGGCAGTGGCTCCAACCCATTCTCATTGTCTCTGGACCCCTGGAATTCCATCCCTATGTCTTTACCTTTCCTTGATTTGGGTTTGGGTTGCTTTACCAAAATGTACATGGCCTTCCTTCACATTCCATGTATTCTTCCGATGAGCACCAATTGGTGGATGAAGAGTGAATGAAAGGAAATAGTGGTATGTACTACGTAGAGTTACCAAATGAACCAGTCGGGGGTTAAAAAAATGAAGTCTAAGTAGGATTTTTTTTTTTTTAATGTCTAAGCAGGTTAATATGACCTGAAGTTTTATATAACTCAAATGGCTAAGTCTAACAGACCATACCAGAATGAACATTTCCACGTAAAATGAATTGGACCAACGATTGTGCCAACATCTTTTATTGGATTGTATATTTTCTTCATCCCATCCTGAGACCGATCTAAACACATTGATTTATTTTGGCTAAAAGAAATTTTCCTTCCATTGTAAGTTACTAGTCTATCCACCCATAAATTTTACAGGATATCTTAATTTTCATTTTAAGTATTTTTTTACTTTTGTATTTTTAAATAATATAATTATTATTTTTAAAGATTTTATTCATATTTATTCCTATTAACTTTTAGTGATTTTTATTTTAAAATAAGAATTTTAACACATAATTGTTTTAGACCGAGATTTGGTAATGAGGCTAACAAGGAGCAACTTGGTACCATGTATCCCGGAGCACGGCTCCTGCCTGGAACAACCCCACTATTAAGGATTACACAATCAAGAGGCAATCATTCTTAGCAAGTCCTATGTAAAAATGAGTGGTTGTAGGCAGTATTAATAGCTATAACTGTCCATCAATGAACAATTTCAAAAAAGGGATTCCCTCCTACTCTACTTAACCACTAAGCAAGCTTTCCCTATAACTGCCAATCTAAGCCACTCAAGTAAGTTTCTGAACCCTAAACACTCTTTCCTAGTGCATAGTCTGACTTGAGGTTCAGAGTGACTTTGTAGGTACACCACTCTGTAACTCTGTCATTGCTGCCGCTGCACCAAAGAGGAAAACACCACTTTCAACTCACCAGAAACCTTTTCAGGTGACCTTATTCAACCCATTCAGAACATTGATACGTCTGTTGGACTGATAAGCTCTTACTCCCACCACCATGGTAAATACCAGACAGGAATGTGCCTTAACCACACAGAACTAGCCAAACCCCAGCTAACCCTAGGTCCAAGAGAATGAAGAAGAAGCTTCCCTCTCCGATGAGAGCCTTCCTTCTCCCCCGTCACAGATCCCGACCAGGAAACGACTCGGCTCACACGAGGCCACGTCTAAAAATTTTGAACCCAGGATTCTGATGTTGCAGTGTCTATGCCCTTAAGATGAAGGGGACCACCCTTTCCAATGAGAGGAATCCATTCCCCGTGATTTGTCATGTCATGCGATGGTGGACTTGATCCACCATCAGGACGAGCGCTTGCGATAGCAAAAGAGGCCCTTGGAAAAGTAAGAAAGATCAAACAACATAGAGCGTGAGGACGAGAATCGCTCTCTACGAAGGGACCGTCAATCGAGAAAAGAACCAAATGCGAGAAGGGAACCATGATCTTGAAAGTTCTAGGATACTAGAACTCAGAAACTGGCTAAGAACCCTTGCCCAGCATGGCTAACCATTTTCTGATGAGCTTATGGCCATTGAGATTCTGAAGCATTTTAAGTACCTAACTAATGTCGAGGCGTATAACGGTACCATAGACTCCTAAGAGCATTTATATGCCTACGTCTTAACCATGATGTTTGGAGGGGGTAATGACACACTTATGTGTCATGTTTTCCCTCTTTCGCTGAAGAAAGTCGCCTTAAGATGGTTCACTACCTTCCCCCTAAGGTCCGTGATTGACTAGGATGGCTAATCCTTGATATTTCTATTGTACTTCACTATACGTAAGCTGTAGTCGAAATCCATTTCATGCCTTACCTAAGTCAATTAGGGCAAGGATGAGTCCCTCTAGGCCTCTACGATTACATAGCCATATTCAATAAAGAATCCTTAAAAGTGAAGGATTGAGACTAAAGGCTAGCTCTACATTACATTAGGGACAGACTCCGTTAGGGTTCATTCTTCTATTCCCTTACACAAAGAGAAGCCATAACGATGGACGAATTCAGAGAGCGAGCCCAAAAATACATTAGCGTGGAGGATGTTATCAAGGTGAGGAAAAACTTAGAAAAAAGTGAGGACACACGGCCAAAGTTAATCTAGGACCCCTCACAACCACAAAACTCCTCTAAGTTAGCACCTAAGGAGAAATACTAGGATTATACACCTCTCAACGGCCCCAGGTCTCAAATATACCAGAAGGTGATGAACATTGAGTTCCTGGATAAGCATGCCCAGAAAGACAAGTTGAAGCACTATGCATTCCACAGCGGATATGAGCACAACACAGAGGACTGTATTTGTATCCGAGATGATATTGAGTCTTTCATTCGAGATGGCTAGTTGGAACAATATGTCTGCCAATCTCAGAATGAAAACCAATGTGGATCCCAGAACATTCAAAAGAGGAGGATCCCCCTGGGATAACAAACAAAACTAGGACAGGCGACCATCTCGTGATCCATCCCCTTATTATAATGATTGTTATCATATCGAAGTCACTCGAACAAAAAACACAATATAGGATGGATTTGCGAGCGGTGGAGAATCGAGCAATGAAAGGAAGAAAGCCCTCAATGATATCTTGAGTGTGGCCTCCTATCCAATCTCTAAGGTGGGATCCAGAATATGGAAGGCCCCTCCAATTTCCTTTTTCGATGAGGATTACGGAAATCTAATGTTGGAGCATAACGATCCAATGGTGATTATTGGAGTCATCACTAATGTCGAAGTCCATCATATTTTTGTTGACCAAGGGAGCTTAGTGACATCATGTTTATGGATTTCTATAAGAAGTTAGAATTATCTAGCAAAGACTTGATCCTGTATACTGGTGATCTGATTGGCTTCACTGGAGATAGAGTCACCCCGATGGGATATGTCAAAACCCATTTGACTCTTGGTAAGAAACCACTCTTTAAAACAATTAAGGTCAAATTCTTGGTAGTTAATTGCCCATTTGCCTACAACATCATATTGGACCACCTTTCATTGAATACCTTTGGTGCTTGATCTCAACTATTCATTAGGCCATGAAGTTTCTAAATAAAGACAAATTGTCACTGTCAAGGGAGACTAGGCCACTACTCGAAGATGCTACAATGAAAGTTTGAAGATAGCAAAGGTTTATAAGAAAATGGAGCAGTGTAAGTCCAATTTGGCCACTATGGACTTCCTAACGTCCTCTTGACCGAATGGGATGTATATGAAGAGATACAAGACACCCGTCCTTATCCAGAGGAAGAACTTATACCCCTCCAACTTTGGAACAAGGCATATCAAGTTACCAAGGTTGGAGGACAGTTAAACCCAGAAGAAAAGGCCCAACTGATCATGTCCCTTAAGAAAAATAAGGACCTTTTTGGTTGGATGTCAGCCAACATGTTGGTATTGGACTTTGAGTTCATTTCACACTAGCTCTCCATTAAGCAAGATGTCAAACCAATGGCATAGAGGAAAAGGAAAGTCGGACTAGAAAGGAAAGAAATAATTGAAAAATAAGTGAATGAGCTCCTGGATGCCAACTTCATCAGGGAAGTCTCTTACACCACTTGGCTGTCCAACATGGTCTTGGTGAAGAAGGCAAATGGGAAATAGTGAATGTGCATAGACTACACGGACTTAGACAAGGCCTGTCCCAAGGACCCTTATCCGTTACCTAGCGTTGATAAACTCATGGACAATTCATCTAGCTTCCAACTTCTCTCATTCGTGGATGCTTGTGAATGCTTATGTCATGAAGCATATCAATGAAGTTTTTTATGATAACAAAGTCAAGATAAAGACCAAGTTCAAAAGAGGTATATTTGGTATAGGTTGTAAATCTTAGAATCTTAATGTACAATGCTCTCAATATATCTCAACTATCTCTAAATGGTTTTTGAAAGATCCTTTTAAATTAACTTAAAGTTGAACGTTCATATTTTAAAGAAATGTTATTTTTAATCTTGGATTTTGTTACTCAAGTTTATATCTTGTCAAATCCATGTATTTTCTAAGTTGGAAATGGCCATCAAGCTTAATTGAGCTTGAAAAATGTGTTTAAGGGTGATTGTAATCGATTACATTAGTGTTGTAATCAATTACAAGTCAAATAGAGGTCTTGTAATTGATAACTTCATGAAATGTAGTTATTTGTGCCCTATCTCTGTGCTATAAAGAATGCTTAGTCCTTATTTATGATGCATATATGGAAGGTTTTAAGCTTATATTTGTCAAATTCAAATATGGATATCTTCCTATATGCTTTTGAGCAAATTGTATATATTTTGTAAGTGATTAAGTGGATTTGCAATTGTGATTAACTTGGTAATTTCTCTATTTTAGAAAGGGCTTCAATCAAGCTGAAATTTAGAGGATTTGGACAAAAAGTGAAAAAGAAAGCCAAATGTGCATATCAGCAGCTCACACCGCGGTGTAGGCATGTCAATGCCGCAACGTGGTGCATCCCCTGCTTCAGTATATAAGACCCGAGGTTAGAGTATCGCAGCACAAAGGAGCATATGTTGCAGTGTTGGTGACCTAAATTGAACACGCATCGCAGTGTAGGCATGTTAATGCCACAACACGACTCTATTTTCTGAGCCTATAAATAATGTTTTATTAGTTTTGGTCATAAGAGGCTGTTAAGTTTAAAGAAGCTATGGGTAGGTTTTCATTTCTAGGCTAAGAGGAAGCCAATGGAGTCAAGGTTGGAGGTCATATTCTTCATGGAAGGAGATTTAAGCATCAAAGATGAAATTCATGAGCTTTCCTTCCTTCTCCTTTCTCTTTTCTCTCTTCCTTCTATCTTGAACATGAATTTTTTATGTATATTTTCGTGTTCAATGATTAGCTAAGCTGTATTTAGGGATAACTTTGAATCATTCTATGATTATTAATGATTTTGTTCTTCTTTGAGTATATATTGATGTTTGATTTTATTCAATCATATGGTTCTTAATGCTCTTGATTGTTTGATCAACTTTTTAAGTGATTTGTTGAAATCTGATGAACCTAGACATATGAATTTGGATTTTAGATCATATGTATAGTTGATGCATGTTCAATTTCATTCAATTAGCTTGGATAAGTTAATTCGCTAATGGGATAAAAATATACCTCTTAGTCATGCATAGCGTGTGTTTGAGAATAGATCTTAATGAGTAGAGTTTGCGCTAGTTCTCATGAAAATATAGTGAATTAAGTAAACAAAACTATGGTTGACTGACTTAGACATAGGCTTTTAACTAAATCAGATTCTCAAGCTAACTTAACAATTCATTAATGTTGCTTGTAAGGATTGCATATCATTAGTTGAAGTAGGAGATGAAGAAGGATTCCCTAAAACTCTAAACATTATCTTTATTGCTTTGTAGTTTAGATTTAGTTTATTTGCACTTTTCTTATTTTTATGTTCTTGAATAGAATTAATTAAGCTATTGGTTGATACTTAGCTTTGGAAGCCAACCTCCTTCTGGGAACGAACTTTACTCTTCATTATATTACTTGAATGACCCGTGCACTTGCGGTACACAAATAGTCTAACAGTAATCGATTACATTAATGTTGTAATCGATTACAAGCCTGGCAGAGTCCATGTAATTGATTACATGAAGATTGTAATTGATTACATCCTACCCAGAAATCTAAGAACACATTCTAAGAGCCATGTAATAGATTACATGGACCATGTAATCGATTACAACAGGTTTGATAGTAGCCAATGGTTATTTTCTTGGCATTTAATGCTGCCATTAAATGTACCCAACGACCCCTTTGATCAAAAACACTATAAATATATGTCTTGGGTCATCATTAATGGCTAACCAACAACTGGAAACACATGTCTATCACTCTAATTCGAGAATCAATCTTTCAATCCATTTGTACTCTGTTTTGTAAAAATTTGAGATATTCTTGAAGAGCACTATAGGGCTTCAACTTATGTAATCTACTCTTGTGAAAGTTTATTATTCAATCTCCATTTGATTTCCTATAAAATAGGGTGAGGTATCCCTCAAGAGATAAAAGGGGTGAGGTATCCCTTGATTGTAAAAAGGGTGAGGTATCACTTAAAGGTTGTAAAGGGTGAGGTATCCTTGTTTTGAGGCTTAAGCACAAAGGGTGAGGTATCCCAAGGTATGGCAAGTGCTCTAGTTTGTAAAGGTTGTCAATCACCTATTCAAGCTTGAACGTTTATTGGAAATCTCGAGTGGTTTCCTTGAGGACTAGACGTAGGTCACAAGAGGTGGCTGAACTAGGATAAATAATTGTGTTTGCTCTTCTCAACTCTATCCATTTATATTTGTGCTTCAATTTTATATACTAGCTTGAATACTTTCTATCTTGACTTATTTATTTGTGAGTGAGTTACTCAATCTCATTTATATATTCACTTCAATTAATTGATAACTTCATAAAAAATTGATAATAAAGTGTTTTGCGAAAGATTTTTGAAAATATTTTATAAACTCAATTCACTCCCCTCTTGAGTATTGAGACCACTTGGTAACAATGCTTACTCCGGCTACAACCAAATCCCCATGCACCCTGATTATAAGGATTAAATAGCATTCATAACAGAGAGGGCGAGTTGTTGCTATCGGGTTATGCCTTCTGGGCTCAAGAACGCCGGTGCTACCTATTAGCGTATGATGAACAAAGTCTTTGATGGGTAAATTGGAAAGATGCTATAGGTATATACTAATAACATGATTGTCAAAACCACGAATGACGGCAACCACATCCAGTATCTAGAAGAAGTGTTCCAATAACTCCGAAAGCATAATATAAGATTGAATCCGAAGAAGTGCACTTTCGCAGTACAGACTGGAAAATTTCTAAGTTTTCTATTGACAAACTGTGGCATTGAAGCCAACCTTGACAAATGCCAAGCGGTGTTGAATATGTGAAGTTCGTAATCCATGAAGGAAGTTTAATAGTTGATAGGGCAGATAGTGGCCATAACTGGGTTCCTGGCTATACTGCTCATAAGTCTCTTTTCTCTTCAAAGTCCTCAAAAAGGGAAAAAACTTTGAGTGGTCACTGGAATGCAAAGCCATATTCGCCAAATTGAAGAACGCATTGGCTTCACCACCCATCTTGACTAGGCTGGATCCCAACAAAAACTATATCCTTCTTTTTTGTCAATGAAGAAGCTATTAGTTTTGTCTTAATCTTGGAAACTATAGAAAGGCAGAAGCAAGTCTATTATATGAGTAAGGTCTTGTAACTACTAGACGACTCTGACAATACTTATAATGCCACATAATTATTATGAGGACGCATTAGCCAATCTTCCAAGTGTTACACAAGTCGGACTTCACATGAAGAATGATTGCTTGGTCAGTAGAACTTTTCAAATTTAGAATCATCTATGAACCACGACAAGCTATTAAAGTTCAAGCATTGTCCAACATCATAGTAGAATTGGCATATGATCCTGACCATCTTGGAGGAAACTCATGGACCATCCATGTTGATAGATCCTTGAATTCCAAAGGGAGCAATGACGGGGACATTCTTGAGAACGGATAAGGTCTCACCATTGAGCATTCCTTGAGGTTTGAATTTCCAATCTCACTGCTTCAAAAATACCTAGCCAAAGTGAAAAAACTATTGAACGACTTTGTAAGTTCTAAAGTTGAGCATATTCTCAAATTGCAGAATTCTCGTGCCAACATCCTTTATAAACTTACAAGCACAAAAAATCCTAGCAACAACTGATCCATTATTCAAGAAACCCTTCTTGCTCCAACCATTATAAACTCTAAGGTCCTCTTGCTCAATGATGGAGAAGAAAACTAGATCAGTCTTATTGCTACCTACTTATGTGACTGGATCTTACCTGAAGATCCCAAAGAAGCGCAAAAGCTAATATGGACTACGACTTGGTATATGCTCTATGACAACCAGTTATACTATTGTGGGTTCTCATCCCTTCTCTTCAAATGCCTTAGGCCCAAGGAAGCTGAATATGCCTTAATCAAGATCCACAAAGGGAGTTGTAGACATCATCTTAAAGGAAAAACCTTAGCATGGAAGGCACTGCCCACCGAATATTTTTGGCCCAGTATGGAGATAGATTCCTTGATATGTTATAATTCTCTAAGTTAAGAATCCATGATTTATACTGAATAAGTCTCTTTGTTTCCTTTCTAATAATCGAATAAGAACATGTGTGCTTTCTTTCCTATTTAAATAATAATGTGCAATCATTGTAGTTGGATTTGACATGGAATAAGTTGCATAGTATGTAAATATGTGAATTGTAAGTTTTGAGGATATCTATTGAGATATATGTATCTTATTGTTTTGTATAAAGCTATTCTATTTTAGGAAATTAAATTTCCTAAGCAACATATACTTACTTTTTGTCTTTTCAGGGGAATTAGATGTCTAGGGAGCCAAACTTTTTTGACATCTACAAGCGGCTTCAGAGAGCCAAGGCGAAGCTAGATGAGTATATCACTTTGCAAGTAGGAAAGATTGCGGTAAGCATAAGCTAGCATTTAAGTTACATCAATTTTCAAGCATAAATGTCTAATAACTCCTTCTTTTTAGGAAGAGTATGAAAGGCAGACAGCTGAGAGGTAATCCTAGAATGGTGAAGGTAGCAGTCAAGAGTCTAATAACAGTATCTATTTGATGTTGTTGGAAGCCCCAATAAGAAAAGACATATCTACAGATTGGGTTCACAAGCTACTAATGTCATTGCATCTTCCTTGACTCCCTCCTCCTCTTCCATTGATGGAGTATCACTAGTAGAGATTACTGTAATGTGGACCAAAATTCAGGCTTTAACTGATTAGCTTCATCAAAAGAATCTTGAACAAGACACGATGAAGTAGAAAATGGAACAATAGGAGGAGAGGTTTAGGGGTCTTCTACTAAGTGGTCAATTTAAAACGCCTTCACCTAAACCTGCACATCCTGCCCCTGGAGGAGGGGAAGACCATGACGATGAAGAGATGGGTGACAATGTTATGAGTTATGATGACCTAGATCTTTGATTAGTTTTATTTTCATATTTTCATTAGCAACTTAAGTATTAATAGTCGCAACTTAAATATTTGTAATGACAACTAATTACTACTTTGCACTTTGTTGTTATTTTTATCAATCAAATATGTATTTTGGTACTAAGATTTGTGATGATGTTCTAAATTGTAATTTCTGATGCTATATGGCTTATTGTGATATAAAATTGCATCAGGGTTTGTGAACACCCGATTTTGTCCGGGTTATTAAAGAAATTAAAAAATATAAAAATATAAAAATATAAAAATTCAAAAATTAAAATTACAAAGCCCAAGTTCACTAAAAAAATAATAATAATAATGAGAAAATAATAAATAAAAAAATAAATATGGAGTTATGAAAATAAAATAAAAAAGAAAAGGACTCAATCCTATTAGAACAGACACAGATCAGACCCAAATTTTTTCATGAAGTGAGTTTTGGGCCTAAGCAAACCCAGATCCTCCACCCATAACCCAAATCTGCCCAACCCAATCTCCTCCTTCCCCTCCAAACCCTAGCCACACCACACCACCCTCGATCACACTCCAATTTCGCATCAAGTCATGCCCACGACCTAGATCCTTTCCCTTTTTGATCACTCACAACCCCTCAATCATGGGAGCACAAATTAGGTAAGCTTGATTCCTTCCTTTTTTTCCCCTGCTGAAAGAGTAATTCCCCTTTTGGTTTCATTTTGATTTTAATTAGGATCAAGGGAGATTGCGTGGATTGAATGGTGAAGAATGCAGATTCAACCCTATAAAACCCCAAGTAGTGAGGCAGCAAAGGGACACAGATTCATACTCAAAAGCAACACCTTCAAAGGTTAAGAAAGTGAGATTGAGAGAGAAGCATGCTATTGTGTTTGATTGAGAAAGCAAAAAAAAAAAAGTCACAGAGAAATACACACCGAGAGTGACACAGACTAAAAGCAAGACAGGGAGAGAATGAGCGAAGCATAGAGTCAACGAGTGAGACGTGAGCAAAGAGGTGAAATAGGGAAGCAGTGTCAAGCTTCTTTTGGGTTTGATCTGGACCAAAGGAAGAGGAGGTATACGTTGAGGTCGCACTCGACAACCTGCAACCTACTATATGACAATTTTTTTTTGTGTTCTTTCAAACCTTTTGGCTTGTTTATGTGCTTCCTTATGAGTGGTAAATTTAAGTATTTTACCCAAGCTGAACCATGAAGGTGGAATGCATACAAAATCATTGATTTATTTATTTTTTTTGGAGAAGGCTTTAGGTATTCAAGGTAGTCTTCATTCGTATAACAAGTGTGTTTTCCCTCTATGATTCATTGTCATTGTTCATGAGTCACATGTTAATAGATGCTTGTTTGATTGAGCTTTTCCTTTTCACCTGAATTTGCTATGGTTGATGCATCTGACTTGATTTGGGGTTGATTAAATTGAATATGATCTGATTCATGAGATTAAAAAGGTCATTTAAGTTGATGATTGTGAATTGATTCATGTGAATGTGTTGCAACCAGGCTCTTTTGCTCTTTTGTTTCTGCATTCACATGATTGTTCATTTTAATTGTTGTATAACAATGACTCTGATGGCTTTGTATTAATTGTGGTATTCTATTTTGAGTTAATCAATTTCATGCTCTTGCTTGCCTTCGTATGAGTGGAAATTGCTTGATAAAATGCCTAAGCCAATTTGAATTGTTCTGATGTTGAAAGTTTTCCCAATGTGTTAATCTGAGTTCTCAAATTAAATCAAGTATTTTTTTGTTGAAATAAAATAAATCACTATTTTAATAAAGTCCCAAAACTCATTTTTTAAATAATTTAAATTATAAAGTTTCATTTTATCGTAACGAACTCGATAACCAAGGGGTGACGTCTCTAGCGTGATGCCGAGTTTCACCTATTAAAACCTTAACGAGATTAACAAAGTCACGACGACTTGTTACTTCAAATTTTCAAAATCAAAATTAAATCAAATTTTTAATTAAAATCAATCCAACACACAAGTACTTTTTAAAGGAGCTACGTGACTTTGAATTTCTAATTGTATCAAGGGATGCGTAGGCACGCAAGTCAAGCCGAAAATTAATTTTACTTAATTTAGTAGTTCTTATTTTATTTTATCTCATTTTACTTTGTTTTTATTTTATTTTATTTTATTAAAAAGGGTAAAATGAATATTTAAAGATTTTAAATAATTGTGTAATTATCTTAGAGTAACCGTCTTAGAGCGGATGTATTAGGAGTGTTGTGGGGTTAAGTCTCCACCCTTATTAGACTCTTGAATCTGAATTTTTGAATATAGACCATTTTTATTAGGTTTTCCAATTTTTTTCTAATAAAAAACTAAAATTAGTGGCGACTCCTAAAATTTTTTAATTTTAGTTGTTATATCTGCTACTATCATAATCACAATAGATGGCAACTCCACTAGGGAAGGTTAGAGCGTCAAACCTATATAAGTTGGTTGTGCAAAATTTTGTGGTATTTGTATGTTTGTTTTACCCTTTTTTTGTTTTCTAATTCTTTCCTTTAATTGTTTGTTAATTATTTTGTTTATAATGTTAATTATTTTATTATACAAACCTTAGGGTTGAGAACCTTTTGGAATTTGTATTATGTTTGCTTTGTTTTGTAGGATATAGGTAGTTTTTAGGATTATAAAGGTTTGTATGCTCCCTACACCCATTACACCTATATGTTTATCACACACATTCGAGTGGGGTCCTATACTCGGGTCTTAGTGAACCCTAAGTTAGGTAGAGAATGCATAGTGGTAGCCATTTTGGATGTACATCCTGTTTGGTTATCGCGAAAGCCTCATCTAGAGTATGTCTTTTTCACGAATGTCCCACACTTAGTGCTTTACCCACTATTTGTGGTCAACATTCTGAAATGGGACTTAGCTCTAAAGGCCTTTAGAATAGTAGAGCCACCTAATGAAAGTTCTTACGAAGCAAAAAAAATCATAGATCCTTAGGATAGAAATCCCTAAGTTTAAGGCAATCCCATTAGGGCACAAAGGGAGCATACCTTTCGTTACCTTTAGATTTATCTATATCAAATACCTTGTGAGTTGTTTAGTCCCTTAATGTGATGAACCATAATTGTGTCCCTTTTAATAAAAAAAAGTTTTTCCCAAAATAGGAAGCGAATCACTATTAAAGGACCAAAAACTCACTTACTCATTATTACTTGTAAATCATTATACTTTGCACCATATTTCTCTGAAATCCATGCTCTAAAAATTAATATATTTGTCAATTTATTGGAGAACCATTAAAACTAAATGCCTAAAGACTAGCAATAAGTATATTTAATTAATAATGGAAAATGTCATGGGATCAGATAACAATGATGCAATTTTGAAAAAGACCTTAACTAATTTCGAATCGCTGGAAGATTCTGAACCATTGTGCGACCAAGGAAATAAGACACTAACTAAACCCAAGTTCCCAACACAAGGGCTAGAGCAAGGCTTACAGCAATGGCAGTGATGTGAAAAATGACAAGTACACTAAATCGCAAAAAGTAATAAAGTAGTGAAAAGAGAATCGTCCCACGAGGATTATATCGCCAAATACCAAATTTGTTAAATTAACATTATTTAAGCTACTCAAAAGATGGAAGTTGGTAAAAGCAAAAATAAAGATAATTAAAAGAAAGTAATTAAAATTAAACAGAATAAAATCAAGCAATCTAACAAGAGATGAAAACAATAATAAGAAAGTGTTAGGGTTTAAACTTCACTTGAACTCTTTCAAATGCACTTCTAAATATTGGTTTAAAATATGTTCTATTTCAATGATTCATGGTCGATTCCCAAAATTTATTAATACCCCATCCCTTGGTATATTAATCCTCTTAAACTGTTTGGAATTAACTAATCCCTTAGTCTAACCCCAAATAGAAAGGCATTATCAGGAACAAAGGAATTATAAGAAAGACCACATAACCCATAACGTCTATCCCTAGCGATTGCAGAAATTATGGTGTTTATCACAAGTTATAGGTTCATGCAAATTTTTTCAAATCATACATAAACCCAAAAGATCATTCCCAAATTGATCAGGTTTAGAAAAGCATTAAGAACAGAGATAAACACGTAAATCATGAGATAAAAACATGCATTAAACCCATAAAAGAAATTACATCATCAAAGTATCAAGATTCATCGTCCCCCTAACGAGGGGAAGTTAGTTACACATAGGGAAAGAACAAAACAAAGATAAGAAGATGACAAACTCCATTGATAATTAGTGGAAAGATTGGAGAAAATCCCTAATCTTCAAGTCTTGATGCGCCCACACCAAATCAGGATTGAGTTGTCTTGACGGCTGCTGCAGAGTGTGTTGAAATTTGGCGTAACTTTCTATTTATAATAAAAAATCTCGTACTGTTATGCGTCTAGCGCTTGAGCGCTAGTCTCCAAGCGCTTGAGCACTAACTCACCAGACACCAGTTCTTCACAATGCACGCGCATGAGAGCTGGCTGTACAGCGCCTGAGCACTGGAATACCAGCAATATTCCTCCTATTCTGTCATTTGCGCGCTTGAGCGGTGAACTTCCCATGCTTGAGCGCAGAGATAACAGAGAAAACTCCATTGTTCTGCCTCACTAGCGCTTGAGTGCTGGTTCTTGAACGTTTAAGCGCTGAGCATCCAGAGAACTTGTCCAGCAGCTCTTCCATGCAAGAAAATCCATTCTTTTTCCCCAGCAAAAACCTATCAAAAGAATAAGAAAATACAAAGAATGAAGAAAAACTCTTTAAAATAAAAGCATGAAAAATATAAGGACAAAACCCAATTAAACAGATTAAAAGGGAATGAAAAACCTAGAAATTGAACCTTAAAAACATGACTTTTAAAAGGTTCATCACTCCCCCAAACTTAGGATTTTACTTGTCCTCAAGTAAAAGGAAGAAGAAACAAAAATAAAAAGAAAGAAAATCTTTTTGGTGGCCGACAACTATATACATCCCCCTACAAAGGCTCCGAACTCAGGGAGGTACTTAAGCCGACTCAACAAACAAATCAAAACATGATATTGCTAGATAATGAACATCATAGATAACCTCAAAAACTGTTCCAAAACCTCAGTTCAAGAAATCACACATGCAAAATCCAATTATCACATTGCTCTCACATGCATCTCTCACAAATAAATGACTTCCCATAAGCATGAATGAAAGACCAACTCATAGAGACGTTCAAACCCAGATAGGTTTATAAAAATGTAAATGTACATCAAATATGCATCCATAGGGTTATTTTTCATCTCTCTCTCCACTAATATAAGCAACACAAAAACAGGGATCATCAGGGTCTTTATGAGCTTGTAATGATAGGCCAGGGTATAGTTTACGAAGGAAAATGATAGGAGAAATAAAACAAAGATTGAAATACATAATCATTCATATTCCACAATCCAAGCCTCAAAATATTAGACAAGAGCACAACGGAGCATAAAAATCAACACTTTGATCATCATCATCATTTTTTTGCTTTTTTTTCTTTCTTTCTTTTCTCCTTTGTTTTTTTCTTTATTTTTTTTCTTCCTTTTTTCAATAACCTCCTGCACCCCCAAACTTATTTCTTGCAAAACTTGGGGTGAACTTTCTCTTTTTTTTAAACTCCTCAAATAACTCATACACATAATGATGAAGGCTTGAACAGTAGAAAAACACAAGACATGCATTCAATAAGGGGTAAGAAAAAGGAAACTTTTTTTTAAACATGTATATGGGAAGAAAAATGTGGGTAAAAGAGAATAAAAATAAGGCCAAAAATATGTGTGGCTGCAAAAAGGGACCTAGAGATACACTGTATTAACAGGTTAGCTTGAATGGCTCAAATGGTCCAAAGAAGGCCCTAATCATTTCCATAATCATGCATCATTTATGATTTCGCCTCAAGAGAGAATCAAACAACTTCTAGATGCAAATCATCCACACACAAGCAATCCTATAAACTTTCTCTAAGTTTGTCATGCAATCATATATCCAAGGTCTTTTCAATCATAAAAATAGGAAGTACAATCATGCACAATCAAAGCAATAGAGATCAATCTAATTTTTGGATTCTCATATGACATCCTGGAAAAGAAATCAATTCACAGTTCATCCAATCATAGGATTCTCAATTCAAAACATTGGCATGTTCAACCAAAATACTTAATCAAAACAACAAAATACCCTCCCCAAACTTAAATAGCACAGTGCCCTCACTGTTCAGATCACAAACCAATGCAATAAACAAGCAGGAACATAAAGGCAAAAGAATAAAAGAGAGGGTAAAGAAAAGCTCATTGTGGCGCGGAAATCAATCTAGCGCTTCCTCATCATCAGGTCTCCTCCTCATCGCCTCATCATCATCGCCCCAAACTTATTTCTTGCAAAACTTGGGGTGAACTTTCTCTTTTTTTAAACTCCTCAAATAACTCATACACATAATGATGAAGGCTTGAACAATGAGAAAAACACAAGACATGCATTCAATAAGGGGTAAGAAAAAGGAAACTTTTTTTTAAACATGTATATGGGAAGAAAAATGTGGGTAAAAGAGAATAAAAATAAGGCCAAAAATATGTGTGGCTGCAAAAAGGGACCTAGAGATACAATTAACAGGTTAGCTTGAATGGCTCAAATGGTCCAAAGAAGGCCCTAATCATTTCCATAATCATGCATCATTTATGATTTTGCCTCAAGAGAAATCAAACAACTTCTAGATGCAAATCATCCACACACAAGCAATCCTATAAACTTTCTCTAAGTTTGTCATGCAATCATATATCCAAGGTCTTTTCAATCATAAAAATAGGAAGTACAATCATGCACAATCAAAGCAATAGAGATCAATCTAATTTTTGGATTCCATATGACATCCTGGAAAAGAAATCAATTCACAGTTCATCTAATCATAGGATTCTCAATTCAAAACATTGGCATGTTCAACCAAAATACTTAATCAAAACAACAAAATACCCTCCCCAAACTTAAATAGCACAAGGTTACTCAATTTGTTCGGATCCAAACCAATGCAATAAACAAGCAGGAACATAAAGGCAAAAGAATAAAAGGGAGGGTAAAGAAAAGCTCATTGTGGCAGCAGGAAATCAATCTAGCGTTTCCTCATCATCAGTCTCCTCCTCATCTACCTCATCATCTGCCCCAAACTTATTTCTTGCAAAACTTAGGGTGAACTTTCTCTTTTTTTTAAACTCCTCAAATAACTCATACACATAATGATGAAGGCTTGAACAGTAGAAAAACACAAGACATGCATTCAATAAGGGGTAAGAAAAAGGAAACTTTTTTTTAAACATGTATATGGGAAGAAAAATGTGGGTAAAAGAGAATAAAAATAAGGCCAAAAATATGTGTGGCAAAAAGGGACCTAGAGATACACTGTATTAACAGGTTAGCTTGAATGGCTCAAATGGTCCAAAGAAGGCCCTAATCATTTCCATAATCATGCATCATTTATGATTTTGCCTCAAGAGATAATCAAACAACTTCTAGATGCAAATCATCCACACACAAGCAATCCTATAAACTTTCTCTAAGTTTGTCATGCAATCATATATCCAAGGTCTTTTCAATCATAAAAATAGGAAGTACAATCATGCACAATCAAAGCAATAGAGATCAATCTAATTTTTGGATTCCATATGACATCCTGGAAAAGAAATCAATTCACAGATCCAATCATAGGATTCTCAATTCAAAACATTGGCATGTTCAACCAAAATACTTAATCAAAACAACAAAATACCCTCCCCCAAACTTAAACAGCACAGTGCCCTCACTGTTCAGATCACAAACCAATGCAATAAACAAGCAGGAACATAAAGGCAAAAGAATAAAAGAGAGGGTAAAGAAAAGCTCATTGTGGCAGCAGGAAATCAATCTAGCGCTTCCTCATCATCAGTCTCCTCCTCATCTACCTCATCATCTGCCCCAAACTTATTTCTTGCAAAACTTAGGGTGAACTTTCTCTTTTTTTTAAACTCCTCAAATAACTCATACACATAATGATGAAGGCTTGAACAGTAGAAAAACACAAGACATGCATTCAATAAGGGGTAAGAAAAAGGAAACTTTTTTTTAAACATGTATATGGGAAGAAAAATGTGGGTAAAAGAGAATAAAAATAAGGCCAAAAATATGTGTGGCTGCAAAAAGGGACCTAGAGATACACTGTATTAACAGGTTAGCTTGAATGGCTCAAATGGTCCAAAGAAGGCCCTAATCATTTCCATAATCATGCATCATTTATGATTTCGCCTCAAGAGAGAATCAAACAACTTCTAGATGCAAATCATCCACACACAAGCAATCCTATAAACTTTCTCTAAGTTTGTCATGCAATCATATATCCAAGGTCTTTTCAATCATAAAAATAGGAAGTACAATCATGCACAATCAAAGCAATAGAGATCAATCTAATTTTTGGATTCCCATATGATATCCTGGAAAAGAAATCAATTCACAGTTCATCCAATCATAGGATTCTCAATTCAAAACATTGGCATGTTCAACCAAAATACTTAATCAAAACAACAAAATACCCTCCCCCAAACTTAAATAGCACAGTGCCCTCACTGTTCAGATCACAAACCAATGCAATAAACAAGCAGGAACAAAAAGGCAAAAGAATAAAAGAGAGGGTAAAGAAAAGCTCATTGTGGCAGCAGGAAATCAATCTAGCGCTTCCTCATCATCAGTCTCCTCATCATCTGCCTCATCATCTGCCCCAAACTTATTTCTTGCAAAACTTGGGGTGAACTTTCTCTTTTTTTTAAACTCCTCAAATAACTCATACACATAATGATGAAGGCTTGAACAGTAGAAAAACACAAGACATGCATTCAATAAGGGGTAAGAAAAAGGAAACTTTTTTTTAAACATGTATATGGGAAGAAAAATGTGGGTAAAAGAGAATAAAAATAAGGCCAAAAATATGTGTGGCTGCAAAAAGGGACCTAGAGATACAATGTATTAACGGTTAGCTTGAATGGCTCAAATGGTCCAAAGAAGGCCCTAATCATTTCCATAATCATGCATCATTTATGATTTCGCCTCAAGAGAGAATCAAACAACTTCTAGATGCAAATCATCCACACACAAGCAATCCTATAAACTTTCTCTAAGTTTGTCATGCAATCATATATCCAAGGTCTTTTCAATCATAAAAATAGGAAGTACAATCATGCACAATCAAAGCAATAGAGATCAATCTAATTTTTGGATTCCCATATGACATCCTGGAAAAGAAATCAATTCACAGTTCATCCATCATAGGATTCTCAATTCAAAACATTGGCATGTTCAACCAAAATACTTAATCAAAACAACAAAATACCCTCCCCCAAACTTAAATAGCACAGTGCCTTCACTGTTCAGATCACAAACCAATGCAATAAACAAGCAGGAACATAAAGGCAAAAGAATAAAAGAGAGGGTAAAGAAAAGCTCATTGTGGCAGCAGGAAATCAATCTAGCGCTTCCTCATCACCAGTCTCCTCCTCATCTGCCTCACTAAAGTTGATATTTGCCATGATCTCCTCATCAGTCATAGGACTAAGAGGAGCAGTGTCAATGTTCAGGCGCTCTGCTATGCGGCGCAATAACTGAAGAGAATAGTTGAATTTCCTCTGGTTTTGATGTTGCACTCGCTCTAATCTATCCATCATTTGTGCCAAGGTGAGCGTTGTACGGGGTGGCCTGACTGCTGGGCCTGGAGGAGCAGGAACTTAAGGAGATGGAACTGCGCGATCCTCTTCAAAATACCTCTCAATAACTGCTACTGTAATGGGAGGAGTTGGCTGAATTAATTCATCACCAGAAATATGGACACCCTTCTCAGAACATAGGCGGGAAATGAGCAAAGGATAAGGTAAACTCCCAGAAGTGTCTTGAACTGCCATTCGCATGTTGAAGGCAATGACCAGGCTAATATCTACAACACTACCAGAGACAATGGCAAAGACAAGCAAGGCTTGCTTAACAGGCACTTCAGAAGTGTTAGAGCAAGGTAAAAGGTTGGCTTGAACAAAAGTGCACCACACCCGTGGGACTGGTTTAAAATAAGCTTTCTTCAAAAATTTGAGCTGGTTCTTAGTGTCCAACGTCCATTGAGCACCTTCCTTGCATAACACACTAAGCACCAGGTTTGCATCCAAAGATGTACTCAACAAGGCATAATAATCACACTGGCCAGGGTAATCATATTCTTGATCAAAATAGTCGTTCAGCACATCTTTACTGAACTCTATAAATGTCCCCCTCATCATGCTTTAATATCTGTTTCTGCCAGTGGAGTCAGCAAAAGCATTAGCGTAAAATTCCCTAACCAATGTTTGTGATTTTGGTTCTGGAATTTGGCACAATGTGCTCTAACCTCTCTCTATAATTTGTGAATGAATTTCAAGAAATTCATTTTCTTGTAGAACAAGCCCCCGCTCCCGAATGAAATTCCTTTTTAGCAGTGCATTGGTAAACCTTTTTTCATGAATTTCCGACTGGAAACGGCTTGCATCAAATGAAGAAGAGCTAGAGCCTTCTCCAGAGGGACCTCTTCTTCTCTTAATTGGAGGCATCTTGAATTCCTGAAACCAAAAAGGAAAGGAGATAAATGAGTATCTCTCAGCAAACATTCACAAAACAGAATAATTAGGTGAAATAATCAACAGCCAGAATTCATGCAATACTCTTCAATCAACAACCAGAAACTAGATAATACCAAACTTATCAATATCTCACCAGCAACACAGAGAATAACCAAGAACAGAAACTATAAATCACATGAGTACACTTAAACTAACCAAATATCTGGATTCATCACAGCTTAAATTCACAGCATTCATCATAGCTTGATATGATCATTATGCCAATTCAACATGCCACAATCACAAAACAATGAGTTCACACAATATCAAGACAAATTAACCTATGCCAACAGTACTCAAAATATAAGCATCATCAACTGAGCACAAAATATATCCATTTACGGTAGCATCCAAATCAACAATGTCAAAAATGTGCAAGTCAAGCAACCAAACGTGTTAATCACTCCCAATCAAGCAACAACAACAGAAGGTTTCCATTCTCACCCAATTTCATAACTTCACAAAATTCCCAATTCACAAACCCTAAAACCCCAATTTCCAAAATTCATAAAATTAACAGAAAAGCACACCAAATTGAGAGTAAGGAGAGATGAACATACCTGAATGAGGGAAAAATGAAAGCAAGAAATGGAGAAATGAAGACGTATTCACGGTAAGAGTCAAACCACACACGTACGAACGTATAGGCGGGGACTCCTCCCTTTTCAGATGCAACAAGCAGCAAAATGAAGAACAATGACACTAGATGAAGAGAAGAATCCAAAAAGAAATGCTTTAGGAGTGATTGTTGAGAAGTATTTGAGAGGATTCTGGGAGAAAATTGAGAGAAAACTGAACAGAAGAGCGTTCAACGCTTGGGCGCTACGAACGCCTCGTTTAAATGGCTCCCTGCCCTCTGCGTGTTTGAGCGCTGGTATTCCAGTGCTTGAGCGCTAAATCAGCCCATTTTTTTTAAATCATAAATAAAGTAGAAACTTAAAGAAAGAAAATAAATAAATAAAAATAAATAAATAAATAAATACTAAAAAAAAATAAAAAGGAAAAAGAAAAAGAGAAGAAATTTGGGTTGCCTCCCAAAAAGCGCTTGTTTAACGTCATTAGCTTGACGTTGCCTTTTCAACTAGTCATGGTGGCTTGAAGCAAGAGAAGTAGGATGACATTTTTCTTTTATCAGCTCTTTGTCTCCATACTTTGTCACTGCCTTTGGAATCCCCACAAGTGTTAAGAACTTGACTTGAACCAGGATGATATTCTGAATACACCTTAGCATGGAAATTCTCATCAGGCTATGGAGGTCTCAATTTTTCAACAAGAAAAGGATTAGCTTGTAGCGAACCATGGAAAATAGGAGGACCTTTCTTTATCTTAGCAATCTCAAATAGAGGAGGATTGTTCTCCTTTTCATCGACAATCTTAGGAGTGAGCAGATCCTCATTAATGAACAAAGAAGAGTTCTTATCATCAAACCCTTTTTGAAATGTACCTTGAATGCAATTAACAGGGGCATAAAGATCTGATGTTAGGACAGACTTATTAAAAACATTTATAGTAACTTGATCTCCATCTACCCTCAAAATAAGCTCTTCTCTAAGGACATCAATTAACGTTCCTGATGTAGCTAGGAATGGTCTCCCCAGAATTAATGGGATACCAACATCCTCGTCTATATCCAAGACTACAAAGTCAACTGGGAAAATAAATTTACCAACCTTCACTAGCAAATCTTCCACAATACCATATGGATGTCTGACTGATCGATCTGCTAATTAAAGAGAAACCATGGTAGGCTTAACTTTATCAATTCCCAGCTTGCGCAAGATAGACAATGGCATCAAATTAATGCTAACCCCTAGATCACATAAGGCCTTATCAATGCTCAACTTCCCAATTGTATAAGGGATATTAAAACTTCATGGATCCCTTAACTTCGGTGGAAGCTTCCTCTGGATAATGGCACTACACTCCTCAGTAAGTGCTACAGTCTCATCCTCTTTCAATGTCTTTTTCTTTGATAGCAAGTCCTTCATGAATTTTGCATAGGAAGGCATCTGCTCAAGTGCTTCAGCAAAATGAATATTTATATGCTGCTTTTCGAAGACATCTAAGAACTTGGAAAACTGCTTGTCTTGAATCTCCTTTCTGAATCTTTGAGGGTATGGAAGTTTAGCATAAAGTGAAGGATCAACCACTTCCTTCTGCTCCAACTCTTTCTTTTTTCTCTGCACTCCCGATTGTTCCTCTTTAACGTCTTCAATACAGCATTCTTGAGTTGAAACATCCACAATAAGAACATCAAATTTTTTCACTTTCTGCTGAATCAGATGCTTCTTTCATTTGTCTTTCCAAAGTCTTACCACCTATCAGTGTAATTACATGACATTGCTCCTTTGGATTGACAACAGTATCACTGGACAAACTACCTGGAAGTCTTTCTTGAAGCTGCTTGGCTATTTGCCCCACCTGATTCTCAAGACTTCTAATTGCTGCCTCATGATTCTTAAAATTGGCCCTCGACTCTTCTATAAAAGTTGAAGTCTGTTGCACAAAAACAGAGGTTTGCAAAGACAGTTTCTCCACTGTAATCTCAAGAGGATACTTCTGTTCGGGCTGAGCATTCAATGAAACAACTTGATTCTTCCAAGAGAAATTAGGATGATTCCTCCAGCCTGGATTGTAAGTATTACAGTCAGGATTACCTTGTGGCCTTGAAGGGTTTCCCATATAATTCACCTGCTCTGGAATATTGACACCCGAGTTGTTAGCATCACATTGCCCATTAACATGGTTACCTCCACAAAAATCGCAAGTCAGACCCTGATGACTAACTGCATTCACCTGTAAATTACCAACTTGCTTAGAAAGGTTGACAATATGTTGCATCATAGTCTGATTCTGTGCAAGTATAGTATCAACAATACAGAGCTCCAACATCCCCTGTTTGACTGTAATTCTTCCACTAGGTAACTGATATTCATTAGTGGTCATTGTCTTAAACAATTCTTGAGCCTCTTCAGGAGTTTTGCCATTTTAAGACCTACCTGCAGACGCATTAACCATTGCTCTAGTAAGAGGACTCAACCCATTGTAAAAGATCTGTACCTATTGCCAAACCTCAAAAGAATGGTGAGGACATTTTCTAAGAAGCTCTTTAAACCTTTCCCATGCTTTATAGAGAGATTCTCCCTAATTCTGAGTAAAGCAAGTAATCTCACTCCTTATCTTCACGAACATGGAATGAGGGAAATATCGAGTGAGAAACTTACTAACCAAATCATCCCAAGTAGAAATGCTTCCTTGAGGCTGGGCTTGTAGCCAGCTCTTGGCTTTATCTCTCATAGAAAATGGAAAGAGTTGTAACCGTATGGCATCATCACTGGCTCCATTATACTTAATAGTATCACAGAGCTGCAAGAAATGGGCAATGTGCAAGTTTGGATCTTCTGTCTGACTTCCCCAAAACTGATTCTGCTGCACCAGCTGTAGAAGAGCTGGTTTAATCTCAAAATTGTTAGCCTGAATAGCAGGGCGCACAATGCTCGTAGAAACATTCTCAGCAGATGGAGTAGCATAGTCAACCATAGTGCGTTTTCTCTGTGCAACATTATTCTCAGCCATATCTTCTTCTTTTGCAATTTTCCTTCCTTTTTTGATTATTCTTTCTGTCCTTGCTATCTCTAGATCAAAAAGTAACTCTTCTGATTCCAAAGACCCTTGCATAAACAAACAAGAAACAACCAGAGTGAAGCAAAGAGAACAAAAAATAAATGAAAATAAATGACGTAAAACAAAATTTAAATACGAAAAATAATTATCTAAAATAAAATAAAATAAAACAAACGCCTAAATTACTGCTCTTTTAACTACTAATCGATATTGGCAATTAATAATCCCCGACAACGGCGCCAAAAATTTGATGTAAAAAATGGCAAGTGCACCAAATCACAAAAAGTAATAAAGTAGTGAAAAGAGAATCGTCCCACGAGGATTATATTGCCAAATACCAAATTCGTTAAATTAACACTATTTAAGCTACTCAAAAGATGGAAGTTGGCAAAAGCGAAAATAAAGATAATTAAAAGAAAGTAATTAAAATTAAACAGAATAAAATCAAGCAATCTAACAAGAGATGAAAACAATAATAAGAAAGTGTTAGGGTTCAGACTTCACTTGAACTCTTTCAAATGCACTTCTAAATATTGGTTTGAAACATGTTCTATTTCAATGATTCATGGTCAATTCCCAAAATTTATTAATACCCAATCTCTTAGTATATTAATCCTCTTAAACTGTTTGGAATTAACTAATCCCTTAGTCTAACCCCAAATAGAAAGGCATTATCAGGAACAAAGGAATTATAAGAAAGACCACATAACCCACAACGTCTATCCCTAGCGATTGTAGAAATTATGTTGTTTATCACAAGTTCTAGGTTCATGCAAATTTTTCCAAATCATACATAAACCCAAAAGATCATTCCTAAATTGATCAGGTTTAGAAAAGCATTAAGAACAGAGATAAACACGTAAATCATAAGATAAAAACATGCATTAAACCCATAAAAGAAATTACATCATCAAAGTATCAAGATCCATCGTCCCCCTAACAAGGGGAAGTTAGTTACACATAGGGAAAGAACAAAACAAAGATAAGAAGATGACAAACTCCATTGATAATTAGTGGAAAGATTGAAGAAAATCCCTAATCTTCAAGTCTTGATGCGCCCACACCAAATCAGGATTGAGTTGTCTTGACGGCTGTTGCAGAGTGTGTTGAAATTTGGCGTAACTTTCTATTTATAATAAAAAATCTCGTACTGTTATGCGTCTAGCGCCTGAGCGCTAGTCTTCAAGCGCCTGAGCGCTAACTCACCAGACACTAGTTCTTCACAATGCATGCGCATGAAAGCTGGCTGTACAGTGCCTGAGCACTGGAATACCAGCAATATTCCTCCTATTCTGTTATTTGCGCACTTGAGCGGTGAACTTCCCACGCTTCAGCGCTGAGATAACAGAGAAAACTCCTTCGTTCTGCTTCACCAGCGCTTGAGCACTGGTTCTTGAACGTTTAAGCACTGAGCATCCAGAGAACTTGTCCAGTAGCTCTTCCATGCAAGAAAGTCCATTCTTCTTCCCTAGCAAAAACCTATCAAAAGCATAAGAAAATACAAAGAATGAAGAAAAACTCTTTAAAATAAAAACATGAAAAACATAAGGACAAAACCTAATTAAACAGATTAAAAGAGAATGAAAAACCTAGAAATTGAACCTTAAAAACATGACTTTTTAAAGGTTCATCAGTCAGCTGAGACGAGGGAAAAAATCTGAGTATGGAAGTCGATGAGGTGAAAGAGAGGATGGATGAGGTGATAAAGTCTCAGAGAAGAATAGAGAAAATGTTGTCGGCCATGAGGGAGACCCTCTCCTTGATTAGGGCAGCTGGGGGTATAGGAGTGACTGGGGCACATTCGCACCCGCCAACTATCACTTCCATAAGGACAAATCCTAGGGTCATCACTAAGATGCTTTTTGTAGGAGGAACCTCGAATAGTACACCATTAGTGATTCCTATCGAAGAAGGGTAGCATTCGTCAGAGGATACTCAAAATGAGGTTCATGGTAGCACTGAATTCACACAGGAACAACCGTATATGTCCATCATAGTGTCAATAGGATTTTTTACTGGGAGTGGTCATACAGCAATTCAAAATGATAAGATGAAGGATGAAGGGATGGAAAAGATGGAAGAACAAATCAAAGCAATCAAGAGTCCTAACACCTATGGTCTCCTTGGGATAGAAGAGTTGTGCTCTATTGCTAACATTGTCATCCCAAAGGACTTTAAGGTTCCAGAATTCGACAAATATGATGGGAGCACCAACTACTTTTCCCACCTGAAAACATACGTTCCAAAATGTCAATTTGGTCAAGGGATTGGAAGTTCCTTGTCAGCTTCTTTCACGAAAGTTTGACTGGGCCCTCTTTGGAATGGTATAACCACCAAGACCTTTCCAAATTCTCTTCTGGGGATAACTGGGCAAACCTGTTTATGGGACAATATCGGTTCAACCTAGATATAACCCTAACTCGGGAACACTACAAAAGAAAAATGAGGAAACCTTCAAGCAGTATGCCCAGAGGTGGAGAGCTCTTGCAGCACAAATTCAGCTACCATTGACGTTGCTAGAAATGTGCTCATATTTTCTAGGGACTTTGGCAGCACCCTATATTGAGACAATGACAGGTGTTGCTTATCAAGACTTTGCTAAATTAATAGCAACTAGAGAGAGGATTGAAATTCTGGTAAAAGCTGAAAAATTGCCAACTAGAAAGTGAGTTACGTGCAAAACCAATAACCTTCACAACCCTACTATCCACTGTCTTACCTTGCCTACCGAGCCCCTCCATATAACTCAAAGCCTTACCCTTCTTATCAAGCTCCTCCACCTACTCCTTCAACTTACCAAACCTCATACCAAGTTAACAATGTTCCCTTGCCATATATCCTAACCTATCCTGTCCATACCAATCACCCTCCAGCAGCTTGAAACCTCTGAACAATTGGTGATCTGAGGCATTAATTAATATGATTGCCATAAAGTAATTATTTAGTCATGATGCTATCTTAGGCTTTTGTGATCCTGAACTTATGTTAACTTTCTTGAAGCCATAACATAATGAATTTGCTTGGATTTTAGCATACCTTGTTTCCTTTCATTTTCATCATATTGTCTTTCTTGACATTCATTCTCTTTCGTTTATTCAAAGTGTATTCCTTGTATTTGGACCCCCCATTAGACTCCAATTCTTGGTAATTGTTAATTTGATAGATGTCAATAGTCACAAAGTCCTCATGTACGGGTGCTTTTTGTTACCAAGTGGCTCCAGTACTCAAGATGGGGGTGAATTGAGTATAAAACTTTTCGTAAATATTTTTAAAATAAATACAAGTATAGAAACTATTAAATAAATAAAGAGAAATTATGAGAGCAAGAAGAAGAGCTTTAAGAACAGCAAATAAATAAATATGCAATAAAATTAAACTGCTTAAATAAAGAGATAAAGAGAAGAAGAGCAGGCACAATATTTATCCTGGTTCGACCACTAACCCACTTGTGGTCTACGTCCAGTCCTCGAAAAACTATCCAAAATTTTTCACTATGTATACAAGCTTCAATAGGTGCTTGCTACCGTTACAAAATAGAGCACTTTTCACACACAGGGAAACTCTACCCTTGTGCTAAAGTCTCAGCCTGCAGGGATACCTCACCCTTATATAAACCTTGAGGGATACCTCACCTCGATACAGAAGAGTAGAATATAGATGAAGAGAAATTTTCACTCAGAGTAAATAATACAAATTGAAGTGCTAAGAAACTCTCTATGGATATCTCAAAATTGTAGCAAAAAGAGCACAGAAAATAGGCATAAATTATAAAATAGATTTTCAAAGCAAGCGTAAATTAATCAGATAGCTGGGCAAGAAAAAGAAGAGACCCACAGTCTCTATTTATAGAGTCAGAAAGGAATTTAGTCTTTGAAGCAATTAATCCCGTAATTAATATGAAAATATGGTCGTTTCTTTCTATATTAGGATCCCGTGTTTATTCGAATACGTCTCTAGTTATTCGAATAACACGTTCTTTTAAAAACATTTCTGAAACTGGTTATTCAAATAACATATTAGTTATTCGAATAACACTGCCACAAACTTTCTTCAAAAATAGTTCTAAAAACTGGTTATTCGAATAACACTGAGTTTATTCGAATAACACTGTCACAATAGGATTTTTGGGAAACAGCTCTATTCGAATAACTCATCAGTTATTCGAATAGCTAATATAAAACAAGTCATTCTGAAACATCTTATTTAAATAACAGGAGTGTTATTTGAATAACACTTTTAAAACCAAAGGCACGCAGCAACAAAATTTAAAACTTTATTCGAATAACTAATAAGTTATTCGAATAACTCAGTTTATAAAACAGTTGTACGTGCTTAAAAAACAGCCCAAATGGTTTCTTAAAAAATACCAAAACATTTTTAAGTTATTTTCAAGACCAAAATAGTTTTGGAAAAGATTAAGGAAATATTTTTGTTTTATCTTATAAAACCATAAGATATCCAAGGAGAGCCTCGTACAAAGAGACTCTAAGTCCTAAGGCTAATCTTTGAAGTTCTTGGACTTGGTCTTCTCATCATCTTCATGTTTGTTATCATCAAAACTTAAACTCCATTGTAGCAAAGTCAAACACATTCTCTCCCTTTTTGATGATGACAAACTATCATTGAGAAACACATTAGTTTACAAAAAATTGGAATTCACAAAGATAAAGTTTGGAGATAACTTACTCTCCCTCTTTTTCATAAGAGGTGTTTTTATTTTAAATATCATATGTGCGTAGCAACTTCCCCTTACTTTTGGAATCCAATAACTATTTTTATTTTTACCTGACTTTTCTCAAGAAATACCTGTCATTAATTTTCTCCCCCTTTGGCATGATCAAAAAGCACCGGGGATCAAGGCAAAACATATATATAAAAGTAAATCCAAATATATAACAGATAATTTTTTTTCATATAAACAGATAATACAGAAGTAAAACATCAATGTCATTTATATTAACTTTTCAAAACATGTACAACCAGGGTAAAAACAAATACAAAAACAAAGCAAAAACAGAACAAAGCAAAACAAGGCCTAAAGATAGGCATCTGGTGGTGGAGGAGGAGAGTCTGGTGCAGGGGCAGGTGACACAGTTCGTAAAGCAGTAACCTCACGTTCAACACCTTCTATTCTGTCAAAAAGAATAAAAAAATATGTGTTCCATGTAGGCTCGATTATCATGCAAGGTGGCCATGATCTGATCCAAGGTGACTGGAGCAGGGGCAGCAGCAGCAGGTGCAGGAGGTACAGCAGCAGGAATATCAGCAGCAAGACCAGCAGGAAGGTCTTCAGGGTCATTTTCATCATCACCAACTTCATCAGGATACACCCAGCCATTGGGAGTCCTGACCATTTTCATCTTGTTCAGGGTAAAGGATCCAAAGATATAATGGTGAGTCAACTTTATCGCCCGCTCAGTCTCCAAGATTTGAGGGTACTTGCCTAGGAAGGCAGAGATGATCAAACTATAAAGCAAATCAGACATTTCTTTGCCCTTTGCCTTCATCATATGCTTCATGAAAAAGATAGGCCAGTTGACTTGATATCCTTTCTTGATGAGCCATAGCATAAAGATGTCGTCCTCACTCAAGTAGGCATAGTTGCCTCCCCGAGGTGCTAAGATGTGAGCAAAGGCATAGTGTAAAAGCCTATCTTGGCTCTTCAGTATGCCTCCCTTGACTCCCTTAGGAGGCAGGGCCAGGCCAGGCTTCAACAAGTCTTCAATGACTTGAAGCTTCTTATACTCTTAATCTAGAGCTTCAATATCATCATCAAGGTTGCGCCCAATGGTTTGCAACCCAAACATCTGTTGCCAATCACTGGGAGTGATGACCATATGTTGATCAGAAACATCTGAATGAAGGTCTTTGCCAATTATCTTCATGTTCCAGTAGAACATCTTTACCAAGTCTAGGTAGAGAGGGGCTTGGTGTGAGCAGAAGCGAAGAACACCCTATATGTCCAGAAGGTTGAGGAAGTCAAAATTGCCTTCGATCTGGAAGAAGTTGAGGTCATGTATTTTGGGTGCACGAGGTTACGCTCCCGAAAGAGAGTAACGACCTAGTTCCTCTTGGTTAGAGGACAGCCTTCTAAGATCCAGAGGGTTATTACAGGGGACCGTCTTCATGTGTAGGCGCTTGGCATGTGAAGAGGAGGAGGCCATGATAGGATGGTGAGAAAGATATGAGAAGGTGAAGAAGATAGAAGGAAAGTGAAGAGGTGGAAAAACAGAGAAGAGAGAAAAAAGTGATGGAGAAGATGGGGGATACGAGAGAGAGAAGCTCATGATAATAGAAGATGAAAAACAGATAAAAGAACGTGAGACAGGACTGGGATTTATAAGAAACCCATGGTTATTCGAATAGCAAGGGTGTTATTCGAATAAATCAATGTGGAGGCCCAAAGGTTGTGACGTTTCAGGCACAAGTTATTCGAATAACTCTGAGTTTATTCGAATAACTAAGCACAGTGATAGAGCTTTCTGCCAAGGGTTTATTTGAGTGACCTTATGGTTATTCGAATAACCAAAACAGAACAAATGCCTTGAAAAGGCATTTATTCGAATAAGGGCTAGCTTATTTGAATAAGGCAGAGGAGTTAAAACACAGGATCAGAAGAGACACTTCAGGTTTATTCGAATAAAACATGAAGAAAAAGAAACACATTTAACACATATTATTCGAATAACGTTGGAGTTATTTGAATAGGGTAGATATCAAAAAATTAAGACTGTAGTTGCTTTAACTCAGTTTATTCGAATAAATGGGGTGTTATTCAAATAAAACTGAATATGCAACAGATTTTCTGGGCAAAAGATGAAGTTTATTCGAATAGCCATAGGTTTATTCGAATAAACCTATAAAAAAACATTAAAACACGTTCAGAAGATATAAATTTAGATTTAAAAACTTACCTGAAGATATTTTACTTGCAAAAAAAGAATTTGAGGATATCTCCGACGCTCAAGTCAGTAGAATTCAAGATCAATAAATATATTCATTTAAATGCAAGATTGATCCAAGATTCTAAATTCTCTTCTTAGATGAAAGAAAGTTTCTTTAGGCAAAGGTTTTGTGAAAATATCAGTAAGTTAATTAGTTGTTTCAACAAATTCTAAAACACAGTCACCTTTTTGAGCATGATCCCTTATACAATGATATCTTATTTCAATGTGTTTAGACCTTGAATGCATGATAGGGTTTTTAGTCAAGTTGATTGCACTAGTATTGTCACATCTTATAGGGATGTGATCAAGCTAAAGACCAAAGTCTAGAAGTTGTTGCTTCATCTATAAGATTTGGGCACAATAACTTCTAGCTGCAACATATTCAGCCTCAGCAGTGGATAAAGCCACACTGTTTTGTTTCTTACTATGCCAAGAAACTAAGGAACTTCCAAGCAAGTGACATGTTCCACTAGTGCTTTTCCTATCCAATTTGCAACCAGCGAAATCGGAGTTGGAATAACCAACAAGACTACAAGTGGCACCTTTGGGGTACCACAAGCCCACTTGTGAAGTGCCACCTGTTACCAAGTGGCCTCAATACTCAAGAGGGGGTGAATTGAGTATGAAAACTAAGTTCGCAAATCTTTCACAAATCGTTTGATAAACATTTTTCGTTGAAGCTAATTGATGATTAGAGATGATTGGATATAAGAGATAAACATTTTCACTTATATATGCAATAGCCAAAGGTACCAATATTCAAGCAATTCAATAAAATAGTACTCAATGTAAAGAGAAGGGTTTAGAGAAAACAAACACAATGATTTATCTTGGTTCGATCACCAATCCACTTGTGATCTATGTCCAGTCCTCAAGCAACCGCTAGAGATTTTTCACTATTTCTTCAAGCTTCAAGAGGTGCTTGATAACCTTTACAACCTTGAGCACTCAACACTTTGGGATACCTCACCCTTGGAGCTTGAGTCTCTTCAACTAAGGGATACATCACCCTTTACACTTTTGGAGGGATGCCTCACCCTCTTTACAAAGCAATATAGAATGATTGAATGAAGCTCTCACTAGAGTAGATGATTACAAATTGAAGCTCTAATATGCTCTCAAAGATTTTTCTATGTTTTTACAAAAAACAGAGCAAGAAATGGATTTGAGGATTGATTCACGTTTGGAAGTATTGGTAATCAATTTTTGGTTCAAGGTCAACCTTAAATGAAGACCCAACATTGGTATTTATAAGTTTCTCAATAAATGGAGTCGTTGGAGGGTTTTAGCCATACATTTAATGCATTTAATATATCTGTTGGACGTTGTCAGGGTGCGTGTAATCAATTACACAGCATATGTAATCGATTACATTGTTGTTCCAACGTGTTCTTGGCTTTCTGGGCTCTATGTAATCGATTACATTATTGGTATAATCGATTACATGGCTTCTTACTTTGCTTGTAATCGATTACAATATCCATGTAATCGATTACATGACTTCTGACTCACTGTGTAATCGATTACAATATCCATGTAATCGATTACATGACTCTTTGAACGTGTTCTTGCCTTTCTGGGCTTATTATAATCGATTACATGGATATTGTAATCGATTACATGGCCTCTAACTTGCCTGTAATCGATTACATTGCTCATGTAATCGATTACAAGGCCTCTGTTTGCTGTGTAATTGATTACAAACATCATGTAATCGATTATATTGGCCTTTGAACACATTTTTCAAGTCCAATAAAGCTTGTAAGCCATTTCTAACACCTTAAGATAATTAATTAAACATAAATCCTTTTAAAAGTATTAGATTTAAGATAGAAACTCAAGTTTCTTGAAAAACATGTTTAACTTTGAAATTTCCCACTTATTTTGAAATGATATATTGAAAAACCATTTGAGAAAGCTTGAGAGTATTTAACATTAATGTTCTAAGTTTTATAACTAAATAAACCTCTTGACTTCTTTCTTTGATCTTGATTTTTCCTTTTGCGCTTGATCTTCACTTTTGCACTTAATCTTCACTTTTGCCTTTGTTATCATCAAAAACTATTTGACATGCTTTAGGGACATAAGCATTCACATTCTCCCCCTTTTTTATGATGACAAGCTGATCATAGGAAAAAGAAAGAGTTTTTGCATTTGTATATAATAGACATTTAGGCGCAATGCTCCCCCGAAGTTTATGCATGATATTGGGTTAGATTTTGCATATAAAAGCTTAAGAGCTCAAAAACTCCCCCGTACTCATGCAACCTTAATTAGAGTTCATTTCATTTTCATTTCATTTTTCCTTATTCTCTCCCTCGTTGGCATTATCAAAAAGACATAAGCATTCAAAGAAAAATGGACAGCATGACAGCTATATTTCATGATTTCCCAAATTTTGCCAGAACAAGAAATCCAAAGAGATTAATCAGTCTAATCAATTTTTCAAAAAAGTCAAACATTCAAATAATAGAAGTAAGGATGAAACAAGTTCATATATCATTAATCAGCATGTACAAAGTAACTTTTCACAACCAGTATAGCCAATAACCAAAAAAAACACCAGAAATGTATACCAATGTTATATAATCAGAGTCAAAACAAAAAAAAAACAAGGTAGTCATCAAAAACATCAGGGCAATGGGCCATGATCACTATCGAGTAGCCTCATTGCCACATGTCTGGGATCGGCAAAGAATGTCTCCTAGATCAACGTTATCATCGCCAGGCTCAAGATCGTCCTCAGAGTCTAGAAGCTCCTCATCATCAGCAGGGACGCCAGATGGACCAGCAAAGGACAGGGGAACCAGAGAGGCAGAGGATGTGGGAGGTGCAGTAGTAGCACTCGGAGGAATAGGAGGTCCACCCAGGAGGGATCGAATGGAGGCAAGCTCCTGATCTGAGTAGTCCATCCTCAGCTCAAGGTGATCTATCTTCTGCTCTAAGTGATCCATGTGTGTGTCTACAGTAGCGCTCAGGTTTCACATCTCTTGGAGCAGGAGGTCAAGTGTAGCTGGAGCAGGAGTAGGAGCAGGGGCAGGATACTGAGCCTCTTCATCATCATCACTATCCGGATCATAATGGATATGACCAAACGTGCCATGAGCAATGTAATGCCACCTATCATCCACTTTGTAGAGCTGGAGCTTTTTCAGGGTATGCAAGCCAATAGATTGCGGTCTTTTAGAGCTGGTGTCCTTGGACTCCTCAGTTAGGGAAATGCGATAGTGCTCTAGGATGGTTGTGACCAACATAGCAAATGGGAGAGTAGAGTTCTTCTTTTTCTTTACATCCAACATATGCTCTATAATGTAGTAACCCCAGTTTATTGACCGCCCTGTGGTCATTGCCCATAAGGACACCACATCATCCTTGAGAACACAGGAGTAATTCCTCCCCCTGGGAATTAATCCTCGGACCAAAAGGTAGTGGAGAACCCTGTTCTCCATAGTTAGGCCAGTGGCCATGATTCTTCTTTTAGGATCACTAGGGGGTAGTAGCCAGTTCTAATCAATGCGAGAAGAGCATCCTTATGCTCAAACTCATGCCCCCTGTGAACACCTAATTTTGTCCGGGACGTTTTGTAAATAAAAAAAAAAGATAAAAAAAAATAATCTTTCAACCCATTGGCCCATTAACCCGTAACCCATAAACCAACCCGTTAACCCACAACCCATCGGTTATCCTCACACTTAAACAAACTTATCCTAAACCAACCTATCCTAAACTAACTCAAACTCATCCTACCACAAACTTATCCTAACATAAACCCATCCTATCTCAAACCCATCCTAAACAAACTTATCCTAAACCTCCCATCACTTATCCTAAACAAACTCCTAATCACATTCTAACTCAAACACCTCACCTAATCCTCTCCTATAAAACACCTAACCCATACATCGTACATCGAACAGATACTAAGAACCCGACATACTCTCACCTAGCCTCACTTACACACTTCGCCTACATAGCCATATTATTCTCTCCATAGCAAATTTTTGCAGCAATTAGCAAAACACCTCGCCACGAAGTCATCACCTTCCTCCATCAAATACCCTCTCGTCACGAAACCACCACCAAATCCTCCATTAAACCAAGCCTCCATCATTCCACAACCAGCTGCCCCTTCACCGTCGAACCACACCGCCCAACCACTTGATCTGGTGACCATCAAAAGCCAGCACCACCACACGCCGCTCGTTGCGTGAATCACCGTGAAAAGGCGAACCCGCGCTGCACGGCCGTCCCACGCACGTAATCCGAGCCCGTCGAACTCCAGTGCGCCATGCTCGGAGCCGCTCCTCCCTCCTCTCTGGTGCTCCTCCCGTGACCACCGCATCTCTCTCGTTCTCTCAAGAAAAAAAAAAAACGTTCCAAAGCAAAAAGAAAACCCCCTCTTTTGCTTTGCTTTTCGTAAGGCCCCAATTATTTTTTTCGATCGCTTTTTTCTTTTTAAGTAGTAGGGTCATTGGGCTAAAAAATGGTAAAAGTAAAAATAAAAAATAATTGATTTCTTTAAAAATAATAATAATAATAATATGGGTTATCTGAGTTGCGATGACTTGCTAACCCTTGTATTTTGTAAACGTCACCACTTGATGGTCTAAATTATCATTATCATTATTATTATTATTATTATTATTATTATTATTACTATTATTATTATTTATATTATATTTAAATTATTATCATGTTTTCAATTTTTTAAGTTAAATCGCTAATTGATAATTTTAAATAAAAATTTCGTAACAAACTTGATGAATAATGGGTGACGTCTCTAGCGTGACGCGAGAGCTTCACCTTTCAATCCTTAATTTGATTAAGCTGAGTTTTGTTAAATCAAATTTTTTAAATAATTAAAAATAAAATCAGCCATTAATTGATAATTTTAAATAAAAATTTTGTAACAAACTTGATAATCAATGGGTGAGATAGCGTTCTCTTCACCTATTTAATTCTTAATTTGAATACCCGGTTGTTGATTCAAATTTTTAAATTATTTTTTATAATAAAATCAACCAACCCGAAATATTTTTTAAAGAACTACTCCTTTGAATTCCTCATTCACTCTACGTAGGAGCGGGACTCCAATTCTGTCAAGCCAAAAATTAAATTTTCATAATTTATTTGTTTATTTTATATTTTTTATGAAAGGGTAAAACAAATATTATTCAAGAATTATTAAGAATTTGCATAATTAATTTAAGATCTTGGATGGGTGTGTTAGAGTGTTTGTGGGATTAAGTTTCCATCCTTCCCTACACATAACCGACTCCGAACAACTGGTTTCAAAGACTATTTTTCTTGGATTTTCCAATTTTTCCTAATAAAAAAATAAAATTGGTGGCGACTCCTAAACTTAATTAATTTTAGTTTAAGTTGCATTTCGTGAGGTCCGCGACACCCCGACAAAAGTTAGCTCCATCGGAGTGTTAAGTTTAGCCTATACCACTCAGCCATTGTTATCCTTATTTGTTGCTTTTTCACTTCAGATATTAGGAAATTATCTTCAAATTTCAGATTTGCATAAAAGATTCTCACAAGGTTTGGGTAGATAGCCTTCTCTATACTCAAGAAACCCAGTAAGCCTAAATTTTTTATGGTTCTAAAGCTCTCCAAAGGTTCACTCTCACGAGCGATGGGAAGATACCTAGGATCTTGCATAGCCGAAAGTTCTTTTGGAACAACTCACCGCTTCACTTCGTGGATAAGTGGCGCGTGAGGTCCGTAGAGATGTTGCGTGAAGCTCCACTGAGAGGACCCTCCAATGGCAGCCCTGTTCTTGGGCGCTTTGAGGGATGAGAGGATTCACCACGTGATGAGAAGGAGAGAGAGTGGGATGAGTGGTAAGTGGTTGGGGATGAATTAGGAGAGAGAGAGGACGAGGTTAGGGGGGAGTGGGGATGGGGTTTGTGAAAGGTGATGGTGAGATTTGGGTGAGGGATGTGAGGGGATTTGACAGATGGGCTGTGGAGAGAGGAGATTTTTGAGTTAAATGGAGGTGAAATGAAGGATTTTGAAGGATGTTTGAGTGAGAAATGAGAGATTGGGAGGTTTGGGTTGCGTGGGAGCAGAGGAGGAGGACGAAGGAGATGAATAGGTTATGAGAAATGAGCTCTGCACGCATCAGAAACCTTATAAAAAAAACCTGTGTAATCGATTACGTTGGATGTGTAATCGATTACATGCATTCTGGTGGATATGTAATCGATTACATTTTTGGTGTAATCGATTACCACGCTTCTGGGGAACCTTGTAATCGATTACATAGTTGATGTAATCGATTACCTGAGTTCTGAGTTGATTGTAATCGATTACAAAAGTTGTGTAATCGATTACATGCTTGACAGAACCTGTGTAATCGATTACAAAGGCATTGTAATCGATTACCAGCACACTTTAACTCAGATTTTGCATTCCAATCAGCATAGAATCAATTTTAATCCATTCAAATCAGTTCCAAAGCAACTTAGATCAATTCAAATCATCATGCAAACATATAATCTAATCATATTATGATTCAACTCACTTAATTGATCAAAATTACCATTTTTACCAAGAATTACACCATTTTTGGTGAAATTTTGAGGATGTTGAGTTGCTTAGGAGTCATGAGCATGAGGGAGCACTTGCAAAACAACTTAGGGGAAATCTCAGACGCTCAAGTCAGTATTGGATTCAAATATGATGAAAAATTCAGAGATTGTGCAGCAATATGGCATGATTATGCAGAAAAATACAAGTTAGGCATTGGTTTTATGATTATGCAAATAGTTAATTTATGCATGATTGATCCAATATACCAAGTTCATTTCTTATATAGAAAAATGCTTTTTTTGGTAGGGGTTTAGTGAAAATGTCAGCTAGTTGCTTAGTGGTTTCTACAAACTCAAGCATACAATCACCCTTTTGAACATGGTCTCTAATGAAATGATGTCTTATTTCAATATGTTTAGTCCTAGAATACAAAATGGGATTTTTGGACAAATTGATTGCACTAGTATTATCACATCTTATGGGGATGTGATCAAGCTCAAGACCATAGTCCAAGAGTTGTTGTTTCATCTAAAGGATTTGAGAACAACAACTCTCAGCTGCAACATATTCAGCTTCAGCTGTAGACAATGCCACACTATTTTGTTTCTTGCTATGCCAAGAAACTAGTGAGCTTCCAAGCAAGTGGCATGTCCCACTAGTGCTTTTTCTATCCATTTTGCATCCAGCAAAATCAGAATCAGAATACCTAATAAGGCTACATGAGGCACCTTTAGGGTACCATAAACCCATTTGTGATGTGCCTATTAAATATTTCATTATTCTTTTAACAGCACTTAGGTGTGATTCTTTAGGATTAGCTTGATATCTAGCACACATGCATACACTAAATATTATATCAGGCCTACTTGCAGTGAGATAAAAAAGTGAGCCAATCATACCTCTATATTTCGTAATTTTTACTGATTTACCTCTTTCATCCTTGTCCAAATAGCAAGAGGTGCCCATAGGAGTAGCCATATGCTTGGTATTGTCCATTCCAAACTTCTTGAGCAGCTCCTTGCAATACTTGGATTGGCTTATGAACGTTCCTTCTCTTGTTTGCTTAATTTGGAGACCAAGGAAGAAGTTGAGCTCACCCATCATAGACATTTCAAACTCACTTTGCATAATATTTGAAAATTTTTTACAAAGAGAGTTGTTAGTAGCTCCAAATATAATGTCATCAACATAGATTTGAACTAGAAGTATGTCATGCGTTTTATGTTTTATGAAAAGGGTAGTGTTAACTTTGCCTCTAGGATCTAAAAGGAATTTGCTCAACCTTTCATACCAAGTTCTAGGGGCTTGTTTCAAGCCATACAAGGCCTTTTTCAGTTTAAAAACATAGTTGGGCATTTCAAAATCCTCAAAATCAAGAGGTTGTTCTACATACACCTCTTCTTGTATAAAACCATTTAAAAAGGCACTTTTGACATCCATTTGATTGAGTTTGAAATCCATGATGCAAGCATATGCAAGTAACATTCTAATGGTCTCTAACCTAGCTACGGGAGCATAAGTATCTTCATAGTCTATGCATTCTTCTTGATTATATCCCTTAGCTACAAGCTTAGCTTTATTTCTTATTATTAAGCCCGTTTCATCAAGTTTGCTCCTAAAAACCCATTTGGTGCCAATTATAGGATGATCATTGGGCCTTGGAACTAATTCCCAAACTTGATTTCTCTCAAATTGGTTTAGTTCTTCTTGCATGGCCAAGATCCAATGCTCATCATTAATGGCCTCATTTATGTCTTTAGGTTCAACTTGAGAGACAAAGGCTAGGTGATTACATGCATTTCTAAGTGAGTTTCGAGTGATTACCCCTTTTGATACATCACCAATCACCTTGTCGAGAGGGTGATATCTTGAAGTCCTCCATTCCTTGGGTAGGTCCAAGATTTCTGAATCTTTTTGCCATGAGTGATCAAGGAGTCTTTCTTCTTGCTTCTTGGACTCTTTCTCTTGATTTTCCAAGTGCATTTTTGCCAAGATTTCTACAACATCATCAACAAGATCCTTTCTCGGCTCATTTGGGTTAGTTTCATCAAATGCAACATGTATGGACTCTTCTATGGTCATAGTTCGTTTATTATAGACTCTAAAGGCCTTACTATGTATAGAATAGCCAATGAATATTCCCTCATTAGATTTTGTATCAAACTTTCCCAAGTTATCCTTTCTATTATTCAAGACAAAGTATTTACATCCAAAGACATGAAAATGTGACACATTTGGCTTCCTTCCTTTGTACAATTCATATGGGGTTTCTTTAAAATTAGCCTTATTAGGGCTCTATTCATAACATAACAAGTGGTGTTAACCGCATCCGCCCAAAAGTACTTAGGAAGGTTGGCTTCATTGAGCATAGTTCTTGCTATTTCCTCTAAAGATCGATTTTTCCTTTCTACAACACCATTTTGTTATGGTGTTTTAGGGACAGAAAAATTATGCTCAATGTCATGTTCATCACAAAAAGTTTCAAATTCATGATTTTCAAATTCACCACCATGGTCACTTCTTATGGATGCAATACAAAAACATTTTTCGTTTTGGATAACTTTGGCAAGCTTTCTAAATGATTGAAAAGCATCATTTTTGTAGGCCAAGAATAATGTCCATGTAAACCTAGAAAAATCATCCACAATCACTAATACATAGTAATTCCCACCAAAGCTCATAGTTCTAGAGGGACCAAAAAGATCCATGTGCAAAAGTTGTAAAGGTCTAGAAGTTGAAACCATGTTTTTAGCTTTAAAAGAGACCTTTACTTGTTTTCCCTTTTGACATGCATCACAAAGTTTGTCTTTTTCAAATTTGAGCTTTGGAAGACCAATTACTAGTTCTTTAGAAACCAATTTGTTTAAGTGATTCATGTGAATGTGAGCAATTCTTCTATGCCATAACCATGAATCATTTTCTTTACTCATAAAGCATTTAGCATCATTTAAGGAGATATCATCGAGACTAATCATATATATATTATTGACTCTATGACCAACAAACTTAACTTGCTTATCATCCTTTCTCTCAATTATGCAATAAGAAGAATCAAATATAACTCTATTGCCTTTATCACACAATTGACTAATACTAAGCAAATTATGTTTAAGTCCTTCAACAAGCAAAATATTATCAATAGATGATGAAGGGATCTTACCAACTTTGCCAATTCCAAGAATCTTCCTTTTGTTGTTACCACCATATGTGACATGACCATGTTTCTTGTGTGTAAGGGAGGAGAACTTGGAGCCATCACCGGTCATGTGCTTGGAGCAACCACTATCAAGATACCAACTTGAGCTCTTGGTCTTCAAGTACACCTACAACACACATTCAAGTTTTAACCTTTGGTACCCAAATTGTCTTGGGTCCTTGTGTGTTAGAGTTAGGCATGGTGCCTTTAGGAACCCAAACTCTTTTTATTCCAACTTTAGTGTTTATGTTCTTTCTAACATTGCAAGTTGATGCACTATGCCCTTTCTTACCACAGTGAAAACATTTCACAAAGGGACTACTTGAAGTATTTGAGGAAGCAAAGAAGTTCTTATAAGATTTTTGATGGTTGTTTGGATTAAATCCCAAGCCGACTTTTTGAAACACACATTTTTGTTTCCCTAACAACACATTCAAGTTGTCTCTTCCAAAAGTGAATTTTGCAATAGTGTTGTTCAAGTCTTCAATTTCTTTTGCAAATACTTTGCATGATATACAAGGTAATGATATGGATGTGTTATCATGTGAGGAACATGTCATGCATAGTGAATTAGCATCTATAAGTCCTAAGGTCTCATTTTCAATCTTAAGCTCATTTATCTCCTTACTTAAGATAGAAACTTTGTTTACCAATAAGGAAATTATTTTGTTAGAGGACAAAACTATTTTTGTGAGCCTTAAGGATTCATTATGCAATTCTTGAAAGGCATCTTGCAATTCATCATATGAAGGTAGAGATTCTGAGTTAGAAGAAGTTACCTCGGTGTCGCTCTCTTCACTTTCTTCTCCTTGAGCCATGAGACAAAGATGAGCTTCTTCATCCTTTGAATTATCGGAGGAGCTTAAGTCATTGTCCTCCCAAGCTATGTATGCTCTCCTTCCTTTCTTTTCTTTGGAGGGCCTTTTCTCAAACTTTTCCATCTTTTTGAGATACATAGGGCACTCTATTTTCATGTGCCCCGATTTTTCACATTCATAGCATTTTGGAGGAGTAGAGGATCTTTCTCCTTTGTGGTACACTTTCTTTTGAGGAAAGGGTGGTCTTCTTTGAAATCCCTTTTTCTTTAGGAATCTTCCAAATTTTCTTACAAGGAGACTAAGATTCTTCTCACTTAGCTCAACACTTTCAGCATCCTCTTCACCATCTTCATCATCATCATCAATTGTGGAGGAGGTGGCTTTGAGTGCGATTCCCTTCTTCTTTTTGTCATGCTCTTCATTTTAATTGAGCCTATTTAGTTCCAGCTCATGTTCTTGAAGCTTTCCGAATAGGGTGGCTAGAGACATTGTTGACAAATCTCTTGATTCCGCAATAGCCGTTACCTTGGGTTGCCAATTCCTGCTTAGACATCTCAAGACTTTGTTAATAAGATCCTCATTAAGAAATGTCTTTCCTAATGAGATAAGATGATTAACAATATGAGTAAATATCTTTTGCATATCTTAAATACTCTCATATTGGTTCATTCTAAACAATTCGTATTCACGAGTAAGAGTATTTATTCGAGATCGTTTTACTTCACTAGTACCTTCATGAGTTACTTGTAGAGTATCCCACATTTCTTTTGCGGGCTTGCAATTTGACACCCTAAAGAATTCATCATACCCCAAGGATGTGGTGATGATGTTCTTGGCTCTCAAATTGTATTGAACCTTCTTTTTATCATCATCGGTCCATTCATTTCTAGGTGTATTGATTTTCACACCATCTTTAGTTTGTGTAGGAACAAAAGCACCATTTTCAACGGCGTCCCACACATCGAAATCAATAGCTTCAATGAAAAATTTCATCCTTTTTTTCTAATAGGCATAACCATCCCCATTGAAATAAGGAGGTATGTTTATAGAAGAACCTTCATTTGAAAAACCATTTGAAGCCATCATTTCTCTTGAAGCTGCTAAGCTCTTTATACAAGAGTCTAACTCTGATACCACTTGTTACCAAGTGGCCTCAATACTCAAGAGGGGGGTGAATTGAGTATGAAAACTAAGTTCACAAATCTTTTACAAATCATTTGATAAACAATTTTCGTTAAAGCTAATTGATGATTAGAGATGATTGGATATAAGAGATAAACACTTTCACTTATAAATGCAATAGCCAAAGGTACTAATATTCAAGCAATTCAATAAAACAGTACTCAATGTAAAGAGAATGGTTTAGAGAAAATAAACACAACGATTTATCCTGGTTCGATCACCAATCCACTTGTGATCTACGTCCAGTCCTCAAGCAACCGCTAGAGATTTTTCACTATTTCTTTAAGTTTCAATAGGTGCTTGATAACCTTTACAACCTTGAGCACTCAACACTTTGGGATACTTCACCCTTGGAGCTTGAGTCTCTTCAACTAAGGGATACCTCACCCTTTACACTTTTGGAGGGATGCCTCGCCCTCTTTACAAAGCAATATAGAATGATTGAATGAAGCTCTCACTAGAGTAGATGATTACAAATTGAAGCTCTAATATGCTCTCAAAGATTTTTCTACGTTTTTACAAAAAACAAAGCAAGAAATGGATTTGAGGATTGATTCACGTTTGGAAGTATTGGTAATTAGTTTTTGGTTCAAGGTCAACCTCAAATGAAGACCCAACATTAGTATTTATAAGTTTCTCAATAAATGGAGCCGTTGGAGGGTTTTAGCCATGCATTTAATGCATTTAATATAGCCGTTGGACGTTGTCAGGGTGCGTGTAATCGATTACACAGCATATGTAATCGATTACATTATTGTTCCAACGTGTTCTTGGCTTTCTGGGCTCTGTGTAATTAATTACATTATTGGTGTAATCGATTACATGGCTTCTGACTTTGCTTGTAATCGATTATAATATCCATGTAATTGATTACATGACTTCTGACTTGCTGTGTAATCTATTACAATATCCATGTAATCGATTACATGACTCTTTGAACGTGTTCTTGCTTTTCTGGGCTTATTGTAATCGATTACATGGATGTTATAATCGATTACATGGCCTCTGACTTGCTTGTAATCGATTACATTGCTCATGTAATCGATTACAAGGCCTCTGTTTGCTGTGTAATCGATTACAAACATCATGTAATCGATTACATTAGCCTTTGAACACATTTTTCAAGTCCAATAAAGCTTGTAAGCCATTTCTAACACCTTAAGACAATTGATTAAACATAAATCCTTTTAAGAGTATTAGATTTAAGATAGAAACTCAAGTTTCTTGAAAAACATGTTTAACTTTGAAATTTCTCACTTATTTTGAAATGATATATTGAAAAACCATTTGAGAAATCTTGAGAGCATTTAACATTAATGTTCTAAGTCTTATAACTAAATAAACCTCTTGACTTCTTTCTTTGATCTTGATTTTTCCTTTTGCGCTTGATCTTCACTTTTGCACTTGATCTTCACTTTTGCACTTGATCTTCACTTTTGCCTTTGTTATCATCAAAAACTATTTGACATGCTTTAGAGACATAAGCATTCACACCACCAAGATATTTCATAATACGTTTTACTGCATGTAAGTGTGATTCTTTAGGATTAGCTTGGTATCTAGCACACATGCATACGCTAAACATAATATTAGGTCTACTAGCAGTGAGATAAAGAAGGGATCCAATTATACCTCTGTATTTGGTGATTTCAACAGATTTACCTGCTTCATCATTGTCTAAGTAGCATGAGGTGCTCATTGGAGTGTTCATATGCTTTGAGTTTTCATTCTGAATCTCTTTAGGAGTTCTTTGTAGTATTTGGACTGACTAATGAATGTTCCGCTCCTTATTTGTTTAATTTGGAGTCCAAGGAAGAAGTTAAGTTCTCCCATCATGGACATCTCAAATTCACTTTGCATGATATTTGACAAATACTTGCATAGAGACTCGTTAGTAGCACTAAAGATAATATCATCTACATACACTTGTACAAGGAGAATGTCGTGCTTATTATTTTTAATGAAAAGAGTTGTATCAACTTTGCCTCTTGAAAAATCATGTTCTAAAAGGAACTTACTCAACCTTTCATACCAAGCTCTAGGAGCTTGCTTTAAACCATATAAAGCTTTTTTAAGTTTGAAAACATGGTTGGGTAGTTCATGATTTTCAAAACCTGGAGGTTGTTCAACGTATACCTCCTGTTGAATAAAACCATTTAGAAAAGCACTTTTAACATTCATTTGATATAATTTAAAATCCATGATGCAAGCAAAAGCAAGTAACATTTTAATAGCTTCTAGCCTAGCTATAGGTACATAGGTTTCTTCATAATCTATTCCTTCTTCTTCATTATATCCTTTAGCTATAAGCCTAGCTTTATTTCTTGTTATTAGGCTAGCTTCGTCAAATTTGTTCATAAAGACCCATTTGGTGCCTATAATTGGATGATCATTGGGTATTGCAACCAATTCCCATACTTGGTTTCTTTCAAATTGATTTAACTCTTCTTACATTGCTAAGATCCAATGTTCATCATCAAAGGTTTCTTTTAAGTCTTTAGGTTCAATTTGAGAAATGAAAGCCATATGATTGCATGCATTTCTAATTGAGTTTCGAGTATTTACACCTTTGGATACATCACCTATTACTTGGTCAAGCGGGTGGTATCTTGAGGCTCGCCATTCTTTGGGGAGGCCCATGGCTTGTGAGTTCTCTCGAGTTGGGGGTTCCTCTTGACTTTCTTCTTGCTTTCTTTCTTTTATTTCCTTGTCATTCAAGTTAGTTTTTGCCAAAGCTTCTGCAACATCATCAATAACAAGATCCTTTCTCGATCTATTTGGGTCAGTTTCATCAAATGCAACATGAATGGATTCTTAAATAGTCATAGTTTCCTTATTATAAACTCTAAAAGCTTTGCTATGATTAGAATAGCCAAGAGATATACCTTCATCAGACTTAGCATCAAACTTGCCTAGGTTATCCTTTCCATTATCTAAAACAAAACATTTGCAACTGAAAACATGAAAATGTGAGACATTTGGCTTTCTTCCCTTTTATAATTCATACGGGATTTTCTTTAAAATAGGCCTTATAAGGGCCCTGTTCATTACGTAACAAGTTGTACTTACAGCGTCTTCCTAAAAATACTTAGGAAGAGCAACCTCATTGAGCATAGTTCTTGCTATTTCTTCTAAAGAATAATTTTTCCTTTCTGCAACTCTATTTTGTTGTGGAGTTCTAGGGGCAGAAAAATTATGCTCAATGCCATGTTCTTCACAAAAAGTTTCAAAAGCATGATTTTCAAATTCGCCACTATGATCACTTCTTATAGAAGTAATCGAAAAAGCTTTTTCATTTTAAATAACTTTGGCAAGTCTTTTAAAAGCTAGAAATGCATCATTTTTATTTGAAAGAAATAAAGTCAATGTGAACCTAGAAAAATCATCCACAATCACTAAAGCATAATAATTCCCACCAAAGCTCATAGTTCTAGATGGTCCAAAAAGATCCATGTGCAAAAGTTGTAAAGGTCTAAAAGTTGAAACTATATTTTTCGCTTTAAAAGAAACATTTACTTGTTTTTCCTTTTGACATGCATCACATAATTTATTTTTTATAAGATTGAGCTTGGGTAGTCTAATTACTAGCTCTTTAGAGACTAACTTTTTTAAGTGATCCATGTGAATGTGTGCAATTCTCCTATGCCATAACCATGAATCATCATTCTTACTTAAAAGGTATTTCGCAACATTTGAAGATATATCATCAAGACTAATCATATAAATATTGTTGACTCTATGGCCGATGAACTTAACATGCTTATCATTTTTATCTTCAATTATGCAGTAATTTGAATCAAAAATAACTTTATTTCCTTTATCGCATAATTGGCTAATACTAAGCAAGTTATGTTTAAGTCGTTCAACAAGCAATACATTATCTATAGAGAAGTTAGGACTCTTACTGACTTTGCTGATTCCAAGAATCTTTCATTTGTTATTATCACCATATGTAACATGTCCATGATTCTTGGGAACAAGCAGCGTGAATTTGGAGTCATCTCCAGTCATGTGCTTGGAGCAGCCGCTATCGATATACCAATTTGAATTTTTGGCCTTCAAGCACACCTATAATACATGATTAATTTTTAATTTTTGGTACTCAAAATTTCTTAGGTCCTTGAGTGTTAGTTTTAGGAATAGTACCCTTAGGGACCCAAATCATTTTTGTTCCACTCTTTGTATTTATATTTTTCCTAGCATTGCATATTGACACACTGTGTCCCTTCTTCCCACAATAAAAGCATTTAATAAAAGGACTGCTAGAAGTACTTGAGTGAACAAAGAAATTTTTATAAAATTGATGCTAATTTTTGGGGTTGTAACTTATCCCAACTTTTTGAAAAATAGCTTTTTGTTTTCTTAATAAAATATTCAAATTATCTTTTCTAAAGGTGAATTTAGAAAGGTGTTCTTTAAGTCCTCAATTTCTTTTTCAAAATTTTGACATGATAATAAGATGAAGAAGTTGAGATATGAGAAGAACAACTTGTACAAGCATCAATTAATCCTAATGTTTCATTTTCAATTTTTAATTCTTTAATTTCTTTATTTAAAACAAGAATTTAATTTTCTGGAGAAGAAATTATTTTCTTAGAAGAAGAAATTAATTTTGTAAGCCTTATTGATTCTTCATGCAACTCTTCAAAGACATTTTGTAATTTATCATAAGAAGGTAATAAGTCACAGTTAGAACTTACCTCATTGTCGCTTTCATCTCCTTTTTCTCTTTTGGCCATGAGACATAGATGGGCTTCTTCACTATCTGAACTGTCAGAGGAGTCCATGTCATTGTCATCCTATGCTATGTAGGCTCTTCTCCCTTTTCTGTCCTTGAAGGGCTTCTTTTCAACTTTTTCAATTTTCTTTTGATAGATTGGGCACTCTATCTTCATGTGGCCTGATTTTTCGCATTCGTAGCAAGTTGGAGTTGATGATGCTCCTTTTCCTTTATGATAAGTCTTCTTTTGGGGAAATGGTGGTATTCTTTGTGTTCCTTTCTTCTTGAGAAACCTTCCAAATTTCTTTACAAGGAAACTGAGGTTCTCTTCATTAAGCTCAAGGTTGTATGCTTCATCTTCATCATTTTCTCCTTCAATATCAATGTTGGAGGAGGTAGCTTTAAGTGCGATTCCCTTTTTCTTCTTGTTAGTTTCTTCACTTTGGCTTAATCTGTTCAGCTCCAGCTCATGTTCATGAAGTTTTCCAAAGAGGGTAGCTAATGTCATGGTTGACAAATCCTTCAATTCTGATATGACTGTTACCTTAGGTTGCCAAATCCTGCTTAGACATCTCAAAATTTTGTTAATCAAATCTTCGTTAGAAAAACTCTTTCCTAATGATGCAAGATGATTAACTATGTGGATGAACTGCTTTTGCATTTCCTGAATGCTTTCTCCTTAGTTCATTCTAAATAATTCATATTCACGTGTAAGAGAATTTATTCTCGACTTCTTTACTTCACTAGTACCCTCATGGGTAACTTGTAAAGTATCCCACATTTCTTTAGCAGTTTTACAATTTGAAATTCTGAAAAATTCATCATACCCTAAAGCAGTGGTAATAATGTTTTTGGCTTTTAAATTATGTTGGACTTTTCTTTTATCCTCATCTGACTAATCACTTCTCGGTGTCTCAGTTTTTACACTATTGACCTCTTTAGTAAGTATAAATGCGCCATTTTCAACAACATCTCACACATCGAGATCAATAGCTTCGATGAAGATTTTCATTCTTTCCTTCCAATAGGCATAATCATCCCCATTGAGAAAGGGTGATCGGTTTATGAAAGATCGCTCTAAAAAACCACTTGAGGAAGTCATGTTCTCTTGAAGCTGCTAAGCTCTTTAAACAAGAATCTAGCTCTGATACCACTTGTTACCAAGTGGCTCCAGTACTCAAGAGAGGGGTGAATTGAATATAAAACTTTTCGCAAATACTTTTAAAATAAACACAAGTATTGAAACTATTAAATAAATAAAGAAAAATTACGAGAGGAAGAAGAAGAGCTTTAAGAATAGCAAATAAATAAATATGTAATAAAATTAAACTGCGTTAAATAAAGAGATAAAGAGAAAAAGAGCAGGCACAATATTTATCCTGGTCCGACCATTAACCCACTTGTGGTCTACGTCTATTTCTCAAAAAACTATTCAAGATTTTTCACTATGTATACAAGCTTCAATAAGTGCTTGCTACCGTTACAAAATAAATCACTTTTCATACACAAGAAAACTCTACCCTTGTGCTAAAGTCTCAGCCTACAAGGATACCTCACCCTTATACAAACCTTGAGGGATACTTCACCCTCGATACAGAAGAGTAGAGTATAGATAAAGAGAGACTCTCACTCAGAGTAAATAATACAAATTGAAGTGCTAAGAAGGTCTCTCTGGATAACTCAAAATTATAGCAAAAAGAGCACAGAAAATAGGCATAAATTATAAAACAGATTTTCAAAGTAAGCGTAAATTAATCAGATAGCTAGGCAAGAAAAAGAAGAGACCCATAGTCTCTATTTATAGAGTCGAAAAGGAATTTAGCCGTTGAAGCAATTAATCTCGTAATTAATATGAAAATATGGTCGTTTCTTTCTATATCAGGATCCTGTGTTTATTTGAATACGTCTCCAGTTATTCGAATAACACGTTCTTTTAAAAACATTTTTGAAACTGGTTATTCGAATAACATATTGGTTATTCGAATAACACTACTACAAACTTTCTTCAAAAATAGTTCTAAAAACTAGTTATTCGAATAACACTGAGTTTATTCGAATAACACTGTCACAATAGGATTTCTGGGAAACGGCTCTATTCGAACAACTCATCAGTTATTCTAATAGCTAATATAAAATAAGCCATTCTGAAGAATCTTATTCGAATAACAAGAGTGTTATTTGAATAACCCTTTTAAAACCAGAGGCATGCAGCAGCAAAATTTAAAACTTTATTCGAATAACTAATGAGTTATTCGAATAACTCAGTTTATAAAACAGTTGTAAGTGCTTAAAAAACAGCCCAGATGGTTTCTTAAAAAACACCAAAACATTTTTAAGTTATTTTCAAGACCAAAACAGTTTTGGAAAAGATTAAGAAAATATTTTTGTTTTATCTTATAAAACCATGAGATATCCAATGAGAGCCTCGTACAAAGAGACTCTAAGTCCTAAGGCTAATCTTTGAAGTTCTTAGACTTGGTCTTCTCATTATCTTCATGTTTGTTATCATCAAAACTTAAACTCCATTGTAGCAAAGTCAAACACACTTTTTGAAAAAAAAAAAAGAATGAATAAAAAATAATAATAATAAAAAGGGAGCAAATAAGTAATCACTTGGTGTGCACTATCTTTTGTCTCAAAATTAAAGTTTTAAAAATAAGCAATCATGATTTGAAAATGAAGATTGACCATCTTTCTCTATCATTTACAAAATTTCATCATTTTTATTATCCATTGTTACCCCTTTTTGAGCTTGAAAAAATTCTTTAAAGAACATTGGACAAGAATCACCCATACATTAGGGGTTAGCATAAAATAAAAAAGGGTAATTCGATGAAAAAAGGGGAACAAGAAGAAAAAAAATGGGCAGGAAAAAAAAAGAGAAAAAAAAAGAAAAAAAGAAGATGATGATGAAAAATGAAATAGCTCATAGCAAAGGCAAATGATAAAGTGAAAAGGGAAAAGAATTAGTGCTCTTGATAATGCCAAAGGAAATTGATGGAGCTTATTAAAGATCATTGGTTTCATTCAACCCTTAAACATTTTTTTGAACCTTATATCTTTCTTTTCATAACCCTTAACCTTGGCCACATTACAAGCCACAAAATGTTCATTATAATTAATGAAAGGTTGTTGTCATTTTCATTAACTTTAGTTTTGAGATAAAAGGTTCATGATCTTTCGAGTTTTCAATTATTTGCTCCTATAAAACAAAACAAAAAGAGAAAAAAGAAAAAGAAGAAAAAGAGGAGGAGGAGGTACTTTCTAGCCCTACACTGGGGCAAATCTTTTGGTTCAATTTGGCACCACATTGGATCAAGTTTCTACCCTGTCCTATTCGACTCTAAACTGGGGCAATTTTTTTCTTTTCCCTAGTTCAATTCGACTTACACTAGGACAAGCTTCTACCTTATTCAATTCAGTCCTAAACTAGGATAAATTTAAACAGTGATCAATGGAAGAGATTTCATATCACTGGCAGTGAATGGTTATAATGTCCATATAAGAATTAGGACCATTCTAATGAGAACAAAGGAATCCTAACTGGGGCAATTACTTTCACTTTGTCATCGTATCTTCCTTTGTACTATTTGTCTCTTTTAGTACCTTTATGTGCTTGTGATCGTTCAAATCAATGGAAACATTTTTTTCCTTTCTTTATTCTGTTATTCTTTGTTTCATTGCTTTCTTTCATACCTGTGAAACCACGCATATTTATTATAAAGTGATTTGATAAAAAGGAATATAAATTCAGTATCATTTATTTAATAATTGAATGGCAATCTTCCAATTAACAAGTTAGATCAAGAATGGGTTAGAAGTTTCAATCGAGGGAAGAAAACTAGACCTACCCCCTGTGAAATTTGCAATGCTTAAAAAAAGAGAAGAAAGAGCCCATTAGACCAAAAACCTGTAAAGGGCGGTCTAAGCAAAAGTTAGGGCACGTAAAATAGGTGAAATCTCAAGAGTTTGTTTGGAATTCACTAAATGGTTTACATTGGGGCAATTTTATTTTCAAATGACCATACTGGGTCAAAATTCCCAAGAACAAAGCCAGAAACGACAGAAGCCTCAAAGATAATGGTTATTTAATAAATTATTGCAAGAAATCAATCGACGAGAAATTAAGGAACAAATACTAGGGTAATTTTCTCGCAAGAACTTAGTAGCTCCAAGCAAGGGTTCGCAACAAGGGATGATCATCTCACTTCTTAAAAAATAGACTAAAAAGAGAGAAAGGATGGGTAAGTAGGAACAAAGTTATTAGAAAGGTCCAACGGGCAAATATACATGAACAAGGGTTTGTTTGGTTGAAACTTTTCAAAATCACTATCTGGTTCAGATCTTCTCCCTTCATGAATTGTGAGTCCATCTCCAGTTGACTCATAAGTTGTTTTTCCTTTTCAAGGTTTATAATCCCATATCCAGTAGGTTTGTAATGATCTTAAATTCTACGGGTGATGTCTCCAGCGTGATGCTGAGCTTCACCTTGCAAAATTTAAAAGGATTAACTAAGTCGTGACGGCTTGTTAATTCAAAATTTCGAGCTAAATTAAGACATATCTCGAGATCCAATTCATAAAGTTTTTTTTAGGCTCATGTCTTATTGTGGCTCAAGGCCCATTATATTCAATTATCTGGCTTAGAGGCTTAACTCGTTTAGTTTTGGTCTCGGAGGCCCAGTTCATTTAGTTTTAAGGGCTGGAAGGCCCAGTTCTTTTAGTCTTCAAGGGTTACGGCCCATTGCTTTTAAATCTTCTATCATTGATAATTGATTGGTGATATCTCTAGATTAACTAAGCCACTTCTCAAAGCCTACGACATAAAATTTTCATGCTTAGAGAACTATTTTGGTTCGTTTGGGGACACAGAAGCTCGTGTCTTTTAAATTTCTAGACATAGTAGCCCACTGTCTTTTAAATTCTGGGACACAAAAGTTCAATGTCTTTTAAATTTCAGGACACAGTATCCCACTATCTTTTAATTTTTAGGACACAAAACTCACTATCTTTTAAATTTTGGGACACAGAAGCCCATTGTCTTTTAAATTTTGGGACATAGAAGCCTAACGTCTTTTAAATTTTAGAACACAGTAGCCCACTATCTTTTAAATTTTGAGACGTAGTAGCCCATTGTCTTTTAAATTTTGGTACATAAAAGCCCACTGTCTTTTAAATTTTGGGACACAAGTCTATTATCTTTTAAAATTTGGGACACAGAAGCCCACTGTCTTTTAAATTTTAGGACACAGAAGCTCATTGTCTTTTAAATTTCAGGACACAGAAGCTCATTATCTTTCAAATTTTAGGACATGGTAGCTCACTGTCTTTTAAATTTAGGGACACAGAAGGCCAGTATCTTTTAAATTTCAGGACACAGAAGCCCACTGTCATTTGAATTTTGTGACACAGGAGCCTAATATCTTTTAAATTTTGAGACACAAAAGCCCATTGCCATTTAATTTTTGGGTCAAACTCACTGTCTTTTAGACTTTGGGTCATAAGATCACTCAATGTCATTTAAGTTCCTATTTTTAATAAACTCTTTTTAATCAATAAATGTCAATTGAGCTGCAATAGCTTGGTGACAAGGCGGTGACGTCTCTACACCGAGCTTCACCCTGGTAGGATTAACGATGTTGTGACAGCTTGTAAATCCGCAATTGAGCTCATTAGTTTTCAATTAGCATCTTTGCTTTGTCAATCTACATTGACCTATGCATTCCCGAACAAAATCTGAGTTCATGTGTTTACTCATTTCTTACAATGATAATTCAAAAACTATGGTTATACATATTCTCTTGTAAGCAATAAGTAAATAGGGGCAATTGTGAACACTCGATTTTCTCCGAGTCATTAAAGAAATTTATAAAATGAAAAAATATAAAAACTCAAAAATTACAATTACAATTACAAAGCCCAAGTCTACTAAAGACAATAATAATAATAATAATAATGAGAAAATAATAAATCAAAAAAATAAATATGGAGTTATGAAAATAAAATAAAAAGAAGAGGACCCAATCTTATTAGAATAGACACAGATCAGACCCAAATCTCTTCATAAAGTGCGTTCTAGGCCTAAGCAAACCCGGATCTTCCCAAACCAATCTCCTCATTCCCTTCTAAACCCTAGTCGCGCCACCCCACCCTTCATCACACTCCAATTTCGCATCAAGTCACGCCCACGACCCATATCCTTTCCCACAGGCTCTCAATCATGAGAGCATGATTCCTTCCTTTTTTTCCCTTACTGTGAGAGTAATTCCCCTTTTAGTTTCATTTTGATTTCAATTAGGATTAAGGGAGATCGTGTGGATTGAATGATGAAGAATGCATATTCAACCCTATAAAACCCCAAGCAGTGAAGTAGCAAGGGGACACAAATTTATGCTCAGAAGCGACATCCTCAGAGGTTGAGAAAGAGCGAGATTGAGAGAGAAACGTGCTGTTGTGTTTGATTGAGAAAGCAAAAAAAAAAGTCACAGAGAAATGCACAATGAGAGTGACAGACTGAAAATAAGACAAGAAGAGAACGAGCGAAGTGCAGAGTGACCGAGCGAGATGTGAGCAAAGGGGCGAAACAGGGAAACAATGTCAAGGTTTTTTAAGTTCAATCTGGAACGGAGGAAAAGGAGGTATATGTTGAGGTCGTACTCGACAACCAACAACTATCTCATAAAGTTGCTCCTTTGGTTTCTATTATTGGACAATAAATCATTTGTAATGGGATTCTATGATTTCTAGCTTTTTCATTTTAATTGTTATATAACAATGAATCTGATGGCTTTGTATTAATTGTGACATTCTATTTTGAGTTAATCAATTTCGTGCTCTTACTTGTCCTCATGTGAGTGTAATCTATTTGATAAAATGGCTAGGCCAATTTGATTTGTCCTAATGTTGAGAGTTTTCTTAACATGCTGATCTGTTTTCGTAAAAGTTAGTTTTTTGATTGCTTAGCTGGTTTTTGGTTCTTAAAGGTTGTGTTTTCTTGTTTGTTTAATTGTTAAGTTCCTATTTGGAGGGCTTTAAATTATGAAAATGACATTTGAAGCATTACCCTTTTGGTTACTTGACTTTATGATTGATAAAAAGTCTGAGTAAAGGTTTGTGAACTTGTTTACAATCTTGGTATTCTGTTTTGTTTCAATTTTTGATCATGATGTGTTCATGACGAGCTGTTGATATGCGTAAAATACACTAAGAGCAAGTGCACTCTATCGAAAAGTAATATAGGACTTGAGTCCTAGTTGTCGATCCCACAAGGAATAAGTGGTAATTACCAAATTCATAAAACTCGTTGTTATTTACATAATCGGAAGTGAAGAGAAATTAAAATTAAAATTAGAAAATAAATAAAAAAGAAAGATGGACAATCAAACAATGCAGAGATGAATCAATTAGAGAGTAAATAGGGTGCAAAGTTCACTTGAATCCAATTAATCATATTTTCACTCATTTATGATGTAAGGTAATTCTCTTGCCAATATTCTCTTAATTTCTATTGAATCCCAATAGTCATGGATAAAATAATATTCTATTCCTAAATTAAATAACTTATTTGATCATTTAGTTGAATTAATTAGAAATGCATTAAGCCTCAATTCAAGATATAAACTAACGTACCGTCAATTCCATTGGTAGATCCACTCATTGAGTGCAAATGGTTACCAGTCAATCAATGAATTAACACATGCCAAAAGTGATCAAGTTCTGACAAGAGAACAAGCAATATAATAGACCCTAAAAGAAATTACCTTAATCAAATTCGAGATCAAACCCAATTAATTAGGAAAACAAGATCCCCCATAGCCCTAGTTATGGGTTTAGCTACTCATGTTCAATACAATCAAACTCATATCATAATACAAATCTATGGAAAGAAAACCCAAAGAAAGGGAAAAACTAAAGGGAAAGAGAAATCAAAACCCCTTTTATGATGATTATGATCTTCAAGTCTTCAAGAATTGAATCCTCCCTTCATAGCTGTCCTCCAAGGATTCATGGCAATTCTCTCTTCTGATTTGTCTCTTAAAGTTTGTTGTCGCAAAAGTTTGCTTCAAGTTTAGGGATGTGCTTCTATGTATAATGTTTGGGGTGAAAACTGTCATTTTTACGCTCAGGAGACCTCACACGGCCGTGTCTAAGCTCAACACAGCAGTGTGAGCTTAAAAAATAGCGTAATGTCAACGTAGAAGGGAGACACAACCATATGACTAAAAGACATGGTCATGTCTCCAAGTCAGAAGCTTCATTCAAGTTAGACAGGGTCGTGTGAGCATGACAGAAATGTTTCCCAAGTTAGACACGGTCATGTCTAACTTTAAATGTTAAAAACCCTATCAAAACATCACTGTTTGGAATAGTGGTCTTCATGAAAGTTTAAGGTTTTTGTCTTAACTTTCCAATTCCACTAGAATCACCTCAATTTGACCTTCCTAGCTCAAGTTATGCTCATTTTATTGAGCGAAGATAAAAAATTCTGTGAATCTTGGCCATATAAATTCTGAGTTCAGCTCTATTGTAACGAATCTATCCAAAGCTTCATAGAACCATGTCAAAACATTTCTTTTGGACCTAAAAATATAGATAAAGACCAATCATGAGATATCAAGGATAATTAGAGTAAAAGTGACATAAATTCTAACATAAATCAATCAAAGCACACCTAAATCCACCTCAAATCAAGCACAAAATGTATGTATTTTATCCACACATCAGTTGTGCATGATGAACTCGGGTTATAATTTCTAGACTAGTTTGATCCTAGCTCTATATGACAATTTATTTTTATTTTTTTTTTGTGTTCTTTTAAACCTTTTGGCCTGTTTATGTGCTTCCTTATGAGTGGTAAATTTTAGTATTTTACCCAAGCTAAACTGTGAAGGTTGAATACATACAAAATCATTGATTTATTTTTTTTTTGGGAGAAGGTGATGAACCTGCAAAAATTCATATTTTTACGATTCAAAGTGTGATTACCATGCAACATTGATGATGAGTTTTGATGATAACAAATATGGAGATGATGAGATGATGAGAAGATCAAGTCCAAGTTGTTCAAGTCTAGCTTTAGGACTTAAGATCTCTCTTGTACAGAGCTCTCATAGAATATCTCAGTGTTTAACTCAAAAGATCTAAGAACTTGTTTTTCTACAAACCAAATTAAAGTTCTAATAAGCCTTTGATAATAAAAGAGATTGTGGTTTTTCTAATCTTGTTCATAGAAGCGTTTTTCATGTTTTTAACAGAGGCATTCGAATGCTTTTAAAGTCATTCGAATACAATCTTCTGAAAAAGCTTCTACAAACATGTTTTTTAATAAAGGTATTCGAATACTCATTTGAGGCATTCGAATACAACGTGTTTTTAATAGAAGTATTCAAATACCATATGAGGCATTCGAATACAACCTTCTAAAAGGCTTTTACAAACGTGTTTTCAGCTAAAGGCATTCGAATACCTTGGTTTGGTATTCGAATAACGTGGGTCTGATCTGTTTTTTATATACTGATATCAGAGGTATTTGAATACCACAATAAGGTATTCGAATAACCTGAGCTTAAACTATTTTTATATATTCTGATATCAGAAGCATTCGAATACCACAATTAGGTATTCAAATACCCACGAGTTTCTGGTTTTAAATTTTGAATTTGATACGCAAACGTATTTTGCATTTATTATGCATTCATTTCCTCAGTATTTTTTTCTGATCAAAGGCTCTATAAATAGAGACCTTCTCTCACAGCTGAAACACACCAATCCTTGAATTTATTTTCTGGCTGTGCTAAAATACTGCTTGTATAAATTCTCTCTTTCTCTCTGTGCTTTTTTGATAAAATTCTGAGATATTGTTAGAGAGCTCTATAGTGCTTCAATTTGTATTACTTACTCTGAGTGAGAGTTTCTCTTTATCTATTTTCTGATATTTTGGATCGAGGGTGAGGTATCCCTCAAGGTTTGTATAAGGGTGAGGTATCCCTGCAGGCTGAGACTTTAGCACAAGGGTAGAGTGTTCCCCGTGTGTGAAAAGTGCTCTATTTTGTAACGGTAGCAAGCACCTATTGAAGCTTGTATACTTAGTGAAAAATCTCGGCTTTCGAGGATTTGGACGTAGACCACAAGTGAGTTAGTGGTCGAACTAGGATAAATACTTGTACTGCTTCTCTTTTCCCTAATCTCTTTATTTTATGCAATTTATTTTATCGCGCATTTACTTTTTCTTTGTTCTTTATTGTTTCTTTTCTTCTTCTCATTCCTTCATTGCATTTATTTATTAAGCTTTTGATATTTGTTTTAATTAAAAGAGGTTTTTGCGAAAAAGTTTTATACTCAATTCACCCCCCTCTTAGTCTTGGAAGTCACTTGGTAATACAAAATATTGGGTTTTCATTCTCTTTTAATCTTTTTTATTGAGTTTGTTCTTAAGTTTCTTTTATTTTTAGTTATTTTATATTATGTTTTAATTGTATATTTTTTATGTGTTTTTTATAGGTAATTATGCATGGAAGAAGACTAGACGATTGCATAAGACACAGAGCTGAAGTTACATTCTGGTGGTCTAGCGCCCAGACGCTGGAAAGCCAACGCCCAAGGTAGAGAAGGAGGTCTTATGGACATTTAGCGCCTAGGCACTGAAGTCAGAGCGCCTAAGCATTGAAGTCAGAGTGCCTAGGCACTGAAGTCAGAGCACCTAGGCGCTCAATATATAAACACCGCGGTTTTAATGGGCCAGCGCCTAAGCGCTGGTAACATAGTGTCTGAGCGCTAGCTGTGTAGAAAGCCCACATTATTTTCTTATAAATTCATAAGTTACGCCAAATGCAACACACACTTGGACAGAACGCAGTAGCCGTCAAGAGGTACAAACCCTAATGCAGTGTGGGCACAATTAGGTTTGAAGATTAGGAATTTTCTTCAACATTTCCACCTTTCTATAATGGAGTTTGTCATATTCTTCCCTTTGTGTTCTTCTTTTTCCATGTGTAACTAATTTTCCCTTTGTTAGGGGGATGATGGATCTTGTTCTTAGATGATGTAACTTTCTTTTATGGTTTAATCTATGTTTCTTTTTCATGATTTATGTGTTTATCTCTGTTCTTAATGCTTTTCTAAACTTGATCAATTTGGGAATGATCTTTTGGGTTAATGTATAATTTAGAAAAATTTGCATGAACCTAGAACTTGTGATAAATACCATAATTTCTGGAATTGCTAGGAATAGACGCTGTGGGTTATGTGGTCTTTCTTTTAATTCCCTTATTCTTGATAATGCCTTTCTATTTGGGGTTAGACTAAGGGATTAGTTAATTCTAAACAGTGTAAGAGGATTAATATACAAAGGGATTGAGTATTAATTAATTTTGGGAATTGACCATAATTCTTTGAAATAGAACATAGTTAAACTAATTTTTGAATATGCATATAAAGAGTTTAAGTGAAATTGAACCTTAACTCTTCAACATCAGTGTTTTTCACCATTTTGATTTATTATTTGCTGATTTTATATTTCTTTTTAATTGAATTTGCAACAACCCTCTTTTTGATAGCTTGAATAGTGTTGATTTAACGAACTTAGTAATTGATAACATAATCCTCGTGGGAACGATACTTTACTCACTCTTTATTACTTTTGTCGATTTAGTGCACTTGTCAATATCCACATCAAGTTTTTGGCACCGTTGTCGGGGATTATTGTTATTAATATTAAATATTAGTTGAAAAGACACTAATTTAAGAATTTTTTCTTTATTTAATTTTCTTTTTAATTGTTTATTTTAATTTTAAATTTTAAATTTTCTTTTAAATTTTTATTTTTTTCTTTGTTTATTTTTATTAGTCATTTATTTTTATTTTTATTTTTATTTTTATTTTTTTCTTTACTTCACTCTAGTTTGGTTGTTTGTGTATTTATGCAAGGTTCTCTAGAGTCAAAAGAATTACTTTTTGATCCAGAGATAGAGAGAACAGTTAGAGCAAACAAGAAAGCAGCTAGAGAAAGGAAGAAGCTTGAAGAAACAGAAGCAAAGATGACAGAAATAGTTGTAACTGCAGAGCAAAAACACACATTGGCTGACTATGCTACTCCATCTACCGAAAATATTTCTACAGTATTATGCTTCCTGCTATTCAGGCTAATAATTTTGAGATTACACCAGTACTTCTACAGCTGGTGCAACATAATCAGTTTGGGGGAGGCAATGCAGAAGATCCAAACTTGCACATTGCAAATTTCTTACAGCTCTGCGATACTATTAAGTATAATGGCGTTACTGATGATGTCATTAGATTACGACTGTTCCCATTTTCTCTCAAAGACAAAGCAAAGAGTTAGCTACAAGCCCAGCCACAAGGGAGCATTTCTACTTGGGAAGATCTAGTTGGCAAATTCTTGACTCGATACTTCCCTCCATTAGTGTTTGTGAAGATGGGGGGTGAAATAGCTTGTTTCACTCAAAATCAAGGGAAGTCATTATATGAATCTTAGGAAAGATTTAAGGAGCTTTTAAGGAGATGTCCTCACCATACATTTGAGGTTTGGCAGCTGGTGCAAATTTTCTATAATAGTTTAAATCATCCTACCAGGGCTATGGTAGATGCATCTGCAGGTGGATCTTTAAATACCAAAACTCCTGAAGAGACTCTGGAATTGTTTGAGACCATGGCGACCAATGAATATTAGTTACCTAGTGGGAGAGCAGTCGTCAGACAAGGAGTGATGGAGCTTGGTACTCTCGATGCCTTACTTGCTCAAAACAAAAGTATTTCTCAGGAGGTAGCTAACGTTACCAAGCGAGTTGAGAGTATACAGGAAAATTCTGTGAACCACCAAGTATTAATTTGTGATTTCTGTGGAGGTAACCATGCTAATGGTGGGTGTGAGGCAAGCAATTCTGATTTCAGTTCTCAAGAGTAGGTAAATTATATGGGTAATCCTTCCATACCTCAGGGTGTTCCATTTTCAAATACATATAATCCAGGGTAGAGGAATCATCCCAATTTTTCTTGGAGTAATCAAATAGTGCCATTGAATCCTCAACCAGAGAAGAAGTCTCCTCTTGAGATTGTACTTTAGAAACTCTCTGTGTAGACATCTGCTTTTGTGCAATAGACTTCTGCTTTTATGGAGGAAACAAAGGTAAATTTTCAGAATCAAGGAGCTGTTATTAGAAATTTAGAGAATCAAGTGGGGCAGATAGCGAAACAGCTTCAAGAGAGACCTCCAAGCACCTTTCCGAGTGATATTGTCATTAATCTAAAGGAGCAATGTCATGCAATTACATTGAGAAGTGACAAGACTTTGGAAAGACAAGTAAAAGAAGCATCTAATTCGTCAAAAGTTGAAAAAACTGATGTTCCTGTTATGGATGTCTCAACTCAAGAGTGCTGTAATGAAGAAGCTAAAAAGGAGCAACCAAAGTGGTAGAGGAAGAAGAAGGAACGTGGGCAGAAAATAGTTAATCCTTCATTGTATGTTAGACTCTCGTTTCCTCAAAGGTTAAAGAAGGAGAACCAAGAAAAATAGGTTTCCAAATTCTTAGATGTCTTCAAGAAGCTGCAGATTAATATTCCTTTTGCTGAAGCACTTGAGCAGATGCCCTTGTATGCTAGATTCATGAAAGATTTGCTCTTAAAGAAGAGGAAGCTCAATGAAGATGAGACTGTGACACTTACTGAGGAGTGCAGTGCTATAATTCAGAGGAAACTACTACCTAAATTGAAAAATCCAGGTAGTTTTACTATTCCTTGCACTATTAGTGAGTTGACTATTGAGAAAGTTCAATGTGATTTAGGAGCTAGCATCAATTTAATGCCATTGTCAATTCTCCGCAAGCTTGGGATTGATAAAGTGAAGCCAACTACAATGTCTCTTCAATTAGCTGATCAATCAATTAAACATCCATATAGTATAGTGGAAGATTTGCTAGTGAAGGTGGACAAATTTACTTTTCCAGTTGATTTTGTGATTTTGGATATGGATGAGGACGCTAATATTCCTCTAATTCTTGGAAGACTATTCTTGGCTACTTCAGGAGCGTTCACTGATGTCCCTAGAGGAGAGCTCATTTTGAAGGTGGATGGTGATCAGGTGACAATTAATATTTTTGATAAATCTGCACCGACATCAGATCTTTATGCCCCTATCAAATGCATTCAAGATAAGCCTCTACAGGATTTGGCTAGTAAGATCCCTTCATCATCAATCAATGTTGATTTTCCCACTTCCAAGATTGTGGATGAAAAAGAGAAAGGTCGTCCTCTTTCAAAAATTACTGCAATTGAAAAAGATCCTCCAGCTTCTATTGATTTATTGCAGATTGATTCCAAAGGCAATGACAAAGTCTCAAAGGCAAAGAACTAATACGAGAAAAATGTCATCCTATTTCTCTTGCTTCAAGCCACATTGACTAGTTGAAAAGGTAACGTCGAGCAAATGACGTTAAACAAACACTTTTTAGGAGGCAACCTAAATTTTCTCTCTTTTTCTCTTTTAATTTTATTGTTGTTTTTATTTTGTTATTTCTTATTTTTCTGTTTTGTTTTGAAGGTAGTGATGAGTCGGCTTAGGTGCCTCCCTGAGTTCGGAGCCTTTGTAGGGGGATGTATATAGTTGTCAACCGCCAAAAAGAGTTTTTCGTTTCCTTTCTTGCATTTAATTCATTTAGTTGTTTATTTTTTATTTTATTTTACCATCATCACCTCTTTTGTGTTTTGAGTTTTTGTATTGATATTGTGCATGCCGGTGTGTTGAATTGAATATCCAATGATTGTTTGAATTTTTGATTTATCTGATTTCTTGGGATATCACATGAGAATTTATGAGTTGCATTTATCTCTATTGTTTCAATTGTGTATGGATGTTCTTCCTATCTTTATGATTAATAGACCTTAGAATTTAATTGCATGTCAAGCTTAGAGAAAGTTTATGAGATTGCATGTGTGTGAATGATTTTCATCTAGAAGTTGTTTGATTCTTTCTTGAGGCAAAATCCTAGGCAGTGTATGATTAAGGAAATGATAAGGGCCTTCTTTGGGCCATTTGAGCCTTTCAAGCTAACCTGTGAACATAGTATATCCTTAGGCCCCTTTTGCGGCCTTGTTATTGTTTGGCCTTTATTTCTTTTCTTTACCCACATTTTCCTTTTCTCATACCCATATGAAAAAAAATCCTCTCTTACATAACCTTTGTTGAGTGTATATCTTGTATTTTATTATTCAAGCCTTCGTTATTTTTATGTATGAAGTTTTGTGTAGCTGAAAATTTCAAAACAAAATTGAAAAAAAAGAATTTAAAAAAAAGGAGAAAGTTACCTAAAGTATTGCAAAGAAATAAGTTTGAGGGTAGAGATTGTTGAAAAAAAAAAGAAAGAAAGAAAGAAAAAAAAAGTGAATGTTGTGTTGATTCTTTTGCTCCGTTTTGCACTTGTTCAGTATTTTGAGGCTTGAATTGTGAAATTTACATGATTTTATATCTCAATTTTTGTTTTTATTTTCTACCACTTCTTTCTTAATTCATACCCGTGGCCTTACATTACAAGCTTATAAAGTCCCTTTTGATCCTTGATTGTGTGTTGTTTACATTAGTGGAGAGACAGATGAAAAACAACCCTATGGATGTGGATTTGATGTGCATTTGCAGTTTTATGAACCTATTTGAGCTTGTACTTTATGAGGAGATTGTGTCTTTCATTCATGTTTTTGGAAAGTCATTTATGCATAAGAGTTGCATGTGAGAGACGATGTGATAATTGGATTGTTCATGTGTAACACTTTGAAATTAGATTATGAAGCAATTTCTAAGGATATGTATGATATTCACTACCTGGTGTTGCCAGGTTTTGGTTGTATGTTTTGAGTTGTTATTTGTTTAGTCTTTTTGTTTTTGATTTTCTTTTTACTTGAGGATAAGCAAAAGCTTAAGTTTGGGAGAGTGGTGAACCTGCAAAAATTCATATTTTTACGGTTCAAAGTCTTGGATTTTCGTTCTCTTTTAATCTTTTTTATTAAGTTTGATCTCAAGTTTCTTTTATTTTTAGTTATTTTATATTATGTTTTAATTGTATGTTTTTTTATGTGTTTTTGATAGGTAATTATGCATGGAAGAAGACTGGACAATTGCATAAGACACAGAGCTGAAGTTACATTTTGGTGGTCCAGCGCCCAGACGCTGGAAAGCTAGTGCTTAGGCACTGGCAAGGAAGAGGAGGAGGTCTTTTGGGCATTTAGCGCCTAGGCGCTGAAGTCAGAGCGCCTAGGCGCTCGATATGTAAACATCGTGGTTTTAATGGGCTAGCGCCTAGGCACTGGTAACGTAGCGTCTGAGCACTGGCTATGCAAAAAGCCCATGTTATTTTCTTATAAATTCATAAGTTACGCCAAATGCAACACACACTTGGATAGAACGTAGTAGTCGTCAAGATGCACAAACCCTAATGTGGTATGGGCGCAATTAGGCTTGAAGATTAAGAATTTTCTTTAACCTTTCCACCTTTCTACAATGAAGTTTGTCATATTCTTCCCTTTATGTTTTTCTTTTTCTATGTGTAACTAATTTTTCCTTTGTTATGGGGATGATGGATCTTGTTCTTGAATAATGTAACTTTCTTTTATGGGTTTAATCTATGTTTCTTTTTCGTGATTTACGTGTTTATCTCTATTCTTAATACTTTTCTAAACCTGATCAATTTGGGAATGATCTTTTGGGTTAATGTATAATTTGAAAAAATTTACATGAACCTAGAACTTGTGATAAACACCATAATTTCTGCAATTGCTAAGAATAGATGTTGTGGGTTATATGGTCTTTATTTTAATTCCCTTGTTCTTGAAAATGTCTTTCTATTTAGAGTTAGACTAAGGGATTAATTAATTCCAAACAGTGTAAGAGGATTAATATACTAAGAGATTGGGTATTAATTAATTTTGGGAATTGACCATAAATCATTGAAATAGAACATAGTTAAACTAATTTTTGAATGTGCATCTAAAGAGTTCAAGTGAAATCTGAACCCTAACTCTTCAACACCATTGTTTTTTACCCTTTTGATTTATTGTTTGCTGATTTTATATTTCTTTTTAATTGAATTTGCAATAATCCTTTTTTCGATAGCTTGAATAGTGTTGATTTAATTAACTTAGTAATTGATAACATAATCCTCGTGAGAATGATATTTTACTCACTTTTTATTACTTTTGTCGATTTGGTGCACTTGTCAATATCCACATTAGAAGGCTTTAAGTATTCATGGTAGTCTTCATTCGCATAACATGTGTGTTTTCCCTTTATGATTCATTGTCATTGTTCATGAGCCACATGTTAATAGATGCTTGTTTGATTGAGCTCTTCCTTTTCACCTGAATTTTCTATGGTTGATGCATCTGACTTGATTTGGGGTTGATTAAATTGAATATGATCTGATTTATGAGATTAAAAGGGTCATTTAAGTTAATGATTGTGAATTGATTCATGTGAATGTGTTACAACCTAAGCTTTTTTGCTCTTTTATTTCCTCATTCAGATGATTTTTCATTTTAATTGTTGCATAACAATGACTTTGATGGCTTTGTATTAATTGTGGTATTCTATTTTGAGTTAATCAATTTCATGCCCTTGCTTGCCTTCGTATGAGTGGAAACTATTTGATAAAATGCTTAAGCCAATTTGAATTGTTATGATGTTGAAAGTTTTCCTAGTGTGTTAATCCAAGTTCTCAAATTAAATCAAGTATTTTTTTGTTGAAATAAAATAAATCACTATTTTAATAAAGTCCCAAAACTCATTTTTTTATAAATAATTTAAATTATAAAGTTTGATTTAATCATAATGAACTCGATAACCAATGGGTGACATCTCTAGCATGACGTTGAACTTCAGCTATTCAAACCTTAACGGAATTAACAAAGTCACGACGACTTGTTACTTCAAATTTTTTAAATCAAAATTAAATTAAATTTTTAATTAAAATCAACTCAATACACAAGTACTTTTTAAAAGAACTATATGGCTTTGAGTTCTTAATTGTATCAGGAGATACGTAGGCGCACAAGTCAAGTAAAAAATTTATTTTACTTAATTTATTCGTTCTTATTTTATTTTATTAAAAGGGGTGAAATGAATATTTAAATATTTTAAATAATTACACAATTATCTTAGGGTAATCGTTTTAGGGTAGATGTATTAGGAGTGCTGTGGGGTTTAAGTCTCCATCTTTCCTTATGCATAATTAGACTCCTGAATCTGAATTTTTGAATGTAGACAATTTTTCTTAAGTTTTCCAATTCTTCTTAATAAAAAAATAAAATTGGTGGCGACTCCTAATTTTTTTTAATTTAAGTTGCTATATCTGCCGCGATTACGGTCATGACAGGGTTAGTTATAAAATTAAAAGTATATTAAAAAATTAATTCTGAAAAATTAGATATGGACACTTTCCGTCTCTAAAAGTTAGAGACAGATACATTTCCATCTCTAAATTTAGAGACAGAATTAGAGCCAGATTATGTTTGTCTCTACTTTATTTTATGAAAATTATTGGTAACTAGATTTGGATTACTTAGAGACAGACATTTTAACATCAAAGACGAAAACATCTCGCCTCTAATTTAATTACTATTATATCTATCTAATAAAAATTGACAAATTTCGTAGCTATTTAAAGACGAAAGTTTTAGTTAGAGACAACAAAAATTTGTCTCTAATTAGAGACAAAATTAACTTTTTTGAACCTAAATAATCAATGATGCCACTTTTTGCCATGTTTTTGTTTCCATCGCTAATTATTTAGAGATGGAATTTTTACGTTAAAATTCATCTCTAAATTCGAATTCTCTAGTAATGATTGTATTTTGTCATTAGTAATTGTTGATTGATCAATTACACTGTACTGTTGATCCTAAGATGGGAATGCTAATATGCATCCTCCAACTTGCGAGGGGTGTTACAATATAGTTTGGTTAATTAGTGATTAGTTAGATGCATATGTTATTAGTTAGTGGTTAGTTACTCTCCTTACTCTATATAGGCCATCTTAGGCATGTATCACATATTATCATTAAGTAGCTTTTAGTTCCTCATTTTTCACTTTTTCTCAGATCTCTTGTAGGTCATGTTATGTTTCCCAACAATATCATGCTTTAAAGTATAATGTAAAGGATGCATGTTTATAATTGTATCGCCACTTTTTCACACTTTTCATTTTTTGGTAATGACAATATGTATTGGGTTATGCCTTATGTTAGGTTTGGGCTAAGCCCATTTGAGAAGTTAAAAACCAAAAAAATAAAATAAGTGTGGGTGTGTGCATGTGATAGCATGAGGGGAAAAGGGAGAGAGGGATTTAAAAGCTTGTTTTAATCTTCTTCATTTTTTTGTGTGTAAGAGCAGCACCGAAACAAGGTTCAAAGCGTAGGTTTGCTATATATATGGAGATTAGATTCATGTAAGGCTTGAAAAAAAGGTAATTTTGTTATTTTGAGTGTTGTGTAAGATGGAGAAAATTTGTATGTGTTTGTTTGAGTGAAAAATATTACTTTGTGAGATTTGATGTATCAGGGTTTTTGAGTTTGTGAACGATATTTTAATATTAGTTATTGTAATTGATGTTTGAATCTAGTGGATTGATTTGATAAGTCGTTGACATAGGCAGTGAAGGCCGAACCACGATAAATTTCTTGTGTTGTTGTGCTTGTCTATTTGCTTGTTTTTCTTGTGGGTGGGGGATTTTTTTCCAACAACTGGTATCAGACCCAATTCTAATCCTGCTTCTGGTGTTTCTATTTTTTATTGCAAAGATGCAAGGTTTAGGAAGCAATAAATTTAAGGTAGAGCTCTTTGATGGCAAGAGGAATTTTAGCCTATGGAAGAGTAATGTGAAGGATATTTTAGTGCAGCAGAAACTAATTAAAACTCTAAATGAGAAGGAAAAGAAGCCTGAGAAGATGACAGATGAAGAACGGGAAGAGTTGGAGATGAAGGCGGTTAGTATGATTCGACTATGCCTAGCACCTAAGGTAAAATACAATGTTCAAAATGAAACTTCTGTTGTTGATTTATGGAAGAAATTAGAGAATGTGTATATGTTTAAGTCTTTCACAAACCGTTTGCTTTTAAAGAAAGAATTGTATCAATTGAAGATGGATAATGGTGTAGACATTAGAGATCACTTGAATTTTTTTACAAAGTTGATTACACAATTATCTAGCATTGGTGTGAAAGTTGATGATGAGAATAAAGCTTTGTTGTTGTTGTCGTCTCTTCCAAACACTTATGAGAGTTTAGTCACTGTTCAGTCTGACAGAGATATTTTGGTTGCTAGATCTGATCGTGGTAGGAATATGTCTCGTGGCAACTTTTCAGGTAGGGATAATTCAAGATCAAGTTCTATGCTAAGGTCGAATTATAAAGAAAAGCAGTGCTATTATTGTCGAGAGATGAGTCATATTAAATTTATTGCAAGAAGCTGAAAGTAGACATGGAAGAATTTGAAAAGAGTAAATGAAAAGAGAAGTCTAAAAATGTTATAGCTGTTGTACAAGAACCTTTGGGTTATGAAAATGAGTTATTGATGGTTGAAGAAGACAATAGTGCCTATAGTGATTGTTGGGTTTTAGATTCTGTTTGTTCTAATCATGTTTGTTCCACGAAGGAATGATTTGACACGTGTAATGCAGGTGGTGATGAAGTAGTGAGATTGATTAATAGTAATTGCTTGAATGTTGATGGAAAAGGTACTGTGAAAATTAAGATACATAATGGTTTTGTGAAAACACTTGGTGATGTGAGACATGTGCTTACACTTAGAAGGAATTTGATTTCTTTGGATAGACTTTATGCATTGGGATATGGATATTTTACAAAAGGGAGTTATGCAAGTTTGTAGAGGCTCTTTGGTGATAATGAAAGGTAAGAAGATTTATAGTAATTTGTACAAATTAATGGGAGATACTTTGATAAGAAAAGGCCATGGTGGAGCATGTAGTAAAGTGAAGAAAGTGGAATGTGTGTATATGTCAAAGAAGAAAGTAACATTTGTAGATACTTTGATAAAGCTTACTGGCATTTGTTATTGACACTTGCAATTTGTTCCAATCACAGGACAAGGTGGAGATTTATTGGGTTATGTCTTGTGTTGGGTTTGGGCTAAGCCTATTTGAGAAGTTAAAAACTAAAAAATAAAATAAATAAATGTGGTGTGTGTGCGTGCACGTGACAACATGAAGGGAAAAGGGAGAGAGGGATTTAAAAGCTTGTTTTCATCTTCTTTATCTTTTTTTTTGTGAGAGCAGTGTCAAAACAAGGTTCAGAATGTGGGTTTGCTATATGTATGGAGATTGGGTTGATGTAAGGCTTAAAAAAAAGGTGATTTTGTTATTTTGAGTGTTGTGTAAGATGAAGAATATTTGTAAGTGCTTGTTTGAGTAAAAAATATTACTTTGTGAGATTTGGTGTATTGGGATTTTTGAATTTGTGAGCGATATTTCAATATTAGTAATTGTAATTATTGTTTGAATCTAGCAAATTGATTTGTGAAGTCGTAGATATAGACTGTGAAAACCAAACCACGTTAAATTTCTTGTGCTATTATGTTTGTCTATTTGCATGTTTTTCTTGTGGGTGTAGAATTTTTTCCAACAATATGAAAGTTTAAACTTTTAACTTTTCATTTAAAAAAGCTTGCAATTTTACAAAAATTACTCATGTCTTACTAAAAAATACTCAATTATCTTAAATTCTTACATCAATAAATCAATAAATTTTGTACAATTCAACCATGTATTTGTGTTGATGTACAATTTGCATAACAACTTGATGATATAAAAATAACATTTTTATATGACTCAGACATTTTGGTGCATAGTCGAATACTTACTTCGAGATATTTATATAATTCAATTAGAATTTGCATAAGGTTTTTGAAATAATGTATTCAATTTACCAAAAGTGGTAATTTCGATTTGGTATCAAGATGACTTTGAATTGAAGTTAACAGTTAAAACTATCAAATGACAGTTTCGATTTGATATTAGAAATAATATTTTGGAGACTTCGAATATGAGTTGAACATTGAGATTTTAAAAGTAGCTACACTTAGCAAATTCTTGAAGGATAGAGGAGTTCGACTAGATGGAAAATCAGAAAGTGGTTGAAGAATCAAAGTTTGAATTCAAAAAGAAAATTTTTTTGAATTTGAATTAGAAGTTAACAACGATTGCAGATGTTAGATCAAGACAACTTAAGGATTAATGGTTAAGATTAAGCAGTTACTTGTAGTACGAGGATCGCTGACAAGGATTTGATGGTTATTAAACAAATATTACTAATCATTTAGTAGTTATCTTTGTTTTAGACACATGACAAGATCTTGTAAAAAGGGTAGTTACTTAGGAAGTCTATAAATACCAAGAAGATGGAAACGTTTAGGGGTTGGAAATTCATTGCTCACAAACACTTGTAAACTCACGCTCTCACGTCCATTGACATTTCGAGCAAACAGCACATAAGTCTAGTCCATTATGTTTTCATCCACTTTTATTTCTGTACAATTTATTAATTCAATGCAAGTTTATCTTCAATTCATTTAATTTCAGTCATTTTACTTTATTGCAACTCTTTTCTACTCTTGATCAAGTGTTTTCCCAGATCATTTGATTTCTTTTAATTGCTTTCTTTACTTTTTGCAAAATTCTTTTCTACTCCTGATCAAGTGTTCTTTTGGGATCATTTGATTTCTTTTTAATTGCTTTCTTTACTTTCTTATAAGTTATATACTTATATTTACTATTCATTGCATGTATTTTAAATTGTTTTACTCTCTATTCTTTACTCAGTATTTTACACTACTCAAATCACGTATAAACATTTGATTTTGAATTTACATAATCTTCTGAACTTTGAAATCATCATTTACATCCTTTTAAGATATTAGCTTAGACTAGAATCCCAAGAGGAAGCGATTCCCTTCCCCGAATTGAGATCGAGAATCAAACTTTGTCAAGAGACAAAGGGTTTACCTTAGTCTAATTAGTTATTGTCAAAAATTTTGGTAAACAAATTGGCACGTCTGATGGGACTGGTTAATTAAGATCTTAAGGGATTTTGAAGTTTATGCGTTTAAGAAATGGTAGAATACTGCTAAATATGTCTGAGAATACATCTTTGAATGCTCAGAACCCTCAAGTAGGGAATAATGGAGGCAATAATAGTAGAGATACTATAGTATCTGCACCACAGGCCTTAGAGCCCGTGATCAATGAAATCACAAAAGCCAACTAGAACTCTTGGGGTAAATGGAACTGCATCTTTGTTTGGGTTGCCTCCTGGGTTTACTCCCCAGAATGTCACGCACAACATAGATACTGCCCAGGCCACATATACAAGTCCTATACTAAATGTTTCATTAAGAAATCAAATGGTAAATGCTAGCAGCCAAATTGCGGGAACAAGTACCAATCGAACTGATAGGCAAAATATGGGAACACCAATATTCCCTAACATGCCTAGAGATATGTCTTTGATTCCTTCAGGGAACACGAATACAGCTTTGAATAATATCAGGTAACAGATTGATGAAAGTAATCATAAGATGGTCCATATATTGACTCAGCAGATGACTACTGTTATAACTCCACTCATCGAATCAACCAATAATACTTACACCACATTGGCTAGACAAATAGGTAGGATTGTAGATGTTTTTGGTAACCCAGAAGTTTTTATAGGTAATCAAAGGGTAGACAATCAGTCTGTGCCCCAAGAGAACACCCAGTTGGTGAATAATCCCAATATTAACAATGCAGTTGAGGACAACCAGTTTAAGGAAATTCCACATGGCTCAAATATAGGATTTTGTATGGTCAATCAAAATCAAGATACCGATAACCTCCTAGAAAGGATTAGACTTAATAATCTTGGGGGGTAACAGAATATTAATTAGGCAGTTGAACAAGTGTTTAATAGATATGGATTTAATGTGGGATATGTGAATAAACCCTATTTTGTGCCAGCTTTCTCTGAGTTTATCCAACAAGTAGAATTGCCTAGAGGATAGAAGGCACCTAAGATTTCTAGTAAATTTGCTAGGGAAAGTGGAGAATCAACAGTAAAACACATTGCTCGATTTACAATAGAAGCAGGAGATGTAGTAACAAATGAATATCTGAAGATGAAATATTTCCCTAGCTCTCTAACTAAAAATGCTTTTACTTGGTTTACTACTCTCCTACCAAATTCGATTCACTCTTGGAACCAGTTGGAAAGAAATTTCCATGATCAGTTCTTTAGAGGAGAGACAAAAGTAAGTCTCGTGGATTTGTTTAATATTAGAAGAGGATATGAGGAGTCAATAGATGATTACTTGGCCAGGTTTAGGTAGATGAAGGCTAGGTGTTTTACTGTCATTCCTGAGTCTGAGGTAGTAAAAATGGCTACTGGTGGTTTAGATTATTCCATTCGAAAGAAACTAGTTAACCAATAAATCCTTGACATGTCTCAACTTGCTGATAAAGTAAGACAAATTGAGCAACTAAAACTCGAAAAAGAAAAATTTAGGAGAAATTTAAGAAAAGAAAAAATTACATATGTCGAAACTCTTGATAGCAAGGATAAGTATGGTACGCAATCGAAAGACAATAAAGTAGCCTATGTCGAAATCGATGAAAATGAAGATAACAAGGATAATGAGATTAATATAGTAGAATTAAAATCTGGCTCTCTTTATACTTGCTCATCTTTAATGCCTAATCGAATGAAGGACAAGATGAAGTCCTCCAATAGGTTAGCTTATACTTTCAATATTTCTAAGGCTGATTTAATTTTCGATGTCTTGTTAAAAGATAAGAAAATTAAACTTCCAGATGGACATAAAATCCCTTCGCTAGAAGAAATAAATGGTCGAAGATATTGTAAGTATCATAATAGATATGGACATTCGACTAACAACTATATATGTTTCAGGGATTTAATTCAGAAAAGCATTATGGAAGGAAGATTGAAATTCGAGAACAAGAAGAACATGAAGGTGGATGTAGATCCATTCCAAGTAAATGCTAGCTATATCGAGCCAATGGGCTTCACTGAGGTTAATATGGTCGAGGTAGGAGAGTCATTTCCTGACCTCATTGATCACAGCCCTGTTGTATTCGAGGCTACAGAAGAAGAAGTTTTCCCCAAGGCTGGGGAGATTCTAGTCAAATTCCTTTCTAAGAAAGAAAGAAGGGGAGAAGGAAGTCTCCCTGTGTCCCAGATGTAGTGCTGTCTTCAACAGGTTGGCTGCCAAGTCTTATCAGGCAGCCTTGAAGCAGAAGCAGAAGGAGAAAACCATTGCAAGAGCTTCCATTAGTATCAATAATCAGCCAACAAACTACAATGCCATGGTAATGTAAGGATCAGAGGATTCTAGGAAGGGGAAGATGAGGGTTCCCCCTACAAATGTGGCCTTTAATCAATGGGTCAAAGAACAATTCACGACCTTACCAGTTTTAGAATAGGCCGTACTGGCCAAAATTCAAACATGGGATGAGTCTTTTTAACATGAATCCAAACACACAGTTTTGAGGGGATAGTTCGAACCCAAACCAGGGTTTGACCCCGTATATATCGAAGTCTCAATGGCGCAAGGCGCAGAAGCTGCGACAACAGCAGCTACAACAATAGGCATTAGCTAAGATGCAATAACAACAAAGATCATTTGCCCAGGTGGTTCGAGGACCACCCTTGAAAGCATAAAAATAAAAACCTCTAAGTCCAATGGATGAGGACGTTATCACAGATTCATTCGAATCTGGGTTTAAAGATGATCTCGACATAATTTTTGGTGTCAATATTATGTCTCTTCTTCCTTATAACTTTGCTATTTCAGGTGATCAGGAGGTAAATCAGGAAGAAGATTTTGAAGATGATTTAGAAGAGACCAATTGGTATATGGTCGAAGAAGATACAGTCGAAGTGATGGAAAATTCGACAGTCTTCAATACTCCATCCCATGACATGAAGAGCCATCTTCGCCTACTTTTTATCAAGGCAACAGTAAATGGTAAATTAGTGGGTAACGTATTAATAGATGGAGGAGTTACCATTAATATTTTACCAAAGAATTTACTGAAATAATTTGGCAAGTCAGAGGCTGATTTGTTGCCTCATAATATGGTGGTAACAGATTTTAATGGCAGATCCTCCACATTAGAAGGGGCTATTATTCTCGATGTCAAAGTGGCTTCAGTAGCAAAGTCAACTTTGTTCATAATGGTTCCTTCGAAGGCCAGTTACAATCTGCTTTTGGGTAGGGAGTGGATTCATGCTGTTAGTGTTGTTCCTTCGACTGTCCATCAGAAGATGTTCCTGTGGAATCAAGTTGGGGAACTCGAGATGGTTGAAGCTGATGACACCCTTTGCCATGTCAATCAGAACTATGCAGATTTACAAATATATATGCCTGGTGTTAGACCATTCCCTATCTAGGATTCAGCAGCGCTCGACAGGAAGGGAGTTGAAATGTTGGCTCTTACCCCAATAGGTTTCTCTGTTATTCCAAAAGCTTATTCATTTCAGTTTCGAAATTGTAATGACTCTAGGGCGTACAGACGCCTATTTAATATTTCAGGTCGAGTATATTCGGCTTTAAGTTGTAATAATGGAACTTAAAAGCCATGTGGCTAGAATCTCAGCCTATATGGCTGAAAATCGCACAGAAAAGTGTGATTTCGAGTCAGTTGACTCGAATTTCAGCTTATATGGCTGAGAAATTTGGTACCAATGAAAGGTACAAACTTGGATTGTATTTATGATGATTCCCCTTTAGGATTCTAACAGACTCCTCTACCTGAGATTAAGAGAGTAGAGGTACAAGATCCTTTAGAGGAAATTAATTTAAGAAATGATGTAATAAATAAGCCTACTTTCATAAGTAGTTTAATAAATTCTAATTTCAAGTACAAGTTAATTCATTTGCTCGAAGAATATAAATACTGCTTTGCATGGGATTATGAGGAAATGCCTGGGCTTAGTCGAGAGTTAGTGGAACACAGACTACCAATTCGAGCAGGACAAATACCAATCAAACAAGCACTAAGAAGGTTTGCCCCCGAAGTGGTGTTAAAAATTAAGGAGGAAATCGAAAGATTACTAAAGGTTAATTTTATTTGAACTGCTAGGTATGTTAACTGGATTTCTAATGTTGTTCCTGTTATGAAAAAGAATGGTAAGTTAAGAGTATGCATTAATTTTCGAGATTTAAATTATGCTACCCCTAAAGATGAATATCCTATGCCTATTGCTGACATGTTGATTGATTCAGTTTTAGGTCATGAAATTTTAAGTTTTTTGGACGGTTATTTTGGGTATAATCAAATTTACATTGCAGAAGAGGATGTGGTGAAAACAACGTTTCAATGTCCAGGATCAATTGGCACCTTCAAATGGATAGTCATGCCTTTTGGATTAAAAAATACTGGGGCCACATATCAAAGAGCTATGAATACTATTTTCCATGATGTCATTGGTAAATTCAGGGAAGTTTACATTGATGATGTGGTGATAAAATTGAAATCAGAACAAGAGCATCTTTCGAATTTGAAGCAATCATTCGAAAGAATAAGAAAACATGGGTTGAAAATGAATCCTCTTAAATGTGCTTTTGGTATTTCTGTAGGAAATTTCCTGGGATTCTTGGTTCAGAAAAAAGGAGTAGAGGTAGATCAGAACAAAGCAAAAGCTATTCTGGAAGCATCACCTCCTTCGAATAAGAAGTAGCTCTAGTCTTTACTAGGAAAAATTAATTTCCTAAAAAGATTCATTTTGAATTTATCAAGAAAAACCAAAGTTTTCTCTTCACTCTTGAAACTCAAAGCTGAAGAAAAGTTTCGTTGGGAAAAGGAACATCAAGCGGCTTTCGATCAAATCAAGAAGTGCTTGGCTAATCCTCCAATAATGACACCCCCACTACTTGGATGTCCCTTGAAGTTGTATATTTCAGCATCAAATGAAACGATTGGGTGTATGCCAGTACAGGAAGATGGGAATGGAATCGAAAAAGCTATCTATTATCTTAATAGAGTTTTAGTCGATGATGAAACAAGATATAGTGTAATTGAGAAATTATGCTTAGCCTTGTACTTTTCTTGCACTAAGTTAAAATATTATGTAAAGCCACATGATGTACTTGTTGTTTCAAAAATTAATATAATAAAGAATATACTGACCAAACTTATCTTGCATGGTAGAGTAGGAAAGTGGGCTCTTGTTTTAACAGAATTTTCTTTAAAGTATATACCACAAAAGGCCGTGAAAGGTCAAGTGTTGGCAGATTTTTTGATTGACCACCCTTGTGTTGACGTCGAAGAAAAAGATATTGTCTATGTTGGTGTAAAATCGTGGAAATTATATTTCGACGGATCAAAACACACTGGAGGTGTGGGACTTGGAGTTCTAATCGTATCACCAGTTAGGATTCCAACTAAATTTTTATTTGAATTAAAATATAAATGTTAGAATAACGAAGCAGAGTATGAAGCTTTAATAGCTGGTTTACAAACTTTAATTTCACTCAAGGCCAGAATTATTAAAGTTTTTAGTGATTCTCAGCTAGTTATTAAGCAATTGACCCGAGAATATAAATGTGTTAATCATAATTTATTCAAGTACTTTGTTTTTGCAGCAAGGTTGTTGAGTGAATTTGACGAAGTAATTTTGCAGCATATTCCAAGGGAAGAAAATTTTCAAGCTAATGAGCTTGCTCAAATAGCTTCAGGTTACAAGATTTCGACTACAACTTTGGTTAAATTAATCGAAATTAGAGAAAAATTATATCCGTTCGAAAGTATAGAAGTATGTTTGCTCGAGAATATTGATGATGATGATTGGAGAAAGCCAATTATTAATTATTTACAAAATCCAAATATATTAGTTGAAAGAAAATTAAAATATAAAGCTCTACATTATATTATAATGGGAGATTCACTTTATAAAAAGTCAATGGATGGAAATTTATTGACATGTTTGAGTGAAAAAGAAGCATATACAGCCTTGGCAGAAGTACATGAAGGCATTTGTGGTGTTCACCAAACTGGTGACAAAATGAAATGGGTATTACGCAGACAGAGGGTTTATTGGCCTACAATGGTAAAGGATTGTCACTTGTACGCAAAGTCGTGTGAGGAATGTCAAAGGCATGGAAACATTCAGCATGTTCCCGCAAGTGATTTACATTTAATTATAAAACCATGGCCGTTTCGAGGATGGGCTATTGATTTAATAGGCCAGATTCATCCTCCATCTTCTAAAGGGCACAGGTATATTTTAGTTGCCATTGACTATTTTATGAAGTGGGTTGAGGTAATTCCTTTAAAAGATGTTACTCAACAGGAGATTATTAACTTTATCGAAGAAAATATTATTTATAGATTTGGTATTTCGCAAACTCTAACTACTGACCAAGGCATTGTATTTACTGGTCGTGTTATTAGTGAGTTTGTTAAGACAAGGAATATTAAACTTCTCACCTCGACCCCTTATTACGCGCAAGCCAATGGGCAGGTCGAAGCCGCTAATAAGATTTTAATCGATTTAAGAAACATGTGGGTCGAAAACCAAGAAGTTTGCATGAGACTTTGAGCCAAGTTTTATGGGCTTATCGAAATTCTCCTAAGGAAGCTATTGGTACAATGCCATATCATTTAGTTTATGGTCATGATACTGTTTTGTCAATTGAAATCAATCTTCAGTCAGTTAGGTTACAACATCAAAATGAAATTCCTACCCAAGATTATTGGGATTTGATGTTTGATGAACTAAATCAGTTAGATGAAGAAAGATTAATTGCTCTGAAAAATTTAATTCGATAAAAGGAAATAGTTGCAAAATTTTATGATCTTCGAGTCAAAAGAAAAGAATTTGCTTTAGGTGATTTAGTTTGGAAGGTTATTTTACCTATGGAGAAGAAATCGAAGTTATTTGGAAAATGGTCACTTAATTGGGAAGGGCCATATCGAATCGAAACGGTTTATTCTGGTAATGCGTATTCGATTAAGAATATAATTTCAAATGAAAAGATTCCTTCGATAAATGGTAAATATTTGAAGGTATATAGGCCAACTATTCATGAAATTAAGATCTTGTAGAAAGCATAGCTTCGATTTAAGATAGAACAAAACTTGAAATTGTCATTACAAAAATAGATATGTGAAGTTTATTAGAGCCTTACAAATAAAGAGGCCCAAACATTTAAGATTCTAGCCTTTTCCTTAGAATCTGCCTCGAGGGAAGGGGCTAAATCTTGAATAGCCTGTTTCACCTGATTACCTTCATTGTTCAATCAGTGATAGTCCTCGTCGAGGGTTCATTCTTGATTTGCACAATCTTCAGCAAGGGCTCGAAGTTCACCTTGTTCTTCTTCAAGCAATCGAAGTTCTTGTTTAAGCTCAGCAATTCTTTCATCATTCTGATTAATATTTTGCTAAGTTGATGAAAAAACAGAGGAGAATTTTGAACGTTTTCTTTTGACCTTAGCAACATTTATCATCAGTTGTTTCTTCTTTTCGACTAATGCTTGATTATTGGTGATAACTTCATCAATACTAAGAAGTTTGGTTAGCAAATCCTTTGTGAGGTTAGTTAATTCTTTAACCACTGATTGGGCATTTTAATCTAAAAGATGTTTGCTTTAATTCAGTTAGTCAAGAAGGCAAGACAATTTTTCCCTGTTGTCTTGGGCAGTCATGATTTGGTCTACCCCAAGGTTGGAAAAATCAATCAATTCTCTTAAAAGTTGGGGGGCAGATATGCTTTGAACTTCAACTTCAGAATGGGCTATAGAATTATGGGATTTCGACGACAGAAATCGTTTAGATAGAATATCTTCCAATCGTTTCTGAATGTCATTGTCATCCTCGTCGTCATCAATGCATATAGTCTCTGCTTCTTCCTCAAAAGAAATCTCAGCTTGTACTGATTAAACTTTGGCAAAAATAGAAAGAATAACCTTAGAGACTTAGATGGCTTCAATCGAGATAGGAGCTTCGATGTCAATAGGAGTGGTAGCTTTAGGAGAATTGGTCTCCTGCAATTTGAGAAAATTATATCTATGAAAGGTTTTGATCTGAGTATAATAAAAGTTTAAATTGATTGTAAACCTGTGGATTTGTCTCGATGAAAGGAACTATGGATTTGGGTCCACTTTTTGAGGCAGTAATTACCTGGAAAATGTGGGGACAAGGTTAGGATAATTCAAAATGAATAAAGTCTTGGATAAATTCAATTCAGTAATCAGACCTCAGCATTTGTGTCGAGGGGGTTGTCTTGAGCTTTAGTGTTAGGGCTTTTTTCGGTTTCGATCTCAGTTTCAAGCATCTCGTCGAAGCGATAGCTTAAACCTGAAGATGCTTCTGGCCCAGAGGTGGGTTGGTTTGGAAGGAGATTTGAATCCCTTGGAGGGGAAGGGATAGGAGAAGGTGTCCTGAATCTTCTTGAGGATATTGGAGTAGATTCCCTATGTTCTTTAGGATTAATGGTTTTTAATATTTTGAATGTAGCATTAATGGTTTTTAAGATTTCGAATGTTGAGATAATATAAATAAGACTCACTATTGAAAGGTCAGCTCTTTGAGTGTCAGATGATAATCCTACACTTTTCGAAGTAACGGGTTCTTTATCCTCTTTTGAGGGTTCATCAAAACTTTCAGAAATGACAATTTGTGCCTGCTTCGATATGATGTGCTTTATAAGTCCAGTTCTTTTTGGGTCTTCATCAATTGTTTTTTCCTAAAAAGAAAGGATTACAAATAGGCCCGATATGAAATATACATGTATATATAATCATAATAAGGGTCCTTTATCCTGATTTAAGGGAATGAAGTTATTTCGATCACCTTCTTTTTTTCAGGTACCTTTGAAGGTCTTGGAGGGGTTTTTTCGATGGTTGGGACGAGGAAGTCGTCCCTATAGTCTTCGACTTAGTTTTCTGAATTTTGCTTGGCCTTTGGGGCTCATCTTCCTAGTTTTTGCTTTCAGCTTCCATTATTTTACTCCTTTTTGAAACTGCATTATACTAAGTTTAGAGATAATGGTTAGAATGCTAATAAAGGATATAAAGATAAGGGACTTAAGACTTTACAATATGGTGGATATTTTATTACTCAAGTGTATCCATAAATTAGAACTTGGCAGGTGTCCAAATAACAGTTGGCAAAGGTTACTTCTCGTTTCTTCGAATCCTTAACAACACCTAACGCTCCACCTTTGGGGTCTAGATATCGATTGGCCATACCATAGGGAGCATTGGGAAGTGAAGGAAACTTTAGTGGGGTTTCAAATCTTTTAAATGAAGCTAAGGGATTCGAAATCAGCGCACCAATGAAACGAGCATAACATAATTGATGGTGTTCTGCTTTCTTTTGTTTTAGGACTTGTTCTGCCTCTCGAACCACCAGTCTTAAGTTTCAAGGGTCATATTTGACTTTGAAGAATTTTTCAAATCTAGAAATCTCTTTAAGATGCATACCTTTAGATTTCTTGCTAGCCACTCCTGTTTGCACAGATGAAGATGAATTAGTAAATCGTTGGAAACACTCTTCAATTGTAGGCTTCATGGAAAAGTAATATTTTCTCCACCAATTTTCGAATCCCTGAGTCGAGTAGAATGATGGAGCGCATTCGAAGGGATTGAAACCTTCTCTCCTTGTAATATTTTGCTTCAAAAAGCATTTGTATTGTGCCAGATCCCTAACTTTAGATTCACATATTTGATGTTCATCTTTTAGAGAGATTGGAGAAGGGATATATTAAGAAAACCCAAGTTATCTTGAGGCATAAGAAGGAAGGTAGAGTTGAAGGCTGAAGTCATTCGATTTAGGAAGACCAGGAGATAAGATTTGGGTAGTAAAGGTATGAGCCCATATTTCTAAATTTTCTGATTGTGCCCCAGGAGTGTCACAGGAAAATGGTTCTCGAAATCATTTTGGACCACAGTTACGGAGAGCAAAGGAGGAGAAATCGAAATTGTTAGATTGAGATTGGTGGTGCATTTTCATGAATAATGAGAATAAAAATTTAAAATCTTCGATTTCATTGCCTGGCTGTGAGGCATAGCAAAATTGAGACAATCGAGGACCTTCGATATTTGTGTAATTGGTGGCTGAACTGGAACTTTGCAGGTATGGTTTGAAGATGGCATTTAGCCAGAGTTGTAATAACCAAAAGGGACCTCCAAGGTTAGTAAGAGGTTTGTCATTTAATCAAAGAAGATTTATTACTTCTGTCATGGAAGAGTATAATTGAGTAAGGATCAATTTGCTCAAACAAAAAGGAACACCCTCATGGAGAAAGATGGCTAATGGAAAAAGAGATTTTGGAATCTGAAGTGATTTAGTGCAAAAAACAAAGGCACTAAGCCAGAATATTAGAAATACTATATGTTCTTCATCAGAAACTTCCATGGTGTCGAGATAATTGTTCTAAATAAAGGCTGTATAGGTGAACTTCGAAAAGTTAGGCTCGATGGAAGTTCTAGGACTCGAGGTGCTCTTGACTATTCTTCCAACAGGTTTAAGGCTAGTAATGGCTGCGACGTTGAAAAGGGTTGGGGTTAGCATCCTATAAGGGACGTGAAAAGAATTTGTGGATCTGTTCCAGAAAAAGAAAGAACTGGTAAGCATAGGAGCATTATATTCGATACGTTCCCTGCTCAGTTGGATAAAATCGAAAATATCAATTGATATCCAAACGGATTTTTTGGCTTTTTCGATATGGTTTAACTAACGCATATAAAGAGGTCTGGTATGGTTACTAACAGTTGGTGAGCTTCAAAATACTTTTGGGAAATGATTGAAGAAATCAATTTTGAGATAAGGTTGGAAAGCAGCTATTGTCTCTCCTTGAATGCAAGGGAAAAAGGATTGAATGTTGGAATACTCTTGCTCAGGAAAGGTTGGACTTAGAAATGCAAACCTATCAGTACCAATGGTGAAAGGGATCATTACTTGGGATTTCCAGAGTTTGGAATGGTCTGTGGAAGGATTAGGAGCGTAAAAAATCCCATCTTTTATCACTGGAGCATTTATAGTGGCAGCATAAGGTAAAACTCTTGTTTCTTGTGATTCAGAACTTGAGTGTCAGACTTGGTTGGAAAAAGCAGTTTTGTTAGAAGAAGAGGCCATTGTTAATGGAAGATTTGAGCTTTAAAGAGGAAAAGAAAAATAACCTAGAAATCGTGAAGAAGAAGAAGAAATAAAAAGAGTAATTTCTCACAGTATAAATAGGAATTTTCAAGGTAGAAGATAGAGAAAATCAGCAATAAATTCATTTAATGGTGACATGATGGAGTACGGCTGAAGCCGTTTTTATCCATTAAAAGCCATCATTAGGCTTTGTAACTCCCTAGAAAGTGGGGGTGGTTAGTTAATGGGGAGTGGCCACGTAGTAACGGTTTACGTGTGTGAAGATTTAAATATCAAAATTGCGGGTTTTGTCACCTGACTTTTCAGTTGCTTTGTCTTTTGTTAAGTAAAATAGGCAAGAGTTCTAAGTAAAATTTCTGTCCAGTAGTGATCGAAGGAAATATTCAGAAATTTAAAATATTTATCTCTTATACTTCGAGAATAAATATTGGGGGGCATTTGTTGATATAAAAATAACATTCTTATATGACTCAGATATTTTGATGCATACTCAAATCCTTACTTTGAGATATTTATATAATTCAATTAGAATTTGCATAAGGTTTTCGAAAATAACGTATTCGATTTACTAAAAATGATAATTTCGATTCGGTATCAAGATGATTTCGAATTGAAGTTAACAGTTGAAACTATCAAATGATAGTTTCGATTTGATATTAGAAATAATATTTTGGAGACTTTGAATATGAGTCGAACATTGAGATTTTAAAAGTAGCTACACTTAGTAAATTCTTGAAAGATAGAGGAGTTCGACTAGATGGAAAACCAGAAAATGGTTGAAAAATCAAAGTTTGAATTCAAAAAGAAAGATTTTTTGAATTTGAATTAGAAGTTAACAGCGGTTGCAGATGTTAGATTAAGACAACTTAAGAATTAATGGTTAAGATTAAGCAGTTACTTGTAGTACGAGGATCGCTGACAAGGATTTGGTGGTTATTAAACAAAGATTACTAATCATTTAGTAGTTATCTTTGTTTTAGATACATAGCAAGATCTTGTAAAAAAGATAGTTACTTAGGAAGTCTATAAATACTAAGAAGATGGAGACGTTTAGGGGTTGGAAATTCATTATTCACAAACACTTGTAAACTCACGCTCTCACGTCCATTGACATTTCGAGCAAACAACACGTAAGTCTAGTCCATTATGTTTCCATCCACTTTCATTTCTGTACAATTTATCAAGTCAATGCAGGTTTATCTTCAATTCATTTAATTTCAGTCATTTTACTTTATTACAACTCTTTTCTACTCTTGATCAATTGTTCTTCCGAGATCCTTTGATTTCTTTTAATTGCTTTCCTTACTTTATTGCAAAAAAAATTTTCTACTCCTGATCAAGTGTTCTTTTAGGATCATTTGATTTCTTTTTAATTGCTTTTTTTACTTTCTTGCAATTTACATACTTATATTTACTATTCATTGCATGTATTTTAAACTATTTTACTCTCTATTCTTTACTTAGTATTTTACACTACTCAAATCATGTATAAACATTTGATTTTAAATTTACATAATCTTCTGAACTTTGAAATCATCATTTACATCCTTTTAAAATATTAGCTTAGATTAGAATCTCAAGAGGAAGCGATTTTCTTCCTTGAATTGAGATCAAAAATCAAACTTTGTTAAAAAACAAATAGTTTATCTTAGTCTAATTAGTTATTGTCAAAAATTTTGGTAAACACAACTATTAGCGACTTAGTAATAATTTTATCTAATTTGTACTGGGACACATCTATGGTTAGTAGTTAGTTAGTCTGATATCAGTTAGTTAGTTTGTGCTAGATTAAGACACGTGATTAGTTACTTAGCCTAGATGTATATAATACCGTCACTTAGTGTAAATTATAGATCGGAATATCATTTTGCAAGTTTTCAATATAGAGAATTCATTCATTTCTATTAACAATTAGTAACAAAAGAGGGCTTTTTTGGAGTCATACTCTAATAGTCGAATATGTTCAATGATGGTTTGCTTATAACGGGCAAGGGCTGTTACTGGGCTTTGCTCTGGACGCAGTTTTTGTTCAAAATGGGCCTTTCATGAACTTTTGGTGCGACAACTAAGGCAACGAAAAAGTACTACTCAAATTCTAGGTTGGAGTAGCGTCTAGCACTCAAGAGTCTCCTCCCCTCAAGTCATCATGCTTAGAAATTCCACAAAAGTAATAAATTTTAAAAGAAAATCTCTGATCTTTGTATGGTGGAAATTTCAGTGGGACCTGATGTTGGATGTTTGTAAAGTACCCAAGCTTCTTTCTCACGTCCAACACAAGTAAGCACATGGAGAAAGAGAAATAGAAATAGAAATTGTTGCTGCCACTAAATTGCGCAATCTACTGTGAAAGGCTGTGTGTTGTGCTCGCGTGTGATGTTGGAAAGGACGCATACATCATTCACGGAACAAACTAAGAACTGCATATAAAATATATATATCTTATAATGATTTGTGCAAGAGAAGTATATAAAAATAAACATAGTGATAGGGATGGTGAAAGAATATAAATTAATATCTTACAAAAAAAATAGAAGTTTATGTCACTAATATGCATCGTGCACCACATTTGTTTATTTATTTATATATCTTTTATAAGATTAGTGCTTACTTACTAATGATCGATCATAGTGAAAATAAACTGAAATCTCAAATGAATCTTATTTATAATATTAAAAGTTTAAATTTTAGAATCATTACATTAAAGACTTCAAAAACTAAACAAATGAAATGTTTTAGTAAGATTTATTAGTTGATCAACAAAAGTTTCAACTGGTTCTAAACAGTTGGATTTGACTTTTATAATAAAATGATTTTTTCTTATTTATAAATCGGCTTCTTTTTTGTATTCTTTACTAATTCATTGCTTGTTATGCTAAACATTTGACATATAATTCAAAAAAATAAAATGAATACTTAACCATTAAAAATAAATTAATGATACATAGTTTAAATAAAATACAAAATATATTGAGTTTAAATTTCTATATCATTATTGCATAAAAAAAGAGATAAAGGTCCTTTAAAGTGAATTTGTTAGTAAAATAAGTAAGAAAAATGTATATACTATTCAATCATTTAGAGAGATAAGATTATGATATATTTTAAATCAAATTAAATGTATATATACTCTCATTTGTTCAATTTATAAATAAATTTACTTTAAAATAATTATTTTCAGAAGAAAAAACATAGTAAAAATAACATTGGAGTACAATTTGTCTATATAATACAAATATGTAATCTATACTGTTATTTATGCTTTGTTTGGATGAGAGAGAAAATGAGAAGTAGAAAATAGAGAGAAGAGAAAATAAAGAGAAAAATATATTTTACTCTTATCGTTTAAAAGAGAAAATGAAGAGAAAGAAAATGTTTAAATAAAAAAATAAAAAAATAAAATATATATTTTATAAAATGACATATTTATCCTTTTTAAATATATAATTGAATATAAATATATTATTTTATATTTTTAAATTAAATATTTTTTAAAATTATATTTGAAAATAATAATAATTTATAAAAAATACTAATTTAAAAAATTAAAATTAAATTATAAATTAAATATAAAATAATTTTTATTTTAAAAAAATTATTTTTTTCATCTCTTCGACTAATAAACCCCCACCTTCCCCGTTCCCCCCGTTCCCCATTCCCTGTTCCCCCTCCCCCTCCCCCTTCCCCTCCTCTCTCCCCTTTCGTTCTTCACCATTACAACCATTCATCTCTCGACCTCCAATCGGCACGTACGCGAGGGTCGGAAGAGAACGACCGATGCGAGCGCGGTGCGACGAGAGGTCAAATCTGCGTAGGGTCGACGATGAAACGACGAGCGGTGTGGTGCGATGCGGCGTCGGATCCGTCCGCGGTTCGGACGGTGAGACGACGAGCGGCGAGACGTTTGGACCGGGTCGGCCGACGAGCGGCGGTGCAACGACTGCGGCCGGTCGGCAATATGGAATTTCAATGCGGCGACGGCGCGACGAACCACTTAACTTAACCATGCGAATGGCAAGGAGAAGATTGGGGTAGAGTTGTAATTTTACAACTCCATTCTTCTCCCATTTTCTCCGCAGTCAGGAGAGAAAATTTTTGAGGTAGGTCCCACGTCCCAGTTTTCTGTCTTCCTTATTTTCTCTTCACACCCAAACGAGAGAAGAGAAAAAAAACTCTCCATTTTCTCTCCTCCTATTTTCTTTCCTGTCATTTTCTCTTCAACCAAACAGACTGTTAAAGAGTATTTCTTACTTTACTCAAAAGGATGGTTTAAATGTTAAGTAAGTTTAAATTTAGTAGTTGAGAAGTTTTTATAATATTAGATATTCGAATTCGTGATAAAGTACTTTTAGGAAAATATAGCTACAATACTAAGGGTGTGTTTGGGATAGCTGTAAAAATTTGATTATGCTTAATAATCGATTATTGTATAAAAACTTTTTGTTATAATCGATTATAATTGATTCATTTTTATGTTTGGATTGATTAACAAAAAGTGATTTTAAGTTAATCGATTCGTTTGGATGATATAAAAAGAATATTAAATTACTAAAATAGGTATAGAATGATTAAAAAAATTATTTAATTGAGGACAAAATGGTATTTACATATCAAAATGTAAGGAATAATCTATAAGCTAAAATCATAAGTTTCAATCTTCAGTATTATAAAAATCAACTTTAAAAAGTTTTTATTTTACATTGAATTTCGTAAAAATTGAAACTAATTTTATCAAATATGATTAAACACTGTTATAATAACTTTTTTCCCAAAAAATACTAATCAGAATCTCTACCAAACATGCACTAAAAATAAGGATTAGTTTAATATCTAAAAGATATGAAAAAACCTTATAAGACAAAAAGAGTCATTCCTACTTTAGTTTCCAATTGTTTTTCAAAACTATAATTATTAAATACTCATTAAAAGAAATACAGATTAATATAAGAAATATAAAATTATAAATAAATATTAATACTCATTTAATATTTAAAATAGATATAATAATGGTAAAACTATAAATATTTTTATTCCCTAATTACCGTTGTCATCAAACATTTTTTAAATTCTCATAATATGACTATATTTAAATTTAAATATTTATTATTATTATTATTATTATTATTTATTTTTATCTTAAAAAGAAAAATACCAATTGTGATAAGTAATCAATAAAGTGGGAGTTCGATATGGAGATATTAGAAGGAAAGGTTGCCCTATGACATTGTGACATGCAAGCACGTACAGAGATATTTTCAAGTTCTTGTAAAAGGGGTTACTATGAAACCCAAGTAAAATTACGAGTATCACAATATGTACTGAGGTGTATTTTCTCAAATAAACTTTTTTACATATGAGAGAGAAAGATAAAAAAAACTAATTAATTTGTCCTTATAAGAATAACGGTGAATTCGATTATAATTACTTTTATAGTTTTATCTTTTTTTATATGATAGAATTATATAAAAAGTTTAAGTAAGAAGCTCCAAAGATATAGTGATAACATCATACATCATCTAAGAATGAGTTTCTTGTAATTTTTCATGAAAATTACACCCAATTTATTTACATTTTTATTTACATATTAGTACATTGCATCAAAGTCAATTGACACTTGATTGTAAATGTCCGACTAATTTACTCATTACATAAACATGAATAGACGTGTGATTATTATAATAGTTAGAGGCACAAATCAGAAACATCCACGACTCTTTTCTTCTTGGCTTCAGATTTCAATTCAAAAATCAAAACGCTCATCAAGACATCATCCCCCCCTCCCTCTCTGGTTGCTGTTGCAACTTGCAAGCACTTGGTCGACACAGAAAGAGACAAGAACCACTCACTAAACAGCAATTTTCAAGACAAAAAAGAATACCGTTTTTACCCAAAAAAAAAAAACGTAAAAATGAAAAAAATTATAAATGTTGATAAGAAATAAGTTTCTTTAAGTTGGTTTTTTAATTATAAACATATTTAGTGATTTTTTTAATGTCAATTTCTAATACTAAATTAGTTTTAAAATAATATTAAACTAATACTTAAATTAATAAAAATAATAACATTAATTTTCATTGAATATGTCTAATTTAAGGTCGCCTATAGAAGAAAGAATAATGTGATAATAAGTGCTTAAATGATCATCCCATTTTAATAGTTAAGTTGATAAAAGCTGAAAATATGCAGAAAAAATAATAAGATTTAATTTCCATAATATTCTTCATCTTAATTTTTTTTTTCTTATTTTTCACCTCTCCTCCAAATTTCATTAGGAGGCCATTAAAGTCTTCATCATGGGGTTTCTTCGCGATCCACATAATGAGTCCTAGACTTTAACAAAAAAAAATATTTTAAAATGATCAAAATAGACATATTAAAAAATAGAAAATAGTTATTGCATATAATTTCTTTTACACTTTTTTATACCACCTTGTTTAGAAAAAATAAAGATAGAGAAAATGTATTAAAAGATGTGTGTTTTTTTTTTTTATTTCTCAAAAAAAGGTAGAGAAAAAAAAGTGTAGTAAAAATAATTTCTTTTGGTGATGTAGTAAAAATAAAAATAACAATAAAAATACAAAATTCGTTGTTGTGAAAAAATCTTTGAATTCTGAAAGAAAGAAAAATGCTTGGATTACGGGACTAAAACCACCAAAACGACGTCGTTGGCAACCGGCACTCTCTCCTTCGCTTTTGCACACAAGAAGTACGAGAATTCTCATTTCCTCAGATATAGAGCAAACCCCAAAGGAAAACATACCAAGAAAACAGCTCCCAAGATCCGATCAGATCCATTCGACCTTTCTCTCTCTAAAACTTCCTCCGTTTCTCTCTCTTACACTGTTTCTCCTCCACTCTTTCAAAAAAAACCGATCAGTTTCTTCGCAACCCGATTTCCGAAATCGGTTTTCCCCTTACCGGTTAGGGTTTCTCGAGAATCGCCCCTCAGCTCTCGAATTTCTCGTTGAAATGCGCGGGATCGAGACCCAGGGCTCGTGAAGTTCTAGCCTTCGAACTCCAAGTGCATGAAGCTTTGGTGCTGTCTCTGCTTCAACGAAGAAAAAGACAAAGAAGAGGATAGTCTTTTGAAGCCTATGAAGGAGGAGGACATTTTTGGAAACGACGTCGTTGTGGAAGCCGTGCCTGACGACGACGACGATGACGACGACAACGCCGATGTCGGAAATGGCGATATGCCTGTGGCGGTGATTGGGCGTGAGCATCACGACGAGCAATTCAGGTTCGGTTATGATGAGATGGTGAGGGTTATGCCTTTGTGCGTGGATGCGTTCGGTTCTTGGCGGCGGTCCAGTGAGGGAGAGAGTAGCTCCGGTTCGGCGGCTGCTGCTGTGGACGCCAGTTTGTTGGGGAGTGGCGCCGCTGAAGAGAGTCGCGATTTGAGTCACAAGCGCGCCAAGGTTTATACTGATTTCGAGTGAGTTTTTCTGGCACATGAACTCTACTTTGTTTTTCTTCTCAGCAAATATGTGTGCAGTGTCATAGGTGCATGTGCATTGTGATCAGGTTCACTTGGCATGTAGATATCATGTGATTTCTGGTGCATGTTTGGTTTTGATTAATTTTTAGGGAAAAATCACTTTTTTCAACAAATCCTCTATCAGTAAGATTTTGATTATAAGCTGTTTTAAACATAAAATAAACTAATTCAAACACACTTTCTGATTGAAGGTTTACTTACTGAAGAAAGAGGAAGATAAATAAATGATCTTGCTTTTTCTGTATGCTAGTTTTATAGCTCTTCACCACTCTCCTGTCCTGAAAGACATGAAATTTCTGGCTTTTTGAATGCAAGTTCCTGTTTCTACTTGTATCATTGGCTTTTGACATTGGTGAAATTCTGGAAACCTCTACCCTGATTAGACTGACAGTTCAGTGCATTGTCCGAAGATATTCATGTCTAGGATTGTGTTCCGAACTTACAGTTGATGTTCATTTCTGAACTGGAAACTGGCAAACGTTACAACATCTTGATATATCCTATAGTGATGAATAATGATTGGTTGTGTTTTGCAGTGAGTGTCATTATGCAGCTCCAACGTCTTCGAGTACTGGGAAATCCAGTGCATCTGCTGATTATGGAGATTATGATTATATTCAAGGCTCGTCTCTTCAACCTAACAATGACACGTGTTATGATGCTTTTACGTTGATGTGTACTGGTGAGGAGAATAACTTTGATTCTAGCTGTGTGAAAGACAGTGAAGGAGATGACAGTGACATCTCAAAACTAGAAGATCTAGAGGTCAGGATGGATCTCACGGATGACTTGTTGCATATGGTATGCTACAGGAAAAGAATCATTTTTGTGCCGTGTGTTTCTCATTTAAATGAATTGAGCTTCTTTTAATACCTGGCTCTGATTTTAAAAGTCCCTGTTTTCCCCTGAAGTTTTATTTCTTATGTTCCCTTTCCCTACCCGTGAAATTTAGGTTTTCTCGTTTTTGGATCATCCCAATCTCTGCAAAGCTGCCAGAGTTTGTAAGCAATGGCGTGCTGCTAGTGCTCATGAAGATTTCTGGAGGAGTTTGAATTTTGAAGATCGGAACATATCTGTAGACCAATGTGAGCCTGAATATATATATATATATATATATTGCTGTTATTTATGAAAGTTTTTAGTTTTATGTTACCTTTTAACATTTGACTATGGGTATTCTAAAATGTGCTTTGTGTCACTGGTAGAAGTCCTGCTTCAGTAAAACTTTTGTTGGTAAATGTGCTTATTTAAACCTCTATATGTTTTTACAGTTGAGGACATGTGTAGGCGTTATCCTAATGCCACAGCAATGAGCATATCTGGTCCTGCTATTTATTTGCTTGTCATGAAGGCTATCTCTTCATTAAGGTAGGTATTTTCTGCAGTATTTAGGCAGTCAATCAAGTTATCTTGGACTCCAACTGATTTATTATCATCATTTTCAGGAATCTTGAGGTTTTAACATTAGGAAGAGGACAGATAGCGGATACTTTTTTTCATGCTTTAGCTGATTGTTCTATGTTGAAAAGATTGAATATCAATGATTCTACACTTGGCAATGGCATTCAGGAGATATCTATTAATCATGATAGATTGTGTCATCTTCAATTAACAAAATGCCGTGTGATGCGAATAGCAGTCAGGTGAATATGCTTTGAGGTTTAACTGACATATAGTGGTCACTTTGCTGATGAGCTAAAATGTGATCATTTATTCTTTTTCAGGTGCCCACAACTTGAAACTATGTCATTGAAGCGCAGTAACATGGCGCAGGTTGTGCTTAATTGCCCTCTTTTGCATGAGCTTGACATAGGCTCTTGCCACAAACTTCCTGATGCTGCGATTCGCGCAGCTGCAATTTCATGCCCTCAACTAGTGTCTCTGGACATGTCTAATTGTTCATGTGTTAGTGATGAAACTCTGCGTGAAATAGCGCTGAGTTGTGCTAACCTTAGTGTTCTTGATGCATCATACTGCCCAAACATATCTTTGGAGGTATGCTTCAGAATCTATAACCACTTTTTGCATATATATATTGAATGTGATTTTGTTTGAAATGGTTGATAACTTGCTTGTTTTCTCTTTGAAGTCTGTTAGACTGCCAATGTTGACAGTTTTAAAGCTTCATAGCTGTGAGGGAATCACTTCCGCCTCAATGGCTGCAATAGCTCATAGTTATATGTTGGAGGTGTGTAATTTGTCCTAGATACTGATATTAATGATGTGTCCGAATTCCTGAATATAGACATCCAGGATGAGTAAATGATGTCACTGCTGCTGCAGGTTTTGGAGCTTGACAATTGCAGTCTATTGACTTCAGTGTCTTTGGATCTTCCACGTTTGCAAAATATTAGATTGGTACACTGTCGCAAGTATGTTTCTGCTTCATTTTTCTTCGACCCCAGAAAAGTATTCTTATTCTTTATTCATCTGTCTTTCTCTGTTGCTTGTGTACTTGTTGCTTAATTTCACACCCTATCCCTGTTTCTCATTACTGGCTTTTCTGATTTCTTTTTTGAATTGTTTTCTTGGCAGATTTGCTGATTTGAACTTGAGGACTATAATGCTTTCTTCTATACTGGTGTCTAATTGTCCTGCGCTCCACCGTATCAACATCACTTCAAATTCACTTCAAGTATGTCTAGTAATTATGTCTGTCATTTTTTGTTCCCATGCTCATGTATACTATAGTAGTCTAAAGGATGGACTTCGTGGCAATGCAGAAGTTACAGTTGCAAAAGCAGGATAGCTTAACCACTTTAGCTCTGCAATGCCAATCTTTACAAGAAGTGGACCTCTCTGAGTGTGAATCTTTGACAAACTCTATATGTGATGTTTTTAGTGATGGTGGAGGATGTCCTATGTTGAAATCTCTAGTTCTTGATAATTGTGAGGTACATGTGAATAATAAGTTCTTTTTTTGGCATTTGCTGGATTCACTTTCCCAAATTTGCTTATCTGTGATCTACACTAGTAGTATATACTGACAAATCGGGTGGGTTTTTCACTAGATATTGATGCTGTTTACCTTATTCTACTTGTTTTTCTAGTCAGCTTATCTAGTAATTATGCCATAACTTATTAGTTGAAAATTAGGCCTGTGTAGTCATTTGCTATGATGTCGTAAATCATTTTTTTATCTGTGACCGTGATCACTTTTAACCTAAAGTTTCCAAAAGGGTTTTGTTTGTATCTTTACATAAATAAGAGTAAGAGTGATTGACATAATAGGGTTTTGATCCTTTTGGTATATGAAGTATTAGTTGTCACTATTAGCATTTCAATGAGTCAATATGAGTCAATTTGACACTATTTACTCTACCATGTATCTTTTATCTGGTGCTGAAAAATCCTTCAAAATGGATTGTGTCTCAACTTTTATGGTGGTTGTACTTGTGAGCGATTAGGTTCCTTTTAATTCCTGCTTTGCCTTATTGCTGATTTTGTTGGTGAAATGTTCTGGACCTATATTCATGATAACTTATTTTTGACTCAACTTGTGTTCTAATGAATTCAGAGTTTGACATCAGTTCGATTCATCAGCACCTCTTTAGTCAGTCTTTCCCTTGGTGGTTGCCGGGCAGTTACTACTCTTGAGCTCACATGTCTTAATCTTGAGAAAGTTATTTTGGATGGTTGTGATCATTTGGAAAGAGCATCATTTTGTCCTGTAAGTGGTATTGATGTATTAGGTGCTTTGTATTTTGTTTTGTATGAGATGAAACTTTTGAATTCTTAATGATTTTTGATTTGATCATTTGGACAAATATGCTAAATCTACAGTTAAAACTACTAAATTTTAGTATAAACTCTTGCTTGTGCATTTTGTTGCCTGCATGGTTTAAGAACAAGCTTATACTTTGCAATACAATACATCTAATTTCCTCTCTTCTCTAATGGCATTGCGAGGGGTTGCTGTTGGGTTAAGGTTTGGTACTAGATGTACATAGTAAACTCAAGGAGTTGAGTTTTTAGTGGTTTGATATACAGTAGCTAGAGGCTAAATGCATTCTTTTTTTCACCTGCTTCTCAGGTTGGCCTTCGGTCTCTAAATTTAGGAATATGTCCAAAATTGAACATACTCAGCATTGAAGCGTTGTTTATGGTCTCACTTGAGTTAAAAGGATGTGGCGTACTATCTGAAGCATCCCTTAATTGTCCACTCTTGACATCTCTGGATGCTTCCTTTTGCAGGTGATGTTACATTTGCTATTTTTTAGGTATCCTCCTTGTAAGTGGACTGATGTTTGTTTTGACATACAGCCAACTCACGGATGACTGCTTGTCTGCAACAACTGCCTCATGCCCACTGATCGAGTCATTAATATTGATGTCATGCCCATCGATTGGTTTAGATGGACTTTGTTCTCTGCGTTGGCTTCCAAATTTGTCTGTTCTTGATTTATCATACACTTTCTTGGTGAACTTGCAGCCTGTTTTTGAGTCTTGTTCACAGCTAAAGGTAAGAGTGACCCTATATTTTTATTTGCATATTTTCACTTTTATGTGGCAGGTTACATATGGCACAATAGTAGTATCCCCCCTCCCCCTGCCCCCAACCCCCCAAAAGAAAAAAGAAATCTTTAGAAGTGGTGGTTATTTGAGTTCTTTGCAATCCAAACTGTATGTAGGTTTAGTCTGACAATGTTTTTAACAACACCTAACGAAGTTGTGATTGTAATTTTGTTGCAGATAATGCGCATATTTAATTCGTTAGAAGATTAAGTCTATATTAATTTTAATTTCATTTTGTCTTGAGTTAAAAGAAAATTCCTTTTGGTTTGTCTTTGCTTCCTGCTCTCTAAACTTTGAAGACGCAGAATATGACAGGAAAAGGAGAGAGAAGCGGGGAAAGGGTGAGAGGAAAAAGTAGGCGAAACTGCAGTCAATTTTTTGAGTTCTTTAATCAAATATAGTAGAGTTATTTGACAGTTGCTTCCTCAGTCCTTAGTCCATGGGTAATTTTGTTACCTTTGTATAATCATTCTTATTTCCTTTTCTGATAGTGTCATTCTTGTTTCTTGAAGGTATTAAAGTTGCAAGCATGCAAATATCTCACCGACTCATCACTTGAACCTCTTTACAAAGGAGGTGCTTTACCAGCACTTCAGGAGTTGGACTTGTCTTATGGAACACTCTGTCAGTCTGCCATAGAGGAGCTTCTTTCTTGCTGCACGCACCTTACACGTGTGAGCTTGAATGGCTGTGTGAATATGCATGATTTAAATTGGGGATGCAGTCGTGGGCAGATTACTGAATTGCCTGGTGTAAACGTCCTATGCAGTGCAAGTTCCCATGAGAATGTCCATGAGTCAAGTGAGCAACCCACCCGTTTACTGCAGAACCTCAACTGTGTGGGATGTCCAAATATTAGGAAGGTTTTCATTCCATCAGTGGCACATTGTTCAAATCTATTGTTTTTAAACCTTTCTCTATCAGCTAATTTGAAGGAGGTTGATGTCGCTTGTCTCAACCTATGCTGGCTTAATTTAAGGTATGGTTGGCTCCCTAATAATTGTGGCTTGGTTTCTATCCTTCTCATATCAGATGTGATAATGTTTAACTTCTCTATTCAGCAATTGTTCTGCTCTGGAAGTTTTGAAGCTAGAGTGCCCGAGATTGACCAGTCTATTCCTTCAGGTTATCAGTTTTCTCTGCCATTTTAAATATATTGATGCACCCATAATATTTTATGCTTCTTGCTGTCAAATCTTATTGTACTGAGTATGCTTTTTAATATATTGAGGCATATGTTGGTGTTATCTTTTTAGCATTCCAGTTGTTATCAACTATCATCTTACCTGGTGGGTGTTTGGTAATGCATAATTTTTTTCATTTGCAGCTTTTTTCTTGATAAAAACTGTTTTGGGTAATTATAACATGTTTGAGTGCTAGTGAGTGAAACTAATTATAATCACTGATTATTTCATTTACACTAAAAGAAAATACTTTTTTTGAAAAGCTATTTTTTGAGCATTTGCTTATATTCATCTCTGATTATTTTGTACTTGTGAACAATTTTATCAAATTCACCCCCTTTTTACCATATATAATAATAACAAATAACAAATAACAAAACATTTCATACCCTTTTTAGTAATCTACTATATAAAAGTGTTTTTTTTTAATACATCCAAACTAAACATATTGTCTTAAAATTACTTTTCAGTTAACATATTCAAACATCAAACTAATTTTATCATAACTGATTTTAAAAAAAATTGATTATACACATAATTGATTACTGAATAATCCTTTTTTCACATCTAATCCAAATACACTGCATGTGAAATTTATTAAAATGTTGGGTTTGCTCCATTCTCTTGGCTTGGGTTGTCTGGCTTCTTTTCAAGCTTTCACATAACTGTTTGAATGGATTGCGTAAAATTTTCATGGAAAAATGTTTGAATCTGGGGTCGGCCTTTCCTAAAATACAGCATGTACGAGTGTGCGTTGTCTTTGAGGGATATTGCCAATTGTAAATTCGACTTAAATTTATAATCAAATTCTTGCAACTCATCCATTGATTCATTTTTGTGTCAAACATATTTGTTTTATTAATATTTTTTGTTGGGGGGCGGGGTAATTTGGGTTTTTTAGTCTTGCAATATTGACGAGGAAGCTGTTGAAGCTGCTATATCAAAATGCGCTTTTCTGGAGACTCTTGATGTTCGCTTTTGTCCAAAGGTGAGAGCAAACACCTATTATATGTGGACTGGTGCTTTCAGCAATTATAACTGATGAACCTCTCATACATGATGGAAATGGAATGTGTTGTTGTTTGACTATTTGCATCTATCGTACTTTATGGTGCATTACAGATAAGCTCAATGAGCATGGGCAGATTACGTGCAGTGTGTTCTAGTTTGAAGCGTATATTCAGCAGCTTGTCAACTTCATGAACTTGACCAAGGAATCTTTGAAGTTTGCCTGTGCTTGTTCACTTGGAGTGAAGGCACGCGTGGTAATAAATCTGGTTATTTCCTTATGTATTGTAAATGGTTATCTTTCTCATTGTTAATGTTTGTTTGGCATATAGAAATCAGGTTATCTTATGTATTGTTACAATAAACTATCTTTGTTGTACTTGTCACTCTTGTAAATTTTACATGTCAATTTTGTTGATGCATATTTTATTCTAAAGTAGTCTAATATATTTTTTTTGGGGGTTTAGAGTCTAACCTTTTTTGTTGTAAAGAAGTATCTGATCCTTGGCTTAGTGTGACCTTGCAATAGTATGTCATTATTTAAGCTGTAAATTATGTACTTTGTTGATGACGTATTGACATTTATATTTTGATTTTATGCAATTTTCGTTTGGACTACGCCATAGAAATTTGGATTTAGGGAGGCTCCTGAAAACAAAAAAAGAAGAAATAAGAGCCGACACCAAAATACTTGGCGAGACGGATATACTGAGTGTCATGGAGTGTATGACCTAGTGCACAACACATTTGGTATTACTTGTAGTTATATCTTGCAGAACTTTTCTTCTTTCTGAGCCTTGCTGTGATTCAGTGGGGTGGGAATATGTTCACCTTTTGATGGCCTTGCCTGATTCTCTCTCTCTATTTACTTTCACAGAAAATCCATACTCCTTTGACTGGCAGTTGATTTAGCTGTCTATGATTGGGTTTCAGTGCTCGGCTAAATTATCTGCTTGATCTTGTCCATTTAAAACCTTAATTGTGCTAATAACATACACTGTTAACCATCCCTTTAAATCGTTAACGGATGTCACTGGATGTCACAAGTGCTTACATCTGACAATGCAGTCTACATTTTGTCTTCAACCTCCCTCGAACATGGGTTTCATTCTGAAGGTTGTTTTTTAATTTTTATGTTTTGTTGGGATTATAGCGGGGCTAAGCATCTGTCCGGCTAAACGCCGTGACCCCCAACTGTAATTCATGCCCCAAAATTTACTTAATGATCTGCACATCTATTTCCTTCACCAAGAAAGTGGCCTATGTGGGCTCTTCAGTGCTCTTAAAAATTTAAGGAGCATGGATAGACCATGTAAAAACAACCGTTGATTTATTATTAAACAAAGATGGCCAAGATTTGTGACTTGAAACCTGCTTAGCAGGTGATGTTGAATAAAGATGTAAAATAACAATGTTCGCTCCTGTTGAAGTCATTAATTTCACAAAGGTCCTAAACTCCCGAATCCTCTCCCAGCAAAAGGCCCCATCATCCTCTCCCAGCAAAAGACCCCATCGTCGCCCAGCTCTGAATCTCCATGGGCGCAGTGATCAATGAGAATGCCAGCGAGCAGCTATTAACTGGTGCAAAAGCATGGTCATGGTCATGAATAGTGTTCTGTGGTCTGGTTAGATTTGGGTCGCTCTGGTACGAAGAGGCCAATGGTGGTGTGGCTTCAATGGTTGTTGGCGGTGAAGTTTGGATGACGATGGGTGGTGCGATGGCAGTGAGGAGCGTGTTGGTGCACGTCTTGGCTGCTGGCTCAGTGATGTGGTTCATGGCAGAAAACGTTGGTGATTGGTGGAGGTGTGAGATGATGGTGTGGTGGCAGCAAGGACCAGCTCACAGTGGTGCAGTAGACACTGTCAATGGGATTGTGGGTGACGGTGGTAGATGGTGGTGGTCGGAGAAATAATTGGTCGGAATCCATGCTTTATGATGGAAGGTTTTTTTTTTTTTTTGGGGGGGGGGTACAAAAAATTAGTTCAGGTTAATGTGTAAGTTTTGTGATGGAAGGAAGAAACTAGTTCAGATTAATGTGTAAACTTTTTTGGTTAATATGATTTCCTGGTTCATTTTCAAAATATTAGATGATCTGTGTGACTTCACGACTGTTTTATGTAGTTGCTTTGGGTAGAAGCCTAGAATTAAAAAGAACCCTCCTTATGATCCTTAGTCGAAAACAACCCTTGGTCACCAGTTTATTTTGTTTATTAAACGTGAGAAAAAGCTGAAGTTGGTATACTGTTTATTTTGGTCACCAATTTATTTTGTTTAAGCAAATATTAGTAACGATTCTTAATGGGCTGAAATGCAATAAACATAACTATAGGGGTTCAAATAAAATAAACATTTTTTACTAGACAAAAATAAATATAAAATACATTCATGACTGACCACCTATTCCCGGTAAATTTAGTGGACCATGGAAGCTCAAAACATATTTAAGAGCATTGTAGAATTCTCCGGCCTATCTGAACACTGAAGCAAACTCTGAATGTCAGTAACCAAAGCATAGAAAGGGTGGAAGGGAGAGCAATCCTATTTAATAGGATTAATGACGCGACCAGAATCACGGTGAAATAGTAACTTACAGGATTTTGGAAAAATGAAAAATAGAGTTGTTATCAATTTTATTTGAATTTGAAAAAATTAGAAAAACCTTTATCAAAAAATAGTCTTTTAAAATCAGATTAGATTCAGGAGTCGGTTATGTTAGCCATTACAACCATCACCCAAGAGGGGAGATGAACTGGGTGATTATAAATTTTTAAAATACATTTGAGAAATTATGCATTTTGATATTTTAAATTAACATATGCAGCGGAATAAGTTTAACAAATGTGCAACTATTAGAGATTTCACAAATACCACTTGGGTTATAGGATAAATCAAGTAAATAAGCTAGATATGAAATTCAACTCAAGCAAATATAATTAATGCATAAATGTAAAGGAGATAGAGTTGAGAGAAACAAACACAATATTTATCTTGGTTCAGCCACCAACCACTTGTGGCCTACATCCAGTCCCCAGGCTTAATTTAAAATTTTCTTCACTATCTCTTCAAACTTCAACAGGTGCTTGACAACCTTTACAATTGAGAGCACTTAACACACCTTGAGGTACCTCACCCTTGTGCTTGAGCCTCAAAATAGGGATATCTCACCCTTTATAACCTTGAGGGATACCCCACCCTCTTTACCAACAAGGGATACCTCACCCTTTTCTCTAGAGGGATACACCACCCTCTTCACAACTAAGAGATACCTCACCCTTTTCTCTAGATGGATACCTCACCATCTCTTTGCAGATTATACAAATATGTAGATGAATAGATACTCTTTCAAAGAGTAGATAATACAACTTGAAGCTCTATGGGTATCTAGGATTCACACTTAAGCTCAAAATAGAGGTTTTTGAGAAATGAGAGTAAAATACGAATTTAATGCTCAAGTATTTTTTTCAGATTGTTCTCCAACTTTTCTTTAATGCCCAAACACTTTCATTTATAGCCCAAATCAATTTAGAGCCGTTGGTGGTTGTTGGGGGCATTAAATGCTCCAAAAGAGCCGTTGGGAATGTTTTATACTATCCTAGATAACAAATTATTTGGTTTCTCATAACAGATTATTGGTTTTGCCTAATAGATTATTTGTTTCATCAGGAAACATTGTAGCACGAAAATAACATATTATTTGGCAGCCCTAATTGGTTAGGAACATTTAAAAAAATAAAGAGGGAACGTTCCTAACATGAAAATAACTTGTTATAGACTTTCCATAACAAATTATTCACTTTAAAACATCAATTGAAACGTCTCTGCTAAGATGAATAATCTGTTATGGATTTCAAATAATCTGTTATTTGAAATCACATAATCAATTATTGTTCTGAGATAATCTGTTACACAAAACACCTAATCTGTTATTGGTTCACCAAGAAAACAAAATTTCTAAAGGATTTCATAACCAAACTTTCCCAAATCATTTTCAACCTTTCTAAAATTATTTTCCACATACTTGAAGAGTATTTTCACAAGTATGAAACATGATTTTCTTTTCATCATTTCTAAAAACATTTTGCTCAAACTTGATCAACGTAAAATATGATTTTGCAAATAGAAAAGTTGAATGGAAATAAAATATGAGCTAGTGTGATTCCTATTATCCTTAACATAAGATCTAAGTCCCATAAGCTATACTTGAAGAACCTTGTGACTTGATCTTTGCACAACCATCACTTCTCTTGTTTGTTATCATCAAAACCATTGTCATTGCCAATGCTAATCACATTCTCTCCCTTTTTTGATGATGACAAACATCCATTGAGAAAAAGGTTAGTTAAGATAAACTGGAACTCACAAAAGGATAGAGACTTACTTCCCCTCTATTTTTCAAGAGGTGATTGAATCAGAGATGCATAGCTCCCCCTTAATTTTGGAATTCTAATATCATTAAAAATATCATACCTTGTTGTATTTTGTATTCCTTTTCTCAATGACATAAATACACACAAACTTCTCCCTTTTTTTTCATGATAAAAAAGATATACAAAAAGAGTGTTTGATAAAGAGAGAAGTAACTGTGGATAAATGACCCTAGTGTGTTTTGATTAATGACTAAACTTAATATGATTATTATTTTGAGTCACTAACTGTTTGCCAACCTTGAATTTTTCAATGAGTTTTAAAGGAGCAAGTAAAGTCAATGCAAGGATCAAGGAGGATTACTTGAAGAAGAAGCATCATGAAGAAGCAATACAATGAAGGTCATTAGGAACATGTTGTAAAGAAAAGACTCAGTTTAATTCTTTGATAAAGCTCTCTCAAATAAGTAAAAATAGTTTTTCAAAAGAATAAATGGACTAAGAATAAAAAAGGTTAATTAATAAGTTTGTACATCTATGTGTACATCAATGTACTTTCAGTTAATTAACTAACTTTTGATGAAAACCTATGTGTACATCTATGTATAAATTTTATACATTTATGCATACATCGATTGATTCTGGACTTACTTGATCAATATGCACATTTGCATATATACATCGATTAATACATTGATGTATAAATAAAACAGAGGCTAGAATGCATTTGACATATATATACATCGATTAGTACATTTATGTATAAGTCAAGACAGAAATTTTTGACATATATACATCGATTAGTACATCTATGTATAAGTCAAAACAGAAGCATTTTACTTTAATACATCTATTGATACATCGATGTATCAGCCAAAACAGAAGAAAGAATGTTTTAAAATAACTATACAATCGATTAGTTAATCGATGTATAATCTTCTGGGCTGAAATTTAAAGTGTTTTTTTGAAGAACAACATCGATGTATTCATATGTGTATCATTCAAGATCAAGAACATCCAAGAAAACAATCGATTAGGTAATCGATGTATACATGTTTTAAAAGTGAAATCTTGTTTAATACATTTGTGTACACATCGATTGACCAATAACATAATTTTTCTTTTAAGTCTGTTATGATCTCAATTGACTTGTAAAGTGTAACCAACAGATCTATTTTGAGATATACCTATATAAGGACATTGGTAAACACTTTTTCATACACAATTGATTCAATATACGAAATCATACACTTAAATTCAAAGAGCTTTTCATTGAAGAAAAATAGAGTATTATTTCTCTGTAGAGTTTTAATTTGTAATTTCTGATTTTTTGGAATCTGATTCAATCTTTTCAAATTTTGTAAAAGAGAGATAAGAGATAAGGTTCTCTCATTAACTAGATCAAGAGTAGAAGGGACTCTTGGTGATGTACAGGAATATAAGGAATTCTTGTAGGTTTTGCAAGATTGCTTTGACTGAAAAGTTGTCATTTGGGTAGAAGGAACTCAGAAGTGAAGCTTTTGTAAAAAATCTTGTATATTGATTTTCTATAGTGGATAAATCTCACAGTGGTGTGAGGACTAGATGTAGGTTACCAGAGGAGGTAGCTGAACCAGGATAAATCTCGGTTTGCAATTTTCTCTATCCCTTAACTCTTTATTTGCTTTATTGTTGAATGTATGAATTAAGCAATATGTTAGGAATGTTTTGTATGATCTGATTTGTTAATGATCTTATTCTTATTTGAATTCAATTTTACTGTTAATGTTTCTTTAGAAGTTTCAATTCTTGAATGCAATACATCTTGCAAAAACACATTTTGGTTTGTTAGTTGACAAAATTTCTTTCTTGATTAAAGAAAAGAATCAATTTTTGTAAAAAAAGGAAAAAGTTTCAAAAACCTATAATATTCAATTCAACCCCCCTTTCTTGAGTAATCAGAAGCCACAACCAACAAGTGGTACCCACAAAATCATTGCCGTTCAACAAATATTCAAGAGTACGATAACAATATTATAATCAAATCAGAAGATATGCATAAACAAGACTAGTCATGCCAAAACATTATCCAAGTCATACCAAAATATATCAAAATTTCTCGAGACAATGGTTCATGTTTTAGAAGGTTATAAATGCTATACATTCCTCACTCTCTTGATGCATATTCAAAAGTTAGACAATTAGATTAGCTTAAGCATAATAAAAGAAAGTAGGTTATCCATGCTAATCCTAAGAATATTATAACCTCCGATGATGGATGACGATGCTCAAGCCTATCCAAGCGGTCTTCTACAACATTTAAGCGATCGAAGATGATTGCGTTGCTATGCTCCTGATAAGCTCGAAGATCCGCAATGGCAGTAAGGATACAAGTTTCAGTCATTGTTGGAGCCTCTTGCATAATCACATCCTCAGGGGCAGCCAACATTTCTTCTCCTAGTGTAGCTACATCATGCCCTACTCCATAGATCCAAGCACCATTAACCATCTTGATATGCATTTGATTTATGGTGGCCTTGCCAAACTTGTGGTGACCAAAGGACTTGGAAACCAGGAAGGATTCCACTCATCTTGTAAGCACTCACTTATAGTGATTGAGAACTTTAGATTGAATCCATGAAGAGAAGAATATGGAAGATCCATCATCACTTGTCTTTTAAAGCTTTGTCTTCATATAATGCATGATGTAAAGTGGCCAATTAATGTCCAGAAGTCTGAAGATGAAGATGAATCAAGAGATATCCTCTTCCTCAAGCAAATAGTTCAAAAGATTCTTGGAACTAAAATATGAGCCAACACATAGTGGAGAAGACGATCTTCCACTTTCAGGATCCCAGAAGTGAAGGATTGATAATTATGATTTTTAACATATTAATTATCCACGCAATTACCTTATTAATGATGTCCAGATTGTAATTAAGTGATCTTAGCACTCATTTAGATCATTGAGTTGAATTGGGCTTTAAAGCAAAATTTTCGGATTTTAATGCATATTGAAAATGATATGGTTCAATTTTAACCATAACTTGAGTTGTAGATATCTGATTTTGATGTTCTTTATATGCTAGGAAAGATGAGAAAAAGATCTACAAGTTTTGGGAAATGTCAAATTGTAAGATTCGGATGTTTACATGGTCAAATACAGCCTTGAAGTTGGACCAGCATTAATGTTACAAATTCATTACACCTTCACAATTTTGGGAATATCTCACTCATTTCAAGCCCAAATTAAGCATATGAGTACTCCTTGGAAAGCTTACTTCAAAGGCTATATCTGATGGACTTGATTTGAATTTGAGATTATGACAGAAATTGAAAAGATAGCAACGTGGAAAAAGTGGAGGAATCATTGGAAGGTGGGAGACACACTTTCATAATGAGAAAATAATTCAATGGAAGGTGGGAGACATGCTTTGATAATGGATGAATAATTAACAAGAGTGGATGAACTACTTTTGACTCTTTGTGAATGATTAAGAGGAGAGCAATCAGATTTGTAAAGATATAGGGGAGAGCTTTACGGAGGATGTGAATTTTGTAGTTGGTTCTTGTAGTTTTAGTGTTTTTCATTTTGGAGAATTCTCTTCTTCTCTTCCTCTCATCCTCTCTTCTTTGTTATTTTCATTTTTGTATGGTTCTTGAAGGTTCTCCAATGGTGATGGCTATGGAGAGCTAAACTTCTTTAATCAATCCAAGAGATTGACAAGCTTGGTGATTAATCTTGAGATCTTGTTTTAATTGCTATACATTCATCTATTAATGAAAATTTCTCTTTTTCTTCTTCTCTTGTTTAAATTCTAATTTAATGCTTAATTTGATTGGGATTTGCATATGTTAATTGCGTAATTATCATGTGCCAAGAGATGAATTGGAAGAAGCACAAATAATGCATCAAAGGTGTTTGATGAATGTTTAGCTTGGTTGGATCTTGGTTTTTAAGTTAATTTGGGTTTTATGTGGATGCTTAATTTGTCTAACCTTAATTAATTAAATTCTAGAAGCATTTCTAGTAGAAGATCCATGGATCATTGAGAGGAATAACTTGATGTGATCTAAGATCAAGGATTTGGTTGATAGTTGAATCTAAGGATCTATAAAGATCAAGGATGGATTAAAATCAAGATTGGTTAATTCTCTTGGATCATTGTTTTCCTAATCTTGTTTACTCTTTTTAATTGCTCTTTGTTGTTTAATTTTTCAAAACTTCCCCAAAAGATTAACCTCTTAATCTGACTTCATAATTAGAATGATCTACGGCAAACTCAAAAGTATGTTACCTTATGGCTACAATATAGTTTTGGTAAATCGCTTATAAATTGATTTAAATTTGGTAATCTCTCAGTTGTCAAATTTTTGGAGCCTTGTATGCATTAGGGATCATTCTGATTTTGTTCAATCTTATTAAGAGTATATTTAACTACTAATCCCTCATAACCTTTGTTGTTTTAAGTGTTTTGGTGATTTTTAGGAGAAAAAGACATGATTACCATAAGGAGTGATTTTGTAGAATTTCAAAATGAAGAAAAATGTAATTTAATGAGCCGAAACTTGGTCAGTTGAAGGAAAACATAATTTCTAAACAAGACTCACAACATATATTGTGAGGTCACCCAGGTTTTTCCAAAATCCATCGTTTAGACCTTTTTGAATTTTTAATATTTTTTATTGTATTTTTTAGTTTCATTTTTGTGTAGTTTTTATGTTAATGAACAAGTCCCATAATTTTTAAAAATGTTTAGATAGGTGAATTATATTTATTTTGGTAGATTTTTAGTGTTGTCTAGTGTATTCTTTGTTTGTTATTTTTGTGTTTTATGTGCTTTGGATAATGCATGACTAGGTCTTTTGCTAGGCAATTACTTGATATTGATTCTAGATTGATATGACTTTGCATAATGGAGTACAAACTTGAGGAATTGACTTCTTTGGTGAGACAGTTAGTAGTGAGACAACAATTACTGTGCAAATAGTTGCAAGTGTGGCCATTTGTTCTTGTTCATCTCATCCCACATATGCATGTCATACACTTCAAGATGGTAGTTCTATTTTTCCATATCAATCTGTTGCTACAACAGTGTCTTTCTTAGTAAACCACCATACCAACATAATTTCATGCAACAACCAAGTCCAAAGCCATGAAACCACGAGCCATCATTGGAAGATTTGGTAAAGCAATAACTAACAATATTCAATTCCAACAGAGGACTATAGGCAATCACACACATTTTAGAAACCCAGATTGGACAATTGGCCTCCTCAATTTAGTCACAAAGAAATAAGGTTCTAGAAACTCCCTTCCCAAACAATTCCCAATCCAAATGGGAATGTGAGTGCCATTATAGGTCTAAAAAACTGCAGAAATCATCTCGAGCCTCATCTAGCCATAAGCATCAACCAAGAGAAGAAACATTTTCGATGAACTAGCCCAAGAATCGAGGGTCGAAGAAATCATTGTTGCCCATGGCTAGATTAGAGGCTATTAGAATGGCTCTTTCCTTTCCACATAGAGCCATTGAGACCAAAAAGATACATGAGGCATTCCTAAAGGATAAAGAGCTCCATGAAGAACATTCTATTTTTCATGTTGATTTAATTGATAATTTGGTTGATAATTCATATGTATAACTTGTGTGAGGAGTTTCCCGAGATTGTTGATTTTGATGACTTTGTGTGTGGTGATTTGTGTGCTTCTTGTGATGGTGATAAGTTGTGTGCTATATGTTCTAAAATTTTTACTGTTGTGGGAGATATGCTACATGTTCAAATTTCCTTATTCTAAGAGTTATGATCATGTTGTTTTGGAAGATGGTACACATATTACATGATGCAAAACGCAATTAAATCAGTCTATGATTAATTTCTTCAACTAGCTTGATACCTTCAAACATTCTAATGAACCACCTACCCTTGAGTTGAAAGCCATTGAAGAATTTTCGAAAAAAGTTTGGAGAAGAAGAACAAAGGATGGCGGTCACTATTGTGGTGGATTTTATTTTTGAGCCATGGTCCAACATAAACAAGGAAAATCAAGTTGATCAAGTATACATATTGCATTCTAGTTTATTTAAGCCAAAGGAATTAAGGAAGGCCAATGGGACCCCGATGGAAGCTCTCCTGTTTCAAGTCATGTTTCCAAAGAATCATGTTTCAAGCTTAACTTGGTCTCGGACATTATACTTCAAGCAATGGGACCCTGGTGGGAGTTTCTCTATAACTCCCGCCTCAAACTCATGCCTAAAAGCTCAGATCTAGATGGCTTGGTCCATTTGTTGTTACTAAGATTTTTCCTTATGGTGTTTGTCTGTGCATTACTAGGAAGACTACTACAAAGCTTTCACAAATAATGGACATCGCCTCAAACCTTTTTATGAGGGAGCTTAAGAGGATATTTTGGAGGAGGTCCACTTGCAAGAAGTCGTCTACCCCACTTGATAAGTAAGATGCCGCCTCAATGGACAAAAAAAAAACAAAAAAACTAGAAAAACAAAAAAAAAATTTTGATTGAGGTAAAAAAAAAAAATTTGTGATGACCCATTTTGTTCAATTATTGTCCCGATCAAATCTTTTGGAGATTTGTACCCGACAATGAGGTAAGTAGTGTCATTGACTTTTGTCACTCGGACGCATGTGGAGGTCATTTTTCTTCTTCAACGACAACAACTGCGAAAATCTTGCTTGATGTTGGATTTTATTGGCCTACTTTATGCAAGTTATATACCGATTTACACTTTTTGCAAAATACTTAAAAATTGGTCAACAAAAGTTCTACATCTTTGAGATTATCATCTATACCTACTCCTTGGAAAATTGAGATCTAGTTGGCGCGGTTCTTTGGTTGTCAAACACGTGGGGCCGTAGATATTGAGGATCCTAGGAATGGTAATGCGCTTAAAGTTAATAGCCAAAGACTCAACCATTCCTTGAAAACCAAGTTCTTGAGTTCTTTGTGTTACCGGTTAAGTGGCGGATCGATTGTGACTCTCAAGTCGGTTTATTTTTCAGTTTCCCAAAATAATTGAATCCTTCTTCTCCTTCAAAATGGATGTCATTCTTTCAAACCTGAGTAAATATTTTCCTTCTCTTCCTCAAAATGCTCTAAGAACAATCTACAAAGTTCGATGTGAAAGATTGAGACTTGGCACAAAGGTATGCCGAAGATGTCACACATTGGATAATTGAAGCAAAAGTCCGATTAGCAGGTGAGTCCTCAATTTCATTTAACTCATATATGCCTGTTTTGGAAAAGTTCATATTCTAAAAGGAGAAGAGCAAAAAGGTTACAAGTTTGTCACAAATGTGGACGATGGAACTGTAAAAGCGATGTCGTACTTTGGGGATGGTTTCCGCAAATAGAAAGATAAAATTTTCTTCATTAAGAATGGATCCTAAAAGGAGTCATTAGATGATATCTTATTGACTCTTGAGACGCATTCTTGTGGATCTGCATCGTGAAATTCTTAAATTGTGGAATCTCTTCAAGGATGAAGAAAAACGCTCCACACCTCTTGAGAATCACTCTAAAAGACTCTTGTTTGCCAATTTATAAGAAAATTGGATGGGAAGCTTATCTCGACTCATAGAAGACGTTTAAGTCAAAAGCTTGAAGGACGTGAAACCAGAGGAAGATGTGAGCCACAATCACAACAACATGTATATATTATCTTGTACATTTTTCTAAAAAAAAAAAACAAAACAAAAAAAAAACAAAAAAGCAAAAAAAAATATTTTTAAATTTCAAACTTTTCTGACACCAGTCAACCTACCTGTATAGGAGCTATTATTACTTTTTCTATTCTCTTCCCTATTTAAACACTCTATTTTCTTACTTTCTTGCAACTCATAATCATTCAAAGAGAGTGTGAGTGTAGAAATGGAGGGAGCTCCTTCTTCATTAAGTAGATTTGTCAAGATCAATGTGTATTTTGTGGGACAAGTTATGGGAAGGGCTTAGAGTTTGTAAAGCATACTAAAATTGCATGACGTTGGTAGAACACTTGCTTTGCGAGGAACATTCATGTTGTATATGGGGAGGTAGCATTGGATTAATGGGGTTGTATCACTTTCTTACATATAAGAGGTGGTCAAGTTTTAGGTGTCATTCTAACCTTTCACTCGAAGGAACATCGTTGGAAAGACAATTGATAAATTCGTGTATCATCTATGCATGGACGAATGAAGGAGATGCTTGAAAACTCTGATGCATTCATTGTCTTACCTGGTGGTTTTGGTACATTGGAAGAAGTCTTTCAAGTTGTCTCGTGGGCCCAATTGAACATCCACCATAAACCCATAGGTTTGTTGAATGTTAATAATTTCTTTGATAATTTGTTATCTTTTGTTGACCATGCTGTGGAACAGAAACTTGTCAGACCTTCAACAAGACAACTCCTTATTTTTGCTTCCACTGTTGATGAGTTGATTGATAGATTAGAAGTTTTTGTTTATAAAACTGATCCAGAGAAATTTGATGCCACAAAGGTATAGATTGGTGAAGGAACAATTAGCAAGATAAAGAGGCAAAAGTAGATGGAGAGGCAGAAGAACCAGCAAGAGTGTGATTTATCACTTCATCTATAACTTTCCTTTATCTTTAGTTTTATTTATCGTATTTTTTTCTTCTTTCGTTTAAATTTGTGTGAGATTTTTCTTTTCAAGAATTGCAAGGCCAAATGGTAATATATTCTATCCTTTACCTATCTATGTTTTGACATTGAGGACAATGTTGTGATCTGGTTGGGGGAAGGATGGTTGTTGTAAAAAAAAGAAAAGAAAAGAAAAAGAAAAAAAAATTGTGTTTGTTAATATGTTTGTTGTATTTGTCATCAATTTAGTAGTTAGGGATGGCAGAGTAAAGCGTAAATTATTTACTCTTGAGACGATCTTAATTAGTGGCAGTAGTAAGGAGTGTTTTTAGGTAGTAATTAATTAGTATTAAATTGTAGAAGTACTAAAGTTTTATGATTTGATTTCTTTTTAGGGTCGATGTGGCACTTTTGTACTTTGCTTCTTTTACGCTTATATATATTTTTGATTCACTTCTTATCAAGTTGTGTTACAAATCTTTTCTATATCTCTCTTTCACATTGAGGACAATGCTTATATTAAGTGTGGGGGAGAGATTTTAGCATTTTCAAAAAAAAAAATTTCTTAATTTCAAAAAAAAAAAAAAGGTTCATTGCATGATTGAATAACGTTTCTCCCTTCTTGAACTGATATGCTTGGTTATGAATGATTGAATTGATGAATTAAGTTTGATGGATGCATACCTTGTGAGATTTTGAGCCTAATGGATGGATTCAACATTTATGTCATTCTCTTCTTTCTTATGTGATTTTCACTCATGTTAATGACCACTCTAGAACTTGCTTTGATTCTTTTTGAGGCTACATTTCACTTGCATGCATGAACATGATTGAGGCCCTCTTTCTTAGCTAGTTTAACCAAATACCCAACCTTGTTTTCAATATGATATCAAGCACTCTTTTGACTTCTTGAAAATTTTCTGATTCTTGCCAACCTTGTATATTTTCCTTTACTTAACTCCTTTGAGCTTATTTGACCATTCCTTATTTCTAGCTCATTATGTGCCTTAAAAAAAAATCGTGTTCTTACTTTACCTTAGGGAATAAAAGAACATTAGCTTGGTTAATGGATAAGTTTTTGAACAAGTGTGGGGGTGTGTGTACAAAATGGTTGTTAAAAAAGGAAAGAGTTCCTAAAAAAAAACACAAAAAGAGAAAAAAAATGTATGTATATAGTTATGTTCATATATATAAAAAAAAAAAAAGGATTGAGAAATGAATATGTAAAGGGTTATACATTAGAGTTGGGATGAACTTTTATGCTTGTTATTTGAACTCAGCTCTCATTTGCTTTTATTCTCTTTGGTATTTATCCTCTCATATCCATTTTACCCTCTTCTGTTACCTTGACCTCACTACAACCTTGAATAAAGTCCTCATGATTTGTGTATGCATTTGTTTTGAGTAGTGGAGAAGTAGAAGATAAGCAAGCTTATGGTAGTGCAATTTTCATGGTTGAATTGAGTGAAATACCTACCTTTTAAATACTTGATAGATCGAGAGTGAATTCTGTGAGGATCTATCATTCTTTACTCATGCTTTTCAATTGAAGTATCCTTGCTTGTTGATTTGAGATGTGAAGATGTGTTACCTCATGAATGTTTTGATTACTTGAATTATTAATTGCTCTTCATTCTTAAATATTATTAGAAATTGAGTCTTTTAGAATGTTTAACTTTTGAGTCAGCTTTTTTTATTTTATTTTTTTATTTTTATTTTTTTTTTCGTTTTGCCCGAGGACGTGCAAAAGAGTAAGTGTGGGGGTATTTGATAATTATGATTTTTAACATATTAATTATCCACACAATTACCTTATTAATGATGTCCAGATTGTAATTAAGTGATCTTAGCACTCATTTAGATCATTGGGTTGAATTGGGCTTTAAAGCAAAATTTTTAGATTTTAATGCATATTGACAGTAGTTCAGTATTTTAACCATAACTTGAGTTGTAGATCTCTGATTTTGATGTTCTTTATATGCTAGGAAAGATGAGCAAAAGATCTACAAGTTTTGTGAAATGTCAAATTGTAAGATTCAGATGTTTACATGGTCAAATACAGCCTTGAAGTTGGACCAGCGTTACTGTTACAAATTCTGGACACACCTTCACTATTTTGGGCATATCTCACTCATTTCAAGCCCAAATTAAGCATATGAGTACTCCTTAGAAAGCTTACTTCATAGGCTATCTGATGGACTTGATTTGAATTTGAGATTATGACAGAAATTGAAAAGATAGCAACGTGGAAAAAGTGGAGGAATCATTGGAAGGTGGGAGACACACTTTCATAATGAGAAAATAATTCAATGGAAGGTGGGAGACATGCTTTGATAATGGATGAATAATTAACAAGAGTGGATGAACTACTTTTGACTCTTTGTGAATGATTAAGAGGAGAGCAATCAGATTTGTAAAGATATAGGGGAGAGCTTCTACGGAGGATGTGAATTTTGTAGTTGGTTCTTGTAGTTTTAGTGTTTTCATTTTGGAGAATTCTCTTCTTCTCTTCCTCTCATCCTCTCTCTTTGTTATTTTCATTTTTGTATGGTTCTTGAAGGTTCTCCAATGGTGATGGCTATGGAGAGCTAAACTTCTTTAATCAATCCAAGAGATTGACAAGCTTGGTGATTAATCTTGAGATCTTGTTTTAATTGCTATACATTCATCTATTAATGAAAATTTCTCTTTTTCTTCTTCTCTTGTTTAAATTCTAATTTAATGCTTAATTTGATTGGGATTTGCATATGTTAATTGCGTAATTATCATGTGCCAAGAGATGAATTCAGAGGTTAAATAATGCATCAAAGGTGTTTGATGAATGTTTAGCTTGGTTGGATCTTGGTTTTTAATTTAATTTGGGTTTTGGATGGATGCTTAATTTGTCTAACCTTAATTAATTAAATTCTAGAAGCATTTCTAGTAGAAGATCCATGGATCATTGAGAGGCCTTGATGTGATCTAAGATCAAGGATTTGGTTGATAGTTGAACGGATCTATAAAGATCAAGGATGGATTAAAATCAAGATTAGTTAATTCTCTTGGATCAAGTTGTTTTCCTAATCTTGTTTACTCTTTTTAATTGCTCTTTGTTGTTTAATTTTTCAAAACTTTCCCCCCCCTGCGATTAACCTCTTAATCTGACTTCATAATTAGAATGATCTACGGGCTCGACCCTGTTACCTTATGCTACAAGTAGTTTTAGTAAATCGGTTATAAATTGATTTAAATTTGGTAATCTCGACAGTTGTCAAGGATCCCCTTGGAATTCTATTGCCTGGTTGAATCATGTCCCTAACAACATCATTTCTAACATACCATTCCCAGTCTTTGTGACTATTCTCAGTAAGAATTGCTCCAGTATGATTCAAACCAAAATACAGAGCCCAATCATTAGGTCTTACTATTATCCTATGCTTTTTGAGTTCAGACACCAAATTCATTTTAGATATACTCATATTGCAGTAAAATGCTTTGGTGATTTCAAGATAATACTCACATTTTGCTGTGACAAAGGTCTTCAGCCATGGTACTCCAGTAGGTCAGTGAGAAAGGTGAACCCATTGCTCTGATACCAGTTGTTAGCTATGACAACCATCACCTAAGAAGGGTATAAATTAGGTGATTACAAATTTTTAAAACACCTTTGAGAAATTATGCATTTTGATATTTTCAATCAACACATGCAGCGGAATAAGTTTAACAAAGGTACAACTATTAGATATTTCACAAATACCACTTGGGCTATAGGATAAATCAAGCAAATAAGCTAGATATCAAATTTAACTCAAGCAAATATAATTAATGCACAAATGTAAAGGAGATAGAGTTGAGAGAAGCAAACACAATATTTATCCTAGTTCAGCCACCAACCACTTGTGGCCTACATCCAGTCCCCAAGCTTAACTTAAAATTTCCTTCACTATCTCTTCAAGCTTCAACAGGTGCTTGACAACCTTTACAATTGAGAGCACTCAACACACCTTGGGATACCTTACCCTTTACAACCTTGAGGGATACCTCACCCTCTTTACCAACAAGGGATACCTCACCCTTTATAACCTTGAGGAATACCTCACCTTCTTTACCAACAAGGGATACCTCACCCTTTTCTCTAGAAGGATACCTCACCCTCTCTTTATAGATTATACAAAGATGTAGATGAATAGAAACTCTCTCAAATAGTAAATAATACAACTTGAAACTCTATGGGTATCTAAGATTCACACTTAAGCTCAAAACAAAGGTTTTTGAGAAATGAGAGTAAAACACGAATTTAATGCTCAAGTATGTTTTTAAGATTGTTCTCCGACTTTTCTTTAATGCCCAAACACTTTCATTTGTAGCACAAATCAATTTAGAGTCGTTGGTGGTTGTTGGGGGCATTAAATACTACAAAAGAGCTGTTGGGAAATGTTTTCTACTATCCCAAATAACAAATTATTGGTTTTCACTAACAGATTATTTGGTTTCTAATAATAGATTATTGGTTTTGCCTAACAAATTATTTGTTTCATCAGGAAATACTGTAGCACGAAAATAACAAATTTTTTGGCAACCGTAATCGGTTAGGAACATTTAAAAAACAAAGAGGGAACATTCCCAGCATGCAAATAACATGTTATGGACTTTCCATAACAAATTATTCACTTTAAAACATCAATTGGAACGTCTCTGCCAAGATGAATAATCTGTTATGGATTTCAAATAATCTGTTATTTGAAATTACATAATCAGTTATTGTTCTCAGATAATCTGTTATACAAAACACCTAATCAATTATGTGTTCACCAAGAAAATAAAATTTCTAAAGGATTTCATAACTAAACTTTCCCAAATCATTTTCAACCTTTCTAAAATCATTTTCCACATACTTGAGGAGAATTTTCACAAGTATGAAACATGATTTTCTTTTCACCCTTTCTAAAATCATTTTGCTCAAACTTAATCAACATAAAACATAATTTTTCAAATAGATCAAAGTTGAATAGAAATAAAACATAAGCTAGTGTGATTCCTATTATCCTTAACATAAGATCTAAGTCCTATAAGCTATACTTGAAGAACCTTGAGACTTGATCTTTGTACAACCATCACTTCTCTTGTTTGTTATCATCAAAACCATTGTCATTGCTAATGCTAATCACATTCTCCCCCTTTTTGATGATGACAAACATCCATTGAGGAAAAGGTTAGTTCAGATAAACCGGAACTCACAAAAGGATAGAGACTTACTCCCCCTCTATTTCTCAAGAGGTGATTGTATCAGAGATGCACAGCTCCCCCTTAATTTTGGAATCCCAAGATCATTAAAAATATCATACCATATTGTATTTTGTGTTCCTTTTCTCAATGACATAAAGACCCACAAACTTCTCCCCCTTTTGTCATGATAAAAAAGATATGCAAAAAGAGTGTTTGATAAAGAGAGAAGTAACAGCATATCCACAAAATCATTGCCATTCAACAAATATTCAAGAGTACGATAGCAATATTATAATCAGATCATAAGATATGCATAAACAAACTAGTCATGCCAAAACATTATCCAGGTCATACCAAAATATATCAAAATCAGACAATGGTTTAGCAAGGTTATAAGCTAACAACATATTCAAAAGATAGACAATTAGATTAGCTTAAGCATAATAAAAGAAGCTGAAGTGATCTATGCCTAATCCTCAGTATCCTCCGATGATGGATGACGATGCTCAAGCCTATCCAAGCAGTCTTCTATAGCACTTAAGCGATCGAAGATGATTGTGTTGCTATGCTCCTGATAAGCTCGAAGATCCGCAATGGCAGCAAAGATACGAGTTTCAGTCGTTGTTGGAGCCTATTGCATAATCACATCCTCAGGGGCGGCCGACATTTCTTCTTCTAGTGCAACTGCATCATGCCTAACTCCACAGACCCAAGCACCATTAACTATTTTGATATGTATTCGATTTATGGTGGCCTTGCCAAACTTGTGGTGACCAGTAAGAGGAAGGATTCCCTCATCTTGTAAGCACAACTTATAGTAACTAAGAACTTTAGCAATCATCATTGCATATAGAAGATCCATCATCAGTTTGTCTTTTGCTTTCTTCATATAATGCATGATGTAGAGTGCCCAATTAATGTGCAGTCTCTGTTTCAGGGCCCAAAGCAGGAAGATATCCTCTTCCTCAAGTAAGGCATAGTTGCTGGCTTTTGGAACTAAAATGTGAGCCAACACATAGTGGAGAAGACTATCTTCCACTTTCAGGATCCCCTTGGAATTCTACTGCCTAGTTGAATCACGTCCCTAACGGCATCATTTCTAACATACCATTCCCAGTCTTTGTGACTATTCTCAGTAAGAATTGCTCCAACATGATTCAAACCAAAATACAGAGCCTAATCATTGGGTCTTACTATTATCCGATGCCTTTTGAGTTGAGACACCAAATTCATTTCAGATATACTCAGATTGCAGTAAAATGCTTTAGTGAGTTCAAGATAATACTCACATTTTGCTGTGACAAAGGTCTTCAGTCCATGGTACTCCAGTAGGTCAGTGAGAAAGGTGAACCCATTGTTCTGATACCACCTATTAGCCATTACAACCATCACCCAAGAGGGGGTGTAGTGAGTGATTACAAATTTTTAAAACACATTTGAGAAATTATACATTTTGATATTTTCAATCAACACATGCAGCGGAATAAGTTTAACAAAGGTGCAACTATTAGAGATTTCACAAATACCACTTGGGCTATAGGATAAATCAAGAAAATAATCTAGATATCAAATTTAACTCAAGCAAATATAATTAATGTACAAATGTAAAGGAGATAGAGTTGAGAGAAGCAAACACAATATTTATCCTGATTCAGCCACCAACCACTTGTGGCCTACATCCAGTCCCCAAGTTTAACTTGAGATTTTCTTCACTAGCTCTTCAAGTTTCAACAAGTGCTTGACAACCTTTACAATTGAGAGTACTCAACACACCTTGGAATACCTCACCCTTTTTACCAACAAGGGATACCTCACCCTTTTCTCTTGAAGGATACCTCACCCCCTTCACAACTAAGGGATACCTCACCCTTTTCTTTTGAGGGATACCTCACCCTCTCTTTATAGATTATACAAAGATGTAGATGAATAGAAACTCTCTCAAATAGTAGATAATACAACTTGAAGCTCTATGGGTATCTAGGATTCACACTTAAGCTCAAAATAGATGTTTTTGAGAAATGAGAGTAAAACACGAATTTAATGCTCAAGTATATTTTTTAGATTGTTCCCCAACTTTTCTTTAATGCCCAAACACTTTCATTTATAGCCCAAATCAATTTAGAGCCATTGGTGGTTGTTGGGGGCATTAAATACTCCAAAAGAGCAGTTGGGAAATGTTTTCTGCTATCCCAGATAACAGATTATTGGTTTCCACTAACAGATTATTTGGTTTTTCATAATAAATTATTAGTTTTGCCTAACAGATTATTTGTTTCATCAGAAAATATTGTAGCACAAAAATAATAGATTATTTGGCAACCCTAATCGGTTAGGAACATTTAAAAAATAAGGAGGGAACATTCCCAACATGCAAATAACCTGTTATGGACTTTCCATAACAGATTATTCACTTTAAAACATCAATTGGAACATCTCTGCCAAGATGAATAATCTGTTATGGATTTCAAATAATCTGTTATTTGAAATCACATAATCAGTTATTGTTCTCAGATAATCTGTTATACAAAACACCTAATTTGTTACTGGTTCACCAAGAAAACAAAAATTCTAAAGGATTTCATAACCAAACTTTCCTAAATCATTTTCAACTTTTCTAAAAACATTTTTCATATACTTAAAGAGTATTTTCACAAGTATAAAACATGGTTTTGTTTTCATCCTTTCTAAAAATAATTTGCTCAAACTTGATCAACATAAAACATGATTTTGCAAATAGATCAAAGTTGAATGGAAATAAAACATGACCTAGTGTGATTCCTATTATCCTTAACATAAGATCTAAGTCCTTCAAGTTTGGGACTTGATCTTTGCACAACCATCACTTCTCTTGTTTGTTATCATCAAAACCATTGCCATTGCTAATGCTAATCACAGGTTATGTATAGGTAAGGGTGGAAACTTAATCTTACAGCATCCCTAACACACCCGTCCTGATATGGTACCTTAAGTCAGTTGTGCAAAAACTTGATAATCACAAATATATTTATTTTACTCATTTGTTTAAAAAAAAGCAATGTAAATATTTTTTAAATTTATTTATTTATTATTTTTTTAAGGAAAGAAAAAAAAGAAAACAACCAAATTGTGAAAATTTAATTTTTGTCTTGACAGAATATATGTTCTGCTCCTACGTATCTCCAAGTGCAATGAGGAACTCAAAGTCATATAGTTCTCTGGAAAATGATTGTGGGTTAATTAATTTTGATTGAAAAGAAACTTAAAACTTTCAAACCAAATTGGCATCAAAAGATCCATTCAAGTAACGTTTCAACTAGCATAATAGTGAGACACAACCCACAAATAGACAAGATAATCAAATTAAATCAGCCCAACCCACAAAAATTATTTTTTATCACCTTTTGGCTTTCTTCTTTTTTTTATGTATTTTTTAATTTTTAATTTTTTTCCTTTTTTATGTATTTTTTTTACTTTTCCATTTTTTTGGCATTTTTCAGTTTTTGATTTTTTTGGTATTTTTTTATTATCTAATCCTATGCATTTTGTCCCTACATTTTTCAATTTATTTATTTTACTAAGTCTCTAAACTACTAAACAAATTAACCTTAGCCCAAAAAAAGAAACAAGAAACTCAACTCACTAATTAAAACACTCCTCCAATACCAACTCCTTTTTGTTTTATGTTTTTAGTTTTTTTTTTTTTTTTTTTCATCATTTTTTTCATTTTTTTGTTTTTGTTTTTATATGGGCATCCTATGGGGCTGAAAGGCCCAAATTTAAAACAAGTTAAACTAAATGTAATATCTAGAACAAAAGAGGACCTGCTGAGCTTTGAGAAAGGAAGAGAGTGAATGACAATGGTGCAGAGGTGAGACGTTGGGTGAACAGCTAGTGCGGTGCGACGGATCGTTCGAGTCTACAATGGCATGTCGCGACGGCAAGGCTGAGTAGAGTTAGTTCAGCAGCAAGCTCAGATCTGACCGGTTCGTGCGGCGCACGTGGAGCTCGGAATGATGTTTTCATGGGTCATGGTGCTCTAATCTAGTGGTTTCTGGTGTGGTCGACGGTGGTCGGATTTGACTAGGGTCGAGGGTCCGGCGGGTGCAGGTTCGAGCGGTGGGTTCGTGCGGGTTCAATTCCAGCTTGGTGCGACGGCAAAGACAAGTTATGCGATGGCTTGGTCCCATGTGGCGCGAGGACGACAGGTTGTGGGTGCTGTGGGTCATGCAGCGCAATGTGCGGCGCATCTGGTCTGGCGACGAGCTCGGATATGAGCTTTCCAGGGTTGAGTTGGACGGTGCGAGTCAGGTCCAATATTGGTTGGGGTTGCAGTACGCGGGCCGACGATGCGGTGTGCAAGTCAGGCGTGGTGGCTGGGAGTTCCAGTTCGAGCTACGGCAGTTCGCGAGTCAGGCGTGGTGCTGGTCTGCCAAAGTTAAAGGTGATGGGTTGTTTTTTTTTTGTTGGGTGGTGAGAGGTTGAGGATGAAGTGTTATGGTGTTTTGATTGATGGATTGAAGATGGTGTTGTTAATGGTGGATGGTGAGTGGTGGTTGGTTGAAGATGAAAGTGGTTATGGGTTGATGGTGGTGATGGGTGAAGATGGTTGTGTGATGGTGGTTATGGGTTGATGGTGTTGACGGTGAGGTGGTGAGGGGATCACGGTGGTTTGCCGTTTGGTGAGGGTATTGGTGAAGGTGAGGTGGTGAGGGGAGGTGGTTATGAGTTAATGGTGGTGATGGGCGAAGATGGTTATGTGTGGTTGATGGTGGTTTTAGATGGGAATTGATGATGATGGTGGGTTGGATGCTTGAAGGTTGAGGTGTGGGATGCTCTTATGGAGGTTACCGTTGTGTGTGTGGCTATTGAAGGGATCAATGGGTTCTTGTGTGTGGGAGTGTACGTTAGAATGGAGGGTGAAAATGTGAATGAAGTGTGTGTGTAGCCAGTGCAGGTGAGGAACGTAAAAGTAGTGGTGAAAGTGAGTGGGGAACAAAGCAACATTGTCCCCTCTGTGGTGTATGCTGTGCTAAGTATTTTGGAATTAGCAGTGCAGGTGGGAAATGTAAAAGTGGGTGGATAATTGCAAAAAAAAAAAAAAGGGAAAGAAGAAGCTTTGTTCCCTTTGCAAATGGTGTTGTGTGCCTGCTGCCATATGAAGTGCAAGGGGTGCATAATGCATGACCAAGAAAGGAACAAAACACATAGGCCAAGAGAAAGAAGATGATTTTCACCCAAAAATAGAAGAACAGACCACAGTAAAAGTTCTACGTTTTTTTCTTTTTCTTTTTTTTTCTATCTCTTTTCTTTTGATTTTGTTTTTATTTTGTTTTTATTTTTTTTGTTTCTTTTTTTTTTTGTTAATGCTCCGGACAAAATTAGGTCCTCATAGTTGCCCCTCTTTACTTGTCTCTTACTAGATAAAAAGAACAACCACAATTTTTATTTTTCATTTTATCATTATAAGGAACGAGTAAAGACCTGAACTTGAATTTTGTTCGAGAATGCCTAAGATGATAAATGCGAAATAATGCAAGAACAACAAAATGTAAAGAGCCGATGCACTCAAAAGTAAATGATAGGAAATTTAAAATGCATGGAGCCGATGCGCTTGAAATAAATGACATGAATTTAAAATGTAAGGAGTCGATGCGCTCAAAATAAATGACAGAAAATTAAAACACAGGGAGTCGATGCACTCAAAATAAATGACAAAAAATTTGAAATGTAGGGAGCTGATGCACTCAAAAGTAAATGATAGAAAATTAAAATGCATGGAGCCGATGCGCTCAAAATAAATGACACAAATTTAAAATGCATGAAGCTAATGCACTCAAAAGATTGACAAAAATTTAAAATGCACAGAGCTGATGTGCTCAACAAAATTGACAGAAATTTAAAATGCATGGAGCCAATGTGCTTAACAGAATTTAAAATGCAGGGAGCCGATGCATTCAAAATAAATGACATGAATTTAAAATGCAAGGAGCCGATGTGTTCAAAAGAATGACAAAAATTTAAAATGGGTGGAGCTGATGCGCTCAAAACAAATGACATAAATTTAAAATGCATGGAGCCGATGCGCTCAAATAAAATTTAAAATGCATGGAGCCGATGTGCTCAACAAAATTGACAGAAATTTAAAATGCATGGAGCCGATGCACTCAACAGAATTTAAAATGTAGAGAACCGATGCGCTCAAAATAAATGATAGGAAATTAAAATGTAGGGAGCTGATGTACTAAAAGAAATGACAGGAAATTAAAATGTAGGGAGCTGATGCGCTCAAAATACAACAACAACAACAACAACAACAACAACAACAACCAAGCATTTTCCCACTAGGTGGGGTTGGCTACATGGATCAAACGACACTATTGTGCCCTATCATAAACCAAGTCTTCAGAAATGTCATTCAAATCTAAATCTTTTTTAATTGTTTTACCTATAGTCTTTCTTAGTCTTTCTTTACCTCTAGCTATTAGGCTATTCTCCACCTAATCTAATTTTCTTACAGGGCCTTCTAAGGGTCTTCTCCTTACATGTCCAAATCACTAAAGGCGAGATTCTCCTATCTTTTTCACAAGAGGTGCTACCCCTACTTTCTCTCTAATGCATTCATTCCTAATATTATCTTGTCTTGTATAGCCACACATCCGGCGCAACATCCTCATCTCCGCGACACTGATCTTATGCTCTTGTTGGCTTTCTACAGCCCAACATTCAGTACCATACAATATCGTGAGCCTTATAGTTGTGCGGTAAAATTTACCCTTAAACTTGAGAGGCACTTTTCTATCACAAATAACTCCTGAAACACTCCTCCATTTCATCCATCCAGCTTGAATCCTATGGTTTACATCTCCCTCTATCTCTCTGTCATTTTGTATGATAGATCCAAGATACCTAAACTGTGTGACTTGTGGTATGATATGTCTCCAATTTTCACCATTAAGCTAGCATTAACACGCTTCTTACTGAACTTACATTCCATATACTTTATCTTACTCCTGTTTAGACGAAAGCCATGTTCTGATGCACTCAAAATAAATGACAAAAAATTTGAAATGCAGAGAGCCGATGTGCTCAAAAGTAAATGACAGGAAATTAAAATGCATGGAGCTGATGCGCTCAAAAGAATGACAAAAATTTAAAATGCATGGAGCTGATGCGCTCAAAATAAATGATAGAAATTTAAAATGCATGGAACCGATGCGCTCAAAATAAATGATAGAAATTTAAAATGCATGGAGCCGATGCGCTCAAAAGATTGACAAAAATTTGAAATGCATGGAGCCGATGCACTGAGCAAAATTAACAAAATTTAAAATGCATGGAGCCGATGTGCTCAATAAAATTTAAAATGCAGGGAGCTGATGCACTCAAAATAAATGACAGGAATTTAAAATGCAAGGAGTCGATGCGCTCAAAATAAATGACAGGAAATTAAAATGCAAGGACAAGAATTTAAAATGCAGGGAGCCGATGTGCTCAAAATAAACGACAGGAATTTAAAATGCATGGAGCCAATGCGCTCAAAATAAATGAAAAGAAAGCATTTATGTCAGTTGAACATGGAATTAAAATATTTTTCTTCTTTCTCTTATTCTCTCTCTTTCTCTTTTTATTTTAATCTTTTTTTTCATTTATTTATTAAAAGTCATCTGAACCAATGGCGATTCTGGAAAGCTCTGACCAATCAAACCATTTGTTTACATCTTTTTCTTCATCGGGCCTTTTGGTTAGCTTGAAGTCATCTTGACTTGCTCATTTCCCTTCTTCATTTCTTTATCCTTTTTTTCTCTTTTTTTTTTTTTTTTTTACCCAAGCAAATACCACACCACAATCTGTACTTTTAGCTACTGAGATCTTTTAATCCAAATCAATCATTGAAAGATTTCTATAGAATTGTCAAATCAAACTGTTGACCTTAAATTTATCTTATTTGAGACATAACTTAATGAGTAAACGTACATTCATGCATGGACAGAAATTCATTGAATGAACAAACTTCCTTTTATTACTCTAGTGATCTAATCGTACATGAACTTTTGGTAAAACACATACTTGAAAAATGAAAGCATAGAAACAAAAGAAAGTTGCAAGGATTTTTTTTTTAAATTTTACCCCAATATTGGTTCCTTGTCCCCCATTCAATTGATTTCCTGTAACTACTTGATAACTCAACCGCTGTCTCTATTGCTACTTTCTTCAACACAGCTTCTCCTTAACCTTTAAACATTTGCCCCAGTATGGCCAATTGAATGCGAACAAAGTTGCCCCTATGTAGATAATCGAATGCAACTAAAAAATTGCCCAAGTGTAGCTAATCAAATGCAAATAAAAATTGCCCTAGTTTGGTGAACCCTTCAAGGAGTTTCAGGCCAACTTTCTTTGAGATTTTAAATATTTGTTTGCCCCAACTTTTGCTTAGACCGCCTTTTTGGGTTTTTAGCCTAACGGGCCCTTTTCCTCTTCTCCTATTTTTTTTAATTGCTCTACTTTTGCTTAGGCCACCCTTTTGGGTTTTCGACCTAACGAGCTTTTTTTTTTTCTTTTTTTTTTCTTTAGGCATAGAATCTCTTGACAACATTAGTGTTCACGGGCCTTGACAATTCTTCTCCATCCATATTTTGCAAAATTAATGCTCCTCCTAAAAATGCCTACTTGACTATGTATGGGCCTTTATAACTCGGAGCCCATTTTCCTCTGGCATCCTCTTGATTAGGGAGAATCTTCTTCAAAACCAAATATCCTGAACAAAATTCTCTGGTATGAACTTGCTTGTTAAAGGCTCTGACCATTCTGCTTTGATATAATTGTCCATGACAAATAACTATCAATCTTTTCTCTTCTATCATATTCAATTGCTCATATCGAGTCTTCACCCATTCCGATTCTTCCAACTCTGCTTCCATCAAAACCCTTAGAGAAGGAACCTCAATTTCTATGGGAGAGATTACCTCCATCCCATACACCAAAGAGAAAGGCATTGCCCCAGTGCTTGATCGTATATTGGTACGATACGCGTGTAAATCATAGGACAACATTTCATCCTAGTCTTTGTAATTCACTACCATCTTAGCAATAATTTTCTTGACATTCTTATTTGCTGCTTCAATTACACCATTCATCTGGGGCCTGTAAGGAGCTGAATTATGATGCTTGATTTTGAAACTCTCACAAAACTTTTGAATCTCAACACCGTTCACGTAATAAATGATCAGTGCCAAATCTCCCAATACCTTTAGCTATTTGATCCCCAAGTTAATTGCAACTTGTGAACCACTAGCACAAACCTCATATTATGTAATATTATTGGTGCATTCAAAATCCAGCTTGATAGTGACTAGGTATTGCTTTCTAGTTAGTGAAACAACCCCGACTCTTATGCCACTACCATGCATGTTGACTACTTCATCAAAATACATCCTTCAAACAGGCTTCTCTCATTCTTCTTCTCCTTCCACCATCATCATTTCTCCATCAGGGAACTCAGATGTTACTAGTTGTCCACCCTCAAGAGGGTTTTTAGATAAATGATCAGTAATCGTACTTCTTTTGATGGATTTCCTAGTCATGTACTTGATGTTGAATTCTGATAACATTACTTGCCATTTTGAAACCCTTATTGAAACATGAGGACTTTCAAATATGTATTTCAAAGGGTCTATTCAGGAGATCAACCAAGTGGTGTAATACAACATGTATTGCATTAGCCACTTTGAGGTCCATAATAGAGCACAACAAGTCTTCTCAATAGCCATGTAACGGGCTTCACAGTCATTAAACTTCTTACTCAGGTAATAAATTGCTTACTCTTTCTTTCTTGATTCATCATGCTACCATAGCATTGCTCCCATTGAGGTTGATAGTACGGTAAAGTGTAATATCAAAGGATGACCCAATGTAGGTAGTACCAAAATAGAAGGATTCATTAGATAAGCCTTTATCTTGTCAAAAGCTCCTTGACTTTCTTCATCTCATTCTCTTGGCTGATGCTGCCATAACAGCTTGAATATAAGCTCACAAGTGCTGGTCAAATTAGCAATGAATCTAGTGATGTAGTTAAGTCTCTAGAGAAAACTTCTCACATCACGCTCTGCTTTAGGTGTATGCATCTCTTGTATTGCTTTCACCTTATCAGGATCCACCTTTATGTCTTCTCTACTAACGATGAACCCAAGTATTTTTCCAGTAGATGCTCCAAAAACACATTCAGCAGGATTCAACCTCCTCTTATACTTTCTAAGTCTTTCAAACAACTTAAGCAAAACTTCCACATGACTTTCCCCTTCTCTAGACTTGGCGACTATATCATCCACATACATCTTAATCTCCTTGTGCATCATATCATGAAACAGTGCAACCATAGCGTATTGGTAAGTAGCCCCAGCATTCCTTAATATAAACGACATCACCATGTAACAAAACTTTCCCTAAGGAATGATGAAAGTGATTTTTTCTTTGTCATTGGCATCCATGGGGATTTGATTGTACCTTGAATATCCATCCATGAATGAAAACCTATGATTTTTAGCAGTGTTATTAACCAGAACATCGATATGAGGGAGTGGGAAATCATCCTTCAGACTGGTCTTATTCAGATTCCTGTAGTCCACACACATTCTGACTTTTTCATCCTTCTTAGGCACAGGCACAATATTGGCTACCCACTCTGGGTGTCTTGAGACTTCCACAAATCCTGCTTCTAGCTGCTTAGTCACCTCTTCCTTGATCTTTAGGGACATATCGGGATGTATTCTCCTTAATTTCTGCTTCTTTGCCTCAACATTTGGGGTATAGTGGGATTTTATGTGACACTATCTCGGGATCTAATCCAAGCATATCCCGATAAGACCAAGCAAAGACATCTATATACTCTTTGAATAGTGTAATCATTTTTTCATGTTCGGGGTTTTCCACAATTTTTAACTCCTTTTTTCTCTTCCTCCTTCCCCATGTTGATCACCTCTGGTTCCTCGTCATTCAAGTCAAATCCCTTATTTGAATACTCCAGTAATTTTGTAAAACCTTTAATAATTTCTCCCTCTTCATCAGATCTAGAGTCTTCTTCATCAAACATCGCAGGGGAATCAATTGATGAGTTTCCAGGGTCTCTTTCAAGAGGCAAACTTTCTACAAGGCCCAGATCCCTGGAAAGTAATTTGTGTAGAGTTGAAAAGGCAAAATAGAGTAGGAACGACAAAGCAAGAACCAGATATTATACAGAAATATGAAAAGAAGACTGGATGAAGTCTTCTTCAACTGTTCCATTACGTCATATTCACTTTGCTTCACTATCTTCAAGAACTCTTCTTCCTCTTCCTTCATTTTCTCCTATTCTTTTGATGTTTCTTCCCTACTCCCTTCTTTAACATTTTTCCTCTTCTCTACTTCTCCTGGGCTATAGCATCGTTGTAATTCCTCCTACTCCAATTATATTAGTCACTGACTCTTCCTCCTGATGTATTTCAGCATCTTCGGCCTTCGAAGTCTCTTCCCCGACTCCATTTGTCTCCACCTTAGTTTTATAACTCCATGGCACTAAGTGGGTATCACCATAAGCAAATGATGTTGGCTTCTTGACAGTCACTACTACTTTCCCTGGTGTTAAAGCTTGGTTGAGAGATGGCACCTTAAGCACAAAGTGTCCAACCACATTGACCTCTTCAGAGGAATCTACCCTTTGTCTGGCTTGTATTACTCCCAAAGTGAGTAATCCCTGGATTTGAACCTTGAAGTCCCAACAGTTCTCGATATCATGTCTCATTCCCCCACAATAATAAAAATAACTTGACTCTTTATCGTGCTTCTCCTCTTCTTTCATCGTGGCAGCTAGTGCAATGATACTATAACCTGCTTTCTTCAAACCTTCGAATATTTTAGCCATCGGCATACGCAAGCTCATGACCTTTCTTATTGGTGGTCTTTCCATCTCCAAAACATTTACCACATTTCATCCACCATGATTAGGAATTGGGTTGTTGACGATACTAAGTCCAGCCTCTTCTTGAATGTCAAGCTTCCTATAAGCAATAAGCTTCCTTATTGTAATTTTGAAAGCCTCACAATCTTCAATTGAATGCCCTGAGATATCTATGTGGTATTTGTAGGTTAAATTCAAGTTATACCACATTGGGAATGGTGGTTCTAAGGGACGTACAAGATTTCCCAAAATGAGGTGAGCATCGAACAACCTTTGGAATAATTCTGCATTTGAAATGGACAATCTTGGGAAATGGGGTAGGTTTTTGGGACGAAAACGACCTTGATTTTGGAGGTTTGGCCGAGGTTGTGGGTGGTTTGGGTAAATTTTTGGAGGTGTAGGTAGATATCGGGTATAGGTTACGCAACCTGGTACATATGGTTGTGGTGTGGGTACATTGTTTATTTGGAATTGTGGAGTTGTGGTTATGTTTGTGGTTGGCACAACTTGGTGGGGTGGGTAATAAGGAGGTGTAGGTGTTTGGTATGGAAAGTGAGGATTAAGGTTATATGGTGGTTGATGCCTTGGGTTTTTGTGGGGGATATCGAGGTTTGAAGGTCTGTTGGCGTTGGATATAATTCACCTCCGGTTCTTTCTTTTTCGGCTAGAATCACTTCTTAAAAGTAGTATTCTCTGTATTGCTCATCGGTAACTTCCTAGCTTTTGCCAAAATCTTAATCCTTTCTCTCGCCGTTATCAAGTTCACAAAATCCTTATAGGCTGCCCCAGCCATTGCCCCGATAAAAGGATTTCCTAAGGTTCCCAAGAAATACGAACACATCTTGGACAGTGTTAATGGGGGCTGAACTTGAGCTGCTAAGGCCCTCCACCTCTATGCATATTGTTTGAAAGGTTCCTTATTTCTTTTTTGCATCGAGCTCAATTATTCCTGGGTTGGAGCTGCATCCAAATTGAATTTGTATTGGTCCATGAATAGATCAGCTAATTTCGTCTGACGAGAAATCTTAGAGTGGTCTAATTGAATATACCACTCTAAAATAGGGCTTGTAATACTCTCGTGGAAAAAACTAATGAGGAACTTATCATCCCTAGACCAAACAGCCATCTTGGTTCCATAACTGATCAAATGAAAGCGAGGGTTGCCGCTCCCATCATACTTGGAAAAATCAGGAATCTTGAAGTCTTTAGGGATTACGACATTCGTGGTAGGACACAATTCTTCTATTCTAAGAGGTCCATAAGCGTTGTGGCCCTTGATTGCTTTAATTTGTTCCTCCATTTTCTCCATCCACTCTTCTTTCATCTTGTCTTTCTCGGTCATAACGTGGCTATTCCTAGAGTAAGGCATTGTTGCTTGCCCCAAAATGGACAAATGAGGTTGTTCCGAAGTAGGGCTAGCATAACCAGGAATTTCATTATGAGTGTGATTAGCATTGGTAATGGCAATGATTTTGATGATAACAAACAAGAGAAGTTATGATTGTGCAAAGATCAAGTCCCAAGGTTCTTCAAGATTAGCTTATAGGACTTAGATCTTATGTAAATGGTAAATAGGATTCATACTAGCTCATTTCTTATTTTTCATTTAACTTGAATCTCTTTGCAAAATCATGTTTTATATTGATCAAGTTTGAGCAAAATGTTTTTAGAAAGGATGAAAAGAAAATCATGTTCTATACTTGTGAAAATACTCATCCAGTTTGAGGAAAATGATTTTAGAAAGGTTGAAAATGATTTAGGAAACTTTGTTTGTGAAATCCTTGAGAAATCTTATTTTCTTGGTAAGCCAATAACTGATTATGTGTTTTGAATAACTACTTATGTGTTTTCAAATAAGTGATTATGTGAAATCTATAACAGGTTATTCGTTGTGATAAAAATGCTCCATTAAAGGTTTTAAAGTGAATAACCAGTTATGGAAAGTCTATAACAGGTTATTTGCATGTTGGGAACATTCCCTCTTAATTTTCAAATGTGCTTAACCGATTAGAGTTTTCAAGTAACCTGTTATTTGTGTGCTACAGTGTTTTTTGATGAAACAAATAACCTGTTAGGCAAAACTAATAACCTGTTATCTGGGATAGTAGAAGTCATTTCCCAATGGCTCTATTGAGAGCATTTATTGCCCCAATAACCACCAATAGATCTAAATAAGTTTGGGCTATAAATAAAAGTGGTTGGGCATTAAAAAGATATTGGAGAACAATCTGAAAATCATCCTTGAACATTAAATTCGTGTTTCACTATCTCTTTCTCCAACCCTCTATTTTTGAGTTATAAGTGTGTGAATTCTTTATACTAATAGAGCTTCAATTTGTATATCCACTCTTGAGAGAATTTCATTTTATCTACACTTTGTTTAATCTGTAAAGAGGGTGAGGTATCCCTCTAGATAAAAAGGTGAGGTATCCCTTGGTTGTAAAGAGGGTGAGGTATCCCTCAAAAGTTGTAAAGGGTGAGGTATCCCTGTTTGAGGCTTAAGCATAAGGGTGAGGTATCCCAAGGTATGTTGAATGTTCTCAATTATAAAGGTTGTCAAGCACCTGTTGAAGCTTGAAGATATAATGGAAAATCTCGGGTGATTGCTTAAGGACTGGACGTAGGCCACAAGTGGATTGGTGGCTGAACTAGGATAAATCTTGTGTTTGATCTTCTAAACTCATATCTTTACATTTGTGCTTTAGTCTTATATGCTTGCTTGAATACTTTCTATCTTGACTTATTTATTTGTGAGTGAAGTGATCAATTTCATCTATCTATTCACTTCAATTAATCAATAGCTTCAACGAAAATGAATAATCAAGTGTTTTGTAAAAGATTTGCGAAAATATTTTATATACTCAATTCACCCCCTCTTAGGTATTGAGGCCATATGGTAACAATGAGCACATTCTAAGGCGCGATACCCCTCTCTAATAGGCATGACAATTGATGTTGTTTGATTTGCTTGCTCATGGATCCCCACAGTGATGCCTAAGGTTACAGTTGAGAATGTTGGAGCAGTTATCGATGACATATTTACATATGCTTCAACCCCATTTACACCTCTATTTCCACTGATTAAGTGGAGAGACTCCCTCATATCTTATAGTATTTCTTCTAACCTTGCTTGGGTCTCAGACATTGCATTCATCTTCCCTGCCATTTCATCGACTTCCCTGTTCTAATTTCTCTCTGCCTCAGGATTACTAGCAGTCATTCTGGTCCGAGATCTGGTATTATGAACTCGGGTTTGATTGGTCTCTTCTTTCCTAGGCCGCGTAATGATTCCTAAACCAAATTGATTTGTTAAAACAAAATAACATTAAATAAAAAAGAAAGAAATATTGTGAGGATGCTTGATAATTATGGAAAGATTCGCATGGACATTCAATAGCAAGACAGGATCCCAAATTCAACACCACGGGTTCATCATTGATGAACCTGCAAAAATTCATATTTTTACGGTTCAAAAGTCTTGATTTTCATTCCCTTTTAATCTTTTTGATTGAGTTTGTTCTTAATTTTATTTTATTTTTAGTTATTTTAAATTATGTTTTAATTATGTGTTTTTATGTGTTTTTGATAGGTAATTATGCATGGAAGAAGACTAGACAATTGCATAAGACAGAAAAGCTGATTTTGCATTCTGGGCATTTAGTGCCTAGGCGCTGAATTCAGAGCGCCTAGGTGCTCGATACGTAAAACACCGTGGTTTTAATGGGCCAGTGCCTAGGCGCTGGTAATGTAGCACCTGAGTACTGGCTATGCAGAAAACCTACATTATTTTCTTATAAATTCATAAGTTACGCCAAATGCAACACACATTTGGACAGAACGCAGCAGCCGTCAAGAAGCACAAATCCTAATGTGGTGTGGGCACAATTAGGCTTGAAGATTAAGAATTTTCTTCAACTTTTCCACCTTTCTACAATGGAGTTTGTCATATTCTTCCTTTTATTTTCTTCTTTTTCCATGTGTAACTAATTTCCCTTTATTAGGGGGATGATGGATCTTGTTCTTGGATGATGTAACTTCTTTTATGAGTTTAATTTATGCTTCTATTTTATGATTTACGTGTTTATCTCCATTCTTAATACTTTTCTAAACCTGATCAATTTGGGAATGATCTTTTGGGTTTATGTATGATTTAGAAAAATTTGCATGAACCTAGAACATGTAATAAACACTATAATTTCTGTAATCGTTAGGAATAGACATTGTGGGTTATGTGGTCTTTTTTTAAATTCCCAAGTTCTTGATAATGCCTTTCTAATTGAGGTTAGACTAAAGGATTAGTTAATTCCAGTCAGCGTAAGAGGATTAATATACTAAGAAATTGGGTATTAATTAATTTTAGGAATTGACCATAAATCATTGAAATAGAACATAGTTAAACTAATTTTTGAATGTGCATCTAAAGAGTTCAAGTGAAAAATGAACCCTGACTCTTTAACATTATTATTTTTCATCCCTTTAGTTTATTGTTTGCTGATTTTATATTTCTTTTTAATTGAATTTGCAACAACCCTCTTTTTGATAACTTGAATAGTGTCGATTTGACAAATTTAGTAATTAATAACTCAATCCTTGTGGGACGATACTCTACTCACTCTTTATTACTTTTGTCAATTTGGTGAACTTGCTAATATCTGCAACATGTTTTTGGCGCCATTACCAGGGATTATTGTTATTAATATTAAATAATAATTGAAAAGACACAAATTTAAGCATTTATTTTTCTTTTTAATTGTTTATTTTAATTTTTAATTTATTTAAATTTTATTTTTAATTTATTTTTTTGTTTTCTTGGTTTATTTTTATTATTCATTTATTTTTATTTTTATTTTAATTTCTTTTTTTACTTCACTTTAGTTTACTTGTTTGTTTGTTTATGCAAGGTTCTTTAGAGTCAGAAGAATTGCTTTTTGATCCAGAGATAGAGAGAACAACTAGAGCAAACAGGAAAGTAGCTAGAGAAAGGAAGAAGCTTGAAGAAGCAAAAGCAAAGATGACAGAAATAGTTGTAATTGCAGAGCGAAGACGCACATTGACTGACTATGCTACTCCATCTGCTGAAAATATTTCTACCAATATTGTGCGTCCTGCTATTCAAGCCAATAATTTTGAGATTAAATCAACACTTCTACCGTTGGTCCAACATAATCAGTTTGGGGGAGGCCATGTAGAAGATCCAAACTTGCACATTGTAAATTTCTTGCAGCTCTGCGATATTATTAAGTATAATGGCGTTACTGATGATGCCATTAGATTACGACTGTTCCCATTTTCTCTTGAAGACAAAGCAAAGAGCTGACTACAAACCCAGCCACAAGGGAGCATTTCTACTTGGGAGGACCTAGTTAGCAAATTTTTGACTCGATACTTCCCTCCATCAGTGTTTGTGAAGATAATGAGTGAAATAGCTTGTTTCACTCAAAATCAAGAGGAGTCATTATATGAATCTTGGGAGAGATTCAAGGAGCTATTAAGGAGATGTCCTCACCATGCAATTGAGGTTTGGTAGCAGGTGCAGATCTTTTACAATGGTTTAAATCATCCTACCAGGGCTATGGTAGATGCATCTGCAGGTGGATCTTTAAATACCAAAACTCCTGAAGAAGCTCAAGAACTATTTGAGACCATAGCGACCAATGAATATCAGTTGCCTAGTGGGAGAGCAGTAGTCAGACAAGGAGTTATAAAGCTTAGTACTCTTGATGCTTTACTTGCTCAGAATAAAAGTATTTCGCAGCAGTTAGTCAACCTCACCAAGCGAGTTGAGAGTATACAGGTAAATTCTATGAACCACCAAGTGTTAATCTGTGATTTCTGTGGAGGTAATCATGCTAATGGTGGATGTGAGGCAAGCAATTTTGGTTTCAATTCTCAAGAACAGGTAAATTATATGGGTAATCCTTCTAGATCTCAGAGTATTCCATTTTCAAATACATATAATCCAGGGTCGATGAATCATCCTAATTTTTCTTAGAGCAATCAAACAGTGCCATTGAATCCTCAATTAGAGAAGAAGTCTCCTCTTGAGATTGCACTTGAGAAACTATCTGTCCAGACATCTGCTTTTGTGTGATGCGGGATTAAAAGTTAAGTTGCAAACCCAAGTGCAGATTATTTCAAGTAATAAATTCTCGGTGAGTCCGAGGTCGAACCACAGAGACTTGATGAAAAAAAATTAATTAAGGTAAAGTAAATATTTTGTTACAACAATAAAGGTGATAAAACTTGGTTACAAATAAAAAAGAATTGCTTGGGTTAGGAGATCCATTCTTGGTAAATAAATTAAGGACAAGATTAATTTTTTTATAACTCAATTAGAATCCACACATAACGGAGGTTCCAATCGAAAAATACAACGTTCAAAGTTCATTAAAAATTATATACGTAATTATATTATGATTCCTTTAATCATCTATTAACACCATCACTCATAAATGGGATCAAGCATTCATTGTGCCAAAATCTTGTTTACAACAAATCAAGATCTCCACTTTATAAGGAGAGTTTCTAGCACCACCACTTGTAAATGGGTTCAAGCATTCATTGTGCCAATCTTTTGTCTACAACAAATCAAGAACTCCACTTTACAAGGAGGGTTTTTAAATTAATTGGAAACAAAATACAATACGTATAATAACCACTTGAAAATATATCAGTTAAGTACAAGAGAAAAATTAATCTAACCTTAACTTATTACCAAGAGCTTCATCATTTCACCTAAGTAAAATAAAACTTAGTTACTCATAGGTAAGAAGAAAGAAAGAGAGAAAAAGAAGAAGAAGAAGAACATGACTTCAATTTAGAATAAAGGAAAATTACTACAAGAAAACCTAGTAACAAATTAGCATCATTTTGGTACCTAAAACCTAACACCTTCAATGATCTACCAAGGCCCCCTTTTATAGAGGATTAGAGATATAAAATGACAATGGGGCTGAGTCATTAGTGGGTGGATGAGTGGAAAATGAGTGAAAAATGCCAAATGACTTTTGGTGAGTGAAAAATTATGGAGATTCCTTGTCTCCATAATCATTTAGCTCTGAAGTCATTGAATACTTCAGAATACGTAAATGTGATCTTCATAAAAGTTGTAGGTCTTGATCTTTGCTTCAAAATGGATACTAGAATCATCTCATTTGGCCACCTATAGCCTAAGATATGGGCCAATTACTATAGAGTGTTCAAGCCCAGTTCCAACACCTCTATTCTGACTTTCAAGCCCAATATCACCTACTAGACCTCCGATGTTTGAAAAGTGTTCAACATAAAAGTTGTAGATATAGGTCTCAACTATTCAGTATCAAATTTTCAGCTTATTTGACTACTTCTAACCAGAAATATGGCCTGAACAGTACACATAAGTCAAGCTATTAGGAACAACACTCTAGTTCTTGCTTCAACCCCAATTTGAGTTATCTACTCGTGTGATTGGGCCTTTGAGGTCTTCATGAAAGTTGTAGATCTCTCTCTTATCTTTCAAATGCCACTAGAATCACCTCAAACATCCACCTACAGCAAAAGATATGACCCAAATACAGAAATAGTGTAAGACGTAAATCATGCTAAAAAAATTCAATTAAGTCCAATTTGAGTTCAAACTTACAAAACATAATCAAACTCAATCAATTAAGTACATGGAGAGTGTAAATGACTAAAAATGAAGGCTTATTAATGTATCAAATATGTGATCATAAAATTCTTCTACACTTAGCTTTTTGCACTCTTGGGCAAAACACATAAGACCAAAACTAAAAAAAACGAAACAGACTCAAAAGTTAAACACTCTAAAAGACTCAATTTCTAATAATATTTAAAATGAAGAGTAACCAATCATTCAAGTAATCAAAACATTCATGAGGTAACATATCTTCATATCTCAAACCAACAAGTAAGGAAACTTCAATTGAAAAGCATGAGTCAAGAATGATAGATCTTCACAAGATTCACTCTCAATCCCTCAAGTGTTTAAAAGGTAGGTATTTCACTCAATTCAACCCATGAAAATTGCACTACCATAAGCTTGCTTATTTTCTACTTCTCTACTACTCAGAACACATGCACACACAAATCATGAGGACTTTATTGAAGGTTGTAATAGGGTCAAGGTAAAGGAGAAGGTAATATAGATATGACAAGTTAAATACCAAAGAGAATAAAAGAACATGAAAGCTGAGTTCAATTAACAAGCATGAAAGTTCATCCTAACTCCACCTAATACAAATTTCTTTTACATATTCTTTTCCTTTCCTTTATTGCCTTGTTGACCCTCTTTTTCTTTTTACATTTTTTTTATTTTTGATTTTTGTTTTTTGATTTTTTTGATTTTTATTTTATTTTTTTACAAAAAAGAACATCATATATACATTTTTTTTAACCATTCTGCACACACACTCCCACACTTGTTCAAGAACTCATCGAATGACAAAGCTAATGTTCTCTTATTCCCTAAGGTCAGGTAAGAACATGGTTTTTCATTTAAGGCACATAATGAGTTCGAAACAAAGAATGGTCAAATAAGCTCAAAGGAGTTAAGCAAGGGGAAATAGGCCATTTCCAATGCTTTACGTTGGCAGAAATCAGAGAATTTTCAAGAAGTCATAAGAATACTTGATATCATATTGAGACAATATGCTGCTAAGCAAGGCTAGCTATTTGATTAAAGTAGCTATTTCAAGAAAAATGCCTTAATCATATTTATGTATGCATATGAAAATGCAGTCTCAAAAAGAATCAAAGCAAGTTCTAGAATAACAATTCCATGAGTGAAATTCACATAAGAAAGAAGAGAATGATACAAATGTTCAATCCATTCATCAATAGGCTCAAAATCTCACAAGGCATAATTCTATCATTCTCAGTCCATCAATTCAACATCCATAACCAAGCATGTGAATTTTAAGAAAGAAGACAACTTACTCAATCATGTGAATTTCCCTGAATTTGAATTGCTACTTCCACACAAACTAGTTGTCTACCCCAACTAAGTTGCGTCTCAAGAGTAAAATTTACTCCTTACTTTGCCATCCTTAACTGGTTTAGTAAGTTACTGACAAACATATAAACACAACAAACATATTAATACACACATTGCCTAAAAAATTTTTTTTTTTAGTTTTTTTTTACACAACTATCCTTCCCTCCAACCAGATCGCAACATTGTCCTCAATGTCAAAACATAGATAGGTAAAGGATAGAAGATAGTACCTGTTATTGCAATTATTGAAAAGAGAAACCTTATACAAATTAAAATAGAAACAAAGTACGATAAATAAAACCAAAGCTTGTAATTATTTAAATAGTTGGAGTGTTTTGACTGGCTTTCTTTTCATTCTGCTTCCCTCACCGCTTCCTTCGGACTAATCTATCTGAGCTGTTACTGGATCAGGTTTATAAACAAAAGCTTCTAATTTATCAATCAACTCTTCAACAGTGGAAGCAAAGATAAGGAGTTGTCTTGCTGAAGGTGTGACAAATTTCTGTTCCACAGCATGGTCAACAAAAGATAACAAATTATCAAAGAAATTATTAACATTCAACAAAGTTATGAGTTTATGGTGGATGTTTATTTAGGCCCAAGAGACAATTTGAAAGACTTCTTCCAAAGTACCAAAACCACCAGGTAAAGCAATGAATGCATCAGAGTTTTCAAGCATTGCCTTCATTCATCCATGCATAGATGATACTTGAATTTCCAGTCCAATTGTCTTTCCAACGATGTTCCTTCAAGTTAAAGGTTCAGGAATGACACCTAAAACTTGACCACCTCTTACAAATGCAGAAAGTGATACAACCTCTATTAACCCAAGGCGACCTCTCCCATATACTATACGAATGTTCCTCGCAGCAAGTGTTCTACCAACAGTGCTTGCTGCGTTTACAAACTCTAAACTCTTCCCATAACTTGTCCCACAAAATACACAGATACTGGCAAATCTACGAACAAAAGAAGAAGCTCCCTCCATTTCTACACTCACACTCTCTTTGAATGATTATGAGTTGCAGGAAAGTGAAGAAAATGAAGTGTTTAAATAGGGAAGAGAATAAAAAAAATAATGATAGCACCTATATGGGTAGGTTGGCTGTTGTCAGAAAAGTTTGAATTTAAGAAAAAAAAATTTTTTTAGACTTCAAGAAAACCATCAGGGTAAAGAAGTCTAGAAACCCCTGAAGGATCTCATCCAAAGGATCGTCTGTCCAAAACTAAAGTACAACAAAATCATACAAAGATAATAATAATAAATGATGACATACCTTTATGTACAGGTTTCATAGCAGATCTTTATACTGTGCATCATGAGTGCAGTAATACCAAGATGACTTAGCTAATCTTGGAATTCTTCTCCCTCCCGCTTGTTTGAAGAAAAGAGAATAAAGAAACCATCGTGGGTTTCCATCCTGGGTCTAGAACCTAAAGAGCTCACACTTGGGTTCGTAACATCAACAAAGATGCTAAAATCTGAAACCCGCAATGTCCAAGATCCAGAACGCTCCATCCCAGGGCGCTGAGAGCCCCTTCTAATAAAAGAGAGGATCAAGCTCATATGCCTCATACGCTTTGGCAGCCGGGGGTTACTTCTCACTAATAACCAAAGTGGGACGTTTCTACTTATCCATCAACTCCATAGTGCCTAGATGGTGAACATTGGGTTATGGAGTGCGGCTCTCTACACAGCATGACATACGAACCTTATTTACGGACTGGCATGCGATGGTCCACCCGAGTCAATGACGAGGCTGCCGCTGGCAGGGGCTCCTAATCTAATGAAAAACTAAGTACAACCGAAGCTTCGCCCTTTTTTTATTCTTTTTTATTTCATTTTTTTCTCTCTTTTTATTTTTTTTTTTCTTTTTTTTTCTTTTTTTTTTTTTTTTTCTTTTTTTTAAGATGTACAAGATAATATATACATGTTGTTGTGATTGTGGCTCACATCTTCCTCTGGTTTCACGTCCAGAAATGGCTTAAACGCCGTCTATGAGTCGAGGATAAACTTCCCATCCAATTTTCTTATAAATTGGCAAACAAGGTCTTTTCGAGTCAGATTCCCAAGACTATATCGCTCTTGCTCGTCCCTGAAGAGATTCCATAAACTAAGAAGTTCACGATGCACAGCTCCACAAGAATGCGTCTCAAGAGTCAATAAGATATCATCTAATGACTCCTTACTCATTGCATTCTTGATAAAGTAAATTTTATCTTCTCGATTTGCAGGAACCATTCCCAAAGAATGACATCGCGTGTTGCAATTCCATCATGCACATTTGTAACAAACTTGCATTCTTTTTGTTCTTCTCCTTTTTGAAAATGAACTTTTACCGAAACCAGGCATGTATGGGACAAATGATTCTGAAGATTCACCAGCTAAACGAACCTTTGCTTCAATTATCCAGTGTATATCTTCTGGGATACCCTTGTACATTAACAGTCTTAGTCTTTCACACCTAACTTTGTAGATTTTGGTTAGAGCATTTTTAGGAACAGAAGGGAAATACTTTCTTAGATTTGAGAGGATGACATCCATTTTGAAGGAGAAGGAATCATTTATTATGGGAAACTGAAAGACAAACCGACTTGAGAGTCACAGAGTACCGTTATCTGCCATTTAACTGGGAACTACAAAAAGAAAGAAACAAACTTAAAATAAATTCTACTCATAACAAGGATTAGAAAGGGAGATGAATTCTACCTCAGTAACTTGATGTTTCAGAAATGGTTTGAGTCTAGTAACTTGATGTTTCAGAAATGGTTTGAGTCTTTGTCCATTGACCTTTAAAACATTACCATTCATAGGATTCTCAATGTCTATGGCCCCATAAAGATACACATGTTTGACAATAAAGGGACCAATCCACCTATATCTCAATTTTCCAGGAAATAGGTGAATACGAGAATTATAAAAGGTGAGCTTATTGTAAGTCTGGACAAATGATCTGCAACAATATTTTTGGCTCCTTTCTTGTCTTTTATTGTGATGTTGAATTCTTGAAGCAACAAGATCCACCGTATCAACCTAGGTTTGGCATCCACTAGAAAGCTTTGTTCTTCTCCCAAAAATGTGTACTTCAACCCAGCAGGTAATGACTTTAGTTCCAGTGTGGGTACTTCTTCATGGGTATCATCATTCATGGGTTTTAGCTTTTTGAATCTTGGCTTCCTTCCTTTGTATTCCATTTCCTGTGTACAGTCAAGTAAAGAGCATATTTCAAAAATATCATCATCTAATTGTGTAGCTGAATTAAATGAATTAATTAAACAAATTTCTAATGGGTCAGAAGAACTCATGATTTGAAGATGATCATTTATAATGGCCTCAATCCCTTCAATTTCTTCCTTTTCATCATAAACTTCTTGCGGTTGCTTGCACATGTTGAAAACATTAAGCTCTAGTGTCATATTTCCAAATGTTAGCTTCACCACTCCATTTCTGTAATTTATCAAAGCATTAGATGTTGCTAAAAATTGTCGACCTAGAATAACAAGAACTGACTTAGAACTATCAATCATAGGTTCAGTTTCTAAGATAATAAAATCCACAGGATATATGAATTTATCAACTTGAACTAACACATCTTTCACTATTCCTTTTGGAATTTTAATTGATCTATCAGCAAGTAGAAGAGTTACAGAAGTTGGTTTTAACTCACCTAGGCTGAGTTGCTAATAAACTGAATATAGAAGCAAATTAACACTAGCACCAAGATCAAGTAAAGCTCGTTCAATTTTATGTTCACCAATAATGCATGAAACTGTAGGACAACCAGGGTCTTTATATTTCAACTCATTATTGTTTTGAATAATGGAGCTTACATGTTCAGTCAAAAATGCATTCTTCTTCACATTATGTTTTCTTTTAACAGTGCACAAGTCCTTCAAAAATTTGGCATAACAAGGAATCTGTTTGATAGCATCTAACAGAGGAATATTGACCTTCACTTATTTAAGGATTTCAAAAATGTCATTTTTATGGTTCACTTTACTTGAATTGTTTAATGCTTGAGGATATGGGGGTGAAGGCGAGGGTTTGGTCTCCTTTTGGCTAGGTAGCTTATCAACTCCTTCCTCATCTTTAGGACTTGACTCATCATTTTTCTCACAAGGTTCAGGAATTTATTTTTCAACGACCTTTCCACCCCTAAGAGTTATCACTGACTGGACTTGATTTATTTGTTGGCTTTCTAAACTATCCTCATTCAGACTATACTAACTCTTGGGATTTGGTTGAGGTTGAGAGGGAAATTTTCCTTTCTCGCGAATGGCAAGTGCAGAAGAAAGTTTAGCAAGAGTGTCTTTTATGTCAATCATGGCTTGAGTGTTTTGGTTATTAATGGCCTCTTGCTTTTCCATGAATGCATGCAATGTTCCTTCAAGGTTTTTCATATATGGTGGGACATAAGGTGCATATCCTTGAGGATTTTTAGAATCTTGCTGTGCCTGAGGAGGTGGTGGTTGCATAAATTGTGCCTGATTATTAGTCCTCCAACTGAAGTTTGGGTGATTTTTTCATCCTGGATTATATGTATCTGAAAAAGAAGAAGTGAATGACTTTTTAAAATTGTTCATTGTATTTACTTGCTCATGCACAACTTCTTTAAAAACAAGAATTTTTGGACATTCATTTGTTGAGTGTCCCAATTCATCACAAATGCTACAAATTTCTTCATTTTGCACAGATTTGATTTCTTTTACTTTCCCTAATTTCATGGCTTCAACTTTCTAGCCAAGCTGGCGAACCTAGCATTTAGATCTTCTTCTTGACTAAGGTGATATTTTCCTTTAATAGCATTTGCACGGTTATATCTAATTGAATTTTCAGAAGGATTAGTACCATGCCAAGATTGAGAATTTTTAGCTAAATGGTCTAAATAGTCTAAAGCTTCTTCAAGTTCTTTATCAAGAAATTCTCCATTGCACATTGTTTTCATAAATTGTTTAGTTTTGGGTGTTAACCCTTCATAAAAGAAGCTTATAGTGCGCCATTTTTCAAAACCATGGTGTGGGCAAGAATTCAACAAATCTTTAAAACATTCTCAACTTTGAAAATATGATTCATTTGAATTTTGGGAAAAATTTTGGATTTGTCTTTTCAAAGCATTGGTTTTATGTGTTGGAAAACATTTCTTTAAAAACTTACCTTGCATTTCTTGCCATATGTCAATTGATATTGGTTTCAAAGTGTTAAGCCAAGCTTTTGCTTTATCTTTTAAAGAAAAAGGAAACAATTTAAACTTAACAACCTCTTCAGTGCAAGTTTGATCATGAAAAGCGGTACATACTTCCTCAAATTCTTTTAGATGTAAATATGGGTTTTCAGATTCTAAACCATGGAAATTAGGAAGTAAAGAAATCATACTTGACTTGAATCTAAAATTGTTAGCATTGAATGGAAAGATAAAACATGATAGACTATAATTTCGAGATGGTTGCAAATACTCACGCATAGTTCGCAACGGTTGATTTTCATGTTCATCATGCACACTTTTATTTTCAGCCATTGTGTTTGATGTGTGTGACTGTGATTCAAACAAATCAATATGTAAAGTACTAGGATTAACTTTAACCAAACGACCAGAATTTAAATCACGATACCAATTAAGCATAAACAAGTAACTTAAAATATAAAATAAAATGTACAAGCTAGCAATATAAATCGTCCATTAAATATTAACAAAGATGTGATATAAACCAACCACCAAATAAATTAATAAGCAGATAAAGTAAAAAGTTAGATAGCTGATAAAGTAAAAAGTTAGATAGTTAGAAAGAGAGTTAGTGAGTTAGTAAGTTAGTAAACAAAAAAAAATGACAAAAAATAAATAACAAAAAAAATAAATGACAAAAAATAAATAACAAAAAAAGGACCTCAAGATAAATACGAGAAAATAAAGTACGTAAAAATAATATACGAAAATAAAGTGCAAAAAGTAAATTTAAAATATGAAAACCAGAGAATCGGCAAGCCAATTTTTTGCTCCAAAGTGAGAGAAAAGAGAAGAAGAAAGATTATTCATTAATGATTAAAGATTACAAAGAAATTAGGGAGAGTTTCCCCACTAAGTTAGTAAAGTACAGAAAAAAATAAAAGGGAGAGGTTCCCCCACTGTTAATATGTACAAGAAAATAAAAGAAAGAAATTCCTCCACTAAGTTAGTACATTAGTATATATACAAAATATTTACACCAAAAATTTGTTCTTCAAATCAAGTTCCTGGCAACGGCGCCAAAAACTTGATGCTGGATTAAAAGTTAAGTTGCAAACCCAAGTGCAAGTTATCTCAAGTAATAAATTCTCGGTGAGTCCGAGGTCGAACCACAGAGACTTGATGAAGAAAAATTAATTAAGGTAAAGTAAATATTTTGTTACAACAATAAAGGTGACAAAACTTGGTCACAAATAAAAAGGAATTGTTTGGGTTAGGAGATCCACTATTGGTAAATAAATTAAGGACAAGATTAATTCTTTTATAACTCAATTAGAATCCACACATAACGGAGGTTCCAATCGAAAAATACAACATTCAAAGTTCATTAAAAATTATATACGTAATTATATTATGATTCTTTTAATCATCTATTAACACCACCACTCATAATTGGGATCAAGCATTCATTGTGCCAAAATCTTATCTACAACAAATCAAGATCTCCACTTTATAAGGAGAGTTTCTAGCACCACCACTTGTAAATGGGTTCAAGCATTCATTGTGTCAATCTCTTGTCTACAACAAATCAAGAACTCCACTTTACAAGGAGGGTTTTTAAATTAATTGGAAACAAAATACAATAAGTATAATGACCACTTGAAAATATATCATTTAAGTACAATAGAGAAATTAATATAACCTTAACTTATTACCAAGAGCTTCACCCTTTCACCCAAGCAAAATAAAATTTAGTTACTCATAGGTAAGAAGAAAGAAAGAGATAAAAAGAAGAAGAAAAACATGACTTCAATTTAGAACAAAGGAAAATTACTACAAGGAAACCTAGTAACAAACTAGCATCATTTTAGTACCTAACACCTAACACCTTCAATGATCTACCAAGGCCCCCTTTTATAGAGGATTAGAGATAGAAAATGACAAGGGGACTGAGTCATTAGTGGCTGGATAAGTGGAAAATGAGTGAAAAAGCCAAATGTCTTTTGGTGAGTGGGAAATTATGGAGTTTCCTTGTCTCTGAAATCATTTAGCTCTGAAGTCATTGAATACATCAGAATGAGCAAATGTGATCTTCATCAAAGTTGTAGGCTTGATCTTGGCATCAAAATGGACACCCGAATCACCTCATTTGGCCACCTATAGCCTAATATATAGGCCAATTACTACAGAGTGTTCAAACCTAGTTCCAGCACCTCTGTTTTGATTTTCAAGCCTAATATCACCTACTAGACCTCCGATTATTGAAAAATATTCAACATGAAAGTTGTATATATAGGTCTCAAATATTCAGCATCAAACTTTCAGCTCATTTGACAACCTCTAGCCCGAAATATGGCATGAACAGTACACATAGGTCAACTTGTCAGGAATAACACTCTAGTTCTTGCTTCAACCCCAATTTGAGTTATCTACTTGTATGATTGGGCCTTTGAGGTCTTCATGAAAGTTGTAGATCTCTCTCTTATCTTTCAAATGCCATTAGAATCACCTCAAAAATCCACCTATAGCAAAAGATATGACCCAAATACAGAAATAGTATAAGACATAAATCATGCTAAAAAAATTCAATTAAGTCCAATTTAAGTTCAAACTTACAAAACATAATCAAACTCAATCAATTAAGTACATAGAGAGTGTAAATAACTAAAAATGAAGGCTTATTAATGTATCAAATATGTGATCATCATTGTGCAACAGACTTCTACTTTTATGGAGGAAACAAAGGCAAATTTTCAGAATCAATGAGTTGTTATTAAAAATTTAGACAATCAAGTGGGGAAAATAGTGAAACAACTTCAAGAGAGATCTCCAAGAACCTTACCGAGTGATACTGTGGTCAATCCAAAGGAGCAATGTCATGAAATTACACTGAGAAGTGGAAAGACTTTGGAAGGATAAGTTAAAGAAGCTGAAAAAATTGATGTTCCTGTTATGGATGTCTCATCTCAAGAGTGCTGTAATGAAGAAGCTAAAGAGGAGCAACCAAAGTGGCAGAGGAAGAAAAAGGAACGTGAACAGAAAAAAGTTAATCCCTCATTGTATGTTAGACTCCCGTTCCTCAAAGGTTAAAGAAGGAGAACCAAGAAAAGCAGTTTTCCAAATTCTTAGTTGTCTTCAAGAAGCTGCAGATTAACATTCCTTTTGCTGAAGCACTTGAGCAGATGCCCTCATATGCTAGATTCATGAAAGATTTGCTCTTAAAGAAGAGGAAGCTCAATGAAGATGAGACCGTGACACTTAGCGAAGAGTGCAGTGCTATAATTCAGAGGAAACTGCTATCAAAATTGAAAGATCCAGGTAGTTTTACCATTCCGTGCATTATTGGTGAGTTGACTATTCAGAAAGCTCTATGTGATTTAGGAGCTAGCATCAATTTAATGCCATTGTCAATTCTCCGCAAGCTGGGGATTGATAAAGTGAAGCCAACTACAATGTCTCTTTAATTAGCTGATCGGTCAATTAAATATCCATATGGTATAGTGGAAGATTTGCTAGTGAAGGTGGACAAATTTACTTTCCCAGTTGATTTTGTGATTTTGGATATAGATGATAATGCTGATATTCCTCTGATTCTTGGAAGACTGTTCTTGGCTACTTCAGGAGCGTTGATTGATGTTCCTAGAGGAGAGCTCATTTTGAGGGTGGATGGTGATCAGGTGACTATTAATATTTTTGATAAATCTGTACCGACATCAAATCTTTATGCCTCTGTCAAATGCATTCAAGAGAAGCCTCTATAGGATTTGGCTAGTAAGAGTCCTTCATCATCATTCAATGTTGATCTTCCCATTTCCAAGATTGTGGATGAAAAGGAGAAAAGTCCTCCTCTTTCAAAAATTACTGCAATTGAAAAAGATCCTCCAGCTTTTATTGATTTATTGCAGATTGATTCTAAAGGCAGTGACAAAGTCTGGAGGCAAAGAACTGATAAGAGAAAAATGACATCCTATTTCTCTTGCTTCAAGCCACCTTGACTAGTTGAAAAGGTAATGTCGAGCTAATGACGTTAAACAAGCGCTTTTTGGGAGGCAACCCAAATTTTCTCTCTTTTTCTCTTTTATTTTTATTGTTGTTTTTATTTTGTTATTTCTTATTTTTTCTGTTTTTGTTTTGAAGCTAGTGTTGAGTCGGCTTAAGTGCCTCCCTGAGTTCGGAGCCTTTGTAGGGGGGTGTTTATAGTTGTCGGTACCAAAAAAAAGAGAGTTTTTCTTTTCCTTTCTTGCGTTTATTTCATTTAGTTATTTGTTTTTATTGATTTTGATTTTGTCATCATCACCCATTTTGTGTTTTGAGTCTTTGTGTTGAAATTGTGCATGCCAGTGTGTTGAATTGAATATCCAATGATTGTTTGAATTGTGAATTGATCTAATTTCTTAGGATATCATATGAGAATCCATGAGTTGCATTTATCTCTATTGTTTCAATTATGTATGGATGTATTTCTCATCTTTATGCTTGATAGACCTTGAAATTTAATTACATGTCAAGCTTAGAAAAAGTTTATGGAATTGCATGTGTGTGGATGATTTTCATCTAGAAGTTGTTTGATTCTCTCTTGAGGTAAAATCCTAGGCAGTGCATGATTAAGGAAATGATTAGGGCCTTCTTTGGACTGTTTGAGCCTTTCAAGCCAACTTGTAGACACAGTTTATCCTTAGGTCCCTTTTGTAACCTTGTTATTGTTTGGCCTCTATTTCTTTTCTTTTACCAACATTTTCCTTTTCCCATACCCATATAAAAAAAATTCCTCTCTTACATAAACTTTGTTGAGTGCATATCCTGTATTATTTTATTATTCTAGTCTTCGTTATTTTTGTGCATGAAGTTTTGTGGAGCTGAAAAATTTCAAAAAAATATTTTGAAAAGCAAAAGAAAAGAAGAAGAAGTCTACCCAAAGTATTACAAAGAAATAAGTTTGAGGGTGGAGGTTGTTGAAAAAGAAAAAGAAAGTGAATGTTGTGTTAATTCTTTTGCTCCTTTTTGCACTCGTTTAGTATTTTGAGGCTTGAATTATGAAATTTACTTAATTTTGTATCTCAACTTTTGTTTTCATTTTCCTACCACTTCTTTCTTAACACATACCCTTGGTCTTACATTACAAGCTTTTAAAGACCCTTTTGATCTGTGGTTGTGTGTTGTTTACATTAGTGGAGAGAGAGATGAAGAACAACCCTATGGATGTGGGTTTGATGTGCACTTGCAATTTTATAAATCTATCTGAGCTTGTTCTTTATAAGGAGATTGACTCTTTCATTCATGTTTTTAGGAAATCATTTGTGCATGAGAGTTGCATGTGAGAGACGATGTGGCAATTAAATTATTCATATGTGACACTTTGAAATTAGATTGTGAAGCAATTTTCTGAGGATATGTATGATATGTACTACCCATTTTTGCCATGTTTTGGTTGTGTGTTTTGAGTTGTTATTTGTTTAGTCTTTTTGTTTTTCTTTTTACTTGAGGACAAGCAAAAGCTTAAGTTTGGGAGTGATGAACCTGCAAAAATTCATATTTTTAAGGTTCAAAAGTCTTGGTTTTCATTCTCTTTTAATCTTTTTGATTGAGTTTGTTCTTAATTTTATTTTGTTTTTATTTATTTTAAATTATGTTTTAATTGTGTGTTTTTATGTATTTTTGATAGGTAATTATTCATGGAAGAAGACTGAACGATTGCATAAGACAGAGAACTGATTTTACATTCTGGGCATTTAGCGCCTAGGCGCTGAAGTTAGAGCTCCTAGGCGCTCAATATGTAAAACACCGTGGTTTTAATGGGCTAGTGCCTAGGCGCTGGTAACATAGCGCCTGAGCGCTGGCTGTGCAAAAAGCCCACGTTATTTTCTTATAAATTCATAAGTTACGCCAAATGCAACACACACTTGGACAGAACGCAACAGCCGTCAAGAGGCACAAACCCTAATGTGGTGTAGGCGTAATTAGGCTTGAAGATTAGGGATTTTCTTCAACTTTTCCACCTTTCTACAATGGAGTTTGTCATATTCTTCCCTTTGTGTTCTTTTTTTTTCCATGTGTAACTAATTTCCCTTTGTTAGGGGGGTGATGGATCTTGTTCTTAGATGATGTAACTTCTTTTATGGGTTTAATTTATGCTTCTATTTCATGATTTACGTGTTTATCTCTATTCTTAATGCTTTTCTAAACCTGATCAATTTGGGAATGATCTTTTGGGTTTATGTATGATTTGAGAAAATTTGCATAAACCTAGAACTTGTGATAAACACCATAATTTCTACAATCGCTAGGAATAGACGTTGTGGGTTATGTGGTCTTTCTTTTAATTCCCTCGTTCTTGATAATGCCTTTTTAATTGGGGTTAGACTAAGGGATTAGTTAATTCCAATCAGCGTAAGAGGATTAATATACTAAGGAATTAGGTATTAATTAATTTTGAGAATTGACCATAAATCATTGAAATAGAACATAGTTAAACTAATTTTTGAATGTGCATCTAAAGAGTTCAAGTGAAATTTGAACCCTGACTCTTTAACATCATTGTTTTTCATCCCTTTGGTTTATTGTTTGCTGATTTTATCTTTCTTTTTAATTGAATTTGCAACAATCCTCTTTTCGATAGCTTGAATAGTATTGATTTGGCAAATTTAGTAATTAACAACTTATTCCTCGTGGGACAATACTCTACTCACTCTTTATTACTTTTGTCAATTTGGTGCACTTGTCAATATCTGCAACAATCATCCCTTAGGCAAGAATATGGTTGACAGCAACCCCAAGGAAGTATTCTCTCCTCAATAGATACTATCTTCTTGAATATTCACAGGCAATACAATTATTCTTTCACTGAATATAAAGTTTCCTGTACTTTCACTGAAGGACGAATTGTCTTAAGGCAGAAGCATGGTTGACGAACTATTCAAGGGAGAATTCACCCCTTAATGAATAGTGTCTGGGTGAAAAACAGTAAAATTAATGTTCAAAGTATAACACAATAACTAATCATTCATATTCATTTCAAATTTCATTAGTACAAGGCCTCAATCTCCTCAAAGTGTAACATAAATGACATTACATTAACAACTTCGTTTGTTTCTTCCTAAGACCTTTAGCAAGACCTCAACAATACTTCATAAACTCAGCTATTTTTTGTGGTAGCCGTAATAATGGGTTCAAGCGAATTTGAAGGCCTGCTTATTCAAAATGATCAACCAGTTGCGCAGTGCGATTTTGTAAGCTGCTAGGCATGTCCTTATATTTCTTCTTCCAATATTATTTTTTATCCCCTTCATTTTGAGCTACCCATTGCCACACTCCTTCACTTTCTTCTTATTGCTTCCGTTATTTTTGGGCTTCAAGTCTCCATTACTCTTTTTCTTGCTCTAGTTCTTGAATTTTCAACTCCAAAAGCTTCACTCTCCTATTTGCTTCCTTGAGTGAATCATAATATTCTGTAGCCATCACTCGCCTTTGATCGGAGTGTTGTTTCACTTCAATCAGAGCTTCTTGTAGGGATTGTATTCTTTGATCTTGGGCTCTAGTGTTTGCCTCCAATTCTTCTTTCCCTTGCAAAATTTTTTCTATCATCTCTTCTTGGGCACTTACCTTCACTTGTAGCTCTTGGACTTCTAGTGTGGTCTTATTTAATTCTATTTCTTTTCCTTTCTTTGCCCTTTTTGCTCAGCTCGGGGCTTCAGCAGCATCAGCTTGTGCATCCTTTAACTCCTCAATCTTATTGACCAACTTCTGGCATCGGCCTATATGGATGAAAACTTTTAACTCAGCGGCTTCCTTCGCTCATTCCAAAAACTCTATTTGCACTTTCAACCTCTCTATTTGGGTGTTCATCTGAGAGATAATCTAGGAGTGGTCTTCATCGCTTAACACTACCTTAGGGGGTACCATTTTGCGCTTTCCTTACTTTTCTCCATTGTAGGTACTCGAGAGTAAGAATTACCACACATTTTCCCAATTCTTTTACCCCTGTCCTATGAATATTTTTCCAAGCGTCCCTGACTTCCTTTTCTTGCTTGGCAATACTTCTATCTTTTCTAAATAAAAACTTAATCCTCTAAGTTGTATCTCATTGGGCATGTGCTAAGTTCGTTGGAGTTGTCTGAGCACAAGGACCAGTGAAGGATACACAACCTCTAACGCCCGTTAAAGGAACATTAGAAAAGTCACCACAACTGAGAACTATTTCTTCCCTATGATACCAAGGGCATACCCATTTAAAAGAATCTGCTCCTATCTTAATGAACTCATTTTTTGATTCATGGGCTTTTTGTTACTTCACTGGCATACGACCAAAATTCCTTAATGGGTCAGGTAAGAGGCCCAGGCGATTGTGCACATCCATGTGCGTCATAAACCAAACATACAACATATGTGTACAACATCGAATCATCGCTCCTCCTTTTTTATAGCAAATTTCCATGGTCAAGAAAGTATCAGCGAGAATAGCAGGAATTAGATTTGCTTTATGAATCTCAAACTTGAAGAAAGCATCCATTGCTGCTCGGTCCACTACGTTTGAGGTAAATGGGAATAACACTAACCCAAAAATGGTTAGCGCCAATGTTTTGTTAAAGATATCCGATTTTCCCTATTGTGCTAGAAACTCAAGATGTGCTTCCAGGTAACTCTTCTTCAAGCCTTGTATTCCTCCTCTTTTTTCATACATAACTGATTTGCTTGAACCCCTATTAGATCTACCATCTTCCCTTTTGACACATAATGCCTTCCATAAAGATAAACATCCAGGTGCTTGCTCATTGGGAGCCTTAACATGATAGCATACTCTTCTGTGGTCGGTGCAATATCCAGGTCAGGAAACTTAAAACATTTCAAAGAACAATTCCAATATTGAGCAAGGCTACTTAAGACAAGCTCCTCAACTGTAATGCGCAACAAATCTAGGATCTACCCATAACTTCTTGAGAATTCTGATCGAGCTTTAGGAATCATCTGTTGGGTAATGTCCTTCACACGCCTCAGATCATTGCCATTAACTATAATCTTCATATTCCTCTTGAGACCAACTGCAATGCTTGTGTTTTGCCTTTGACATATTTCTTCCATTCCTTGTTATTGATGAGTATTAATCTTTCCACTTTACCAAGGAAACTCACCCTACAAAAAGTACAAAAAAAATGTAAGCATACCAAAAAAGGAAGAATGCATCCTAACGGTACCTCTTATCGAGGTAACTCTAAAGAATGTATCCTAACAGCCTACATGGAGAAACCCTTATAGGGTTGTAAACCCAAAGGATGACATATGATTCGCTAATGCATGCTCCCTTTTTTTTAGAATGCAAGGAAATGCCATAAAAACGCAAGATGATGTATTTTTTTTTTTTTTGCTGATTTTTTTTTAAAGGAATGCAAGAATGAATGACATGAGAAATTGATAGATAAAGAAAATGTACGCTCCCTTTGTGCCCTAGTCAAGTGGAACTTAAAGGTTGGATTTCCTTATGGTCACGACTCTAATTTTGGCAGCTATTATGTTTAATCTATCAGTGCAAGGTTTTTCAGGACGGATCTAAACTTCTAAAAAAGTCATGGTTCCCAGATTGCTCCTATCTCGAAAGACAAGGACCCAATTTATGAATTAATCACAAGTAGGGATAAACTCTCTCAATATGACTAGTCTATGATACTGGTTACAATCTAAGTGGTGTCTCAATAAATGTCAAATGAGCATAAAACCTATCAATAACAAAAATCGAGACCCCTTATATTCCTCGGGTTCATACAGACTCAGGTATAGAGCCCAAAAAGTGTGTGAAGTAAGTGATAGTGACGTGTGTGAGGGAGTATATAAACCTAAACAAAAAAATTTTAAAAGACCAAATTACCCTCCAACCTGCAAAAACATTAATACAACAGCCAACTAGCAATGATCTATCCTAGGGTTTCAATAATTAAGCACAAAATATATATACAAGTCACAATATACATAGGATAATGCTATCAAATATTTACATAAAAGTACTAAATAAAATCTATTTACAAACAAATAAGAAAACAAAAACAAAGACAAAAAGGGGTAAAATAAATAAATAGAGATTATTGATAATTTACACAACTAACAACAACAGGCCTGACTCTCCAAGTATCCCCAGTGGAGTCACCATCTGTCGTGACCGAGATCGCGGTGAAATAGCAACTTACAGGATTTTGGAAAAATGAAAAATGGAGTCACCACCAATTTTATTTGAATTTGGAAAAATTGGAAAAAAAAATCTTTCTTAGAAAATAGTCTTTGAAAACTAGATTGGATTCGAGAGTCGGTTATGTATAGAAAATTGTGAAAACTTAATCCTACGGCACTCCAAACACACCCATCCTGAAATGGTACCTTAAGTCAGTTGTGTGAATACTTAATAATCTCAAATAATTTATTTTACTCCTCTTTTTAAAAAAAGGCAATGCAACTATTTTTTTATTTTTTATTTTTTTATTTATTAGTTTTTTTTTAAAAGGAAAGAAAAAAAGAAATAACCAAATTGTGAAAATTTAATTTTTGCCTTAACAGAATATATGTTCTGCTCCTATGTATCCCCAAGTACAATGAGTAACCCAAAGTCATGTAGTTCTCTAGAAAATGATTATGGGTTGATTAATTTTAATTAAAAAGAAACTTAAAACTTTCAAATGAAATTGACATCAAAAGATTAATTCAAGTAACGTGTCAACTGGCATAAAAGTGAGGCACAAGTCACAAACAGACATGATAATCAAATTAAAATCAACCCAACCCACAAAAATCATTTTTTATCACCTTTTGGCTTTCTTCTTCTTTTTAAGTATTTTTTTAAATTTTCATTTTTTTCCTTTTTTATGTATTTTTTTTACTTTTTCCATTTTTTGGTATTTTTCATTTTTTTTTTTTTTTGGTATTTTTATTATTATTATTTAATCCTATGCATTTTGTCCCTACATTTTTTAATTTATTTATTTTACTAAGTCTCTAAACTACTAAACAAACTAACCTTAGCCCAAAAAAAGAAACAAGAAACTCAGCTCACTAATTAAAACACTCCTCCAATACCAATCCCTTTTTGTTTTATGTTTTTAGTTTTCTTCTTTTTTTGTTTTTTTCATCATTTTTTTATTTTCATTTTTTTGTTCATTTTTTTTATATAGGCATCCTATGAGTTTGAAAGGCCCAAATTTAAAACAACTTAAACTAAATAGGCGGGTGCTATTATACACCCTTCCAACTTTGGGTGTATAATACACTTCACTTTTACCCGCAATAGCAATTTTTTTTCCTTTTTTTTTTTCAGTTAACATTTTTTTTCAAATTAGTTTTTTTTTAGTTTCTTTTTCAAGTTAGTTTTTTTTTTAGGTAGATTTTTTTAAGTTAATTTTTTTATTATTATTTTTGCACATCATCACCATCACTATTGCCTAGGCCAGTAACTGTTCACTGCCAGTCGGCCACCGTCTGTCAACCACCACCTTTTTTCAGGATATACTGTTTATTTTTTTAAGTTGTATAACTGTGTAAATAATACAAATAAAAATAATACTAGTTAAAATTATACTAGTCCTTATATTTTTTTCATAAATAACTGTACACTAAAAACTCTATAGATTTTAACTAGTAATATTTACACACAATAAAATCTGTAGAGTTTTTAATATGCACAATTATTTATGAAAAAATATAAAGACTAGTATAGTTTTAACTGATATTATTTTAACGATAATTTTTCACACAGTTACGCAACTTAAAAATAAAATAGTAACTACGTGAACAGTAACTCCAACTATGAACAGTACAATTTTTCAGTGATGAACAGTATTTTTTTTCAGCGTGAACAATATTTTTCGATTGTGAATAGTGTTTTTTTAGTGTGAATAGTGTTTTTTCTGCATGAACAGTATTTTTGCTTGAATAGTATTCCGACGGGTAGTGATGAACAGTGCAACAGGTTACAGGTCATTGATCATAATCGTTGATGTATTTTTTAACACAATCAACGGTTAAGATGCACCAAGTGCACCATACACCCTGCATAGCAGGGTGTATATTAGAAATGGCCAAACTATATGTAGTATCTAGAAGAAAAGAAGACCTGTTGAGCCTTGAGAGAGGAAGAAAGAGAGTGAGTGACAATGGCGTAGAGGTGAGACGTTGGGTGAACAGCTGGTGCGGTGCAGTGCAGTTGGTGCAGCAGATTGTTTGGGTCTACAATAGCGTGTCGTGATGGCAAGGCTGGGCGGAGTTGGTCCGGCGGCAAGCTCAGATTTGACCGATTCATGCAGCGTGCTTGGATCTCAAACTGGCATTTTCGTGGGCCGCAGTGCTTTGATCTGGTGGTTTCTGTTGCGATCGATGGTGATCGAATCTGACTAGGGTTGCAGGTGCGGCGAGTGCGGGTTCAAGTTGTGGGTTCGTGCGGGTTTGGTTCCAACTTGGTGCGGCGGCAATGACAGGTTGTGCGATGGCATGGTCCGATGCGGCGCGAGGTCGAAAGGTCGTGGGTGCTGCAGGATGTGCTGCGTGGTGTACGACGCGTGTGGCCCAGCGACAAGCTCGAATCTGGGATTTTTCGGGACTGGGTTGGATAGTGTGGGTTGTGGTTCGGTATTGGCTAGTGTTGCAGTACGCAAGCTGATAACTGACGGCGCGGTGTGCGAATCAGGCATGGCGGCTGGGAGTTCCAGTTTGAGCTATGACAGTTCGCAGTCAGACATGGTGCCCGGTCGATCGGAGTTAAAGGTGATGGGTTGCTATTTTTTTTTTCTTGTTGGGTGGTGAGAGGTTGAGGATGAAGTACTTGTGGTGTTTTGGTTGATGGGTTGAAGATGGTGTTGTTTATGGTGGATGGTGAGTGGTTGGTTGAAGATGAAAGTGGTTGTGGGTTAATGGTGGTGATGGGTGAAGATGGTTGTGTGATGGTGGTTTTAGGTTGATGGTGTTAAAGGTGAGGTGATGAGGGGAGTCACGGTGGTTTGGCCGTTAGGTGAGGGTGTTGGTGAAGGTGAGGTGGTTATAGGTTGATGGTGGTGATGGGTGAAGATGGTTGTATGTGGTTGGTGGTGGTTTTGGATGGGAGGTAATGATGTTGATTGGTTGGATGCTTGAAGGTTGAGGTGTGGGATGCTCTTGTGGAGGTTGTTGTGTGTGTGGCTATTGAAGGGATGAATGGTTGTTGTGTGTGGGAGTGTACATGAGAATGGAGGGTGAAAATGTGAATGAGTGTGTGTGTGCAGCCAGTGCAAGTGAGGAACGTAAAAGTAATGGTGAAAGTGAGTGGGAAGCAAAGCAACATTGTCCCCTTTGTGGTGTATATTGTGCTAAGTGTTTTGGAATTGGCAGTGTAGGTGGGAAATGTAAAAGTGGGTGGATAATGCCAAAAAAGAATGGGAAAGAAGAAGCTTTGTTCCCTCTACAAGTGATGTTGTGTGCCTGCTGCCATATGCAGTGCAAGGGGTGTATAATGCATGGCCAAGAAAGGAACAAAACACATAGGCCAAGAGAAAGAAGATGACTTTCACCCAAAAATAGAAGAACAGAACACAGTAAAAGTTTTATGTTTTTTCTTTCTTTCTTTCTTTCTTTTTTGTTTTGATTTTTTTATTTTGTTTTTATTTTGTTTTTGTTTTGTTTTTGTTTTATTTTTTCTTAATGCCCTGGAAAATATACGAAAATATAGAGTTTTTGAGGCTCAAAGGTAGCAAGGGGATGAGCTTTAGGAGAGAAGGATGAGCCATCGTGGAGCTCTCATGGAGTTGGAAATTGAATCACCATTGAAAGTGCTTTGGTTTCTTTTCTATGGTTCTATCATGATGAATTTCCTTTCCTCTTCCTATCTTTTCTTCTCTTTTGTCATGAGTAGCTAAATTCGTGTGTCTATAGGATGAAGATGTAACTCGATTCAATCAATATATATTAAAATTTGATTTTAATTGATTTCTTTTCTATTCAATTTGAGTACTTATTATGGTTCTTAATGCTTTTATAAATTAAGCACTCTTCATAAATTGATCTTGTGAGATGTACGTAGAATCAGAATGTTTACACATGACTTAGACCATAAATAATAAGTGTCATAGTCTATAATCATCTAAGAATAGAAGTTACAGGTTGTGTTGGAGAATTATAGTAATTTCCTTGAGAATCCATAGAGCAAAGGTCATGCCTTTAAGAGTTGAGATTTAGATCAATGAATTAACTAGATGTTAATAATTAAACAGAATTAACTCACCAATGATTTGAGTTTTAATTAATTAAGAGATTTTTCCCATCAATTGAATGACTAGAAATTAATTAGAATAAAGGTCCCAAAACTACTCTATTATCTATGATAGATTATTGAATTAAGTGAAGTCAGATCCCTAGTATTTTAATCTCGTGTGTTTACATCCTTAGTATGTTTTGCATTCGTGTGTTTTATTATCTCTTTCTCCTCTTAATTTCATGTGTTCTTGTGTATTTTTATTTTTTATAATTTTATATTTTTAATTACTTTAAATCACTCTTAATTATTAGTTACTTAAATAGTATTAATATTAAAGAAGTGATACTAAGCAAACTAATTCTTCATGAGAACTATACTCTACTCACTTTTCGTTACTTATTCGATCTGTACACTTGCAGTAACATCGCCTAAATTAATATACTCATATTTCGGGGTGATCAATGTTCTTACCAAGTACACTATAATAATAATGCCATTTTATTTTGAAATCATCAATCTAATTCCTTTCAATAAACTTTTTTCCTACTTTAATTTGCATTACATTTTGTAATAAAATAAGAATTTAAGACAATATTGTTTGATGTTAACATTAATATCAGATTTCACTTGTAATATGTTACATGTATCATATTTCTAGAAGTACATTTGAATTTTGAATAGTTACTTTTTATAATAAAATCATAAAGAAATATTTATTTATTACAAAATGTAAATATTATTTTAAAATAAAAATGACACTTAACTAAAATGCACATTATCAAATATAGCATTCAAATAGTATAAAGCACACCTAATTTGCAAATCAGAAATAAAAGTACACATGATATATATATATATATAATATATTATAATTCATTGTAGCATGAACTATATAATATTCTATTAATTTAGCAGTTTAGGAACCTAACACCATTTTTAATTCATAACATGATTTTTGAATTTATCTTTGACTCATAAAGATGCCATTCAAGAAGTAAGTGTTAATTATTTTATTTTTTATTAAATAATATAAAAACACCATTTAGAGAATCATCAATAATATTTATTGAGCTAAAGTCTATATTTATAGATTAATTATTTAAACTCAAGTGAATTTTCCTATACAAAAAACTTGTCAATATGCTTAAGATTCTAAGCTTTCTTAAAATACAATTGAAAAAGAAAACACGATTTACTTTTATAACAAAATCAGTGAATGATCTTTAGTAATTTCCTTAGCCTCTCAAACTTTGACAATATCATGATTTTAAATAAAATAAATATAATCTCACTAACCAAAAAATGCTGCAATAATTTGATTGGCAATACTTTTTTTTTTTGGTGAATAATTTGATTGGCTATACCAACGTCAAATAATATAAAAAATCTTAGCATGTGGTTGGAGAATGATAAATACATGATTCTCAATAAATAAATTACATGTTCTATGTCATTGATTATAAATAAAATGACATTAATTTTAAGTTATTAATTTAAAATTAGTGATAAAAATTATATTTTTTATTGCGTAGATAAAAATCTATATTGGAGAATATATTTATGAATTTAATTTAAATATATTATCAGTCAATCATGCATTATCATGTTATTAAAAATATTTGACTATTGTAATAATTATTTCAAAATTACACATGTAATAATTTATTATTTATTGATAGTGTAAAAGACTTTACAACGACAATATATAAAAATTAAACTATATTTATTGTGTTCTTGGAAGATGCAATAATTCTTCCATTTTTATATGGTTTATCAGTTGTTCTTTACTAGTAAATATGGAAATTATATTACAACAACAATAACAACAACAACTAAATATTTTCTCATTAGGTGGAGTTAGTTACATGGATCAAACAGCGCCATTGTGCCTTATTATAAACCAAGTCTTCAAAAATGTCATTCAGATCTAAATCTTTTTTAATTGTTTCACCTATAATCTTTTTTGATCTTCCTCTACCTCTAACTATTGAGCTATCCTCCACCTGATCTACTCTTCTTAAATCACATTGTAAAAAAATAGAAATTACACGTATTTTTGCATGAAGGGTACTACAGTAATTAAGTGCAGTAGCAAACAATAGAAAAACAAAAACCAGTTGGTGGAGTTCAAGGCTGACAAACCACTAGTTGATTTTGTTGACTAACCAAGATGAAGGAATATGTTAACAGAATATGTTTTCTAACCACGATAGAATGCGGTAATTTGAATATAACTAGAGCTATAAATGTTGAAACGAGATGGTTTTAGAAGCGTCGAAAAGTTTAGAGAAACCCTACAATTTTGATGAAGATATAGAAGCTCAATTCGCATGTTTGAAAAGTGAAGAATCAAGTGCAAGTCAAAAGTCTGAAGCTAACTATTGTGAATGGAGTTCAGAAAGTTACCCGTGTAGGTAGTTGAAATAGGAAACTTTAGTGGCATGGCATCAGTAGTGGTGGTGCGAGGGAGGTACTTTGCAAAAGACACTTTGACGCTCAAGTTAGTTTGTGCGCAAGGAAGGCAATGTATGGTATTAGATATTAGATGCGTACCTTTTTTACCTTGTTGGGTTTATATAGGAGCATTTTAGGGTGTTGAGAATCATAACATTCAATTAGAATTGAATGTTGTTAACTGAGATCAGGGGAAACCGTTATTCCCTATAATTAATCCCCTATTTATGTAAGATATGATTAGCATTCATATCTTTTAAAGTATTCTGAGTGATTTGTACCTTGCAAATAGGCAAATTCGAGTGCACAATAATACTTGGATACCATTCTGGTGGGCTGGGTCGCTCCTGATCCATGGACTCATAACCCAGTCTAGAATAGTTGTCCCCAACTTGACGCTTAGGTGAAATAGCTAAGTATCAAGATATCCAAGTTTGGTAGGAGCACTCAGCACGCGATGGACAAAGGGGTCGAAGTTTGTTTTAATGCTGGATTTCGCGATGTATCATAGTATGCCCCTGAGGTTAATGAGTAAGGCCAAAATCTACAGTGAATCACTCTGCTTAAGTCATCAGACCCTTATCCGGGATACATAATAGGTTGCCCCCATGTAGAGTTCGTAGGGCCCATCTGATGAATGTAATTCGGTGTTTAGACCGAGATCTGTACCGTGATATCTTGTTGAACATCCATGATCAAGCTTAATTAATCTTCTGAAACGTCACACATTGTTTCAATTTCGAATGTTCTGAGCATTGTCCTTTTAGTTGTTTTTGCTCAAAAATACATGGTGAGAGAATAGTGGAAGCTGTCCTTTGGGACTCGTAATGTCATGATTAGCCATTTTCAAATTTCAAAAAGAAGGAGTCATTATTAGTCGCTTTAAAGTTTCAAAATGAATGAAAAGACATATTTGCCCTCATTAATGACAGTGGTTGAGAAAGTTTTTCCTCGCTTATAAATAGGAATAAGGTTTAACCTTTCTTATTTTTTGCCTACTCTTGCATTCCAGATTTTTTCTTACAGTGAACTAGGTGATTTCCGACGAGCTCTCACGATGGCTGTTGGTAGTTTCAAGCTTTTTTCCAAGCCTTTTTTACCATTTGAAGTTCCTTTCTCCGTCCAATCCTCAAGGTATTCTTCATTTTTGCCATTTTCTTTCTGTAAACATTTAGTAAGGGGAAAAGTCAGGTAATTAGGAGATGGTGCAAAACAGTGGTCTGTTAGTGGAGGTTCTGAGTTCTCCGTCGTCCCCACCACTTCAGCCATAACAGAGGCTTCAAGCCCATAGTGGGGGTTTTGACGAAAATCCAAATTCCTTGACTAGGATGAGGATTCATAAGGCCATTCGGAGAACAAATCAAGCTAGAGAGCTGGCAAGACAAAGGCTAGCCTGCCCATTCTCCGAGCTTATGGTAGCATTAGGAGACTTAGATGATTCTTCAGAATCTAATACAGGCGCGTCCTCTGTAGGTAACGTAATGACACGAACCTGGAGGACAGTACCTGCAGAACAAATGAATCTCATTTTTCCTAGAGACATAAGCTTGTACTAGTGGGTTGACCGAGAATTTCTAGGCATCCCTTCTCGTGTTAAAATTGCTAAAGATGCCCACAAGAAGCAACAATACCTCCAACTAACCCTAGACGGCCTGTGGGACTGGGAATATGTAGTCTGACATCCCCTTGAAGACAAAAGGGTATGCTCTGTGCACACAGAATGTGAGTACTTTATGTACATGTACAAGGCTTTTTTCAAGAAGATTAGAGTCTGGATGTCATTCACTGACTTCGAGATTGGTATCCTTAATCGGCTGCGTATGGTGCCTACCTAACTTCATCCTAATGCTTGGGGGTTTGTCCAAGTATTTGAGCTCGTGTGCCGAGTTTTTGAATGGGCTTACTCAGTTAACTCTTTCTTCTTCCTTTCCACTCGGTTCTCACCCACCAGGAATAACCAGCCCAAGGGGTGGGTTACTCTGTGAGCACCAAATGGGCGCACAGTATTCAAACCATACCAAGAGTCTTTTAAAAATTTCAAGAATGACTACTTTAGGATAAAAAGGGCTGTGGGGCAGACTCTTTTTTTTGTTACCCTAGAAGGCCAACCACGCCTCTATCTATACTAGACCCAAGCCGACTGGGAATGGAGGTGTAAAGAGATAAAGACTCTGATTTCTAAGCTCTTCAATTCAGAGGCTGAAGTCCTGCATTTCCTTATAGAGTGGGCTGACAAGAAAAGGGTCATTTGTTGTAAAGATATTTTGGATGAGCCCACTGACTCTGTAAAGGCTTTACTAGGTATCTCGTCTTGCACATTTTTCCTTTTCTTGCATTTAATATTTTTCTAAGTGTTGACACTTTTTTTATTTTGCAGAGAGTATGACACCACAGGATGGACTTTAGCGTCTCGCCTCAAGGTTAGTGGCTAGGAGGGCTAGGGCGTCCGGATCTTGGATCCTGGCCTCTGACCCTAAGGTGATTGTTGCAGTTCTTCCACTTTCCACCACCGCAGTCCCCCCCACCATCAATTGAGGTCCGAGATGAAGAAACTAGTTCTCTAGTTCGACCACTGCAAACCCAGAAGAGGAGGGTCAAACAGAGGAGGGATCAAAGGGGAAAGAGGCCTATCGTTGAAGTTATCCTGGAGGAGGCTGAGATAATAAAGATTCCATCTAGTCTGGGTTCTGCTATCCCGAAAAGTGCTCTACTCTGTTTTTCATTTGGATTAGTATAGACTCGTGGGGCTGATCCTACCACTATCATTGATAATACCCTATTGAGTCACGCTGATGACATCGACATATTGATCGAGCAGGACATGGCTAAGCTCCTTCATGAAGCCTAACTATGGAGTCTATGAAACGCCTCTTTCCTCTGGTTTATGAAGAAGGCCTAGAAGTTTGTTTAAGAGCCTTCTAGCTTGGAGAGGGAGCTTAACACCCTTTGGGGTGAAAAGTAAAACCTGGAGCTAACTGTTGCCCAAAAGGACGAGCAGTTGGCTCAAGCGACTAAATAGCTCGAGTTATGCGAGACCAAGGTTGGCAGGTTCCAGACTGAGGTCACCTGGCTTACTGTGGATGCTACTGAGGTTGTTTCTCTCTGGGCTCAAGTTGTTGAGATGGCCGTGCTTTGAGCTAAAGTCGCTGAGGCCAAGATGCTCCGAGTCCAACTTGGCGAAGCAGTAGCTTGAGAGAACGTGATGAGAGAGAAATTAGCCTCTTCTGAGTCTATCTTGAACAGTGTCCGTGCTGAAAATGAACTCCATCGATAGAAAGAGACCAGACTGAATAAAGAAATAATAGAGATGAAGGACGATTGGTTGAGGTCTATGAATGAGTCATTCAAAAATGCTCTTGCTCAACTTCGCCTCCTGAACCTTGGTCTTAATGAAGAAAGGATCGGTGCATTGAAGATTGTCCAGAATGGACAAATCATTGATGTCGCCATTTCTGAGAGCGCTCTTAATGATCAAGCTGACCAGGGGGTAGACGGCAGGGAAAGGGTTGAAACAACACTGAAAGGAGTCCAAGAAGAGGTTAGGGCAGCAATGAGTGAGGTAACGGAGACCGAGGTAGTCGAGGTGACCCCAGAAGGTTCAAGGCCCACTTTCTAACGCTAGAGGATGAGGAATAATCATGACTTGTTTTATTTTTTATTTCATTGCCCCTTGCATGGGGTTTTATTTATGTATATGGATAAGTCCCAATCTAGGGCATTTTTGTTTATGCAAATACTTAGTATTTACTCCATATTATTTATTGTCTTTACCGGGATGAGTTCAACACTCAATCTCGGTGACTCTTTTATACTTGTCGTACTTTTGCCTTTACAATGCTAAGATGGCTCTAACACTTAATCTCGATGTTCATTTTACACTTAGTGATTTGGTCGTGTAGTTTACCAGGATGGGTTCGACGCTCAATCTCGGTGGCTATTAATGAACACTCATTTTACCTAATCGAGATGAGTCCAAAGCTCGATCTCGGTGGTTAGGTTCATTTAGGATAGTTAACAATCAAACTTGTAATGTGACACATAGGCCTTTTAGAGTGATGTTCACTATCTTGGGAAATGGTCAAAAGTGGGTAACCACTTTAAACCTTTGCTAGGCTTATAGGTTAGACTTAGTGTTGTAGCCACAATAAACCTTTTAGGTTTATGGGTTAATTTGAAATTATAAAGGTGACACAGAAGCCTTTTGGTGTGGAGTCCATTATCCTAGGCTATGGTCGGCTATGCTTAACCACTGTAAATCTGGTTGATTTATGGGTTAAGGTTAGGCCATAAAGGTATGGGTGAAAATCCTTGAATGTGGATTCCCCTGTTTGACTATCATATATCAATGTTGGAATAGATGATCCTCTTTGAACCTTGTATTCCTTAGACCTCTTTTGAGGTGTTGTAACCTTGTAGGTTGTAGTAGTTATGTAGTTCTGAGCAGAAAGAACAGAGAGAACACATAGAGCAAATGTTGAAGAAAATTTGATTTATTCATGCTGAAAGATGTCTCTTACATGAACTTACATGATAAAAGTGATAATTTAAAAAGCACTCAACTATAATACTTTCTCAACTTGCCTACATTCCAGAAGTTCTTGATTGCCTTGTTAGAGAGGGTTTCTAGGGTGTAGGTTCCCGTATTGGTTTTGGACGTAATTCTATACGGTCCTTCCCAGTTAGGAGCTAGCTTCCAATCTTTTGCATTTTTCCCTTTGATGTCCCCTCTGCGTAGCACGAGATCATCAGGGTTAAACCGATGTGAAATCACTTTGGAGTTGTACCGCACATCGATCTTTTACTTGAGGGCAGCTTCCCGGACGTGGACAATATAGTATTGTTCTTGTAGTTAGTCAAGTTCATGGCAAATGAGGTCCGGATTAGTTTGCTCAGAGAATTTTTGTTTTCTCTAGCTTGGCTCTCCTATTTTCATCAGAATCATAGCCTCACAACTGTAGGTTAACTTAAAAGGGGTTTCTTTAGTGGAAGAATGTAGCATGGTCTGATATGCCTATAGGACATGATCGAGTTATTCCACCCAGTTCTCCTTGGCATCATCAAGTATCTTTTTTATCCCTCTAAGTATAACCTGGTTGGTGGCCTCAACTTGCTCGTTAGTTTTTGGATGCTCCATTGAGGTGAAATGTTGTTTGTTCATGAGTCTAGCCAGGAGATACTTGAACTTCTTATCAGTGAACTGGGTTCTGTTGTTCGTGACAATTGACTCTGGGATTCCAAATCTGCTAATGATATTCTCATAAATGAATTTTTGGATTTGCGTGGAGGTGATTGTGGCTAGCAGTTTTGCCTCAATCCATTTGGTGAAATAATTAATAGCGACCACTAAGTACTTGACCTGCCCTGGTGCTTGGGGAAAGGGACTTGGGAGATCCATGCCCCACTGGTAGAACAGCCATAGGACAGACATCGTAGATAACTCTTTAGGGGTGCTACATAAATGTTAGAATGCCACTAGCATTGGTCATATCTTTGTACGTGCTCCTTGCTGTTAGCTTCTATGGTGCGGCAATAATATCCAGCCCTCAACACTTTCTTTACTAAGGATTTTTCACCGAGATGGTGGCCTAAGCTTTCCTTATGAATCTTGGCCAAAATGTATTCTTCCTCCTTGGGGCCAAGGCACTTTAGGAGGGGAGAAGAGAAACCACAATGATACTGCTGATTGTCAAAAATGGTGGATCAGGTGGTTGTTCGTATTATCTTCTGGGTTTTTTTTTCTATTCTTAGGTAGTGAGCCATTGTGGAGGTAGGCAAGTGATAATCACATATTTTATACATTATTAAACCCTCATTTTTAGTCATTTACACTCTTCATTTACTTAATTGATTAAGTTTGGTTATGTTCTGTAAGTTTGGACTCAAATTGGACTTCATTGATTTTTTAAGCATGATTTATTTCTTACACTATTTCTGTATTTTGGTTATATCTTGAGTTCTAAATGTCTAACAATAATGGATTTTACCTTGTTAGAAAGATAAGATAGAGCTCTAAATTTCATGAGATATCTAGGTCAAAGTCCAACATCTAGTGGAACTAATTGGACTTGGAAGTCAGAATACGAGTATTGTGATTGGAACCTAAATAGTGTGCAGTAATCAGAGTATAACTCGGGCTGTAAGATCTGGATTGGGCTAAACTTTTGGTTTCTAAAAGTTAAGACCTATATCATGAAGAACACAAGACTCAATTCGGACTCCTTGGATGTCATATTGGGCTTGGAAGTCAGAATAGAGGAGCTGTAACCGGGCCTAAATACTATGCAGTAATTGGACCATATCTCGAGCTGTAGTTGGCCTTCTGAGGTAATTCTGGTGGAATTTGAAAGCTAAGATCTAGACCTACAACTTTCATGAAGACCATATTTTAATATTCTGACGTATTCAATGACTTCATAACTTAATGATTTCAGAGACAAAAAATCTCTATAATTTTTCACTCATCAAAAGTCATTTGGCATTTTCCACTCATTTTCCACTCATCCACTCACTCATGAGTCAGCCCCCTTGTCATTTTATATCTCTAATCCTCTATAAAAGGGAGCATTGGTTGATCATTTGGGCAGTTTTGGTGTTAGATATCAAGATCATGCTATTTTATTGTTTGATTATCTTGCTATAATTTTCTTTGTTCTAAATTGAAGTTATGTTCTTCTTCTTCTCTCTTTTTTTCTTCTTGTCTATGAGTAACTAATTTTTAATTTACTTAGGTGAAATGGTGAAGCTTTTGGTAATAAGTTAAGGTTAAATTAATTTCTTTCTTATGCTTAAATGGTATATTTTCAAGTAGTCATTATACGTGTTGTATTTTGTTTTCAATCAATTTAGAAACCCTCCTTGTAAAGTGGAGATCTTGATTCATTGTAAACAAGAGGTTGGCACAATGAATGCTTGAGCCCATTTATAAGTGGTGGTGTTAATAGATGATTAAAGGAATCATAATATAATTACGTATATAATTTTTAATGAACTTTGAATGTTGTATTTTCCGATTGGAACCTCCATTATGTGTGGATTCTAATTGAGTTATCAAAAGAATTAATCTTATCCTTAATTTATTTACCAAGAATGAATCTCCTAACCCAACTAAGTTTTTTTTATTTATGACCAAGTTTTATTACTTTTATTGTTGTGACAAAATATTTACTTTACGTCAAAGAATTTTTCTTCATCAATTCCTTGTGGATCGACCTCGGACTCCTGAGAATTTATTATTTGAAATAACCTGCACTTGGGTTTGTAACTTTTAATCTGCATCAAGTTTTTGACGTCGTTACCGAGCACTTGATTTGAAGAACAAATTTATGGTGTAAATATTTTGCATATATATATTTATATTTTTTTCCTGTGGATCTTGTATATATATATATATATTTTTTCTACTCTTTTAAAATTTTTTCTTTGAACTTACTAACGTACTAACTTAGTGGGGGAAACTCTCCCTTATCTCTCTGTAATCTTTAATCATTAATAAAATAATCTTTCTTCTTCTCTTCTCTCTCGTCGGAGCAAAAAATCGACTTGTTAATTCTCGATTTTCATATTTTAAATTTACTTTCTGCACTTTATTTTTTATATTTTCTATAATTTACCTTCACTTTATTTTATGTATTTTACTTTTTGTATTTTAGTTTTAACTTTCTAACTTATTAACCTACTAACCTTTTAATTTTCTTGCTTACTAACTTACTAACTTTTTACATTATCGGCTATCTAATTTTTTACTTTACCTGCTTCTAACATTTTAATTTATCTGCATACTAATTTTTTAATTTATCTGCTTATTAACTTATTTGGTGGTTGATTTATACCACACCTTTGTTAATATTTATTTACTAAGTGTTAATATATATTTGGTGGCTGATTTATACCACATCTTTGTTAATATTTCATGGACGATTTATACCACCAGCTTATACATTTTATTTTATATTTTAAGTTACTTATTTATGCTTAATTGATATCGTGATTTAAATTCTGGTCATTTGGTTAAAGTTAATCCTAGTACTTTACATATTAATTTGTTTGAATCACAATCACACACATCAAACACAATAGCTAAAAATGAAAGTGTGCATGATGAATATGAAAATCAACTGTTGCAAACCATACGTGAGTATTTGTAACCATCTTAAAATTATAGTTCATCATGTTTTATCTTTCCACTCAATGCTAACAATTTTAGATTCAAGTTAGGTATGATTTCTTTACTTTCTAATTTTCATGGTTTAGAATCTGAAAGCCCCTATTTACATCTAAAAGAATTTGAGGAAGTATGTACCACTTTTAATGACCAAACTTGCACTAAAGAGATTGTTAAGTTTAAATTGTTTCTTTTTTCTTTGAAAAATAAAGCAAAAACTTGGCTTAACACTTTGAAACCAAGATCAATTGGCACATGACAAGAAATGCAAGGTGAGTATTTAAAAAAAAAAAATTTCAACACATAAACCCAATGCAATTTTTTTCAAAATTCAAATGAAGTATATTTTCAAAGTTGAGAACTTTTTAAAGATTTGTTGAATTCTTACCCACATCATGGTTTTGAAAAATGGCGCACTATAAACTTCTTTTATAAGGGGATAACACTCGAAACTAAATAATTTGTGGAAACAATGTGCAATGGTGAGTTTCTTGATAAAGAACCTGAAGAAACTTTAGACTATTTAGACCATTTGGCTGAAAATTCTCAATCTTGATATGATACTAATCCTTCTGAAAATTCAATTAGATATAGCCTTGCAAATGCAAGTAAAGGAAAATATCATCTTAGTCAATAAGAAGATTTAAATGTTAGGTTTGCTAGTTTGGCTAGAAAGGTTGACGTCATAGAATCAGGGAAAGTAAAAGAAATCAAATCTGTGCAAAATGAAGAAATTTGTAGCATTTGTGATGAATTGGAACACTCAACAAATGAATGTCCAAAAATTTTTATTTTTAAAGAAGTTGTGCATGAGCAAGTAAATGCAATGAACAATTTTAAAAAGCCATTCACTTCTTCTTTTTCAGATACATACAATCTGGGATTGAGAAATCACCCGAACTTCAGTTGGAGAACCAATAATCAGGAACAATTTATTCAACCACCTCCTCAGGCACAGCAGGACTCTCAAAATTCTCAAGGATATGTACCTTATGTCCCGCCATATAGGAAAAACCTTGAAGCAATATTGCATGCATTCATGGAAAAGCAAGAGACCATTAATAACCAAAACACTCAAGCCATGATTGACATAAAAGACACTCTTGCTAAACTTTCTTCTGCAATCACCATTCAGGAGAAAGGAAAGTTTCCCTCTCAACCTCAATCGAATCCCAAGGGTCAGTACAGCCTAAATGAGAGTAATTCAGAAAGCCAACAAATAGATCAAATCAAGTCAGTAATAACTTTTAGGAGTGGAAAGTTTATTGAAAAACAAATTCTTGAACCTTGTGAGAAAGATGATGAATCAAGTCCCAAAGATAAAGAAGAAGTTGATAAGCCACCTAGCCAAAAGGAGACCAAACCCTCACCTTCACCTCCATATCCTCAAGAATTAAACAATTCAAGTAAAGTAAACCATAATAGTGACATTTTTGAAATTTTTAAACAAGTGAATATCAATATTCCTCTGTTAGATGCTATCAAACAGATTCCTTGTTATGTCAAATTTTTGAAGGACTTGTGCACTGTTAAAAGGAAATATAATGTGAAAAAGAATGTCTTTTTGACTGAATAGGTAAGTGCCATTATTCAGAACAATAACGCATTGAAATATAAAGACCCTGGTTGTCCTACAGTTTCATGCATTATTGCAGAACATAAAATTGAACGAGCTTTACTTGATCTTGGTGCTAGTGTTAATTTGCTTCCATATTCAATTTATCAGCAACTCAACCTGGGTGAGTTAATACTAACTTTTGTAACTCTTCTACTTGTTGATAGATTAATTAAAATTTCAAAAGGACTAGTGGAAGATGTGTTGGTACAAGTTGATAAATTCATATATCCTATAGATTTTATTATCTTGGAAACTGAACCTATGAAAAATAGTAGCAAGTCAATTCTTGTTATTTTAGGTTGCCTATTTTTAGCAACATCTAATGCTTTGATAAATTGCAGAAATGGAGTGGTAAAGCTAACATTTAGAAATATGACACTAGAGCTTAATATTTTCAACATGTGCAAGCAACCACAAGAAGTTTATGATGAAAAGGAAGAAATTGAAGGGATTGAGTCCATTATAGATGATCATCTTCAAACTAGGAGTTCTTCTGACCTATTAGAAATTTGTTTAATTAATTCATTTGATTCAACTACACAATTAGATGATGATGTTTCTGAAATATGTTCTTTGCTTGACTGTACACAGGTAATGGAATACAAAATATGGAAACCGAGATTCGAAGAGCTAAAAACCATGAATGATGATACCCATGAAGAAGTACCCACACTAGAACTATAGCTATTACTTGCTGGGTTGAAGTACACATTTTTGGGAGAAAAACAAAGCTTTCAGTGGTAATTTCCTCATCCCTGACCAAAGAACAAGAAGGTATGTTGATATAAGTACTTAAAATGCATAAAAGTGCAATTGGATGGACATTAAAGGACATAAAAGGCATTAATCCATTAATTTGTACACATAGAATATATTTAGAGGATAATGCTAAAACATCTCAACAACCTCAAAGAAGATTAAATCCATACATGAAAGAGGTAATTAGAGCTGAAGTTCTTAAATTACTTGATGTTGAAATTATCTATCCTATCTCTAATAGCCAGTGGGTAAGCCCTACACAAGTTGTGCCTAAGAAATATGGAATAACAGTGGTTGTAAATGAAAAAAGAGAATTAATACATACCCGAGTCTCATCCAGTTGGCGTATGTGTATTGATTTTAGAAAATTGAATGCAGCCACTAGGAAAGATCATTTCCCTTTGCTATTTCTTGATCAGATTCTGGAAAGAGTAGTAGGACATCCCTATTATTATTTTCTTGATGGTTATTTAGGGTATAATCAAACACCAATTGTATTAGAGGACCAAGAAAAGACCACTTTTATGTGCCCCTTTGGCACTTTTGCATATCGAAGAATGCCTTTTGGTCTTTGTAATGCTCCGGTAACTTTTCAAAGATGCTTGCTAAGTATTTTTAGTGACATGATTGAACATTATTTAGAAGTTTTCATGGATGACCTAACAGTTTTTGGAAATTCTTTTGAAAATTGTCTTGATAATTTGGAAAAAATTTTTAAAAGATGCGAAGAAAAAGGATTTGTGTTAAACTGGAAAAAATGTCATTACATTGTTACTTCAGGAATAGTGTTAGGTCATGTGATATCTTCTAAGGGAATTGAAGTTAATAAGGCTAAAGTTCAATTAATTGCTCATTTGCCTTCCCAAAAAATAGTCAGAGAAGTTCGTTCCTTTTTAGGACATGCAGGATTTTATAGAAGATTCGTTAAGGACTTTAGTGCCATATCTAGACCATTATGTAATCTTCTAACAAAAGATGCACCATTTGATTGAACCCAAGATTGTCAAAAATCTTTTGAAAAATTAATTGGTCTTTTGACATCTGTTCTTATCATGCAATCCCCTGACTGGTCTTTGCCTTTTAAGTTGATGTGTGATGCTAGTGATTTTGCTATTGGTGCTATTTTAGAACAGAGAAAGGAAGGTAAGCCTTATGTAATTTATTACGCAAGTTGAACTTTGAATAGTGCATAAATGAATTACACCACTACTAAAAAAGAACTACTTGCTATAATTTTTGCATTGGATAAATTTTGAACTTATTTAATTAGTTCTTCCACTGTTGTTTTCACTGATCATGCTGCTGTTAGATATTTAATCTCTAAGCAGGATGCCAAACCTAGGTTGATACGGTGGATCTTGTTGCATCAAGAATTTAACATCACAATAAAAGACAAGAAAGGAACCGAAAATATTGTTGCAGATCATTTGTCCAGACTTACAACAGGCTCATCTTTTGATAACACACCTATCAATGATTCTTTTCCCAATGAATTTTTATTTTCTGTCGATACCATGCCTTGGTTTGCTAACATTGTCAATTTTCTTGTAACAGGTAACATGTCGCCTCAATGGATGCACCAAGACAAAAAGAAGTTTTTGATTGCGGTGAAAAATTTCTATTGTGATGACCCATATTTGTTCAAATATTGTCCTGATCAAATCTTTCAGAGATGTGTACCCGACAGTGAGGTAAGTAGTGTCATTAAATTTTGTCACTCAGAAGCATGTGGAGGTCATTTTTCTTCAAAGAAAATAGCTGCAAAAATCTACAGTGTGGATTTTATTGGCCCACTTTATTTAAGGACAGCTATACTTTTTGCAAAAGTTATGAAAATTGTCAGAAATTGGGGTCCATTTCTAAACGAGACATGATGCCTTTGAACCCTATCATTGTCATTGAAATTTTTGATTGTTGGGGAATTAATTTCATGGGTCCATTTTCATCATCATTTGGATTTGTGTATATTTTAGTTACAGTTGATTATGTCTCAAAATGGATTGAGGCGATTCCATGTGGACACAATGATCACAAAACTGTTCTTAAATTTTTAAAAGAAAATGTTTTGAGTCGATTTGGAATCCCTCGAGCTATCATCAGTGATGGGAGAAAATATTTTTACAACAAACCATTTGAATCTTTAATGAAGAAATATGGCATCACACACAAAATTGCTACCCCTTATCACCCTCAGACAAGTGGATAAGTAGAATTATCAAATAGGGAGATTAAACAAATTTTGGAAAAAATGGTTAACCCAAATCATAAAGATTAGTCTTTAAGATTAAATGATGCACTTTGGGCTTACTGTACTGCTTTCAAAACATTTTTAGGCATATCACCCTATCGGTTAGTTTATGGAAAACCTTGTCACTTGCCTGTAGAATTAGAGCATAAAGCATTTTGGGCCATTAAAGCTTTCAACTTAAATATTGATGATGCTTCCAAGTTACGTAAATTGTAATTAAATGAACTTGAAGAATTGAGAAATGATGCATATGAAAACTCAAAGATTTATAAAGTTAGAACAAAAGCTTTTCATGACAAATCAATTTTGAGAAAATCTTTTGAAATTGGTCAAAAAGTTCTGCTTTATAATTTTCGCCTTCACCTATTCCCTGAAAAATTGAGATCTAGGTGGACTGGTCCTTTTATTGTCAAACATGTATATCCTTATGGAGCCATAGACATTGAGAACCCTACGAATAGTAATGTATTTAAGGTCAATGGACAAAAACTTAAACCATTTCTGGAACATCAAGTTGTTGAGGTAGAATCCATCTCCCTTTCTAATCTTTGTTATGAGTAGAATTTATTTTAATTTTGTTTCTTTCTTTTTGCAGTTCTTTGTATTTCCGGTTAAGTGGCAGATAACGGTACTCCGTGACTCTCAAGTCAATTTATTTTTCAGTTTTCCATAATAACTGATTCCTTCTCCTTTTAAAATGGATGTCATTCTCTCAAATCTAAGAAAGCATTTCCCTTCTCTCCCTCTAAATGCTCTAAAAAAATCTACAAAACTAGGTGTGAAAGACTAAGACTGTTAATGTACAAGGGCATCTTAGAAGATATACGCTGGATAATCAAAGCAAAGGTTCATTTAACTGGTGAATCTTTAGATTCATTTGTCCCATACATGCCGGGTCTCGATAAAAGTTCTTATTCTAAAAGGAGAAGAGCAAAAAGAATGAAAGTTTGTTACAAATGTACACAATGGAATTGTAACACGCGATGTCATTCTTTGAGAATGGTTTCTGTAAACAGAGAAAATAAATTTTTCTTCATTAAAAATAGACTGAGTAAGTAGTCATTAGATAATATCTTATTGACTCTTGAGATGCATTCTTGTGGATATGTGTAGCGCGAACTTCTTAGTTTATAGAATCTTTTCAAGGACGAGCAAGAGCGTTACAGTCTCGGCAATCTGACTCAAAAAGACCCTGCTTGCCAATTTATAAGAAAATTAGATAAGAAACTTATTCTCGACTCATAGAAGGCATTTAAGCCGTTACTGGATGTAAAACCAGAGGAAGATGTGAGCCACAATTGTAATAACTTGTATATATTATCTTGTACATCTCTAAAAAAAAAAGAAAAAGAAAGAAAAAGAAAAGAAATAAAACAAAGAAAAAAAAAAAAAAGGGCAAAACTTCGGTTGTACTTGGTCTTTAATTAGATTAGAAGCCCCTGCCAGTGGCAGACCCGTCATTGACTCGGGTAGACCTTCGCACGTCGATCCATAAATAAGGTTCGTGTGTCATGCTCTGTAGAGAGTCACGCAAGCATTCTCAAGTTTTAACCGTAGGCTCTGCTTGCTGATGGACAGATAAAAGCGTCTTGTGTTTGCATTCTCGCATGATAATGCCTCTGAGCTGGATCCTATGATTTAATGCCATGGGCTCTCCAGTGACCTCTCATTGGCTGTGGTCGTTGGTGGTAGCTATCAGATTTATGCACTTTAATTAGTTGCGTAGTAACTCAATCCAAAATATCCCACAAGCAGGAGGAAGAAGAATTCCCAGATTGGCTGAGCCGTCTTGGTATTACTATACTCATGACGCACAGTATAAAGATACGCCATGAAACCTGTACATAAAGGTATGTTAGCATTTGTTATTATTATTTTATCTTTATATGATTTTGTTATATTTTGGTTTTGGATAGACGATCCTTTGGGCAGGGTCCTTCAGGGTTTTCTAGACTTCTTTACCCTGATAGTTTTCTTGAAGTCTAAAAAAAATAAAATATAAAAAAATAAAAAAAAAGTTTCTTAAATTCAAACTTTTCTGATAACAGCCAACCTACCCATACAGGAGCTATTATTACTTTTTCTATTCTCTTCCCTATTTAAACATTTCATCTTCTTCACTTTCCTACAACTCATAATCATTCAAAGAGAGTGTGTGTGTAGAAATAGAGGGAGCTTCTTCTTCAATTCGTAGATTTGCTAGTATTTGTGTATTTTGTGGGACAAGTTATGGAAAAGGTTTAGAGTTTGTAAACGCAACAAGCATTGTTGGTAGAACACTTGCTACGAGGAACATTCGTGTAATATATGGGGGAGGTAGCATTGGGTTAATGGGGGCTGTATCACTTTCTGCACATATAATAGGTGGTCAAGTTTAAGGTATCATTCCTGAACCTTTAACTCCAAAGAATATCATTAGAAAGACAATTTGGCTGGAAATTCAAGTATCATCTATGCATGGAAGAATGAAGATAATACTTGAAAATTTTTATGCATTCATTGCTGTAACACCCCAAAATTTCATATCCTATAAACAGTAATTTTGACAACTACCAATGTAATTTTCTTGTTTAGTAATTTACGGATCTTTGTAAAATTATTTTATTTATTCCGTCGATGTATTTGATCGTTTTGAGTGATTTACTCAGGTGTCGGAAAATAATAATTTCAGTAGGGAAAATCTTTCTGTATTTATTTCCCTTGACTGTGAATTATTTTTAACAATTTGACTTGATTTTCAGATGTTTTCTAATTTTTGTGATTTTATGTGTGATTTTGAATTTTTTTCTGTTTGTGGACCCCACGAGGTGTTTGTGGGCCCAAGTGACCATACGTGGGCCCAGGTGGGTCCCGCAAAGTGAAAAAATTTTCTACGCATAGAAAAATTTGTACTGTTTAGATGGAGACAGGGGATCTTACTAAACCTGAATTCGGAAACAGTTTTAGAAAATTTGTTTTGTACTGTATTTATTTATTGGAAGATAAAAATACAGTAAATATATTCTTTCGTGGGATTTTTAGTAGATAAAAATAGAAATTTTATTGCTTAAGTCAACACTGGTGGTTTGGATATCTACCATTGATTTAATTAACGGTTAAGAAATAAATTTAATAAAGAAGCACTGAATAATCACCATTGATTTAATCAATGATGTGAGAATAAACTTAGTTAGGCAAGCTTCAATATCAACCGTAGATTTAATCAAAGGTGTAAATTTGATTATATAAAGTGACCATTTACAACCATTGGATTTAAAATTGATCAAGGGTGGAGATTTGGTCTTAAAAAGTAACAAGGACCATTTATGACCATTGGATGAAGAATTGATCAAAGGTGGAGATTTTCTTCTAAAAGGTTATGACTAATTATAACCCTTGGATTTAAAGTTTGAAGAAGCAATCTTGACCCTTTATTTTGGAGACACATCTAATGGCTAGAATTTAAAGGAGAAAGATCCAATGGCTTAGATTTAGTCTTCTAAAAATCAAAAGTCTACCTAAATCCTATCCATTGAATTAATCAATGGCTAGAAATGCTTTAAATAATGACCTAATTAACAAGTCAAGTAAACTAAATTAAATTTTAAATTGTTATAATCTAATTCTTAATTAGATATCCTAATTTTAATTAGAGATTATAATATATGAAATAATATGTCTAATTAATTAGTTATGTAATTAGAAAATTAATTAAGATTGATTAGAAAACTTAATCTAATGAATTAACTAATCAATTAACAAGTAATTATGATAACTTTGGAGTGCATGATGAAGGGGGGACGATTTTGGAGTGTTAGGAAGGAGGAGACATGTTTAGACATGCTTGTATAGCCTTTTTAGGCCAAAGAAAAAGATGACAAAGTGGAAGACTTTGTGCATCATGTGATAGCCTTCAATTATGCCAAATGAATTCATATCTCTCCATTCTTTCACTCCCACGGCAGCAGCACCTTTGGTTACATGCTCCATATTCATTTTTCTACTTCACCAAAAAGCCTTCATCAAATTCTCTCAAAGTTCCAAGAACACAAAACAACCATTTTCCTTCCTTTTCTCACCTTATGATTCGGCCAAGCAACCCACAAGTACCATTACTCACCTATAATTTTCACTCACATCATTTCCTAAACCTAAACACCATTCTAAATACTTTTCATTTAGAAAGTTTTCCCAAAATCCCACTCTAAGTGCTTCAAAATCCAAGCTTCAACCTTTTTCAAGGTAAACTTTGGTTTTATGGTTTAAATTCATGTTTATGATTTTCAACCAAAATTGTTCCATGGTTTGTTTAATTTAATACAACCATAGATTCTTGAATCCTTACCTATTCTAAACATCTTTCATGTTGAAGACTTTCTCTAAATTTTCATCTTCAAGGACTTTTCTAAGATCAAAGTTCTAGGTTTTTTGAGTGAAGTGTAAGAAACTTCATTTATTCTTTTCTTTTTCATGATCTAAACCATGTTTGATCCATGGTTCCTCTTAATCAAGCTTAGTATACTAATTTCTATGTATTTTGTTTTGAATTTGAGAAGCCTTTGGTGTTGAAGGACTTGGAAAGAGAAGCAAAATCAAGAGTTTTGAGGATCTTCAAGAGGTAAGAGGAGATCCATCTCACCAACCAATTATGGTGGTGGGAGATGGTCTTATATTTGATGGATTATGAATTCATGTGAGAATTTCAATCCATGGTTATGTAATAATTAATTGTGTGTTTATGAGCTTTGCTTTATTTTCTTGTGCTTTGATTATTTTTGTCTATGCTTAATATGCTTTGCATGATTTTATGGCTTTGATAGTATACTTATAATATGCATGATGAGTATATGACATGTTTGTGATATTTATGATGAAATATATATATGTATGCCATGATGTGTGGATGGAAAGAAAATTGATCTTGGTTCCAATGGCCAAGGAAGAGTTACGGTTTTGATGCCCTTGATTTGGGTCAATGTTGAAAATTTTCAAGAACAAGGAAATTAAGTTTTGATCCCTAGAACAATGAGAATTTCGGCCAAGACACCTCAAAATAGGTGTTTACAAATTAATATGTTATAGAAGAATAAAATTGATTTGATTTGAGGAGTATGGAAAATGAACTAAAGATTTGTTTTTTTTAAGAAAACATGAACACAAATTTTAGAATGAAATTTTATTAATTTATTTTGTAGAAACAAGAATGGAATTTATTTAAGTTAGAAGAAAAATATTTCATGGTTCTAATGGCCATCTATAAGGTTTTGATAATTTAGAAAAATGTTGTGATGTTATGAAATACAAGAACTTTCAAATAAGGATTTTTGAAAAGGGAATTAAGTGTTATAAATTAGGTGAAGTGGAATTTTCATAAAAAGAAGATTGAAAGTATTGAACTTCAAATTAATTTAAAAAGAATCAATTTTTAGAAGTGATTTAGAAATATAAAAGAAAATATTTGTAACTTAAATTTACTCACGAAGAATTTATTTGAGTTTTGAAAAATGTTAGGAAATTTAAAGTTAAGAAACAATAATTAAAACAACTCAATATGATTTTGTAGGACTAGATCAATAAAAAGTGATTTTGAGAAAATATATATTAAGGAAAAGATTTTTGACTAAGAATGAAAAAGGATTTGCAAAGAAAGTGAAAATGAATTTGAACAAATGGGTTTGATTTTTATAACCATCGGTACTTTGGTTTTGAAAATAAAATTTTAATGGTTTTGTTTGTGTAAAACCATATCAATTTAGAAGGAAAAATATTTAATGGTTTTAATAGTCATGTCCACATTTTTGAAGGCTTGTAATGCCTTGATTTTTATGAACAAAGTGATTTTCAAAGTGGAAACGTAACTTGAGTTAATACAAGAATTTGGAAATGGAATTAGAGCATTTATCACTTGAGAAATTAAGTTTTTGTAAACGAAAATATTTTCGAACTTCAATTTATTTTGAAGAAGGTTGTGTTTGGAAATGCTTTGAGAATTTACTAAAGTATAACTTATTTTCAAGTTTTGAAGTACGTGTGAAAATTTTAAGATTTGAAACATTGATTTATATCAATGAAAAAGTAATTTTGTGGATTATATTTGAAAAAGAATTTCTTGAGTAAAGAAATAGGGAAAAAGATTTTCTTGAGTAAGAAAATGTGTTAAAAATGATATTGACTTATTTGAAAGTCCAAAATAATGTTTGGAATATTGAGGAATATTTTACATGATTGTAAAATGGTGAAAATGATTTACGTATCTTAAAAATGATACTTCTACGCAATTTGAAATATGTTAAAATATTTCTACGTGATTTGAATTACGTTTAAATATTTTATGTAAGTTTAAATATTTTACGTGATTTGAAATACAGATTGAAAAATCACTATGTGATTAAATAATGATAGAATATTTTTACGTAATTATGAAAAATGGTAGAAAATTGTTATGAGATTTGGGAAGCGTTTAAATATTTTACACTATTAAAAATATTATTGAAAAATATACGCAATTTTGAAACAGTGAAAAAATATGCGATTTGAGAAATGTATATTTTTACGCGATTGAGAAAGACATTGAAAAATTAATACGTGATTTAAAAGTGCAACAATGAAAGAGCATGACATTTTGAAAACGTAACAAAAGTGTTACTGATATTGGGAAAATATAACAGAAATATTTCAGAATTTTGAAAATGTAACGAAATATTTTAGAATTGTGAAAACATAATGGAAATGTTATACAATTTTGTGAAAACACGATGAAAGTGTTTTATAACTATGAAAACATGATAACATGATATAATGTTGAAAATATAGTATAATTATTGTTGAACCAGTGTATGGACAATCTTTGTATGAGAAAATGACATGTTTTGCCTATGATTGGTATTTGGTGCATTTTATATGCATTGGAAAGATATGCTGTGAATGGATTTGGTGCATTATACGTGCATTGAAAAAATATGCGTTGAAGTATATAATTACATTGAACAAATGAAATTGAAAAGATTTGGCCCTTTGGGTTGGACTTGCACCGATATATTCGTGCATTGTATAAAATATAGCTAATAGCTATTATGGCCCTTGTGGTTGAAGAGGGAATGAGAATTGATAGTGAGGTCTATGATGGATCTTGGGGCGTCGAGGCGCGCGGTCGACTAGAGGACAAATTAGGCGAGTACCACTGTGCCACTTGGCGATGCAGTCCGTTACAACGCATTGACGATACCCGACAAGAACACGATTCTTTTCAACGACCGGGAGATTGTCTTTGGGCTAAGGTGATAATTGACCGAACATTCTTCTCGAAATTGTGAAAACTTCCATGGAGTTATTTTTGATAAAGCGAGTCTTTGTACATATGTATAAATCGAACATTTATATCTGTGTGATATATTAATTGAGGAATATTGGTTATAATGATTTGTTATGAAAATGATTGGATGATGATGATGATAATGATAACATGATTATGGTATGATCTATAACATGATTATGGTATGATCATGTTGTATGATATTGTTATCTCTGTTTTGCCATGTTGATATTGGTGTAGGTGATCTCACCTCTTTGTTATGTTGTTTTGTCTTTGTGTCTATATTGTTAAAATCAAACAATAGAAGGATCCGAGTTGTCTTAGACATAACTAACAGGCGATAAATACTCTAAGATTGGTGACAACAATAAGGAGTGGACATTCAGGACTCGAAGGTGTGCAGTGTTGACAAAGGAACAGATGTTTGATGCATCAAGATGGACAAATAAGGAATAAGTATGTTAAAGTTTCTCGCTAGTATTGTACCGTGCTATTAAGTAGGACCCGTCATGTGGTTTGCTACTGTCTATCAAAAATATATAAGTCTGTTAATTATATATTTCTCTTTAAATTGTGATATTAATTGGTGTAAGTATTGTATAATGAATAGTTAAAATATAATTTTCAATGTTACCTAATATTTTCAGTAAATTTACGTTTCAGTAAAGAAGGAATTTTAAAACCCATCTTTTATAACTCAAACTTTGTGCGAACTTCTTTTCAGATTATGAGTCGAAGTCAGAAATGTGATGCCCAGAGCTAGGGTGTTACATTAGTTGGGCCCTAGAGCTAGGGTGTTACATTAGTTGGTATCAGAGCACGGTTTGAGTCTTTTGGGGTTTGTGGTTAGGTCTATTTTGCTTGTGTTGTGTTCTCTGTGTTTGTTTTCCAAAAGAAAATAATGTTGTTTATAATGAATATTAGATCCATTGTATTTCAATCTGCATGCCTCGAGAAAAAAAAAGGGAATGGCTCGGGATAGTTATACTTGTATGGAAGTGAAACATGTTACTTGTAATGCAGTTGCAGCTACGGGAACAACGGGAGCAATGTGGAAAGACGACTGCATGAACAAAGGACCGCTGTTTAGTAGAAACTGGAAGTTGAAGTTTAGGATCTGATGGAAGAGAATCAGTCTTGGAATATAAGATTTCGTAATTTTGGAACCTGATTTTTTTTTTAGGATATTGAGAAAGTAATTGATTTTGACGGAAGATGATTTACAACCATTGAGGAAACCAAAAGCGAAAGTGATGTGAAAGAAAGTACTTAAATGAAGGAATGTACGTCAAGAAAATAATTTACGAAAAAGTTGGACATATTTTCAAAGAGTATAATCTCTCGATGTATTCTTTGAAAATAGAGTTTTCTATTAGTAAAAAAAATTAGATAGTAAGGGAAGTTGTTACTCGAATGGAACTGGGAGTGTTCTGAGCGAAAAATTTAATCAATGGAGATTGCATCATTGAAACTAATCCTATAAACCATACTGAATATTTCTGTGAATAACCTATTCCTTATGACATATGATTGAGTAGATCAATTATATGTTAGAGTTATTCGTTATCCTCTCGATTTGTTTACTTGTTTCTATTCTTAGTGATCGAAGCTATTCAAGTTATTCAAATTGTTGTTAGAGATCAAATCTTTGTATTAGTTTGATCTGTTGTTCAAAATTTTTGTGTTAGTTTGATCTGTTTCATAAACAGACGTGGTCTTTGAAAATGGATTGGTTATTTTCCAGCCATATCCAATGAGATTATTTTAATAGACTGTGAGTAATCCAGAGAAAATTCATTTTTGAAAATCGGGTTACATCCAATTCTTTGCTGGATATGTTCGATAACGGTTCAATTCGTTTTGTTATCTTCCATGATGTTTTCTTTCATCTCCTGCAACTGAAGGAATATCTAGCAAAAAAGGATATTTCTATATTTGTATCCATGTTAACGTATCTGAGTAACGCAGCAAAAGCGTGGTGAATTTTTCAAAAGATTGGAACAATTCTTCTATGGGAAAACTTAAGACGGTAATGGAAAATCGTAGAAAAATTTTTTTTGCGGAAGTATCCGGTATAGTACTGTGGAAAGAAGAACTCAGTTAGTGAGACATTTCCTGTTAAAAGCAAAAATCTAGAATATGTAGTGATACGAAGATAAGGAAATTTTAAGTAATACATTACATTAGCTAAACATTACATTACATTAGTTGGAAGTTATCTGAGAAAAACTATTCTAGGCATGAATGAAGATCGGTTGTTGTTATGTTGATATCAGAGATATGAAAATTCTTTCTTTCTAGAGTAACATTCAACATCTTCAAATAACTAACAAAATCTCTATGATAGGAGTCTGAGATATCCGTTTGATCAGGAGAAGTTGAACATCAGCAAAGAGATTTTGTGGGATTAGAATAGTATAGCATGACGTAAGAAAGGAAGCTTCATGAGAATTGAAAAATAAGATGAAAGCACCATATCTGTATTTATTTTGAGGGTGTGAAATCATTTTTCTCAAATTTTGAGGACGAAATTTCTTTTTAGAGGGGGAGAATTGTAACACCCCAAAATTTCATATCCTATAAACAGTAATTTTGACAACTAACAGAATTTTACTGTTTAGTAATTTCTGGATGTTATAAAATTATTTTGTTTATTCCATCAGCGTATTTGATCGTTTTGAGTGATTACTCCGTGTCAAGAAAATAATAATTTTTGGGCCGGGAAAAATCTTTCTGTATTTATTTCTCTTGACTGTTAATTATTTTTAATAATCTGACTTGATTTTCATATGCTTTGTAATATTTGTGATTTTTGTGGATGATTATGAATTTTTTTGACTGTATGTGGGCTCAGGTGGTCCTAGGTGGGCCCAGGTGACCTTACGTGGGCCCAAGTGGGTCCCGCAAAGTAAAAAAAATTTCTATGCATAGAAAAATTTGTACTATTTAGACGGAGACAGGGGATCTTACTAAACTTGAATCCGAAAACAGTTTTAAAAAATTTCTTGTTTTGTGTTTGGCATTGTATTTATTTATCGGGTGATAAAAATAAAGTAAATATATTCTTTCGTGGGGTTTTTAGTAGATAAAAATAGAAATTATATTGCTTAAGTCAACACTGGTGGTTTGGATATCTACCATTGATTTAATTAACAGTTGAGAAATAAATTTAATAAAGAAGTATTGGATAATCACCATTGATTTAATCAATAGTGTGATAATAAACTTAATTAGGCAAGCTTCAATATCAACTGTAGATTTAATCAACGGTGTAAAATTAATTATATAAAGTGACCATTTACAACCATTGGATTTAGAGTTGATCAATGGTGGAGATTTAGTCTTAAAAAGTGACAAAGACCATTTATGACCATTAGATGAAGAATTAATCAAAAGTGGAGATTTGGTCTTAAAAAGTTATGACTAATTATAACCCTTGGATTAAAAGTAAGAAGAAGTAATCTTGACCCTTTATTTTGGAGACACATCTAATGGCTAGAATTTAAAGGAGAAAGATCCAATGGCTTAGATTTAATCTTCTAAAAATCAAAAGTCTACCTAAATCCTATCCATTGAATTAATCAATGGCTAGAAATGCTTTAAATAATGACCTAATTAACAAGCCAAGTAAAGTAAATTAAATGTTAAATTGTTATAATCTAATTCTTAATTAGATATCCTAATTTTAATTAGAGATTATAATATATGAAATAATATGTCTAATTAATTAGTTATGTAATTAGAAAATTAATTAAAATTGATTAGAAAACTTAATCTAATGAATTAACTAATCAATTAGCAAGTAATTATGACAACTTTGGAGTGCATGATGAAGGGGGGACGGTTTTGGAGTGTTAGGAAGGAGGAGACATGTTTAGACATGCTTGTATAGCCTTTTTAGGCCAAAGAAAAAGATGACAAAGTGGAAGACTTTATGCATCATGTGATAGCCTTCAATTATGCCAAATGAATTCATATCTCTCCATTCTTTCACTCCCACGGCAGCAGCACCTTTGGTTACACTCTCCATATTCATTTTTCTACTTCACCAAAAAGCTTTCATCAAATTCTCTCAAAGTTCCAAGAACACAAAACAATCATTTTTCTTCCTTTTCTCACCTTATGATTCGGCCAAGCAACCCACAAGCACCATTACTCACCTATAATTTTCACTCACATCATTTCCTAAACTTAAACACCATTCTAAATACTTTTCATTTAGAAAGTTTTTCCAAAATCCCACTCTAAGTGCTTCAAAATCTCACTTTTACCTTATTTCCTAAGGTAAAAAATTCCATTTTATGGTTTAAATTCATGTTTATGATTTTCTAAGCCAAAATTGTTCCATCACTTGTTTAATTTAATCCAACCATAGATCTTGAATCTACATGATATTCTAAACAACTTTCATGTTGGAGACTTTCTCTAAATCATTCCATCTTCATGGACTTTCTTCTAAGAACAAAGTTATAGAGTTCTTGAGGTGAAGTATAAGAAGACTTCATTTCTTCTTTTCTTTTTCATGATCTAAATCATGTTTGATCCATGGTTCCTCTTAATCAAACTTAGTATACTAATTTCTATGTATTTTGTTTTGTATTTGAGAAGCCTTTGATGTTGAAGGACTTGGAAAGAGAAGCAAAATCAAAGAGTTTTTGAGGATCTTTAAGAGGTAAGAGGAGATCCATCTCACCAACCAATTATGGTGGTGGGAGATGGTCTTATATTTGATGGATTGTGAATTCATGTGAGAATTTCAATCCATGGTTATGTAATAATTAATTGTGTGTTTATGAGCTTTGCTTTATTTTTTGTGCTTTGATTATTTTTGTCTATGCTTAATATGCTTTGCATGATTTTATGACTTTGATAGTATACTTATAATATGCATGATGAATATATGGCATATTTGTGATATTTATGATGAAATATATATATGTATGCCATGATGTGTGGATGGAAAGAAAATTGATCTTGGTTCCAATGGCCAAGGAAGAGTTACGGTTTTGATGCCCTTGATTTGGGTCAATGTTGAAAATTTTCAAGAACAAAGAAATTAAATTTTGATCCCTAGAACAATGAGAATTTCGGCCAAGACACCTCAAAATAGGTGTTTACAAATTAATATGTTTATGGAAGAATAAAATTGATTGATTTGAGGAGTATGGAAAATGAACTAAAGATTTGTTTTTTTTTTAAGAAAACATGAACACAAATTTTAGAATGAAATTTTATTGATTTATTTTGTAGAAACAAGAATGGAATTTATTTAAGTTAGAAGAAAAATATTTCATGGTTCCAATGGCCATCTATAAGGTTTTGATAATTTAGAAAAATGTTTTGATGTTATGAAATACAAGAACTTTCAAATAAGGATTTTTGAAAAGGGAATTAAGTGTTATAAATTAGGTGAAGTGGAATTTTCATAAAAAGATTGAAAGTATTGAACTTCAAATTAATTTAAAAAGAATCAATTTTTAGAAGTGATTTAGAAATATAAAAGAAAATGTTTGTAACTTAAATTTACTCACGAAGAATTTATTTGAGTTTTGAAAAATGTTAGGAAATTTAAAGTTAAGAAACAATAATTAAAACAATTCAATATGATTTTATAGGACTAGATCAATAAAAAGTGATTTTGAGAAAATATATATTAAGAAAAAGATTTTTGACTAAGAATGAAAAAGGATTTGCAAAGAAAGTGATAATGAATTTGAACAAATGGGTGTGGTTTTTATAACCATCGGTACTTCGGTTTTGAAAATAAAATTTTAATGGTTTTGTTTGTGTAAAACCATATCAATTTAGAAGGAAAAATATTTAATGGTTTCAATAGTCATGTCCACGTTTTTAAAGGCTTGTAATGCCTTGATTTTTATGAACAAAGTGATTTTCAAAGTGGAAACGTAACTTGAGTTAATACAAGAATTTGGAAATGGAATTAGAGCATTTATCACTTGAGAAATTAAGTTTTTGTAAACGAAAATATTTTCGAACTTCAATTTATTTTGAAGAAGGTTGTGTTTGGAAATGCTTTGAGAAAAATGGAGAATATAATGGTGATTTGAGAATTTACTAAAGTATAACTTATTTTCAAGTTTTGAAGTACGTGTGGAAATTTTAAGATTTGAAACATTGATTTATATCAATGAAAAAGTAATTTTGTGGATTATATTTGAAAAAGAATTTCTTGAGAGAAAGCGGGAAAAAGATTTTCTTGAGTAAGAAAATGTGTTAAAAATGATATTGACTTATTTGAAAGTCCAAAATAATGTTTGGAATATTGAGGAATATTTTACATGATTGTAAAATGGTGAAAAATGATTTACGTATCTTAAAAATGATACTTCTACGCAATTTGAAATATGTTAAAATATTTTACGTGATTTGAATTACGTTTAAATATTTTATATAAGTTTAAATATTTTACGTGATTTGAAATACAGTTGAAAATCACTATGTGATTAAATAATGATAGAATATTTTTACGTAATTATGAAAAATGGTAGAAAATTGTTATGAGATTTGGGAAGCGTTTAAATATTTTACATTATTAAAAATATTATTAAAAAATATACGCAATTTTGAAACAAAGTGGAAAAATATGCGATTTGAGAAACATATATTTTTACGCGATTGAGAAAGACATTGAAAAATTAATACGTGATTTAAAAGTGCAACAGAAGAGCTGCGGCATTTTGAAAATGTAACAAAAGTGTTAAAGTATTGGGAAAATATAAACGAAATGTTTTAGAATTTTGAAAGTGTAACGAAACATTTTAGGAATTATGAAAACATAATGGAAATGTTATACAATTTTGTGAAAACACGACAAAGTGTTTTATAACTATGAAAACATGATAACATGATTTTGTGTTGAAAATATATTAATTCTTGTTGAACCAAGTGTATGGACAAATCGTATGAGAAAATGACATGTTTTGCCTATGATTGGTATTTGGTGCATTATATATGCATTGGAAAGATATGTCTGTGATTGGATTTGGTGCATTATACGTGCATTGAAAAAATATGAAAGCATATGATTACATTGAACAAATGAAATTGAAAAGATTTGGCTTTTGGGGTTGGACTTGCACCGATATATTCGTGCATTGTATAAAATATAGCTAATAGCTATTATGGCCCTTGTGGTTGAAGAGGGAATGAGAATTGATAGTGAGGTCTATGATGGATCTTGGGGCGTCGAGGCGCGGCGGTCGACCAATGGATAGTGGTGAGTACCTGTGCCACTTGGCGATGCAATCCGTTGCAACGCATTGACGATACCCGACAAGAACACGATTCTTTTCAACGACTAGGAGATTGTCTTTGGGCTAAGGCTGATAATTGACCAGAGCATTCTTCTCGAAATTATGAAAACCTCCATGGAGTTATTTTTGATAAACTGAGTCTTTGTGCATATGTATAAATCGAACATTTATATCGTGTGATATATTAATTGAGGAATATTGTTATTGGTTATTAGTTATGAATTGAATTGATGATTGGATGATGATTACTTGATAAATGATTGATGATGATGATAATGCTTTGATAACATGATTATGGTATGATCTATCGTATGATATTGTTGGTGTGTGTTATCTCTGTGTCGCCATGTTGGTATTGGTGTAGGTGATCTCACCTCTTTGTTATGTTGTTTTGTTGTGTCTATATTGTTAAAATCAAACAATAGAAGGATCGAGTTGTCTTAGACATAACGGGCGATAAATACTCTAAGATTGGTGACAACAATAAGGAGTGGACATTCAGGACTCGAAGGTGTGCAGTATTGACAAAGGAACAGATGTTTGATGCATCAAGATGGACAGATAAGGAATAAGTATGTTAAAGTTTCTCGCTAGTATTGTACCGTGCTATTAAGTAGGACCCGCCATGGGGTTTGCTACTGTCTGTCAAAAATATATAAGTCTATTAATTATATATTTCTCTTTAAATTGTGATATTAATTGGTGTAAGTATTGTATAATGAATAGTTAAAATATGATTTTCAATGTTACCTAATATTTTCAGTAAATTTACATTTCAGTAAAGAAGGAATTTTAAAACCCATCTTTTATAACTCAAACTTTGTGTGAACTTCTTTTCAGATTATGAGTCGGAAGTCAGAAATGTGATGCCCGAGCTAGGGTGTTACATTAGTTGGGCCCTAGAGCTAGGGTGTTACATTAGTTGGTATCAGAGCACGGTTTGAGTCTTTTGGGGGTTGTGGTTAGGTCTATTTTGCTTGTGTTGTGTTCTCTGTGTTTGTTTTTCGAAAGGAAATAATGTTATTTATAATGGATATTAGATCCATTGTATTTCGATCCGCACGCCTTGAAAAAAAAAAGGGAATGGCTCGGGGTAGTTATACTTGTGTGGAAGTGAAACATGTTACTAGTAATGCAGTTGCAGCTACGGGAACAACGGGAGCAATGTGGAAAGACGATTTGCCGAACCAAGGACCATTGTTCGATGGAAACTGAAGTTGAAGTTTAGAATCGATGGAAGAGAATCAGTCTTGGAATATAAGATTTCGTAATTTTGGAACCTGATGTTTTTTAGGATATTGAGAAAGTAATTGATTTCGATGGAAGATGTATTTACAACCATTGAGGAAACCAAAAACAGTAAAGGATGTGAAAGAAGGTACTTAATGAAGGAATGTACATCAAGAAAACAATTTATGGAAAAGTTGGACACATTTTCAAAGAGTATAATCTCTTATGTGTTCTTTGAAAATAGAGTTTTCTATTAGTAAAAATTTTAGATAGTAAGGGAAGTTGTTACTCTGAATGGAACGGGAGTGTTCTGAGTGAAAGATTTAATCAATAGAGATTGCGTCATTGAAACTAATCCTATAAACCATACTGAATATTTCTGTGAATAACCTATTCCTTATGACATATGATTGAGTAGATCAATTATATGTTAGAGTTATTCGTTATCCTCTGATTTATTTACTTCTGTTTCTATTCTTAGCTGATCGAGCTATTCAAGTTATTCAAATTGTTGTTGCGGATCAAATCTTTGTATTAGTTTGATCTGTTGTTCAAAAATTTTGTGTTAGTTTGATCTGTTTCATAAACAGACGTGGTCTTTGAAAATGGATTGGTTATTTTCCAACCATATCCAATGAGATTATTTCAACAGAGTGTGAGTAATCCAAAGAAAATTTATTCTTGAAAATCGGGTTACATCCAATTCTTTGCTGGATATATTCGATAACCGGTTCGATTCATTTTGTTATCTTCCATGATGTTTTCTTTCATCTCCTGCAACTGGAGGAATATCTTGTAAGAAATGATATTTCTATATTTGTATCCATGTTAACGCATCTGAGTAACGCAGCAGAAGCGTGGTGAATTTTTCAAAAGATTGGAACAATTCTTCTATGGGAAAACTTAAGACGGTAATGGAAAACCATAGAAAAAAAAATTTGTGGAAGTATCCGGTATAGTACTGTGGAAAGAAGAACTCAGTTAGTGAGACATAGCTTTATCACACCTTCGGTAAGACGACTCCTTATATATGCTTCTACTGTTGATGAATTAATTGATAAATTATAAGCTTTTATTTATGAACCTGAACCAGTAATAGCTCAAATAGATTGGTCAGAAGGCAACAGCAAGGGAATTTGATGATCACATATTTGATATATTAATAAGCCTTCATTTTTAGTCATTTACACTCTCCATGTACTTAATTGATTGAGTTTGATTATGTTTTGTAAGTTTGGACTCAAATTAGACTTAATTGAATTTTTCAGCATAATTTACGTCTTATGTTATTTCTATATTTGGGGTATATCTTGAGATATAAGTGGTCAAATGAGGTGAATCTAATGCCATTTTAAAGATACGAGAGAGCTCTATAACTTTCATGAAGACCTCAAAAGCCCAATCACACGAGTAGATAACTCAAATTGGGGTTGAAACAAGAACTAGAGTGTTGTTCCTGACAACTTGACCTATGTGTACTGTTCATGCCATTTTTCAGGCTAGATGTTGTAAAATGGGCTAAAATTTTGATGCTGAATAGGTGAGACCTATATCTACAACTTTCATGTTGATCATTTTTCCAGAATCTGAGGCCTAATGGGTGATATTGGGCTTGCAAGTCAGAACAGAGGAGCTATGACTGGGCCTGAGTAGTGTATAGTAATTTGAACATATCTGGAGTTATAGAAATGATATTGGACTCAAATGAAAGCCATTTGAAAGCTAAGATCTAGGCCTACAACTTTGATGAAGATTATATTTGCTCATTCTGACGCATTCAATGACTTCAGAGCTAAATGATTTCGGAGACAAGGAATCTCCATAATTTTCCACTCACCAAAAGTCATTTGGCATTTTCCACTCATTTTCCACTCATCCACTCACTAATGACTCAGCCCCCTTGTCATTTTGTCTCTCTAATCCTCTATAAAAGGGGGCCTTAGCAGATCATTGAAGGTGTGAGGTTTTAGGTACCAAAATGATGCTAGTTTGTTACTAGGTTTTCTTGTAGCAATTTTCCTTTGTTCTAAATTAAAGTCATGTTCTTCTTCTTCTCTCTTTCTTTCTTCTTATCTATGAGTAACTAAGTTTCATTTTGCTTGGGTGAAAGAGTGAAGCTCTTGGTAATGAAATAAGGTTAGATTAATTTCTCTCTTGTGCTTAAATGATATATTTTCAAGTGGTCATTATAAGTATTGTATTTTGTTTCCAATCAATTTAGAAACCCTCCTTGTAAAGTAGAGTTCTTGATTTGTTGTAGACAAAAGATTGACACAATGAATGCTTTAACCCATTTACAAGTGGTGGTGTTAGAAACTCTCCTTATAAAGTGAAGTTCTTGATTTGTTGTAGATAAAATATTAGCACAATGAATGCTTTAACCCATTTATAAGTGGTGGTAATATTTTTTGAAAACATAATATAATTATGTATATTATTTTAATTGGACTTTTAATATTGTATTTTCTGATTGGAACCTCCATGTTGCGAGGATTCTAATTGAGTTATAAAAGAAATTAATCTTACCTTTACTTTATTTACCAAGAGTGAATCTTTTAACCCAAGTAAATAATTTTTACCATGGTAACAAAATATTTACTTCACCTTAATTAATCTTCAACAATTCCCTGTGGATCGACCTCGGACTTCCGAGAAATTTATTACTTGAGACAACCTGCACTTGGGTTCGCAATGCAACAATTAATCCCGCATCAAATTTGTAGACTTGTTTGAAACTAAAAATTGTGCATCAGGAGACAATAAGGAACAAGAGTGTGATCTGGTACTTCATCTATAACTTTTCTTTCTCTTTAGTTTTATTTATCGTACTTTGTTTCTGTTTAAATTTTGTAAGGTTTTTCTTTTTAGTAATTGCAGCAACAGGTAATATCTTCTATCCTTTACCTATCTATATTTTGACATTGAGGACAATGTTGTGATCTGGTTGGGGGAAGGATGGTTGTAAAAAAAATCCTTAAAAAAAATTAGGAAGTGTGTTTATTAATATGTTTGTTGTATTTATATGTTTTTTAGCAATTTATGAACAACTAAAGTAATTAAGGACAGCAGAGCAATGAGTAAATTATTTACTCTTGAGATGCATCAAAATTGGTGGCAAAGTAAGGAGTAATTAGGTAGACAACTAGTTTGTGCGGAAGTAGCAATTCAAATTTAGGAAAATTTGCATGATTGAGTAAATTGTCTTCTTTCTTAAAATTCACATGCTTGGTTATGGATGTTGAAATTGGTGGATTGAGAATGGTAGAATTATGCCTTGTGAGATTTTGAGCCTATTGATGAACATTTGTACTATTCTATTCTTTCTTGTGTGAATTTCACTCATGAAATTATTACTCTAGAACTGGCTTTGATTTTTTTTAGACTACATTTTCATATACATACATAAACATGATTGAGGCATTTTTCTTGAAATAACTACTTTAACCAAATAGTCAATAATGACTAGCGCACAAATAGGCAGCCTTGTTCAGTAACATATTGTCTCAATATGATATCAAGCACTCTTATGACTTCTTGAAAATTCTCTGATTTCTAATATGATATCAAATACTCTTATGACTTCTTGGAAATTTTCTGATTCCTGCCAACGTAAGGCATTGGAAATGGCCTATTTTCCCTTGCTTAACCCCTTTGAGCTTATTTGATCATTCTTTGTTTCGAACTCATTATGTGCCTTAAATGAAAAACCATGTTCTTACCCGACCTTAGGGAATAAGAGAACATTAGTTTTGTCATTGGATGAGTTCTTGAACAAGTGTGGGGGTGTGTGTACAGAATGGTTAGTGAAAAAAATGTTTAATTAAAAAAATGTATATATTATGTTCATCTTAAAAAAAATCAAAATAATAATAATAATAATAATAATAATAATAAATAAATGTGAAATAAGGGCCAACAAGGCAATAAAGGAAAGGAAAAGAATATGTAAAGGAAATTTGTATTAGGTGGAGTTAGGATGAACTTTCATGCTTGTTAATTGAACTCAACTTTCATGCTTTTTTATTTTCTTTGGTATTTAACTTGTCATATCCATATTACCTTCTCCTTTACCTTGACTCCATTACAACCTTGAATAATGTCCTCATGATTTGTGTGTGCATGTGTTCTAAGTAGTGGAGAAGTAGAAGATAAGCAAGCTTATGGTAGTGCAATTTTCATGGGTTGAATTGAGTAAAATACCTACCTTTTAAACACTTGAGGGATTGAGAGTAAATCTTGTGAAGATCTATCATTCTTGACTCATGCTTTTCAATTGAAGTTTCGTTGCTTGTTGGTTTGAGATGTGAAGAAATGTTACCTCATAAATGTTTTGATCCCTTGAATGATTGGTTGTTCTTCATTCTTAAATATTATTAGACATTGAGTCTTTTTTCTAGCTTTTGAGTTTGTGTTGTTTTTCTTTGTTCCCTAGTTTTGGTCCTATGTGTTTTGCCCAATAGTGCAAAAAACTAAGTGTAGGAGAATTTAATAATCACATATTTTATACATTAATAAACCCTCATTTTTAGTCATTTACACTCTCCATGTACTTAATTTCTTAAGTTTGGTTATGTTCTGTAAGTTTGGACTCAAATTGGACTTAATTGATTTTTTCAGCATGATTTATGTCTTACACTGTTTCTATATTTTGGCCATATCTTGATTTCTAGATGTCTAAAATTTATGAATTTTTTCGTGTTGGAAAGATAAGAGAGAGCTCTACAACTTTCATGAGATCTCTAAGTCAAAGTCGGATATCTAGTGGAACTACTTAGGCTTGGAACTCAGAATACGAGTTTTATAATTGGAACCTGAATAGTGTGTAGTAATTAGAGCATAACTCAGGCTATAAGATCTAGATTAGACTGAAGTTAAGATCCATATCTACAACTTTCATGAAGAACACAAGACTCAATTCGGACTCCTTGGAGGTCATATTGGGTTTGGAAGTCAGAACAGAGGAGCTATAATCGAGCTTGAACATTGTGTAGTAATTATATCATATCTCGGGCTATAGGTGGCCTTTTGAGGTGATTCTAGCGGCATTTGAAAGCTAAGACCCAAGCCTATAACTTTTATGAATACCATATTTTAATATTCTGACACATTCAATAACTTCAGAATTGAATGATTTCATAGACAAAGAATCTCCATAATTTTCCACTCATCAAAAGTCATTTGGCATTTTCCACTCGTTTTCCACTCATCCACTCATTCATGAATCAACTCCATTATCATTTTGTATCTCTAATCCTTTATAAAAGGGAGCATTGGCTGATCATTTAGGGAGTCTTGGTGTTAGATATCAAGATCATGCTATTTTGTTATTTGATTATCTTGTTGTAGTTTTCTTTTGTTCTAAATTGAAGTTATGCTCTTCTTCTTCTTCTTCTCTCTTTCTTTCTTTTTGTCTATTAGTAACTAATTTTTATTTTACTTAGGTGAAAGAGTGAAGCTTTTGGTAATAAGTTAAGGTTAAATTAATTTCTTTCTTATGCTTAAATGATATATTTTCAAGTAGTCATTATACGTGTTGTATTTTGTTTTCAAACAATTTAGAAACCCTCCTTGTAAAGTGGAGATCTTGATTCATTGTAGACAAGAGGTTGGTACAATGCATGCTTGAGCCTATTTATAAGTGGTGGTGTTCATAGATGATTAAATGAATCATAATATAATTACGTATATAATTTTTAATGAACTTTGAATGTTGTATTTTTCGATTGGAACCTTCATTATGTGTGGATTCTAATTGAGTTATCAAAAGAATTAATCTTGTTTTTAATTTATTTACTAAGAGTGAATCTCCTAACCTAAGTAAGTTTTTTTATTTGTGACTAAGTTTTATCACTTTTATTATTGTGACAAAATATTTACTTTACGTCAAAGAATTTTTCTTCATTAATTCCCTGTGGATCAACCTCAGACTCCCGAGATTTATTATTTGAAACAACTTGCACTTGGGTTTATAACTTTTAATCCACACCAGTAAGTATAGGTATCATCCAGGTTTCATCATATTCCAATAAGAGGACTTTATTGTTCGTGATACCAGAAGTGAGTAGGGTGTCTTAGATCACGGACCTGTTATTGCCCAGCCTCTTAGTACTGACAAGTTTTGACAAGATGTTGACTCTAGAATTCTGCTCCCTTGGGATGTGCTCCACTCTGACACTGTTAAAATTTTTAGTCAACCTTTTAACCTTGGCTAAGTACTTTTGTAGTAGGGTTCCTTAGCTTGATATTTTCCTCGGATCTAGGATGTTACTAGCTGGGAGTCACTACATAGGACTATGTCTGTGGCTCTTATTTCCTTTGCCATGTTAATGCCTACAATGCATGCTTCATACTCAGCTTAGTTATTTGATGTGGGGAAGTCAAACCTCAAAGAATGTTCTAATACAAGGCCGACTTCATTTTCCAACATGAACCTGGCACTACTTTCTTTAGGATTTGAGGATCCATCAACATAGATGGTCTAGGAATGTGCCCTAGGATGGTTGGGGTTCAGTGTGAGCTCAACCACGATGTCGAATAATACTTGAGCCTTTATAGTTGGTCTTGGCTTATATGTAATTCCAAACTCGAAAAGCTCCACTGACCAAGCAATCATTTTCCCCATGAGATTCGGCTTGTAGAGTATTTATCTGATTGGCTAGTCTATCCTCACTATTATTGGGTGGCACTAGAAGTATTATCTTAGCCTTTCTGCAATGACTAACAGCGTTAGGGCCAGTTTCTTAATCTTTTGATAACAAATCTCGGGGCCTTGTAGGACTTTGCTTACGAAGTTAACCGGCCTTTGACCATCGTCTGTTTCTCTTATCAGAACAGAGCTAATTGCCTCATTGTTGATAAAGAAGTTGGTATAAAGTATCTCATCGAGTTCTAGTCTTGTCAAGATTGGTGGCATGGACAACATCCTCTTCAACTCTTAGAAGGTGGCCTCACATTCTGAGATCCACTCAAAGTTCTTTACTTTTTTTTAAAGTTTTGAAGAAGGGAAGAAACTTTTGAGCAACCTTGGCCAAGAAACGTGTGAGGGCTGTGATTCGGCCTATTAACTGCTGCACCTCTTTAATGGATTGAGGACTATGCATGTCGAGCACGACTTGGCATTTCTCTGGATTGGCCTCAATACCAAAGTGTGTCAATAGAAACCCTAGAAACTTGCCAACCTGTACTACGAAAAGTGCACTTCTCCGGATTTAGTCGCAATTTGTGCTTTCGAATCTTGGTGAATACTTCCTCCAAGTCTTCAATGTGGTCACCGGTGTTCGTTGTCTTGAGTATCATATCATCAATGTATACTTCTAGCATCTTACTAATCTGTCCCTCAAAGACTTTATTCATCATACGCTAGTAACAGTAACTCTCCATCTCAGTTATGAAGTTAGTCTTGTCTTCATCTTTTACATTCATGGGGATCTAGCTGTAGCTGGAATAAGCATCCATAAAAGAAAGTAGTCTGAAACCAAACGAGTTATCCACCAACTTATCAATGTTGGGAAGTGGGTAGGGTTTTTTAGACATGCCTTGTTCAAATCAGTGTAATCAACACACATACAGCACTTCCCATTGGTCGTCTTGACTAAGACCACATTATAAAAGTCATGTGGTGTAGGAAACTTCTCTGATGAATCCAGCATCTAGGAGCTTCTTCACTTATTTTTGGATCACCTCTTGCCTTCAGGACTAACCTTCCTTTTACGTTGGGCCACCAATTTTGCATTCTTCATAATAGAAAGTCAGTGGCAGATAAAGCCTTGGTCTAAACCCAGCATGTATGTGGAAGTCCAGACAAACAGATCCTTATTTTTTTACAAGATCTTGGCCAACTGGGATCTTTGCTCCTGACTGAGTTGCCCTCTAATCTTGGTCACCGGGTTTGGCATGGCACCAAGTTGAAGGGGTTGGAGCTCTCCATCAAGTTAGGGGTGTGTACTACAAATTTCTTCCTGTACGTCCAATTTAGTCAAGAGGACGTTGATGCTGTTCATAGTGACTGGAGTCGAATCATTGTGTCGGTCCGCAGTTTGGGGTTTTTTGGCGTTTCTTAGGCTATTGTTGTAGCACTTCCTCACCATGGCTAAGTCCCCTTTGACTATCACAACTCTGTCCTATTGGTCCAGAAATTTCATGGCCAAATAGGGTGTGTGTTGGGAATTGCGGATACATCATGCAGCGGAAAAAGAAATATTCCCACCAAGGATCCATGCGAAAAGACCACAATCTGTGTTTAAAAATTTACCTCTTAGAAGCGAGATGAAAGCACAAATGACGTGAATCACTAACACTATAACAACAATAATGTCTCTGTGGTATCCACACGAACAGACACACGAATGTCTAACGTCCATAAAAGGAGCCTCACGTCTCTCACACAGTGCTAGCTGCGAAGAGAAGAGAAGAAACCTGTCACTCTTTCTGTAGGTGCGACTAGGGTTCTGTTATATGTGCTTAGTAGCCCCTTAGCAGTACTATTTATAATAGTGACTGCCTTAAGTGAGTGTGAACAGCAACAAGGTAAGCTGTGTAACCCTAGACTCGTCTGTTATGAGTTCGGCCCATATTTGAATCCGAGTCTAACTTGGATCTATTGCTCCAATTTAGTCTATTCTATGTGCGTGACCCTGCAAGTTCTCATAACGTTAGCAGTAATATTAAAATCTCATTTTAATATTACAAGCAGTGAGTGGTATCTAACAACACATTGCTACTACCCAAGTAATGAGAATGTTAGTGATTTGACATAACTTTTTCAGTAACTAATGTTTCCATGTCATTTAGTCCATTTGTCAAGATATATAAATTGAACATAAGGCATGGAATGCGTCACCCTTGTATAGTTCAATCATTCGTTTCCTGATACTCGAGTAGACTTTGTAACAACAAATGAGATTAATATCTCATATTGACTTAATTAAGTATGGTCATGCATTTCACAGTCTCACTCAATCAAGGGGCCCGAAGATATTACTCCTGTTATGCAGGAGTGACAAATCTCATCTAGGTCACTCACATCCCTCTGCATGATTCGCAGTATATTCAATAACTAACTTTATAATCACCTTGTTACAGATGACGTTTGATGGCATTAAACGTAGTGATTTCAGGTCAAAGGACCACAGACACCATTGTCACTATGAGAATCGCTTATGACACTCATGTAACGATCCATGTAGCGTTCTCATGGCAGGTCAGTCCAGTACATCATCACTCTAATATGTACCCATGTGAAGACATGATATCTCATATCCATGACCCGTGAGATGTGGTCATCATTCTATGCACATACTAGTCTCAATACATTATTGTTGTCCTAAATAATACTTGACTAGGGACATTTAAGAATAGTGTTCTAATTTTATCCAATAGGATCTCACGATCAAGTCATCCACTTGATGTCCTATGATATCAAACTTACTATTCTAAGGACTTTATTATGTTTATCATAAATAACACAATAAATGAAATGCCTCATATATTAAAAAATAGCATAATACAATGTATATAAGTACTGTCAAAATATATTGGCCTTTAGGGCATACACCAACAGTGTAGAAATCATGGCCGCAAAGGCATTGAGTGAAGGATGACCCAGTATAACATTATAGGCCGAAGGGCATTCAACCAATAAGAACCTGACCTTGATAGTTTTGAAGAGGGAGTCTTTTACCAAAGTCAGGTAGGTCTCAATATACCCAACCAGGGTAATCTTATCCCTTGTGAATCTGATTAACTCGCTGGTGTACATGATTAGTTCTTCTTTCGATAATCCTAACTTATTGAACAAGTCTAGGAACATAATGTCAGCCGAGCTCCCTTGATTCATAAACATTTTGAGAACCTCGATGTTTGTGATTATCCTGGTGATGACCATAGGGTCATCGTGATCTGGGATGGTATTTCCACAATCCTTATCAGAAAACGAGATCGATGGGGTTTTTCTTGACCTTTTGCTTGACTTAGTTTCTATAAGGAATGCTATGCTCAGTACAACCCAAAAGGCCTTCTTCCCAGCGTTTCCAGAATCACCGCTGTCTACGAAGCCCCTCAAGGTGGTGTTTATTGTCTAGGTTACTTCAGCGTGGCAACGATTATCTTCATTATCATCATCTTGGGATTGTGCCCTGTCTTGGTTTTAGGCCTTCTGACACTTGTTTGTGCCGGGATAGTCGTTCTTGGCTAGAGAGCATCTTCTCTGGTAGGGCAGAGATGGGCTTCTCCGTGGGTTGTAACTCCGGTTCCCATAGTTCTACCCTCCCCTGTGGCTATTCCAAGATTAGCACACATAACGGCCCAGGCGGCCATCTTGGTTCAAGAATTCGAGGACATCTTAGAGGTTAATGCAGTCCTCTATGTTGTGTCCGTGGCCATTGTGCCATGCACAGTGCTTGGACTTGTCTTTATGCGCATGCTTCTTCAAAGGGGGAGGTCTTTGCATATCCCAGAGCTCGGTGTTTATTACCTCCGGATAAATCTAAACCTAAGGTGTGTTTAAAGGAGTGTAGTCCTCATATTTCCCCCTGAAAGGTTGTTTTGAATTCTGGCCCTATTGATTATGTGGTCTAAACTTAGGCTTGGCATCCTCTCTCTTCTTAAGATGCTTCCTAGACCGGAGAACGTCTTAAGCATTGATGTACTTATCAGCACGGTCATGAAACTTGTCCATGGTCTTCGCCTCCTTTGCAAGAGAGAAAGACAATGGTCTTGGTCGGAGCCCTTCTCTGATGTATTATAATCTAAGTCTTTCATCCCAGTCACGCACGTTCATAATCTCCTTGTTGAACCGGGATATAAAGTCTTAGAGAGACTCCTCCTTTCCTTACTTAATCTAGGAAAGGCATGAAATGGATTTAGGCTACACCTTGCTAGTGGTGAAGTGCAGCAAAAATCTTGAGGGCAAGCCCTCCCACTTAGGAGCTAAGGTGGTGAACCATCTCAAGGAAGCTTTCTTTAGTGATAGAGGGAAAGCGCAACACATGAGAGAGTCATCACCCTAGCAATTAAGAGTGCAGAAACATAAGTATCCAGATGCCTTTGAGGGTCCGTGGTCCCATCATAGGCTTCAATATTGGTGGGATACTTGAAGCACTTAAGGATCTTATAGGCCATCAGTTTATCAAAGAAAGATTGGTTTGGTGAAATTGAGTTCCTTACTATATGTTCTTGCTTTCTTGCATGGACAGGTTCAACATTATGACCAAGTTCCGCGATCCTAAAGTTTTTTGGATGACAGTCATCTTCTTGAGTTCTGTCTCTTCTATTTTCACAATTCCTTCTCTAAGATCGATTTTCGCCTTCATAGTCTTTGTTAGTAGCTCTCTTCTGGTTATGAATTCTTTCCTCCTGAAGATGAATTCTTTCATCTTAAAGTCTAACTAGAGAGAGCAGTTCTATTCTGGATAGCTACTGATGATCAGTTGCAGCACGGCGAGACCGAACTTCATTCTCCACTCAATCTCTAAGGCATTGTAGCATTGATATCCGCTGTTCAGCATCCCCTGAAGGTGCTCTTAGAGGACCTAGACATTGCCTCACCATAACTCACGGGGAACGGGGGAGATTCTCTCCAGTGAAAGAAGTCTCCAGCCCATCCTGCTTGGGTTTCGGTTAAGCTACGATTGGTTCTAGAATTGGTTCATGAGCAGGGACAGATGCTGGAGGGCGGTTTACAGACGGTGGGTTGTGCGCAGTAAAAGTATGATTTTGATTGGTTGAGGTTTGTCTTCTCCTTGTGTTAACCATGATGATGGTGGTGATGTGAATATAAGTTTATCTCTTCCCACGGACGACACCAATGTTTTGAGCAGAGTTCAGAGGATTACCTGTGTTCGCAGCTGAAAGAGGAAACCTCCGTGGCACGGCAACAACAAGGTGTTGCGAGGGAGTGAGTACTTGTAAAAGGCATTTCGACGCTCAAGTCAGTACGTGTGCAAAGAAAGCAGTGTATGGTATTGAATATTAGATACGTACCTTTTTTACCTTGTTGAGTTTATGTAGGAGCATTTTAGGGTGTTGAGAATCATAACATTCAATCGGAGTTGAATGTTGTTGACTGAGATCAAGGGAAATCGTTATTCCCTATAATTAATCTCCTATTTATGTGAGATATAATTAACATTTATATCTCTTAAAAGATTCTAAGTGATTTGTACCTTACAAATAGACAGATTCGAGCACACAATAATATCTAGATACCATTCTGATAGACTAAATCGCTTTTGATCCATGAACTCCTAACCCGATTCAGAACACTAACAAAATCACAATATTAGTAAAAGCAAATACATGTGGGCCAAAAAAAAAATACAGTTGAAGCTGTGCCCAAGGAGGAGCCACCTATAGCTCCAGTTAGCAACATCAGTACGAATTACAACTTTGCTAACAAACATATTCCATTAACATATAGTATATTATTTTACTTCAACTTGGTTTAGTCAACAAATTCAAATTAACAGGGGTGTAATATTTTAGGAAGAATGTGGTTTAATGTTATATTAGCCAACCTGGAATGAGGAGATGAGTGTTATTTTTTATTCTTTTTGTTACAAGAGGTAAGTGTTATTATATACTCCAATAGAAAAACAAAAACCAGTTGTGGAATTCGAGGTTGAAAAGACAAGACAAACCACGGTCACTGAATCATCAGCCTCTGTTTCACTTCGATCTAGCTCTCTGTCTCTGTTCTGAAATATCAACAATGGCGAACACAATGTCTATGTGGCATCTTTTAGTGGCCCTTCTCTTCCTCCATGCAACTGCTGATACTCAAAGTAAGTCTAAAAGCAAGTCCCTTTTTCTTTTCCAGTGGTTTCACTTTCAGATTTGGATCCATTTTATAGTGTGTGCTACATGTTTCATCTGTGTTACAGCAGACACTTAAAAGTTAAAAATGAAGGAAGTCTTAATATTCTTTCTAAATGTTGTTTCCGGTGCCTGCAAATGTAGCTGATCATTCATTCTCGATTGCATCTTTTGACATTTTAAATGAAGCAGAATTCTCTGTAATGCCATCGTTTGTCGTTGGAGCTGTTCTATGACTAATTTTAATTGGTTTGAACGCTATTGTATGGGGAAGTTCTCCTATTTAAGTTAAATCCTCCCTTTTTAAAATGCTCTTTGTTGTCGTAGAAATTGATGGCAGGGATAACAATCCACATTGGATCTTGGTCTTACAGTATAATGGTGAAATGGAAAAGGGAATAAAAGGATGAGGATGAGGATCTTTGGTCGTTCTTGATTCAGACAAGACAATCAACAATATTAGTAAACAGGAAACTTAGTCTCTGGAATATATATATATATATATATATATATATTATTTGACACCACGAGATATCTCTACCGTTTGACCCATTTGAATAGTTCATGAAACTAATCTGCGTTCGACTACAGGAATACCAGAGTTTATGCGATCTAGAATTATCCTTTACTTATATTATAGGCCCTGAATATGTTCAAGCTTCAATCCTTAAATTTATAAAACTCGAATTACATTAATCTTTATTAGGGATTAAAATGGGATATAAGAAGGATTAACTTGATACAAGTTTTATAAATGTAGGAACTAAATCGTACACATAAATAAATTCAAGACTTAAATGGGGAATAATTTCAATGAATAAGTTGTCTATTTACTTTTTCTTTTCTTTTCTATTTTCCATTCCTTGTTTTTTCTTTTCTTGGAGTGGGGAGGGGGATATTCAGTTCTGCGCACTCTCTGCTTATTGGTGGGAAGGGGCCGTTCTCGTCCTCTATTACATTTTGTACTTGTGTACATTCTCAGATTATCCAATCCAAGCAGTTGGCTGCAACATCTGTGTGTGACGGCAACAGCCCGTTTTAGACTTCCAGCTTAGGAGCTTTTACAGTCATTTCCCCTAAATTGATTTTCCTAAAGATGCTACTTTTGCTCTGTGTTAGGTGTTTCTTGTTAGGAAAGAAATAGAACTGTTGATGTGAAATGATGTTGAAAAGTAGATGATAACCAAGTGGCCATGTTTGTATATGAAACTTCTGTTGTAGGATTTGATATTGTTCTTTGGGAACTAAATGAATTTACCTTCCTAAAAAAACTGACTTGGCTGGAAGATATCCTTAATCTTTTTGTGCGACCTTCTTATTCAATAATTATCATTCATACATCTTTTTGTTGAGTTAGACCCAAATTCATGTTTTGATCATTCTCCTTAGTTTCTTGTTTTATTGGTAGTTTCCTATTTTTAAGTTGTAAACTTGTTTAGGGTTTAATAAGTTGTAAACTTGTAATCAATATCAAGATAATTGAGGTAATTGTTTTATAATTTAAAACTATTAGTAGAATCCTTATTGCGAGTGATTGCTTTTTAAGCAAATTCCTATGAGTTAGAAATACATGTATTGGGGAATTGATTGAGGCACAAGAATGAGAATGTGGGAGATATTGTCTTGCAAGGGAGCATGCGGCTGGACCCTTACTGGGTTTAGTGGAGTTTAGTGGATATATAGGGATAGTGATGAGGTAGTTGTGAAATTGAAAAGATTGGGAGTGCCCATAGATATTATCATGCAATCTTGTTTTGATAATAGGTTTGACTCTTTTCATATGTGGATGTAGGCATGTTGAGCCGACCCATGTTAAACTTTGTTGTGTGTTTGTGTGTGTGTGATGTTTTCCCTATTTATAACTATTTATCAAACATGCAAAGAAGGATGTTGTATTACCCTTAATGGTGCAGGGATGAGTATGGGAGTTTCATGAGGAATTTATTTGTTTCACCCCTTAAAGGTGCACTCCTTTATATTAATACAGCATTCGGATTTAGGAATGTGGGATTTAATGTTGGTTGAGAGTGTGAGAACGGTTGTGGGCAAGATCTCTAGAATTCATAATGGCCACTGAAACTCTATGAACTTATCAACAATTACTTGTTATTTTAGCCATACCTTGGGCAGTATACTAACAAATATCAGAAAAGAGTCGGTGATGGTGAACTGAAGGAAGAAAGAAAAAGAAAACCTCAGCTGCTGCTTTAAGATTTTTTCCTTAACTGATATTCCCCCCCACATGTTAGCAATTTATCTTAAGCCTGTATTATATTTACCTGGATTGACCATGTTCCCTGAGATTTATGATAGAATACAATGACGTCGTTTGATTTATGTAGCCGACCCCACCTAGTAAGAAAAGACTTGATTGTTGTTGTTGTTGTTGACCATGTTCCCTAAAGTGTGCATGCTGGATGGTAGTCAGTAGATACTTCTGCCAATAATCTATTGAACAGTTCCTATTTTGTTATACTAGTTCTTTTCTTCCTTTGATTTGTAGTATGTAGTATATATTCAAGATGCAACACTTAGTTTATGTTTCATTACTTGTTTGTGTTTATGGCTGTATATCAAACACAGTCGCAAAAACTGGGTGTATAGCCCAATACTAATTAATCTTATTCAGTCATGGTCATCTAAATGCTTCAAAATTTAAAATTTTAATCCTTATCATAATGGGTTAAAAGCCAATCGAATCAATACACCAAGAAGGATTAACCATTACCTTTAATCCTTTTCTAATTGTTAATCATTAATCCTTCCTTCTTGGTGTATTGATTTGGTCTCAGCTTTGAATCCATTATGATGTATCTTGGTTCAATTAATAGGGCCTTTTCCTAAAATGTCCTTTTGTAACGATCCAATTGGTTCCACATTAGATGCTTATGAATCTAGTGCAGGAGTCCCACATCGGGTGCTTATGAGCCTGGTATGGGGTTTATAATGACATGGGCTCTCCAACTTCACGAGCTAACTTTTGAGGTGTGGTTCTCTTAGGATTCCTGTAACAATTGGTAGAGTATGGTGACACTGGCATAACAATGTTTGTCCAGGGCTAGTGAAGAACTAGGGCATAAGAGGGAGTGGTTACGGAGAGGAGGAGCATTTTGGAACTTGGAGGTTTTGGGTGGCAGTATGGTGATGTTGGCATAGCAGTCTCTCGAACTTGTAGGCTTTGAATAAAGGTAAATAAGCTTAGGCCATAGAGGAGGAGCATTCTGGAACTTGGAGGTTTTGGGGTGGCTTAGGCCATAGGGTAGAGACTGCACTTGCGGCTCTGATTTTCTTTCTTTCTTTCTCTTTTACCAACATCTGTATCTAGACTTTTCTACCATTTTCTTTGTAACTGAAGCTCTGCTCCTTGAATTTTCCTACACTTTTTGTAAGAGGATTTCCAAAATAACAACCAAGACACAACCAGGTAAAATTATGAAATGGTGTATTTGTTCATGGAGAGATGTGTCTCTTCCATGAAGAGATGTGTCTATATGTGCATGTTGCTATTCATGGTGACTGGTCATGGAAAGTTGCTATACATAAAGAGTTGTGTCTCTTCATGGAAAGTTGTTATACATGAAAAATTATGTCTCTTCCTAAGAGAGAGTTGTGACTCTTCTCTAGAAGGAGTCGTGTCTCTTTTTTAGAAAGAGTTGTGTCTCTTCTCAAGGGTTCTCTCAATGTCTATATAAAGACACTCTCCATCAAGTCTCAGATGCATGATTGAAATCAGTCTTTCTTCCAAATCATCTTTGCTTTTCTTCTATATGCAAGAAGCATAGTAGAGAACTATCATTTTGTAAAACACCATTGTTGTCATTAGCTTGGTTGTGTTAGTGTAAGATAAACCAAGTGTTCTTCATTGTATCTTGCACGAAAATCGTTGTTATTCTTTTGCATCCAGTATTTCGAAATTGGTGGAGCAAATTAAGCCCAAAGGAATGTGTTACAACACGCCTTGAAGAGTTGCATATATTCTCCATCAAAGTTGCTGATTTTTGCAAGTTTGATATGTTATACCAAGACTTCATCTTTGTGCCATTTGAAGACTTCACGAGACATTATCTCCAACAATCTTTAGGCTTAATTTCTTCTCTTGTTTTGCAAAAAAAGTGGCTTCACTAAGGGAGATGACTTCAAATTTTGTGTAGTTGGAAAGGTTTGATGGAGGAAACTTTCGAAGATAGCAAAAGAAGATGCATTTCCTTCTTACCACTTTGCAAATGGTATACATTTTGACTACTCCAAGACCAGATGAAAGTGAAGAAGAAACTGTTGGAAAGACATGTGAAAGGCTCAAATGGGACAATGATGATTACATAAGCAATGGTCACATTCTCAATGGCATGTCTGATGCGTTGTTTGATGCTTACCAAAACATGGGGAGTGCAAAAGAACTTTGGAAGAAGTTGGAAACAAGATACATGATAGAAAATACAACAAGCATGAAATTCTTAGTTAGTCTTTTTAATAATTATAAAATGATTTATGGTAGATCTATCATGGAGCAAATGCATGAAATAAAAAGAATTCTAAATAATTTTAAGCAATATAATATACATATGGATGAAGTCATTATTGTCTCTTCAATTACAGACAAACTTCGTCCTTCATGGAAAGACTTTAAGAGAAGTTTTAAACATAGAAAGGATGACATCTCTCTTGAGCAATTGGGTAATCACCTTTGTTTAGAAGAAGAGTATCATAAACAAGACGATACTAAAGAACAGTCTGCTCATAAGAAAGTTCATGTGATAGACGAAGGAAAGACCCACAAATTCTGGAAGAAAAGGCCTTGAGATTATGAAAAATCTACTGCATGCAAGTAGCAGTAGTAACAACAATGGTAACAACAATAATGACAACAAAAAGAAGAAAGGAAAGGTAGTTGTTACTATTGTGGAAAGCCTAGACATTTCAAGATTGAATTTCGTTTTCTGAAAAAGAGCAACAAAGAGAAGGGTTCTAGTTCAAAAGACAACCTAATTGCTGTCATATCCGAGATCAACATGATTGAAGATATTAATTCTTGGTGGATTGACTTGGGTGCAACACACCATGTGTGCAAGAATAAGGATATCTTCAAGACACTCAAAGAAGAAGATAGGGCTGTTTTGTACATGGGCAATGCTTCAACTGTCCAAGTTAAGGGCAAAGGGACCGTGGAACTAGAATTCACTTTTGGAAAAGTGCTTACTTTAACTGATGTGTACTATGTACAACTTGTATGCTAAGAAAGATAACTAGGCTTCAATTTCCAAGAGTAGAAAGAAGTTCTAAGGTGTTAAACTTAATACATTCTGATGTATGTGATTTGCATGGTTGACCTACTATAGGTGGTAAAAAATGCTTTGTAACATTCATAGATGATTGCACTAGGTATTGTTATATATATATATATATATATATATATATATTTAGTGCATTCAAAAGATGAAGTGTTAGATAAGTTTAAGATCTTTAAGGCTAGAGTAGAACTTAAACATGAAACTTTCACTAAAAGTGTAAGGTCTGATACAGGAGGAGAATAGGAGAATACTATGATCCAAATTTCTTTGAGTCCACTGGAATAATACATCAAACAACTGCACTATATTCCCTACAACAGAATGGTGTGGCTAAAAGAAAAAAAAAAGGGTATTGGAAGAAATGGTAAATGCCATGCTATCCTATTTTGGTCTAGCAAAAGGATATTGGGATGAAGCTATATTGACAACTTGTTATAATTTAAATAGAGTTCCAAATAAGAGGAACAAGATAACCCCATATGAACTTTGGAAGAAAAGAAAACCCAATCTTAACTATCTTAAAGTTTGGGGTTGTAGAGCAATAGTAAAGATTTCTGAACCAAAAAGGAAGAAATTGGGTGAGAGAGGAATTGAATGTATCTTCTTGGGATATGTTGAAAATAGCAAAGCATATAGATTCCTAGTAATTGAATCCATTGACTCATACTTTGTGAATACAGTAATTGAGTCAAGAGATGCAATTTTTCAAGAAGATAGGTTTAACTCAATTAGAGCACAATGACGTCATTTGATCTATGTAGCCGACCCTACCTACTGGGAAAAGGCTTGATTGTTGTTGTTGTTGTATAGGTTTAACTCAATTTCATGACCCAAAGATAATGTTCATTTTAATAGAGATGAACATGATCTAGAGAATAATATATCATATAAAGATACATTAGAGAGTCTTGAGCTTAGAAGAAGTAAAAGAGTTAGAAAGATAAAAACTTATGGATCGGATTTCTTTATGTTCCTAGTTGAAGGAACAAGAGACTCTATAGAGTCATGCACCACTATGCTATAATATGGAAAATGATCCAATAACATTTGAAGAGACCATGAAGTCTCAAGATACAGTTTTTTGGAAAGAAGCAATACAAGATGAAATGGACTCAATAATAAGGAATAAAACTTGGAAATTAGTAGATCTCCCACCTAATTCCAAGTCTGTTGACTGTAAGTGGGTTTTCAAAAAGAAAATAAAGGTAGATGGAACCATTGATAAACTTAAGGTAAGACTAGTTGCTAAGGGGTTTACACAAAAGGAAGGAGTTGACTATTTTGATACATATGCACCTGTAGCAAGAATTGTTACAATTAGAGTGCTTTTGGCACTTGCTTCCATCTATAAGTTTGTCATTCATCAAATGGATGTTAAAACAGCATTCCTAAATGGAGAGTTAGATGAGGAGGTGTATATGAAGCAATCCGAAGGGTTTGTAGTTCCAGGTCAAGAAAATAAAGTTTGTAAACTAGTTAAGTCCTTGTACAAACTTAAGCAAGGCCCTAAGCAATTGCATAAAAAATTTGATGAGGTTGTTCTTGCTAATGGATATAAAATAAATGAATCTGACAAATATGTATACAGTAAATTTCATAATGGGAAAGGAGTCATGATTTGTTTATATGTAGATGATATGCTAATCTTTGGCATTGATTTAGATGAAGTAGAAAACACTACGATTCTTATCTAATAATTTTGACATGAAAGATATGGGAGTAACAGATAAAAATAACTAGAGATGGTATTGGCCTAGGACTATCACAATGTTATTACATAGAAAAGGTATTAAAGAAATTTGATCATTTTGATTGTCATCCTATTACTACACCTTTTGACTTGAAAATTAAATTAATACCAAATAGTGGATGTCCGGTAGCACAAGAAGATTATGCAAAAATAGTTGGATGCTTGATGTATGCTATGACATGTACTTGACCATATATTATTTATGCTATTGGAAAATTGAGTCGTTATACATGCAATCCAAGTAAAGACTATTGGCATGCTGTCAGAAGGGTATTAAAATACCTAAAAGGAACAATTGATTATAGTTTAATCTATAACGGAAGTCCTCTGGTTTTAGAGGGATTTTCAGATGCTAGTTGAGTAAGTTATACAGAAGACTATGCTTCAACAAACGGTTGGGTCTTCACTCTTGGTGGAGGTGTTGTTTCTTGGGTCTAAGAAACAAACATGCATTGCAGATTCCACTATGGCTGCAAAGTTTATTGCTCTACTTGCGGCAAGCAAAGAAGCTGAGTGGCTTAGAAACTTGTTTTATGAAGTATCAATATGGCCAAAACTAATGGCACCAATCACACTACATTGTGATAGCCAATCAACACTTGCAAAGGCATATAGCTAAGTATATAATGGAAAGTTTAGACACATTAGACTAAGACATAGCTATGTGAAAGATTTGATTACAAATGGTATAATTTCTGCTATTTATATAAGGACAGAACAAAATCTTGCAGATCCTTTGATGAAAGGATTGACAAGGGACTTGGTGAAGAAAGCATCAAAAGGGATGAGACTCAAGCCGATATCATAAATGATCACTAATGGTGGGACCTTGACTCACACTTAAATAACATCAAGTATTGAGTTCAATGAGTAAAAGTACACCATTAGAGTGGTTGCAAGTACTTACCAAGTTATATACATCCCAAGGTTAAAAGTGCTTGGTCCCATAAGTAAAAGAGGGAAGGTTGAGCTTTGCTCTTAATAGACCTATACCATATATACTTGGTGAAGTATTTATTATGGGGACACTTCTAATAGAGTCTACCTATATGAGTGTAAAGTGGGGGCTGCTTCTTGGAGTTAAGCGTTTGACTCTTAAAGCACTTGTGAAAAGGATACAAGACATGAGACCACATTAAATGCGTCATATTAAATATGACAATCAATGGTGATGAAATCTTATGTGTAAGTTATACACGCTAGTTCATACGGATTAGATGGTTCAAAGCTTGTCTACCATTCTACTTCGAATTAGTGAAACCCATGACTTACTAAGTAAAGGTCAAATCAAAAGATACCTTTATATAAAGCATGAGATTTCCACGATGATGAGGATTTGGATTTATTTTGAAAATGGTGGGGGATTGTGAGAGGATTTCCAAAATAACAACCAAGACACAACCAAGTAAAATTATGAAATAGTGTGTCTGTTCATGGAGAGATGTCTCTTCCATGAAGAGACGCGTCTATATGTGTATGTTGCTATTCATGGTGACCGGTCATGGAAAGTTGCTATACATGAAGAGTTGTGTCTCTTCATGGAAAGTTGTTATACATGAAAAATTGTGTCCCTTGTCAAGAGAGAGTTGTGAGTGTGACCCTTCTCTAGAAGAAGTTGTCTCTTCTCAAAGGGTCTATCAATGTCTATATAAAGACATTCTCCATCAAGTCTCAGATACATGATTAAAATAATTCTTTCTTCCAAATTATCTTTGCTTTTCTTCTATGCACAAGAAGCATAGTAGAGAACTATCATTTTGTGAAACACCATTGTTGTCATTGGCTTGGTTGTGTTAGTGTAAGACAAACCAAGTGTTCTTCATTGTATCCGGAAATTCGCTGTTATCCTTTTGCATTTAGTATTTCGGAATTGGTGGGACAAATTAAGCATAAAGGAAAATGTTACAACACGCCTTGAAGAGTTGCGCATATTCTCCATCAAAGTTGCTGATTTTTGCAAGTTTGAAGTGCTATACCAAGACTTCATCTTTGTGCCATTCCAAGACTTCATAAGACATTATCTCCAACATTTTCTTAGTGACATACCAGTTCCTATCATCTTTCTTGCCTTGCCCTTAGCTTCAGATTACATATTTATGTTATAATTCGTGACAATTTCAAGCCTATTTATGGCTTCTTAATGGAAGTTCCCAGACCCCATCCCTCATCTATGGTTCAGAATCCGTACTTCATAGCTGTATGTATTTTCTTATGATGTAATTCAATTATTTGGATCCTTATTTTGTGTATTTACTAGTATTTTCCTCATTTATGTGTTTTCTAAATTCCCATTTTTGACATAATGAACAAAACTTTGCAGTAAAAGTTACTGATAACCCTGCGGACAAGTTGGTTGTTGTGATTAATGAAAACAGAACTGCTCACAAGGTATCAACTTTATTTGACAACCCGGGGCTTGCCTGTATTGCTCTACAATACATAAAAGCATACCAGGGTGATTGTGGTGCTGTGGGTGGACCTGATGCCAAGAAGCCTCCTGAATCTCAATTTGCTGAAACTTTTGCTCCAAACTGTGGTGTTGAGGCGTCAACACTTGCTCCTATCACTGGTCGTTTCCTGGGGTGCCAGTCTAAGTATGTCCATGCACCTGAGGCATTTTCCGAAATCCTAATAAGAAACCAGAAGAGCTTAGATATACTTTATTCTAAGAATCACACTCAGGTGGGAGCTGCTGTGACAGGTACTGATGGTGGATCTCCTTACTTCTGGTGTGTATTGTTCAGCAGTGGCAAACCTAACAGCAGCTTTGCTTTTGAGGGTGGTGTGGCTAAAATAACAAAACCTGGTTGTTTTAGTGGAGCTAATGATGAGTGCAGTGGTACTCATGATTCGTCTTCACTCAGTAGGATATGGCTATTTGCCACTTCAGTTCTGATTTCATTAGGATTTACTTTTGGCTTATGATCATAAATTTATAGAAATTGGATAGATTTCCACTTGACTAAGGGGACTCTTTCATCTTTGTTGTACTTGGCAGGCTTGGCCGTATTCTTTTTTTTTTTTCTCCTCAATTTAATTGTTATTTGTGAAGAGATACATGCCAATTATTTTACATTATTTCCTGTTTGCATATAAAATTTATGGTATTGGCTCTTGCTAATCTAATCTCTTAAGTGGGACTCCCAAGTTTTTTTTTTATTCAGAATTTTAACCACAATATCAGCCCCCTAGCCATGTTCATATTATAAGATGCATACGTGGATGGATTAGTCAAAACTATGAAGTGAAGTTTCTACATGTCTACTACTCTACACACAACAGGAAGGCTAACTCTTCTACTAATTGGATAGTCTAAGATTCTTTTTATCATCTTCATGTTTCGAGTTCCGTCAGGGAAGTTGTCTCTGTTAATTTTTGTTGATGTTAAGAGGGCTTCCCATGCCCCAAAATGTTAGAGGATATAGCTGTGTTCTTCTTGCTTTGGGCTTCAGCCTGTTGTTATGCCAAAAGTAAAAAAAGTATGTTATTATAAATAATATATGGCACTCTTTACATAATAATTTATATATAGAAAGATCTGAAAATTGTTAAATTTTTTAAAGAACAATAAATGATTTTTCTCAATATTTTGATGCTGGCTTGACTCTTTTATAGTTACCTTTTACACTCATTAGAGATGGGAATAAGTCAGACAATCCATTAGGGTCCTATAACCTCGTCTATTTTCGGTCTACATAAGTTTGGTGTCACATCTTAGTCTTTCTAGTCGTGACTAACTATTTTGTTACACTATTATTCTAGCATTCTCCCTTTTGCTTAGTCTAGGCCATGTATTTGTCCTTACCACAGGGAAAATTTATTTTTCTTTTATTCACGTATTGATTAATCCTTCCAATACTAGGTGGTGAGCCACGTTCCTCTTGGTGAGGTCAAGCAAAATATCAATTTATTTCACATTAATTTAATTAAGATTCTATCAAGCAATCATCATACATAATCAAAACTTTTTAAATAAATGTGCAAGAGTCATAAACACAAAGAAATAATTATATTATCATAGGCTTAGCATTGATTTTTCTTAATCCTTGGTCATGTGCTTGCCTACCACTAAGTTAGGCTTTACATCATTATAGTAGCACCCTAGATAAATACATAGAAAAAGCATCTAGCCTATATAACAAAATTAGGGTACTTACTAAACCCTTAAGTAGGTGTGATAACTCCATAAAATATAATTATTTGTGCTCCATAATTGTGTTTTATAGAATGCTATGTTCTTGTTTTATGCATATATGGAAGATTTTATATTTATATTGGTTAAATTTTCTTTAGATGTCTCTCTATATGCTATTGAGCAAATTGTGTGTATTCATCAAATAATTAAGTGGATTTATAATTTATATTTAACTTGGTGATTTTCCTAATATAAGATGGGCTTAAAACTGATATATTGGAGCAATTCAAGGCTCAAAAGCCCAAGAGAAAGTCAAGGAGGCATTCCAAGATAGAGTGTCGCGGCCCTGGTTGTTGCGCGTCGTAGCGCAAAAGCGCATCATCAAGATTGCCATTTGTGCACCACGGACAAAAGTAGTTTTTTTGTCCTCAATGAGCGCCGCGGCACGAAGTAGTGTGCACCACTGCGCGAGATGCAAAACTGAGCCTATAAATAGAATTTTATTATATTTTCTTAGTACAACTTTCTAGGTTAGAGAAGCTGCGCCTTGTTCTTCATTTTCTGAGGCTGAAAGAGGCCAAGGGAGCCAAGGTTAGAGCCTATCTTCCTTATGGAGGGAGATTCAAGCATCAATGACAACATCCATAAGCTTTTCCTCCTTTTTCTCTTTGTTTTCTTCTTTTTCTCATTCATTTGAGCATATATTTTGATTTGTAATCATGTGTTCAATGATGTAGCAACTGTTTTAGGGAATACTTTGAATCCTTTTTATGGAAATTAATGTTTTTGTTCTCTTTTGAGTTTGTATGGATATATGATTTTATTCAATCATATTGTGCTTAATGCTTTTAAAGGTTTGAGTTTATTGAAATCATGAACAACATAGAAATTTAATCATATATAGTTGATGCATATTCGATTCTATTCTAATGGCGGGATGAGTTGATTCACTAACTGGATAGAAATATACCTTTTAGCCATGCATAGCATGTGTTTGAGAATAGATCGTTCAAGAGTAGATTTTGTGTTAGCTCTCATGGAAACATAGTGAGTTGGGCAATTGAAACTATAGTTCGATGACCTAGACATAGGTTTTAGCTAATGAAGACTCTCAAGCTAATATAATCATTACGTTCATGTTTATGAGAAGGATTGCATATTGTTGGTATGTTATTTTCATTTATTGCTTTGTAGTCTTTAGTTTAATTGCTTTTCCTTATTTTATATGTTTTTTTAATAGAATTAGGTAAGTTATTGGTTAATACTTAGCATTGGAAGTAAACTTATCCTTGAGGGAACAATTTTTATTTTTCACTTTATTACTTGAATGACCCATGCACTTGCGGCCTATTTTGGGACAAACAAGGCGCAACAGAAAAAAAAAACATAGGATGCTACATTATGCTTAAGTACTAGTTGTCTTCACCCACCTCCATCATCACAGTGGTTACGGAGACAAAGGTCTTTATGAAGCCAAGTTTTGGTGCATAAACCCACGAGTAGTAGTACCTAGTAACAACTTTAAAGTACGGCATGACTAGACTCTGAAATACCATGAAAAGATGAGTGAGATCAAAATATCAGTAAAGAAAAGAAAACGAGCATTTAATTTGAACTAATGGTTTTCTAGCCGTAAAACTTACAGAAAACGTTTACTAAATTTTTCCTTTAATTCTAAATAGTTCTAGACTAAGTTTTTTATTTATCAAAATTCATTGGTTGTTTCCGTTTCTTTCCATCGTTCCTTATGCTCCATTTTTTTATAGCTGGCAATTATTTCGTCTAGGAGCCATTTTACTACAAAATTACTGAATTTATAAGATATTGGTTCCCAAACTCACATTTCCTAGGCGAACTGCTCTTATACCACTCTGTCACTACTCAAATCTTGCAACAACTACAAAGGTTTCTTATGTGGAATCAGGATGGAGTCCCAGGAAGAGAAGATCTGAAGCCAAATTTTCAGGCCGAATATCTTACAACAGCTACAAAGGTTTCTACCCTGAGATATTTCCCCCAAAAATTCCAAGCCTACCCCGAGAAAGAGAGATAGAACTTGCAATGGACCTGATGCCAGGAGTAGGCCTAATATCTATTGCACCATATAGGATGTCCCCAGTTAAGCTAAATGAACTTAAGAAGCAAATTGAGGAATTGTTAGAGAAGCAATTTATAAGGTCGAGTGTTTCACCTTGGGGAGCCCCAATACTTCTAATGAAGAAGAAGGATGGTAGTCTTAGATTATGTATATATAGATTATAGGCAGCTAAATAAAGTGACAATAAAGAATAAATATTCATTGCCTAGGATAGATGATTTGTTGGATCAAGTAAAGGGAGTATCATTTTTCTCAAAGATAGATATGAGGTCGGGATACCATCATATTAGGGTTAAGTCAAAAGACATCCCTAAAACAGTTTTAGGACTAGATATAGACACTATAAGTATCTAGCAATGCCTTTTGGTGTCATAAATGCCCACACTATTTTTATGGATTACATGAATAGAGTGTTTAGGCCATATTTGAATCAATTTGTGGTAGTTTTTATTGATGACATCCTTGTTTATTCAAAGACAAAAGCGGAGCATGCTGACCATTTAAGGATACTTATGGAAACCTTAAGAGAAAAACAATTGTATGCTAAGCTAGAAAAATGTGAATTTTGGATGACTGAAGTGAAATTTTTAGGCCATGTGATCAATCAAGAAGGAGTGGCTATAGACCCTAGTAAGGTGGAGGCAGTGATGCATTGGGAATAACCCTAAATGATAATAGAAAAAAAGAGTTGTCTTGGAATGGCTGGGTACTATCATAGATTTATTGAAAGGTTTTCTTTAATAGCCATGCCCTTGACCAGGTTGACCAGGAAAGGAACCCCTTTTGAGTGGACTAAGGAATGTGAATCTAGCTTTCAGGAACTCAAGAGAAGACTTACCATTGCCCTTATTTTGGCAATACCTGATCCTCTAAGGAATTTCGTGGTCTATAGTGATGCATTCTAAAAAGGTCTACGATGTGTGCTTATGCAAGAGAAAATGGTAGTAGCTTATGCCTCTAGATAACTTAGACCTCATGAGGAAAACTACCCAACCTAAGATTTGGAACTAGCAGTAGTAGTTTTCGCCCTAAAAACTTGGAAACACTACCTATATGGGGTACGATTTGAAGTGTATATGGATCACAATAGTTTGAAATATTTATTTGATCAAAAGGAATTGAACATAAGGCAGAGAAAGTATATCAAATTTTTTAAGGACTATGACATGGAAATAAAATACCACCTGGGAAGGAAAATATAGTAGCTGATGCCTTAAGTAGAAAGTCCCTCCACTTGTCACACATAATGAGCCAAGAAATAGGATTAATAGAAAGGTTTAGGGATTGAAACCTAGCAGTGACCCTTTACCCTGATAGGATTTGTTTAGACACCTTCCGAGTGAGTTGTGACTTGAAAGTACAATATAGTGAGCCTCAGGAGAAGGATCAATTTTTATAAGCTCTTAAGAAGGAGATACCTGTAGGGAAACACACAGACTTTGGTTTGGCCGAAGACGATATAGTCCTATATAAAGGAAGGATGTGTGTTCCCAGTGATCCTAAATTGAAAGAGAAAATCTTAGAAGAAGCCTATAAAAGTCGGTACATAATCCATCCAAAAACTAATAAGATGTACCAGGATTTGAAGAAACAGTTTTTGTGGTCTGTGATGAAATTAGAAATATCAAGGTACATCTCTTAGTGTTTGACTTGTCAGAGGGTTAAGGTAGAGCACTAGAAGCCCACGGGATTGTTACAGCCCCCTAGATATCCCAAAATGGAAATATGACAATATCACCATTGATTTTGTTATAGGATTGCCAAGGACACCTTCAGGGCATGATGCCATATCGGTAGTCGTGGATAGATTAACCAAATCTAGCCATTTTATTTTAATTAGGGTGAATAGTTCTCTTAGCAAGTTGGCCCAGTTATACATTGGGGGAAATAATAAGATTGCATAGAGTGCCAACAACCATAGTTTCTAATAGAGCCCCAAGATTCACCTTTAGGTTCTGAGAAGCATTGCAAAAAACCCTTGGGACTAGATTATCCTTTAGTACTGCCTATCACCCTCAGATACATGGTCAAATGGAAAGAACCATTTAGACCATAGAAGACATGCTCAGAGCGTGTGTTTTGGATTTTAAGGGTAACTGGGATACTCACTTACCCCTAATAGAATTTGTCTATAATAACAACCATCATTCTAGCATAGGAATGGCCTCGTATGAAGCACTATATGGAAGAAAATATAGACCCCCTTTGTGTTAGTGTAACATTCTCTTTTTAGCAAGTTAGAGTTGTATATGGTCATAAGGTACCCTAATACTTGTTTAATTTGTCTGTTAACTTTCGAGACATTTTGAGTTAATTTAAGCAATTTGTCGCAACCAGAAAGTGTAAAATGACTATTTTAACTCAGGAAAATAGCATAAATGTTAAATCAAAGGAAATAAATAAGAAAAATTTTATTAATAAGTCACAAATGTATGAAAGAGAATGTGGTTAAATTTTGAGGACAAACGAAGTCAGTTGGGTATTTTTAAGGACATTGTAGAAATATTTTAATACCGAATTGAGAATATATGAAAAATTATGAAAATGATGAAATAAGAATTTAGATAAATCTTAAGATTTATTTTATATTTATTGGAAGTTAAGAAACTTAATTTAGTAAAATCAATGTGTCCTTAACAGATACAAAGTTTGGTAAAATGATCATTTTGCTCTTAAAGCTTATCTCTTAAAAGATGAGATTTTTCTCATCTTTCTGATTACTCTCATGCATCTCCAGTAGAGAAAATGAAGAGGAAAAACATAGGGAGAAAAGGAGGGAGAGGAAGAAGGAGAAAATGGAGGAGAAAGAAAGAGAATCAAGAGACAAAAGCTAGAGTGGAAGTTCATCTTTAAGCTGGAGGTAGGGGAAAACGTTTTCTTTTACTCACTCTCCATTTCCTTCTTGTTTTGGTTGCTGTTTTAAGCATGAAATAGAAAAGGGTTTTCCATATTAAATCTGATCTTTATGCTTGATTCTCGTTCTTTAAAGCTTGATAATGGTTTGATCTTGGTTTTTAAAGTAAGGAAATGAGAACTTGGTTTTCTCTCTTGATTTTCTTGATGAGTTTTGAGCTTTGAAAGAGGGGTATGAATCCCTTATTTGATTTCTTGTTTTGAAACTGTTTTGGACCTTTGAATATAATGATTTATGAGGTGTTATTAATGATTTTAGGTTTGATTTTTGAAAGTTTGAGATCTGGTTCCAAAACAAGGATTCTAGTTTCTGGTTCAAGCGCCTAGGCGCCCTAAATGGAGAGTCTAAGCACCCAGAACCCAGAAATCAAGTTTTGATGAGCACCTAAGCGCTCATGGTTGAGCGTCTGAGCGTGCGTTTGAGCACGCGTCGAGCGCCTAGGTGCCTAGAGACCAGCGCCTAGACGCCCACCGGGCAGAATGAGATTTTGAGCCTATCAATTGAGAATTTGATTTTCAAAAGCATTATAATGTTATTTTAAGACATATTAGATGAATAAAAGCATGAATTATGCTATGTAAAGTATGGTTATACATTATTTTAATCAAGTGTACTAAGTTTGGGAGAAATGATTATGCATTGAGTATATTATTAGAATGATTACTTATTGAACATGGATTTGAGATGAACTAAATGATGCTTGATTGTATGATATGTTTGCATCAAGTGAGATTGATTGATGGTAATTGAACACCCATGATGAGAATGATTTAATTATGCATTATGTTGCATGATGAATTGATGAAATGATTTTCTCTCATGGGTATCCACTTAGTGAAACTAGGCTGAGTTGGATTTTGCATGTACTTGTACTAGGGCAAGTCTTGGTTAGTGGTAAGAGAATATATTATTTTTTCTATACCAGAGTAATTGAGGTTAAGGAAGAACCTTTCTCTTTACTTGAGCTTCCCTAGTCATTAAGTGGTTGAGGAGGAGTGTTTCCCTCACTACTTGAGGTAATCTTATATCTTGAATAGTTTGAGTAATGTACCTCTCATTCTATTCCCGATGATTGATATTGTGAGATAACGTACCTTCTCTTTATCATGGTGGATTGAAGTCTAACCCTAACTTTAATATTGAGGAGACGTACTTCCTCTAAGTTAGAAAAGGAAAGACTGGGCCTAGTTACCCGAAGTAGTTCTGTGTGGCGACGTATAGCCATGAAGAGGTTGATGTGCACCAACCTAAAAGTGGACTACTACCAAGAAAATGATTTTTGTAATGCTAGCATGAACAAGAGATGAACCTAATGATTTGATGACATAGATTCCGATTTAATGATTAGAGTCTTAATGACTTTGGACTTGATGTGATTTTCATAATGATAAATGGACTATCTATTTCGGGAAGAGGAAAGACCCAATTTGGTTTTTTGCTACCTTCCTAAATTATAAATATTACTATTAAAAAGATGGATTTTTCCCTGAAATAACTAGAATTATTATGATGACGTATTTTAAACAAACTACTGAGAATTTTGATTCTCACCCCCTATATCTGTGACTTGCCATGATAATTCCAAGAAGGATTTTACTGTGGGCAGGCAAGATGAAGTAAGATGGAGCTTAGAAATGAGGAGACATTTTAGTTAGTTGTTTTAGATTTTTGTAAGTAGGACGCTATATATGTATATTAAGTACAGTGATGAAAACTTTGTATAGAAATTCATTCCATATGTTATGTATTGTAAGCTTCCGCTAAAGGCTCATATTTTGTATATTATTAAACTGTTTATTTGAATAATTTATGGATATTCATAAGTAATGCACCAAATTTTAATTATTCATGTGTAAACCAAATACATCATTAGTGTTAATCTTTGGGACGTTATAGTTAGTATGAGATTGGCGAGAAAAAGTTGTTAGGGCCTGACCTAGTGAGAAACACTTCAGAACAGATAAAAGTCATCAGGGAAAGGCTAATGACAACCCAGAGCAGACAAAAAAGCTATGTAGACAGGAGAAGGAGACCCCTAAAGTTTCAACAAGGAGAACATGTATTCTTCTGAGCAACTCCTATGACCGGACTAGGCAAATCCTTGAAGTCTAGAAAGCTAAGTCCTAGATTTCTCGAACCTTCCCGAATCCCCAAGAAAGTTGGACCTGTTGCCTATCAAATTGCCCTATCCCCCAGTTAATCGAACCTTCATGATGTATTCCATGTGTCCCAGCTCCGAAAGTGTTCTTCCGATCCTTCACACATCATAGAAACGGAGTCAGTATAGTTAAAGATAAATTTAACTTATAAGGTATAACCAATCTGGATAGTGGACCGAGACTATAGGCAACTGAGGAGTAAAACCATCCCTATGGTTAAGATGATGTGGCAAGGCCAAGGAATAGATGAATCAACCTGGGAAATAGCGGAGGAATTTAGACAGAAATATCCGGCATTCTTCAAGAAAAGTAATCCAAAATTTTGAGGACAAAATTTTATTTAGATGGGTAGAATAGAACATCCTTAGCTAAAATAATTTTAAACCAAAGTATTTAAATAGAATTATGACTTCCTTAGCTAAAATAATTTTAAAACCAAAGTATGTGACATCCTTAGCTAAGATAATTTTAACTTAAGTATTTAAATTTATAATATATAGGTATATATATGTATAATTTTGAAATAATAAAAATAATAATAAATAAATAAATGAAGAAATAAATAAGGTATAAATGGTAATGGTGGCAACATTAAATAAAAATAAAATATCTACCTATTTTCTAGGAGAAATTCAAAATTCAAATAGAAAAGTGGTAGGAGAAGATATTTTTAGATATAATAATGGGCATTTATATTAGAGAAGGCACCATTATGGAAAGGATAAATTTAGAATTAATTAGGAAAGAAGCAGATTAGGAAGGGAGAAATTTTTAAGAGCAGAAAAGGAAAGGATTTTAGTGGTAATGGCTTAATTAAAGAAGGAGTCTGCTACACTAATACCCTCATGCACTAATATGGGAAAGAATAAAGGGGAAATTTATGACTGAAGCACCTTTATGGTAGGGCATCATTGCCCATTATTAGGAATTAATGCGTGCACCAATCAAAAGGGGAAGAGTATAGGACAAGGGGGTGTTACTTACAGAGCACCCAGAAAGACACTTGTAGAGGATGGTGTCACCCTTTCATAGGCATGGGAGGAGAGCTGGAAAGTCTTAGAAGCACCAGGTGTACGCTGACCTGAAACCCAAAACAACATTTAACCCTAGAAACATTTCACTTCCCTTCTCACTCACCAAAAATGTATCTCACTAGAGAGTAAGAGAGAGAAAGGGATGAACCCTAGAGAGAGGAAGAGAATAGTTCTTTGCAAGCTTCACCCCCAAACCATGGAAAACCACCACTTTTCCTATCCAAGTTCCAAGCTTTCTCAAGTAGGGGACGAAAACCTACCTTTTTCCTTCTATTCTTACATTTCTGGTTAAGGAGTTGTCATCTTTTCTTATTTCTTTTAGACAAACCCTAACTTCTAAGCCTCTTGCAAGAACTCAATTTTAGTTTTTTCACCATGCAAAACCTTGAAACTGTTAAAAACGTGATCTTATTTTTAGATGAGCAAAAAGCTTCAATTTTTTTTTTGGGGTTTCTTTCCTTGTGTAAAAATGTATCTAGGTTGTGGAAGGGATGAAATAATGAATCTTTGATGGTTCTTGGAGGACACAGAGCCTTGCATAAAGACTTTTCAAGAAATTGTTTTGTTTCACTTCATCTTTTTTTGTTTTCTTTCTTCACCCGAAATGAGTTTTCTTTGCGAGGGTTAAAATGCATAAAACCCTAGAACTTGTGATGTAAGATAAACTTGGACTTGGGACTGTGATTGCATGGTTGATCTTGCCTCTGTGATAAGGGTTTTCATGGCTCTTGTCTTGGTGATGATAAGGGCCGAGACTAAGACTTAGATGATGGATGTTTATGCTTGTTCTTTGATTGTTTTCTTGCTGTTTTGAGTGCAGCATGCTAATTGACTATTTTTTGTTAGTTCTTAGGTTAGTAAATCTGTTGTCTACACTTTAAAAGGACCCATTTTTGAACAAGAAAGATTTGGTATCATTTTGTTACTTTCAAACCCTAAAAAAATGAGTTTTTTGCCTTAGGAATCTTGATGAACTTTCTGTTTTGGTAAGGGGCTGAATTTGTTGAATTAAAGAGCATATAATCATGTTGAGAATTTCTCCTTAAGGTTCAGGAAAGTAAGGAAAATATTTTGTCTTTGGAAAATTCTGGTTGACTTGTTATACTTGAATGCACGCTTGACTTATATGGAAAGAAATAATATTTTCCTTAAGTGAAATTGAATGGTTTCCAATTTTTGCATGCTTGACTTGATATCTTAAGCATTCCATTTTTTGTAGTAAAAAGCATATTGTCTTCTTTTCAAATGCATAAGTTTTATTACAAATATGCCTTATTTTGTGCTTTTATGAGAAAAGCAAATTTCACCTATGTGGAGGAAAATAGAATATCCCTTGGATCAATGTACTAATGTTGTGGTTCCATGGCGAGATTGATAAATGGGAAGGGGACGCCCTTCATATGAATATGAGCTCATAAGATTATGTAAGCACACGTAATCATAAATCAAAGTAAAAAAGGGTCCAATGCCCTTGAGAATTTGAACCGAGGTCCTTGAGAATGAGTTAAAGGGTGAGAAATGGTAATTTTCCTCCAAGAGTTTCAAAAACTATAAACTATTTTGTTAATTAAGGTTTTAAGATAAAGAAAATGAATTTTGTAAAAAAAAAATCAAAGCATTTTGCTCATTTGAAAACAAGATTGCATTTTTAACAGTTTCAAGATTTTGCATGGTGAAAAGACTAAAACCAATTTCCTGCAAGAGGCTTAGAAATTAGGGTTTTCCCAAAAGAAATAAGAAAAGATGACAAGTCCTTAACCACAAATGTCAAAATAGAAGGAAAAAAGTAAGTTTTCATCCTCTACTTGAAAAAGCTTGGAACTTGAATGGGAAAAAGTGGTGACTTTCCATGGTTTAGGGGTGAAGCTTGCAGAGAACTCTTCTCGTCCTTTCTCTAGGGTTCATCCATTTCTCTCTCTTACTCTCTAGTGAGATATGTTTTTGGTGAGTGAGAAAGGAAATGGAATGTTTCTAGGGTTAAATGTTGTTTTGGGCTTCAGGTCAGTGGACACCTGTGCTTATGAGACTTTCTAGATCTCCTCCCACGCCTATGAGAGGGTGACACCATCCTCTATAGGTGTCTTTCTTTGTGCTCTGCAAGTAACATCCCCCTTGTCTCGTACTCTTCCCCTTTTGATTGGTGCGCGCATTAATTCGCAATAATGGGCAATGATGCCTTGCCATAAAGGTGCTTCGGTCATAAATTTTCCCTTCATCCTTTCCCATATTAGTGTATGCGGGTATTAATGTGGTAGGCTCCTTCCTTAATTGAGTCATTACCACTAAAAGCCTTTCCTTTTCAGCTCTCTAAAATTAATTTTTCATTTCCTATTTTTGCTTCCTTCCGTTTTAATTATGAATTTATCCTTTCTATAATGGGGTCATCTCTAATATAAATGCCCATTATTATATCTAAAAATATCTTCTCCTATCACTTTTCTATTTGAATTTTGAATTTTTCCTACAAAATAAGTAGATATTTTTGTTATTTAATGCTGCCACCATTATCATTTTTATTTCTATTACCATTTATTCCTTCTTCTTCTTTTTATTTTTATTTTTTATTATTATTATTATTATTATTATTATTATTATTATTATTATTATTATTATTATTATTATTATTTCAAAGTTATTCATATATATACCTATATATTATAAATTTAAATACTTTAGTTAAAATTATCTTAGCTAAGGATGTCACATACTTTGGTTTTAAAATTATTTTAGTTAAGGAAGTCATATTTCTATTTAAACACTTTGGTTTAAAATTATTTTAGCTAAGGATGTTACACTTAGCCTATTTAACAAATAAGTTAAGCTTAAATTTAGACTTTTTGAAACATCTATTTAACTATGCAGGCTTTGGGCTTTTGAAAATGACTATTTAACCTATCAAGACCGACTTATTTATTTAATATTTATATATATTATTATGAATTTGTAATGTTTACATAATTTACTAGTTATATATTAGTATAATATATTTATTTTAAATAAAGTATAATAATTGTTTTAAAAGTAATACCTATTTTAAAATTAAAAAATTTAAATTTCTTAACCTATATAAAAGCTTTCATGTAATGTAAACTTTTTAATAAACTTTCACCTCATGACAAACTTTTATATTTTTATAATCAAGTTAAACCAAATCCTAAAATAACACCTATAATAAATAAAAAGTTAGACTTGGGCCAACACTTTATAAAATAAACCTAGAATTATTTAGGAGAAGCGTAGCCTTGGCCAGTCCAATTCCACCTGTAACAGTCATGACAAAATGCTTCGTTCATTTTGTATCATCTTTTGGTGGTACCTGTGTTACAGTAAACTTTTCTTTTCCTTACAATGATTAATTTGTTAGTATTTTGGGCCTGGCTATACCACAGATGCTATACATTCATGACCGTTAGCTTCGTTCTTCTTTTTATTCTCTTTCGGTAATTGCCTGGATAACAGTTAATATAACAGATGATTCAGCTGCTGCACATACTAGTGCCACTTACCTGAAATTCACAATTTTTCCTCTAGTGTATGGATTTGCTCACCGAAGGTTGACATTAACCACTGTTCACTTCCTTTTGTCTTGAATATTTTGTTTCTGCCATGGCTCCTCTTTGGTTCATTTATTTTACTGTTTTGGATTCTGATTCTGTCTTCTAGTCGGAGTAGATCTTAGGACCAAAAGGAAGAGAAAAGGGAAAAGGTTCATTGAGGAAGTAAGTCTATATCTTTGTAGAGGAAATGGCTAAATATCCTATCAGGAATAAAAACTAGACCTTCAAGATGCTAAAAATAAACTTCTTAAGATGTGTCAAAATATAGATGATGATTAATCACTCAACATTAAGATGATTACTATGTTCTTCACAAACACAATAGAAAAAGAAGTCCTTGTACCAAAAAAAACAAAAACAAAAAAGAAAAAAAAAAAAAAAAGTCCTTACATAGCTATGGATATCTTACAACACAGTTTAAGCAATATGCTATCTCCTTAAAGAGACGCTTTCCACTTCAAAACCAGAAAGAGAACAATAAGAATCACAACAATACCACCAGAAGAACCACCAACTCTATGAATCCAGTAACGATCAAACCTGGTGAAGCTCTGGTCCAGGAAAGCTGATAATGCTATGGCTAAAATCAATACAAAGAGCAGTAGAGGCAACCAAAAAGCAACGTTTATGGGTTGCTCATCATCTTCCAACTCACTATCTGGTTGGCGGTCTATATAGAGAGGAGAAGCCACAGCTAGAACCACCAAGCTTATGGCAGCCACTCTCTCATAGGAAGAAAATCTGCTCCTCCTGCTGCGTGCTCCAAGTTCCATTCAGAAGATAGATGATGAATCACCTTGGTTCTCTGTGGGCTAACTTTGTTCTGCTAAAATTTGTATTGTGGAACTGTTGAGGAAAAGCCACCCAAAGCGTTAATGTGGTGAGGGAATCCTGCTTTTCAAAGTAAACATTAACAATCATAGGCTACACTCAACTATTCTTTTTTCATTATTCATGTACTAGTACTACATTGGGAGAGTAATAACGACAATCATGAAATTTCAGACAGAAAATTTTCTAATGTGGAGGCTTTTCTTTCATTTATATTTGATATTCATATTTGGCATGAATATATGTCATAAGCTAATCTTCACATTTAATATTGTTGTACTTGATACTGTTAGGATTGTTCAAGAACATTTTATATATAAAAAAGTTTATGGGGATAAAATGTATGAGAAATAGAGATAGATTTTAGTGGAAAGTGTGGGAATCTGACCTTTAGGAAGGAATCTCCTTTGACAATTAGAAAGAGTATGTGTTGTGTGGAAGGCACAAGCCGGAATTGGCAGCTCAGTGACAAAGCTCCGGTTGTCACACTCTACGGATGTGAATAAGATTCTCCATTATCAAAACTCAATATTCGATGGTGCTTAAATTTTTATGTGGAATCTGATGCTGTTTCTTCTGTGCAATGGATGTCCATAATATTACGTAATTAAATTACAAGGAATTGCTGTTGGAATAAGAAACTTCCACATGCTGGATGTGAGGGCAAAGAAATATTTAGCTTGAATCAAAGAAAAGGAAAATGATAGAGGACATGATTTGGAAAGACAAATAAGACACAGTATGCGTGTATAATGGCTAGATAAGATATGAATTTATTTTTATTTTTATTTTTATTTTCCCATAATATCTCCTCACTCGATAATTGAAAGACTAATATCTCAGGATACGATCAGACGTTTAAGCGAGGACCTCTCTCAATGGTATTATTTTTATATACATGAATCCTGAAATCGAACTCAGGACCACATGCTTAAGGGATCCGAGTCCCTTCCATTCAGATCAACACACATTGATTAAGATATGAATTTATGTAGAAAAGTATTGATGTGAGTTTATATATATAAGTTTAAAAATAAATCTAATAGTGTAAAAAGAAGGCAAAATGGGTCTTTTGGTTCCTTGTTTTTTTTCTTTTTTTTTTTCAATTTGATCCATTTTCTTTTATTTTTATTAATTTGATCCATTATCTTACAAATCATTATTCAATATCATCCTCTGACATAATTCTGTTACTCCACCAATGAAATATGTTGATGTGACACTAACAATGATGATGTGTTACAAATAATTGTGACGTGGATATGATATGGTGATAATGTGACATCATTGTTTAGTGACACAAAATCACTTCTGTTAGTGGTGTGACAAAATCATGACCTAAGACTACATTGAATGATGATTTGCAATATACAGGATTAAATTAACAAAAATAAAAGATAATGGATCAAATTGAAAATAAAAATAAAGATAAAGGACTAAAATATCTTTTTTTACCTAAAATGAATATACAAATTTTTATTATATAATTTTTATTTGTATAGTATTATCTTAAGTAAAACAAGTTTTCTGTGGAGTAACTTAGTAAAAAAAGATTTCAACCCCACTTAACCTCTGCCTAGAGATGACAAATCGAGTTGAGCCGCCCCAACCTGTCCCGCCTTGTCATGGGTCAGCCAAAAATGGGGCGGGGCGAGTTGACCCATTTTTTGTTAGTGGGTTGGAAAGGCTAACATACTTTGTTTTATGATAGGTTGACGAGTCAACCTGCCTTAAAAAGAAAAAGAGTTTGTTTCGAACCCAAATGTCAAACCCATACCCATATGCTAAATACCTAGAAATTGAGTGATTCAAACCTTGCATCTTGCCAAGAACAAACCTAAACCTTTAGGCTTTAACCACCACCTAAAACTCACCCACACCACCTCACTACCGGCAACATAGTGAACCCACCTTATTCCGCCCATGACCACTGAAAATAATGCCACCATGAGTAGTCATCATCTTCACCCATGCTCCTACAACTCCACCCAACCCCTACTCTCACCTACGCACAGTCACCAAGCTCTTGTTGTTGCATCGCTCATGTCGACGCAAAGCCTCCATCGATTCAGACTCACCACAATACTAGCATCCTCAACTCGAGGTAGTCATCGATGGTGGACTATGACTTGTGTGCAGCCGATGTAGTCGAAAGGAAGCTCACAGTAGGGAAGTAGCATTATGTGGAAAGCTCATGTCTTCAAACTTTGGACTGTGGCCGAGGGCTGCCGATGGTTGTGCTAGAGAGTGGAGGGGCTGAGAGTGGAGGGGCTGGGAGTAAGGGCTAACTATGCAGCTAAATTTTTTTATATGATGCAAAATTGCATACATCTTTGAGTTTATTTATTAAGACTTTTATTTAATTTTAGAAAATTTATTTAAATTTTAGATAATTTTATCTTCCCTATCCATTTGACCTTTTATTTGAAATTTTCAAGTGTAATATAGAGGATTTTAGATTAAATTGAGAGATCTTGAATATGAAGCTTTAAAAGGAATTTTATCTAAATTCTAATTTTTGTTAAATCCAAATTGATGGGGAAATTCAAAGTGATAATGATTAAATTGCAATCCTTATCAGAAAATTTTACATTGCTTGGATTTATTCATGTTTTACCTTGTATCTTTGAATTCAATGTGCGCTTTAATGTTTATGGGAAGATAAATCTTTCTTTCTAGGATTAGGAAAGTAACTCACTTTTAGTATATAATTGGATCTATTTGTTCTCTTGATTAATGTAATTATTTCTTGATTCAATTTTAGTGTTCTTAATGCTTGCTTTATGAATGGCCACATAAATGCATAAATCTAAGATATTTTGGTGAAGAATTGAGAGATGAAATCTAAATATTAGAACCACTAATAATTGAACGTAGGAGATTGGACCTAGAGATAAGCTAAAATCCTTTGAGGAACCATGAATTATCAAAGAGTTTAATGGGTTTCAATTTACATAGTACCTTTGAGAGCTGGTATTATTTCAATTCTAACATGTTCACTTGGATTCAAGAGAGGGATTTGAATTATATTAGGATAATTCACCTTCAATAACAATACCAACTTCAATCAATGGAGGATAGTGAATATTGTTATTAATATGTGTAGTGAAACCCTAGTCCTAGATATTTAATTAATTAAATTTTCTCCTTACAAATCTTGTGCTTCTTAATTGTTATTTTAGATTTGCTTGTTTAATTTGACTTTTAGAGCATGTTTGGTTCAACTTTTATAGATTTTTTTTCCATCTTTTAAGTTGTTGCTTTTAGAAGCAACATGTTTGGCAATTCAAAGCCAAAAAATCAACATCTTTTTTCACATGAAAAAAGTTATTGAACAACAATCTAAAATTTGAGCATTTTTTTAAAAAGTTGTTGGGATTATTCCTAATAGTGATATGTAAATACGATTTTGTTCTCAATTAAATAATTTTTTTAATCAATCAAATAATTTTTTAATTATTTTATACCTATTTTAGTAATTTAATGCATAAAAGATTCTTTTTTATATCATTCAAACGAAATAAATTAGCTTAAAATCACTTTTCACTAACATATCTAAATATAAAACTTTTTTCTTATAATCGATTAACAACAAAAAAATTATACAATAATTAATTATTGAAATAATTTAGTATTCACAGCTATCCCAAATACACACTTAGTCTAGTTGACTTAAATTTCTCGTTTAATTCTTTTCCCACAAAAATCATTCATCTAGTTAATTAGTATTTGGGTGGTACAATAATCTATTCCAATCCTCGTAGAAACGATACTCGATTCACTACCTTATTACCTATGACAACCCATACACTTGCGGTTTAGTCTATACAAGTTTTTGGCATTATTGTCAAGGGTAAGTGACTTGATAACTTTAGGCATTTTATTTTTCTTTTAAGTTTATTTTACTCTTTTTTTCTTTTTTCTTTTTCTGTACTATGTATCTGCAAGGAATGACCACATGGAAAGTACTTGGTGAGTTTGATGAAGAAGTATTGACCATGTTCAAAGCTAGAATCGATGCTTTGATAGAAAGAGTGGACAATTTTAATCCTCAAAGAAACTCACAATGCAATACATACAATCGTGATGGGAGAACTCACTCGGATTTATCATGGAGCAATCAACAATGGCAAGGACTCCAACCTTATACTAGATCATCACTGGGCTTCCAACAATGGGGCGCTAATGCTCCAATGTCATATCAATAATCACCCCAAAGTGATGGGTCTAATATAAAGCTTTTAATGGAAAACATTCTAGAAACTCAAAGGCAAGTGAAGCCCTTTAATAGCTATGTGAAAGAATAGAACAAACAAATGCAAGGCTTGACATGTTAGCCACCAATGCTATGATATTAGAAGATCAAATTGCTCAACTTGAGAGTTCAAAATGTAGTGGAAATCAAGAGAACAAGGAAGAGGTTGAGGATGAAATTGAGTCTAAATTATTAGATGCTTCACAACAACCAATTGTGGTATACTTTTCCTTTGAAGATAATAACTTTGAGGATCTAGAGCAAATCATGATCACTCGACCTTTGCTCTTTGAGAGTGAGGCTCTTAAGATAGGAAAAAATTTTTTATAGATACAAGTGTATCTATAAAAGAATCGAGAGATGAAATCCAAATATCAGAACCACTAATAATTGAACCTAGGAGATTGGACCTAGAGATAGGCTAAAATCCTTTGAGGAACTAAGGATTATCAAAGAACATAATATATTTCAATTAATGTGATACCTTAGAGAGCTGGCATTATTTTAATTCTAACACGTTCACTTGAACTCGAGAGAGAGATTTGAATTACATTAAGATAATTCACCTTCAACAACAATATCAATTTTAATGGAGGAAAGCTAGTGAAGATTGCTATTAATAGGTGTAGTGAAACCTCAGTTCTAGTTATTTGATTAATTAAATTTTCTCCTTACAAATCTCTCACTTGTTTGATTGCTTTTTTAATTTTGTTTGTTTAATTTGCCTTTTAGTATAGTTAACTTGAATTTCTCAATTAATTCTTTTCCCACAAAAAGCATTCGTCTAGTTAATTAAGATTTAGGAGATACAATGTTCTATTTCGATCTTCGTGGGAATGATATTGGACTCACTACCTTATTACATGTGATGACTCATGCACTTGCAGTTCATTTGATACATTCTTCCTAAGGAGAATTTGAAAACACAAAGTAGAAACCCTAATGTGAAAGGCCAACCAATGAAATTTTTTTTTTTAAAGAAAAGGTGACCCTCCATAACACACAGGTTAGAAGGGACGGGATAAATGAGTTGAGTTAAAAATATTGGTTGAACTATGCAACCCAACCAACAAAACAAGGTGGGCTAAACGAGTTGACCCAACGGGTGTGACCCATTTTGGCAACTCTGCTCTAGTAGGGGTGGCCACTGGGGTTCCTTATCATCTCCCCCATGTTCAGCTCCTCCACTTGGTTGGCATTCCATCTCCCATAAGAGTATCTCTAGGTTATTTCAATGCTACAATCTCATGTCAACCCCATCAAACTCTACTTGCATGACTCCATCCACATTTGGTTCTGCATGATGTGGTGGTTTCTATCTAGTTCATCCTTGCCCATCAAAGCCTACTGGTATCTACATAGGCAGCTTTTGGGACCTTTCATTTTTGCGTTAATTTGATTTAATTTGGTTTGATGTGATCTCGATTGAATTTGGGCCCTACTTGATCTTGGTTAAATTAGATTTGAGTTAGATTTGAATTGATTGCTGCAAGATTAGATTGTTATTGTCCTTCATTTGCTTTGCTTGATTTTTAACAATTGTTCTTTTTGACTTATCTATTGGAGCTTTTTGGTGCAAGCATAGTAACATTGAGGACAGTGCTAATTTTGAGTTTGGGGTGCATACTCTTTTCTTTGTTATTTTTTCCTCTGTTTTTGTGATTTTTTTTATAGATTAGTGTTATTAAGTTAGCTTAAGTGTCTTCCCAAGTTTGAAACTTTTGTACAGAGATGCAAATAGTTTCAGCCAACAAAAAAATTAAAAATTTTGAAAAAAAATAGATAAATAAAACCCCTTTGAAATTATGCAATTTGCATTGAAAGATAATTAAAATTGCTAATACAGGTGTGATTTGTCAATAGTTTAGAGAAGTTCAAATGGAAGAAAATTTATGATTGTTATTTGTGTTAGCCTATACATTTTGTCAATTTTTGTTTATGAGCAATAAACTTGTTTTGTTGGATTTATGAGTTCTTGAGTTGGCATATGTGTACGAAGTAATTTGCTAGTTGCTTCTCTAGTCTTTTGACAACTCTTCTACTTTTTACAAGGCGAAGTTCTAAGAAACATTAAGTTAAGGGGATTTGGGCAATTAAAGAAAGAAAAGGTAAAAAATAGTTAGACCACCTAAGTGCATACAAAAAAACAAGTTTAGGGGTGGTGGATGTTGAAATTAAATAGAAGGAATAGTATGAGTAAAGATTAGGCAAGGATAATAGTTTATGTGTGGGTAAGGCACAAAGTCATGAATTTGAATCCTTTAGTAATAGTTTGAGATGTGTTGTTAGGTGCCTAGTCACAAATTCGAGCACTTACCAAGTCTATGTCTCCATTGTCAGAAAAAATAATAATAATAATTAAATAAATAATGAAAAGTACTTAAAGAAATCCTATTGATCTTGGGCGAAGTATGAACTTGAATTAATGGAGAATTGAGTATCAGTTTTGCCTATTTAAATTGGGGAGATGTTTAAGAATTACTAAGTATGCATGTGTTCTTTGAGAGAATAAGTGAATTCATGGGACTTGTTTTGGAATGACGACTTGAATTGATAATTAGTATTTGAGTTGGATATGGATGCATGATTGAATGATTGACCATTTCAAGTTTTGAAGAGCTTTTGGCATGTCAAACTTCTTGAATTTTTTCTTAAGAGTTCTATTGCAGCTGTAGTTATCTAAAAGGAAATTTCTTCTTTAGTGATTAATTTTGATTTATTTTTATTGCATGAGGACAAACAATGGTTCAAGTTTGAGGGAACCTGATGTAATGCAAATTTGCACCCATATTTGGGTTTATTTATTAAGACTTTTCTTTAATTTTATTTGATTTTAGAAATTTTAGATAATTTTATCTTTCCTATCCATTTGATCTTTTATTTGAAGTTTTCAAGTGTAATCTAGAGGATTTTGGATTAAATTGAGAGATTTGAAAATGAAGGTTTAAAGAGAATTTTATCCAAATCTTGAGTTAGCTAAATCCAAATTGATGGAGAAATTCAAACTGATCCTAATTAGATTACAATCCTTATCAAAAAATCAAAGGAGTTAGAGACGTAGAAGGAAACAAGACTCCTAGACCTAATCTATAAATAAGAAGAGAATGCTAAAGGTAGAGTAGAACTATCGGCGGAAAGCCGCTATAGAAGAGAGCTTGTGATTAAAGAAAAAAGATAGGTAGAGAGCCCCCAAGGAGAGACCTTTGACAAAGATTATGAGTGGAATCAAGCAAAAGAAGCAATCTTACATAAATACAACATTGAACTTCATCTCATTTATTCTTTTACCTTACTTGGATTTATTCATGTTTTACCTTGTATCTTTGGATTCCATATTCGATTTAATGTTTATGGGAAGATAAATTAATATTTCTTTCTAGGATTACGAAAGTAACTCGTTTTTAGTATGTAATTAGATCTATTTGTTCTCTTGTTTAATGTAATTGTTTCTTGATTCAGTTTTAGCGTTCTTAATGCTTGTTTTATTAATGGTCGCATAAATGCATAAATCTAAGATATTTGAGTGAAGAATCGAGAGATGAAATCTAAATAACGAAACCACTAATAATTGAACCTAGGGGATTGAATATAGAGATAGGCTAAAATCTTTTAAGGAACTAAGGATTATCAAAGAACTTAATGTATTTCAATTAATGTGGTACCTTTGAGAGCTAGTATTATTTTAATTCTAACACGTTCAATTGGACTCAGAGAGAGGGATTTGAATTACATTAAGATAGTTCACCATCAGTAATAATACCAACTTTAATCGACTGCAAATAGTGAAGATTGCTATTAATAGGTGTAGTGAAACCCCAGTCCTAGTTATTTGATTAATTAAATCTTCTCCTTACAAATCTCTCACTTGTTTGATTGCTATTTTAATTTTGTTTGTTTATATGCTAAAAACAAATCTCTCACTTGTTTGATTGCTATTTAAATTTTGTTTGTTTAATTTGCCTTTTAGCATAGTTAACTTGAATTTCTCATTTAATTCTTTTCTCACAAAATTCACTCATCTAGTTAATTAAGATTTAGGTGGTATAATGTTCTATTCCGATCTTCGTGGGAACGATACTTGACTCACTACCTTATTACATGTGACGACTTGTGTACTTGCGATTCATTCAATTTATTCCTCCTAAGGAGAAATTGAAAACACAAAGTATTACATGGTTTACCAATGTATTACATTTTTATTACCTTTATTGAAATTTACATGGTTTACTAATGTATTACATTTTTATTTAGTAGTTATAAATTTTGATTATTCCTTTTATATTTTGCAGGTTGTAGTATAAAAGAAGTATAATAAATTGTGCTTTGTTGTTGGCTTTGAAGGAATGATTCTTTTTCCCACTGGCCTAGAAAATATTAGAGATGTGATTCCCTTTCGTCGTTATCCTGTCAGAGCAAACATGTGATCATTATTATTGATCTGCAAGTGACAATTACAATTTGTTCCAGAAGTAGTTGAGTTAGAAACAAAAATGTAGTTTGAGAAGTATAATATAAAAATTAGTTTGATGGTAACTCTGTCCAGAGATGTGTGCTGGGCTACACTTTCCTTGGCTACATCCTTTTGAAAGAATACTAAGTTTTATAAATTTAATCAAATTATTATTTCCAGTTTTGTATTGCATTTCGTTCAATTGTAGAGGTGTATTGTTGATTTGTAGTGATTGTTGTGGTAGGTCCATTCATATGGTACATTAGCACACCAAATATGAGATTCAAGAATGACAACCATTTTTGGTTTATGAATTGTTGCAGAATCCCTCTACTGATATCTATACACCAAATACGATATTCAAATTTGGAAGAAAATGAACACATACTTCTCATCGATCAATCAATAGATCTCAGAAGTGCAAGGGATGCAAATAGATTTAGCTAATGATTCTGGTATAAGACCAAAAGTGACCCTTGAATTGATCAGTAAACAAGTAGGTGGCAAAGATGTAATCGAATTTACAAAGATCATAAGAACTACCTTCGTAATAAGAGAGCGAAAGCTGGCATATGAGGAAGCTGGAAGCTTGCTAAGATACTTCCATGACCAATTATCTAATAATCCATCATTTCAATACGTTGTGCAATTGGATAATGAGGAACAAATCACAAATATTTTTTGGGCCCATGTAAGAATGATTATTGATTATGTTATTTTTGGTGATGTCATAACCTTTGACACTACATATTGCACAAACAAAGAGTATAGGCCACTTGGTGTTTTTGCTAGATTTAATCATCATTGAGAAATTATAATTTTTGGGTCAACTCATCTATATGATGAGACAGGTGAATCTTTTGTGTGGTTATTTGAAACATTTTTAGCTGCACATAAGCAAAAGAATTCTAGAACAATTTTTACAGATCAATACCCTACTATGGCAAAAGCTTTGGCAAAAGTAATACCAGAGACAAATCATGGATTGTGTGTTTGGCATATTATGCAAAATGGTATAAGGCACTTGGGGAATATGATGAAGGATGATTCTTGCTTTTTGAAAGATTTTAAAACTTGCATGTATGATTATGAAGATAAGTCAAAATTTAAAGAAGCTTGGGATTCTTTGCTCCACAAATACAATGTTGAGACTAACACTTGGTTGCTAGGAATTTACAAAGTGAAAGAAAAATGGGCTAATTGTTATATGAAAGGGGTTTATAGTGTAGGAATGTGAAGTACTCAATTTAGTGAGTTTCAATGGTGACATTAAAGATTATGTGAGATCAAGCTTGGACATAATGCAATTTTTCAAACACTTTGAGTGAGTTGTAGATGATAAACGATATAAAGAGCTAAAAGTTGAATACAATGCTAGGAAAAGACTTCCTTAACTTAGGATGGAGCACTCATCATTATTAAAGCAAGTTGGACAACTTTACACTCCAAAAATATTTAATTTGTTTCAAAATGAGTATGATTGGAGTTCTGCAACTTATATTATTCATCATAATGAGTCTCATGAGGTATGTGAATATGTAGTCGGCATTCTTGATATGGTTGGGGAATATAAAATCATTGGTAATCCCAAGAATCAAAGTTTGTCTTGTAGTTGTGGAAAATTTGAGATTGTGGGATTCTTGTGTTGTCATTCTTTGGAAGTCATTAATATGTGGGATTTGAAGAAATTACCGGATCAATACATTATAAGGAGATAGAAAAGAGATGCAAGGGACATTTTGTTCAAGACACTAATGCTATAAAAAACTTTGTTCCAAACTAGTTAAATTGGCAACTCGAGCATCTGATTTTGAGGAAACTTACTTGTACATTAATCTTATGGCTGATAAATTGCACGAGAAGATAGATGCTTTTTCTGAGTTCCAAGATGATGATTTCAAGACTTTAAAGGCAAATATAATTGAAAGCATTGAACAATTTCATTCACTAGAGAAATTAATTGAAAATGTGAAGGGCTTGAAAAAGAAGGAAGGACAGAAAGGTAGAAAAAGAATGAAATGTTGGATGGAAAAGCAGCCCAAAAGGAAGAAAAAGGCATCAGGCACAAGACAATCTTCAAACAGGCAATCAGAGGTGATAAATCTTTATTTTTTTTTACATTGAACTTATGTAATTGCTTGCTTACTTTTTAGTAACAACAAAATTTTTCAAGTTCTAATTTGAAATTGTTATCTTATTGATAGGAAAATGACCAGCCTCGAGTTGAATATGTTTTGAATAAGGTGAATGCATATTTCTCATTGATTTTTAAATTTTACAATTGATTTAGGATACTCATAATATATATATAAGTATTCATCTTTTTAGGGTGTTGAAGTTCTGAGTCAATGGCATGGATGAGTCATGAAGAACTCACTTTTAACAATTCTTATGACTTTCAACAAGAAACAACTCTAGCTTAGCAATTATCAAATGCTGGTAAGGAAAATCAGGCTAGTACCTTTATTGAAATTTAGATGGTTTACTAATGTATTACATTTTTATTTAGTAGTTATAAATTTTGATTATTCTTTTTATATTTTGCAGGTTCTAGTATAAAACAAGAAGAATAAATTGTGCTTTGTTGTTGGCTTTGAACGGATGATTCTTTTTCCCAATGGCCTTGAAAATATTAGAGATGCGATTCCCTTTCATCGTTATCCTGCCAGAACAAATATATGATCATTATTATTGATCTGCAAGTGACTATTACAATTTGTTCCAGAAGTAGTTGAGTTAAAAACAAAAATGTTGTTTGAGAAGTATAATATAAAAATTAGTTTGACAGTAACTCTGTCCAAAGATGTGTGCTGGCTTACGCTTTCCTTGGCAACATCCTTTTGAAAGAATACTAAGTTCTATAAATTTAATCAAATTATTATTTCCAGTTTTGTATTGCATTTCGTTCAATTGTAGAGGTGTATTGTTGATTTGTAGTGATTGCTGTGGTAGGTCTATTCATATGGTACATTAGCACACCAAATATGAGATTCAAGAATGACAACCATTTTTGGTTTATGAATTGTTGCAGAATCCCTCTAGTGATATCTATACACCAAATACGAGATTCAAATTTGGAAGAAAATGAACTCATACTTCTCATCGATCAATAAATTGATGTTTATACAAGATGATATTACTTTGGTTCTGTGAAAATCTTGTAACAAAAATACAATTAACAAAACTGTCAACTAAATCAATTACATACAGCAGCCAACTAGAATATGTAACAAGAAGCAGAAGTCATAAATATCTTTAGCTGCCCATAAACAGTCCCAAGTAGTGCCATCAATTGAGAAATGAACTCAAGATGCCTTGGCCAAGCAGCTCTAGCAACCAAATTTCCATCAGAAAACAATAGTCTATGAGATCAGGTTCCAACCATGTTGCTATTGATAGGAGGACCACATTAAGGTTCACGGTAGAGGTAGCAGAACTTTTCCTTCCCTGTCAATGCAAAATGACAAGTAGCCACTAATTGTGAGTTCTAAAAAGTAACATCTACTCATAGCATTCCCATAGTCACACAAGAAGCTGTCAAGGCTTTAAAGAGAGGGGAAGAAATGATGAGTGAAATAGAGGCAGAGGAAAACAGTGATTCCCTGATATCGCAAAGGATTGTGAAGGGCAGGAAGGGAAAGCTTGGAGAGGGATTCCAGATTTTTTTTTCTTTTAATTTTAAATAACATCATTGTTTTTTTTTCAAATCTAACATGGATTTATTAAATGAGATGGATGCATCTGAACCATCCAATTTTTTTTAAGGATTAAGATATGTGCACTTTATTGTCTAAAGTGCAAGTTGCAGCAGGCGAATAAGCGGATGGAATGGAATAAGCATTTTCAAATTTCAAGTCTTTAGACTATACCAAACATGCTGATAGGAACAATTATTTTCAAGTCTTTTAGGATAATTATTTTGCTGCATTCATCTTCTCCAACTGCAACGCGGGTATATGCAAGAGTAATAAACATATTCTGTGTTGTGTACATCTGTATTATCTTTTAAAAAAAAAAAATCAGTCGTAGAATCAATAATTGAAATATATGCAAATGGCCTAGCTAGAAATGCACTTACTAATAAAGAATGCCTTTGTAAACGGTGAACCATTAATTTGGCTGATTATTATGGTAAGCATAATTTCTCTTGCTCCATACCAAACATATTCTAAATCAGTAAACCTCCATTTTAGTCCTTAAAATTGTATGTACTGGTCACATTAATACTTTATGAATCAGTCATATTAGTTCCTAAAAGTATAATTTGTCATTCAAATTGATCCTTATGAGAGGACTAATATGACCGGTAATAAGGACCAATTTGATTGACAAATTACAATTTCAAGAACTAATATGATTGATTCCTAAAGTCAATCTATTCTAGACAGATAGAATTGAAAAGTGTGTCAAAGTTTAGTGACAAAATAATATTTTACCTTCAAAACCGACAATTTCATTCTGGAAGAGGAGTCCCTCGTCATCTCTTGGCTTTCCAATGGAAACGCGCTTGATGTGAGCAATCATGGGCCAGTATTCACCAGATTGAGGCTGACATTTTCGGCACAACTCAGGACAACCGTTTATGATCAAATATTCAAGGGCAGTGAGGCGATGCATGTCACTTGGAAGATCAAGCAGTGCAGGACAGTTAAAAATATGCAGCATCTTAAGATGAGTCATTGTTGTCAGCCACTCAGGAAGCGTCTGAAGGATAGGACAATTTAAAATCAACAAGGTCTGCAAAGTGTCTGCAGCTCCTTGAATCCATCGAGGCAATGTCAGTAGCTTTGGAAAATTGTCAAGATGCAGAAATTTCAGGCTCAATCTTTGGATTGGACTTTCATCGTTCATTAACAGTTTCGGACTCCCAGGGTGTATGAATCGTATGATTATAGGGCACTCATCGTTCAATGACAGATTTAGCATCTTACAGTCTATAACAAACAGAATCTCTAATTTGGGGAGAATATAAAGGGGTAAGGACTCTAGGCTCCCACAACATTGAACAACCAGTGCTTCAAGGGACGTGAGTTGTACCTCTTTGAACAAAAACACCAAATTGTCACAATAATGAAAAGTCAAAGTTTGAAGATTACTCAAGCTTGCAATTTCATTATGTGACAGAACATATTGTTTTGTGGTTATATACAGTTGTCGAAGGCTGATCAACTTTCCTAATCCTTTAGGCAATGTTTCAAGCTCCGTGCATCCTCGGAGTGACAGAACTTGCAAATTTTGGAGTTTGAGAATAGAATGCGGAAGTCTTCTGATTCTACAGTTGTTAGTGAGCCTGAGAACTCTCAGATGCTCCAATTTAGCAATTGAATTAGGCAAAGTCTCAAATGAAGAATCACTTAAATCTAAAACCCGTAAGTATTTGTACCTTGATATCCATGTATCCAAAAGAGCTTCACTCTTAACACCCACTCCGTCGACGGGAAATAGTATAGTTCTCAAACTGCTGGACTTGGGGAACAAAGCGTGGCCAAATGAATCATTTTCAGTAATTGATAAATGCCTTACTTGCTCAGGTATATTCCGAGTATGGGAATCTACCACTAGAAACTCCTCTTTGGCAACATACAGTGCAAGATCATGCACCAAATCATGTACTTTGAAATAGTAAAAGTGGCCAAAGTCCTCAAAATCCTGAAGAAATGATCTTGAATGTAGCTCATCTATATATTGTCTTGCAATATTCTCTAGCTTTTGACTTTCATCCGAGGATTGAAGTAGTCCAAGTGCCACCCAATGATTAGTGATTAGAACAGTCGTGAAGCCAAAATCTTTGGGATAAAGGGAAAAGTAAGCAAAGCAGAGCCTCAAATAGGATGGCATTTCGTCATAGCTTAACTTCAGCGCAGGTAAAATGTCATCTCTCTTTTGTTTTAAATTCCATATCTCATGGTCTCTTACAAATTCCCACTTATCTAAATCAAATTTTGAGAACAGGGAACTTCCTAATGTCCTCACTGCCAGCGGAACCCCTCGGCATTTTTTCACAATTTCTTTCCCGATCTCCACTAGATTTGGGTATTTCTTTTCTTGGCCTTCCTTAAATGCCCATTTGACAAACAAAGATAAACAATCATCTAGAGAAAGACCTTTTAAAATATATGAGGGAACAGTGCCCATCATTGAAGCAATTGAGTTACTACGTGTAGTCACTAAGATTTTACTTCCTTGCGTGCTTACTTTTAGCAAATCTTTCAACTCAATCCATTTTGCACGATCATCATTCCATATATCATCTAAGACAAGTAAAAACTTTTGACCAGAAAGCTTATTTCTCATACACCTTTGTAGCTGCTCCATATCTAAGTTGTTAATGTTCTCTTGGTGAGCAAGAGCAATGGTTGGAGGAGCTGAAGCTGAAGCATAAGCAGAGTTTATGATTTTAATCACTATCTGTCTAATGTTAAAATCATCAGAGACACACACCCACATCTTCAATGGGAAAAGCTCATCTATCTTTTTATCATTGAACACCAATTTTGCAAGTGTAGTCTTCCCCAAGCCACCAATACCCACTATGGGAATAACAGAGAGATTTGTATCACCATCAGTGTGAGGTTGCATCAAAAGCTGGATAATTTCTTCCTTTTCATTGTCCCTTCCGATCACATCTAAAGCATCAACATGGGAATAAGTCATTTCTCTCCTTTGCACAACATGTGTGTGGTCAACGTCAATTCTCTCAAGACCAAACTTGGTCAAATCAGCTGCAACCTTATCCAACCTATGCCTAACATCTTTGATTTGATGAGCCATCCTAAGACGGAAAACAAGAGGATTAGACGATGAAAAGAAGTGACTTACCTTCATCCTGGTGCTGCCAGAATGTTTGACAGCTTGCTTTCGCAAGGCTTGGCATTCAAATCCATCCAATACATCTTCAGTATCGGAGCAGACGTGTTGAATCTGTCTCAGCCATTCACGCAACCCATGCTTTTGCTCCTTCTTCTGCTCAGCATCCATGAGCACACCTTTGACAATTGACAAAGTGTCTTTGATCCCTTTCATATCGTCATACACACCGTAGGCTAGAGAAGCTTCTTCAAAAGCACTAGAGCCAAGCTTCCATAGTAGTGACTCTGTAATATCAAAGACAAATGATTCGGCAATCTTCATCGTGAAAGACCAGAAATGGAGCGGAAGATAATTTTGTGGTTCCTGTGGTTGTGACTCTATAATTGTTTGGATAACAAAATCAACTTGCAGCTAATCTACCAAGTCAAATTTTACTTTTTTTTTTAATCTTTTTATGTCTTTTGTCTTCAAAGTCAATTTTTACTTAGGTTAAATTACTTTAATTTCACTGAATTATTAAATAAGTTTTTATCATTTAAAAAATTATAATTGCGTCTTTATAATGATACAATTTTTCAAACAAGTCTCTATTATACGGATTTTTGCTAAATTATAAGAATTTATTTGAAAACTCAAGTAAATTATAAGGGACTATTCAAATTTGCTATCTATCAAGTATTCCTTACGTTTATCTAAGATTTTAAATAGGTTTTATTTTTTGCACTTTACCCCATGCAGTTTATAACATTAGCAATTTATCCCCTTGTGCTTTAATGCTGTTAGCGCTTTGCCCTCCTATGCTTTGACAGTTAATATAAATTAATACCCAACAACAATGATCAATACTTTGGTTAGTGAAGTTTTACAACAATATGCCAATACAAAAAATGATGATCACTATTGACATCTTATTTAAAGGTATCAGATTTAGTAAGAAAAATAAAAAAAAAATAAGTATAATAAATAATATTAAAAGAATATAAAAAAAATGTATACATTATTAATAGTAAGAATATAAGAACTGATGCCAATATCTAACAATAATATATTAATACCCTAACTATGTAACCATCATATTATGTAGGGTGGGGGTAGATAATCAAAACATAGATGAGGAAATGGAAAGAAAAAGAAGGAAGGGAGAGAATGTATTACATAACCTCCTTCATAAATTGAATCAAATAACAAAAGCTCTACTTCTTTTCCTTGTGAATGATTTAAAATTAACACTTGAATTAGATTAGATTAGTGCCAATTGTTTTTCTAAAATTAACATCACGTTAACACATAAAACAAACTTAAAAATAATTACTTAAATTGGTAGCAAACTTGAAACCCCAAAGTCTGGTAAAGGGGAATAATGTCATGATCAAGCCTTGTCTCAAAAACATAGTAGCGGCCAAAAAGCAATGGTGGAGCAGATGTCTTAACACTTGTCTTTCCTATCGGTCTCTGAGAAAGAAAGAGAACTTAACCTCTTTCCTAGTTATGCTTCAAAGTTGGAGACTATCTCTAACAGTCTGACTAATGCACAAACAGAAGAGCAATCAACCTTTGCTAGTTCGAGCCCCCAGGGTCGCTATGCCAGAGACACCATCTTATCAGTCAAAGGCATGGAAAACTAGAATGTTCAATCCCAAAGCAGTGTGATAATTCAAAATGACTAGTCTACAGTCCTGGTCCATACCCCAAAAAATGAACTATTTGTAGTGGTCATATCATCATTAGCACCAGTTAGTCCTCTAATTCCTGTTATGCAATTCCATGATGGGAAGACAATCAAGCATCCTGTCTCATCCAAAAGTAAGAAGTGCTTCAAGAAGAAAGAGGTGAAAAAGTGATTGTCTAAACTAGAATCATCTCTTATTACAATTCCAATTCAATAAGCTCATCTAGAGGAAAGGATGGTGAAAAAGAGGAGTTTGGATAATTCCAATTCAACAAGCCCTTTTTTGTTAGAATGATTTGTTTTGATGTTCGACAATTATATGCAAGTAAAACTCATGTAGAGAAGTGTATGAATATAGTAAGATTTGTATGTGCAAATGAGGGTTTTAGAAGACCTGACAAGTGAGATTTTCTAATGAAAATTCCTCGAGTAGAAACAAGAATAGGTTGTCAAGTAAAATTGGGTATAAAGTTAGTTTGAGAAACTGGAAAGTTTGTAATCTATGAATTTGAAGACAATCATAATCATATTTTGCAAACTCAAGAAACTGGCCACATGATGCCATCGCAAAGAAAGATCTCAGAAGTGCAAGGGATACAAATAGATTTAGCTTATGATTCTGGTATAAGACCAAAAGCGACCCTTGAATTGATCAGTAAACAAGTAGGTGGCAAAGATGTCATCAGATTTACAAAGTAAGCTCATAAGAATTACCTTCTTAGTAAGAGAGCAAAAGCTGGCATATAAGGAAGCTGGAAGCTTGCTAAAATACTTCCATGACCAATTATCTAATAATCCATCATTTCAATACGTTGTGCAATTAGATAATGAGGAACAAATCACAAATATTTTTTGGACCGATGTAAGAATGATTATTGATTATGTTATTTTTGGTGATGTCATAACCTTTGACACTACATATTGCATAAACAAAGAGTATAGGCCACTTGGTGTTTTTGCTAGATTTAATCATCATTGAGAAATTATAATTTTTGGGTCAACTCATCTATATGATGAGACAGGTGAATCTTTTGTGTGGTTATTAGAAACATTTTTAGCTTCACATAAGCAAAAGAATTTCAAAACAATTTTTAAAGATCAAGACCCTGCTATGGCAAAAGCTTTGGCAAAGGTAATACCAGAGACATATCATGGATTGTGTGTTTGGCATATTATGCAAAATGGTATAGGGCACTTGGGGAATATGATGAAGGATGGTTCTTACTTTTTGAAAGATTTTAAAGCTTGCATGTATGATTATGAAGATGAGTCAAAATTTAAAGAAGCTTGGGATTCTTTGCTCCACAAATACAATGTTGAGACTAACACTTGGTTGCTAGGAATTTACAAAGTGAAAGAAAAATGGGCTAATTGTTATATGAAAGGGGTTTATAGTGTAGGAATGTGAAGTACTCAATTTAGTGAGTTTCAATGGTGACATTAAAGATTATGTGAGATCAAGCTTGGACATAATGCAATTTTTCAAACACTTTGAGTGAGTTATAGATGATAAACGGTATAAAGAGCTAAAAGTTGAATACAATGCTAGGAAAAGACTTCCTTAACTTAGGATGGAGCACTCACCATTATTAAAGCAAGTTGGGCAACTTTACACTCCAAAAATATTTAATTTGTTTCAAAATGAGTATGATTGGAATTCTACAACTTATATTATTCATCATAATGAGTCTCATGAGGTATATGAATATGTAGTCAGCATTCTTGATATGGTTGGGGTGTTGATTTCAATTTTTGAAATATTCATACAGAGAAACATCAAATCTCAATATAGATCAAGTTCAAAAGATTTAACCATTCTTCACTCAGATTCAAAGAGAAAGAGATAAGAAGAACACAAGAGCGGAAGCGTACCTTGATCCATAGTAATTCTTCAAAGAGATATGGGGTTTTGAAGATCTTCCACTTGATATGTATTTTGGTGTGTTTTCTCTGTGGAAAGGTTACATTGAGAAACCAAAGTGATACATTCAAATGGGGACCATAACCCATTTTATAATAACTGACAATCATCAGTTATTATAATATTTTTTTTATTTCTAATTTGGCCCCTCATCAAATTAGAAATCACCTAATGATATCTACACATAAAATTTCATAACAATTTAATACCCCTTAGTCCAACTTTAACCTTGTTAATCACAATTAATTTTGGACTATACTTTTAAGATAGTCATACAATATTATTAGATACATATGTGAGCCCACACATGTTGAATATTTTCAACAATCTCCCACTTGGGTTACATGTGAATAGTGTGCTCATGAAAAACTTTGGGTGTCAATCCCTTAGTAAACGGATCTGCAATCATAGAATTTGTCCCAATGTGCTCTATAGAAATTTGTCCACTTTGTATCCTTTCCTTCACAACCAGGAACTTTATGTCAATAAACTTTGAACGAGATGAGCTCCTGTTGTTGTTGGAATATTGAACTGCTGAGTTATTGTCACAATACAACTTTAGTGGTTTTTCAATACCACTCACAATGAGTAACCCAGTGACAAAGTTTCGCAGCCATAATCCATGGTTGGATGCCTCAAAACATGCTACAAATTTTGCTGCCATAGTAGAGGAAGCTATGAGTATTTGTTTGACACTTTTCCAGGAAATAGCTCCTTCAGCTAACAAAAAATGTAGCCTGATGTGGATCTCCTACTGTCGTGACATCCAGCATAGTCAGAATCCAAATACCCAATGATCTCCAAATGATCTAACCTCTTGTATGTGAGCATGTAGTCCTTAGTTCTCTGTAAATACCTCAAAACTTTTTTTGATGCTTTCCAGTGATCCATCCCTGGGTTACTTAAATATCTGCCTTGCATTACAACTATGAATGCTATATCTGGACATGTGCAAACCTGAGCATACATTAGACTCCCAACAAGTGAAGCATAGTGAATCTTCTACATTTCTTTAACTTCAAGGTCATTCTTTGGGCACTGATTGAGACTGAACTTGTCTCCCTTAGCGACAGGGGTGTCTATTGGTCTACATTCTTGCATGTCATATCGCTTGAGAACCTTTTCTATGTAACTTTTTTGTGACAATCCAATAATATCCCGAGAACGATCATGATGTATCTAGATTCCTAATACAAAAGGTGTTTCACCAAGGTCTTTCATATCAAAACTCTTTGATAAAAATGTCTTAGTTTTGTGCAACATGCTCTTATCATTAGTGGCATGTAGTATGTCATCAACATCAAGAATATAAACTTACTCCCACTGAACTTGTGATACACACAATCCTCAACAGCATTTGTCTCAAAACCAAATGAGACAACTACCTGATGAAACTTGTAGTACCATTGACGGGAAGCCTGCTTGAGTCCATGAATGAATTTCTTTAATTTGCAAACCACGTTTTTTAGGTATCCAAACACAAATTTTTCTGGTTGCACCATATATATTGTTTCATCAATGTCTCCATTAAGAAACGTTGTCTTAACATCCATCTGATGTAATTCAAGATCAAAATGTGCAACAAGAGCCATTATAGTCCTAAAAGAGTCTTTCGAAGAAATCGAAGAGAAAGTCTCTTTAAAATCAATGTCTTCTTTTTTAGTAAAGTCTTTAGCTACAAGACGAGCCTTATATCTTTTCACGTTACCTTTAGAATCCTTTGTGGTTTTAAATATCCATTTGCAGCCAATGTGCTTCTTTCCTTCAAGTAATTGGACAAGATCCCAAACTTGATTATCTTGCATAGACTTATACTCCTCATTCATGGCATCTATCCACTTTTGAGAGTTAGAATCCTGTATAGCTTGATGGATGTTGATTGGATCATCCTCCACTAAACCATCAGCGTCCTCACGTTCTTGGAGAAATACTATATAATTATCTGGAATAACATTTCTCCTTTCTCTTGTGGATCTCCTTAATGGCATGGGTTCTTAAGGTTGTTGAGTTTGTTCTTCAAGAACAATTACCCTAACTTGATTGGGGAGTTGTTCAGCATTATCTTGTTGAGCCTCCAAAACTGATTCTTGATCAATAATAGGTATTCAAACTTGTACACTGTCAAAAGTAGTAGTAGTATATAGTAGTAGTAGTAGTAGTAGTAGTAGTAGTAGTAGTAGTAGTAGTAGTAGTAGTAGTAGTAGTAGTAGTAGTAGTAGTAGTAGTAGTAGCAGTTAGTAGCAGTAGTAATAGTAGTAGTAAATAATAGCTAGTAGTAGTAGTAGTGCAAGAGTAAGCAGTAGTAATAGTAATAGTAGCAGTAGTAGTAATAATAGTAAGCAGTAATAAGTAGTAGTAGTAGTAGTAGCAGTAGCAGTAGTAGTAGTAGTAGTAGTAGTAGTAGCAGTAGTAGTAGTAGTAGTAGTAGTAGTAGCAGTAGTAGTAGTAGTTTAGTAGTAATAGTAGTAAGTAGTAGTAGTAGTAGTAGTAGTAGTAGTAGTAGTAGTAGTAGTAGTAGTAGTAGTAGTAGTAGTAGTAGTAGTAGTAGTAGTAGTAGTAGTAGTAGCAGTGTACAAGTCAAAAGTAGTAGTAGTAGTAGTAGTAGTGTACAAGTCAAAAGTAGTAGTAGTAGTAGTAGTAGTAGTAGTAGTAGTAGTAGTAGTAGTAGTAGTAGTAGTAGTAGTAGTGTACAAGTCAAAAGTAGTAGTAGTAGTAGTAGTAGTAGTAGTAGTAGTAGTAGTAGTAGTAGGAGGAGGAGGAGGAGGAGAAGGAGGAATCAGAATCAGTTCCTCCTCAAAGCCAATGTCCTTAACCTTATTTCATCCCCCAAACTCAATTTCCTCAAAAAATGTTGCATTTCTCGTTTCAAAATTTGACTTGATTGTGGGATCAAAAAACTTATAGCCCCTAGATCGCTCAGAGTAACCTATAAAATCAGAATCAGTTCCTCCTCAAAGCCAATGTCCTTAACCTTATTTCATCCCCCAAACTCAATTTCCTCAAAAAATGTTGCATTTCTCGTTTCAAAATTTGACTTGATTGTGGGATCAAAAAACTTATAGCCCCTAGATCGCTCAGAGTAACTTATAAAGTAGTTGCTCACTGTTTTGGAGTCCAATTTCTTTTCATTTGGCCTGTAAGGTCGAGCCTCAAATAGACATCCCCAAATGTGAAGGTGCTTTAGACTAGGCTTTTGGCCTGTCCAAAGCTCATAAGGTGTTTTGGAAACTACTTTAGTTAGTACTTTATTCAAGATATAAGCTATTGTCTTTATTGCTTCTCCCCAAAGTGATTCCGGTAAGGTGGATTGACTGATCATACTCCTTACCATATCTTTAAGAGTTTTGTTTCGTCTTTCAGCTATACCATTCATGCTAGGTAAACCCGGCATGGTATATTGTAGGACGATTCCACATTCCTTTAGGAAGTTAAAAAATGGTCCTAGATGCTGTTCTCCTTAACCGTCATATTTGTCGTAATATTCACCACCACGGTCAGACCTAATACACTTAATTTTCTTGCCAAGTTGGTTTTCAACTTCATCCTTCAAAGCTTTGAACATGTCCAACGACTCTGATTTCTCATGAATGAGATATAGGTACCTATAGCGTGAGTAGTTGTCTATGAATGATATAAAGTATCGTTGGCCATTCCAAAAAGCCATGGGGAATAGTTCACAAATATCCGTATGTATCAATTCTAAGACGTCTGAAGATCTATTGGCACATAATCTCTTTTGTTTGGTCTGTTTTCCTTTGATACACTCAACACAGACATCTAAATTTGAGAAGTTAAGTGAATCTAAAATACCTTCTGACATAAGTCTTTCTATTCTTGATTTGAACATGTGACCTAAACGCTTGTGCCATAGTTTTGTCGATTTTTCATTATTTAGCTTTCTTTTAGTACCATATGATTCCACATGCAAGGTTTCATTATATGATGTAATAGTTTCAAGCAAATATAGGTTATCATAAATACTCAATGAACCAGTACCAACAATATTTGAATTTAAAGAAAGACTAAACTGATTGTTTCCAAAAGAACAATAATAACCAAATTTATCCAATAATGAAACAAAAACCAAATTCTGTCTAAAAGAGGGTACAACAAAAGTGTCTTTCAAATTCAAATAATAATCAGTTCCTAAAAATAACCTAAAATGCCCTATCGCCCCGACTTCCACCGATTTTCCATCGTCCACAAAGATGTGTTTTTCAACATCACTTAGCCTTCAGTAGCTCAGGCAACCCTGCATAGAAACACTGATGTGAATAGTAGCATTGAAATCTAACCACCAAGTGTTTCTAGTTACTGAAGCTAAATTTACCTCAGAACAGACCAAAGTAAAGAACATACCTTTCTTGGCATGCCAAGCATAATACCTCGGACATTCTTTCTTCACGTGTCCAGGCTTTCCACAAAAGAAACATCCTTTAGTGTTTTCTTTAGGTTTCTTTTGTGCTAGACCCTTAGCAGCTTCATCTTTCTTTCTTTTCTTGTCCTTATCTTTTGAGGTAGTATCCAGATGAGCACTATTAAACTTCTCATGCTTCATCATTTCCTCTTCTTGCACACCATATGAAATGAGCTCATTGAGAGTCCATTTCTCCTTTTGGCAATTATAACTGACGTTGAATTGATCAAATTGTGCTGGAAGAGAATTCAATATTAAATGCACGAGTAAGTCCTCAAACAAATCGAGCTTTAGTGCCTTAAGTTTAGAAGCAATATAAGACATTTGCATGATGTACTCCCTTATATTTCTATTGCCTTGATACCTCATGGAAGTCAAGCTAACTAAAAGCGTGCTTGTTTCTGCCTTAACATTTTTGGCAAAGCATTTTTCAATCTCATCAAGGAAATCTTTAGCCAGAATTACCTCTTCAGATGTTGCACCTCGAAAGGCTTCCGGAATGCCACGCTTTATGATCATTAGACTCATACGGTTAGAGCGGTCCCACTTCTCAAAGTACCTTCTGGCTTCAGAAGAACTTTCATCTGTAAGAGGAGTGGGCTGCTCCGTCCTTAGCGCAAGATCTAGATCCATGCAGTCAAGAATGATTAACACATTCTCTTTCCAATCCTTGAAGTTGGTCCTATTAAACATGGGAATGTTATTTGTGTTTACAGATACAGTAGTAGCAGATGCAATAATTGTACAGAGAATTTAATCGAAATAAATAAACATGTTCACATCATAAACTAAATATATGACTTTCAAATTTAAACAATTATTGGATGCATCTCAAGATACCTAGTACAACATTAATATCAAGTCTTTGGACAGTAAAATTAATTGTAAGTGGTACTCTTGGTGTAGTGATCAAATATTGAAAATAACTCCAGTCAAACAATGAGTTTATCTTTGGATCAACTTATTAATCAAATGGAAACCTTACAATTTTCACATATTTATCAACACAAATGTATATACAATTTGGCCAAATATTAGCCTTCCTTTGGGCCAACCAATACTCGCATGAATTCACATACACAGAAACATCTTAACACTCTCAATAAGCTAATCAACACAAGAGAGTTCACTTTGGCGACATCTTGTTTCAATTAGTTCTTTTAAATGTTAGACAAACTTAACAAGTCATTAGATGCACCAAAAAATATCATTTAAAAATTTAAAAAATCAGTGCCTTTGTTACATCTTGATCCAATCAATATATATCATATCCAATCAATATATATATTATACCAAAAGAAATGTTAAAACCAAAACAATAATACCCAGTATTTCACGTAAGCAATGGCATGTTTAGGGCTATTTCTAATATACACCCTGCATAGCAGGGTGTATGATGCACCTTGTGCATCTCAACCGTTGATTGTGTTGAAAAACACATTAACGACTATTATTAACGACCTGTAACTTACTATACTATTCATCGTACTGTTCATTTGTACTGTTCACAGACTGTTCACGCAAAAATTCACTGTTCATGTCAAAAAATTCATTGTTCTTGCCAAAAAATTCACTGTTCATATCGAAAAATTTACTGCTCATACCAAAAAATTTATTGTTTATGCCGAAAAATTTACTGTTCACAACCCGGAGTTACTGTTCACACAGTTACTATTTTATTTTTAAGTTGCATAACTGTGTAAAAAATTATCGTTAAAATAATACCAGTTAAAACTGTACTAATCTTTATATTTTTTTATAAATAATTATGCATATTAAAAACTCTACAGATTTTATTGTGTATAAATATTACTAGTTAAAATCTGTAGAGTTTTCAGTATGCACAGTTATTTATGAAAAGATTGACTGATATAATTTTAACTGATTTTTTATGAAAAAATATAAAGATTGACTGATATAATTTTAACTGATATTATTTATAGAATTGTGTAATTTTAAAAAATGTGAACAATAATCAACTGGAGGTGGGTAGTGGTGGTAAATAGTAAATTTTTTTGCAGTGGTGGCTGTAAAAAAAATAGGTTGAAAAAAAAAAGATGCAACCTGTAAAAAAAAAAAAACCTACTACTGCAGGTAAAAGTTTGGGTGTATGATACACCCAAACTTAGGAAGGTGCATAGTAGCAACAGCCGCATGTTTAGATGATCAACTCTTCAATATATACTGGAATCCATTTGTTGATTTCACGTGCTTATGCATCGTAAAGTAAATTAATAGATTGGTGGATTCAAAAGTCAATATAAAGCAAAGCCTTTTGACAGATAACGATAAATCAATACATATTGCAATCAGATTGAAACTTTCAAATCGTAACAAATTGGCGTGAATCCCGTAATTAATGTCATATGATTAAATTCAGAAAACTTTAGAACCCTAATATAGCAAAATTTTCCCCAAAAGTTCAAAATCTGAAAATTCTCAAATAATCCAAAAAGGAGATGGCTCTCAATCTCTCATACCACTTGTTGATTTCAATTTTTGAAATATTCATATAGAGAAACATCAAATCTCAATATAGATCAAGCCCAAAAGATTTAACCATTCTACACTTAGATTCAAAGAGAAAGAAATAAGAGGAACACAAGAGCGGAAGCATACCTTGATCCATAGCAATTCTTCAAAGAGATATGGGGTTTTGAAGATCTTTCACTTAATACGTATTTTAGTGTGTTTTCTCTATAAAAAGGTTACATTGAGAAACTAAAGTGATACATTCAAATGGGGACCATAACCCCTTTTATAATAACTGACAATCATCAGTTATTATAATATTTCTTTTATTTCTAATTTAGTCCCACATCAAATTAGAAGTCTCCTAATGATATCTACACATAAAATTTCATAACAATTTAATACCCCTTAGTCCAACTTTAATCCTATTAGATCATAATTAATTTTAGACTATACTTTTAAGATAGTCATACAATATTATTAGATACATATGTGAGCTCACACGTGTTGAATATTTTCAACATGGGGAATATAAAATCATTGGTAATCCTAAGAATCAAAGTTTGTCTTGTAGTTGTGGAAAATTTGAGATCATGGGATTCTTGTGTTGTCATTCTTTGGAAGTCATTAATATGTGGGATTTGAAGAAATTACCAGATCAATACATTGCAAAGAGAGATAGAGAAGAGATACAAGGGACATTTTGTTCAAGACACTAATGTTATAAAAAAAACTTTGTTCCAAACTAGTTATATTGGCAACTCGAGCATCTGATTTTGAGGAAACTTACTTGTACATTAATCTTATGGTTGATAAATTGCACAAGAAAATAAATGCTTTTTCTAAGTTCCAAGATGATGATTTCAAGACTTTAAAGGCAAATATAATTGAAATCATTGAACAGTTTCATTCACTAGAGAAACTAATTGAAAATGTGAAGGGCTTGAAAAAGAAGGAAGGACAGAGAGGTAGAAAAAGAATGAAAAGTTGGATGGAAAAGCAGCCCTAAAGGAAGAAAAAGGCATCAGACACAAGACAATCTTCAAACAAGCAATCAGAGGTCATAAATCTTTATTTTTTTTCTACATTGAACTTATGTAATTGCTTGCTTACTTTTTAGTAACAACAAAATTTTTCAAGTTCTAATTTGAAATTGTTATCTTATTGACAAGAAAATGACCAGCCTCGAGTTGAATATGTTTTGAATAAGGTGAATGCATACTTCTCATTGATTTTTAAATTTTACAATTGATTTAAGATGCTCATAATACATGTATAAGTATTCATCTCTTTAGGGTGTTGAAGTTCTGAGTCAATGGCATGGATGATTCATGAAGAACTCACTTTTAACAATTCTTATGACTTTCAACAAGAAACAACTCTAGCTTATCAATTATCAAATGCTGGTAATGAAAATTAGGCTAGTACCTTTATTGAAATTTACATGGTTTACTAATGTATTACATTTTTATTTAGTAGTTATAAATTTTGATTATTCCTTTTATAATTTGCAGGTTGTAGTATAAAACAAGTAGAATAAATTGTGCTTTGTTGTTGGCTTTGAACGGATGATTCTTTTTCACACTAGCCTACAAAATATTAGAAATGTGATTCCCTTTCGTCGTTATCCTGGCAGAGCAAATATATGATCATTATTATTGATTTGCAAGTGACTATTACAATTTGTTCCAGAAGTAGTTGAGTTAAAAACAAAAATGTATTTTAAGAAGTATAATATAAAAATTAGTTTGATGGTAACTCTGTCCAGAGATGTGTGCTGGGTTACGCTTTCCTTGGCTACATACTTTTGAAAGAATACTAAGTTTTATAAATTTAATCAAATTATTGTTTCCAGTTTTGTATTGCATTTCGTTCAATTGTAGAGGTGTATTATTGATTTGTAGTGATTGATGTGGTAGGTCCATTCATGTGGTACACTAGCACACCAAATATGAGATTCAAGAATGAAAACCATTTTTGGTTTATGAATTGTTGCAGAATCCCTCTACTGATATCTATACACCAAATACGAGATTATTTGGAAGAAAATGAACTCATACTTCTCATTGATCAATCAATTGATGTTTATACAATATGATATTACTTTGGTTCTGTGAAAATCTTGTAACAAAAATACAATTAACAAAACTGTTAACTAAATCAATTACATACAGCAGCCAACTAGAATATGTAACAAGAAGCAGAAGTCATAAATATCTTTAGCTGCCCATAAACAGTCCCAAGTAGTGCCATCAATTGAGAAATGAACTCACGATGCCTTGGCCAAGCAGCTCTAGTAACCAAATTTCCATCAGTAAAGCAACTGTGAGATCAGGTTCCAACCATGTTGCTATTGGTAGGACCACATTAAGCTTCACGATCGAGAAAGCAGAACATTTCCCTCCCTGTCAATGCAAAATGACAAGTAGCCACTAATTGTGAGTTCTAAAAAGTCTAACATCTACTCATAACATTCCCATAGTCACACAAGAGGCTGTCAAGGCTTTAAAGAGAGGGGAAGAAATGATGAGTGAAATAGAGGCAGAGGAAAACGGTGATTCCCTGATGATCGCCAAGAAGAGTGAAGGGCAGGAAGGGAAAGCTTGGAGAGGGATTCCAGATTTTTTTCTTTTAATTTTTAATAACATAATTGTTTTTATTATCTTCTAAAGTGCAAGTTGCAGCAGGCGAATACACGGATGGAATGGAATAAGCATTTTCAAATTTCAAGTCTTTAGACTACACCAAACATGCTGATGGGAATAATTATTTTGAAGTCTTTTAGGATAATTATTTTGCTGCATTCATCTTCTCCAACGGCAACGAGCGTATATGCAAGAGTAATAAACATATTCTGTGTTGTATACATCTGTATTATCTTTTTTTTTTTTTTTAAAGTCATAGAATCAATAATTGAAATATATGCAAGAGGCCTAGCTAGAAATGCACTTACTAATAAAGAATGCCTTTGTAAACGGTGAACCATTAATTTGGGTGATCATTATTGTAAGCATAATTTCTCTTGCTCCATACCAAACATATTCTAAACGGATAGAATTGAAAAGTGTGTCAAAGTTTAGTGACAATAATATTTTACCTTCAAAGCCGATGATTTCATTCTGGAAGAGGAGTCCCTCGTCATCTCTTGGCTCTCCAATGGAAACGCGTTTGATGTGAGCAATCATGGGCCAGTACTCACCAGATTGAGGCTGACATTTTCGGCACAATTCAGGACAACCGTCTATGATCAAATCTTCAAGGGTAGTGAGGCGATGCATGTCACTTGGAAGATCAAGCAGTGCAGGACAGTTAACAATATGCAGCATCTTAAGATGAGTCATTGTTGTCAGCCACTCAGGAAGCGTCTGAAGGATAGGACAATGTAAAATCAACAAGGTCTGCAAAGTGTCTGCAGCTCCTTGAATCCATTGAGGCAATGTCAGTAGCTCTGGAAAATTGTCAAGATGCAGAACTTTCAGCCTCAATCTTTGGATTGGACTTTCATCGTTCATTAACAGTTTCGGACTCCCAGGGTGTGTGATTATTGGGCACTCATGGTTCAATGACAGATTTAGCATCTTACAGTCTATAACTAACAGAGCCTCTAATTTAGGGAGAATATAAAGGGGTAAGGACACTAGGCTCCCACAACATTGAACAGCCAGTTCTTCAAGGGACGCGAGTTGTACCTCTTTGAACAAAAACACCAAATTGTCACAATATTGAAAAACCAAAGTTTGAAGATTACTCAAGCTTGCAATTTCATTATGTGACAGAACATATTGTTTTGTGGTTATATACAGTTGTCGAAGGCTGATCAACTTTCCTAATCCTTTAGGCAATGTTTCAAGCTCCGTGCATCCTCGGAGTGACAGAACTTGCAAATTTTGGAGTTTGAGAATAGAATGCGGAAGTCTTCTGATTCTACAGTTGTTAGCGAGACTGAGAACTCTCAGATGCTCCAATTTAGCAATTGAATTAGGCAAAGTCTCAAATGAGGAATAACTTAAATCTAAAACCCGTAAGTATTTGTACCTTGATATCCATGTATCCAAAAGAGCTTCACTCTTAACACCCACTCCTTCGACGGGAAATAGTATAGTTCTCAAACTGCTGGACTTGGGGAACAAAGCATGGCCAAGTGAATCATTTTCAGTAATTGATAAATGCCTTACTTGCTCAGGTATATTCCGAGTATGGGAATCTACCACTAGAAACTCCTCTTTTGCAACATACAGTGCAAGATCATGCACCAAATCATGTACTTTGAAATAGTAAAAGTAGCCAAAGTCCTCAAAATCCTGGAGAAATGATCTTGAATGTAGCTCATCTATATATTGTCTTGCAATATTCTCTAGCTTTTGACTTTCATCCGAGGATTGAAGTAGTCCAAGTGCCACCCAAAGATTAGTGATTTGAACAGTCGTGAAGCCAAAATCTTTGGGATAAAGGGAAAAGTAAGCAAAGCAGTGCCTCAAATACGATGGCATTTCGTCATAGCTTAATTTAAGCGCAGGTAAAATGTCATCTCTCTTTTGTTTTAAATTCCATATCTCATGGTCTCTTACAAATTCCCACTTATCTAAATCAAATTTTGAGATCAGGGAACTTCCTAATGTCCTCACTGCCAGCGGAACCCCTCGGCATTTTTTCACAATTTTCTTTCCCGATCTCCACTAGATTTGGGTATTTCTTTTCTTGGCCTTCCTTAAATGCCCATTTGACAAACAAAGATAAACAATCCTCTAGAGAAAGACCTTCTAAAATATAAGAGGGAACAGTGCCCATCATTGAAGCAATTGATTTACTACGTGTAGTCACTAAGATTTTACTTCCTTGAGTGCTTACTTTTAGCAAATCTTTCAACTCAATCCATTTTGCACGATCATCATTCCATATATCATCTAAGACAAGTAAAAACTTTTGACCAGAAAGCTTATTTCTCATACACCTTTGTAGCTGCTCCATATCTAAGTTGTTAATGTTCTCTTGGTGAGCAAGAGCAATGGTTGGAGGAGCTGAAGCTGAAGCATAAGCAGAGTTTATGATTTTAATCACTATCTGTCTAATGTTAAAATCATCAGAGACACACACCCATATCTTCAATGGGAAAAGCTCATCTATCTTTTTATCATTGAACACCAATTTTGCAAGTGTAGTCTTCCCCAAGCCACCAATACCCACTATGGGAATAACAGAGAGATTTGTATCACCATCAGTGTGAGGTTGCATCAAAAGCTGGATAATTTCTTCCTTTTCATTGTCCCTTCCTAAAGCATCAACATGGGAATAAGTCATTTCTCTCCTTTGCACAACATGTGTGTGGTCAACGTCAATTCTCTCAAGACCAAACTTGGTCAAATCAGCTGCAACCTTATCCAACCTATGCCTAACATCTTTGATTTGATGAGCCATCCTAAGACGGAAAACAAGAGGATTAGACGATGAAAAGAAGTGGCCTACCTTCATCCTGGTGCTGCCAGAATCTTTGACAGCTTGCTTTCGCAAGGCTTGGCACTCAAATCCATCCAATACATTTTCAGCATCGGAGCAGACGTGTTGAATCTGTCTCAGCCATTCACGCAACCCATGCTTTTGCTCCTTCTTCTGCTCAGCATCAATGAGCACACCTTTGACAATTGACAAAGTGTCTTTGATCCCTTTCATATCGTCATACACACCATAGGCTAGAGAAGCTTCTTCAAAAGCAGTAGAACCAAGCTTCCTTAGTAGTGACTCTGTAATATCAAAGACAAATAATTCGGCCATCTTCATCGTGAAAGACCAGAAATGGAGCGGAAGATAATTTTGTGGTTCCTGTGGTTGTCACTCTAATTGTTTAGATAACAAAATCAACTCGCAGCTAATCTACCAAGTCAAATTTTACTTTTTCTTTTTTAATCTTTTTATTTCTTTTGTCTTCAAAGTCAATTTTTACTTGGGTTAAATTACTTTAATTTCACTGAATTATTAAATAAGTTTTTATAATTTAAAAAACTATAATTGTGTCTTTATAATGATACAATTGTGTCTCTATTATACGGATTTTTGTTAAATTATAAGAATTTGTTTGAAAACTCAAGTAAATTATAGGGGATTATTCAAATTTGCTATCTATCAAATATTCCTTATATTTATCTATGATTTTAAGTAGGATTTATTATTTGCCCTTTATCTAATATTCCTTTTGGCAACTCAATCTTTGTGGAAACGATATTTTTTATTATTTTATTATTTTTGTAATTTAGTATAATTGTCAAATTTCTTAACAAATTTTTTGCGCCGTTATCGAAAATTGAGTAATTTAGTCAATATCATTAATACTTAAGAAGATATTAATCTAGGCGTCATTTTATTTTCTTTTTAATCATTTTATTTTTTTATTTTTATGTTTTTAATAGGGTTTTTTTTTGTTTTATGTGAGCTACGGTTGATCCAAAAACCATTGTTACTTGATCTAAAAATTGAAAAGACAACAAGAAAGAATATAAAGGAGACTAAGGCAAAAAAAGAAAGCTAAGAAAAAAGCAATGGCTAATGGGTATAAATAGCTTGTTCGAAGAACTTTGGGTGAGTATTCTACACCTAGTATTACAAACTTTGGGCGAGTATTCTACACCTAGTATTCAAGGGAGCATGTTAAACACAATGATTCATCCTGTTGAAGCAAATAATTTTGAGCTCAAGCCAATCCTAACTCATCTTGTTCAATAAGAGCAATTCAGCAGAAATGATGATGAAGACCCTAATCTCCACATCTCCAACTTCATACACGCGTGTGAAAATATCAAGATTAATGGGGCTACTGAAGATGCTATCAGACTCAGGCTTTTCAGATTATGGGTGATCAAGGGTCGGGTTTAAGGGTAAAAAAAATTCAAACTAATTAGGTGAGGTCAGGTTAGGTTGGGTCGGTTTTTAGGAAAAAAATTTGAGTAACTCGAACCGAACCAACCCGATTAGAATCGGGTTAGTTCGGGTTGGGTAATCGGGTCAATCAGGTCGGTCGATTTCTCGGGTTGGGTAATCGGGTCGGTCGGGTTGTGCACCATAAGTGAGAAAGAATAAAATGAGGGCTTGAATTTAGGCAAAACTTTCTCGAGTTTTCGGGTCATCAGGTCGGATCACTGAACCCGTTACCCGAACTGATATCTGGACGATTTTATCGGGTTTGACCCGAATAAACCCGATTACCCGAACCAACCCGAATATATTTGATCGGGTCAGGTCAGGTTAGTTGCACCCCTATTTCAAATATTCTATAAGGGACAAGGCGAGGAATTAGTTGCAATCATTGCCTAATGAGAGCATCACCACTTAAACAAGTTTCTTACTCGATTCTTTCCCTCATCCAAGTACATGAAGATAAGGAGTGAGATCATACGTTTCTCGCAAAGGAGGCTGAATCCATATATGAGGCATGGGAAAGATATAAGGAGATGCTTAGGAAATGTCCAAAGCATGGGTTTGATGAGTTTCAACAAATGCAAATCTTCTACAACAACTTTAACCAGTCCACAAGGTATATGTTTGATGCATCAGCTGGAGCTTTTCTCAATACCAAAACTCCTGAAGAAGCCAAGCGATTGATTAAGACTATAGCGGCTAACGAGTACCAAATGCCCAATGGAAGGTCAGTAGTGAAGAGGGGAGTAATGGAATTAGACACTTTGGACATGATTCTTGCTTAAAACAAAACACTCTCTTAATAACTTTTAAGTGTAACACCTTGAAAATTCCTTATTTTCTACTATATATGCTTTTCATAATATTTGTGATTTTTATGAATTTTTTGGGTAACTTTGATTATTTTATCATATTTTTTTATTTACGTGTGCATTAAGCGAGGCCGGAAGAATAAAATATTTTTGCAAGGCCAGAAAACTTTGGACTATGGAAGCATACCGGGGGATTTTACTAAATCCGAGATCGGACACAGTTTACAAAATTTTTATTTTTTGAAATTTTATTTGACAGATAAAATTTGGGTATACTCTATTATCCATCGGACAATAAATACTGGCTTGATTAACTATGATTTTTATCCATTGGATAATAATTTGTAATAAAAATATAATAAATTATTTTCATCTAATCACTTTTATGATATCATCTAAGTAACATCACCCAATGACATCACATTTGACTTTTTGAGTAAAATGAGAAGTTTCTTGAGGAAGCTTTGGGAGAAGCTTGCAAGAGAAGCTTAGCTCCTTTCTCCTAGGAGGTGCAAGGCCAAGAGAGAGGGGAGAGGCTTCTTGGACAAGTTTTCCATTTCAATTTTCAATTCCTAACTTTTCTATCACTTTCTCTCTCATCACCCAAAGTTACACACTTTCTTCTCTTATTTTCTCTCCCTACCTCACGGCCGCCACCCAAACTCCACCATCTCATCTTCTAAAATTTTAACAAACCACATTTCTTGAATCTACATCCTTTCCTAAGACCATTTGGTGTGAAGTTCTTGGCTTGTTCATCACTTTTCAAGCATTACTTCAAGTTAGGGCTTGAAGATTCCTAAGGTAAATATTTCACCTTTCTTATTCTTCTTTCTTTTCTTCCTTTCAAGACCTTGATTTTGATTCTTATTCATTCTTTTCCAAATCTAAAAATGGTGATTCTTGGCTTGTCATTTTCGTTTTCAAGAATCCCTTTGAAAGTGGAGGTTTGCTTCAAAAAGTTCGTCAAGAAGTGGTTGGATATCTTATAAGGTAAGAGAGAGATTTCTCTTTTCAACCTTCCATGGTGGTGAGAGACGTTTTGTTATGTTGAGAGTGGAGAATTCATGTGAGGATTCTTCACTTGATTTGTGTTTGACTCTTAGTAATTCTTGTTGTCATTTTTGTCCTATATGATTTTGTGACTTAGTGTTATTCATGACCTTGGTGGAATATGAAATTCTTGATGGTTGTCGTATATTGGTTGCTTGAAATCTCTTGTGGAAGTTGAAAATTTTGAGACCCTAGTGTTTTAGAGAGCTCACGACCAAGAGGCCCAAATGAGGCATTCAAGATAAAATGTTAGGTTGATTTGAAACTTACGTGTTAGATGAGAAAGGAAGTAGATTGTGTTTGATGATAATAAGGGAGTGGCAAAATAAATATTTAGCCCCTTAATTAGAGAGAGATTTCGACCTTGAGAAGGAAAAATAGGTTAGGAAGAGAACTCAAAATAACTTAGAGTATTTTAAGGCTTTAGGGAGAAAAAGAAATGAATTTGTAAAATTAATGCAATGTAGTCTTCTTTTTAAGGCTTTTATGAGAAACGTGAGGAAATATCACCTAGAGGAACTTAACTAGGAGAATTTTAATTTAAAGTGAACTTTCATGTTAATTCTTAAAAGTTTTAAAAATAAGGACTTGTGAGAATGTTCCATAAAGTTAAGAATGACGATTCCTAAATTGGCACAATAGAAATGCTTTGTAACTATATGTAATAGCCTTGTGCTATCGGGCCGACGTACTGAACCCGAAAATATCAGTGTTTGACTGAAGCCTATTGTGGTTCTTTCGATGGAATCTATGTGTTTATGACTATTGCTTTATTCATGTCATGTGATCATACATTGTGAAAGTCGGAATGACTTGTTATTAAGGCTGGATGCCTAAGAGATGAATTACACCTTTATACGAGTGCGAATTGCGTAGTGTAATTCACTTGTGGTTGAACTTGGAGGCGTTGGGGTGCTGGTATCCCACATGTGGCCAGTAGGTAGCTCCACTGTGCCGTGGTGATTGTGCAATGCACCGACGATCTCGACCAGATACGATCCTATTCCCAATTCGGTTGAGAGCGCCTTGTATAAGTCATGTTGCGCATATTGATTATATTGATAAACACATGATTTAAGGCTAACGATATACAAACATGACTCCCCGATCATTCTCTCCGATGTTGGTTTTAGCTCCATGGAGTAGTTGTCAGTCCATTGTGTATCCACATAATCATCGAGCATTTTATTGTGGTCTATCTATACTGTGGAATTAATTGTTACTATACTGTGGATTTACCTGTTGATACATTATTGAGATATTTGTTGAGAAATATTATGACTGTAAATTGCTATGTCTGCACTATGTGACTCTATTGACGTTGTTGTTTCTTGCTGCCATGTTTGTAATGACGAAGAAAGTCTCATCTCTTTGTTTTGCTATTCTATTTGTTTCTGTTTTATGTGTTCCTGTCGATAAAGACTAAGGAAGGCAGAAGAACTTTGCAGTTTTTGTTGTTTTGCTTTTGGATGGTAGGGACTCTCTTGGTTATGTCAGAGTTCTTTTCCACGGAGGTTCAGACGCGTGGCTGATCGACTAGGGCATAGAAAAGATTAGATATGTAGGAGAATTGACTCTGTCTATTAGTAGGACTCGTGATGGGGGCCCTTTCTTCTCTCTTAGTGTTTTTGTGCATCTAGAGTTTTTCATGCCGATTAGGGAGCTATGGGGTGACTTGCATTACACCCTTGCGGAGGATCTAGACCTTGTGGTATCATCTGCTAAGACTCTTATCCACGAGCTTCTGCCACAGTTGAGAGGCTTAGTTGGGGAAGAATCTGGGGAAGAGGATCCCAGGGTTGATTCTGTTACCAAGTGGCTTCCAGTACTCAAGAGGGGGGTCAATTGAGTATAAAACTTTTTCACAAAACCTCTTTTTTTAATTAATATGAATATCAAAAGCTTAATAAATAAATGCACAGAAGGGATGAGAAGAAGAAAAGAAACAATAAAGAACAGTGAAAAATAAATGTGCAATAAAATAAATTGCATAAAAATAAAGAGATTAAGGAAAAGAGAAGCAGGCACAGTATTTATCCTGATTCGACCACTAACCCACTTGTGGTCTACATCCAGTCCTCGAAAGCCGAGATTTTTCACTAAGTATACAAGTTTCAATAGGTGCTTGCTACCGTTACAAAATAGAGCACTTTTTACACACAGGGACACTCTACCCTTGTGCTAAAGTCTCAGCCTACAGGGATACCTCACCCTTATACAAACCTTGAGGGATACCTCACCCTCGATACAGAATATCAGAAAATAAAGATGAAGAGAAACTCTCACTCAGAGTAAGTAATACAAATTGAAGTGCTAATAGAGCTCTCACAGAAATATCTCAAAATTTTTAAACAAGAAGAATGTAGAAAATAGTTTTCACAGAAACAGAGTAATCAAAAAATAGTTCAGAATTATGGGCTATGAAAAACTTGACCCAGGCTTGCTATTTATAGGGAAAACTAGGTTAATTAGCCATTGGGTATGATTAATAACAATTAACACAAATTAAAAAACTTGTCTGTTTCCATATGCGTAAACAAAAGCTCCGTGTTTATTCGAATAGAGCAAAGGCTTATTCGAATAACACTGTTTTTGAAAAACTCATTTGAGATGGGTTATTCGAATAACCAACCTGTTATTCGAATAACTCTGTTAAAACCAGAGTTTGTGAAAACGAATGGTTATTCGAATAAAGATTCAGCTATTCGAATAACGTGTTTAAAAGAAGTTCAGATAAAAAGAATCTATTCGAATAACGTATTAGTTATTCGAATAACTCATTTAAAACACAGTTCTGAAAAACCTTGGTTATTCGAATAAGAGAAGGTTTATTCGAATAGCCACTTACAAAGCAGTTGTCTGGAAAGCCTTGGTTATTCGAATAACAGGGTAGTTATTCGAATAACACCTTTTAGAGATCAAACCACGTGAGGATGTTTATTCGAATAGGCAAGGCCTTATTCGAATAACTCAGTTTCAAAAAAGGTTTCTAAAAGATGTTTTCAAGGATACTGAGTTTAAAAACAATTTTTCTCTTTTCTTTCAAAAACAAAGAGATATCAATGTGAGCTCCGTACAATAGATCCTAAGTCCTAATGCTAATCAAATATAAACTCGGACTTGGTCTATATATCATCTTCATTTATTCTTCCCGTTTGTTATCATCAAAACAAGTCTTCAAAGGTAAGCATCCAAACACATTCTCCCCCTTTTTGATGATGACAAACTATCAATAAGACTATCAATGAGAAAAGCGTTAGAGCATATAGTTGAAATTCACAAAAGGTATAAAAGCTTACTCCCCCTCTTTAATTATAAGAGGTAATGTATATCAGATATGTGCGTAGCTCCCCCTTTCAATTTGAATCCAATCCTATTTTAAATTTACCTGTCTTTTCTCAATTAAAGTCAAAATGATCAAATATTTCTCCCCATTTTGTCATGAGCAAAAAGGTGGGGTAAGTCTCATCAGATATCAAAGTGCATAACAGGAGACATACTCATATCAAAAGATCAACAAGAAACATTATTTATTCATTAATATAAAGAGTCAAATACACAAGCCAGAAAATAAAACAACATAAAGCCAAAAACAAACAGCCTAAGAACAAAAGATCCTAAAAGTAAGCATCCAGAGGTGGTGGTGAAGAAGCTGGTGCAGGAGCAGGTGAAGCAGATCGAAGTGCCACAACTTCACGTTCAACGCCTTCTATTCTGTCAAACAGAATAGAGAAAGTATGTTCCATGTTCGTTCTGTTGTCTTGCAATGTGGCCAAGATCTGTTCCAGAGTGATAGGAGCAGGAGCAGCAGGTACGTCAGCAGGAGCAGCAGGGGCAACAGCAAGAGCATCAGCAGGGTCAAGCTCATCCTCAGCAACCTCATCTGGGTACACCCAGCCTTCATCGGTTTAGATCATCTTCATCTTCCATAAGGTGTGGGCTCCAAAGACGTTGTGGTGCGTCAGAGCAATGGCCCACTCAGTCTCCAAGACCTAAGGATACTTGCTTAGCAATGTTGTGACAAGAATGCCATAAAGCAAGTCAGATTTCTCCTTGCCCTTGGCCCTCATCATGTGCCTCATGATGAACACAGGCCAGTTGACCTGATGGCCATTCTTCAGGAACCACAGCATGAAGACATCTTCCTCGCTGAGGTAGGCGTAGTTTCCACCGCGAGGAGCCAAGATGTGAGCATAGGCGTAATGCAGAAGCCTATCTTGGCTCTTCAGCATTCCACCCTTGAGACCCTTATCAAGCAAGGCTGTACCGGGTTTCAGTAGGTCCTCAACTGCTTGAAGTTTGTTGAAGTCTTCAAGGAAGGGCGTGTCACCATCTTCAACAAGGGTGTCGGAGAACTGCAGCCCGAACAAAGTTGACCAATCCAGTGGTGTGATCACGATGTTCTGATCACATACCTCAGAAAGAAGATTCTGGCCGTCGAAAGCCATATTACAGAAGAACATCTTCACCAAGGCTGGATAGATGGTGGCTCGGTGAGAGCAGAGCTGAATAACTCCCTGGTTTTGCAGCAGAGTCAGGAAGTCGAAGCCGCGGTGCTGCTGGAAGAAAGAGAGATCCAGGTACTTGGGTTGAACCAAGTTTCGCTCCCAGAAGTGCGAGATGAAGCATGCACGATGCTCTTCGTTGGAGGAGAGCCTTCTCAGATCAAGAGGGTTGGTGCCTGGAGCATTCTTCGTGCGAGGACGTTTGCTGGAGGAGGAAGCCATGGAGGTAAGGTGAGAGAGAGAGGAAAAGACGCAGAGGGTGAAAGGGTTGAGAGGAAGAAGTGAAGAGCAGAGAAGAGTAGAGAAGATGGAGGGTGAAAAGATTTGGGCGCACAGGTGGTTATTTAAAGAACCTCGTGTTTATTCGAATAAACTGAGGTTTATTCTAATAAACCTTGCAGAAAAGCTGAACAGACAGACGCGCAGGAAACTGAAGAGGTGGGGTTGCTAGGGTTTATTCGAATAGGAAGGGTTCTATTCGAATAAAACAACTGGGAAATCCAAGTGTTTTGGCAAGCTAACAGGTTTTATTCGAATAACTATTAGAGTTATTCGAATAGACTGAGGCCAATCAATCAGCACTGATAGAAACAGGTTCAGGTTATTCGAATAACCTGGGGTCTATTCGAATAGACAGAGACCAAGAACATAACCTGATAAAAACAGGACGCTGGTTATTCGAATAAAGAGGGATTTATTCGAATAAGCAGAGGGCAGAAAGAAACACTAATAAAGGAAGGCTTCTGATTATTCGAATAGGAAAGATGTTATTTGAATAAGCAGAGATGAAAAACACACAGGGTTAAGCAAAGGAATCAGTTTATTCGAATAAACTGAATTCTATTCGAATAAGGCTGATGTTCAACACACAATTTAACAAGCAAAGGAGGATTTTATTCGAATAACGCTTTGCTTATTCGAATAAAAACTCACACAGAAGCAATACGTATATGAAATTGAAGGCATATAATCATGATAATAAACAGCAATAAGTAAGCAATTTAAATATTTGATTGATCAATTATGTTCAATTCTCCTCGAATATAAAAGAATGCTTCTTTTGCTAAGGGTTTAGTAAAGATATCTGCAAGTTGCTTAGATGTTTCAACAAACTCAAGAATGCAGTCCCCTTTTTGTACATGATCTCTGATAAAGTGATGTCTTATCTCTATATGCTTTATTCTAGAATGCAGTATGGGATTCTTAGAGATATTTATTGCACTAGTGTTATCACATCTTATCGGGATGTGATCAAGCTGAAGACCGTAGTCTAAGAGCTGTTGCTTCATCCATAGGATTTGAGCGCAACAACTCCCGACTGCAACATATTCAGCCTCAGCGATAGACAAAGCCACACTATTCTGTTTCTTACTATGCCAAGAAACTAGAGAACTACCAAGCAAGTGGCATGTCCCACTAGTACTTTTTCTGTCTAATTTGTACCCAGCAAAATCAGAGTTAGAATAGTCTATTAGGCTACAAGAGGCACCCTTAGGGTACCACAAGCCCATTTGTGAAGTGCCTACTAGGTATTTCATTATACGTTTTACAGCACTTAAGTGAGATTCCTTAGGGTTTGCCTGATATCTAGCACACATGCATACACTAAACATAATATCTGGCCTACTAGCAGTAAGATAAAGGAGAGATCCAATCATACCTCTATATTTCGTTATTTCTACTGATTTACCTCCTTCATCTTTGTCCAAGTAGTAAGACGTGCCCATTGGAGTGGCCATGTGTTTAGCGTTTTCCATTTCGAATCTCTTGAGTAATTCCTTGCAGTATTTTGTTTGACTTATGAAGGTCCTTTCGTTCGTTTGTTTGATTTGAAGTCCGAGGAAGAAATTCAATTCTCCCATCATTGACATTTCAAATTCATTCTGCATTGACTTAGCAAAATCTTTGCAAAGGGATTCATTAGTAGCACCGAAGATAATATCATCCACATATACTTGTACAAGAAGAATGTTATGCTTTTTATTTTTAATAAAAAGAGTAGTATCGACTTTTCCTCTTGAAAAACCATTTTCCAAAAGAAACTTACTTAACATTTCATATCAAGCTCTAGGAGCTTGCTTTAAACCATATAAGGCTTTTTTAAGTTTAAAAACATGGTTGGGCAGTTCATGATTTTTAAAACCTGGAGGTTGTTCAACGTATACCTCCTCTTGAATAAAACCATTTAGAAAAGCACTCTTGACATCCATTTGATATAATTTGAAATCCATGATGCAACCCTAAGCAAGTAACATTCTAATAGCTTCTAATCTAGCTACAGGTGCATAGGTTTCTTCATAATCTATTCCTTCTTCTTGATTATACCATTTAGCAACCAATCTAGCTTTGTTTCTAGTTATTAACCTATTTTCATCAAGTTTGTTTCTAAAAACCCATTTAGTTCCAATTATGTGGTGATTATTAGGTCTAGGAACTAATTCCCAAACTTGATTTCTTTCAAACTGATTTAATTCCTCATGCATAGCTAAGATCCAATGTTCATCATCAAAAACTTCAATTAAATCCTTAGGTTCAATTTGAGAAACAAATGCTAGGTGATTACAAGTATTTCTAAGTGAGTTACGAGTACTTACACCTTTAGATACATCACCAATAATCTGATCAAGGGAGTAATATTTTGAAGTTCGCCATTCTTTGGGAAGTTCCAAAGCTTGCAAATCTTCTTGTCTTTGTTCATCCTCTTTCTCCTTGATTTCCTTTTCTTTACTGTCCAAATGTGTTTCCGCCAAGATTTCTGCAACGTCATCAACAACAAGATCCTTTCTCGATCCATTTTGGTCAGTTTCATCAAATGCAACATGTATAGATTCTTCAATAGTCATAGTTCTTTTATTGTAAATGCGAAAAGTTTTACTATGATTTGAGTAGCCAAGAAATATAGCTTCATCAGACTTAGCATCAAACTTGCCTAAATTATCTTTTCCATTGTTTAAAACAAAACATTTGCAACCAAAAACATGAAAGTGTGAGACATTTGGCTTTCTTCCTTTATACAACTCATATGGGTTTTCTTTAAAATAGGCCTTATAAGAGCCCGGTTCATTACATAACAAGTTGTACTTACAACATCCGCCCAAAAGTATTTAGGAAGAGCAGCCTCATTAAGCATAGTTCTCGCCATTTCTTCTAAAGAACGATTTTTCCTTTCTACAACTCCTTTTTGTTGCGAAGTTCTAGGGGCAGAGAAATTATGATTAATGCCATGTTCATCACAGTAATTTTTAAAAACATTGTTTTCAAATTCGCCACTGTGATCACTTCTTATAAAGGAGATTTGAAAACCTTTTTCATTTTGAATAACTTTGGCAAGTCTTTTAAAAGCTAGAAATGCATCGTTTTTATTTGCAAGAAATAAAGTCCATATAAACCTAGAAAAATCATCCACAATCACTAAAGCATAGTAATTTCCACCAAAGCTCATAGTTTTAGAAGGTCCAAAAAGATTCATGAACAAAAGTTGTAAAGGTCTAGAAGCTGAAACTATATTTTTTGCTTTAAAATAGACCTTTATTTGTTTACCCTTTTGACATGCATCACATAATTTATCTTTTATAAAATTAAGCTTGGGTAGATCAATTACTAGCTCTTTAGAGACCAACTTCTTTAAGTGATCCATGTGAATGTATGCAATTCTCCTATGCCATAGCCATGAATCATCATTCTTACTTAAAAGGCATTTCGCATCATTTGAAGATATATCATCAAGACTAATCATATAGATGTTGTTTACTCTATGACCAATGAATTTAACATGCTTGTCATTTTTATCTTCAATTATGCAACATTTTGAGTCAAATATAACTTTATTTCCTTTATCACATAATTGGCTAATACTAAGCAAGTTATGTTTCAAACCCTCAACAAGTAGCACATTTTCAATAGAGGTGTTGGGGTTCTTACCGACTTTGCCGATTCCAAGAATTTTACCCTTGTTGTTATTGCCATAAGTGACGTGTCCATGATTCTTGGGAATAAGCATGGTGAATTTTGAGTCGTCCCCGGTCATGTGCTTGGAGCAGCCGCTATCAAGATACCAATTTAAACTCCTGGCTTTCAAGCACACCTACAACACAAGTTTAGTTTTTAACTTTTGGTACCCAAACTTTCTTGGGTCCTTGTGTGTCAGTTTTGGATATAGTACCCTTGGGAACCCAAACCATTTTCGTTCTAACTTTTGTATTTATATTTTTCCTTGCATTACATGTTGAAGCACTATGTCCTTTTCTTACACAGTAAAAACATTTAATAAAAGGACTACTTGAAACATTAGAATGCACAAAGAAATTTTTATAAAGTTTTTGTTGATTTTTCGAGTTATAACCTATTCCAGCTTTTTGAAAAACCACTATTTGTCTTCCTAATAAAATATTTAAGTTATCCCTTCCAAATGTGAATTTAGAAAGAGTGTTCTTTAGATCTTCGTTTTCTTTTTCAAGTGTATGACATGAAGAACAAAATGACGAAGTAGAAGCATGTGAAGAATGATTTGTGCATGCATCAATGATTCCTAAAGTTTCGTTTTCAATTTTCAATTCTTCTATTTCTTTATTTAAAGCAATAATTTGATTTTCTAAAGAAGAAATTGTTTTCTTAGATGAAGAAATAATTTTTGTAAGTTTTAAAAATTCTTCATGTAGTTCCTCAAAAGCATCTTGTAACTCATCATAAGAGGGCAATAAAGTATTAGAACTTACCTCGTTTTCGCTTTCTTCTTCATCTCCTTTTTCTATGAGACATAGTTGAGCCTCTTCGCTATCTGAGCTTGTCAGTTGAGTTATGTCGTTTTCATCCCACGCTATGTAGGCTTTTCTTCCTTTTCTTTCTTTAAAGGGTTTCTTTTCAAACTTCTCCTTCTTCTTTTGATAAACAGGACACTCCATTTTCATGTGACCAGGTTTGCCACATTCATAGCAAGTTGGGGTTGATGAAGTTCCTTCGCCTTTGAAGTGAGTCTTTTTCGGAGGGAATGGAGGTCTTCTTTGCATTCCCTTTTTCCTGAGAAATTTACCAAACCTTTTAACCAACAAACTCAGATTTTCTTCACTTACCTCTATGTTCTCTGAACTTTCTTCATTTTCTTCATCATCATTGTCGAATGTTGATGAAGTGGCTTTGAGTGCTATCCCCTTTTTCTTTTTATCGTTTTCTTCGCTTTGGCTTAATCTGCTCAACTCCAACTCGTGCTCATGAAGTTTTCCAAAGAGGGTAGCTAAAGTCATTGTGGATAGATCCCTCGATTCAGATATTGCTGTCACTTTGGGTTGCCAAATCCTGCTAAGACATCTCAAAACTTTGTTAATCAAATCTTCATTAGAAAAGCTTTTGCCTAAAGATGCAAGATGATTAACTATGTGGGTGAACCTCTTTTGCATTTCCTGAATGCTTTCTCCTTGATTCATTCTGAATAATTCATATTCACGAGTTAGAGAATTTATTCTCGATCTCTTAACTTCACTAGGGTATACCCTCATGGGTAACTTGCAAAGTATCCCACATTTCTTTAGCAATTTTACAATTTGAAATTCTAAAAAACTCATCATATCCCAAAGCAGTAGTAATAATATTTTTGGCTTTTAAATTAAATTGAACTTTTCTTTTGTCTTCATCAGACCATTTATTTCGTGGTGTTTCAGTCCTTACACCATCGACCTCATGTGTGGGTATAAAAGCGCCGTTTTCGACAGGATCCCAAACATCTAGATCAATAGCTTCGATGAAGATTTTCATTCTTTCCTTCCAATATGCGTAACCATCCCCATTGAAAAAGGGTGGTCAGTTTATGGAGGATCCTTCTGAAAAACCATTTGAAGAAGCCATATACTCTTGAAGCTGCTAAACTCTTTATACAAGAGTCTAGCTCTGATACCACTTGTTACCAAGTGGCTTCCAGTACTCAAGAGGGGGGTGAATTGAGTATAAAACTTTTTCGCAAAACCTCTTTTTTTAATTAATACGAATATCAAAAGCTTAATAAATAAATACACAGAAGGGATGAGAAGAAGAAAAGAAACAATAAAGAACAGCGAAAAATAAATGTGCAATAAAATAAATTGCATAAAAATAAAGAGATTAGGGAAAAGAGAAGCAGACACAGTATTTATCCTGATTCGACCACTAACCCACTTGTGGTCTACGTCCAGTCCTTGAAAGCCGAGATTTTTCACTAAGTATACAAGCTTCAATAGGTGCTTGCTACCGTTACAAAATAGAGCACTTTTCACACACATGGACACTCTACCCTTGTGCTAAAGTCTCAGCCTGCAGGGATACCTCACCCTTATACAAACCATGAGGATACCTCACCCTCGATCTGAGAATATCAAAAAATAAAAATGAAGAGAAACTCTCACTCAGAGTAAGTAATACAAATTGAAGTGCTAATAGAGCTCTCACAGAAATATCTCAAAGTTTTTAAACAAGAAGAGCGTAGAAAATAGTTTCCACAAAAATAGAGTAATCAAAAAATAGTTCAGAATTATGGGCTATGAAAAACGTGACCCAGGCTTGCTATTTATAGGGAAAACTAGGTTAATTAGCCGTTGGGTATGATTAATAACAATTAACACGAATTAAAAAACTTGTCTGTTTCCATATACGTAAACAAAAGCTTTGTGTTTATTCGAATAGAGCAAAGGCTTATTCGAATAACACTGTTTCTGAAAAACTCATTTGAGATAGGTTATTCGAATAACCAACCTGTTATTCGAATAACTCTGTTAAAACTAGAGTTTGTGAAAACGAACGGTTATTCGAATAAAGACTCATCTATTCGAATAGCGTGTTTAAAAGAAGTTCAGATAAAAAGAATCTATTCGAATAACGTATTAGTTATTCGAATAACTCATTTAAAACACAGTTCTGAAAAACCTTGGTTATTCGAATAAGAGAAGGTTTATTCGAATAGCCACTTACAAAGCAGTTGTCTGGAAAGCCTTGGTTATTCGAATAACAGGGTAGTTATTCGAATAACACTTTTTAGAGATCAAACCACGTGAGGATGTTTATTCGAATAGGCAAGGCCTTATTCGAATAACTCAGTTTCAAAAAAGGTTTCTAAAAGATGTTTTCAAGGATACTGAGTTTAAAAACAATTTTTCTCTTTTCTTTCAAAAACAAAGAGATATCAATGTGAGCTCCGTACAATAGATCCTAAGTCCTAATGCTAATCAATTATAAACTCAGACTTGGTCTATATATCATCTTTATTTATTCTTCCCGTTTGTTATCATCAAAACAAGTCTTCAAAGGTAAGCATCCAAACACAGATTAGGGGGAAGACCCTGCTCCCTAGGTGTCTAGACTTGGGCCAGTTAGGTTTTGTTATCAGTTGGTAATATATATATATATATATATATATATATATATATCTTTTGGGTATGAACTTGTATATTTAACTTGTATATTTTGGGTGGATTGTAATCCATGCCACTGATGTATATATATTCTTTTGGTGTATAATATTTAATAACTATGTCTTGTGTTATTTATGTTTATTTAAAAAGTATGTGCCTTTGAGAAAACAAATTTGAAATCCGTATATTTTATATGTTATCCACGAAGAAGAAGTTGCAACTTTGAAACTCGTGCTTTGTAACGTTAAATTATTTTTATAACTTGGGTAAAAGGATTAGGGATGTTGGTCGAAAATGTGACACACAAAGGAAGGTGTTACATTAAGCCTACCAAGCCACTAGATCAAATGCAAGTAAGTGCAGTGAATTCTAATTCTCCACCTTTGGTATGTGATTTTTGTGGAGGTAATCATGTTAATGGTCATTGCAAAGCTAGTGGTTCAACGTCCCAAGAGGAGTTTAATTACATGGGGAAACCTTCAAGATGCCAATATAACCCATATTCCAACACTTACAATTTAGGATGGAGGAATCACCAAAATCTCTCATGCAACAATCAAAGAGTTTAATGGGTTTCAATTTACATAGTACCTTTGAGAGCTGGTATTATTTCAATTCTAACATGTTCACTTGGACTCAAGAGAGGGATTTGAATTACATTAGGATAATTCACTTTCAATAACAATACCAACTTGAATCAATTGAGGATAGTGAATATTGCTATTAATATGTGTAGTGAAACCCTTGTCCTAGATATTTAATTAATTAAATTTTCTCCTTACAAATCTTGTGCTTCTTAATTGTTATTTTAGTTTTGCTTGTTTAATTCGACTTTTAGAGCATGTTTGGTTCAGCTTTTATAGCTTTTTTTCCACCTTATAAGTTGTTGCTTTTAGAAGCAACATGTTTGGTAATTCAAAGCCAAAAAATAAACATCTTTTTTCACATGAAAAAAGTTGTTGAACAACAATATAAAATTTGAGCATTTTTTTAAAAAGTTGTTTGGATTATTCCCAATAATGATATATAAATATCATTTTGTCTTCAATTAAATAATTTTTTTAATTAATCAAATAATTATTTTAATTATTTTATACATATTTTGGTAATTTAATGTATAAAAATAATTCTTTTTTATATCATCCAAACTAAACAGATTAGCTTAAAATCGTTTTTCAGCTAACATATTCAAACATAAAACTTTTTTCTTATAATCGATTATAACAAAAAGCTTTTATACAATAATCAATTATTGAAATAATTTAGTTTTCACAGCTATCCCAAATACACACTTAGTCTAGTTAACTTGAATTTCTCGTCTAATTCTTTTCCCACAAAAATCATTCAGCTTGTTAATTAGTATTTAGGTGGTACAATAATCTATTTCAATCCTCATAGAAACGATACTCGACTCATTACCTTATTACTTATGACAACCCATACACTTGCGGTTTAGTCGATACAAGTTTTTGGCATTATTGTCAAGGATAAGTGACTTAATAACTTTAGGCATTTTATTTTTCTTTTAAGTTTATTTTACTTTTTTTTTTCTTTTTTGGTACTATGTATATGTAAGGAACGACCACATGGAAAGTACTTGGTGAGTTTGATGAAGAAGTATTGACCATGTTCAAAGCTAGAATCGATGCCTTGATAGAAAGAGTGGACAATTTTAATCCTCAAAGAAACTCACAATCCAATACATACAATCGTAATGGGAGAACTCACTCGAATTTCTCATGGAGCAATCAACAAGCGCAAGGACTCCAACCTTATACTAGATCATCACTGAGCTTCCAACAATAGGGTGCTAATGCTCCAATGCCATATCAATAATCACCCCAAAGTGGTGGGTCTATATAGGGCTTTTAATGGAAAACATTCTAACAACTCAAAGGCAACTGAAGCCTTTCAATAGCTATGTGAAAGAATAGAACAAACAAATGCAAGGCTTGACATGTTAGCCACCAATGCTATGATGCTAGAAGATCAAATTGCTCAACTTAAGAGTTCAAAACATGGTGGAAATCAAGAGAACGAGGAAGAGGTTGAGGATGAAATTGAGTCTAAATTATTAGATGCTTCACAACAACCAACTGTGGTATACTTTTCCTTGGAAGATAATAACTTTGAGGAGCTAGAGCAAATCATGATCACTCGACCTTTGCTTTTTGAGAGTGAGGCTCTTAAGATAGGAAAATTTCTTTTATAGATACAAGTGTATCTATAAAAGAATCGAGAGATGAAATCTAAATATCAAAATCACTAATAATTGAACCTAGGAGATTAGACCTAGAGATAGGCTAAAATCCTTTGAGAAACTAAGGATTATCAAAGAACTTAATATATTTCAATTAACGTGATACCTTAGAGAGCTGGTATTATTTTAATTCAAACACATTCACTTGAACTTGAGAGAGAGATTTGAATTACATTAAGATAATTCACCTTCAACAACAATACCAACTTTAATGGAGGAAAGCTAGTGAAGATTGCTATTAATAGGTGTAGTGAAACCTCAGTTCTAGTTATTTGATTAATTAAATTTTCTCCTTACAAATATCTCACTTGTTTGATTGCTTTTTTAATTTTGTTTGTTTAATTTGCCTTTTAGTATAGTTAACTTGAATTTCTTATTTAATTCTTTTCCCACAAAAAGCATTAGTCTAGTTAATTAAGATTTAGGAGATACAATGTTCTATTCTGATCTTCGTGGGAATGATACCTGACTCATTACCTTATTACATGTGATGACTCATGCACTTGCAGTTCATTTATACATTCTTCCTAAGGAGAAATTGAAAACACAAAGTAGAAACCCTAATGTGAAAGGCCAACCAATGAATTTTTTTTTTTAAAGAAATTAACCCAGCCCAACCCTCCATAACACACAGGTTAGAAAGAATGGGACAAATAGGTTGAGTTAAAAATATTGGTTGAACTATGCAACCCAACCAACAAAACAAAGTGGGCTAAACGAGTTGACCCAATGGGTGTGACTCGTTTTGGCAACTCTGCTCTGGCAGGGGTGGCCACTGGGGTTCCTTGTCGCCTCCCCCATGTTCAGCTCCTCCATTTGGTTGGCATTCCATCTCCCATAGGAGCATCTCTAGGTTATTTCGATGCTACAATCTCAAGTCAACCCCATTAGACTCTACTTGAATAACTCCATCCACGTCTGGTTCTGCATGATGTGGTGGTTTCTATCTAGTTCATCCTTGCTCATCAAAGCCTACTGGTATCTACATAGGCGACTTTTGGGACCTTTCATTTTTGCGTTAATTTGATTTAATTTGGTTTGATGTGATCTTGATTGAATTTGGGCCCTACTTGATCTTGGTTAAATTAGATTTGAGTTAGATTTGAATTGATTGCTGCAAGATTAGATTGTTATTGTCATTCATTTGCTTTGCTTAATTTTTAACAATTGTTCTTTCTGACTTATTTATTGGAGCTTTTTGGTGCAAGCATAGTAACATTGAGGACAATGCTAATTTTGAGTTTGGGGTGCATACTCTTTTCTTTGTTATTTTTTCCTCCATTTTTGTGATTTTTTTCTATAGATTAGTGTTATTGAGTTAGCTTAAGTATCTTCCCAAGTTTGAAACTTTTGTACGGAGATGCAAATAGTTTCAGCTAATAAAAAAAATAAAAATTTTGAAAAAAAAATAGATAAATAAAATCCCTTTGAAATTATGCAATTTGCATTGAAAGATAATTAAAATTGCTAATACGGGTGTGATTTGTCAATAGTTTAGAGAAGTTCAAATGGAAGAATATTTATGATTGTTATTTGTGTTAGCCTATGCATTATGTCAATTTTTGTTTATGATCAATAAACTTGTTTTATTAGATTTATGAGTTCTTGAGTTGGCATATGTGTACGAAGTGATTTGCTAGTTACCTCTCTAGTCTTTTGACAATTCTTCTACTTTTTACAAGGCGAAGTTCTAGGAAACATTAAGTTAAGGGGATTTGGGCAATTAAAGAAAGAAAAGGTAAAATATAGTTAGACCACCCAAGTGCATACAAGAAAACAAGTTTAGGGGTGGTGGATGTTGAAATGAAATAGAATGAATAGTTATGAGTATAGATTAGGCAAGGATAAGAGTTTATGTGTAGGTAAGGCACAAAGACATGAATTTGAATCCTTTAGTAATAGTTTGTGATGTGTTGTTAGGTGCATGGTCACAAATTCGAGCACTTGCCAAGTCTATGTCTCCATTGTCAGAAAAAACAATAATAATAATTAAATATATAATGAAAAGTGCTTAAAGAAATCCTATTGATCATGGGCGAAGTATGAACTTGAATTAATGGAGAATTGAGTATCAGTTTTGCCTATTTAAATTGGGGAGATGTTTAAGAATTACTAAGTATGCATGTGTTCTTTGAGAGAGTAAGTGAATTCATGGGACTTGTTTTGGAATGACGACTTGAATTGATAATTAGTATTTGAGTTGGACATGGATGCATGATTGAATGATTGAGTTGGACATGGATGCATGATTGAATGATTGACTATTTCAAGTTTTGAAGAGCCTTTGACATGTCAAACTTCTTGATTTTTTTCTTAAGAGTTCTATTGCAGTTGTAGTTATCTGAAAGGAAGTTTCTTCTTTAGTGCTTAATTTTCATTTATTTTTATTGTATGAGGACAAGCAATGGTTTAAGTTTGAGGGAACCTAATGTAATGCAAATTCGCACCTATATTTGGGTTTATTTATTAAGACTTTTCTTTAATTTTATTTGATTTTAGCAATTTTATTTAAATTTAGATAATTTTATCTTTCCTATCCATTTGATCTTTTATTTGAAGTTTTTAGGTGTTATCTAGAGGATTTTGGATTAAATTGAGAGATTTTGAAAATAAAGCTTTAAAGGGAATTTTATCTAAATCTTAAGTTTTAATTAAATTCAAATTGATGGAGAAATTCAAACTGATCCTAATTAGATTGCAATCCTTATCAAAAAAATCAAAGGAGTTAGAGACGTAGAAGGAAACAAGACTCCTAGAACTAATCTATAAATAAGAAGAGAAGACTAAAGGGAGAGCAGAGCTATCGGCGGAAAGCCGCCATAAAAGGGAGCTTGTGATTAAAGAAAAAAGATGGGTAGAGAGCCCCCAAGGAGAGACCTTTGACAAAGATTGTGAGTGGAATCAAGTAAAAGAAGCAATCTTACATAAATACGACATTGAACTTCATCTCGTTTATTCTTTTACCTTGCTTGAATTTATTCATGTTTTACCTTGTATCTTTGGATTCCATATTCGATTTAATGTTTATAGGAAGATAAATTAATATTTCTTTCTAAGATTACGAAAGTAACTCGTTTTTAGTATGTAATTAGATCTATTTGTTCTCTTGTTTAATGTAATTGTTTCTTGATTCAAATTTAGTGTTCTTAATGTTTGTTTTATGAATGGCCGCATAAATGCATAGATCTAAGATATTTGAGTGAAGAATCGAGAGATGAAATCTAAATAATGAAACCACTAATAATTGAACCTAGAAGATTGAATCTACAGATAGGCTAAAATCTTTTAAGGAACTAAGGATTATCAAAGAACTTAATGTATTTCAATTAATGTGGTACCTTTGAGAGCTAGTATTATTTTAATTCTAACATGTTCAATTGGACTCAGAGAGAAGGATTTGAATTACATTAAGATAGTTCACCTTCAATAATAATACCAAATTTAATCGAGTGCAAATAGTGAAGATTGCTATTAATAGGTGTAGTGAAACCTCAGTCCTAGTTATTTGATTAATTAAATCTTCTCCTTACAAATCTCTCACTTGTTTGATTGCTATTTTAATTTTGTTTGTTTAATTTGTCTTTTAGCATTTGCTAACTTGAATTTCTCATTTAATTCTTTTCTCACAAAATTCACTCATCTAGTTAATTAAGATTTAGGTGGTATAATGTTCTATTCCGATCTTCGTGGGAACGATACTTGACTCACTACTTTATTACATGTGACAACTTGTGTACATGTGATTCAGTCAATTTATTCCTCCTAAGGAGAAATTGAAAACACAAAGTATTACAGGGTTTACCAATGTATTACATTTTTATTACCTTTATTGAAATTTACATGGTTTACTAATGTATTACATTTTTATTTAGTAGTTATAAATTTTGATTATTCCTTTTATATTTTGCAGGTTGTAGTATAAAACAAGTAGAATAAATTGTGCTTTCTTGTTGGCTTTGAACCAGTGATTCTTTTTCCCACTGGCCTAGAAAATATTAGAGATGTGATTCCCTTTCGTCGTTATCCTGCCAGAGCAAATATATGATCATTATTATTGATTTGCAAGTGACTATTCCAATTTGTTCTAGAAGTAGTTGAGTTAAAAACAAAAATGTAGTTTGAGAAGTATAATATAAAAATTAGTTTGATGGTAACTCTGTCCAGAGATGTGTGCTGGGCTACACTTTCCTTGGCTACATCCTTTTGAAAGAATACTAAGTTTTATAAATTTAATCAAATTATTATTTCCAGTTTTGTATTGCATTTCGTTCAATTGTAGAGGTGTATTGTTGATTTGTAGTGATTGTTGTGGTAAGTCCATTCATATGGTACATTAGCACACTAAATATGAGATTCAAGAATGACAACCATTTTCGCTTTATGAATTGTTGCTGAATCCCTCTACTGATATCTATACATCAAATACGAGATTCAAATTTGGAAGAAAATGAACTCACTCTTCTCATCGATCAATCAATAGATCTTAGAAGTGCAAGGGATGCAAATAGATTTAGCTAATGATTCTAGTATAAGACCAAAAGCGACCCTTGAATTGATCAGTAAACAAGTAGGTGGCAAAGATGTGATCGAATTTACAAAGATCATAAGAACTACCTTTGTAGTAAGAGAGCGAAAGCTGGCATATGAGGAAGCTGGAAGCTTGCTAAGATACTTCCATGACCAATTATCTAATAATCCATCAATTCAATACGTTGTGCAATTAGATAATGAAGAACAAATCACAAATATTTTTTGGGCCGATATAAGAATAATTATTGATTATGCTATTTTTGGTGATGTCATAACCTTTGACACTACATATTGCACAAACAAAGAGTGTAGGCCACTTGGTGTTTTTGTTAGATTTAATCATCATTGAGAAATTGTAATTTTTGGGTTAACTCATCTATATGATGAGACATGTGAATCTTTTGTGTGGATATTTGAAACATTTTTAGCTGCACATAAGCAGAAGAATTCTAGAACAATTTTTACAGATCAAGACCCTACTATGGCAAAAGCTTTGGCAAAGGTAATACCAGAGACATCATGGATTGTGTGTTTGGCATATTATGCAAAATGGTATAGGGCACTTGGGGAATATGATGAAGGATAGTTCTTGCTTTTTGAAAGATTTTAAAGCTTGCATGTATGATTATGAAGATGAGTCAAAATTTAAGGAAGCTTGGGATTCTTTGCTCCACAAATTCAATGTTGAGACTAACACTTGGTTGCTAGGAATTTACGAAGTGAAAGAAAATGGGCTAATTGCTATATGAAAGGGGTTTACAGTGTAGGAATGTGAAGTACTCAATTTAGTGAGTTTCAATGGTGACATTAAAGATTATGTGAGATCAAGCTTGGAAATAATGCAATTTTTCAAACACTTTGAGTGAGTTGTAGATGATAAACGGTATGAAGAGCTAGAAGCTGAATACAATGAAAGGAAAAATCTTCCTCAACTTAGGATGGAGCACTCACCATTATTAAAGCAAGTTGGGCAACTTTACACTCCAAAAATATTTAATTTGTCTCTAAATGAGTATGATTGGAGTTCTACAACTTATATTATTCATCATAATGAGTCTCATGAGGTATGTGAATATGTAGTCGGCATTCTTGATATGGTTGGGGAATATAAAATCATTGGTAATCCCAAGAATCAAAGTTTGTCTTGTAGTTGTGGAAAATTTGAGATCGTGGGATTCTTGTGTTGTCATTCTTTGGAAGTCATTATTATCTGAGATTTGAAGAAATTACCGGATCAATACATTATAAGGAGATAGAGAAGAGATGCAAGGGACATTTTGTTCAAGACACTAATGTTATAAAAAACTTTGTTCCAAACTAGTTAAATTGGCAACTCAAGCATCTAATTTTGAGGAAACTTACTTGTACATTAATCTTATGGCTGATAAATTGCACGAGAAGATAGATGCTTTTTTTGAGTTCCAAGATGATGATTTCAAGACTTTAAAGGCAAATAGAATTGAAAGCATTGAACAATTTCATTCACTAGAGAAACTAATTGAAAATGTGAAGGGCTTGAAAAAGAAGGAAGGACAGAAAGGTAGAAAATTTGGATGGAAAAGTAGCCCAAAAGGAAGAAAAAGGCATCGGGCACAAGACAATCTTCAAACAAGCAATCAGAGGTCATAAATCTTTATTTTTTTTCTACATTGAACTTATGTAATTGCTTGCTTACTTTTTAGTAACAACAAAATTTTTCAAGTTCTAATTTGAAATTGTTATCTTATTGACAGGAAAATGACCAGCCTCGAGTTGAATATGTTTTGAATAAGGTGAATGCATATTTCTCATTAATTTTTAAATTTTACAATAGATTTAGGATACTCATAATACATATATAAGTATTCATCTTTTTAGGGTGTTGAAGTTGTGAGTCTGGCAAGGATGAGTCATGAAGAACTCACTTTTAACAATTCTTATGACTTTCAACAAGAAACAACTCTAGCTTATCAAGTATCAAATGCTGGTAATGAAAATCAGGCTAGTACCTTTATTGAAATTTACATGGTTTACTAATGTATTACATTTCTATTTAGTAATTATAAATTTTGATTATTCCTTTTATATTTTGCAGGTTGTAGTATAAAACAAGTAGAATAAATTGTGCTTTGTTGTTGGCTTTGAACGGATGATTCTTTTTTCCAATGGCCTTGAAAATATTAGAGATGTGATTCCCTTTCATCGTTATCCTGGCAGAACAAATATATGATCATTATTATTGATCTGCAAGTGACTATTATAATTTGTTCTAAAAGTAGTTGAGTTAAAAACAAAAATGTTGTTTGAGAAGTATAATATAAAAATTAGTTTGATGGTAACTCTGTCCAAAGATGTGTGTTGGGTTATGCTTTCCATGGCAACATCCTTTGGAAAGAATACTAAGTTTTATAAATTTAATCAAATTATTATTTCCAGTTTTGTATTACATTTCGTTCAATTGTAGAGATGTATTGTTGATTTGTAGTGATTGTTGTGGTAGGTCCATTCATATGGTACATTAGCACACTAAATATGAGATTCAAGAATGACAACCATTTTTGGTTTAAGAATTGTTGCAGAATCCCTCTAGTGATATCTATACACCAAATACGAGATTTAAATTTGGAAGAAAATGAACTCATACTTCTCATCGATCAATAAATTGATGTTTATACAATATGATATTTCTTTGGTTCTGTGAAAATCTTGTAACAAAAATACAATTAACAAAACTGTTAACTAAATCAATTACATACAGCAGCCAACTAGAATATGTAACAAGAAGCAGAAGTCATAAATATCTTTAGCTGCCCATAAACAGTCCCAAGTAGTGCCATCAATTGAGAAATGAACTCAAGATGCCTTGGCCAAGCAGCTCTAGTAACCAAATTTCCATCAGAAAACAATAGTCTATGAGATCAGGTTCCAACCATGCTGCTATTGATAGGAGGACCACATTAAGGTTCACGGTAGAGGTACCAGAACTTTTCCTTCCCTGTCAATGCAAAATGACAAGTAACCACTGATTGTGAGTTCTAAAAAGTCTAACATCTACTCATAGCATTCCCATAGTCACACAAGAAGCTGTCAAGGCTTTAAAGAGAGGGGAAGAAATGATGAGTGAAATAGAGGCAGAGGAAAACAGTGATTCCCTGATATCGCAAAGGATAATGAAGGGCAGGAAGGGAAAGCTTGGAGAGGGATTCCAGATTTTTTTTTCTTTTCATTTTAAATAACATCATTGTTTTTTTTTTCAAATCTAACATGGATTTATTAAATGAGATGGATGCATCTGAACCATCCAATTTTTTTTAAGGATTAAGATATGTGCACTTTATTGTCTTAAGTGCAAGTTGCAGCAGGCGAATAAGCGGATGGAATGGAATAAGCATTTTCAAATTTCAAGTCTTCAGACTATACCAAACATGCTGATAGGAACAATTATTTTCAAGTCTTTTAGGATAATTATTTTGCTGCATTCATCTTCTCCAACTGCAACGCGGGTATATGCAAGAGTAATAAACATATTCTGTGTTGTGTACATCTGTATTATCTTTAAAAAAAAAAAATCAGTCATAGAATCAATAATTGAAATATATGCATATGGCCTAGCTAGAAATGCACTTACTAATAAAGAATGCCATTGTAAACGGTGAACCATTAATTTGGGTGATTATTATGGTAAGCATAATTTCTCTTGCTCCATACCAAACATATTCTAAACCTGTAAACCTCTATTTTAGTCCTTAAAATTGTATGTACTGGTTACATTAATCTTTGATTTTATGAATCAGTCATATTAGTCCCTGAAACTGTAATTTGTCAGTCAAATTAGTCCTTATGAGAGGACTAATATGAACAGTAATAATGACCAATTTGATGGACAAATTACAGTTTCAAGAATTAATATAACTGATTCTTAAAGTTAGAGATGAATATGACCACTACATATAATTTCAGTCACTAAAATGAGAGTTTAATCTATTCTAAACAGATAGAATTGAAAAGTGTGTCAAAGTTGAGTGACAAAATAATATTTTACCTTCAAAACCGACAATTTCATTCGGGAAGAGGAGTCCCTCGTCATCTCTTGGCTTTCCAATAGAAACGCGTTTGATGTGAGCAATCATGGGCCAGTATTCACCAGATTGAGGCTGACATTTTCGGCACAACTCAGGACAACCGTTTATGATCAAATATTCAAGGGCAGTGAGGCGATGCATGTCACTTGGAAGATCAAGCAGTGCAGGACAGTTAAAAATATGCAGCATCTTAAGATGAGTCATTGTTGTCAGCCACTCAGGAAGCGTCTGAAGGATAGGACAATTTAAAATCAACAAGGTCTGCAAAGTGTCTGCAGCTCCTTGAATCCATCGAGGCAATGTCAGTAGCTTTGGAAAATTGTCAAGAAGCAGAAATTTCAGGCTCAATCTTTGGATTGGACTTTCATCGTTCATTAACAGTTTCGGACTCCCAGGGTGTATGAATCGTGTGATTATTGGGCACTCATCGTTCAATGACAGATTTAGCATCTTACAGTCTATAACAAACAGAAACTCTAATTTAGGGAGAATATAATGGGGTAAGGACTCCAGGCTCCCACAACATTGAACAACCAGTGCTTCAAGGGACGTGAGTTGTACCTCTTTGAACAAAAACACCAAATTGTCACAATATTCAAAAGTCAAAGTTTGAAGATTACTCAAGCTTGCAATTTCATTATGTGACAGAACATATTGTTTTGTGGTTATATACAGTTGTCGAAGGCTGATCAACTTTCCTAATCCTTTAGGCAATGTTACAAGCTCCGTGCATCCTCGGAGTGACAGAAATTGCAAATTTTGGAGTTTGAGAATAGAATGCGGAAGTCTTCTGATTCTACAGTTGTTAGCGAGACTGAGAGCTCTCAGATGCTCCAATTTAGCAATTGAATTAGGCAAAGTCTCAAATGAAGAATCACTTAAATCTAAAACCCGTAAGTATTTGTACCTTGATATCCATGTATCCAAAAGAGCTTCACTCTTAACACCCACTCCTTCGACGGGAAATAGTATGGTTCTCAAACTGCTGGACTTGGGGAACAAAGCATGGCCAAGTGAATCATTTTCAGTAAATGATAAATGCCTTACTTGCTCAGGTATATTCCGAGTATGGGAATCTACCACTAGAAACTCCTCTTTTGCAACATACAGGGCAAGATCATGCACCAAATCATGTACTTTGAAATAGTAAAAGTGGCCACCAAAGTCCTCAAAATCCTGAAGAAATGATCTTGAATGTAGCTCATCTATATATTGTCTTGCAATATTCTCTAGCTTTTGACTTTCATCCGAGGAGTGAAGTAGTCCAAGTGCCACCCAAAGATTAGTGATTTGAGTAGTCGTGAAGCCAAAATCTTTGGGATAAAGAGAAAAGTAAGCAAAGCAGTGCCTCAAATAGGATGGCATTTCGTCATAGCTTAATTTAAGCGCCGGTAAAATGTCATCTCTCTTTTGTTTTAAATTCCATATCTCATGGTCTCTTACAAATTCCCACTTATCTAAATCAAATTTTGAGAACAGGGAACTTCCTAATGTCCTCACTGCCAGCGGAACCCCTCGGCATTTTTTCACAATTTCTTTCCCGATCTCCACTAGATTTGGGTATTTCTTTTCTTGGCCTTCCTTAAATGCCCATTTGACAAACAAAGATAAACAATCATCTAGAGAAAGACCTTTTAAAATATATGAGGGAACAGTGCCCATCATTGAAGCAATTGAGTTACTACGTGTAGTCACTAAGATTTTACTTCCTTGCGTGCTTACTTTTAGCAAATCTTTCAACTCAATCCATTTTGCACGATCATCATTCCATATATCATCTAAGACAAGTAAAAACTTTTGACCAGAAAGCTTATTTCTCATACACCTTTGTAGCTGCTCCATATCTAAGTTGTTAATGTTCTCTTGGTGAGCAAGAGCAATGGTTGGAGGAGCTGAAGCTGAAGCATAAGCAGAGTTTATGATTTTAATCACTATCTGCCTAATGTTAAAATCATCAGAGACACACACCCACATCTTCAATGGGAAAAGCTCATCTATCTTTTTATCATTGAACACCAATTTTGCAAGTGTAGTCTTCCCCAAGCCACCAATACCTACTATGGGAATAACAGAGAGATTTGTATCACCATAAGTGTGAGGTTGCATCAAAAGCTGGATAATTTTTTCCTTATCATTGTCCCTTCCGATCACATCTAAAGCATCAACATGGGAATAAGTCATTTCTCTCCTTTGCACAACATGTGTGTGGTCAACGTCAATTCTCTCAAGACCAAACTTGGTCAAATCAGCTGCAACCTTATCCAACCTATGCCTAACATCTTTGATTTGATGACCCATCCTAAGACGGAAAACAAGAGGATTAGACGATGAAAAGAAGTGGCTTACCTTCATCCTGGTGCTGCCAGAATCTTTGACAGCTTGCTTTCGCAAGGCTTGGCACTCAAATCCATCCAATACATCTTCAGCATCGGAGCAGACGTGTTGAATCTGTCTCAGCCATTCACGCAACCCATGCTTTTGCTCCTTCTTCTGCTCAGCATCAATGAGCACACCTTTGACAATTGACAAAGTGTCTTTGATCCCTTTCATATCGTCATACACACCATAGGCTAGAGAAGCTTCTTCAAAAGCACGAGAACCAAGCTTCCATAGTAGTGACTCTGTAATATCAAAGACAAATGATTCGGCCATCTTCATCGTGAAAGACCAGAAATGGAGCGGAAGATAATTTTGTGGTTCCTGTGATTGTGGCTCTATAATTGTTTAGATAACAAAATCAACTCGTAGCTAATCTACCAAGTCAAATTTTACTTCTTCTTTTTTATCTTTTTATTTCTTTTGTCTTCAAAGTCAATTTTTACTTAGGTTAAATTACTTTAATTTCACTGAATTATTAAGTAAGTTTTTATAATTTAAAAAATTATAATTGTGTCTTTATAATGATACAATTGTGTCTCTATTATACGGATTTTTGCTAAATTATAAGAATTTATTTGAAAACTCAAGTAAATTATAGGGGACTATTCAAATTTGCTATCTATCAAATATTCCTTATGTTTATCTAAGATTTTAAATAGGATTTATTTTTTGCACTTTATCTACTATTCTTTTTGGCAACTCAATCTTTGTCGAAACGATATTTTTTTATTATTTTATTATTTCTGTGATTTGGTACAATTGTCAAATTTCTCAATAAATTTTTGACACCGTTATTAAAAATTGAGTAATTTAGTCAATATCATTAATATCTAAAAAGATATTAATTTAGGCTTCATTTTATTTTTCTTTTTAATCATTTTCTATTTTTATTTTTATGTGAGCTACGGTTGATCCAAAAACCATTGCTACTTGATCCAGAAATTGAAAAGACAACAAGAAAGAATATAAGGAGACTAAGGCAAAAAAAGAAAGCTAAGAAAAAAGCTATGGCTAATGGGTATAAATAGGGGTATAAGTGGGTGGTTTGGTTTAGTTTTTAAGAAAAAATAAATTCGAACTAATTAAAATTAATTAGTTTGGTTTGGTTCGATTTTTGTATTTTTTGATAGCCAAATCCGAATTAAACCGAACTGAATATCTTTGGATTGGTTTAGTTCGGGTGATCAGGTTGGCCTTTTTTTAATATAAAAATTAACTAAATAATTAGTTTTTCATAACAAAAAAAATACATAATAAATCTATGAAAAAAAATTTAGAAATAAAATCAAACTTATTGATTTTAACACTAATAATTATTTTATGTTTGAATATATATTAAAAGGTTTATAAAGAGAAAACAAAGAAACATATTGATATTTGTATTAAGAAATTATATTTGAATAAATTAAAAAAAATTTCATGAGATATTTAACTTGGCAAGTTGTATACTACTACTATTCAATTAAGAGAAAGTTGTGAGACTACTAACTTGGAGATATATATGTAACCAATTGAACCTCTAAGGCCATGAGTGGAGCTAATGGAGACTTGATTAGTTGAACTTTGAATCAGTAACTTAGCGAATCTAAAGTCTCCAACATTTGCAATCATATTTTCATCCAAGAAAATGTTGTTAAGCTTCAAATCACAATGCACAATAGGAACTTCACTATCATTGTGTAGGTAATCTAATACACAAGCAGCATCAATATCTATATTCAATCTCTCCATAAGGTTCAACTCATTTTCATTTGCATGCGTTTTCTTCCCCTTAATCTAATCTTCCAAGCTTCCATTACGTAAGTACTCATAAACTAATGCCAGAAATTCATTATTTTAAAGTCAATACTAGAGTATTTAAAATCAATTCATCGTTTTCAAACTTCTAAGTTTAGATGATGTTGTTGCTGTTACTTTTACTTTTATGTTCTTTATGTATAGTAGCAAACAAATTGTCAGACATAGTATCAGTGTTACAACTGTGGCTATGATGATGTAATGTCTGACATGCCTTCTTCCATGGCCATGAGGCTCACATACAAAATACAAGTAAAGTTTTTTATTGCCTTCTAAATAGACAACAGAAAGATTTTAAAAAACACCACCATTAGAAATGGTTCCTTCTAAATCATTATAAGAGAGGTTCAAAAGCTGAATGACATGTAGATTTTGAAGTTCAATAAGAATGGATCTAGAGAGTTAGTTGAAGGAAAGATCCAAAGTTTTCAAGCCTCTCACCTCTCCAAGAGTTTTTGGAATAACACTTGATAACATATTCCTAGCATAACTGAATATTTTGGCAGATGAGTTTTTTAGTCTTTTGTGTTGAACGAAAACGACGTTTTAGAAGTTGAAAACTGAGAAAGTATTACAAAAAATCAAAAAAATAAGTAATAGCCAAAAAATGTTGTAGCATAAATATTTTTTAAAAATAAAATATATAAATATATGGTTTGATTTGGTTCGGTTTTGAAATTTTAAATCCGAGAACCGAACCAATTAAGCTTTAATTGGTTTAGATTTTATCTGAACCAATCAATATATCCAAACCAAACCGAACAAATTAATTGGTTTGATTTAGATTGATCGGATTGGTTGATTATCCGAACCAATTTACACCCTTAGGTATAAACAGCTTGTTCGTAGATATTTGGGCGAGTATTCTACACCTAGTATTCAAGGGAGCATGTCAAACACAATGATTCATCCTGTTGAAGCAAACAATTTTAAGCTCAAGTCAGCCCTAACTCATCTTGTTCAACAAGAGCAATTCAGCAGAAATGATGATGAAGACCCTAATCTCCACATCTCCAACTTCATACACATGTGTGAAAATATCAAGATTAATAGGGCTACTAAAGATGCTATTAGACTCAGACTTTTCATATTAAGGGTAATCACGGGTCGGGACGGGTCAAGTCCGGTTTAGGGGTAAAAAAAATCCAAACTAATTAAGTGAGGTCGAGTTGGGTTGGGTCAGTTTTTGAGAAAAAAATTTGAGTAACTCGAATCGAATCAACCCAATTAGAATCGGGTTGGTTCGGATTGGGTAATCGGGTCGGTCGAGCTGGTCAGGTTCGCGGGTTGGGTAATCGGGTTTCACGGGTTGGGTAATCAGGTTGGTCGGGTTGTGCACCCTAAGTGAAAAAGAATAAAATGAGGGCTTGAATTTAGGCAAAATGACGTCATCGGGTCATCGGGTCAGGTCATCGGGTCACTGAACCCGTTACCTGAACCGATATCTGGACGATTTTATCGGGTTTGACCCGAATAGACCCGATTACCCGAACTAACCCGAATATATTTGCTAAGGTCGGGTCGGGTTATTCGGGTTCACGGGTCAGGTTGTGCACCCTTATTTCAGATATTCTGTAAGGGACAAGGTGAGGAATTAATTGCAATCACTGCCTAATGAGAGCATCACCACTTAGAATGATTTAGCTAACAAGTTTCTTACTCGATTCTTTCCCTCATCCAAGTACATGAAGATAAGGAGTGAGATCATATGTTTCTCGCAAAGGAGGTTGAATCCATATATGAGGCATGGGAAAGATATAAGGAGATGCTGAGGAAATGTCCAAATCATGGGTTTGATGAGTTTCAACAAATGCAAATCTTCTACAGCATTTTAACCAGTCCACAAGGTATATGTTTGATGCATCAGCTGGAGCTTTTCTTAATACCAAAACTCCTGAAGAAGCCAAGCAATTGATTAAGACTATAACGGCTAACGAGTACCAATTGTCCAATGGAAGGTCAGTGTGAAGAGGGGAGTAATGGAATTGGACACTTTGGATGTGATTCTTGCATAAAACAAAACACTCTCTCAACAACTTTTAAGTGTAATACCTCAGAAATTCCTCGTTTTCTATTATATATATATATATATATTTTTTATAATATCTATGATTTTTGTGAATTTTTTTTGTGACTGTGATTATTTTATTATATTTCTTGATTTGTATGCGCGTTAAGTTGGATCGGAAGAATAAAATATTTTTCCAAGGCCGAAAAACTTTAGACTGTGGAAGCATACCAGGGGATCTTACTAAACCCGAGGTCAGACACAGTTTACGAAGTTTTTATTTTTTGAGATTTTATCTGACATATAAAATTTGGGTACACTCTATTATCTATCGGACAATAGATACCAACTTGATTAATTGTGACTTTTATCCATTGAATAATAGTTTGTAATAAAAATTTAGTAAATTATTTCTATCTAGTTACTTTTATTATATCATCTAAGTAACATCACCCAATGACATCACATTTGACTTTTTCGATAAAAGGAGAAGCTTCTTGAGGAAGCTTTGGGAGAAGCTTGGCTCTTTTCTCCTAGGAGGTGCATGGCCAAGAAAGAGAGGAGAGGCTTCTTGGACAAGTTTTCCATTTCAATTTTCAATTCCTAACTTTTCTATCACTTTCTCTCTCATCACCAAAAGTTACACACTTTCTTCTCTCATTTTCTCTTATCTTTTCTTCTCTCATTTTCTCTCCCTACCTCACGACCATCGCCCAAACTCCACCATCTCATCTTCTAAAATTTTAACAAACCATATTTCTTGAATCTACATCCTTTCCGAAGACCATATGGTGTGAAGTTCTTGGTTTGTTCATCATTTTTCAAGCATTACTTTAAGTTAGGGCTTGAAGATTCCTAAGGTAAAGTTTTCACCTTTCTCATTCTTCTTTCTTTTCTTCCTTTCAAGACATTGATTTTGATTCTTAGTCATTCTTTTCCAAATCTAAAAATGGTGATTCTTGGCTTGTCATTTTCGTTTTCAAGAATCCCTTTGAAAGTGGAGATTTGCTTCAAAAAGTTCTTCAAGAAGTGGTTGGATATCTTCTAAGGTAAGAGGGAGATTTCTCTTGTCAACCTTCCATGGTGGTGAGGGACGTTTTGTTATGTTGAGAGTGGAGAATCCATGTGAGGATTCTTCACTTGATTTGTGTTTGACTCTTAGTAATTCTTGTTGTCATTTTTGTCCTATATGATTTTGTGACTTGGTGTTATTCATGACCTTGGTGGAATATGAAATTCTTGATGGTTGTCGTATATTGGTTGCTTGAAATCTCTTGTGGAAGTTGAAAATTTTGAGACCCTAGTGTCTTATAGAGCTCACAGCCAAGAGGCCCAAATGAGGTAATCAAGATAAAATGTTAAGTTGATTTGAAACCTAGGTGTTAGATGAGAAAGGAAGTAGATTGTGTTTGATGATAATAAGGGAGTGGCAAAATAAAAATTTAGCCCCTTAATTAGAGAGAGATTTCAGCCTTGAGAGGGAAAAATAGGTTAGGAAGAGAACTCATAATAACTTAGAGTATTTTAAGGCTTTATGGAGAAAAAGAAATGAATTTGTAAAATTAATACAATGTAGTCTTCTTTTTAAGGCTTTTGTGAGAAACGTGAGGAAATATCACCTAGAGGAACTTAACTAGAAGAATTTTAATTTAAAGTGAACTTTCATGTTAATTCTTAAAAGTTTTAAAAAGAAGGACTTGTGAGAATGTTCCATGAAGTTGAGAATGATGATTCCTAAATTGGCACAATGGAAGTGCTTTGTAACTATATGTAATAGCCTTGTGCTATCGGGCCGACATACTGGACCTGGAAATGTCAATGTTTGACTAAAGCCTATTGTGGCTCTTTCGATGGAATCTATGTGTTTATGACTATTGCTTTATTCATGTCATGTGTTCATGCATTGTGAAAGTCAAAATGACTTGTTGTTAAGGCTGGATGCCTAGGAGATGAATTACACCTTTGTGCGGGTACGAATTGCATAGTGTAGTTCATTTATAGTTGAACTTGGAGGCGTCGGTGCGTGGGTATCCCACATGTGGCCAGTAGGTAGCTCCACTAGGCCGTGGTGACTGTGTAACACACCGACGATCTCAACCAGGCATTATCCTATTCCCGATCAGGTTGAGAGTGTCTTGTATAAGTTATGTTGTGCATATTGATTATATTGAGAAGCACATGATTTGAGGCTAACGATATACAGACATGACTCCTCGATCATTCTCTCTGATGTTGGTTTTAGCTTCATGGAGTAGTTGTCAATCCATTGTGCATCCACATAATCATCGAGTTTTTATTGTGGTCTATCTATACTGTGGAATTAATTGTTACTATATTGTGGATTTGTCCGTTGATACATTATTGAGATATTTATTGAGAAATATTATGACTGTAAATTACTATGTCTGCACTCTGTGACTCTATTGATGTTGTTGTTTCTTGCTGCCATGTTGGTAACAACGTAGAGAGTCTCATGTTATTCTATTTATTTTTGTTTTATGTGTTCCTATAGATAAAGACTAAGGAAGGCAGAAGAATTTTTTAGTTTTTGTTGTTTTGCTTTTGGATGGCTGCTCGTAGGGACTCTCTTGGTTATGTCAGAGTTCTTTTCCACAGAGGTTCAGACGCTTGGCGGATCGACTGGGGCATAGAAAGGATTAGATATATAGGAGAATTGACTCTGTCTATTAGTAGGGCCCGTGATGAGGACCCTTTCTTCTCCCTTAGTGTTTTTGTGCATCTAGAGTTTTTCATGCCGATTAGGGAGCTATGGGGTGACTTGCATTACACCCTTACGAAGGATCCAGACCCTGTGGTATTATCCGCTATGACTCCTATCCGCGAGCTTCTACCACAGTTGAGAGGCTTGGTTGGGGAAGAGTCTGAGGAGGAGGATTGATGCACACTTTTTAGTTATTGCATTTACAAACCCAAGTGCAGGTTGTCTCAAGTAATAAATTTCTCGGTGAGTCCGAGGTCGATCCACAGGGAATTGATGAAGATTAATTATGGTAAGGTAAATATTTTGTTATTACGGTAAAAATTATTTACTTTAGTAAAATGATTCACTCTTGGTAAATAAAATAAAAGTAAGATTAATTCCTTTTATAACTCAATTAGAATCCTCGCAACATGGAGGTTCCAATCGGAAAATACAACGTTAAAAGTCTATTAAAATAATAAACATAATTATATTATGTTTCCTTTAATCATTTATTAATATCATCACTCATAAATGGGATCAAGCATTCACTGTGCCAATATTTTGTCTACAATAAATCAAGATCTCCACATTACAAGGAGAGTTTCTAACACCACCACTTGTAAATGGGTTAAAGCATTCATTGTGTCAATCTCTTGTCTATAACAAATCAAGAACTCCAATTTACAAGGAGAGTTTCTAAATTGATTGGAAACAAAATACAATACGAAATAAAATAATATACGTGATTATATTATAATTTCTTTAATTATTACCACCACTTGTAAATAGGTTAAAGCATTTACTGTGCCAATATTTTGTCTACAATAAATCAAGAACTCCTATTTACAAGGGTAATTTCTAAATTATGAGAAACAAAATATAACATGCATAATAACTACTTAAAAATATAAATCATTAAAGCACAAGAGAGGAATAAATCTAACCTTATTTTATTACCAAGAGCTTCACACTTTGACCCAAGTAGATTAAAACTTATTTACACATAAACTAGAAAAGAGAAAAAGAGAAAAAGAGAGAGAAAAGAAATTGAAGGGAGACTGAGGAGAGAAGCAGGACACTGCCCAAAAGCCTCTCTCCCTCTCCTCCCCACCAATTCTCTCCCTCGTCCGAATTCTCCGAATTGAATTCGTTGAATTCTGAATGTGCCAATTATGTATTCAATTGTGAAATGCATTGCCTTTTATAGGCAACAACGTGGTTACTGTCATTGCACAGTAACCAGAATTATTTAAACAAAAACGTCATCCGTGATGTTTTTCTTTTCTTTTTTTTTCTTTTTTTAAATAATAATTGAGTAAATACACAGTCGTATGTCCAGTCATTTTTACATTTTTGAGAGAAGTGGTCTTCATGAAAGTTGTAGGCCTGAATATTTACTTTAAAATAGCTTTGGTTTCAATCCAAAATCATGCCTAGAACTCAAGATATGGTCCAATTACTGCAAAGTGTTTAGGCTCGGTTTCAGCTCCTCTATTCTGACTTCAAAGCCCAATATCACCTCCAATGAGTCCGATTCTGGAAAAGTGTTCAACATGAAAGTTGTAGGGAATTGTCTTAACTTTCCTACAAGACCAAAATCACATCAATCAGATATTTGAAACTCAAGTTATAGCCAGTTTACTAAACATTGCCAAAGAGATAATTAAGACTAATTTATGCAATAATTTATTTAATTGTCCAATTCGGCTCAAAATCATAAAATGTGTTAAAACCAACTTAATTAAGCCTAATTGAACTTTAAGAAGCCTAGTGAGAGGATTATAAAATGTATAAAATACAGTGTTATCAAAGATCCCAGCGAGGATTCGGGGGAAGACCTTGCTCACTAGGTATCTAGACTTGGGCCAGTTAGGTTTTGTTATTGGTTGGTAATATATATATATATATATATATATATATATATATATATATATATATATATATATATCTTTTGGGTATAAACTTGTATATTTAACTTGTATATTTTGGGTGAATTATAATCCATGCCACTGATGTATATATATTCTTTTGGTGTGTAATATTTAATAACTATGTCTTGTGCTATTTATGTTTATTTAAAAAGTATGTGCCTTTGAGAAAGTAAATTTGAAATCCGTATATTTTATATGTTATCCACGAAGAAGAAGTCGCAACTTTGAAACTCATGCTTTGTAATGTTAAATTATTTTTATAACTTGGGTAAAGGATTAAGGATGTTAGTCGAAAATGTGGCACCTAAAGGAAGGTGTTACATTAAGCCTACCAAGCAACTAGGTCAAATGCAAGTAAGTGCGGTGAATTCTAATTCTCCACCTTTGGTATGTGATTTTTGTGGAGGTAATCATGTTAATGGTCATTGCGAAGCTAGTGGTTCAATGTCCCAATAGGAGTTGAATTACATGGGGAACCCTTCAAGATCCCAATATAACCTATATTCCAACACTTATAATTTAGGATGGAGGAATCACCAAAATCTCTCATAGAACAATCAAGGAGTGCAACAAAATAGCCAACAAAGCAAGACAACTTCTTAGGAGGATGTTATTGAAAAACTCTGGAAGCAAACATCCACCTTTGTCTAGCATACCTCATATTTTATGCAAGAGACAAGGCCTAATTTCAAGAATCATGAAGCTTCTATCCAAAATTTGGATACTCGAGTAGGGAATCTAACCCAAAAAACTGGCCTCAAAGAAAAATGTATGGTCATCACTCTTTGAAGTGGTACAAAGCTTGAAGAGAAAGTTGAGAAGCCTATGGAAGATGTTATTCATGAGCAAGTAAAAGAAGATTCTCCCTTAAATTAAGGTTCAAGTAAAATTATCCAACAAGAAGAACAAACCAAGAGGTGAAAGAAAAAGAAGGAGCCTGATTGGGATAAACCTTATGTCTCATCACCTTATGATAAAGTATCATATCCTCAACTATTGAAGAAGCAGAACTAAGAGAAGCAATTTTCTAAATTTCTAGATGTGTTCCAAAACTCACATATCAACATTCCATTCACAGAAGCACTTGAACAAATGCCCTCATATGCCAAGTTTTTTAAATAGCTTTTATCTAGGAAGAGGAAGCTAGATGAAAGCATCACTGTGGCACTTACTGAAGAGTGTAGTGTTATTTTACAAAAGAAGTTGTCACCGAAGCTCAAGGACCTCGGTAGTTTCACCATTCCTTGTGATATTGGTTCACAATTTTCAAGAAAAGCACTTTGTAATTTGGGGACTAGTGTCAACTTGATTCTATTGTCTATTTATGAAAAACTAGGTTTGGGAGATCCAAAACCCAACTTCACTATGTTACAACTTGATGATAGATCACATTTATATCCTTCTTGAGGTGTGTTGAGGATGTGCTTGTAAAGGTGGATAAATTCATTTTTTCCAAGGACTTTTTCATTATAGATGTGGATGAAGACAACCACATTCCATTGATTTTTAGGAAGCCATTTTAGCAATATTCGGGACATTGATTTATGTACCTAGATGCGAACTCATTTTGAGGATGGATGGAGATCAAGTGACTATCAATATTTTTGCTAAGTCTTCACCAGCATCAGATCTTTATACCCCTGTTAATTACGTTGAAGATAAGTCTCAAAAGGATCTGGCTAGCAGGGTTCTTCACCATTAATTGAAGTTAACTTCTCCATTTCTAAGATTGTTGAAATAGATAAGGGTCCTCTCATTGTCCACGATTCATTGCAAACTGACCTTTATCTTTTGATCAACTGAAACTACCATGACCTAGTGGAATCTCTCATGCCAAGACGCATTTAATTAGGACAACCAGTACTATTTGGAGTTCAAAATGTCTTTACAGTTATCTCTAGTCTAGTGTTAATTTGGGAAAGAAGGTACTTACCAATCTTTGAGACCCTCTATTGTATAAGTGGGATTAGTTATCTTTACTCCTTAGGCATTGATGACTACATAGTGTGATCGAGTGACTGAAACAACTAACAAGACATCTAGGTGGCCGGAGATAACCAGGATGGGTAAGTGACCAATTTGGTGTACATTTAGAAACTATTTACTAAGATAGGGTACTTTTCAAACTAATTAGTCGTTTGGGATCTTTTTTGCCATGTGTCATCTTTAGAGGAAAAAGCAACTGCATATTACTTCTTCTTAGGTACTATCAAATCGCCAACTTTATAGAGTTAAACAGTAAAACTTGTCATGTGTTAAATGCTAAGAAAAGAGTCACAACATATCACTTCTTCCTAGGTACTATCACATTGTGCTTTTCAGTGTTAAAAAATTAAACTTGTCACGTGTCGAATGCTGAGAAAAAAGTAACTATATTTTGCTTCTCCCTAGGTATTGTCACACTGTGCTTTTTAGAGTTTAAAAAAAAAACTTGTCATGTGTCAAATACTGATAAAAGAGTAATTGCATATTACTTCTCCCTAAGTATTGTCACACCACACTTTTCAGAGTTAAAAAAATAAAATTTGCCACATGTTGAATTATGGCAGAAAGCACAACTGCATGTTGTTTATTTCGAAGAGCTACATACAGTTGCTCCTTGCATGGTGAGCTGCTCCATTCAATTTTTGGCATGAATCTTCCTCTTTTACATATCATAGTTGATATCTCGCGTTGCCTTCAGATGTAAGCCTTTGTGATCCTTCAAACTTTCTACCATTTGAATAGATGAAGATGGTAAATTGACTCATTTTTAGAACGAAATAAAATAAAAAAGAGATGTATGTAAGAGAGACAAAATTCAAGATTGTATGATAAATAAGAATGACGACAAGTAGGAGTTATGAAATGAACTTAATTAACGGGTAGTTTGGGTTTAAATAGAGGCACCAGGGTGTTAGGAGTAGGCCATGTGGTAGCTGATTATGCAAGGAGCAACTATATATGGCTATTCGAAATACTAGTGTTGAAAAAACCAGATCGGATCAGTCGATTTGATTGGAAAATTGATGAACCGGTCACAAGTCTAATCCAATTAATCCACAGAATTGGCTTGTTCAAGAATTGATCAAAATCAACCGAACTGTTCAAAAATTGGTAAAATCGTTAGTAAACCAAATTGAACCAATTTTTTTTTTCTAAATTAAACTCATTTTTTTTAATCAACAAATTTTTAACTCATTCAAAAATAATTTTTGAACCAAATAAAGGTTCAATGCCAAGATACAAAAGTCCACATATAAGACTCAAGAAAGACATAATAAGGTTTGTTCCCTCTTGGTTTTTATATAGGTTGTATACTTGAATATTCTACTCATTATTCAATGTGTGACTTGTAAATGTGGTCTCATCTTAATATTTATTTATATTGTATGCTTATATATTTCACTTATTGTACAATGTGAGATTTTAAAACACTGAGCAACATAATATGTAATATTAATATGTTAGTTTATTATTTAATATATTATATAATATTTAAAAAATTTAATTATCATTAGTTCAACCACGATCAAACCAATGAACTATAAAACAGTATATTCATTAGTTCAATGATTAGTCTAGTTTTAAAAATATTGTAAAATACAAAATGTGCAATTGCACATAATTTGACACGTGACAAGTTTTTTTTAACTTTTATAAACGTGATGTGACAGTATCTAAGAGAAAGTAATATACAGTTATTCTTTTCTTAACATTCGACACATGGTAAATTTTATTTTTTTAATTCTAAAAAGCGCAATGTGACAATACCTAAAGAGAAGCAATATATAACTGGTCTTTTCTCATAATTCGACATGTGATAAGTCTTTTTTTTAACTCTTAAAAGTGTGATGTAACCTAAGAAGAAGTAATATATAATTATTTTTTTCTTAACATTTGGCACGTGATAAGTTTTATTTTTTAACATCGAAAAGGTAGCGATGTGATAATACATAAAGAGAAGTAATATATAATTACTTTTTTTTAAGATATGACATGTGGCAAGTTATTGGATTTAAAAAATTTAAAAAAATTAATATGCAATTGCTCTTTCTTCGTGAAACAACATGTGACAATTCTTTCTAACTTTAAATAAGATTCTTAAAATAAAATAAAATGTAAATGCACCTTTCACTCTTTAGTAACGTGTAGTATAATATGACATGACAAAAATATATAAATAATAATAAATCCTTTACGAACGTAACAAAAATAACTCTAAATCATTAATTAATTTGAAAACTATCCTAACATGATAAATAATTTCTAAAATTACAACAAATTAGTCATTTATCTTAACTGGGATTGTGACAAACATGATGTACTGGGTTCAATCGCCATTGTCCTCTTGGCAGGAGTGGGGCTTATGCCTATCTCAGAGTAAGGGAGGGAGAGAGGGATCCGGTTTGTCTCCAGCAAGTTGCACTTCTAGTAGTTACTGGAGTAAATTTTTACTGTTTATCTCTCATTTAATAATTAATATTAATTTAAAATTAATAAATATTTTAAATATTAAAATATAAAATAAAAATCTTGATCGTTAGATAAAAATTGCACCTCTAACTGCTGGAGACAATCCGAATCCGGGAGAGAGAGGGGAATGAGGTTGGGTGCTTGGGGGCTGATGAATGGGATTGGACTGAGCTTGGAGTTGGGTCCAAGAGCAGTCCTAAAAGTCCACTAGAAATCGCTGGCACGGGATTAAATATGGGTTTTTACTTGAATTTATTTAATCAATTTATAACTGAAGTTCTTATTTGACATTAAATACTATTCTTTTTTTTTAAACAAATTATATATCATTAAACCAAATTAATGAAAACATTAAAGGTTGGTGTCAGACATTTTTATTATAAAGTTTAATATGCCAACCAGCTTGAAATCCAACCGTCAACAGTTCTGTAAAATAAAGTGTAATATTTTTTGTTATTATAATCAGATGGTGTCTGTTATGAGTTATGTACATCATAATTAATTTACTTTCTTAGTATGATCAAATGTAAGCCAATGAAAGTGTAATAATAATGTGAAAATCTGATCATTCATAAAAAAATAATAATGTATTTAGATTTTCTTTGTGGTAATGTATTTTAATTAAAACATTTTATTAGCTCAACACAAGTTTGTAGTGAAGATAAAATTCAAGAGAAATGAGAGTAATTCACTAAAAAAAGTAATTCTTAATAGAATTATCACATTAACTTTTGTTTTTATGAAAACATTATTATTTAGATGAATGGTACTTTGATATATATTAAATTTTATTATAAAAGAATCATTTTTCATAACATAATGATTATATTTTAAACTATTTTTTCTGAATATAATTTTTTAAAGAATAATTTTAATAATATCTTATAATACACGCATAACCATATGTTAAGAATACAACAGAAATAGCACTTAAAAATAATATTTTATAAAAGAAATGTAATAATGAAAAAAATTAGTTAATAAAAAATAAAAAATAAATTAAGTGAAAAAATTTTAAATTGACATAAATAGTTAACCAAAATGTGAATAATGATTTGAAAATTGCATATAATTATAACCTCTCCCACCCTTTTTTCATACATGGTTGTATTCCAAAGTGGGATATTATTCTTTTCGGATCCGTTGCTAAACCGGGAAGCAGATTTATTTTAATTTAAAAATATATCTGTAGCTTCGATGATTCACTCTGAGGGAGTATTATGGGACCCATAAAACCTTAAATATGCACATTTAATGGACACGTGATTGGGAACAATTGTTGTTGAGAGGGCCTTCCTACCAAAACGCTTTGCATGTGATTGTTGGGCCACATGCACAGTCCTTTAATTTTTTTTTTCTTTAATTTTGTTCGGGTAAGAGTCTAAAATTATGTTTGAAAGTTTAAAAAAAATGAACGAGAGTAATATCTAATGAAATAGAATGAGAATCTAAAATATGGAATATAATAGAACATATTATTTTATTATTTGAATTTTTAATAAATTTAATGAACAATAAGAGTGAATTACTCAAGTCATTTATTTCTTAACATCTAAATTAGAAAGATAAAAAATAGAAGTCTTGAGTAGTAATAAAAGAACTTTTTGACTCTTTTTTTATTCTATTTTCTCCTTTAAAATAACTTTTAAATATATTTTCATTAAGTTTTGTCATTCAATTCTATATAATTTTTTCAATTACTATTCTTCCAAACATAATCTAAGAGAGCAAAATATATTAAAAAAATCAAAAGGAATGATAAAAACAATCAAAGGGATGCATAAATCTGGTATTTGGTTTGTTATTTATTTTTATTTTTATTTGATATATCTTTGTTAATAATTGTAAAAATGTTATTTATTTTTATTTTATAAAAAATGTGAAGAAATGATAAAATAACATTTTAATATTTTTTTCATTTCTTTCACAAATTTTTAAAAATAAAAAATAGTATGACATTTTTATAATTATTAATAAAAGTATATCATCTAAAAATAAAAATCCAAGTAAACAACACCTAAGTTACAACTGAAGTACGACAAATTGTTGGAAATTAGTCAAATGATTAATAAGAATCAGATGAGATATATCATATAAGCAAATATATATATATATAGGACTAATCTCTTATGAAAACGTTCGTGCATATATATATATATATATATATATATATATATATATATATATATATATATATAATGATAGCCTTGTTTCTTTGTTTCCTAGTGATACAGCATCAGATTAAATATCCATCTCACACTTCAATGTACCCATATCTATTGGTGATAATGTGAAATGTCCCTTTTTCTCGATTTAAACTCTAATATTTCTTTTTTGTCATAAAAGAACTAATCCTCTCTTACTAATGTATATATAATTAATAAGATTTTTTTAAAATAAGTTTGTTATCAAAAATGAGCAAATAAGCAAATAAGGTTCTTTTAATATGTATGAAAGGAAACCATTTGTGTATCTCCAAGGGATGATTACTCATACCCTCATAGAATATAAAAATACCTCACAAAGGAAGGAGGTATAGGATTCACTTTCCATCTCATCCCTTACTCAAATATTTCTGCTGATAAGCCAGCTTTTTACTATTTATGCAAAAAAGAACTTAGATTTTAATTAAAAAGTGTAAAATGCAAATTAGCTAAGAGGTTATGTAAAAAGTAGAGCTGTCAAAATAGATTAAACCTAATAAGTCAATCTAAATAGTCTGACAAAATAAATAAATTAGATTAACAAATATCAGTCTAAGATTAAAAATAATTCAAATGAGCCAATTTATAATTGATTGGGTCAGTCTGTCCCGTTTACATTAAAAAAAATGAATTAGACTAACAAAATGTCAACTCAAAACTTACATGACTCGATCTAACCCGATCCAAAAATGATCAGCCTGAATGGAGCTGACTCGAATAAGTCGAGTTGACCCATTTTAACAGCTCTAGTAAAAAACCTCCCATGATTTAAAAGTTTCTAATTCAACTATTTTTACTTTTATAAACGTGTAAAAAACCCCTTATGTTAACTTTCCATGGAAAAACTAATAGAAATTTAGAAGAAAAAACTAAAACCAAAATTTAAAAGAATAAAAAAAATTCACCTTCATTCTATTCTTTCCTTTAAAATAACTTTCAAACATATTTTCATTACCTTTTTTCATTCAATTTTATATAATTCCCTCTATTACTATTCTCCCTTACATAGCCTAGGAGAGCAAAATATATTAAAAAACCAAAAGGAATGATAAAAACAACCAAAGGGATGCATAAGTTTGGTATTTGGTTTGTTATTTATTTTTATTTTTATTTTTGTTTGATATATCTTTGTTAATAATTGTAAAAATGTTATTTTATTTTTATTTTATAAAAATGTGAAGAATGAAGAAAATGATAAAATAACATTTTAATATTTTTATCATTTGTTTCACAAAATTTTAAAGCTAAAAAATAAAACAATAATAATATGACATTTTTATAATTATTAATAAAAATATATAATCTAAAAATAAAAATCAAAGTAAACGTCACCTAAGTTACAACTGAAGTACGACAGATTGTTGGAAATTAGTCAATTGATTAATAAGAATCAGATGAGATATATCATATAAGCAAATATATATATTAATAATGATAGCCTTGTTTCTTTGTTTCCTAGTGATACAGCATCAGATTAAACATCCCTAAACATCCATCTCACACTTCAATGTACCGATATCTACAGGTGATAGTGTGAAATGTCCCTTTTTGTCATAAAAGAACTAATCCACTATTACTAATGTATATATAATTAATAAGATTTTCTTAAAGTAAGTTTGTTATCTTTAAAATGAGCAAATAAGGTTCATTTAATATATATGAAAGGAAACCATTTGTGTATCTCAAGGGGAGGATTACTCATACCCTCGTAGAATACAAAAACACCTCACAAAGGAAGGAGGTATAGGATTCACTTTCCATCTCCTCCCTTGCTCAAATATTTCTGTTGATAAGCCAGCTTTTACTATTTAAGCAAAAAAAAAAAAAACTTCGATTTTAATTAAAAAGTGTAAAATGCAAATTAACCCAGGGGTTGCGTAAAAAGCCCCCTATGATTTAAAAGTCTCTAATTCAACTATTTTTACTTTTATAAACGTGTAAAAAAACCCTTCTGTTAACTTTTCATCTAAAAACTAAAGAAATTTAAAAGAAAAAATTAAAACCAAAATTTAAAAGAATAAAAAAACACCACCTTCAATAAAAAAAACCCAGAAAAACTCATCCCTAATCTCTTAAAACTTATCTTTAAATTCAAAATCATATCTTTATTCTCAAATAAAACTCACACTCAAAAATTATAAAATCAAGCACAAACATCACAGAGATAACACATAACCACACAAATTTATAAGCCAATAACCCATATCAGAACACTTCATCGAGCTCATGTCATCAAGAATCTTCATAGTTGAACCAAAAGAAATCCAACATTCATAAATCATACAAACACAGGTCAAACTCACAAACAACCACCACCATCTCTCATTTCCCTAAAAATTCGAACACTAAGCATTGTTAAAGTCTCACCTCACCAAAAGTAGATTTGCCACTCACCATTGTTGTGACCGAATTCATACCCAAGTCATTATGAATTCCCAACAATCATTGTTTAAAATAAGGTACCAAGACTCAAAACAATCATTGAAATTCAACAAAAAATAGAGTAACATCTCACCTTAGAACTCATAAAATCTCACAACCTATGGTCACATGAACTGATTCGCAACCTCAAATCCATGTAACCCAGCCATTCCTCCAAGTTATTGCCAACAAAACCGCACCCCATGGCCGAAATCACCTAAGCTCCATGGTCCCATCGTCCATGCTTTCAAACTAATGCCCAGAAGAAGTCCTTACTATGAAACATCTCGTTGCCACCAAGGCATTGCAAACTAGCCAATGCCATCGCTCAATTGTGCATTCAAGATTTGTGATAGAGCTTTTTACTTGTGAGGATTTTTGGGTTTTTGCTATTATGACATCATGGGTATTTTTAGAATTTGGACTATTTCCTGGGTAAGTGATTTTAAGGTGAGATTATGATAATGCTTGATTTATGAGTTGTTGGATATTTGAGTTTCTTAGAGTTTTGATTTTTTTTTAAATTTTGGTTTTAAATATTTATTTTAAATTTTTGTTAGTTTTTGGATGAAAAGTTAATAAAAAGGATTTTTTACACATTTCTAAAAGTGTAAGTAGCTAGATTGATGACTTTTAAACCATAGAAATATTTTTTACACAATCCCTATAATTAGAAGGGATAATTTATATTTTACCCAAATAAAAAAGCTACTTTTGATTTTTTATTTAGTTAACATGGATCATTGCCTTTTCAAAGATTGCTATGTCTTTTTGGGGTTTAAAATCACAGTTCTAAATTTTGGATCGACTCAGCTAATTGGATTATAAATTCAGTAGTTTGAATCTCTGGCCACTTTAATTATACAACCACACTTAAATAAAAATACGTACATATTCTAAGTGTTTTACTTTAAGTGTGGTTATATGACTTCAGATTAAAAATTTAAATTATTATTTTAAAATTTGAACTTAAAATTAAGTATGTATTTAGATTAAAGTTTGTAAATTTAAGTTTAAATTAATTTAATTTTATAAATTTAATTTTGAACAAAAGTAAATATGTAGTAATATAATTTATATTTAAATTTTTTTATTTTTAATTACATTTTCAATGAAAAATAAGAAAATCTTGCTTCACTTCAAATGAAAACTTGAGAGCAAAATTACGTTTAAAGTGAGAAAACAAAAAGACAATCAAATAAAGATAGACCTGCGCTTGAGGAGCATTATGCTTGGTGTGCTAAATAGAGAAACAAACATACGTTAAATTAACGAAATCTCTTGATAATTATTTAATTAATTTAATCAATTAAATTTATAATTAATTAAATTATGATTAAATTAAATAATGTTAGAATAAAAAATATAACCAGTTTATAATCTGTTAAAACTTATTCAACTAGATTGATTTTATATTTTTAAATTTTTTTCTAATGTGTTAATTAATAATGGTTCTTTGATAGAAACGTTGGTTAAATTGCTTTCTGAGCCATGACGTGGAACCAGCTAGGGAAGGCAGCTAGATGGGCTAATGATGGAGAAGTTTTGTTCCTAAATAAGGAGCATGACTTAATATGGGGAACAGTACTCAGATTAAGAAAGGTCTTAATGTTAGTTATTATTATTAAATTATTATGGTAGAAAAAGTCGGAGTAGCTAAACTAAACTAGGATAAACGACAGTGAGCCATAAAAGCAATAGATTTAAAAGATGTTGTCGTGTTGTTAGATAAACAAAAATTCTTTTATATTTTGGTAAATCGTTGGATAACAAAATTAAAAAGCAGAAGCATAATGACATGGATTAAAACAGAAACTACATGCAGACGTGAAAACGACCTGCGTGTTTTTGACAGCAACGTTAACGGCGTCAAAGGAGATGTGTAGGGGGGTGTGGTGGTCAGGCTTTTTGAGAATAGGTAGGGCCATGCAGGAATCATGATCAGAGAGACGAGACAAATGACCTTCCCGAGGTGAATAAAAGAAGGAAAGAGTGAGAGTGTAAGTAACTTTTTTTGGCTAGTTGATGGAAGCTAATCAGAGTACCCAAACCAGGGTTGTGGGACATGGGGCTCTCTACTTTGATACAAATCTTTTCTGGTTACCTCACAAGTGAACTGAGGACTTGAGAAGTGAGAACCATTTTCTTTCTCTCTCTAAATTGAAACCACAAGCAAGAACCAACAAGGTCAATATTTACTCTGCTTTTCAGACTTCAATGTCACTACTGTTCAGATAATAACTTGATGGGAGGTTGCAGTAAATTTTGTTCCCTTTATTCTCTCAACTTTCACTCCACCTTTACAAGTTTACTCTTTTCATTTTAATCTTATCTCATTTTAGTCAACTATTTTTATTGTTTTAGCATATGGATCAAATGTTTACCCGGTCAAAAGACCAGTTAATGGATCAGCAGTGCATTAAGTCGTGGAACTGAAAAAAACAGATAAACAATGATTTGAAAAATATTATATAAAATATATTTTATATAAAAAAAATTATATAAAAATATATCATATAAAAATATTAATAATGCAATTAAATTAGTAAGAATAATTATTAAATTTTAATTTTTTAAAATTAAATTTATTAAATAGCAATAAATTTAAAAAAGTACTCGCTAAAAATATATAATTTAATGATAAATTGTATTTTATCAAGAGTTTTTTTTATATCTTTCAAATCTTACCAATTATTTTTTTAAATTCAAAATATTTTAAAAAATGAAAACTAAGACATTAAAAAAATTCATTGTGACAAAGAATTGGATTGGCCCAAAAATTGATTTGCGGATTTTCCAATTGCTAGTCCAACTAGTCTGATTTATACAATTATTGTTATAGTGGATCTTGATAACTTGTAAATATTAATATTTTTTTTTACAACTGGACCAAATATTAACACATGTTTTTACGTGGCCAAATATTAACACTTTACTGAAATAGTTTTTATTAAATTTTTACAATAGTGTTTTGTCACTTTTGTGCTGCTGAAAAAAATAGTTTCTTATTTTCAAAATTTATAAGCTATATACATATTCTTTCCAAAATTAAGATAAATCCATATTAATTAACATGATCATAAATTTTTTATAATCTTCCTATCAAAATTTTATTATCTAAGTAATAAAAAATATAAATAATTAAATCACATTATATCCATCACTAGGTGTACATGAACTTCAACATAAAAGTACAAAAATTCATCATATCATTCAATAAGTTAATATAATATTTAAATTAATTTTGAAAATTACACACATTTACATATATATGAAAAGTTAAAATTTGTAAAAAATAATAATAATAAAAATTCAAAAAGGAGATTAATAAAAGTGATCTATTCAATTCAAAAACTAATTACAAAATAAAATACATAATTAAGAAAATTTTCAAAATTTTAATTAAAATAAGCAAAAAAAAATCAAAAATAACTCAAAATTTGTTTGAACAATAATAGAGATGATCATGATATTTAATAATTCATATAATGAGGATGCATAACTACCAAACAAAAGCGATAAATAAGTGAGACGATGAGAGAGAGGGGGCAATAAGCCAATGCGATAAATAATAAGAAAAATAATAAAATAAAATACAGAAAAAAGTACAAAATATCATAAACATGAACCCAATGCCCAAAGCTTGGTTATAAAAGAGTGAAGGAGAAAGACGTCCCTGTCATCTCAAATGAATTGCCTTATTATATGGACCGTTTACCCTGCAAACTCTCACAGATCATGGCATTCCAAAAACCACACAGAAAGTCCTATCAATTAAAAGTTATGGCGTAGCATAGTATAGTGTACAGTGTTATTTACTATGGCAAAACCACACAGAAAGTGAACCCTCCTATCGATTAAAATTATAATTATGATATTTTTATCATAAATAATGTATATATTTTTTTTATATTTTATTTAATATTATTTATCATATATATATATTTTTTAATCACACTCTCTTAAAAATATATATACAATATTTATACTTCTAAAAAATGGTATGATCATCATTTTTCTTAAAATTATGGCATAGCATAGTATAGTGTACAGTGTTATTTACTATGTCTGAAACTGCATCGCATAGCATAGCATTAGCATAACAGTTTAAAGAGAGAGAGAGAGAAAACAAATGTAAAAAAGAGAAAGTTAGAGAGGTAGAAAGAGAAAGAAGAAGAAGAAGAGAGAGAGAGAGAGGTGGTGCAGGAGTTGCAGGTTTGTAGCAGAAGTGGTGGCAGATGGTTTTTAACTTTATGTGTGAAATAATTTTCCCTCTATTATCTCTCTTCTCTTTTGCATCTTACACTTGTATTAGAGAGTGGTCTTTGTGTTGTTGTGCCAGAACAACGATGTGATTGAACAGCCAAAGCTATAAGCTTGTGTTCTGTTACATATCAGAACATGGAAATCCAACTCCTCTATTTTTAATCACATAAAAAGCTAAAAGATATGGAGAATACTCAGAAGAATACTCCCAAGCCAAACTCACCTTACCCTTTTATCTCCAGCCATTTGAATGGTGCCTAGTGCTACTCCTATTAAACCACAACACCCTCTTCTTCTTGTTGTTCTAGTTCCTTGTGCATGAACAAGAGGTTTTAGAAATAGCTTCATTGGCTTTCTTTCGTGGTGGTTGTTGAGTGTTTTGATGCTTCAGCTGTTGTGAAGTTAAACTTGCAGTTACAACTATGGCATTTCGATTTGGGGTCCTTGTTCTAGCTTTTCTCATTTGTTGGAATGTCAACTTGGTGGATTCAGATGATGGTGAGTGTCGTTTACTGTTTCAAGGTTTTTGTTGTGTTTGTAATGGATTCAGAAGACCAAACAACAATGTTAAAAGTTGAAACTTTGGCTTTATGGTACTCAAGAAGTTGTGACTTGTGACTTCCATTGCTAGAAAGCTAAGGGCTTCATATGTTTTTCTCTCTTGTTTCTTTTTTCTTGGTGAAGGGTATTGGAGTAAAGACGTAAAGCTGAGATTTTTTTTACTTTTTTTTCTTCTTGCTTTCTCGACAACCAAACAGAAACAGGGTACTACCTTCCTCCTCCGTTTGCAGTTGGTCCAAATTTTCCTTTTAAAGTCAGCACCTTTTTCCCACGAATGCTGATTTTGACTTGGTTATTTTTTTTTGGATCTTGTGAATTTTCTAATGTGGGTGCTAGTTTCCACATTGTTAGCATGAATTATGTTGCTTATACTACTTATGCAATCTTGTTTTCCGTATGGGTATACATAGTGGAAATGAGAGCTTTCATTTACAAGTTGGGCTTTGCATGATATTAATATACAAGCATGTATAACATGGTATATATATATATATACAAAGTATGTAACATGTTACATATACAGGCATATATAACATGGTACCAGGAATGTGAATATATTATATATGATATGGAAGAACTTTGTTTCCTTTGATTTTACGATTCTATCTATGTTCTGCATGCTAAATGTTGAATATTTCAATTGAAGGAGCAACATTGTTAGAGATAAAGAAGTCATTCAGGGATGAGGATAACGTTCTGTATGATTGGACAGACTCACCATCATCAGATTATTGTGTGTGGAGAGGGATCACATGTGATAATGTCACCTTCAATGTTGTTGCACTGTGAGTTGCAGTACCCTTGGACATTGTATATAGGCTTCTTCTCCTCGTTCCTTGTCAATAAAAGCAAACAATTTTCATCTCTTCCCCAATTTTTTTTTTTTGCAGCAATCTTTCAGGATTAAATCTTGATGGCGAAATTTCACCTGCAATAGGGAGCCTTAAGAGCTTGGTCTCTATGTACTTACTACTCTCTTTCATACTTTTTTGCTTTTCATTCATTTCTTCAGTAGATGTAGTTGTGGCATTTGTATTTAATTTAATTTTTTTTATTATCCTTCTTGCTACATGCTATCTTGTTTGATACAGTGACCTCAGAGAAAACCGTCTATCAGGCCAAATACCAGATGAGATTGGTGACTGTTCTTCCTTAAAAAGCCTGTATGTTTCACACCCAGAAGAACTTAATTCAATTTTTAAGTAGACCACCTAGTGACTTACTTGGAACTTAGATATTTTACTGTGTCATCAGGGACTTGTCATTTAATGAGATACGAGGTGATATACCATTTTCAATCTCAAAGTTGAAACAACTGGAAAATCTGTGAGTTTTTGTCAGCACATTTCTTTAATTGAAAATTTATTCTGCTAATCCTCTGATGAGGTAATGATTTTTTTTTTTTATAAACTGTGTCTCAGGATTTTGAAAAATAACCAGTTAATTGGACCAATTCCTTCAACTTTGTCTCAGATTCCTAACTTGAAGATTCTGTAAGTCATTTTTGGTATTTCTCATTCCCCTTCTCATAATACTAACTTTAAGTTCTATAACTAACCTTCTCAACTCCTGGAAAATTTGTTTTAGAGACCTGGCACAAAATAATCTTAGCGGTGAAATACCAAGGCTTATATACTGGAATGAAGTTTTGCAGTATCTGTGAGTATAACCAATATGCAAATAGAATCTATCAATTCTACTAAACCCCATGATGTGATCTTAATGCTAATCTTGTTGGCTTTTTGGTCTTTCCCTTTTAATCTAATAGTGGCTTGAGAGGGAACAATTTGGTGGGTTCACTATCACCAGACATGTGCCAGTTAACTGGATTGTGGTATTTGTAAGTTACACAATCACTCTCTTTTTATTCCAAGGCCCAAAAATGTGCTTTTCCTGAGGGGATCTAATTATTTTCCTCCTACCATGTTGTAGTGATGTGAGAAACAACAGCTTGACAGGAAGTATTCCTGAAAACATAGGCAACTGTACTGGCTTCCAGGTCTTGTATGTAATCCAACCACCATATGACTTACTTTGCCATACCTAGTCTTATCTTCTTTTTACCTTTTTAATGTCTTCGGTTTATGTCAGGGATTTATCTTACAACCAACTAACTGGAGAGATACCATTCAATATTGGATTTCTGCAAGTAGCGACCTTGTATGTGTTGCATGATCCTTTTTATGTTATTTTTTTAATAAGAACGATATTTGGTCTTTCACTTCCCTTCTCTAGGAGTTTCTTGATAGATTTTTTTAAATTTTGGTAGATCATTGCAAGGCAATAAACTCTCTGGGCACATTCCATCAGTGATCGGTCTCATGCAAGCGCTTGCTGTCTTGTAAGCATTGTTAGTTAGTAGTTTCAGAAACAAACTTTATGAAGTTTCTTCATTGACTTGATTTTTTCTCACTTCTTTACTGATGTTCTTTCACCATTGCTTTCTTTCCAAAATTTCCAATCCAGAGACTTGAGCTGTAACATGTTAAGTGGACCAATCCCTCCTATCTTGGGAAATTTGACTTACACAGAAAAATTGTAAGTATAAGCAAGTAGATTTGAATTTATATCCATTAGTTGACTTTGTCCTAAATTGTGCGTATAAAAAAGCTTAGAAAATTTCTAGACTCATGTGTTGGACAATTTCTGAAATGTTTGCAGGTATTTGCATGGAAACAAGCTGACTGGCTTCATTCCCCCGGAGCTTGGAAATATGACAAAGCTTCACTATTTGTAAGATGCTTAAGCAAGTAGTTGCCTCTCAATAGTTAATTATCATTTCATTCTGAATTTCACTGCTTCCATGTGGAACCTCATAAATTGCCTATTTGACATTACATTTTACCTCATAAATTGCCTAGAGGCATTTCCTGGAGGTTTATATTTCCCTTATCTCTTATCTATAATTCATCATCTCTAATAGTGAATTAGGGTTTGCAAATATCAGCCTGATGTTTCTGAAGACTTGTTAGTTCACCAGTCATAACTGGGTGAAATATATTTGATTTAAAATTAGCGTCTAATGGTTAACCTTCTTGTGCAGGGAACTGAATGATAACCATTTAAGTGGACATATCCCACCCGAGCTTGGAAAGCTTACTGATCTGTTCGACTTGTAAGTGCTGTTACTTTGAAGTGTCAATTTTGTTGGTTTTTTAGTAACTTGATGAGTCACCCATCATTATTGCAGAAATGTTGCTAACAACAACCTTGAGGGGCCAATTCCTGGTAATATTAGCTCATGTAAAAATCTTAACAGCCTGTAAGCAATAAACCTTGTACTATTACTTTGTTACAAGGAATTTGGTATTTGTAATACATTAAGGTGACTGATTTTCTTACTCTCTTGTATTAGCAATGTGCATGGGAACAAGTTGAAGGGAACAATTCCCCCTGCTTTGCAGAGCTTGGAGAGTATGACCTATTTGTAAGTTTCACCTTGACATTCTGGAACATTTGTTTGAACATATCTGCAATTCTATCGTGATTGGTTCTACTGTTCTATCCTTCCTCAAAACATGTTGATACACCAAAATATACATGCATGCACATCTGGATTACTGCCATGTTTGGCCAATTCTTCAACAGTTCAAGCTTCAACCAGTTACTCTTTTGCTTAATTGGTTCTTAATGCTTCATGAAATTGTGATGACCATCCTTAGGAACCTTTCTTCCAACAATCTTCAAGGCTCCATTCCTATTGAACTGTCAAAGATTGGTAATTTAGATACATTGTAAGTATGAATTATTTAATATATCTCCTAAAGCCAATCTCTCTGACTTTGTACTAACAGATGATTTCCTTCCAGGGATATTTCAAATAATAATATAATTGGCTCCATTCCTTCTTCCCTTGGTGACTTGGAACATCTTCTGAAGCTGTAAGTTCTCCTGCTAGTTATTTTTTGGAATCTGGACTGTTTCTTCTTACTGATAGCTAGTATTCATTTTTAGGAATCTGAGCAGAAATCATTTAACAGGACTTATTCCAGCAGAATTTGGTAATCTTAGAAGTGTTATGGAAATGTAAGTCCATTATTTTTCTGATGAAAACATAAATTGTTTCTTTATTATTATTATTATTATTATTTTTCATGCTTCTATGTTGCAGTGATCTTTCAAATAATCAACTCTCTGGCTTGATTCCTGAAGAACTTAGTCAGCTTCAGAACATGATATCCTTGTAAGCTTCTTTTGTATCTTTTTTCAGTATTTGTTCTATATTCCTTTTTATGCTTTTGTTAATAAAATTTTACGGTATTTTGTGGCCTGGGCAAATCTCATATGCAGTGATTAGCTGCCTTATGTTAAATTCCACTCAAAGATGTCTAATTTTGGGTGCTGGAATTAAATGATAGGGGGATATACTTTTCTCTTTTTGAGTTCTAGTGATTTTTTCAAAAAATATGCCCAATAACCTATAGTATTCATCAAACTTAAATATGGACAACTGTTAATAGGACTTGAATGGCCTCTGAACTAACCTTTTGTTGGTGAATGATCTTAGATTCTGGTAATTTTACAACAATTCTCATTGTCTTCATTGATATTTCTAATTTTCTTGGTTTAAAATGATATATAGGAGGCTCGAAAACAACAAATTAACTGGGGATGTGACGTCACTTGTAAATTGCCTTAGTCTTTCTTTGCTGTAAGTTTAGCCTTCATTTTTGAATAATTTGGCATGATATTTCTAAGGATAGACAATGTCACTTTTACCTAACAAGTTGAATATCTATTGTAAATTTTGTAGTAACGTGTCCTATAACAAATTAGTTGGTGTTATTCCCACGAGCAACAACTTTTCCAGGTTTACCCCTGACAGGTAAGGGTCATTTACTGTTGAGTATTGTCTTTATTGCCTTTAAATTCTTAAACAATGTAGTGTAGCTGATCACCAGCATGTTCTTTTGGATTGATAGTACAACCTTTTATTTGCAGTTTCATTGGAAACCCTGGTCTTTGTGGCAATTGGCTGAATTCGCCCTGTCTTGGTTCTCACCCTGCAGAGCGAGGTAAGCAGAACTTTCTAACACCTGTGTTCTTCCTATGACATTCTTTCCTTCAAGAGATAAATAAACGATTTTGGGGTGAAGTTGTACAGAATGAGCTAATATATGTTATTGACCATGCAGTGACCTTACCTAAGGCGGCTATTCTTGGAATTACTCTTGGCGCCCTTGTAATTCTTCTTATGATATTGCTGGCAGCTTGCCGACCACACAATCCATCTCCTTTTCCTGATGGATCACTTGACAAACCAGGTGCTTATCTTTGTTGCATCCTTACAATTTATGCTGTAGCCTTAAACACACAGAATTACAAATTAGTATATAATCAAACCCTCATGGCCTCATCATAGACTCTTAATTTCTTTTTCTCTAGCATAGGTTCGAAGAGCAAGCTGGGATTTTGTTGATTTCAATTAAGTATCTTTAGTGGATGTGACTTTAAACCAGCAGTGATGGAAATTGATTGGATTATGTAATGGTGTAAATTAAAGTTGATATGGCTGCTTATGACTTAATAGGATTTTGTAATGTTTAATTTATTTTGATAGTATATAATCATTCTGCCTATCAAAACTGAAGTTGACAAGCTACTGATTGCATGAGCTTGGAATTTGACAGTTAATTACTCACCTCCAAAGCTAGTGATTCTTCATATGAATATGGCACTTCATGTATATGAGGATATAATGAGGATGACTGAAAACCTGAGTGAGAAGTATATAATTGGATATGGTGCCTCAAGTACAGTTTATAAATGTGTTCTTAAGAATTGCAAGCCTGTGGCTATCAAGAGGATCTATTCTCACTATCCACAATGCTTGAAAGAATTTGAGACCGAACTTGAGACAGTTGGCAGCATTAAGCACCGGAATCTGGTCAGTCTCCAAGGCTACTCTTTGTCCCCATATGGGCACCTTCTCTTTTATGACTACATGGAAAACGGCAGTCTATGGGATCTTCTTCATGGTAAGTTCAAGCTATTTTTTGACTGATGCATGTAACCCTGTATTTAGAAGTATTTGTCATAATTTCCTCTTTAAAATAATGGAATATTATATGATGAGCAATTCTTCTAAGGTGCATGACTTATGTAATGAAGTTTCTAGTTTCATGTATGGTTTTTGCTTGAGGTTCTTGATCCCTTTCTGCTGTATTTTGTCTGGCCTCTTACATATAGACCTTGTGAATAATGTAATGGGGAAATATTGTTAGAAGAATCCATTACTCCATTAGGTTTGTCCTGCCAGAAGTTAGGAGGGAGTATATGGTACAATAAGTACAATCCTACCCCTAAGTGTGGTTGTGTGAAGTGGGCATCTACATACCACACTTGCCTTTTTATTAATCTAATCAATGCATCGGATAACAGCCATTCAGAAAACATTTAGAAGCCAAGCAATGATTTTATTATGTTTGATTTTGTTATGTATATTTTTTTTTCAGGACCTACCAAGAAGAAAAAGCTTGACTGGGATCTTCGTCTAAAAATAGCACTTGGAGCAGCCCAAGGTCTTGCTTATCTACACCATGATTGCAGTCCTCGTATCATCCACAGGGATGTGAAATCATCTAATATTCTATTAGACGCAGATTTTGAGCCCCATCTCACTGATTTTGGCATTGCCAAAAGCCTTTGCCCCTCAAAGTCCCATACTTCAACTTACATAATGGGCACAATTGGCTATATAGACCCTGAGTATGCTAGAACTTCCCGGCTCACTGAGAAGTCTGATGTGTACAGCTATGGTATCGTTTTACTTGAGTTGCTAACCGGGAGGAAAGCTGTTGACAATGAATCCAACCTCCATCATCTGGTGAGCTTTCTACCCATTTTAAAACATTTCCTGTCTTATTTATTGTTCTGCTCTATAAAGATCATGAACTGAGCTAGGGCATATGTTTTTTTGCCATATAACCTTGGTCTTGCATAGGCTAGGTGTATGTTTTTGCTATATCCTTAGTCTCTGGATATTTTGGGCATGCTAGAATGTTTTATCCCTTCTCTTCAAACATCAGATTTTCATTCTTTGGACTTGTAAAACATTGGTTGGCTTGTGATTTAAGACTGCAAATCTGATTTAAATATCTATCTAAACTTATTAATACTTAATCCTCTTGTTTACTTAATGAGGCCTTACTCTCCTTGTTTTGACTTTTGACTTTTGAATTGGTTTGAGGCTTTAAAATTGCAGACTGTATTTAGAGACAGTTAGCTATCTATCTGTCTTGGTCCCACAGTTATCTGCCTGAGTTAATTTTCACAGACTAATGACTATTTATTTGTGTAGATTTTGTCCAAGACAGCAAACAATGCTGTAATGGAAACCGTTGATCCAGACATTACTGCCACTTGTAAGGACCTAGGAGCAGTGAAAAAGGTTTATCAGCTTGCTCTATTATGCACAAAGAGGCAGCCAGCTGATAGGCCCACAATGCATGAAGTGACACGTGTGCTGGGAAGTCTTGTGCCTTCCACCACCCTACCTAAACAACCAGCTCCACTACCACCTGCTTCACACCCATCTGCTAAAGTGCCATGCTACATGGATGAGTATGCAAATCTCAAGACTCCACACTTGGTGAACTGCCCCTCCATGAGCACCTCTGATGCCCAGCTCTTCCTCAAGTTTGGAGAGGTAATCTCTCAGAACAGTGAGTGAGTGAGTGAGGATTTTGAAAGAATCATGTATATTAAAACCCAAAAAGTAAAAAAATGGTTGGTGTAGGGGAAAGTTGGAGGATAAGTTAAATGAAAATGTGTATAAGAATTTTAGCGTCAGTTTTAGTGTTGTTTGGAACAGGAAAGATATGTATCACCTTACTGCAATTTGAAAGGTGCAGTAACCCAATTCTTGCAATTATTGTTTGGTACCACACAAGATTATTGCACATTGCAGTAGTAAAGTTAGGGTCTGGGGCCACTGGGCGGGGTGGGGTAGCTAGCTCTTAATGGTAGGGAGGAAGCAGTGCATAATGTGTGAACAGCAATAATGCACTGATTCTTAGCTGGCCCGGATCAGTCATCTGTCTGAATGCCTGGCAGTATTCAGCTGGAGTATCCATTGCCTCTTTTACTGCCTGATGCCATTTGCTCTGTAAATGCTATGTAGTTATATCATGAAATTAAGGATCACTGGGCTCCCCCAAGAGAGAATTCAAGGCCATTGGTTTCTGTGCCTTGTTGCCTCAATGTGAAATATGATTATTTTGGATGTTTAGTGTGGTGGCCGTTTAACATATCAAAATGTAAATAAAGAAATGGTGAAAGTCTAAGGTAATTAATTATATGCATTTTAATTTACTTTAATTCTTCACCTCGGATCATGAAATCCTTGGACTGTTAGGTGAAAGCATAAATACAAAGGCATCACTGTGGCTACTTTCTAATGGGATAGTGGAGCTAAACCAAACGTGTACTTAAGACGTATATCTCTTATTTCTTCATCTATTCCCCAAAATTTCAAGAAACTACTATGGTGCTTTCCAGTTGACCTTAGCACAGGGATGGATCCAGCTGGGGCCAAGTGGGAGCTTTGGTCCCTTCAGTCATCCAAGATTTAATTAGTAGTATATGAAATTTTTTGTTTAATTTATATATATATTTTTAATTTTCACTTTGGCTCCTACATTTTATATATTAAAGAAAAATTAGATGGACAATCTTTTGCTATACAAAAGAAAATAGAGTGTAAAGTCATTGGATTACATGTAAATCTATATAAAAAACGTAATAATTGATTCTATATAGATTTAATTTTATTGTGATTCTATATAAATTTATGGATTCTATTAAGGAAAATAAAATTATTTTTATTTATTATTTATTTAAATTTATTTTAGCTCCTGTAGCACTTGTTTCCTGCTTCCGTCCTTCCCTTCCCTTAGTAGCAACTGTGCAATTACTATAGCCACTGGGCAACATATGAAGAAACAGATAACAAAGGATGTAAGGATTTCCAAAACTTGCTCATCTTTAAATTTTCTACGATGTATACCTTGCTTTAATTTCTCGAAACCTCTCAATACCTAGAAATTGGTCTCAAAATTTGCCGTTGGGGTAGTAACATCAATTTGTTTATCAAATAATCATTGAATTCAATGAAGTGATGTTTAAATGTAGTTCTTGAAATCAAAGAATGGTTTGAGTCTGTACGTTGTTATTTGGCAGTCTGAGCGAGATAAGCTTTGAACAATTGAGACCAGCTGGAAAATGAATGCAAGCTATGTAATTCTTTCAAGAATAACTCGTAAAAAAAAAGGTTAGATAAAAGGTAAAGGTAACAAATTTCTACTTCGTTGCAATGCAAGGGTGAGAAAAATTATTTAAACAACTGTATAATGGTGTATGGTTAAGACTAAGAATCATTTAATTTTTAATTACATGGAAGGTTTACATTTTCAACTCTGATAATCTTATTCATTTTCAATTACACTACTTTTCACTTCACATAAAATTGATTAATAAAGTATAAATTCGTAGTTAATAATATATAAAAATTGATTAATGAGTATGTAAAAAGTTGGTTAATGAAAAATCAAAAATGTAGTTAATGACATATATAAGTTAGTTAACGGGATTAGACTGAAAGAATTACATATTTGTATATACTTATTAACTAATAATTTATACTTCATTAACCAACTTCATATGGTGTTGAAAGAAGTGTGCATACTGTTTGAGTTAATATGAACATTATTCTTACATTTTCGACCTCTTCCAAGCTTACATGGAGGTTCAGCGATGGGTTTAAAACACTACGTATTAACCTTGAAATTTTGAAATCTTCATTAACTTTTAAGAAGGTGAACATATTTTCTGAAAAATAAATAATAATGTGGGGTTGTAAACAATCTGATATCAATAATATACAACCATCTATCACATATAATTAACTTGAACTACTTTGTTAACACTTCCATACCTTAGCATTCTGCCAAAGACTCCTACTAATAAACAAACGTAACATGCAAAGGAACCATGTCTTAAAAATTAAAATGCATGCATCTGATGCAAAAATGTCAACATTTCTGGATTCTGAGTGCATTTTCTAAAACCATTTTGTTAGAAGTTAGAGCAATGATTATAAAGATCTAACGTGCAACTGTGGGTGGTTCTCAGGCTTAAGTCACAGGGACAACTAGCAGGCTTTGTTATTGATGAGGCACACTGTGTTAGGTATATCCTGCGCTTTTTATGTTCAATCTTACTTCAGCCGTATGAAATTTTGGAATGTTGATGCAGCTATTGCTTTTGGAATATGGGGATAAACAAACCTGATGTTGTGTAAGTTGGAATTTGTAAACCATATTTGAAAGAAAAATAGGAAATAGAAGAATATTTGGAACTTTTAGCTATAACTGTTAACAAAGAAATGGGAAACCTTTGGGGGGGAGGGGGGGAACACTCTGACTTTTCTTGTGCTTCAAGGACGAAGATCATCTATCTCTTTTCCTGTCCCTCCATTTAAAGTGTGTCAAGTGAAAAATAAATTAAAATGAAAAGAAAAAGGAAGGAGATATATAATTAAATTTAAGGCATTTGATAAAATTTAAGTAGAGAGATAAAAAAAAAGACATGAAAAAGGGATAGGTGATCTTTATTCCTGTTTCAAATAATGATCCCTCCACCTAGTAAAAAATTTAAAAAGATTGTCCTAAGCTAGATATGCCCTGTCATCACAATATAAAAGCTCGTTTGGAGGGCATTCTCTTGAGGAAGTTCTCGGGAATAGAAGGCAAAATGCTCCTGAATCTTGGATGCCTTAGATAGAATGTGATCCAAAGGAAGATGGTAACTTGAGCAGGAACAGTAATTGTCACAAGGAAACCAACACTACAAAATAACAAAAATATAAGTGTAGCTCTTTTATCCCGCCAACTGCTCAGAGATTGCAGCCTCTCTCCTATGGTGGCCAAGTCATTAGCCATTCTTTGTGTACTCCTAGCAATGTTTCTCAATCGGTCATATCTCCTTCTTAAAGGTTCCCCTTCAAGTTGAGTTGGACACGGATCAAGTTCTTCTTCTAAATCTTCAGGAGTTGCTGTATCAGCACCATACAACTTTGCATCTATGTGACATGGACGCCTAGGCCTCTTGAAATAACGCTTCAACCCAATATAGAAAATGTAAAAAATCACAAAGGGTAAAATGGGTTCTGGATAAAGGAGCATAAGAATGCACTGAAAGTGAAAAAGCAATGTGGTAACTGGTTTCTTCCAATACCGTATGTCCTCTAACCATTTCCAGAAGGCAACAAAGTTAACAAAAAGACTCATGACCCTGTCAACATTGGCTCTTCCTTTTCTCATGCTCCACATGTCTGATCTCATATCCAGCATATAATTCACAACCTCTTTCCCTAGTGGTGGTTCTGCCCTGCTCAACCTCAGTGCTATAATAATAGCAGCTTGGCTTCTTAAATTATCAAATTGAGCAGGAGACAATGGGAAAACCTGGTGGTGTCTAGGTAACAAAGGTTCCTTGTACAATTGAAACATACTAAGTGAAGACAAAAATGGCCAAGAAAACCTCACTGCCAAATGGATTTCTCCCATCTTCTTCACCCCAGAAGGTTGCAAACCTATAAGTGGATAAGAATGTGCATAGACTTTGCCACGCTCCAGTGTGGATAGCCGAATCCGTATCTTACCTGTTGAAATTGTATGGGTTTAGGTAGGGAATGAGGAAAAGAGAGAAAAGAGACTTCTTAATAATATTCTCTTGTGTATAATTTTGTGACATAGACAAAGCACCCCTATTAATTTATACTAGGAATTAAGTTAAGTACAGATTTCTAACCTTAATCAAATAAGAAAATAAATCAGAACACATAGTGAATAGGAAATAACTCTTAAGATTGTTTGTTCAATTAGATAATTAATTGATTCTACAATATATTCTAAGATATTAAAAATCTATTATGAAGATATGATAAGATATCCTAAAATACTCTCAAGATATTATGAGATATTCTAACATTACCCATTACAGCATCCTTTGCTCCTGTAGCCCTGCTGTTAGCATCTAACTGATTATTGTCAAACACTGCAATGGTAATGACTGTAAATGGCTCATACACTTCCCAAATATATTGCTCATTCCAATTTGGTGAGAGGCTGTCAACAACTGTCCTTGTGCGCACCCATTTTGGGCCATATTTAGCCACACAATAGGCATCAGTTCTAGGTTCCATCTTCATTGGCACCAAACCAGTTGCCTTTAGGATCCCCAACTCCAAAATCCCAATGCTGGATCTCCAAATTTTCTTTGCTGAAGGCCTGAAGTCACTACTATACTCAGTAGGCTCATCCATTACATGATAGGCACCATCCAAAGAGATCCTTGCATTGAGCTTACTAGCAAACTTCACCTCCTTTGCAATCTCAATGATTCCAGGCCTATCAAGGTTATACCATTTACCAGCCACACTTCCTCCATCTAGTCTCTTATCCACATCTTTCAAAGGAAGCTCATACCTTCCCAAGCTTACATGTTCAGCCAATGTCCCTTGCTCAACACTGAGGACTAAAGTGTCATTGAACGGTTCTTGTGCAACAAACATCAAATCCTCATTCCATAATGGGTTTACACTCTTGTTCTTAGAAACAGTGGTTCTCAGGCTTAGGCTCCCCAAAACAACTTGGACAAAAATACCTGAATCTGCAATCTCAGGATTAAGTCTAAGCAACAAGTTCTGTGCTTGAATCACGTTGACTCTAAGGTACCAAAGCGTAGGTGAGATATATACCTTGGAACGAGTGTAACCAACAGCATCACCACTCATGCTCGTGGCATCTGAACACCATGCATGAGGGAAATATTCATCTGCCTGAGTTCCTATCCACAAAGACAACATGATATCTCCTCTAACAAGCTGTGTCCCATTTTGATCCTCTAGCTTGTACCTACAGGAAGATAACAAAATGTGGGAAAAGGATCAAAAATTACATTTCATTACATGAGCTAATATATATACATCTGAAGTTAAGAAATATAAATACACAGATATGAAACTTGGAAATATTTACGGGAAGCAATAATATACAAGAGCGATGTTGTTTACACATTATTTTTACTACATCATTCCTACATCATTTTCTTCTTAAGTAATAAAACAAGATAAACACATTTTGTAATACACATTATTTCTTTTTTTTGTTTCTTTCTCAAATAGGTATAGATGTAAGAATTATGTAAAAATATGATGTGTAAATATAATTTCTCAATATACAATAATAAACAATTTGAATTTTCGGAAACCCTCCCAAGGAAAACCCTTGGCACACAAGGGTTAGTTGAGTAGTTTCGTGTGAGAAAGTAACTTGCTCTAAGTACCCTGAGGTAATCCTTAGGACTGGGCCTCTGCCCGTTCTTCGAGATTTCAGACATGTCAATGGCACCCTACCCAGTAGCACTTTTTTTTTCCAAAAAAATAAAAAAACAATTTGAATTTTGAAACTTAGTACTATGATTTGTCTACTACACTATTATTACCATTGTGGTGCCAATGAAGGCTCTGGTGGAACCCGCTTTGGAACATCAGAGAGACTGAACCGAACACGACCAAGAAATGCATGTGACATATCTACACCCTCCACATTGTTCTTTATCAAAACTTCCACGTTCAAGTCTTGGATCTTATCTTTCTCAAAAGCATAGACTTGGTTCCATTCAGGGTATGACTTCTTCTCATCAAAGAACCGGGTTGTCGCTTTGAAGTTTCCAAGTTTAATTTCCACGTAAAGGTCGCTGGTATTATTGGGTATGTCTCTTCCCCTCACAACCCTCACAAACAAGAACTGCATTTGTTCAACGAGGTCATATCTCCTTGTGAGCTTGTCACCTTCAGTGGGTTGTCCAGCACTGATGTTAGGTGAAGTCTCCTTGGGTGCGGATTCGTTACTATTTTGATTTGCCATTTATCAACCTGCATTGTACAAAAACAAAGGAAACTTTTGGAATCTGTGCTGCACATTTCAAGAAGAGTAATGATATTTGCTCATCAAAATGTCTACATCATTCTTACATTATTTATTTTAAGTAATAAAACAAGCAAAACATACATTCTAATACATTTTCTCTCAACTTTTTCTTTACACAAACAAGCAAGATGTAAGAACGATGTAAAGATTTTGATGTACAAATATCATTATTCTTGAAGTATCCAAAATATGAGCTACAAAATTCATAAGGCTTCAATTGATGAAGCATCTAGACTTTCTAACTAGATACATCTAGCAAGTAAATAATGACAAATGACTACCTTAGAAGCAAATGACGTAGAAAAATCTAAGAAATGGTTTTTAGAGGCATTAGAAAGATGGTGAACAAAGGCTAAATAGCCCTGTAATTGTTGTATTCAGTGTGTGGTGGAATGTGGAGAAAAAAACCTCTCCTACCACCCACCAAATCTATGTTCACTTAAATATCAATAATAAAATTGTGTCACCATTTCAACTATTATCACTCATCTCATTGTGTTGTCTCCTCTTAAAATCCTATAGAAACGTTTGATAAGCTTGTTATATATATATATATATATATATATATATATATATATATAAAAAGCGTGCACAAAAAGACCAGGAAAATTAGCCAAAAAACATTGCTAAACCAATGGAGGAATTATATCTAGAGAAATAAATATTATCAGAACCATTTGGCAGATAAAAATATTGATTGGAAATCATTAAAATATACAGTTACTAATTAGATCTAGACTTCCTAACTATGAAGTATGGACACATACACGGATACAGACACGATGACACATTAAATTCAAAAAATTATAGAATACAGATACAACATATATATATATATAGAGTGTTTCTGGTGAGAGAAGTATTTATTGTGAGAGGTGAGAGGAGTGAATCTTGACCATTGGATCTTTCATGAATGGTCAAAATTAGAAGATAGATGCATGTGACTTTTTTAAGTGGTCACGTGACCTTTAAGTAACTTTTAATCTTGACCATCCATATATGATTGTATGGTCAAGATTTACTCCTCTCACCCTTCCTCAATAAAAACTCTTCTCACTATATATGTCTCATATATATATATATATATATATATATATATATATATATATATATATATATATATATATATATATATATATAATATATATTAAAGTAAATCAAAGAACTTGATTTATGTATATATATAATTACAAAATTTAAGAAAAAAATTCATAATTCATTAATATCAAAAAAAGATTTATAATATCTTAATATATATCATATGTATCAATATTTGCTACCTAATAAGCCATTCCCAAAAAATATGGAGCATAATTAATTTTTATTGACATTTTCTAAAAAATCTCTTAAACCAACTTCTCCTAATAGAACTAACTGTGTACAAGTACATGTACATCCAAAAAAATAAACTAGAGGGAATAGTGATGTGAAGCAAGTTTCGATGATGACAAAATGGATGATTTGGTACGAGCAGAGATAGAAAGAGCAGATGAAAATAGTGGTGTGTGAGAAGATAAAACTTAAAAGCCTAATAGTGGCGTATGAAAAGATAAAACTTAAAATACTGGTATAAGAAAATAATAATTTGGGACGTCAGTCATGTGATTGGATTTGAGTGGGTTACGAGCTTACTAATTAGACGTTAGTCATGGAAACTAATTTTTTTTTATAAAAATATTAATAAGTCGTGTTCAAGTTGTATCTTAGACATGTTCAAACGTATCCTAACGTGTCTGAGATGTGTCTAAGACGTGTTCAAGTAAAAAATAATAATCTTTTTAAGTAGACATATTTAAACACATAAAACATGTATATCGTACGTGCATCTCCATTTATTGGACACAGACACATATTTGACACGTGAACACGACTAAAAAGCGATGTTTATGTGTTTCATAACTTTCTACCAATTCAATGGCAAAATAGCTTAAATTGGGTAAGAGTTATAATAGTTGGAGAAGTAAAATATTGGTTCTATCGTTTCTTATAAAATCAAATACAAAAGTAATCTTGCCAAATCAAAAACCGACAGGAAATATATTTTAAAAGTGAATTGTACAAATTATAATAGCTCAAACATATTTAGTTTACCCCATAAAATAAAATAAATAAACAAAGGCAATAGACAAATAATAAACAATCAAAAACTAAATCACAATATTTATTAGCAAAGTAAAAATATCAATTAAGATATTTACAAGTCAATAAATTAAATTATAAAATTTATAATTTTTTAATGAAATTAAAGTATTTTACAAAGTAGAAAATATAGAAAAAATACTAAATTTAGATATATATATATATATATATATAGGTTTGGCTTGTCTTGCCTGTTATCTTGAAGTGCAATGAAAAATCAAAATCACATAACTCTTTAAAAATATTTATGAGTTGATAGATTTTTTTTAATTATAAATAAATATATATATATATATATATATAATATATATATATATATATATATATATATAAAGGAGAAATTGGTCGCTTATTTTTTAATTAGTTGACCCTTAAAGATAGTCTCATATTATAAACTATCACAACTTAATTAACCTCTTTGATTATTAAAAAATTAATTAGAAAATTTCTTTTACAAGAAGAAAACAAAATAAAATAGCAAATAAAAAAGAAAAACTAACCTCCTAAATCAAAAGACTGAGCACAAGCCCAAAGATTCATTATTTCAAACACTCATAAAAAGAGTCCCAATTTACAAGCAAACAACTAACCCAAATGATTTTTTTTTAAAGGAAAAACCTAAGGTGTAAACAAGCCTACAACGAAACGCTAAAAGGGGATATAAAAGAAAGGGCCATAGTTAGGGTGTGCCTCGCAGAAGCCATGGAACAGAGAAGCAGGGATGGAAATGGGTTAAGTTTTACCAAAATAGGCCTTAACCTATTTTATAATGTGGTGGTACGAGTCTAGTATGTTATATGCTATAGGTCAGACTTCATCTTAAAACTTATTTAAAAGCTTACATTTTATGAATGATTTTATATAAGTTAAGAAACTTAAGTATTTTAATTTTAAATAAGTATAACCTTTAATAAAATTATTGTATTTTATATAAAATAAAGAGGAAATAGTATTCAATTATTCTAAACTTTTACTCATATACAAACAATCACCTTAAACCTTTGAATCTTTTAATTTAATCTTTAAATTACTTTAATTGTTGCAATTAGTTCTTTGTCAATTTCAGTCAATTGATTAATTAAGTATTGTGTCACATATAAGCACGTGAATTATTAATTGATGTGACAAATAGATCATTAATAACTCACATGCGTGAAAGTGATGTATAAGAAATTTTTATTACACTACTTCACTCAAATTATAACACGTGATACTTATATCATACATGTTGTAATTGGATCACAAAAAAATATTATTAAATTAAATATAAATTGTTACAAACCTGTCCATAGTATGTACTCCGATAGTATTTTAGAATTTCTTATGATACAGTACTCCCCTATGAAGCATGGAAACGGACACGGACACGGACACAGACACGGGGACACAATAAATTCAAAAATTTTAGGACACGGACATTGAGAATATATATATATATATATATATATATATATATATATATATATAATATTTTGATTATAAATATTTCAAACACAACTCCTTAATGACAACACAAGTATCTTCATTTATAACTAGAAAAAAATTAACAATAATTAAAAATTGAACCACCAGATCAGAGTGAAACTCACTTGAAACTTGAATCATTAGCACACAGTAAACACAATGTATTGAGGAAGAATAGAAGATTTTTCCTAAGGGTGAGTTGGGTGATATTGGGCTTGTGGGCCGTGATATTAGTACACTGCCATATAACAATTTTTTTTAAAGTTTTAATGGGCTATGTCTAATATGTGTCTGCGATGTGTCTTGACCGTATCCGCGGTGTGTCCTGGCCGTGTCCGCGGTGTGTCTTGGCTGTGTCCGAGCAAAAATAAATAATTTTTTTAATTGGACACACTCGGACACGTGAGACACGTGTGTCGTGTGTGTGTCATAATGTATCCGTGTCGGACACGTGTCTGACACGCGGACATGCCAGTAAAATAGCTTATCCGTGCTTTCTAAGTACTCCCTTAATCAGTAAACTTAGATTGAATGAATTACGAAAGACTAATTATAGAAATTAGTGTAGTTTAAGTACTAAATTAGAAGATTTAAAAGTTTAGGGTGACTATTTATAATTGAGTAAAAATTTAAGATGGTTGAATGTTATTTTTCTTAAAATAAATATATTATACTAATATATAATTAACAAATTATGTAAGTATTATAAATTCTTAATAATATATATATATATATATATAAAAAAAGGTCAATTTAGTAAGTTAAATATACTTTTTCAAAAAATTCAAACCTTAATCTATATATTTAAATAAATCTTTTAAAAAGTTTAAGTTTGATTTGTTTGTTAAATAAATTAAACCAATATATGTAGGCTAAAAATAGGTTAGTTTATAGGTTCCTAATTAGCCGTCAGCCTATTCCCACCCTTAGGTATGGGTTTGTGGCTAAAGCTGACGAAGACGCGGTGGTATTGGCTTGGGTATTGAGTATCTGGTGCTAGGTTATGTGTATGGTGTGATTTTTAAGGTGGTGAGTCTTCTGGGTTTGTGTTGGGGGTTGAGGTAAGTAATGAGACAGAAAAGGCTCTGTTTATGGGAGCATGGTGTCAAGGTGCATAGTGACTGCATAAGCTTTTAGAGTGCAGCTATGTTACACGGGTACTGATCTAGTACAATACAAATATGATAGATCTTTAAAAAATTAAGATATGGATATGGCAATATATATTAAATAAAATATATATTCATTGATAAATTTTGCTATTTTGTGTGATGATTTTTAAAGAGAATAAGATTGCAGGAGTTACATTATGCTTTGAGGGAGGGAATTGATGAGAATAGGACTTAAATTTGTAGTTCACATGTTTTAATAATAGGACTTTGAGGGTGGTGTGCATTCACAAAACAGAAAAAAAAAAAAAGAGAAAGAGAGATATATATCAAAAATATAAATGCAGTTGTATCGTATGAGTATCGATATCAAATGCGGATACGTTATTAGTTTTAAAATATCGGTGCATCATAGTAACGCCCAATGATGACAGAATTTCGGAGTAAAAGAAGGAAGGAGCAACTGACTGCTGTATATAGCGGTAGCTTTTAACTCACAGAACTCTAAACCAAACCAAGCAAATACATAAACACGAGTTGTGTACCATTTTAAATCATTAGCAGTAGCATTGGAATGCAAGGAATGTTTTATAAAACACTAGGAGAAAACACGGGCCTGGTGTAAAAGTAAAAACAGCGGAAATCGTACCTGCTTGAAGCACAACAAAGATCAAGCTCTCGCTCTCTTTCTACTCCTCGAAGCCTTGCCTTCACCCTTAGTTCCTCCACTATCTTTCCCACTATGAAAGAAATAGCATATTTCCTTGCTTTTGTTTTAAGTAATGTTATATCTTCTGATAAAAAAAATTTAATTAAAAAAACCCTAATATTTATTAAATGAGAAAATTATTTAATATATCTTAAAAATATAAAATACGCTAATGTTCACTTCATTTAGTTAAGAAGATTATTTAAAAGTTAAAATCCCTCAAACATTCCCTTTTTCTTGCCTTTTGCAATATATATCAATTCCTATAATCATGCCTTGTGTCCAACTCAATGTCCCAATCTTTCCATATATGCCTCAATCCCCAAGTTTTCTCTTATTCTTACCTTGAATGATGCTAATCAGGACCTCTCATAAAAAATTAACACCCTAAAGTGAGTGATAGAATAGCATGAAATTAAGAAGCATTGAAAGAATGTGATGGGTAGGCAAATGAATATTTTCATTCACAATCAAATTTTAAGTTGAGATTTCTTTAATCAATCAGATCAATCTTCATTGATTTTATTTTATCCTAAGTTTCCATGATTAAATTATAAATTTTTGATTTATTTGGACATTATTTTTTTTTAAAATTTATTCTGCGAATTTTCTTATTTATGTCTTCCTCTCAAATAATCAATTAACCATCATGCAACACTAATTATTTGATTTTATTATGTTATATTTTTTTAAATAATTAAATATAATTTCAAAAATCTTAGATTTTCTAATTTTTTTTAATGTTTTCTATAATTTATTCGAACGAAATTGGTGCAGCTACAAGCGAATAATTCAATGGTGTTGTAGGAATATCTTGCTGGAGGGCATTGCCGCCTTGCCGCTGATATAGGAGCTGGAGTTGCTAAATAATAGCGCAATTATAATAGTAGAAATTTTTGTATGAATTTGAAACACTTAAATTAGGTGTATTAAATAATTATATTATTGATTATGATAAATTATAATAATTAATTATTAATTAATTATAGTATTTATTTATTAATTAGATGGATTACTTAGTGTTGCGATCAAAATCGTAAGGGTGGCGAAAAAATTTGAAAAAATGAGAATCATCACAAATTTTATTTAAATTAAAAAAATTAAAAAACCTTGAAAATAAAAAAAAAATGGGTCCTTAGATCCAGGTTGAGTTTGATAATTGATTGTGCATAGTAATCTTGATACACTTATTTTAAGATAATTATCCTTCATACATCAATTCTAAGATAGTTATCCTAATAATTTATATGGAAAAAATATTCCATCTCTTTATTGGTTTTATATTAAGAAAATTGCATGAGTCATATCTATTTTTTTTTTATAAAAATCTTATTGTAAAGATTTTTTTGATAAACAAATAAATGTAAAGATTTGACCATGTTTGGAAAATAAAAGAGAAAATAAACAAACAAACTACGTACCAAAATAGAAACAATCAGACTATATATAGAGAGAGGATAATGCTTGATGCCACGAATATTTATATTCGTAGAATGTCATACGAATGATAAAATATATCTTGCAATTGATTAATTGATGCAGATAATATTAAGATAATTATGATTTTTATTATTATAAATTATAGACTTTTATTATTTTAATTAGGAATTTTATTTTATTATTTAAGAATTTTATTTATTTTATAATTAAGATTTTAGTGAAATTTTATTAAATTCTAAATCTTATTTTTAGTATTTATATTTATTTATATTTAGTTTATTTTGTTTGAGGGTTATAAATATCTCTTTTATACATTTTAGAAGACGATTGATTATAGATTATTAATTCTTTGAGTTCGAGGCCACTGAATGCTTGGTACCGAGTGTCATTGAAATCCTTAAGGTTCTTTATTCTTTTTCTCCATCCTACATCAATTTGGTATCCGAATATTGTTGATCCCTGTGCTTTTAGTTATTTGAAAGTAAAGATTTTTTACAATTAAAATTGTTCTACTGTCTATCACTCACCAAATCTTTACATAACTTACCGCTAAATACAACCATGCGGATTTCTTCAGAATGGTATCATCTACACCTCGTTCTGAACCACAATTAACCACCATAAAAAGTGGAAGTCTCAGATATGTCAGTCGCCAAAATTTCACCACCACTTGCCGCCAGAAGTCTCTGCACATGGTCCTCACGCGTCACACAAGCTACCAGATTTCTATCTCTTCAGAGGAGAGTTCTTTTAAAAGAGGAGAATGATGTAGATCACATTAGGATAATTATGATTTTCATTTTTATTATTAAGATTTTATTTTGAATTTTTTTTGTTAATTAGGAATTTTATCTATTTTAAGATTTTAATTATAATTAAGAATTTTAGTTTTAATCAATTCTATCAAATCTTAAATTTTATTTTTAATTAATTAAATTTAATTTATGTTTAATTTTCTTTTTGTAAGAAAGTTATAAATATCTCTATTATCAGATTTAAAAAATAATTAAATATTAATTATTAAATTTAGTGAATTTATTCCATACTTTGACATCAAATTTTTGAACACTAAGCATTTGAGATCGAGTTGAAACTCCAAAAGTTCTTTGATCCTTTTATCCTTCAATTCTACGTCACCAATTCTTCCTGCGTTTTATTGTCGTTGTGTAAATGTGAATACCACGTGAAGAATAACTGCAAAAAATAAAAATAAAAAATTGTTACAATCGTAAAGATTTCACAAAAACACGTTTGTGACAAATAGCAATGCTCAAATCAAAGAGCATAAACATGCTTCCCAAAATTTATGATGAGGTTATTGACACTTTTAATTTTTTATCCACATTCCCTACTAATCACTTAAAATTGTTATTTCTTAAATTACCTTCATATAAATACTTTCTTTTTATTAAAGTTGAATTTTAATTAAATATATTAATATTTATCTACTACACTCTCCAATATTTTATATATATATATATATACTTATGTATACAAAATCTTACAATTTTGTATTTAGATTATTTAAATTTCCTTTTATCTTTTTTTTTGTTAACATGCTAATCGCACGTTTAAATTTTAGTAAGTTACTCATTGTACTTTCTCTTTATTAAGAACATGATATAGTTAGAATTATTTAATGACCTTTTGTTTTGAAACTTAGGCAGTTTAATTATATTAGGACATTTGAATTGTGGACTTTTGTTTTGTATTTGTATTTTTTTTAATAGGAATCTTCTCCTGTTAGCTAAAAATTTTAAACCCTAAATTCTAAATTTTAAATTGAAAAATAAGAGAGGATCCAATTGCTTAAAAATATATATTTTTTATTATATATTATATGCAATATATGTAATAAAAAATAAAAAAATTACATATATTATTTGTGATATATAAAAATATATATATTTTTAATTAATAGAATCTTCTCTTATTTTTAATTAATAGAAGAATATTCCTATTCACAAAAATGAAGATTTTTCTTTTATAAACAAAAAAGGGGTCAAAGACTTTTATTGATACCCAATTTTGTCTATTTTTTATTTTTTTTATTTTATTTAATTTAAATTTCTTTCTTTTAAAAAGAAAAAAGAAGAAAAAAAGAAAAAAATCACTAACTTTGTTCTTACGGGTCAACCCATGACCCAATTTCTCTTCTCAATCCCATAACCCAACTTCCTTCTTCCTGCTGCTGCAACCCTAGCCTCCACAATCAGCTGCATTGAATTGGATTAAAAGCTTCAGACAGTTTTCTTTTCCAATCATCAAGTTCTGACGGTTTTCTTCTTTATTTGCATTTATTTAGAAACTCAAGGTTCAGACCGTTTTAATCTTTTTGCATTCCAATCATCAGAAATCGAAGAGATTTGTTTTGGCATGTTTTTTTTTCCTTATAAGAATCACACACAAATCAATCAGGGGGGAATTAATCGTTCAGAAAAAAAAAATAGAGAGCAATCACATAATCACACAGACGGATTAAGCAAAAAGAAATTCTCACGCACAGAAATTCCCCAGACAGATATCAAAAACAGAGAGAAAATTCCCCCTTCTACCTTCATAGCAAACCCCAATTTAGCAACCCAGTAACTACCTGCAACCTTCACCCAACTTCTCTTCTAAATCATTTTCAATCATCAATCCGAAACCACCCATAATCACCATCACCTTCTTCCATCTTCCTCTGCCCTCTCCATTTTCATCCCTCCAAACCTCCAATAGTCACCCGAAAAACAAATTTCCAAACCTCCATCACCATCTTCAACTTTCATCATTTTTCTCATCATTAACAAACATCAATAACCACCCATCCTAAACCACCACCAACAACCCAAACTACAATATTTCATCTTCAATCTCTCCCCACACACAGAGTAGAAAATAATAGCACCATCCTCTCAGCCAACACCGGCTCCGCCTAGACGTGGACCCCGCACCGTTCGCGCCTCACCTAGCTGCGCCTCTGGCTTCCTACGTCATGGTCGTTTCGACCGCACCTGTCCCCTGCACCGTCGACCTGCAACGCCCATTCTAGATCGACCGCTCCCCAGTCGTGAACCGTCGCATCTGCGCAGTTCAGAGCCTCTAGATCCCGCCCGATGAACCCGTTCCAGCCGGCATCGACCAACGGCGTCGCTCCCTTCTCTGTCACCATAGGCGCACGAATCACCGTCCGGAGCCCCTGGATCTCGCGCCAGCGAACCCGTTCCAGCCGGCATTGACCAACGGCGCCGCTCCCTCCTTTGCCACCCAGGCCGCACAAACTCGTCGCTCCCCACCGTGCACCGTGAGTTCTCATATCCCCCTTCCCCTTTTCTTCTTTCTTTTAGTGTTTGGTTTGATATTTTCTGAGACTTAAAAGTCTCTTGAATTTCCTGTTCGTCCAACTTTTTTTTTTCTTCAAACTTTCATTTGGGCTTAAGTGAACGGATCCGGGCCCCATTTTTGTTTTGATTTTTTTTTTTTCTCTTTCCATCAATCTTTTTTTTTATATATTATTTTATTCATTTATTTATTCTTTTGGATTGACATGTGTTCATTAATTTGAGGTTAATATTATTTGTATTTTAATTTAACATACTTTTTTTTATTAATTATTTTGTTTGTTATTATGAGGTTGATATGTGACTTTAATTTAATTACTGTAAATTAAATAATTTAAAATTGGTCGATGACGAAAAAATTAAGAGAGGATCGGAGCGCCGATCAAATACACTCTTTCCGATAATCTTGAGGCTTTATATTAGATTTTGCTAGGAGCGCTGTGATGTCTAATTCTCACACTAAATTAAAATATTTTCGCTAAATAAAATACAACCTTTTTTTAAAATTAAAATAAAATATTTTTTGTAAAAAATAAAAAAAAATCCTTAAATAAAAGTGAACAAATTCATACAGTTTCAACATCATGATTGTGGTGAATTAAAGTTTTATTTTTCATGAAGATATTTTTTAGAAATTACTACAAAAATCTCATTGTGTCTAAAAATATTTTTTCCTTGATTATAAAAGAGATTTTATTTGGCCATTTACTTAAAAAATATTTTCTTACCTTAAACAAATTTCTTTGAATTAAAATTATTCATTGAAATAAATTTTTTTATTTGGCCATTTATTTTGAAAATTACTTCTCTCCAAAAAATAAAATTTTAATTCACCACTTTTATACAATATGTTGCAGACTTAGAATTTATTTCAAAATAATGGCTATTTAGCTACCCATTTCTGGTCTTAGTCATTTATCATTCTTGATATTATGCTTGACAAAATGGGACATGTTAAAGTAAAAACAAAAAAAAATCTTTCTTTTTTTAAGGACCAATTTAATTAATCTTGCAAATAACATTAGATTAAATAGGTAACCGTTCTTAGAACGGACGGTGTAGGGTGCTAATACCTTCCCTACCCGTAATCAACCCCCGAACCATGAACTCTGAAATGCAGACCATCTTTTAGGTGTCCAATTGCACCATTCCATTTAATGGATAAAGTGATTGGTGGCGACTCCCAATACCCCGAGGTCTTTTCCTCCCTTTTCTTTTTAATTTCGCGGTGCCCTTCGGGACAATTGCGACAGCTGGCGACTCCACTGGGGAAATAAGAGGGTTAAACCTTTTTTTTAATCTTATGTGATTTGCTTTTTAATTATATTGGTCTATTTTTGTTTTATTTGTTATTTGTTATTTGTTTCATATTGTTGTACATTTTGTTTGCATTATATGCATTATATTTTTGCTTTGTAAATAAATTTGCTTGTATGTTCTCTCATGTACACCTGCACACACAAGCTCTATACCCGAGCTCAGTACCTTGTAGGCTTAGATAGAGGGTGAAGTAGTGTTGCTTTGTGAGACTTTTTGGTCTCCGGTTAGGCACATGAAAACCCTTCACTCAAATTGAACTATTTCCATTTGTAACCTTTCATGGGTGAGGATGGAGGACTCTTGCTAGCCAAAGTGTTGGTGACAGCAAGGGGCAATTTGGGGACCTTTTGTCTGATAAGGGTCTAGAACCAAAGTTATCACTTGTAGATATAACCTTAGAGCTACCATCGTTCATAGAACCCATCCTGCTGGACGGGTACCAAGATTAGGTACCCATTTTCCTCTAACACATGAGGAATTTCTGTTTGTCTTTGATTTTGTAGATGCTAACTCCTATTTTGTTATTTTCTTTTATCTTGCATTCACATATATGGTCCAATACTGTAAAGATATCGATAAACCTCGAGCATGAATAAGGGAAAGATTACTCTAATGTCTGAGGTGGCTGAGAGTATTTGGGTTGTCAGTGAAGAGTCTACAAGAATCCAAGCCAAGGAAGGAAATAGTTTGCATCACGGGGATGCTCCTTTACCTCCCTTAATGGGGAGCCATGACTTTGAGCAAAATGACCTAAGGAGGCTTCGTAATGTGTGGTGTAGTATGAGAAGACAAGAAGAGTTCAATAACAAGTATGGAGATATTGTAGCTCTGACCTTCAAATGTTGAAAGCTATGCTCCATTCTTGGGACCCCTCATATCGGTGTTATACTTTCCAACAATTTGACTTGGTGCCAACGATTGAAGAGTATGCTAGGCTTCTTAATAGAGATGACATGCCCAAGGACAAAGTGTACTTACATGACCCCAAGAAGATGTCGAGAAGGGTGCTGTCCAAATTGATAGGGATTCATGCCAATGAATTGGACAAGTACATAAAGGATGGAGGACGAAGTCTAGATTCGGAGTTCTTGCTTAGGATGGTTGAAGCTCAAGTTAATCAAAGTTTTGGTTTGGTAGCACTAGCTCTCGCTATTTATGGGTTAGTAATTTTCCCAAAATGGAAAAATCAAATAGATGGACATGTGATCAATTTGTTCGAGCAGATCAAGCATGGGGTACACCCAGCCCCACCAATTTTAGCCAAGACAATTCGATCCTTGAATTATTGCCGAGTCCATCAGAAAGGAAGATTTTGGGGATGTGCACCATTGCTTACAGTATGGATACTTAGTCATATGCCAACCTTGAAGTGCTTTAACCATCCAGAAGTTAATCTAAAACAGTATGTCATACCTAAGCACCCGCTCTCTCTATATGGTCGTAACAATTGGCCTCCCCGAACTCCGACGATGAGGTAATGGATTAGTTTTTTCATGGAAATGAAAGAAGTGGTCTAGAGGGCTAAGTGGTTTCCTATCACTTATACTATATATAGATGTGGAAGCAAACCTTGGGTTCCACTTATTGGCCCATGGGGAGTGGTGGGCTATGCTCCAGCTATGGCCCAAAGACAAATGGCATCCCTGCAATTCATTTCGATGACTCATGGGCTGTCCAAATTCGAATTCTCGTATCGTGATGAAGGAACCTGATGATCACATATTTGATACATTAATAAGCTTTCATTCTTAGTTATTTACACTCTTTATGTACTTAATTGATTGAGTTTTATTATGTTTTGTAAGTTTAGACTCAAATTGAACTTAATTGAATTTTTCAGCATGATTCATATCTTACACTATTTCTGTATTTGGGTCATATCTTGGGCTGTAGGTGGTCTTTGGAGCTTATTCTAGTGGCATTTGAAAGATAAGAGAGATTTCTATAACTTTCATGAAGACCTCAAAGGCCCAATCACACGATTAAATAACTCAAATTGGGGTTGAAGCAAGAACTAGAGTACTGTTCCTGACAGTTTGACCTACGTAT